>CM075340.1:72349247-73808753 GCA_037788925.1 Mytilus galloprovincialis
TTAAATTTCCGCCAAATATATCAAGTCTACCGTATACCATGAAGTTTGATTTAGGTAACAATCAACATGAATACATTAGAGTCAAACACGACCACCAATCAAAGGTGTGTTCGAATTGCTTGTCACCTAATCATTTGTATCTGAACTGTCCAAACAATAAGTGTTATCAGTGTCAGAGTTTTTGGGCATATTTCCAAGTATTGTGAAAGCTCCAAATGTATTAAATGTGGATTTTATCCTCGTAGATGTAAGTGCGAGACGTCAGATAATTGTACTGCCTCTGAAAATCCTGAAAAAAAACGACGAAAAAAAAAGACACAGAAACTAAACCAAAACAGCGTGATACCAATGAAAACGAGCATAACGATGAATCCGAACAACCTCTCCAAAAGAAAAGCCGAGTTGAAAATGACACACCTACAAGTGAAACGTTAGAGAAATCTAAACCCGTTATTGACAATTTAAATGCCGATACCGTTATAACCGTTGAAGTACACAACAATGCAGATACCGTTATAAACGTAGATGAACATAACAATGATGAATCCAATGGTGACGAAATAAATATAATCGAGACTGAGATGTGTGAAACAGAAAAACCGTGTGAAACAACGACGACCGAGGTTGCTGATGAAGCAGTTGATAATGAACTTGATTTACTTATTGATAATGACAATGTTGTTAATTCTTTTGATAATAATGTGCCCAGCCCTGGGGATATATCTGAAAAGGGGGGTACAGATGTTGTGTGTGGTAAAGAGTCAGAGGACATGGAACACGAAGAGTGTACCATGACCTCTGACCCTGATGTATCTATTGACAAATTGAACTCAGAAAACGAGTCTTTGGTTGAAATGACTGATGAAGAAATGGCTAATGAATTAGTGAAATATGGTGGTAGAGCTAGACGTAATCGCATTGTTGTTAGGCCAAATATTCCATATGTTAGAAGACATTCTGTCGGTAATAAGTCGAGTCCTAAAAATACTTAATTTTTCGCTTTCAAGGGACAACTTATTTGGTATATTTTTTTCTTGATGGTTCAGTGTGTTTCCATCAATGTTAATGGTTTGTTAGATGTTGCTAAATTTATAAAGTTGTGTGCAATCTGTTCTGAAAATAGATATGATATTGTAGCTTTACAGGAAACCTTTTGGAACCCTGATTTTATTGTTGAAAACAAAAAACATTGGAATGGTGAAATTTTTTTTTCATGTTCAGATACAAACAGACAAGGAGTAGCATTTCTTGTTAGTCCAAAGTACAAAAATTATGTCACTGAAATCAAAGGTTTTGATGGTAGATTTATTTATATTCAACTTGAAGTTGATAACAAAATTATCGACATTGTAAATGTATATTGTCCAAATGTCGTCAATGAGAGAGATCTATTTCTGAAAAAGGTAAATGATAATATACCAAAGTCGGATGATTTGATATTGCTTGGTGACTTCAATCAATCACTATCCCCATTGGATAGGGTTGGAAAACATTTTGAAGATAAAGCTTTTAAATCGCTTAATAATTTATTAGATAGCTTTAACATTTATGATGTGTGGCGCGCTCGATTCCCAACCTCGCGGGTATTTTCTTGGAGACGTGTGATCGAGAACAAATTAGTCCAGAGTCGGATCGATTATATTTTCATTTCTAAAATGTTTACGTCGTTCGTTAAAAATGTGTATTATAAACACACAGCTTTTACGGATCATTCGTTTGTTGTATTAAATATCGATTTTTCTTTAATCGAACGCGGGCCGGGTGTGTGGATTTTCAATAAGATGCTCCTGGACGACGAAGTGTATGTTGAAAAAATAAACAATTTAATTATAAACGAAAAGAACTGCCGACTTTATAATGAAGCCCCATTAATTTGGATAGATAATTTAAAATATAGAATAAAAAGAGAAACTCAAGTGTATGCTAGAGATAAAAAATGTAGAGAAAAAGCTGAATATTTTAAAATACAAAACAAGTTTGATAAAATTTCAAATCTAGCAGCAAATAATTTAGAGTATAATGCGAATGAATATGAAGAAATAAAATCTAAAATAAAAGATTTTGAGGATAAAATATGTAAAGGCGCAATTCTTAGATCAAAAGCTTACTGGGCTGTTGAAGGCGATAAAAACTCAAAATATTTCCTGCAGTTGGAAAAATTTAGACAAGAAAATAATGCTATAAAAGAATTAGAAAATGATCAAGGCAAATTGCTGACAAAATCTACTGATGTCTTAGATGAAATACAAGATTATTATAAAAATCTGTACTCATGTACGAATATTGATGAATCTAAAATGAAAGAAATTAGCAATTTTCTAACAAATAAAGTTTCTGAAGATGATGTAAATTTTTGTGATTCAGATATAACATTAGAAGAAATCTTTAAATCTTTACATGAAATGAATAAAAACAAAAGTCCTGGTTCTGACGGTTTAACAGTCTCGTTTTATTATAAATTTTTTCATTTATTTGGTGAAATTTTTCATAAAATTTTTCAAGTCATAGATCAAGAAAAAGTAATGCCTCGTTCAATGAGATTAGGTATGATAACATTGATTTATAAAAAGAAAGGCAAAAGAAATAAAATTTCAAATTATAGACCCATATCGCTATTAAATGTAGATTATAAAGTATTGGCACGAATAATGGCTAATAGATTAAAACATGTACTGCCTAAAATAATTTCTCCCAGTCAAACATGTTGCATTTTGGGTAGAGACATTGCTGACACAACTGCAAGTCTGAGAGACATAATTGAATTAATAGAAAATGATAATTTAGAAGGATATTTAATTAAAATAGACCAAGAAAAGGCCTTTGACAGAGTGGACCATAAATATCTATTTCATATTTTAGAAAAATTTGGATTTGGCCCTCAATTTGTTCATTGGATAAAACTGTTTTATAAAGGAATTAGGAGTACAATAAAATGTAATGGATTTTTGACAAATTATGTGCCAATTTTAAATAGTTTAAGACAGGGGTGTCCAATTTCTGCTCTTTGCTACGTTATAGCAGCTGAACCTCTAGTACAGGCAATTTTGAAAAATAAAAACATAAAAGGAATAGAAATTCCAAATTCAGATAAAAATTCTACCGTGTTTGCGCACGCAGATGACTTTACTTTTACAGTTAAAGATAAACAGTCCATAGATGAAACCTTTAAAGTGTTAAATACTTATAGTGAAGCTTCAGGTGCTAAAATAAACAAACAAAAATCAGAAATAATGTGTTTAGGTTCAGGTTCAATATTAAATCAGGAATTAACAGATTATGGAATAAAACAAGCTGATGAAGTGACACAAATATTGGGAATTTACATGGGGAAAAATTCTGAAATTTGTGATTATCTAAATTGGGATTCAAAAATAAAAAAGGCAAAAACCATTTTATACTTTTGGTCTAAAAGAGAATTAACGCTGCACGGGCGTGCAACAGTTCTGACATCATTAATTATGTCTAGATTTTATTACACTTTAACAGTTTGTCCAATTCCGGACAAGTACAAAAATGAAATAAAAGCAATAATATTAAAATTTCTTTGGCAAAATAATTCTCATTTAGTAAAATACAAAACAGTAGTTGCGGCTAAAATTGAAGGAGGGTTGAATGTCCCCGACATTCATTTAAGAATGCAAGCTTTTAGATTAAAATTTTTCAGTAAATTTCTAGATTCTAATTGTCATGCACTTTGGAAGAGTACAATGAGATATTTTATAAACAAAATAGAAAATATGAAAATCGCCGAAAATATTGCGTATGCTTGCTTTAATTTAAATCAGATAAAAATCTTACCAAAATTTTACCAAGAAATGATCCAGGCATATTATGCAATTAAATCCAAAGTTGATTTCAACATACACGTCCAGCATATCTATGAAAATCCGTTATTTTGTAATCCGGTTATTAATTTGAAAGGCAAAGCACTGTTGTACAGAGAATTCATAAATTCCGGTATTGTTAAAATCAAAGATATTTGCTACGAATTTATTCCAGGTTTTCTTTCAAAAGATTCAATCATTGAAATAGTACAAGAAAAATACCCAGAATTACGAAGTTGGGTGATCATAAATGCATACGGAAGAATTTTAAATGCAATACCGCAATTGTGGAAAAACGAATTAACAGCAATAAATCCAGTTAATGTTGACAGATTTCCATGTTTAACGGTCGGAACAAATATGACCGAATTCCCGAAGGCTACTACAAAAATTTTCTATAAACTCCTCCTACAAGGGTTTTCCGAGCCGCCCACATCAGAAATGTTTTGGTTGAAACACTTCCCTTCAATGTGTTTTCGTGCATTATACCGGGTTGTCAATCAATGTCACGGCAATGGACATTTGAGCGCATTGACAGGACATTTGAGCGAAAAAAAAAGGACGTTTGAGCGCCAAAGTATAGGACATTTGAGCGCCTAAATTTTAGGACATTTGAGCGAAAATAAGAATAAGCGTAGGACATTTGAGCGAAAACAAGTCTTGGATAGAGAATTGTCTTATTGGCAATCATACCACATTTTCTTACGAATATAGTTCATTAAATGAGGAGTTTACCAACAAAAAGATTAAAACATATTTTAATTGTAAAAAACAAAGCACTAAAAACAAAGCACAGTCATAAAACAGGAGTTTACCAACAAAAAGATTAAAACATCTTTTAATTGTAAACAAAGCACTAAAAACAAAGCACTGTCATAAAACATAAAACTCGGCAACGGCATTATTTACAAGTCTGTTTGGGCTTGGAACTTATATCCCAGGCTTCTGACATAAAAATCCCTCGTAATTTCCTGCTGGCAGTATTTCGAATGCAAATCCCGGAGATTCTGTTCCTTCTCCTTTTCTGTTCGGCTCTGCGGTGCATCAATGTTCAAACTCCGAATTTTTATGTAAGTCACAGATTGCAATTTGATAATAGTGTCAAGGAAAGTATAAATTGATGGATGACTGTGATAGAACTGCTCGTTATAATGGGCATGAAATGATTCGGGCCCATTGTTAGTACGTTTTAACGAGGATGGAACTTCGGCCCAGAGATGAGGGGGAAATAACGATTCATCTGTTATATAAGTATCAGTCAGGTAATCTGCAAATTCTATACAAGGCTTGTCGTTAGGTACAACGGCCATAAAATCTTCTACGAAACAGTCGGCTACTTCGTCTGGAGCTATAAAGGCTATCCCAAAAATCCCTTTAAGCCATTTACTAATGTCTGAATCAAGCTCTTTGTATTGTTGACTAAGTCCAACTTTCTGGATTTTTCGCCACCAGGCTTGGCCTAAGTGAAACCTACAGCATTTGATCTCTATAGACGGGAAAAAATCCTTCATAACTTTCATTACCCGTTCTTCAAAATCGACGTGTACTGCTTTCGGTTGAAGTGTGTGACCTTGATCGGAACATAGCTTGACAATTGAGGAAAAGCAATTCACGTAAATTTCTTCAGACTTTCCAATATTTGTAAGTACCATCCATAAAAATTTCCGGCACACTGCATAAACATTCAAGATTGGTTGGACACGTAAGAATAATTATACCAGTTTGTTCATCATTAAACTGCACAAAATTTTCAAATTTATTTGACTGAATATTAATCTTCTTTAATGATTGGTGTGTTTCCTCTCTAGATTTAGGAAATAAAATAAAAAATATTTATAACTAAATCTTACTTTTTTTTCTTACTTTTAAAAAAAAATCTTAATTCGTGTAAAATTATCAGGGAAAATTTCGCTCAAATGTCCTGTCTGAAAACTCAGGTAAGGTTAATATCCCGGCGCTCAAATGTCCTATGAAGTCGGCGCTCAAATGACCCTATGTGCTTTTTTCTTTTTCGCTCAAATGTCCTATGCCCCAATGTCATATCCCGCCTGAGTGTATTAGTCTAAATTATAGGGTGGCAACAAACACTATATTTACCCTTGATAAATTACAACGTATTAACAAGGTAGATAGTAACACGTGTTTGTCATGCAAATCAAGCCCTGAGGATATGTTTCACCTTTGGAGTGGTTGTATGTCTCAGATCGATTTCAAACGGTATTTAATTGACATAATACACAATGTACTTTTAAAAGACACACAACATCCAATCATGGATTATGATCAGCTGATCTTACATGGATATTTGGTTAATACAAAAGCAGTTAACACATATTTTGTCAATTTTCTATTAAGTGTTGCAAGATTGTCAATATATAAAGCAAGACAATTAAAAATTTACGAAGAAAAAGATATAGGTACAAAAAGATTATTTATCTTTACAATACACAAATATGTTGAATATGAACACACATATTACAAAATGACCAACAAATTACATCTTTTTATTAAATATTTTGTGGAAAAGAATCCACTGCTGCTGTACACACATGAATCAGGTAGCTACAAACTTTTAATTTAAAACGTCCATCAGTAGACGTGAAGGTAGAAAGACATTAAGAGTTATTCCTCTTGTATCAATATGTTTTATTAAGTGCCTGTGATAGACGATATTTTATATTTTAAAATTGATAAATATTTTGAGCTCTCATAGACAATCAATGAACATTATTTCGAGCTCTGTATAGAAAGTAAACATACAATCTAGATGGAATTCTGTTAAGATTTACTAACACATCAATTGGTAAATTAACAAAAATTGTTTTAAATACTAGTGAATTCGGAGACTTGCCGATTCACATTTTATTATACATATTGTGAATAAAAATTTTATTGAAAAAAAAAAAAAAAAAATGGACTGCTAATCCATTGGGGTCTCCCCGCGTGGGTTCGAATCCCATCCTCGTCGTTCTTATTTTTACACTCATAGGCTGACCTTTCCCAACAATTAGAACAAAATGTAAGACCAGTGAAATGGTAAGGCATTCCTATGCAGATTTAGAGGTCCCCGGATACCCCTGATTTACTACTCGTCATATTCAGCCCAAAATCGCTCTTATCCTCGTCGTTCTTATTTTTACATTGATAGGCTGATCCTGATTTGTTAATTGATACATTAGGTATAAGGTTTCTGTCATTTTTGGAAATCGCGTCTCCGTTCAAAAAAAAACTTCGTTGGCACTATTACAGCCAAACTTGATCGATTGATCAAACAAAAACACGTCACACGTACATACTTTGAATAGTATATGTAGATCTGTCCAAGGATACTCGATTATTCATGTGACTGTATGATTGGCATCTTTCCGACAATTTCAAGTTATGTTAAAACGGCGGCAAGGCAGCGCTATTCTTTTTCAAAACGGTTGCATCTCCAAGGATAAAAGTATAGACCACGATAAATGACACCCGTCGCATTGGCATTTGGTTCGATTTGGGATCTAATGTGGCCGGAGGACGGGCGTTTTTCTAACCTCAAAGTCGCATCATTTGACATGGTTGCGAGGAATGAAGTGAAAAAAGATATTGCACATTTAGAAATAAAAACATTTTATGACAATGCTAGATGATAACTTTAATCATCTTTTCATCGTTCATAAATACATGTTTTCGTATGATCCAAAAAGTAAAAAAAGTTGTGAAAAATGTTTTAAAGCTAAGACCAAGCAATTTCCGTGACTTAGTCACAGGAAAGTTAATCATATTTAAGAAACGCTTCTTCAAGACGAGGTGGCCGAGTGGTTAAGGCGATGGACTGCTAATCCATTGGGGTCTCCCCGCGTGGGTTCGAATCCCATCCTCGTCGTTCTTATTTTTACACTCATAGGCCGACCTTTCCCAACAATTAGAACGAAATGTAAGACCAGTGAAATGGTAAGGCATTCCTATGCAGATTTAGAGGTCCCCGGATACCCCTGATTTACTACTCGTCATATTCAGCCCAAAATCGCTCTTATCCTCGTCGTTCTTATTTTTACATTGATAGGCTGATCCTGATTTGTTAATTGATACATTAGGTATAAGGTTTCTGTCATTTTTGGAAATCGCGTCTCCGTTCAAAAAAAACTTCGTTGGCACTATTACAGCCAAACTTGATCGATTGATCAAACAAAAACACGTCACACGTACATACTTTGAATAGTATATGTAGATCTGTCCAAGGATACTCGATTATTCATGTGACTGTATGATTGGCATCTTTCCGACAATTTCAAGTTATGTTAAAACGGCGGCAAGGCAGCGCTATTCTTTTTCAAAACGGTTGCATCTCCAAGGATAAAAGTATAGACCACGATAAATGACACCCGTCGCATTGGCATTCGGTTCGATTTGGGATCTAATGTGGCCGGAGGACGGGCGTTTTTCTAACCTCAAAGTCGCATCATTTGACATGGTTGCGAGGAATGAAGTGAAAAAAGATATTGCACATTTAGAAATAAAAACATTTTATGACAATGCTAGATGATAACTTTAATCATCTTTTCATCGTTCATAAATACATGTTTTCGTATGATCCAAAAAGTAAAAAAAGTTGTGAAAAATGTTTTAAAGCTAAGACCAAGCAATTTCCGTGACTTAGTCACAGGAAAATTAATCATATTTAAGAAACGCTTCTTCAAGACGAGGTGGCCGAGTGGTTAAGGCGATGGACTGCTAATCCATTGGGGTCTCCCCGCGTGGGTTCGAATCCCATCCTCGTCGTTCTTAATTTTACACTCATAGGCTGACCTTTACCAACAATTAGAACAAAATGTAAGACCAGTGAAATGGTAAAGCATTCCTATGCAGATTTAGAGGTCCCCGGATACCCCTGATTTACTACTCGTCATATTCAGCCCAAAATCGCTCTTATCCTCGTCGTTCTTATTTTTACACTGATAGGCTGATCCTGATTTGTTAATTGATACATTAGGTATAAGGTTTCTGTCATTTTTGGAAATCGCGTCTCCGTTCAAAAAAAAAACTTCGTTGGCACTATTACAGCCAAACTTGATCGATTGATCAAACAAAAACACGTCACACGTACATACTTTGAATAGTATATGTAGATCTGTCCAATGATACTCGATTATTCATGTGTATGATTGGCATCTTTCCGACAATTTCAAGTTATGTTAAAACGGCGGCAAGGCAGCGCTATTCTTTTTCAAAACGGTTGCATCTCCAAGGATAAAAGTATAGGCCACGATAAATGACACCCGTCGCATTGGCATTCGGTTCGATTTGGGATCTAATGTGGCCGGAGGACGGGCGTTTTTCTAACCTCAAAGTCGCATCATTTGACATGGTTGCGAGGAATGCCGAAGTGAAAAAAGATATTGCACATTTAGAAATAAAAACATTTTATGACAATGCTAGATGATAACTTTAATCATCTTTTCATCGTTCATAAATACATGTTTTCGTATGATCCAAAAAGTAAAAAAAGTTGTGAAAAATGTTTTAAAGCTAAGACCAAGCAATTTCCGTGACTTAGTCACAGGAAAATTAATCATATTTAAGAAACGCCTCTTCAAGACGAGGTGGCCGAGTGGTTAAGGCGATGGACTGCTAATCCATTGGGGTCTCCCCGCGTGGATTCGAATCCCATCCTCGTCGTTCTTATTTTTACACTCATAGGCTGACCTTTCCCAACAATTAGAACAAAATGTAAGACCAGTGAAATGGTAAAGCATTCCTATGCAGATTTAGAGGTCCCCGGATACCCCTGATTTACTACTCGTCATATTCAGCCCAAAATCGCTCTTATCCTCGTCGTTCTTATTTTTACACTGATAGGCCGATCCTGATTTGTTAATTGATACATTAGGTATAAAGTTTCTGTCATTTTTGGAAATCGCGTCTCCGTTCAAAAAAAAAACTTCGTTGGCACTATTACAGCCAAACTTGATCGATTGATCAAACAAAAACACGTCACACGTACATACTTTGAATAGTATATGTAGATATGTCCAAGGATATTCGATTATTCATGTGTATGATTGGCATCTTTCCGACAATTTCAAGTTATGTTAAAACGGCAAGGCAGCGTTATTCTTTTTCAAAACGGTTGCATCTCCAAGGATAAAAGTATAGACCACGATAAATGACACCCGTCGCATTGGCATTCGGTTCGGGATCTAATGTGGCCGGAGGACGGGCGTTTTTCTAACCTCAAAGTCGCATCATTTGACATGGTTGCGAGGAATGAAGTGAAAAAAGATATTGCACATTTAGAAATAAAAACATTTTATGACAATGCTAGATGATAACTTTAATCATCTTTTCATCGTTCATAAATACATGTTTTCGTATGATCCAAAAAGTAAAAAAAGTTGTGAAAAATGTTTTAAAGCTAAGACCAAGCAATTTCCGTGACTTAGTCACAGGAAAGTTAATCATATTTAAGAAACGCTTCTTCAAGACGAGGTGGCCGAGTGGTTAAGGCGATGGACTGCTAATCCATTGGGGTCTCCCTGTAGCAAAAAATTTGTTCCGGCGTGACATTTGTTCCGCCGGAACAAATTTCATATGAAATATGTTCCACCAGTCTGACAGAACTTATGTCTCAAAAAATATGTTCCAGCACTATAAAATTTGTTCTGGAACTAATTTTTTAAACAAGTGTGAAATAAGTTCCGGAACAAAAATCACAGCACCATGAGTTTTGTTCCAATACTAAAATTTAAAAAAAAGGTAAAATAAGTTCCTGTGATATTAGTTTTGAACGAAGGTATTTTGTAGAAATCAATGGAAATGTTCTGCTCGAACCTATTTCACAGAAAATAATTACTGTGCTTGCATGGGGTACATTTGCAATTGCATGACTGTAGGATGAAGATAAGAAATAAACAAAAAGCGATGATAATTTGCATCTATGTTTTATCCTTTATGTGGTATTCGACCTCCTGTTGATCTGTCATGGGTGTTCTTATCATACATGTACTTAGCTTTGGTCATGGCACAGTTTTTAAAGAGTGTGTCTTTTGTTTCTTTGTCTTTGAAAATAATTGATCAGTCACTTTGTCTTTTTTTAAAAAGTGCAAATGTTCATCTTTAACTATGATACTTTTTTTTTGGAATGACTTTTATTATTATTTCTTATTCTACACTTTCCTGGTTCATATAAAGTGTCATTTTTAGTATTATTAATTGAGTATGTTATTTAACTTTTGCTTTATTCCACATGATCCAAATTGGATGTTTGCACTTTTTATTTATTGCATTATCAATATAATACAGACTAAATACATGTTTTTTATAATGACTTTAAACTGACTGATGACAAGTGCTCAGTATATAAGATAACTTGTTTAACCAGTGGAACATATTTCACAGACAAGGAACTTATTCCACAAGGTGAGGAACAAATCTCACAAATCCAGAACTTATTTCACCAGGTAAGGAACAAATCTCATAAACATGGAACTTATTTCACTAGGTAAGGAATAAATTTCATTAACCCAGAACTTATTTCACCAGGTAAAGTGTGGAACTTATTTCATATAGATGGAACAAATTATATAGAAATTGTCTGTGAAAAAAGTTCTCCCAAAACATATTTCTTGTGAAATTAGTTCCACTGGAACTTTTTTCACAGGAACAAGTTTTGGCTCACATCCCCGCGTGGGTTCGAATCCCATCCTCGTCGTTCTTATTTTTACACTCAAAGGTTGACCTTTCCCAACAATTAGAACAAAATGTAAGACCAGTGAAATGGTAAAGCATTCCTATGCAGATTTAGAGGTCCCCGGATACCCCTGATTTACTACTCGTCATATTCAGCCCAAAATCGCTCTTATCCTCGTCGTTCTTATTTTTACACTGATAGGCTGATCCTGATTTGTCAATTGATACATTATGTATAAGGTTTCTGTCATCTTTGGAAAATCGCGTCTCCGTTCAAAAAAAACTTCGTTGGCACTATTACAACCAAACTTGATCGATTGATCAAACAAAAACACGTCACACGTACATACTTTGAATAGTACATGTAGATATGTCCAAGGATACTCGATTATTCATGTGTATGATTGACATCTTTCCGACAATTTCAAGTTATGTTAAAACGGCAAGGCAGCGCTATTCTTTTTCAAAACGGTTACATCTCCAAGGATAAAAGTATAGACCACGATAAATGACACCCGTCGCATTGGCATTCGGTTCGATTTGGAATGTGGTCGGAGGACGGGTGTTTTTCTAACCTCAAAGTCGCATCATTTGACATGGTTGCGAGGAATGACTTTAATCATCTTTTCATCGTTCATAAATACATGTTTTCGTATGATCCAAAAAGTAAAAAAAGTTGTGAAAAATGTTTTAAAGCTAAGACCAAGCAATTTCCGTGACTTAGTCACAGGAAAGTTAAATCATATTTAAGAAACGCTTCTTCAAGACGAAGTGGTCGAGTGGTTTAGGCGATGGAATGATCTGAAGACATCTTTTGGAAGTTATTTCCCTTTGAAGATAGGCGATTTGTTGGATAAATTCATACGTTATAAGTCGTAGAGGCCGTCGTTATTCCAAAGAAACTGTGAGAGTAAATGATATGATGTGTTTGCCAAATAACTGTTTACAAAAAGGCGCAACTTCAACCTATTTAAGTCGAAGAGTTTTGGTTTACCCTTATAGGAGTTTTCTTCCCTTTTGTATTTGAAATCAGTATTTCTCCATAACCATACAAGTGATTGACCTGGGGTCTTTTGATTTGAGATCACTGACCTATGACCTCAAAATTGAGGTCAAGATCAATTTGATGTTCTATATTTTGACCTTTGTTAAAAATTCTTTCTGGTTCATTATAAAACAATTAAGTCTTCTGCATAAACCTATTAATCTTATTATTTTTTTTATATCAGTTTGATTTACCACATTACTTCAACACGAAGTGACATTTTCTAACATCGTTTTTTAACTTTCATTCTTATAATCGAGGTGGAAAGACCTTCAGTTGTTCTCTGAATAATTGGTTTTTAATTGTTTTTATTTTTATTTTTCGTGATTGTCTTATTTATTTCTTATAATCTACTATGCTTCTCGTGAACCCATTTCATGGAAATAAACATCTTCTTCTATTTCTATTTATTCCTCTAGATATCAGCCAAACGTGAAAGTCAGATCTGTAAATTTGTGGAAGCTAAGTTTTTGTTCTTCCGTCGCCGGGATTCGAACTCATGCTACTGAGATATCGTGGCACCAAATCGTTTTTCACTATGTCCGACGTGCTAGACCAGTCGACCACTTAGACTCTACAAAAATCAAGCTTTCGGTGGCCGGGTGTTAGAATATATAAATAAAATCCTCTGTTATCCCGATTCCATTGGAACCGAAAAAAATACTGTTTGTGTGTTCCTCTTTACTGTTCGTGTTTATCGATTCCTCTTTCTAAGAAAAATAAAAGCCAACGGTGTGTGGGGTCGACTTAAATAAGGTTAAATTACAGGAAACAGCAATGAGTGTAAACATTGTAGGAACATATATATGCTTCCATTTTGCATTTTTCTATAGCTGCAGTGTTACAACTCATGTTTCATATTTTCCTACGTTGCACATTTTATGATGAATATGTCTAATCTTCTGTACTTGTATGTAATGTCATGAAAGCTCTTCATAGGGCCCTTTGATTGGAAATAAAATATTCTTATTCTTATGCATTTTTAAAACATTTTTATTTTTGTTGTTATGTATATTATTTTTTTTAACTTCTCTGTAACCTTTGTACTTTTATGAGAAAAAAAAAACTATCTATCTATTCTTATTCTGTACAGAATATTCATTTGTCAAAATTCATCATATCAGCAATTATCAATTATAGTATCTATAAATAAATCCTTATCTTTCTCCTCAGCAGTATCTATACCTGTGAGTATCTACCAGTGTAGATCAATACCTACCTATTTAATTCTATGTATAACATTAAATATTGATTTTCTTTGTGTTATTGTAGAATTAAAAAAAAATATGTAGACATGAATGGCAGGCGACTTAAACCATTGGTAAGTTTTAATAAGACAACAGAATACCAGTTCCAGTTACTGTCAACTAGTACTATCTATTTTGTTGTTTTATGTTTTACAATTAAGTGCCAAGTACATGTTAGGTTTTCAATTGCCATTTGCAGCTATACAGTTGGAATATATTTTCAATTTGTATTTTCTATATAAAGAATATTAACCTTTTAAATATTAGAACTTGGAATGGCTTCTGGTTAACGTAGTTGATGAGAGATTCTGTATAGGTCAATAATTAAGGTCAATTATAATTATGAATAATTAATTCAGGTAAAGTAAGGCAAATCGATTAACAAGTGTACCAATAGTATTTCTATGTTCACAAAATTTACCTTAAGAAATATATTGAATGTTTAAACCAATTAAAAAAAAGCAAAATATTGGACCAAATTTCCTAATCCTATATATAGGAAAAGGGAACCAGACAAGAACTGTCCTGTGAACTTAAAAATACAGGAACTTTAAAGGGGCACTAACTGTCAAATTCATGTTCACCGATTTGACTTAAATTCTCATATTTGATATAAATCTTCAACTAGAATTTGCGTCTCACAACTGAAGATCTTTCATCCACATTTTCAGTATTCCTTATTATTAAAACAATCCATATTTCCAATTTGATTTAAAAGTCTTAAATAAACAATTTACAGGGCATGGGCTTGATAATGTGTAGCTTTTTTTCGTATGTGTTTTAGTCTTCATGCCTTCTAATTAACTTTCGAGTTGACCTCTGGAAACCTCCGATGGCCATATTTTATAAGCGATATAAACTTAAACATAGATATTTAAATATAAACCGGCCTCGTGCAATTGGATTGTTCTAGGTCTGTTTAATTTCAATTTATAGATTAAAAATATATGTTAATCATCGTTTTACGTGTATCAGAATGATTGTTCGTATATCAAATCAGTCAATCAAATGATTTACTTTGTTTTACTTTCAATGTTGACATTCTGTTTCTTTGAATAACCAAACACGCTCTATTCATGCGTTATCCATTTCTAGCTAAGGGTTTAAATATTGAAGTTCACATGAATTAGGAATCAATGATGTCGAATTATTCACTTGCAAGTGAATGATTCATCATCAATGTTTCTTAGTTTAATTTGACAAAATTGTACCATACTGGCTGCTAAAAGCGAATTATTATTTCACTTGCATTAATGTTGAACGAAAAAATTCAAACTTTAAAATTTAATATATCTCGTAGCTATAGTGCCCCTTTATGTACGTTGGAAATTAAAGTTTAGAGAATGTTATACATTATTGTGTAGCCACATTACGAGGCGTAAAGGATTTTCGGATAGTATTGAAAATTTTCATCTCTCTGAAAATTAATTACAATTACAACGATGTCCAAATTTCACAAAAATCATCGTTTAAACCCAATATGATACGACAAGTTAAATATAGCATCACCTGGAAAAAATATTTTATTTTTAAATGATTTATTCTCAGATCATATCCAAAATCTTTGCACATATTCGATATGTAGAAATACTGTTTGTAAACAACTTGTTTCCCGATGAAAGAGAATTTAAGAATATAGATCTTTTATTCATTTATTTCAAAACGAACCACGTTTCCCTCAAGGAACACAGTCCAAGAACACATACCTATTCTTCAGCGATTGGGTCAGTAGATTAGTGTTGACCGACCTTAAGCGTGTAGTACTTGTAGGCAAAATTTCAGAAATATTTGTATGCTAGGTGTGTGCTGCGTGAATATTTCGGCTGTATTCATATCTACATGCATGTTAATTTATAAGATATGTTACAAAGTGAAAATATAAACAATGTTTATCTCAACTCAGCAAGCCTATAAAAAAATTGAAATTTAACGTGCAGTTCGCCAAACATTATGGGTATCGCTGTTAACAGCATAGAAATTTGTTTTTGATCGTTGATTACGCGCATTTTAGAAAGTTGACCAATTTTATTTTCTTATAAATTGTACTCTAGCCTTGTCATCCAAGCCGTAACTGGATTGAGGGGAGGGGGAAATACCGTAAATAGTACCAGAGATATATTATGTCTCTGATAAATATTTCTCTGATAGTACGATAAAAAGAGTATCTGGTTCCTACGTATATGTAACAGTTGTATGTTTATATTTTAATTGAACCTTATTATGCATGACACCTAAGATCAAAACAGATCCAATGTTACCCTTTATATAGTAGCGGACCTACGGAGAGAGATTTGTGAATATAGCAAGGGAAAAGGTAGGGAAAAAAAGAAAAGAAAGCTATGATATATGTCAAAGAGACAGCAACTTTAAAACATAATAATTCAATCAGAAATACATTAAATGGACTTATAAAGGACAACCTACGGCCTTAAATTAAGGACAGATTTTAAAATGTCAATCACTTAATCGGTGCGGGTAAAGGCCGATTCCATAAATTAGTGCGGTGACAGAAGTGTAAAAAGTCGTCAAGATCGCGAGTTTAATCTCCCCAAATAACACACGGCTAAAAGTGTTTAACCTTAAAGATAAATATGTCTTCTTTAGTTTTTGCCCTGTCGTCAGAATTTCGTACAGTCACTTTTTTTCTAAAAAGTCGTTTTAATGACTAGTAGTATATTGGAGAGTTTCAACCCCCCTTTTTCAAATTGAAAAAAAAAATGTGTATGTTTGATTACATGTAATTGAAATAGTTTTTCCTGAAGCTATTTTTATATGTCAAAATATTCTATTCAGTATTTTATTTTCTTCTAATCTATAAAATTTGCGAAGTTTAGACTATTTAAAATTGAGGTAATTTTAATTGCAAATTCAGACACAAACTTTAGTTTCTTCTTCATAGTAGTAATAAAAATTATCCCATAATATTTAAGGCATATAGTATTTAATAAAACTAATAAGTGATAAAAATTTCGGAACTAAAATAGGAAAAAAAAAACCAAGAAATCAATGGAAAATGAATGGAGTAAAAATCTTCAATTTCAACACGGAACTCAATCACTTGCCTTCCGTCACATTTCGTGTATTAGTCAATAATTTGCTCTCAAATGATGTATCACTGGCGTCAACGTGATGATCGTAACTGCAGTTACGATCATCCCAATATGGCGGACACAAATATAGGGAAATGTTATAAGGCTGATTTCTCCACTTTAACAGCTTATTTTCAGATTTGTATTATGTCAAGGAACATCTTTATAAGCATTGCCATTGAATGTGTTTTTCATAAATTATAGAAAAGCAACCAGAAGAACGAAAATCAAGGTTCAAAAAATCACGATGATGATCGTAACTTCGTCTATAGATGATCGTAACTTTGACTTGTTTTTATAAAAAGATGATCGTAACTCAAAAGTTACGAATGTTTTTTTTTTTTTTCTTTCAATGAACACCCTATTTAGCAGTCACGATAAAAAAAAATGACATAAAGGGATTAGCAGACTTGTATGCAAATGTCCACAATATTAATTTCTTATGAGTAATTTAGTTAATATTCAAAATGGATTTACGTTGATATAAATATCATTCTCATGATATAGTTTAAGAATACAGGCCAAAACTTTCACTGAAGAAAGTAAAGGAAGGCATGAAGTTACATTATTTTGATGACTTTCTAACGGTTTTAAATTGTTGCCTGGCCTTGTTTTTTTCTTAATCAAACTATGACTATTTAACATTGGTAGACTACAGAGACAGACTGAGAGGGAGGGTCAAGGTGCTCTCATCACCTTTTTGTTGGGGAAATTTGGTTGATTGTATAGGGAATCAATGAAAAATGACTGTAGCGGGCCTACTCGTAGGCAGCCAGTCCCCCGTCCCGTTATGAAAATCTCTGAATACGCCACTGGACCACTATTGCCTATATTTACCATGTGTTGGCTATTTATGTAAAGAAGGACAAGTTAGAATAGATGGTATACATGTTCATATAAGATTTTTTAAGCTACAAATCCTTACATTTCTACGGTATATGACATGTATTATTGAAGTTAGACGAAGAAGTTGTGTTAAGCCAAACATATCAATAAGGGATCTACCATTTGATTTTTATAAGGGGGGATGAAATTTGGCCGAAAAGGCAGGACAGGAGATTTGAGTAAAAAAAGGCCGGATGAACATCTTGGCCAAACAAAAAGGCAAGATGACAATTTATGTTAAGATAATCAGGATGAAAAAAGCAGGACCGAATAGAGTAAAAATAAAAACGCCGGATAGAGATTTCAACATAGAAAATGCAGGACAAAATTATTCATCCTAGCCCCTCCCCCAAATAAAAATCAAATAGTAGCTCCCTTTATTGACGGTTTCATTGTTGTTTTTTTCATTCAACAGATATGATTACACTTCTTAATGCTTTATTTTTTCAACCTCTCCTTTAAAAATCGTAAATCTGTTAATAAAAGAAACTATAAAGTCTGAATTCCCCAAAAATACCAGATCCTCAAAAGGTACTATTGTCCCTATAAAGTGTAGGGGGAAAAATGAAAAAAAATCTCCAATTTTAACAAACTGGTCATTAATATGAACTGTCCAATACCTTATTTATATAAAACATATAAAATAAATATAAAGTTGTTAACCCCCAATGCATTTAAATATTTAACTAGATAAAAAATAAATACGAAATCTCGCGAAGTCATAACCATTTGTGCACTTGCCAATAGCAGGACGTTACCCTCCCCTCAGTGATCGTTCCTCATTATTATCACAATATCAGCTGATAACGTACATTTTTTTCGGATACTAGACAGCTTTATCTGTCCTTATTTATCAGAAAATGCTTCGTTGGAACAGACAGTTACGATCATCTTAAGTAAAAGTTACGATCATTGTTGATAAAAATAAATAAAAGTTACGATCATCATCGTGTTTTTTTGTATCTCGATTTTCATTCTTCTTGTTGCTTTTCCATCCAGTCCGAATAAATATTTCAATGGCAATGCTTATAAAGATGTTTCTTGACATAATACAAATGCTGTTAAAGTGGAGAAATCAGCATATAAAATTTTCCTATATTTGTGTCCGCCATATTGGGATGATCGTAACTGCAATTACGATCATCACGTTGACACCGGTGATATATGAAATTACTACCTTTTTCGCTATTATATACACATATTTTCAATTTAAGTGCACTGATATATGCCACATACTTTGTTTGTATATGTTTATATTCTATGTTTTTTGTTATAAAACATCAAATATACTTTGTCAGAAAAGTCTTATTGTAAAATCAAAATAATTGACGGATAGTTTCAGTAAATATTCCGTGGTATGTCGAGTCTTTTGCAACTTGCTCCATTAAGTCCAAAGAAAAGACAAAAGTCGTTAAATTTTATGCAGTGTATAATAAGCCAAAAACAACCTCGATTGAAATTTTGAGTCAATTTACCAGTTTAGGGAAGTCGATTTTTGTATCTGCATTGTATAAAAGATTGGATGAGGTGAACATCAAGATGTTTCATGCGATAGCTGTTAATTTGAAGAACTCCGTGCAGGCAGTTTATCATCTTTTATGCTACAAAACTTACACAAGTAAACATATTTGTTCCCCTTTTAGAGCGAGGAAGCTTCTAGTCTGATATGTAATGACGACATACAATTATCTGACTGTTGTCCCTCAGTTTCTGGTATTTGTACACGTTCTAGAATGCAGTCGTTCAACTGGAGCGCTTGTATATTTTGTTGCAACGAAACATTTTAAAAAGATCAAAAACTACTCAAGTTTGAATAAGATGAGCGTATTAGAAATGTTTTATCCGTGTCAGATAAAGTTAAAGTTGAAATAGTTTCCCGTCCATCTTTTAAACTTCAAGCACTCTGGCATTTGGGTTGCATTACTAATTATTTGCTAAAAACGAAAAAAAAAAAAAAAAATCCAAACCCGTGGAAGCAGATATCTCAGATCACGATACTGCTTTTACTAATTTTATTTTGGCTATTGACAACGATTTAATGGTCATTTCCCATGACACCGTTACTTGATAAATATAGATAATTTCTTCCGGCTGATTCTAATTTAAAATATTCTACATGTAAAATGCAGTCTAAACTCATTTATTTCTATAGAAATTCAGTTGTCAAACAACTTCAACAAGTTCAAGGCAACTATAACATAATATTTAGTAGCAAAATAATGATAATGATGACGTGGATGTACCGTAAATACATTTTCTACATAACAAGCAATCTGACCTTTTGATAAATTCGAATACGTGTTTGAATATATTCACGTTTTGTTCATATAAGAGATTCGGATTACCAGATGTAAGTAACTTAACATTCAGTATAATATAAAAAAAGAAGATATGGTATGATTGCCAATGAGACAACTATCCACAAAAGACCAAAATAACACAGACATTAACAACTATAGTTCACCGTACGGCCTTCAACAATGAGCAAAGCCCATACCGCATAGTGAGCTATAAAAGGCCCCGATAAGACAATGTAAAACAATTCAAACGAGAAAACTAACGGCCTTATCAGGAAGCCATCTTAGATTGTTCATCAGAATTTCTGTCTGGTGTGTATATAAAGAGCAGTCGAAAAGGAAATTGTGTACAGTCTCAATGTTACATCCACAAAAGCAAGATGGATCAGCAATTATATCGACTCTAAACAAGTCATAGTTCAAAAAAGATGAGTAGCATCTGAAATGTGTTAGAATCATATTTAGTTTCCTCGGTCCATATAGATAGTGCTCAGGTACATCTTTATTTGTGGTATTTAGCCTTTTTAATTTGATTTTAAACTTTGATATAGAGTCTAACAAATCGGTATGATTCCATAGGTTAATAGTTGATGGTATAAAAGATTCTTTAGTAAGAGATAACCTACAAAAAGGAACAATGATGTCATCGCCATTTCTTAAGGGATATGCAGTTGTGCTCTGTACACTAGGTGGTTTTTTCTACAAAGTTGATACTTGAGTTTTCTCAGGATATTTTAATGTTTCGTAACACCGATAATCAGATTGTCTATGTGACTGTTCCACCGAGCATCAAAGCAAAACGTTACCCCAAGGTGTTTGTGACATTTTGTTATAGGAATTTATTTATCATTTAAGCAGAATTTTAGAACGGGTGCATCTTTATTTGAAAAAATTCATTATTTCTGTTTTGTCTGGATTAAAAGACATTAGCCACCTCCGTGACCATTCCCCTACGTTTTCTCCCCTACTAAGTTAGTGGTGTGGTTCACGTTGGGAAAATGGTTCAATACTATCGGAGGTTTTATAGTAGATTAGGGGAAAGTAAACTGCGTATACGGCGCTAACATGTGCCCTATCATAAGGCACTTGATTTTATTAAATGTTGTTTATGTTATTCTCAAATTATAATATTAAAATCAGGTAATATGATTTTGACCTTCGGGGTCCTTAATCGGGATAAAATCGTGTTCTTCTTGATCGATGATTTTTGCTTCGCGCAAAAGTTTAATGCTGTTTTCAGACTTTTTTTTTTTATCTTTTAACACAATATTTAAAACTTCTTCCAATTTAAGCTTTGGTGGCCATATTTGAGAATCTTGATTGAGGGTTCTTTTATATCTGTATTCTTTGAATTTTTAGGGCATTTTCTTTATCTTATATATAATATAAATCGCATATAAATTGATCCTACATGTCACTAATGCTTAGTCCGTTGCTATGTGTGTTACATTTGAATGTTGTGTCGTTGTTCTCCTTTTATATTTAATGCGTTTCCCTCAGTTTTAGTTTGTTTTCCCGATTTTGTTTTTTGTCCATAGATTTACGATTTTTGAACAGCGGTATACTACTGTTGCCTTTATGTACTACTATTTTTCCTATAATCATAGAAATTTCTCTATCCTGTACATCATTTATTTCTGTAACCACTTTTAAATTATCACAATATTTTGTTTTCCACACTTTTTGTTTCGTTTTGCAAAGTGGTTTCAGAAGAGAATATTTTGCAAAAATACAACAGAGGACAGGACGACGGACGGCAAGTAATGGCTATAGCTTACACCCAGTTGAGCCAAAAAAATAAAATGATATAGCTGCACGTCATAGTTGGGTGCACCATATAACACAAACGTGATTATTACATGGTTAGTCATGTTAGTGGAGACCAGGGGCGGATCCAGGTAAGGGCGTAATGGGCGTACTCCCCCCCCCCCCTTTACTTTTTTTTTTTTAACAAAATCGTAATCTGTTAATATTGTATTGAATATGGCAATCTGTCATATTCATTAATTAAACACGTACTCTGATTTCTTTTTATCGTGGCTGATCCCCCCATCCGATGGGTTAATTGAACACCTTTTTTTAAACATCGCAAACGGTATGCAAATCTATACATAAAACACTACCCCAATGGCCATTCTACATGTCCCCGGGAGATACTCTCTGATACTGGGTATGTTCCGACAAACGGGTTGCATTTTCAGCTAAATTGTCTGAAATGGGATTACGTTTTTTTTTTGCCTTGCATTGGAAGGTGTCAGGTTTGACTATCTAGAACGGGGTATTATAAATACAATGTTACACTATTATTCCAGATAAGGGTGAATGTTTGGTACCATAAAAACGTTTAAACCCGCTGCAACTGTTTGCACCTGTCCTAAGTTAGGAATTTGATGTTCAGTAGTTGTCGTTTGTTGATGTGTTTATAAGTGTTTTTCGTTCCTCTGCTGTGGTTTTTTTTTATAGATTGGACCGTTGGCTTTCCCGTTTGAATGTTTTTACACTAGTAGTTTTTGGGGCCCTTTATAGCTTGCTGTTCGGTGTGACCCAAGGCTCCGTGTTGAAGACGGTACTTTGACATATAATGGTTTACTTTTACAAATTGTGACTTGGATGGAGAGTTGTCTTATTGCATCTACTAAATTGAAAGCAACGTTCAAACCTATGATTGCATTGGATAAAGACCGCAATTTTTATACGTGTGCATGTAAAAAAAATCTTGGTAAAGGGTCTAAATACAGCACAAACAACATTTTCCAAAAGACCAAACCAGTGAAAAGGTATATTTTAACAAAACGGGTATATAACATAAATTCTCAGACTTCTACAGTTGATGAAGCCTATCCTAAACTTCTTTCAGAAAGATTACATATGAAATTTTGTAAATTGTTACTAGGTGTGGGGAAAAGAGCAACTAACCTTGCCACTCTTTCAGAACTTGGGAGATTTCCTTTACATTTTGATATCACCAAATCTATGATCAGATACTGGCACAGGCTTGAAAATTTGGGTTTGTCCTTTCCTTACTAAAAGATGCATATTTAGAGTCAAAGCTATTATTTGAATAAAAAATTCCGTCTTGGTATGGATCATTAAACTATTTGCAAAAAAAAATTAATGGGCTTGACAGTCTAGCCTTTGCAAGCAACTTTAGATTCAAAATTTTAATTAAAAAGTTTTTGTATCAGCACTATGAAATACAGTGGAGAAACCAAATGCACAATTGTGCTGATGGGAAGCTTTGTAGCTATAGCACTTTTAAGACTCATTTTGGTCTTGAAAGATATCTTACTATATTACAATCGCCTGAGCAGAGGAGAAATTTCACTCGATTGCGTATTTCTTCTCACAGACTAAGAATTGAACAAGGTCGCTATCAGGGTACTCTCCGACAAGACAGGATATGTCTCAGGTGCACCTCAAATGAAGTTGATGATGAAAAACATTTTTTATTCTCGTGCACATCATCTCAAGATAAGAGAAATTGTTTAAATTCCACTATTAACTCACTATGCCCTAACTTTATGCATTTGATTCCTAGCCAAAAACTGATATGGCTTCTTAATGTAGAGAATCTTGATATCTTAATATCTGTCTGTGAGTTAGTTGATGAAGACAAAATATAACTTGAAAGATAAATATTTAAATCAGGCTCTCTGCACTAGGCACGAGGTTGGCATGGTGGGGTATAGGACACATCGTATAAGTTCTATTACCTTTCTGTTTGTGATATTTTTTTTATCAAACTGCTAATATCTTATCCTTTTCGTAATATGTGCACTTTGGAATGTCAATTAGCATTGTCCCTTGGTGCCTCTTGCAGTTGTGTCACTTTAAAAAGTACTGACTCCTCTGCACCAGGCACGAGGATGACATACCAGTTATGTGCAACTTCTTACAATATTTTACCATATCATTAGTGTCCTGATACACAGTTTAATATGCACCCACCATGCCATATAGCACCGTCTCTTGGTGCCTCCTGCAGTTCGGCTAGATATACAGTGAAACCTGATTAAACCGAACCCTGAATAAACCGGAAACCTGTCTAACCCAAACTTGTTCTGAAGACCAATCATATCACATTTTATGCATTGTGAACCTGATGAAACCGAATACCTGCCAAAACCGAACAAAATCCCAAGTCCCGAAAGGGTTCGGTTTAGTCAGGTTTTACTGTATTCGGCCTACTCACAGTGTTCTTTTTTGTTACTTTCTAGAGGTGTGCCTGAGACGAAGGTTTTATGTATACTCCTATACATGCTATATATATATATATAATAATAATACATGAAGACTGTTGTCTCTTATTTGTGTTTGTGACTATGTATACTGTATTGTTTATTATTATATTTGTAAAATAATGATATTGTAATGATATTATATCATGCTCCTTGTGAGCCCATTTTATGGAAATAAAGCATCTTCTTTTTTTTTATCTTCTATATATATAATTGAGAAAGGAAATGGGGAATGTGTCAAAGCGACAACAACCCGACCATAGAGCAAACAACAGCCGAAGGCCACCAATGGGTCTTCAATGTAGCGAGAATTCCCGCACCCGTAGGTGTCCTTCTGCTGGCCCCTTAAAAATATGTATACTAGTAAGTGATAATGGACGTCATACTAAACTCCGAATAATACACAATATATATGAATATATATCAAAATAGATATAGGACGATGTGGTGTGAAAAGTTCAGAAAAAGCTATCGTAAAAGATTTATTTTCATTTTGAATTGTTCATGCCCATTTCATATAACCTTTTGAATTTACAACTTGTTAATCAATACATAATTTGAATGATCCGAAGGCAGACTATTTTAACCAATTCGTCTATTATGGAGTATGTTATAATTTGATGCTAAATTGTGGAAATCCAGGAGCTTCTGACCTTCCCCATGGACCCTATACCAGGGAAGTCGGAATAACGCCTCCTGTTCATAAAATTCTGGCATAGGACTATTGAAATGTAAAGTAACGCCTTATACAGCAGTGACGGATCCAGAGGGTGGCGTAGAGGGCCATTTTTTTTGTAAAATGATTAATCAGACTAGACGACGTGAACTTTGCCATTTGCCGTGTATTTAATTTTTATGTGACAATTCTTTACTTATAAAGATATTTTTCGCTGGTATATACTAATTGAAAGCCATGTGATTCACTATGGTGGAGTTGACCAGTGCGTTTAAAAAAACGTCACTCAGTCATTTTGAAATTCAAATTACTGTCACAAATTGCTTAGGCTGAGCATGACAATCTTAGCTTCTTCAAGGCGACACAGGATTAAGCAAGAACGTATTGACTTATATTTCATTATTCCACCAAACAGTAATACTCTATATTAGTACACTCTCATGAAAAAAAGTTCCTCAGCAAGATTATTTACCTACGAAAACATGTGTGTTATTTATGTATTATTGTCATTTTGTTTATTTTCTTTGGTTACATCTTCTGACATCAGACTCGGACTTCTCTTGAACTGAATTTTAATGTGCGTATTGTTATCGTTTACTTTTCTGCATTGGCTAGAGGTATAGGGGAGGGTTGAGATCTCATAAACATGTTTAACACCTTCGCAAATTTGCGCCTGTCCCAAATCAGGAGCCTCTGGCCTTTGTTAGTTTTGTATTATTTTAACTTTTAGTTTCTTGTGTACAATTTGGAGTTTAGTATGGCGTTCATTATCACTGAACTAGTATATATATTTGTTTAGGGGCCAACTGAAGGACGCCTCTGGGTGCGGGAATTTCTCGCTGTATTGAAGACCTGTTGGTAACCTTCTGCTGTTGTCTGCTCTATGGTCGGGTTGTTGTCTCTTTGACACATTCCCCATTTCCATTCTCAATTTTATTAACTCGTAACGCCTCATGATCGGCATCCTATTTTAAAATAACAGCTAAATAATGATCACCATGGATAGATTTAAAGTCTCAAGTACGAACCATTTGATTTGAGGAGGCAATCTGAGATATTTGAGAGATGAAAAATTGACTCTGATTTTTGCATTAATCAAAAATTCTGGCCGTATCTGGATTGAAAACAATAATCTTGTCCATTTTTTTGCTATAAGAAACGAAAATCCAACAGAAGTATTTAGCCATAAATGAACATGATGAATAAAAACGGGCCTATTTATTTTTGGGCTGGGGTTTGCATGTCTGGCCGGAATGTCTGTTTAGCCGAACTGATATATTGAATTCTTTTTTCAAGACCAGACTGCAACCTGCCTGCTGGAAGTAGCCTTTATGTCTACATTTTTCGAACGTCATTCGTAAATTCGTTGTCATTTCAGATTCATTCGTAGCCTTTGGTTGATTTGGAACTCCTCACTTCCCTTAATTTTGTTGGGTGAAACATTTCAACCAAATATTTTGATAACATTGCTTGTTCGTCTTTTTTAGCTGGTGTCCGTCGTATTGTAAATTTCATCGAATAGCCCGACTTATATCGTGTTTACTATAAGAAATCTGTGAGGTTATGATAACTTAACAAACCAGCGAGAATTTTCCATGTCTTTTTACTGAAAAGTCCCACATCAAATTTATCAGTAATCAGTTATGATAGACAATTAATAGGGAGAATACAGCATCGAAAATGTCAAACCCTTACACTTTTCATGAACTACAAAATATATCTTTATCTTTATTGAATATAAATGTACATTTTTATCCATATGGGTTGAAGGTACACATAAATCAACATAATAATTCTACAATACATTATATATATACAGAAAAAAACAACAAAAGAACAAAACATTATATACATATATGTATACATGCCCCACGCCAGGAATCGTTTTAAAAGTGCATATTACACTTATTTCATGTTTTTAGTCAAAAAAAGGTCCCAAAAAAATTTAAAAACTTCGCCCCCCTTTCCAAAATCCTGGATCCGCCCCTGACATAGACAATAAATGGAGAGAATTCGGCATAAAAAATATCAAACCCTACCACCATAACTATAAAAGAATCATAAAATATATACATGCTCCAAGTCAGGAACCATTACAGAAGTGCATTTTTCACAATTATTTCATGTCTTTTAGCATGTTTAGCCAAAAAAAGATCCATTTTTTCGCCTCGATCTGCTCGGAGAAAGATTATCTTATACGCCTGTCTTTCAAATATCCTGGAAACGCCAATGGAGACCTGCTCTGATGCACTTGCACAAAAGTATATTAAGTTAACATGTTTAATTTATACCTAAAATATCGGAATAGTACTCATGAAGTATAGATTACATGTCCCAGCACAGATCAATAATTAGAAATCACAACATATAAATATTTCAAGGGAAACATGGTTGGTTGACAACCATTTAGCTAATCATGTTTACATGTTTAATAAGGATTTAAACAACTTTAAATAACTTTCCTTTTAAAAATGTCAAATGGAAAAATATATATGAGATATGGATATTAAACTTCCACCTCTTAACACATCAATTGTTGCACCAGAAATAGGTGAAGAAAATCCGACTACAAACGAACCAGCGCGTAAAAAGAGGAAAAAGAAAAAGAAGAAGCAAAAGGTTTGACTGGAACATGTACATTTACAAATAGAACGTTTATGTGCATTATAATTAATATGTTTATTAAGATAAATTCAATGTCCTAGTAAAGAATTTCAAAATACCGAATAGTTAACATTTATCACTTGAAATGGTTAACTATGAACATCCTATTCATTGTTTAATGCATGGTATATTTCGTAATATATCACCGTTCATCTGTTATTGTGAAATGTTATGATATTACTATGTAACCTGGAATTCTATGTTTAGATCACATTCTTTAAAGGGAGCAGTATTTTATGGAGTTTCTCATTCTATTTTTGCGGCCGTACATTGCCATTATCGATGTTGCATCCGTTACACTAAGGGTGTCCGGGGGTTGGAACCCCCCTTTTTTGGACGATCAATGCATTTCACGGTATGGGGACATGTGGTTCATCGTTGGAATCCCCCTCTTTGTCCTGGGTTGGGAACCCCCTTTTTTTATATGGCTGGATCCTCCCCTGGGGCATTAAGTTTTACCCTTGTCCGTCTGTAGGTACGTCCGTCCGTACGTCCCAAAGTCTGATTCCATTCTCTGAATTTTCCTCAATTAAATGTTATGAAACTTTTACCATGTATATACATGCTTATTACCACCAAACACACTGTCAGATCAACTTTGAGTTTGAATTTAGGTGGTATCACTTTGACCGTTCCAGAGTTATGCCCCTTTTACAACTGGAAAAGTTGCTGATTTTTTTGTTTTTCCTCTCAAACTTTAGTTTTCATCAACCATGCAAATGTCATGAAACTTATACACAATGCTTATAACCACAAAATACAGATCAAGTTTGAATTTTGATTATGTCACTTTTACTGTTCTAAAATTAAGCCCCTTTATAAATGGAAAAATTGCTGAATTTTCTCTAACTAAAGTTTACCTCGACCAAATATTACATTTCTTTTTTTTTCGTAAATCATAGGAGGTAATAAATGATCTCAGATATGTATTGAATGACCCATGCTCCTGTCTATAGCAGTTGCAAACGCCGGCATGCAATGTCAACTCATATCATTTTTGTTTCACCGTCTTGCAAGATATTCAGAGCTCTCCAAGATAATATATGATGTTGGTTTATTTGAAAAGGTTATACTAGAAATATATACTAAAGTCCTGGTTTTTAACTATATTTGTGAGATCTCATTCCATCCGGCCTTTTTACATATCATAGTACAGGTACCTATCAATGAATAACACTGAAATGGCGCAGAAAAGAAATTAAACAAATTCCATTACGGAAAAGACGTTTTAATAATAACACAATATTTTCAGTTCAAGCCAGTAACTGCATATCTACAAAAAAGCTATAATATAGTCAACGATTTATAACGTAATAAGAATGGGATTAATTATGTAATGGCCATTGAATGTTTAAGAAATAATTGATGCAAGCTATACTTTACTCAGATACTTTATTGTAGTTTTAATGATGCATTGTCTGTATTTTATTACTTCTGACAATATAGGCCCACCTCCAGTGTGGTGACAAATTCATAATTGTTTTAATTTTCAACCTTTTAAAAGCATGGGTGTATAACACACACTCTTAAAGTACTTTCTTTATATCAATCAATATCTAAAAATACTACAGTTCCAACACTAATTTAACAACCACATGCACACATATAATCTTAAATTAGTGTAGAGCGAAGCAGTCTATAGCTTTTTAGAAAGCTAAAACTTGTGTAAGTATTATTCGTGCTACAAAATATTTACAATAAACGCTCCCTCGGAAGTCACTTTATCACGTGACAAGTTCGACTCGATTCATTGAACACCGAAAAATGAAACTTGGGAAATTGTGAAACTGTTATCAGGTAAGATAATTTCATGCGAAGTGATAATTGTCATAATTTCTTATTCGTATGTTATAATTGCAAACGCTGATATGCACCAGGATAATTTTGATGTCCAGATTAAACCATCCCAGTAAGCGAACCTAAAATCACCCAACCGGTTCAACTTTACAGTCGGTTTGTAAACAAGTTAATAACCACACCCGGGTTTGGATGAAATAGATAGGGAACGCTGAGACAAACGCATAGGTAATTTTTCAGTTCTTCAAAGGTATTATGCTTCTTATATATTTCTTTTACGATAATGACAGGTGGATATAGGTGCTTTATTTACAGTTTCTTTAAAGAGTTCAGTGACTAATATTAGAAGCACTACCAGGACGATTTTGTAATTAACCATGAAGAGTTATTGGGGTTAGATGCATTAAAACGAAGTATTATTGTGTTATTCTATCATATGACATATTTAACTTTCACTTTCAGAAAAACAGAAAGTATAATTTGTTAATTGGCAGTGTCTGTGGGTACGAATAGTCAAATTGACATTTGTAGGCTACGCATACCCACATCCGGTTTTATAATAAAATGCCGTCGGATCGGGAATTAAACATGAAATATATACATAAATTATCGATATTATGGGGATTTGTGTACTGTAGAACGAGTGAAGAGTATGACAAATAATATTTTAAAATTGTATTTATTAATTCAGAATATCCAAATTTTAAGTTGCTTCCACGCTTTAGAGGTAAAATATTTTTTGATGCCCTGAAGGTTTACATTTTCGTCAAATATTTTGTTATTTTTTTTAATGAAGGTTTCATAGAAGATTATTGGCATCAGCCTTTGTTTATCAGAAATAATGTATTAGGCCTTTTTTCCTGTCAAACTGGTTTAGAATTTTTTGCCTCCGTAAATACAGGAAAAATTTATTCTGTTAAACTTTAATTCTGCTTTATTTATTTATTTTTGTGTTTCCAGTTCTTCTTCTTATCTCTGCAGCTGCAACTGACTCCAAGTTTTTTTTTACATAAAATTAATTGATTGATACTTTTGAACAAATTGTTCCAATTCATGAAATGTCTTCCCCACATGTATATCACTCTCTTCCATTTTAAGAATATTTATTAACCATGTTAACAGAGAAAAACTGTTCACTTACCTATTATATATAAATATTTATAAAACTTCTTAGTAGTTAATCAATTTTATTCACGAATTGCAATAATTTCTGTATATATTTCACATTTAATTCCTGATCTGATGGCATTTTATTATAAAACCTTATGTGAGTACGCTTAGCCTACGAACGGCAATTTTGCTATTTGTACCCGCATGTGGGTACGCGCAGACACTGCCTTGTTTATTTAAGGTTGAACAAATAATGAAACGTCCGTATTTACACCTCAAAAACTATTCTGTGTACAGACTAACTTGTGCAGTTTGGAAAGTTTTAATGACTTGCATCCACAAGATATATAAAAGTTAAATGCATTTTGTGTTTCAGAAAGATGAAATCATTTTTAGATTTTGATGGGCCATTATTTCTGTTCCTGCAGAAGATGTAGCCTGCCTCCAGCTTCTGACATTCACCACCATTACATCAATTTAGAAAAATTCATGCACTTATAACTTTCAGAACATATTTCTAAACAGTCTAAGTCTAAAATATTTTAAAAAAGAAAATTTTATTATTTACCTTAGTCCTACCTATTCAACCATTATTGCAAAGTGACAAGAAGTTAACAAAGTACAAAATGTATTTGTTTTAGCCTTTATCCATCAAATTCTTTACTTTTTACAGAAGTCATTTTCACCAACAAGAGACTCTTCTGTTGCACCACTACAGAACAAAATGAGTGATGATAGTTCCCCTCCGGGGACTTACAAGACAAATATAAGTATAAATGGAAATGAAAAGCCAAATCAAGAAATGTTCAACCTTCTTCCAACAAAGAAAGAAGAGGAAGTGGAAGCCATTGATGTGCCAAAGATTCATACATCTGATTCACATATCCCAGAGGGAATGAAACCAAGAGATATGTCACATGACAAAAATTTAGAGGCATTAGCTAATATACCAATTCATCAGGTTAGTTAAAAAACTGTCAAAAAAGGTGCAATTTGGGTACCCTCGTGTTAACTTATCTCTATATTAGTATAAAACCCCAAAGGTATTATCACAGCTACTAGCCCGTTTCAAGGAGGTTACGGTCAGTTTTAAACATTTAAATGCAAACATATGAAAAAAAAATACTAACTACTTACATGTAGTACAGGACTAAAGGCTTGACTAGTTGTTCCTGTTGGTGATAAAGGGTCAGACAACTTGTGTTTTTATGCTGAAAGCTGAAAAATTCCTTTTTTCTGTGGTGTGTTATCATGGTTATTGATTTGTTGAAAACATGGTGAAAAAATGTAAAACAGTCTGCTAAACACAACACACTAACAGAAAGGCAACACTAACCCCACCAAACATGGACCATGTGGACTGAACTCATGTTCTACGAACACTAACCCCACCAAACATGGACCATGTGGACTGAACTCATGTTCTACGAACACTAACCCCACCAAACATGGACCATGTGGACTGAACTCATGTTCTATGACACTAACCCCACCAAACATGGACCATGTGGACTGAACTCATGTTCTACGAACACGAACCCCACCAAACATGGACCATGTGGACTGAACTCATGTTCTACGAACGCTAACCCGACCAAACATGGACCATGTGGACTGAACTCATGTTCTACGACCGCTAACCCCACCAAACATGGACCATGTGGACTGAACTCGTGCTCTATGAACACTAACCCCACCAAACATGGACCATGTGGACTGAACTCATGTTCTACGAACACTAACCCCGCCAAACATGGACCATGTGGACTGAACTCATGTTCTACCAAAGGGCTAGCAGTTCATGCTTTTCTAGTGACACCTGTCCTGTTGATAAGTCATGATATCTAGCTATAAAGCAGCATTCAAAAAGTCTTGTACATGGATTGGTATGTAATTGTTCACTGTTAAAACATGCTGACTAGTTGTACACATTGGTTATAGAGTCAGGCAGGTGATATATTAAAGCTTTTGTGCAGCTTCTTGTTTTAAAGCTGTAAAACTGCTTTGTTTTCCTTTGTAGTTTGTGATGTGTTCTTGTTAATTGGCAATAGAAAATAAAAAGAAATCTGTGATTGAATAAAAAATATCTATTTTAGAGTGCCAGAACCGGGGACTTTGAATCATTGAATGAATATCTAAAAACAATTCACTCTAACCAACTGAGGAAGAAGGTGAATGCTAAAGATGAAAACAGAATTACACCATTACATTATGCTGCACGTTACAATCATCTGGATGTCGCCAGAAAACTTATAGAATGTGGTGCAAGTAAGTCTAGAATGCTAAATGATACCTATAAAGTAAAATCACAAACATACTTAACTCAGAGGAAAATTCAAAAAGGAAAGTCCCTAATCAAATGGCAAAATCAAAAGCTCAAACTAATGGATAACAACTGTCATATTCCTGACTTGTAACAGTCATTTTCTAATGTAGAAAATTGGGGTGTTAAACTTTGTTTTAAAGCTTGTTGTTAAACCTATCACTTGTATGACAGTCACATCAAATTAAAGCATAACAGCTGGGTCAACATACATTTGTACATTTGACATGATATGGAACAAAGCTTGATAGAATTACAAATATTACTACATGTAGTTAAAAACCTTTTATTTTATTCTTTAATCAGATTGATTGATTTGAGGATCATTATTTAAAACAATAATTTGCCATTTTTATGCAGTTAAGCTGCATTATGCGAGCACCCTAGATTTGTGTTCTACCCAATAAATGCTGAAATACTTGCCATTGTTATTATCTAGCTTGTTACTATGTTATATATAACTAATTGAACACTTTTTTAATACTTTTTATTCTGGATTACAAAAAAAATGACCAGAAAAACCTTAAATGATCGTCGATTTATCCAAAAGTTTTAAAGTTACACATAGGAAGTAGTACTTATTAAGAATCCTTGTGTAGTTCATTATGATTTGTGCTTTTAGCTAAGATGTCAAAGAACAATTGTATGAAATATTTAATCGCCGAAAATCTCTTAAGACAAGCAGTTTAGATTTCCCAAATGACAAAAGTCGTAGGAATATTGTTTGTCATCAATACGTAGTACAACTACGTCAGTAGTCTATTATATAATTCAACTGTTCATGCTGTTGGCGGCAATTTCAAATTAGAAAAAGAAATTTTCGTAGCTTTTCAATTTGGAGGCAGGTGTGCAAATTAGCGGTGGTCCGAGACCTTCCACTTTTGCAAGCGGAATTTCGACTAGGATAGTTGGTTTCTAGCTACGCCCGACGTAGTCGCCTTACATTTGAAAGAAAATAAGAAATTACTTTGCAAACCTTTTCACCATGTTCACCAAAGTCTCCAATTAAACAAGCTAAAAACTTATTTTTATCATTATTATTCATGACAGCGATGTTCATTTTGTTCAACCGCTAGCTTTATACAGAAAATCGCTGACAAATATTGTATAAATTCGAGTAAAATCGTATCTGATTGACAAAAACAACATTGTAAACACATAACAATGGCGGCCGTGAAGACAAAATTTTACAAAATCGGATCCAATTCCGGAAGCGGATAAGGGTAATTCCGGGTTTGACGATCATTTACAAAATAAATCCAAGCAGGTGAAAAAATACATCTATGCATGGTAAATGAATATAAACACTAGTATTGTAAACCAAAAGATATATATAAAAGAAAGAAAAAGCAGAAAAATATTTTATTCAGAAACTAAAAATTACTTTTTGATAATTTTAATTTAAAAATCCAATACAACGTGACAGCTGGGAACAGTATATCTAACAATATACATGTTCATGGTCACAGTCTAAATTTTCTTTATAAATGATAAATGATGATAATGCATGTGAGATGCTTTTAAAGTGTAAACATATTACTGCAATTTCGAGGGGTTATTTGTTTTTTCTCAATTTTGAAGGGTCAATTAAAGTAGCTGAAAGTTTCATTCTTTATTTTCACAAATAATGCAACTATATTATATATACCTTAATGTAAGTAAATCATATGATATATAGGTGGCATTCTTTGGGCCACTCTACCCCCTCCTGTTTGATAACTTGGAAACGGTCGAGCTCCCCACCCCTAAACCATATGAGGGACAGATCCAGGATTTTAGGTTAGGAGGGGCGCAAACTTAAATTTTCGCCAAGCAGAGCGAGGCTAAAAAAAAATTGAGGTAAAATTATCGGAATTTTCTTTATTAAGCTGAGAACAACCCATGCCTTGCAAATTTAAGGGGGGTGCAAGCCCGCAACCCTCCCCCGTCTGAATCCGCCCCTGCATATATTCAAGTATAGGAAAATATGATAAATAAAAAATGAAATATAGGGGGAGTCCCTGGAGTTACCCCACCCCCTCCTGTTTGAGAACTTGGAAACGGTCGAGATCCACACCCCTTAATCATATATATTCATGTTTGTGACAATATGAAAAATCAAATGAAATATAGGAAGAGTCGCTAGGGGTCACCCCACCCCTCCTGTTTTAGAATTTAAAAATGGTCGAGATCCCCATCCCTAAACCATATATATTCATGTATGGGACAATATAACAAATCAGATGAAAGATAGGGGAGTCCCTGAGGTCACTGTTCACCCTCCTGTTTGAGAACTTGGAAATGGTCAAGATCCTTACCCCTAAACCATATATACTCATGTATGGGACAATATAACAAATCAAATGAAATATAAGGGAAGTCCCTGTGGTCATCCCAACCCTCCTGTTTGAGAACTTGGAAACGGTCGAGATCCCCACACCAAAACAATATATATTCATGTATGGATCAATATAACTAATTAAATGAAATATAGGGGGAGTCCCTTGGGTCACCCTACCCTTCCTGTTTGAGAACTTGGAAACCAATGAGATCCCCACCCCTAAACCATATATATTCATGTATGGGACAATATAACAAATAAAATGAAATGTAGGGGAAGTCCCTAGGGTCACCCTACCCCCAGTGGCGGATCCAGAAATTTTCATAAGTGGGGCCCCACTGACTGACCTAAGAGGGGCCCGCTCCAGTCACGCTTCAGTGATTCCCTATATAAGCAACCAAATTTTTTCCCAAAAAGGGGGGGCCGGGCCCCCTGCCCCCTAAATCCTCTGCCTACCCCTACCTGTTTGAGAACTTGAAAACCATTGAGATCCCCACCCGTAAATTATATATATTCATATGTATGGGACAAAATAACAAATCATTTACATTTACTATGGGCAAGTCAGTCAGACCTCATCTAGGATCCCTGTTGTAGTGAACATTTGTCTGATTCGTGTCTCATAACTTTTGTACTATAGAACACAAACTCAGTTTTCTTTCCAGGGAAACCAGTCCATTCATACTATTAGGCAGCAACCATTTGATTTTCTGGGGGGGGCTATGGTTTTTTTTGGAAAAAAAAGTTTGTTTCCAGGTTTTGGTGAAAAAAATAATTTGTTTTGGATCCTGAGTAAAAAAAATTATTTGTTTCACCCTCAGCTGCCACTATATGTAATGCTAAAATTGAAAGAAAAAAATTGTCTTCGGTTTGTCGCTAAAAAAAATAGATTGTTTTTCGCCGAAGGCGAAAAAAAAAGTTTGCACAGAAAAAAAAACCATAGCCCCCCCCAGAAAATCAAATGGTTGCTGCCTTACATGTTCATACTACGTCAAATTGAACTTCTAGCAATCAAATAAAACCAAGGTTAACTACCAAGTAGAACAACTGCAATCATTGGGAACTTGTACCACTGCAGACTCACCATAAAAAATATACATTGATATATGCATTGCTTTTGAAACCTTGATAACATATAAATTATTTGCCTTAATAAATAAATCATTAGATAAACATGAATGTACTATATATGAATGTTTAATGTTGAGGCAACATTGCCACAGTTTTCATAATTACGGTTGCCTTGGTTTTTGGTTAACTGCCTTCAACGCTTACAGCGCTTTGATTGTAAATTCCAGTCTGTGAGTGTAAAATCTCTTAAGATGTTACATCTTTTTCTTATTTAGGTTTCTCGAGATAAAAACACTAACTTTTGCATTGAACTGACAGGCAACAAAAAACCTGTAACCAATAAAAATCGAGCTAGCAGAAAAATTTAAAGAAAACACATAGTGTCTATATTATTTTTGAATGAGTATATTTGAAGTGCTACAATAGAAAAAGAACATGAACATGTAATGATTGATTTTTAATCAATCTTTCACATCTACAGCATAAAACAGGATCAAATCTTGACAATATTATGATATTATTACGTAAGTATGATATTATTACGTAAGTATTTCTGTATTGGCCTGAGGCGAAGCCAAAGGCCAATACAGCTGGCCGAGGAACAATAACAAGGCCAATACAGAAATATACGTAATAGTATCTTTATTAATTAACTACAGTGTTACAATATATTTTTTTATTTCATTTCACAAGAGATAAATATTTTTACCTTGAAGTGGAACTATCCAAATCTCAGTTTCTTTTTATTAGATGATCTGATGCTGTTTCCAGGTGTCTTTGAACTGTGTCAGCATTTTCATCTGATGAATTGTTCTACCCTTTCCAGTCACTATAAAGTGTTACAATTTAAATTTAGACGCAACACATAAATAGTAATTGGAAAGGTACTGCCATTGCATGGGTTATGCAGAAACTAATTGAATATATTAAAAAAAAATAATAATGTAGGAGTTGAAAATGATACAACTATCCATGGCATAAGCCAAATGACCAAAGAATAAAGATTTGCATAATTACAGAATGCATATGCCTGGTTCAGGTTTAAAAATATATGACAGTTTAAAAAAAAAAAAAAAACGAAAGTAAACAATCGATTTGTAGTAATTTATTTGTACCATCGTGAAATAATGAGGTCGTCAAGAATTGAACTTTGTGATAATCTACTCGAAATAATCCCATCGTCTGTTTTCAAAATGCTTTTAAAATGAATGTGACCGTCTTTAGCATGAAATATATGCCATACTGAACTTTACAGCATGTCTTTATGATGACTAAATGAAAACTGTGTCTTCCAAACAACTGTTTACTTTCAATTTGTGTTTATCGTGATTTTCGATATAAAAACTAGAGACGTTCGGAAATCATGTATTTGCGTCAACTCGGCCAATACAGAAAAAAATCTATATTGGCCGAGTTATTCTGTATTGGCCGACTTTACACCTTATATTATATTAAGTCCAATAACAGTGTAGTTACTTAATATTAAAATTTACATTGTAATTAGGTGAGATTTCCTAAATTATCACATTCATGTTAATGAAGAATACAGTTCTGAGAAATGAAGTTAAGCCAAAGTAGCTTTTATTCATACTGAAAAAAACAACAAATAAAAAATAATCTGATATGTTATACATGGTACAATGAATTATTAAAATGCAGATGACTTATTGCATTGTACACACATGTGCAATTTAAAACCAATTGATGGCAATTATGATACATTTATTCCTCTAATATAAATTTATCATGGTTGACAATACTGTGGATTCATTTATTTTTGTGGACATCAATTTTCTGGATTTATGAAAATTTGCATATTTGTAGATATTTGATTTCTTGGTTTTGCAAATATCTGTTTACAAAGCTTATTGAAAATATGTTATTCTTTGAACACTTGAATTTGTCGTTCCCCTATTACCCACAAAACCCATGAAAAAATTGTATCCAATGCATAATAATGAATCCACAGTATATGTTTATGTTTTTATTGTTAGATGTTGACGCCAGAGATGAAGAAGATTTGACACCATTGCATTATACAGCTAGATACAAACGAGAAAAATCAAGGAAACAGGAAATTCAGCTGGATGTAAGTATTAAAAGGGGATAAACATAGTAGAATAAAAAATAGAGGAGAAAGAAAGGGCTTCTTACAAATGTCTTACAAAAAGACAATTAGCAGCATGTGGTAAAGGTCTTACAAACCAGTTAGTTAGCTTTCTCATTTCAGGGCTTTTTTATAGCTGACTATGTGGTATGGGATTTGCTCATTGTTGAAGTTCCTACAGTGACCTATAGTTTTTAATTTCTTTGTCATTTGGTATTTTGTGAAGAGTTGTCTCATTGGCAATCACACCGCATCTTTTTTTATACGACCGCCAAAATTTTTTTTGCGTCGTATAATGGTACATTGTATGATGTTGTCCGAAGATGCATTTAGTTTACAGACAATAACTTTAGTTTTAGTGAATGGATCTCTATGAATTTTTAACAGAAGGTTCAATACTACTAGAGGAATGTTGGGATTGATTTTGGAGGTTGTGGTCCGAATAGTTTAGGAATTAGGGGCCAACAAAGGGCCCAAATAAGCATTTTTCTTGGTTTTCGCACAATAACTTAAGTATAAGTAAATAGAAATTTATTTAAATTGAACACAAGGTTAAAGACCACAATAGGAAGGTTGGCACTGATTTTTGGAGTTTTGGTCTGAACCGTTTAGGAATAAGGAGCCATAAAGGGCCAAAATAAGCATTTTTCTTGGTTTTCACACAATAACTTAAGTATAAGTAAATAGAAATCTATGACATTTAAACACAAGATTAATAACCACTAAAGAAAGGTTGGGATTGATTTTGGGAGTTTTGGTCCCAACAGTTTAGGAATTAGGGGCTAAAAATGTTCAAAATTAAAAATTGTTTGATTTCATCAAAAGTTGAATTATATTAGGGTTTCTTAATATGTGGAATCTTACGGTGTATTTAGAATCTTAATATTTGGTCCCGTTTTCAAATTGGTCTACATTAAGGTCCTAGAGTCCAAAATTAAATTTAGTTTGATTTTAACAAAATTTGAATTCTTGGGGTTCTTTGATAATATGCTGAATCTTAACATGTACTTAGATTTTTGATAATGAGCACAGTTTTCAAGCAAGTCCAAATCGAGGTAAAATTTAAACTTTGTTTAATTTCAACAAAAATTGGATATATGGGGTGCTTTGGTATGCTGAATCTAACCATGGCATATATATTTTGATTTTTTATATTTGGGCCCAGTTATCAAATTGGTCATGATCAACATTGAGGTCTAAAGGGTTCAAAATTGATCTTTATTAGATTTCTTCTAAAATTGAATTCTTGGGGTTCTTTGATATGCTGAATCTAACCATGTATTTTGATTTTGGATATTGGACCATAATAGGTAAATGTCCAATTTAAAGGTTTTTAACCGGATTTTTGTGACAAAAATGTCGGTTATTGATTTGGGGATGTATGGCGGGCGGGCGGGCGGGAATCAAATGTTGTCCGTGCATTAACTCATGAACCGTTCAACCAAAGCTTTTAAAATTTTAATATGTTGTTACTGACAACTAAATGAAGGTCAAGTTCAATAATGGCGATTTTGACTTTTACCGTTCAGGAGTTATGGTTCTTGAAAGATTGAAAAATGGAGTTTACAGTCGTGTCCATGCATTTACGCATGAACTGTTCTACCTAAGCTTCCCAAATTTTAATATGTTGTTACTGATGACAAAATGGAGGTCAAATTCAATAATGGCGATTTTGACTTTTACCGTTCAGGAGTTATGGTTCTTGAAAGATTGAAAAATGGAGTTTCCAGTCGTGTCCGTGCATTTACGCATGAACTGTTCTACCTAAGCTTCCCAAATTTTAATATGTTGTTACTGATGACAAAATGGAGGTCAAGTTCAATAATGACGATTTTGACTTTTACCGTTCAGGAGTTATGGTTCTTGAAAGATTGAAAAATGGTGTTTCCAGTCGTGTCCGTGCATTTTCTCATGAACCATTCAACCACAGCTTTTGAAATTTTTATATGTTGTTACTGATGGCAAATTAAAAGTCAAGTTCAATTATGACGATTTTGACTTTTACTGTTCAGGAGTTATGGTTCTTGAAAGATTGTGAAATGGCGTTTCCATTCACGTTGTTGCATTTACTCATGAACCATTCAATCTAAGCTTTTCAAATTTTAAGATGTTGATACTGATGACAAAATGGAGGTCAAATTTGATATTGACGATTTTCACTTTCACCATTCATCAGTAATGGTTCTTGTGATATTGCCAGGACACAAATAAATATTAATAAATCCGGTTTGCTGTCGTTGTGACAGCCTCTTGTTAAGTTTAAGTTCTTAGACCACATTCATTCTGTATCACAAACCTATGTTGTGTCAACTATTTAATCACAATCCAAATTCAGAGCTGTATCAAGCTTGAATGTTGTGTCCATACTTGCCCAACTGTTCAGGGTTCGACTTCTACGGTCGTATAAAGCTGCGCTCTGTGGATCACCTGGTTATATCTATAGACCTATATTTATTACTACTGTTGTGAGGTTTCTGATTTGAAAATAAAGCACAGGATGAATATCACAGTTATAAGAACGGGCATATATTTGTATTCAGCATTTCAGTTAATAACAAAGATTATTCTCACATTTTATCTCTCTTGTCGAAGTGGCAAAAATACATGCAAGCAATGATTTCTGAAATTACAGTAATAAAAAGACAACTTAAGAGTTAAACTTTAGTACAGTAATCTAGGTCAGCTTATATTTTTAGAAAGTGCAATACATTTTCTTAAATATGAATTAAAGAAAAATAGGCTGAGCTGAGTTTTAAGTTCACTGTTACAGTTAGTGGACAAGTTAATATCTGAGTCTTGTAGAATTTAGCATGAACATTTTATAAATTTATTACAGCAAGAGGCGCCATTGGTATCAAAGGTATTTTTTGTATTTTATGAAATGCTTTGTGTTCAGCAGTTTTAACATTAGGCATGTAGTTGATGTTGTCATGTTGTTTACAGATGTTATGTTAATTTTGTGTTTTGTTTAGTGAGGGGATGACACGGTTTGTATCTAGGATATTTTGGGTAAAAAAGTGGGGATTTTGGATATAGGGCATTAACAAAGCGGAATCTTAGGGCCAAAAAATGACAAAAAACTGACTTTGATAATGATCATCCACCCTGTGTCACCCCTCTTATGTATTTTATTATTTTATAATATTCTCCTTCTGACTGGACATATTTTGTTCCATTTTATTTTAATTTTGAAAGTTCAACTAATTTGTTCAGCATTGTTAAAAGTGTTCATATTTAGTTTGAATATTTTTCTTAAAGTGAGCATGACTTTTAGCTAGATAATGTTGTGTTAAGACCAGCAGCCTACTATGAAGCTGTTAACACTGGTTAAGATTATAGTATATTGAGACTTCAAAATATGGACCTTTGATTAAAGAATCAAGATACTTGACAGTTTAATAGTTTGTACTCTTAAGTAATATTTATTATCATGACTATAGTGATTTGAAGCCATATTTAACTTTCACAAAAAGTTCACATCAAACAAAAAACAGCAAAATTTTATAATCTGGTAATTATTCTTATTTAAAAGTTTCTAAACTTTGATTTTTTGGTCAAAGATCTGTTTTTTCTGTTAGAAATCTAGAAAACACAATAGTACATGTGAATTTAAACAATGCTAACATAACAGTTAGATAAATTTTGAAAATCAAACTGTTTTCATTATACTGTTTGTCGATGGATTAAAAAATTAAGTGGATGCAAATATAACATTGCTTTAACCAAACATCAATTTTATCACTGCTCCTGGTTATGGAGGCAACATGTTTCTATTGGTTTATCCAATGTCAATATTAATTGTCTATTGCACATATATAAGATACTGTTTTTGAACTTCGAGAAATGGCACTGAAAGTTCAATTTCTGGTTATAGGTCAGTGAGTGTTGATTTACTATTTGCCACTAGTTTCAAGGGTACAATGGAATGAGTTTATATTGTTTTGTTATTGGTTGAGAATGCAGTCTTGTGTCACTGTTTGAAACTTCTGTCAATCAAATTTAGACAATATACATGATATACATATAGAGTCTTCAAATATGAAATTTATTTGTATGAGTCTTAGAAACGGGGGAAATGCGAGGTGATACTGAGCATTTTCCCGTTTCTTGCCAAATACAAATGAATTTCTTATTTCAAGACACTATACATATATTGTCTTTATACTGAAATCGATAAATAAAAAAAATATGTAACAAATATTGTTAAAAAAAAATGTTTGGAATTTCCCTCTTGGAGAACCATTTTGGGGTATTTCCCTATGAGCGTAGTCAGGGCGGTAAGACGAATTAGAAAAGGAAAATGAACTTAATTATTAAAATTTAATAAACATGGTATATAAATTACCAATTTGAAGACATAACAAGTTTATATTCATAAAAGTATGACCATTGTTACTACATGTTGTCATGGTTGTGACGTGACGTTATTGATGAAATACAGTAGTTCCGGTAAGTAGGTGGGGCTTATAGGTTAGTTGAGGTCATTGATGTATAAAGCTAACATTTATAGGTACAATAGCTTTATCTGTATAGCAAAATAGCTGATTGCAGTATAAACATCAATACCAACCCAATGACACAAAAAGTAAGCATAGTAATTCAAAGTTACTTCATTTTCTTTTATTGGTTTTTAAATTTTGTTATGTCCCTGCTGCATCTGAGGGGATCATTAAGTGTTACCCTAGCTTGACTGTATGTCCACCAATTTAATGTTTCTGCACTCTTACATTAGTTTTACTCATCCAAAATTTATAAAACTAAATGCTTAGAATCAAATCTCCCAGATAGAGTTTGATTTTAGTAATGATTAATTTACCCGTCTGGCAATGCTAGAGTTATGCTCCTTTATAATTAAAAAATTGGAAGTTTTTTTTGTGTCCACTTTTTCCTTAGTTTGCCTCGTACAATTTTATGAACTTCATACACAATGTCTTTTTATATCTCAGATGTAACAAACCTGTTTCAGAAAAAATGAATTTGAAACATTAAAATCAATGATTGGCATCAGCAAATATATAAATATGAATACAGTTAGTTCTTATATATAAAGAAGTACATATTGGTAATAATATATGCAAACATTGATTGTGTTGTTATAACTTGTATAACAAAATCTTATCACTCTTGTATCATACTATTTAGTATTATGGAAAAAATGGCAGTCAAGCATCAATGAGAAACATTCCAGTACCAGTAAGGCTTTGTGATATCTAAAAGTCACAGATTTGTTTTAAATTTCACTATTTGATTACATTAAACAGATGGATAATATATCAATGTCAACAGAATGAGAATGTTACAGAAGCAGAGTTATTCTTATTACTGTACATTTAAAGTGGACACTTGTCTATTCCTTTGTTTTCCCCATGTATGTTTAGAAGTGAAAATTTGCTTTGCTTTGATATTCCCAATAATGTATAACTACAGTTTACATACTAACATCTGTAATGAATTGATGTCAGCTGAAATGTAATTTGTTGACAATTTTGTAAATTAACAAATAATTTATACCTCACACCAGATTTTCTGGAGAAGAAACGGAATCTTCATGGATTGTTCATTATGTTTTGACCAAATTGTCACATTTCTGCAAATTTGAAATGCGTTAAAATTTTATATAATTTGATAACTTTTTACAACAAACAATGCATTTCATTCATGTTTATCATGTTTATAGTTTATATCAAACTTGTACTTGAAAGGATTTTCACTTTTTCATGAATGTCTTTTGATTTATTTGAGATAATAAAATATGTATTTGATTGTTAATTTCCTTTTTATTTGGAGTAGGGCCTCATGGTGATATAAACATTGCAAGCTACAAGCTAATGAAGGACAAATTAATGTTCAAAATTACTGCAATTAGGCATTTATGCCCAATGAATATTGTCAAAAACATTTGGTTAAAAAAAGCTTCCAGATGAACTGTTATAATATTATCTTTAAACATTACTTTTGACTATGGAAGTCAGTTCAAGAATGATTTCAAAGTCATAGCATTTAATAATCCATATAATTAATAATGTTATATATGCTTTATGATGTTATCGGACTCACTTATCAGTGAATTTTCTAAAAATGTACAAATATATATTTTGGTTATTTTAGCCTTCTGAAAGTGAGTTACCGATGCGACACATTGAGTCTGCAGATGATTTCTCCAAGAGTGTGTGCAATTTCCTGATAAAAAGTAATGCCAAGATTAACATAGAGGACAGATATGGTCAGACTCCACTTCATTATGCTGCTATGAGAGGCAATGAAATTGTTGCCAAGGAGTTGTTAGCTTTACCTGGTATAAACTTAGAGGTAATTTATATTTACGAAAGAAAACCCAGTTATTTTAAAGGTTCCCTAGATCAGTGTATTGAATCTGCCAACATATATAATGATAGTTTCTGATAGAGATTATTATAGTATTTTCACCTCACTACTGCTGCAATAAATATGACAAAGATATAAATTTGTCAACTTTTTATTGAAAATTTCTCTGATCATGTTATTTGTGATAACCCATACAAAAATATAATTATATATAATATGACAACACTAAATGCTACTAATATAAGTCTATTGCCACTGGAACCAAATTCAGCGAAATGTTACTTATAAGTCTATCGCCACTGGAACCAAATTCAGCTAAATGTTACTTATAAGTCTATCGCCACTGGAAGCAAATTCAGCGAAATGTTACTAATAAGTCTATCACCACTGGAAGCAAATTCAGCTAAATGTTACTTATAAGTCTATCGCCACTGGAAGCAAATTCAGCTAAATGTTACTAATATGTCTATCGCCACTGGAACCAAATTCAGCTAAATGTTACTAATAAGTCTATCACCACTGGAACCAAATTCAGCTAAATGTTACTAATAAGTCTATTGCCACTGGAGGCAAATTCAGCTAAGTGTTACTAATAAGTCTATTGCCACTGGAGGCAAATTCAGCTAAGTGTTACTAATATGTCTATCACCACTGGAAGCAAATTCAGCTAAATGTTACTAATAAGTCTATCGCCACTGGAACCAAATTCAGCGAAATGTTACTAATAAGTCTATCACCACTGGAAGCAAATTCAGCTAAATGTTACTTGTAAGTCTATCGCCACTGGAAGCAAATTCAGCTAAATGTTACTAATATGTCTATCGCCACTGGAACCAAATTCAGCTAAATGTTACTAATAAGTCTATCACCACTGGAACCAAATTCAGCTAAATGTTACTAATAAGTCTATTGCCACTGGAGGCAAATTCAGCTAAGGGTTACTAATAAGTCTATTGCCACTGGAGGCAAATTCAGCTAAATGTTACTAATAAGTCTATTGCCACTGGAGGCAAATTCAGCTTAATGTTACTAATAAGTCTATTGCCACTGGAGGCAAATTCAGCTAAATGTTACTAATAAGTCTATCGCCACTGGAGGCAAATTCAGCTAAATGTTACTAATAAGTCTATCGCCACTGGAACCAAATTCAGCTAAATGTTACTAATAAGTCTATTGCCACTGGAGGCAAATTCAGCTAAATGTTACTAATAAGTCTATCGCCACTGGAACCAAATTCAGCTAAATGTTACTAATAAGTCTATTGCCACTGGAGGCAAATTCAGCTAAATGTTACTAATAAGTCTATCACCACTGGAACCAAATTCAGCTAAATGTTACTAATAAGTCTATCGGCACTGGAGGCAAATTCAGCTAAATGTTACTAATAAGTCTATCGCCACTGGAACCAAATTCAGCTAAATGTTACTAATAAATCTATTGCCACTGGAAGCAAATTCAGCTAAATATATTAATGTTACTAATAAGTCTATCGCCACTGGAGGCAAATTCAGCTAAATGTTACAAATAAGTCTATCGCCATTGGAACCAAATTCAGCTAAATGTTACTAATAAGTCTATCGCCACTGGAAGCAAATTCAGCTAAATGTTACTAATAAGTCTATCACCACTGGAGGCAAATTCAGCTAAATGTTACTAATAAGTCTATTGCCACTGGAAGCAAATTCAGCTAAATGTAACTAATAAGTCTATCGCCACTGGAGGCAAATTCAGTTAAATGTTACTATTAAGTCTATCGCCACTGGAACCAAATTCAGCTAAATGTTACTAATAAGTCTATTGCCACTGGAACCAAATTCAGCTAAATGTTACTAATAAGTCTATCGCCACTGGAAGCAAATTCAGCTAAATGTTACTAATATGTCTATCGCCACTGGAACCAAATTCAGCCAAATGTTACTAATAAGTCTATCGCCACTGGAACCAAATTCAGCTAAATGTTACTAATAAGTCTATTGCCACTGGAGGCAAATTCAGCTAAGTGTTACTAATAAGTCTATTGCCACTGGAGGCAAATTCAGCTAAATGTTAATAATAAGTCTAGCACCACCAAGTAAACATCATTATATTTATGCCATTCTATTTAAGGCTCAAGATAAACAGGGAATGAGACCTATCCACATGGCAGCTACCCACAACCAGGAGTCTATATGCAGCATGTTATTGGAAGCTGGATGTGAGTTACGATGTCAGGACAATGAAAAGTTAACACCCTTGCATTGTGCAACCACAGAAGGAACAGTTGAAATTGTTAAAGTTTTGTTTGAAGCTGCTGAATCCAGAGGCAGTTGGGTATCAGTTGCTGATGTAAGTAGCTATATTGCATTTACCCTACTATATGTTTAATTTGTATTTTATACATTTGAATTAAAGGTGTTTTCTTTTTATGCCCCAGTTATGAAATTAGAGAATCATTATATATTTTCAGTCTGTGCATCCATTTGTTTGTTCTTTTGTCTTTTAGTCCATCTGTCCGGCTTCAGGTTATAGTTTTGGTCAAGGTAGTTTGTGATGAAATTGAAGTTCAATCAGCTTGAAACTTTGTACACATGTTCCCTATGATATGGTCTCTCTAATTTTTAAGTGCCAAGTAAGAGTTTTGAACCTAATTTCTTGGTCCACTGAACAGAGAAAACAATAGTGAGAGTGAGGTAACTGTTTACTGTGGACACATTTTTGTTAATTTTTTTTATGGAACATTTTTGTTTATTTTTTTTATGGAACATCCATATGTGTTTAGATCTTCACACTTTTGTTAAAGATAATTATAATTTATAAAATGGTAAAGTTCTAAAAGATAAGAGCACAAAATAAATATTTGGTGCAAAATGCAGGAAGATATATAATAATAATAATAATAATAATATAATAATAATAATTCTTTATTTAAAGAGGGTTACACAGTTAGCTGTAAAGCTAATCTTCCCTGAGGCCCTCATAAAATACAATGAAATATAACAAACAATTACAAAATATCAAACAGACACACATACATGAATAATGAAATAAAAAATTGTTATGAAATATACAATTTTCAAAACAGGTAAAAGTTACAAATTCATATATGACATGTATAGTATTGGCATCAACAATATCATAAGTTTGAGTAAGTGTGTGAAACTTATTATGCATATAAAAAATGCACAGCTTCTTAATGTTCCATCAAGTAATTTTTTAAATCTTTTTTGAATGAGCTTGTACTTGAGGTTGATTTTTTCAGGGATATTGGTAAGTTATTCCATAAAATAGATCCTGAATATATAAAAGATTTCTTATAAAGCTCTGTTTTGGCTTTTGGAACTTGTAAATTTTTGCAAGAGGCATTTCTCAAACGATATTGGTTTATTTCTGGCATTTTTTTAAACTTTTCAGTGAGATATACAGGGGCTTCATTCTTAAGGCATTTATGCATCAAAACAGATTTGTGGTATGAGATTCTGTTCTCTACTGTCATCCATCCAAGCTGTTTAAACAGTGGAGCGGATGATGAAAGTGGATCAGCATCTAAAATAAGTCTTGCAGCCCTTTTTTGCAATTTTATTATTCTGACTAGCTCATTTTTAGCACAACCACTCCAAATAATACAACAATAATCTATCAGTGGGAGAATATAACCATTATAAAATAATTTTCTTAGATCAATATTTAGAAATTTCTTGATTTTAGAGAGTAAAAAAATTCTTGATGAAATTGATGAACATAAGTAATTAATATGGCCTGTCCAGGACAGATTAGAGTCAATTCTAACACCTAAAAGTTTTTCAATTGATGATTTTTGAAGAATATTATTCGCAATAGTTAGAACTGGATCTGCTTGATTTAAACGCAGCCTTTGTCTTGTACCTATAACCATACATTTCGTCTTATCTGAATTTATGAACATGCTATTTTCATGACACCATTTTTCAACACATTGGAGATCATCTTGTACTTTTAATTGCATGTCACCAATAGTCTTTCCTGATGTATGTATAGTTGTGTCATCAGCATACAAGTCTGTATGGCAGTTTTTGATGTGTAATGGAAGGTCATTTATGAACAAAACAAACAAAATGGGACCAAGTATTGAGCCCTGTGGAACACCAAAATTTATAAACTTTTTATTAGAAAACTGATTATTTATATGGACTTGCTGTGTTCTTTCACTCAAATATGATTTTAAAAAATCAACTGTATCTTCATGGAAGCCATAAATCAGAAGTTTTTTACATAGAATTTCATGATCAACAACATCAAAAGCTTTCTTAAAATCCAAGAGGACTGCCAAATTGATATTTCCATTATTCATTTCGTGTAGCCATTTATCAATAATATTAATGAGGGCAGTTTGACATGAATGGTTGGGTCTAAAACCAGATTGGGAAGGGTGTAAAATATCAAACTTTGTCAAATATTTATACAGATGTTTAGATACATGTCTCTCAATTAATTTTGATAATGTTGGCAAAACAGATATTGGTCTGTAATTGCTAGCTACATTTTTTTCACCAGATTTGAAAATTGGAGCTACTTTGGCATTTTTTAAAACAGATGGATAAATACCAGTATCAATCATTCGATTAAAAATGTATGTTAAGGAAGATGCTATGAAAGGAGCACTAAGTTTTAAAATCTTAGGACCTATATTGTCAGTACCAGAAGATGTCTTAACATCTAGTTTAGTTATTTCAGCAAATAGTTCTGAAACTTTTACTGGAGGAATGATGAATTTATTATGCCTTTTTTTCAAGAATTTCATTTGTACATAGTTTGTCAGAGTATTAAAATTTGAGTTGATTGGTGCCCTACTATGCCTTAATTTTTCAACACATGAGGTGAAATAATTATTGAACGTATTAGCAATTTCTTTATGATCGGTTGTTTTATGGTCTCCAGTTGTAATAAGTTCATGTGGTTTTGATGGATTAGATGGATTTAGGCTTTGAATACATTTCCATAGTGTTTTAGAATCTTTTGAGTCTTTTATCATATCATTATAATATTTCTGTTTAGATTTATCAATAATATGTTTTGTTCTGTTTCTCCAGAATCTATATTCAGCCCACATTCCCAGTGAGTGATATTTATCTCTCATTTTTCTTGCATATGAGATTTCTTTATTGTACCATTCAGGCTGTCTGTCTTTTTTTACCCCCTTCCCTCCCTCCATGAATCTGCTGAACTTTAATACATCTGTTTTAAATTGTCATGTAAATCAGATTTATTTCATAAATGCTTAATCTTTTATAGATGTTAGCGGACAGAGATTGTGATTACAACACTCCACTTCATTTGGCCGTGGAAAATGGAAACTATGAGGTTGTCAAACTTTGTCTACAGAAGAAAGCAAATCTCAACACACCAGCTGACAATTACATGTACCCACTTCATTTAGCTTCAAAGGCTGGCGATGTTAAAAGTGTGAAGCTGCTAGTCGACTATGGAGCTCGTATTGATGTCAGAAACATAGAAATGGCCACTCCATTACACATTGCAGCTCAATACAATCATAAAGATATTGTAGAGTTTTTCTTGAGACAGTATGTAATTTTAAAATACGAGTTTAATTAATATCTAAAAAATAGCCTTGTTTAAGAATCTAAATCTATAAAGTTCACAAATCAAATAGAAACTATTTTGACCAAACTTACTGTTTAGCTCATCTTGGACTAGAGGTCTATCTGAACTATTGTTATCACCTGGGGTCATGGTCGTATGCTTTTACCTTTTGAAAATCTGTTCCTCTGGGGTTGAGTCATAAAACTTTGCTCAGTGCTTGGAGCATAAAAATCATGCTCAAAACATGAATTCCAGCATTTTGATTGGTTGATTTCCGAGTATAAGTACAAAAAACTGACTCGAAAGTTTTGTGACTTCATGGTCAGGAACCTATAGTCCACAATCAGCCTAATATAGGGTATTTTTTTAAAAATAATATTTCATATATTCAAGCTTTAAACATGGCTGCTGTGGTTGTGATATAATATAGAGGTCAAACCATTATTATGAAGTTTCCTTCCATATATGCAATGTGACCTTCTTGGGAAGTGTTTTGTTTGAATTGTGATTTATTTAAAAAACAATAAATAAAAGATAACGAACCATTACAGGCATTGACATTTTTCTTCCTGTATGAACTAACAGAGATGTTTGGTAAACATCAGTGAAACATAAGCAGCATATTTTAGTCTTAAAAAACAACATCTAGAAGATGTTGAAATTTGGCAAAAGATTTATTATCTTTCTTTTAGACCAAAGCCTCCTATTGAGTATAGAGACAAAGATGGATTTTCTCCACTGTTGATAGCATCTACATATGGCCATGCTGAGACCATACATCAACTTCTAAAAAAAGGAGCTGATTATGAAGCAGTTGAGAAGAATGACAAGACAGCTGTGTACTTGGCTTGTGAGGAGGATAAACCAGAAGCTTTATCTGTAAGGCGAAATTATTAACCGAAATACTCATTTTAGGAATATTCAAAATTAATGCGTTGCCAGTAAACTTAATTTTCAACCATCAAATTACCAATTGATGCTGTCTGAGCTTAAAAAACAATACAGTTATCTCCTAAGGGAAGACATCAAAAGTTCAATGAAGGATAAAAAACTTAATTCACATAGTTTTTTCACTGACCCCACACCCCCCTCTTAACTTAATTTGGGAAAAATTTATTGACAAATAGGGATATATGTAAAATCGATTTTAGATTAACAAAACTTGCAGCAATGTTGACCTCCCCCCACCCCCAAACTATTTGATTTAAGTTTTTATACCCCCGCTTTAAAATATACCCCCACTTTAAAAAAGGGGGGGTATACTGTTTTACCTCTGTCTGTCAGTCCGTCCGTCCATCAGTCCGTCCGTCAGTCAGTCCGTCCCATGAAACTTTCGTCACATTTTTCTCAGGAACTACACATCCACCCTTTCTGTAATTTGGTATCAACATTTATATATGTCAGCCATACCGTGTGATGCGTTTTCAGATTCATCACTTGACAACTTCCTGTTTACCGAACACTTGTCTGATTTTACACATGATAGCCAAGTTGAAAATTTTCGTCACATTTTTCTCAGGAACTACAATACAAGGATTTCTGAAATTTGGTTTCAGGATTTATATAAGTCAGCTATACCGTGTGATGCGTTTTCAGATTCATCAATCGACAACTTCCTGTTTACCGAACACTTGTCTGATTTTACACATGATAGCCAAGTTGAAAATTTTCGTCACATTTTTCTCAGGAACTACAATACAAGGATTTCTGAAATTTGGTTTCAGGATTTATATAAGTCAGCTATACCGTGTGATGCGTTTTCAGATTCATCAATCGACAACTTCCTGTTTACCGAACACTTGTCTGATTTTACACATGATAGCCAAGTTGAAAATTTTCGTCACATTTTTCTCAGGAACTACAATACAAGGATTTCTGAAATTTGGTTTCAGAATTTATATAAGTCAGCTATACCGTGTGATGCGTTTTCAGATTCATCACTCGACTACTTCCTGTTTACCGAACACTTGTATGATTTTACACATGATAACCAAGTTAAAAATTTTCGTCACATTTTTCTCAGGAACTACAATACAAGGATTTCTGAAATTTGGTTTCAGGATTTTTATAAGTCAGCTATACCGTGTGATGCGTTTTCAGATTCATCACTCGACAACTTCCTGTTTACCGAACACTTGCATATTTTTACACTATTAATATTATCCACTTGCGGCGGGGGTATCATCAGTGAGCAGTTAAGCTCAAAGTTTCACTTGTTTATCCTACATCGATCTTTTGATGTCGTCCCTAAATAGAAGCTACAAGATGCATGGAATCATGAGTTACAATATCAACATGTGTAAATTTAAAGACCATTCCTAATTGTGTCATTGCACTGTTCATTTTTATATTACCTTGAAAACAATAATGGATGTTGATAACAGAAAAATTAATAAAGGCCAGCATATTAATTCATTGTTCATAATTATTAATAGATTTAATTTTTTTCTATTTTACAGGCATTATTGAAGTACCAAGCTGTACGTAATATGATCAACACTGGAGACAGATTTGATTATGATCCATTACATATTGCTGCCATGAAAGGATTTTTACAAGTTCTAAGGGTAAATATTTGTTTTATATTTGTTTATCTTGTTTTGGTTTCTGATTAAGGCTCCATCATGATCTCTCTTCCAAAATGACTGCCGCGTAATAAAATAAAATTGTGAAATTTAAGGTTAAGGTAGCACAATAGAAAGATTTTATAACTCAAACTCCCAAGTTTTAAAATGCTGTAACTTTCTTAATAATGCTTGGAAATTTATAAAAGTGGTAGTTATGGATAGCTAACAGATTACTCTTTCAAATTAATGCAATGTTAGTATTATGCAACAATTATGTAACCAATTATAATGTTAACTGTGTCTAAAATATTTTTCACAAAATTTCCACTTCCAATTGAAATTAGCTTCTGCATAGGTATTCCTAGAGGTTTGGTTTTATTATATGTTGTTCCTATGGCCATTTTCTACAAAAGGGTGTCTTAGATTTCAGATAGAATGTATAGAACAAATATATTTTACACCTAATTGAACATTATCTTCTTTTATGTGGTAAGGATGTTTACACTAATTAGAGATTTTTGAGAGAATGGAATACCATAGAGACAATCTGAGACACCCTTTTGAAGCCCATGATGTGTTGATTAAGATTTCGTTAAAATTTTCTGTATAGTTAAAGAGACGATAGAGCTAAATTCATTCAAGTGAACTGACCGAGATTTTGCCACTAATTACATAATAATCGATTACATAATAATTGCATAATAAAAAAGATTGCATCAATTTAAAAGATTAATCTTTTATCTATCTATATATACCTCTTTTATTATTTTTTATGCATTCATAAGAAAGTTACACCATTTTAAAGGTTAGTGATTGGAATTAAAAAAATCTTTGTATTGTGCTACCTTAAATAGACATGTGCACTCCTTTAAATATCCTATATGTTACAATTATGCTTGTATTATTACATCACAATAAAAACCTATTATTCTATAAAGCATTAAAATTTAGCTGATTGACCTCAGTTCAACCAGTGTAACTCCTGCAATAAGAAACAACTCAAGACTGGTATTTACAAGTAAATAAAAATCTGAAATATGTTAAAAGTTCTCAGGCTTTTAAAATGTTTAAAGATTTAAGATAACTTTATTTGATTTTTCTGTTTTGGTAAATTCAGTAGTGTAGACATTTTGCTGTCAGTTTTCTAGAACTCTTTTAGTATTAATTGCTTAGCAAACCAACACTTACTCATGAAGGTCAGAATAACTGTACATTCTGAAATTGTATTTTTTTTAAAATTCAACACAAAAAATAAGAATGCACTTCTGATATTTGATATATAATTTCCTGAAATTATAAATAACACTAATTAATCTCACATCTCTCTCACAAAATAGCAATAATAAGTGCATGTAAAAATTTCTGAATTTATTTTACAGAAGTATAGTTTTATTATTGATACTTATTAATATAGACATAAAAGATCTGAATTAGAATGTTTCTATTTATAGATCCTAATAGACATGAGAATGTGAAATATGTTTCTATTTATAGATCCTAATAGACATGAGAATGTGAAATATGTTTCTATTTATAGATTCTAATAGACATGAGAATGTGAAATATGTTTCTATTTATAGATCCTAATAAACATGAGAATCTGAAATTTGTTTCTATTTATAGATCCTTATAGACATGAGAATCTGAAATATGTTTCTATTTATAGATCCTAATAGACATGATAATCTGAAATATGATTCTATTTATAGATACTGATAGATATAAGGGTCTTAACTAGTATGTTTCTATTTATAGATCCTGATAGAGAATGGTGCTGATGTAGACAGTAAGAATGAGGAAGAACAGACACCTTTACATTTAGCTGCAGACAATGGCAGAACAAAGTAAGGAACATTTCATTATTCTTCATTTGGGTACCAATTTCATGGATTTGTGGGTATTGGTGAAACCACAAAATGAGTATTCAAATTATCTATTGGCTTGTATGCAAAATTTGACAAAACCACAAAAAAAACAGATATCAACAAAAATAGATTGTTTTTCAATCAATGAAAATAGATGATTTTACCGTTCTTGAGTTATCTTTCTTTATAATGTTACATGTCAGCAAAGGCATCATCTGTGTCCCTTGATCACGTTCACCATATATTTTGATTTTCTTAATTTGTAAATTTTAGTTGTGTAAGAGAATTGTTAAGTGCTGACCATTCTGCTGCTAATGACGAAGATGAGAATTCTAACACACCTCTACACTTAGCTGCTCTGAGTGGACATTCTAAAGTGGCCAATCTGCTGTTGACCAATGGAGCTGATGTCAGCGCTAGGTAAAGAATCAAACCACCTTAACCATGTTAATGGTATTTGACCAGGTTTAAAACTGAGATTACATGTCTTAAAATGAGATTGGATACCATTTTACATCTTTCTCTCAGTTAGGTGATTATATCCAATACAACGAAGTTGTAGATAATGTTATGATTTTAACTATTCAGTCCTTCCATTATTACTTTGTTGTTGCCAGGATAGGGTTTTGTATTGTGTTGGATTCTCTTCAAATTTTTTTATGAATTTTTCCACAACAAAACCACAAATGATTTCAATAATCAGAAATATCTGAATTATGAGATTATTTTTTCAGGAGGGAAGACTTATAAAATATCCCATCATAATTGATCTAAAGACATCGAAATATTGTATGTAGTAGTTGACATGTTATTTCTGAACAATTTTATTACTTTATTTTTTGTTTACTTAAGTGAGTTATATTTTTATGTGTCTTTGATTTCAGAAATGGCAGTATGTGGACCCCACTTGATTGTGCTGCAGCCAAAGGATGGGTTAAGACAGCTAAAGTTCTGTTAGAGGCTGATTCTCCAGTAGATCCTATGGATAAAACAAAGGTACATTATACTATTCAATTGCATGTCGTCATTTCAATATCCGCTACCTAACCATGTTTCTGAAAAATTTTAACCTCATTTTTTGACAATATTAAATGCAAATTTTTGAAGTTAAATTTTATCAGTTGATTGCAGTGACAAAGTGTATGATATATAGAGAATAATACATGGCAAAATCCGTATCATATGTCGTATCATCCCGAGACATCAATATCAGCCCAAGGGCCTTTAGGCCCGAGGGATGATATTGGTCGAGGGTGATACGGCATGTGATACGGATTTTGCCATGTATTATACGCTTTATCATATATTTCAACAGAAGAGTATTATATTATATGAACTGTTTTCTGATCCATAGCACTGGGTTACCTTCAGTTCTACTTTTGTCTTGTTTCAAAGGCCTTAAAAGAACTGCTCAATTACTTATCCGAAGCACCTGGGTTACCTTACAATTTGCGTGCTGTTTTAAAAATATTTTGTTTATTATTGTATTAATTTGTGTGTTTTGTACTTTTCATAGTTGCATTTAGTGTGCCAAAAAATATGAAAACTTGACGTTCGTGACGTCACATACAATATGAAAACTTGATGTTCGTGACGTCACATACCAAACAATGACGTCATTCAAAAAATTTACCTATTTTGAGGAAAATTTTTCTTAAGCAAAAAAAAAACTAAAACTGTCTTCATGTAAAAAAAAAAAAAAAAAAAAAAAAAAAGTAGGGGTGTGATAAAGGGTATGCGATAAAGGGTGTGCATCAAAGTTGCATGATATGGATTAAACAGCAGGCTATTTATCACATATGCAAAACTACTGTATTTACTAATAAACATATGATAAATATATATATAAAAAACATACTTTTGTTGTAGAAATGCTTGTTATTAAGAAAAAAAGTGTAAATGAACAATTCTTAAATTTATATTATATAATCATTCATTTCAGACTACACCACTCCATCTTGGCTGTCGCTATGGCCATTCTGATGTTGTGAAACTTTTGATCACATGGAAGGCTAATGTTACCCAGTGTGATTCAGATGGCTATAACTGCTTAGATTTGGCCATTGATAACAATAAAGTGTAAGTATTAGAAATATCCATTAATTTGCATTTTTATACGACCGCAAAAATTTTAATTTTTTGGTCGTATATTGCTATCACGTTGTCGTCGTCGTCGTCCGAATACTTTTAGTTTTCGCACTCTAACTTTAGTAAAAGTGAATAGAAATCAATGAAATTTTAACACAAGGTTTATGACCACAAAAGGAAGGTTGGGATTGATTTTGGGAGTTTTGGTCCCAACATTTTAGGAATTAGGGGCCAAAAAGGGCCCAAATAAGCATTTTCTTGGTTTTCGCACTATAACTTTAGTTTAAGTGAATAGAAATCTATGAAATTTTGACACAAGGTTTATGACCACAAAAGGAAGGTTGGGATTGATTTTGGGAGTTTTGGTTCCAACAGCTTAGGAATTAAGGGCCAAAAAAGGGCCCAAATAAGCATTATTCTTGGTTTTCGCACAATAACTTTAGTATAAGTAAATAGAAATCAATGAAATTTTAACACAAGGTTTATGACCACAAAAGGAAGGTTGGGATTGATTTTTGGAGTTGAGGTCACAACAGTTTATGAATTAGGGGCCAAAAAGGGGCCCAAATAAGCATTATTTTTGGTTTTTGCACCATAACTTTAGTATAAGCAAATAGAAATCTATGAAATTTAAACACAAGGTTTATGACCATAAAAGGAAGGTTGGGTTTGATTTTGGGAGTTTTGGTCCTAACAGTTTAGGAATAAGGGGCCCAAAGGGTCCAAAATTGAACTTTGTGTGATTTCATCAAAAATTGAATAATTGGGGTTCTTTGATATGCCGAATCTAACTATGTATGTAGATTCTTAATTATTGGCCTAGTTTTCAAGTTGGTCCAAATGGGGTTCCAAAATTAAACTTTGTTTGATTTCATCAAAAATTGAATAAATGGGTTCTTTGAGATGCCAAATCTAACTGTGTATGTAGATTCTTAATTTTTGGTCCAGTTTTCAAATTGGTCTACATTAAGGTCCAAAGGGTCCAAAATTAAACTAAGTTTGATTTTAACAAAAATTAAATTCTTGGGCTTATTTGATATGCTTTATCTAAATATGTACTTTGATTTTTGATTATGGGCCCAGTTTTCAAGTTGGTCCAAATCAGGATTCCATATCAAGTATTGTGCAATAGCAAGAAATTTTCAATTGCACAGTATTGCACAATAGCAAGAAATATCTAATTGCACAATATTGTGCAATAGCAATTAATTTTCAATTGGAGTTATCTTTCTTTGTATAGAATAGTAGTTGATAATATATGTTGGAAATTTGCCAGACATGACTATGATGTCATTTTCTATTTTTATTTGCCAATAACTTTATGTAAATAACTTCATTGGAAATTTGCCAATATAAAATGTTGCTGATGAAGCTTTTTAGCTCACCTGGCCCAAAGGGCCAAGTGAGCTTTTCCCATCACTTGGCGTCCGTCGTCCGTCGTCCGTCGTCCGTCGTCCGTCGTCTGTCGTCGTCCGGCGTCGTTAACTTTTACAAAAATCTTCTCCTCTGAAACTACTGGGCCAAATTACACCAAACTTGGCCAAAATCATCATTGGGGTATCTAGTTTAAAAAATGTGTCCAGTGACCCGGCCAACCATCCAAGATGGCCACCATGGCTAAAAATAGAACATAGGGGTAAAATGCAGTTTTTGGCTTATAACTCAAAAACCAAAGCATTTAGAGCAAATCTGACAGGGGTATACTGGTGTAACAGGTCAAGATCTATCTGCCCTGAAATTTTCAGATAAATCGGATAACCTGTTGTTGGGTTGCTGCCCCTGAATTAGTAATTTTAAGGAAAATTTGCTGTTTTTGGTTATTATCTTGAATATTATTATAGATAGAGATAAACTGTAAACAGCAATAATGTTCAGCAAAGTAATATTTACAAATAAGTCAACATGACCGAAATGGTCAGTTGACCCCTTTAGGAGTTATTGCCCTTTATAGTCAATTTTTAACCATTTTTCGTAAATCTTAGTAATCTTTTACAAAAATCTTCTCCTCTAAAACTACTTGGCCAAATCAATACAAACTTGGCCACAACCATCTTTGGGGTATGTAGTTTGAAAAATGTGTCCAGTGACCCAGCCATCCAATCAAGATGGCCGCCATGGCTAAAAATAGAACCTTGGGTAAAATGCAGTTTTTGGCTTATAACTCAAAAACCAAAGCATTTAGAGTAAATCTGACATGAGGTAAATTTGTTTATCAGGTCAAGATCTACCTGCCCTGAAATTTTCAGATGAATTGGACAACCCGGTTTTGGGTTGCTGCCCCAGAATAAGTAATTTTAATGAAATTTTGCTGTTTTTGGTTATTATCTTGAATATTATTATAGATAGAGATAAACTGTAAACAGCAATAATGTTCAGCAAAAAAAGATTTACAAATAAGTCAACATGATTGAAATGGTCAGTTGACCCCTTTAGGAGTTATTGCCCTTAATAGTCAATTTTTAACCATTTTTCGTAAATCTTAGTAATCTTTTACATCTTCTCCTCTGAAACTACTTGGCCAAATTACACCAAACTTGGCCAAAATCATCATTGGGATATCTTGTTTAAAAAATGTGTCCGATGACCCGGCCAACCATCCAAGATGGCCGCCATGGCTAAAAATAGAACATAGGGGTAAAATGCAGTTTTGGGCTTATAACTCAAAAACCAAAGCATTTAGAGCAAATCTGACAAGGGGTAAAATTGTGTAACAGGTCAAGATCTATCTGCCTTAAAATTTTCAGATAAATCAGATAACCTGTTGTTGGGTTGCTGCCCCTGAATTAGTAATTTTAAGGAAATTTTGCTGTTTTTGGGTTATTATCTTGAATATTGTTATAGATAGAGATAACTTGTAAACAGCAATAATGTTCAGCTAAATAAGATCTAGAAATAAGTCAACATGATCAAAATCGTCAGTTGACCCCTTAAGGAGTTGTTGCCCATTTTATTCAATTTTTAACAATTTTCACTAATTTGGTAAATTTTTGTAAATTTTTACAAAATATTTTTCACTGTATCTAAAGGTCCAAGTTTATTATAGATAGAGAAAATTCTAAGTACCAAGAATGTTCAGTAAAGTAAGATCTACAAACACATCACTATCAGCAAAACACAATTTTGTCATGAATCCATCTGTGTCCTTTGTTTAATATGCACATAGACCAAGGTGAGCGACACAGGCTCTTTAGAGCCTCTAGTTTTCTTTATCTTATCTAAAATGTTTTTAGATAATGTATGTTTGACATTTGCCAGACATGACTATGATGTCATTTTCTATTTTTATTTGCCAATAACTTTATGTAAATAACTTCATTGGAAATTTGCCAATATAAAATGTTGCTGATGAAGCTTTTTTTCCTTATCTTATCTAAAATGTTTTTAGATAATGTATGTTTGACATTTGCCAGACATGACTATGATGTCATTTTCTATTTTTATTTGCCAATAACTTTATGTAAATAACTTCATTGGAAATTTGCCAATATAAAATGTTGCTGATGAAGTTTTTTTTATTGTTTTATACAATAAACAATGTATATTCACTTTTACTACCAACCAATCTTTACCATTCAGTGATAACAAGCACTTTATTTTACATTTTAATATTTTATGATGTATTTAAAAGAGTAGTTATTGTTGCAAACTCCATTAGAAATTTGAATTGATATCAGTTTTGGAAAAAGGGAAACGGGGATGTGAAAAAAAGGGGGGGGGGGGTTTAAATTTTTCTCATTTCAGATTTCATAAATAAAAAGAAAATTTCTTCAAACATTTTTTTGAGAGGATTAATATTCAACAGCATAGTGAATTGCTCAAAGGCCAAAAAAAACTTTTAAGTTCATCAGTCAGGGGACTTACTTAAATAAGTGATTTTCTAAATCACTGATTTAAGTAACATTATTTCCATAAAGGTTGGAAGTTAGAGTTGTCTTTCTTTAATAATCACCTATTTAAGTAGTACAAATTAATCACTAGAAGAAATGATTTAATTTTATTGTAGCTTTAAATATAGAATACTAATGATCCAAGGACTAATTATGTTTCTAAACTTATCAGAACCAACATCTGTGTTGTCTAGGATGACCAGGTCATTTCAGGTGATGACCTTGTACTGAATCTAGGATAATGACATAAAAATCACTTGTTTAAGTATCAGACCTCAATTTCCTTCCCAAAAATCACTTCTTTAAGTATCATTCTTTTAATAATCCCTACTAATTTCAACACCCCCGAACAGTGAGATTTTTATCGCGAACAGTAGAATTTTATTACATAATCTGAAAGATGAAACCTTGAACTTCACAGAAAAATACTCCCACTGCTTGGAAAAATCTTTTAAGAAAGTATCAGTTCATTATGTAAAGCCATTATTATAGCATTTTTTCAACTAAAATAGAATTTTCAGCTAAATGATAGCATCAAAGTCAGAAACCTTTCTACTTAAAAGAAGCAAAAAGTTTATTTTTTTTTAATTTTACTAATTAAAAGATATTATTTAAACCTATGTGTTTAAAATTTGGAAAAAAATACAAAATTCCAATTTGTGACAAAACCACGATTTTGCTACTCAAATAAGTGATTTAAAAATCACCTATTTCAGTAAGTCCCCTGACTGTTCATTAGACCACATTCATTCTGTGTCAGAAACCTCTGCTGTGTCAACTATTTAATTTTAGATTTAAAAAGTTTGAAGAAGAAATCTTTTAATTGATTTGTAAAATCTTGACATTTGTTTTGTGTAAAAAAAAACCATGTAATGTCAAAAATTTGATCACAATCCAAATTCAGAGCTGTATCACGCTTGAATGTTTTGTCCATACTTGCCCCAACTGTTCAGAGTTCGACCTCTGCGGTCGTATAAAGCTGCGCCCTGCAGAGCACGTGGTTGTTTTATGTTAATGAGGATGTGCTATCCCGTTTTGAAATAAGTTTTCTACATGTACAACCAAACTTCAAAACCAAACCTTTATATCTATGGACAAATTTTGTAAAGGTTTTAAGTAATTTATGGTAACAATATCCCTGGTTTAATAATTTACCAGTAAAACATAGATTACGTTCGTTAAAATCAAAAACGTCACAACAGATAGGGCATAGCGAACGAGCTGTGAAATATACAACACCATAAGATGGTGCCAAAGGAACATCACCATCTAAAAATGGAAAATTAACAATAGGGAATGAAAAATCGTCCCTTTTGTCGTAAATTTTAGTGTGGAGTTTCCTGTTTAAAACCGAAATAACTAAATCCAGGAAAAGTCTGTTATTACCGAATAAATTTGATTTATTTAAAGTAAGTTCCTTGGGGTAAATTTCAGCAGTATATTGAGAAAATTCTTGATTATTTAATAAAAAAATATCCTCAAGATAAGCATGTCTGTGTAGAATCTCTAATCTAAAATAATAATTGTTATAATTTTATTGTCGAGCCTGCAACTTTTGTTGCAGAAAGCTCGACATAGGGATAGTGATCCGGCGGCGGCGGCGGCTACGGCGGCGGCGTTAGCTCACTTCTTAAAAGCTTTATATTTTAGAAGGTGGAAGACCTGGATGCTTCATACTTTGTATATAGATGCTTCATGTTACGAAGTTTCCGTCAGTCACATGTCCAATGTCCTTGACCTCATTTTCATGGTTCAGTGACCACTTGAAAAAAAAGTTCAAATTTTTTGTAATGTTGAATTCTCTCTTATTATAAGTAATAGGATAACTATATTTGATGTGTGCGTACCTTGCAAGGTCCTCATGCCCGTCAGACAGTTTTCACTTGACCTCGACCTCATTTCATGGATCAGTGAACAAGGTTAAGTTTTGGTGGTCAAGTCCATATCTCAGATACTATAAGCAATAGGGCTAGTATATTCGGTGTATGGAAGGACTGTAAGGTGTACATGTCCAACTGGCAGGTGTCATCTGACCTTGACCTCATTTTCATGGTTCAGTGGTTATAGTTAAATTTTTGTGTTTTGGTCTGTTTTTCTCATACCATATGCAATAGGTCTACTATATTTGTTGTATGGAATGATTGTTAAGTGTACATGTCTAGCGGGCAGATGTCATGTGACCTTGACCTCATTTTCATGGTTCAGTGGTCAAAGTTAAGTTTTTGAGTTTTGGTCTTTTTATCTAATGCTATATGCCATAGGTCAACTATATTTTGTGTATGGAAATATTTTATGATCTTTATGTCAGTCGAGCAGGTTTTATTTAACCGTGACCTCATTTTCACGGTTCATTGCACAGTGTTAAGTTTTTGTGTTTTGGTCTATTTTTCTTAAACTATAAGTAATGTGTCAACTATATATGTTGTATAGAAGCATTGTTAGCTGTACCTGTCTGCCTGGCATGGTTCATCTGACCTGGACCTCTTTTTCAAGGTTCATTGGTCTTTGTTTAGTTATCTTGGTTAATGTAAAGTTTATGTGACAGTTGTAATAAAGCTTAGATTTATACTTAAGACTATCAACATAATATCAATGATTAGTATAGAAGGCGAGACATTTCAGCGTGTGCACTCTTGTTTCTTTAAATAATCAAATTTAAATTTATGAAAATAATCATGATTGATAAAATAGTATTGCACAAAGTTTACGTTTTCTGAAGACTATTTATGTTTAGGTCATGGTTCTAGAGGCTTCTTCACAAATTTGTAAACAAACCAATATGGCCGCCACATGTGATTACCTTTGCACATGTGAAAAAAATATTTCGGACAAAAGTCAGATTTCTCTTGTCAAAAGGATTTATATTTATATTGCAATAAATTATCCAGAAGGAGGTACATTCAGTTTAAATTATATTCTTCACTCTATGAGCATTTAGAGTTTAATCAAAATTCTCCCAACAGCAACGTACATGTACTGCTCTTGGTCAACTGAGCCTTGTATAATTTATAAATAGATTCCAACCATTTGAAGTAAAAGGGCATCTAATTCACATGACAAAGGAAAACAATGAATAAAGACAACAACTTAATAAGAAATAGATCCTTTTTATTTATTAAAAACAAAATCTTCTTGTCTGCAAGATTGCAAATTCGTAACTTCCGGGTCCATTTCCTGTCAGAAACATTGAAAATATCCGATTGTACATGGTTTTTGGGGAAAGACGGCTTCAAGCCGTCAATTCCCTAATGGGGTTGGCCAGAGTATCATTCCCTCACGTCAATCATTTTGTTTTGATAGTTTGGAAACCCCCTGAAAATGTCATACTGAAATTGATGACAAGGAGAACAGATTGACTTTAAATACATTGTTTACACATTTCCCTTCTGTTTCTCGTGAAATTATCGTATATTGAGCTTTCCCTTACACTATATACGTTTCTTTTACAGTCCGGAAAAATCAGTATTACGAAATATTCTAAATATATCTAACCTAGTGATGTCATTGTTGGAATGCCACACTACACAGGGATATCCTTTATTCATTATAAAAATCATTCACAGTATTTGTATACTAATTTAAAATCCGTATTTGTTAAAGGTAAACCTAATGATGTTTGCCGTAGTGTAGAACATGCAATGCTTTAATCTGAGGCTATAATCAGATAATTTGTAGGTCAACTTTCGCGATAAACAATGTCAATGGGGATACATGAGATTGGGGAGAGAAACGGCAGTTTTCATTGTTTCTGTAAAATTCTGTTTTTAGAATCTTCCTCCAATTCAGGAGCACTTCAATTGATGAGTAATTATACACTAAAACCAAAGTAAATGTTTCTGAACACTTAAAATGTGACATTTAGTATATGATAAGTAGTCTTCTATATAAAAAAAATTTTGTGTACCAACATAATTATTGAAATGGTTAAAAAAAAAAAAAAAAAAATGTTGCTTTTTGTAGTTCATACCTATTGAGATTGGGGAGAGCAACTGCAGTTTTCATTCTTTCTGTAAAATTATGTTTTTAGAATATTTCTCCAATTAAGGAGCACCTCAATTGATGCTTAATTACTCACTAAAACGAAAGTTAATGTATCTGAACACTAAAAGTGTCACATTAAGTATATATATGATAAGTAGTCATCAATTAAAAAATAATTTTGCGTACCAACATAATTATTGTAGTGATCATTTTTTTTCTCATTTCTTTTTTAAATGTTGCTTTTTGTAGTTTAAAGCTATTTATTCATGAATTTTACAGATATATCAAAATGTGGGATCTGGAAACAAACTTCACACAGCTTATATCAATCATATTTGATTTTATTAGTACATGTATCCCTGTGATGAGAGTTTTAACTGGGAACTTTATCAATGGAAAATTAAAACTGAATAGATTTTTCAGTCCTCACTTTCTTGAGAAAACTGTCACAAAAAATTGAGAATGGTCTTAGCCATTTTTAATTAAAATTCTAAAATATATTGTAGTAGTTCAATTCAATTGAATTTTAGATAATTAACTCCCAACTTTAATCAAATGTTTTGATTTAGAAGGTGCAGATCTCATTGGTCCAAATTGTCTCTATGATGAATTCTATATGTTCTAGCTGTTTTTTGCTCATTCTTTGTATGTAGACTATCAAAAGATACCTCCCTAAAAATTGAAACAATGGCCGTCTTTTCCCTCAGAGCTCTTCAGCTCTTTGATTAAAAAAAATTACCGGAATATTCTTATCGGATTTGCCGATATATTCTTATATCCGATATTCGATTACACAATAAAATTAGCATTAAACATATAGGGAAGGGTTTGATGTTTTGAAATAATATTACAAAAGCCGATATCCAATTAGGTGGAGTCTACTGTAAACATATTCACTTGCTGGTAAGTACCAGTAAAGCTGTATTCGGTGTTAAATTTAGCTGGTCAATTTGTTAAAAAAAATGTCAGTTAGATAGATGTCTGAAATTTTTGGGTTTTGTTTTGTTACAGTGATGTTGCCACTGAAATAGTGAATTCTGAGTTCTGGGAAGATGCATTAAGAAATGAAACCATGGACATTGCTACCGGCTCAAGGACAACACCAATGAGAAAATTGATCAAGAAAATGCCAGGTACGTTTACTTTTTATTTTGTTATTGCCAGTTGTTTTAATCCAGTAGTTCCATCAAAAAGAGACCAAAAACCAGTTGATAGGATAAATAAGTAAATGAAACCAAGAAAGAAAACTGATGAATGTTTTTGCTCCTGTTCCAGACTATTTGTTCATCCAATTACCAGTGATCCCCTTTCTTTCTTTCTTTAGCATTATAAAAAATTATATTTATATTGCAAAATATCAACACATATTTTAATTTCCAGACGTTGCAGAGGCTGTGTTTTTGCGCTGTATGACAGATAACAAGAAGAATCCTGAACACAAAGATTATGCTGTGTGGTTTAACTATGAATTTCTGGATGATACCTATGCCAACTGGGCTGAACCAGGAACCAGTGAAATAGGATCTGGATCAGGTGAGATTCCTTTCTAAGCATTTTATTTTAACATGGTCACCAGTCCTTTATATGTTTTGGATTTATGTTTATAAGGATAAGTATTAGCAACTTTTTTTCCCGTCATAATTTTAGTTACTATTGAATAGCTATAATTAAGCTGAAAATTGTGACATAGTCTAGTGTCTCCATACAAATGAGCTCATATCAGGCTAGGGTTCTGTTCAATATTGAAGCTGCTAGTAATCAATAATATTAATCTATCTGATTCCATTTTGGATTCTCTTGATAGCATGATTTTTTTCTGATATGCATGTAATATTAGCCACTGAATGTGAACTACAGATCTATCATCATCTTTATATTTACTGTTATTAGATATTTTCTTTTATTTTAACAGTAGATTTAATTTTTTCAAGAAACTCATACTGTTGAATCATTTAGAATTAGCCTTTTTTGATTTGTTAATTTATTACTGTCTATTTAAAAAAAAAGGACTTGTACCAAAGTACGTTTATACTAACGTTTGTACTTAAAATCTGTATAAACCTAACACATGCTTAAACAAAATAGTTCTTTGTTCCTTATTTAATTTTGATTGAGTTGAGCCCTGTTTCCCTATACACAGTACAATACCTGCCAAGAAGCTGATTGTAAATTTGTGTATTGTATTTTAGGAAGTGTATATGGTGATGATTTCAAACTATCGAAAAAAGCTAGAGCCTACACTACAGATTCTGGGGAGATGAAGAAAAATCACCCATTGATGATCATGGTAAGGTTGAAGTTTGTAAAACATGAATCAAACTAAAGGACGTTCACGATTATAGGCATGGTGGGATAGGAGGCACTTTTTATAAACCTCCATCACCCATAATAAAGTAGTTTCCTTATACTTATAATTCTTTCAAAGTTCTAAAGAAAATTAAAACACACAGAATTGGTTTACTTGATCGTCTCTCCTCCAGCATCAGTTAAATAGATAACAGCCTCATGGTTAAATAATTTTTTTTTATACATGAAAAAAAAATCAAGTGTTTCAAAAAACATTTCTACCTTCATATCTAACATCTGCATCAGTGATAGTTGTTGCCCTATATAGATATCAGTATCTACTGTTTTAAAATATTGACTTACTTAAGGTTGCCAAAAAATTATGTATTTACTATATATATTCTCGATTTTATATATTTTTATTTTAAATGCATCTATGTCTATCTGTGCAATTAACTTTTGAAGTCAGTATTGTGAATAAATTATTAAATAATTATTATATTTTTCAGGTAACATCTAAGCGAGAAGATTTGTTAGCTCACCCACTGGTAACAGCTTTACTGAAGCACAAATGGAACAGTTTTGGTCGAGTCTTCTACTACATCAACTTCTTCATTTATTCTGTTTTCCTGACTTTTTTGACAGGATATATTGTAGAAACTAAACCTCCTTTTGTATAGTAAGTTCATCTAGTTTTTCAAAGGGGTTGTATATATAGATTCTACCACTGCATTACAAGTGTCATTTGATATTTCTCCACTGAAGACAGCTAAATTTTCAAACTTAAAATGAACAGCTTTTTCAGACTTTTTTGTCGAATAGTGAAATTTTATTGGTGGAGAAATGTTAAAAATAGAATTGTAAGTCATTTGATCATTGAGTTGGAACAAAATTTTATGAAACAGTTAACAAGATTGACCTGCAACTTTTAATTCTCTAGTGAATTCAAAATAGAAAAACCCATCCTGCCATTACAATAATAAGTGCACACACACCATTTCTGAATTAACAGTATATTATCTTTTCCCGTGAAATACACACACTTATAGTTCAGGTGTAATTTTAAAGAAGATTCAGAATTGGGCAATGTTTTATATAATGATATTGACTGATGTTGTTGTCGAGCCTGCAACTTTTGTTGCAGAAAGCTCAACATAGGGATAGTGATCTGGCGGCAGCGGCTACGGAAGGCGGCGGCGTTAGCTAACTTCTTAAAAGGTTTATATTTTAGAAGGTGAAAGACCTGGATGCTTCATACTTTGTATATAGATGCTTCATGTTACGAAGTTTCCGTCAGTCACATGTCCAATATCCTTGACCTCATTTTCATGGTTCAGTGACCACTTGAAAAAAAAGTTCAGAATTTTTGTAATGTTAAATTCTCTCTTATTATAAGTAATAGGATAACTATATTTGGTATGTGCGTACCTTGCAAGGCCCTCATGCCCGTCAGACAGTTTTCACTTGACCTCGACCTCATTTCATGGATCAGTGAACAAGGTTAAGTTTTGGTGGTCAAGTCCATATCTCAGATACTATAAGCAATAGGGCTAGTATATTTGGTGTATGGAAGGACTGGAAGGTGTACATGTCCAACTGGCAGGTGTCATCTGACCTTGACCTCATTTTCATGGTTCAGTGGTTATAGTTAAGTTTTTGTGTTTTGGTCTATTTTTCTCATACTTTATGCAATAGGTCTACTATATTTGTTGTATGGAATGATTGTAAGGTGTACATGTCTATATAGCTAGCGGTCAGATGTCATCTGACCTTGACCTCATTTTCATGGTTCAGTGGTCAAAGGTAAGTTTTTAAGTTTTGGTCTTTTTATCCAATATTATATGCCAAAGGTCAGCTATATTTGGTGTATGGAAATATATTATGATCTATATGTCAGTCCCGCAGGTTTATTTGACCATGACCTCAATTGCACGGTTCATTGCACAGTGTTAAGTTTTTGTGTTTTGGTCTATTTTTCTTAAACTATAAGTAATAGGTCAACTATATTTGTTGTATGGAAGCTTTGTTAGCTGTACATGTCTGCCTGGCATGGTTCATCTGACCTTGACCTCATTTTCATGTTTCATTGGTCTTTGTTTAGCTATCTTGGTTAATGTTAAGTTTATGTGACCGTTGTAATAAAGCTTTATACTTAGGACTATCAACATAATATCAATGATTAGTAAAGAAGGCGAGACATTTCAGTGTGTGCACGCTTGTTTTAGGTTTAATTAAGATGTATTTCTAATATTGATAACTTATTTGTTGTTTAATTGTAGTGAATTAGAACTTGGTGCAGGGAATAACACATGTGATATGGTGAACCTTGCAAACACTAGAGACAAAGACTATGATCAACCTTTGTTTGCTAGGATTGGAAAGTATGTCATCATGGCTTTGGCTGCATGGAATCTGTTAAGAGAGGTTAGTTTGTAGATATTTAGAGTGAAGTTTGCTTTTCATGCAAATAGAACCTTGATAGATATAACTTCAAAGCATCATTTCTACCTTTATGAGTTTTAACAAGAATGTTCAGTTTCTGAATGAGAACATAGGAAAGACAAAGATTTTAAAATGTAGAAGTTATATTATGAATTGATGTCTATTTCAACTTAGAACTTTGAATTGACCGAACAGATAGTTTATGTATATACCTTATGTATACCTTTTTGTAAGAATTGATACATGAAAAAACCATCCTCTTTCATACCTTTTAAATTTGTTTCTGTTGTAACAATTTTAATACTGTATGTAAATATGTGATTTCAGCTGCTCCAAGTGTACCAGGCCAAACTGCAATATCTAGGTTGGGAGAATCTGATAGAATGGGTGACCTATATTTGTGCCTTGCTGTTGGTGATTGATTTCAAAACCTGTCAGCGAGATACTGGTTTTAGAGAAGTAAGTAATTGTGCTTATAAAATTCAGTAAATCAAAAGAGATATTGAGTGTACATCAATTAAACAGAATTTAACCATAAAAATATCAAAAGATTTTTAGAGTCAATATACTGCCTTCAGCAATTGACAACTATCAATGTGATATTTATCAAGCACTAATTCACTTGGTGTCTAGACCAAATGAACTTGGTAAATAAATATATCAAAGATATACCATAGCTACAAACTTCTGAAAGGGAAAAGAAACAGTAAAAATTATTAAAGACAATCATTGCTGAGGTTCATTCTTATAGGAAGACATGGTTAAACAATTTGTTTTTTTACCATCAACCTTTCTCCTTTTAATTTCCGTCTGTAAAATAACTAAAATTTCATAGACCAACATACATGTACAATAAAGAGCAGTGTTGAAAAATCACCTAATTCAACAATACTGGGACCTCCTAGGTGGTTTCCTGGTAGGAATCTGGCACAAGTGTGGGAGGTCATGCATGCATTTGATTCTTTGCTTGATCAAACAAAAGACTTAGTAATTGCTGCTTCTCTCCTGAACATACAATTTTAAAGATGTAAGAGCAAAGACTGGATCACTGTTTTTCAGGATAATATCTCTGTGAAGGATGACATGGATTCTTGTAGGCTTTCACCTAGTGAACTTTCAGTTTAAGAATTAAGCTCAAAGTGTTGATCAAGTACAAAGCAGGGTGTATATAATAATGACATTTACATGCTCTTGTCTTTTATTTATATATATATGCAATTGGACATTAAACATTCATGCATCCTCGTCACAAATACTTGTTAAACAGATAACACTACCATAACATGAGTACAGTTGAAGAATATACCACCACAAATATATAACTATTTTTATAGGCCAACAAGTTTTGAGATATCAGGTTGAAATCATGAACCATCAAGTATATGCTTCATATTATTTTTGAATGAAGTTTTTTAATTGTAATATTTGATCATTGACAGGACTGGCAATGGTCATTGGGAGCAACATCTATATTTTTAGCCTGGATAGAATTGGTGTTGTTCTTACAGAAGTTTCCAGCGTTAGGAATCTATGTTGTGATGTTCAAGGACATCCTTAATACATTCATACAGTTCTTCGTTGTTTTCGTCTTATTCATTGTGGCCTTCGCTTTGGGATTTTATACATTACTACAAAATCAGGTAATTATTTTGTGTAGTTATGAAAAATTTGGTTGTTTTAAAGGTTTATTATATATAAGTATGAAGTTTATAAATAAACAACAACAATAAATTACATGTCCTACAAACCAATAGCAGATGTCAATTCACACTACAATTGTAATGTAGTTTTGAGGACCATTTTACCAACTATACAGTGTATCCACTTTAAAGAAGCAAAAATCTATCCTTAGATTTTGCTGTTGTTCTGAGCATGTGAATTATAATTGAAACTAGTGTCATTAGCACAAATGTAGATACATTATTGTGCAAGTGCAAGCTGTTCAAAATATTTTGAAGGTTTGCTTTCCATTTAGACTTTTTCTAATTTAGATATAATTTAAATGTATGAATCAATATTAAAAAGACTATGCTAGTTAAACCTTTTTAGAGGAAATGCATGTGTTGCTGTTTTAACAAAGGTATTGTTCCTAAAAAAAAAATCCCATTTACACACAGATTTTACTGTCAGAATAATTCCAATTTGTGAACATAGTTAAATAAATGAAGTGATATAAAAGGATTCATTGCACATCTTCTTGGGTATTAAGAATTGTCATTACTGAAACCAAGAAGTTATAATGATTGGTCATGTCTAAAAAATAGGTCTTGATGACTTAAAAATTAAACAGTATTATATTAGTAAAATTTTATTTATATTTTAGGAACCATTTGCCTCAGTGTGGCAATCATTGATGAAGACAACCGTAATGATGATAGGAGAATTTGAATATGATTCTATTTTTAACGACCAGTTTCGTGATCCATCAAGTGCTAGTTATGATTATCGTAGCATTGTATTCCAAGAACCAATAACTTATGTGTTGTTTGTTGTCTTCATGGTGATCATGTCCATCATCATCATGAACTTACTGGTAAGAATCAAACTTATCATTTAGTTTACACTGCTTTCATATAGTTTATATAATTTAACTTGTACATCCATTGCTTTAATTATAACCAATAACAGAAAGAAAAATATCGTATTGTTTTTCAGATCAACTCAATGTCTTTCTGATTTATGTTGATTTTTTGTGTAATTGAAAGCTACAGCTTGTGCCAAGTTTTTTTTCCTATAGATGCTTGGTTGCCATATTTATTCGTGGCTAGAGTCAGCAAGGCAACATAAACTAGACAAAGCTTCTGCTAATATTATGTATGTTTAAATTAAATTATTCAGTTGTAAATGAACCTTCCCTACTCCTATTGTTTTCCTCCTGTTTTGGCCTGGGATTTATATTTAGGGATGGAAATGCACATATCCAAAAGGGAGTGAAGCTTATATCTTTTCACAAAATTCAGAAAGGAAATGGGGAATGTGTCAAAGTGACAACAACCCGACCATAGAGCAGACAACAGCCAAAGGCCACCAATGGGTCTTCAATGTAGCGAGAATTCCTGCACCCGTAGGTGTCCTTCAGCTGGCCCCTAAAAATATGTATACTAGTACAGTTATAATGGACGTCATACTAAACTCCGAATTATACACAAGAAACTAAAATTAAAAATGTCTGGATCAGACTTTTCAAACAATATTTTAATCCCACTATCAAGAAGCAAAGGTTTGTTTCCTTGCAGAATGCTTTGCGAAAACAAATGTAAACATGTTATTCATATATAAAAATAACAATAAGAGCTGTCAAATTACCGATGTGATATCTGATCCTCCATTTATATTCCAAATCTTCATGTTTGTTAATATTATAGGTTGGTTTGGCTGTAGATGACATTAAGGCAGTACAGGAACAAGCAGCATTAAAGAGAATGGCTATGCAGGTTATATTACAAGGGTCACCCTGCTTACTAATTAAACTTTTTTTATAGTTAAATCTTTTTTTTTGTTCCTAAAATTCGAAGTTAAATTTTTAACTGTAAAAAATATTAAACAAATCTGGCATCATTCATTATGTATGAGTCACTTTTATTAGAAAAAGTTTTGATCTGATGAACCTTTTTTCATGTGATCAGTAGTGAAATATATTATACAATTATGGCCCGTTGAAAAGGTGAATATCCAAAATTGTCAACACGAGAAGGTTATTTCATTGAGGGCGCAGCCCAAAGTGAAATAACTTTTTTAGGGCTGACAATTTTGGATATTCATTGATTCTAAGGGGCCACAATTGTTTTATTATACCGAACTTACAGAGGAAGTGCATTTACTATAGTGTCTATATTTTTAATAATAAATTTATTTTTAACATAGCACACAGACTGATGTTTGAAAATACATTTGTGTTCGAATTTCTTGAATTTACAACAAAAGTAGAATCTTTTTGTAAAATATTGATGGCCCTGAAAAGGACCGTTTATAAGAGATATTATTGGCTGCTGGCACTCTCAGCTCTATTCATATCCAATGCCTTTATTTCCTCGTCCAGTGTAACTGTTGAATGCTGCCATTTTGTTTATTTACGTCTGTGACGTCATTTTCATGGGAGGTAACTCAAGTACAAATCAACAAACTCAAAAGGTTATTCACAGGTGAATAATAGGGTTATTCAATGCTGGTGTAAATTTTAAGGGTTATTCATCCTTCCTTGCAATTGAATGAAAATTAATTGAATTATTCCATGTCAAATGATAACGTTTCACCCAATAAAATTGTTTGAAATATATGTAAGGTTTAATAATATGGCATGTTTATTATGTTTCTCTTTATATAGAAAATCAGTGTAAATGCATGGCCATGACAAGGACAAATATTGAATGTTTTAGGTTGAACTGGCTCTAGATGTGGAAAGACTTGTGCCTGAATTTATAAGAAGAAGATTTGTTATTCAAAAGCAAAAAATCAGGCCGAACGAAAGATCATTGAATCCACTGAAAAAGCTCTCAGCAATTGAAGCTGGGGATTTGTCTTCTGCTGCTATTTCTAAGGCTTTGAGCCCAGAATTGGTAAGATATATTTGATGAAGCAGTGTTTTCTGTTTCATTATTTTAAAACTGCAAGTTGTATTTCTTAAAGTAAAATTAAATGTAAAATTTGAAAAAAAAGACTAAGAGGAAAAAAGATTACAAGAGATTCAGATGAAGAATTACACTTTTATTTATAAATCAGAAATTATCAATTTAAAAATAGAAATTTTAAGGAAAAGAAGTAAACAATTATGAAAAAAATAATCCCCACCCCAAAAATTATTATTATTCCCCCCCCCCCCCCCCCCCCCCCCAATGGAGTACTAGTATCATTTTATAAACATTATTCTAATAATTTCATTCTTTTAGAAATCAAAAGCATTCTTTTAAACACTTTATAATTGTGGATTTGGTAATGTCATCATATTTGTTCTACACCAAGTTTGAATACATTTTATAGGATGAGATAGAAAAACTACAAGAAAGTCAAGACCACCTACAGAAAGATGTGAAGAAGTTAAAATCCAATATTAAAGACATCCAGGCTCAGAACAATAAGTTAGAGAGCATGATATTGGCATTACTGAAGAAAGAAGGTGTAGGATTTGAAGAGGAGGATTTCCAGGACACTGAAAACTTACAACTCATTTAAACATGTTGTTTTAGTCTGTAAATGAACCATGGTAGATAGATATTGGTTTTATGTATATTATTACTAATCGAATAACAAAAATCCATCTAGAAACGTAAAAGAAATTGGTAGAGACTTACAAATAGGTAAAAAGTATTGTGAAAACTTCTATATATTTCTGTTTCACCCATAATTTTTTATTAGTAAATGAACAATTTGGAACTTTCTTCATATTGAAGAAAAATTTCAGAAAAAGTACAAAGGTTGTACTTTAATTTCCCTTTAGTTTTTGATGAAAATGGGAGAACAATTGAAAATTGAGATGGGTAGAAGTGGGATCATTAATTTTGAACCTCTTGCTTTTTCCATTCCAGCACATCTGAAACTATCTAAGACAATCCATGGTTATTTTTATTAGCACATTTAATATGTCCAGAAAAAAAATATTATGAAGATTGGAATTTCAGGCACAATGTATTATGTGGTTAAACTTCAATATTAACTTACTAATATTTAGTATATAGTATTTTACAAATCAAATTCAATAGAAACATATACAGTAGACTCCACCTAATCGGATATCGGTTAATCGAATATATCGGCTATTGTAATATTATTTCAAAACACAGAACCATTCCCGATACATTTCAGTCAAAATACATCGGATAATCGAATATCGGTTATTAGAATATATCGGCTAATTGGATAGAAATATTCATGGAAAATGTGTGAAAACCATGTACAATCGAATATTTTGAAATAATTTTATACTTTTTTTTACAGGAAATGAAGCCGGAAGTTACGCCATTACGAAGTTTAAGAAAACTTCAGTACAGAAATGTTTCATTTTATTAATAAAAACGATCTTTCATAGTCAAATAAAGCATATTTTTTCTTATTGTCTTGTTTATTTTATGAATTTGATATTATATTCTGCCCAAGATGTGTTTGTTGTGTTTATCCAAATGTGATCGTTATCATTTACTTCACAAACAATGACACGACAGAAATGATAAACTGTGCGTGATGTTCATCAATATTTATTAAATATGAATGAACTGTACCTCTTTCTCAACAATTTATTAAAATATATAGAAGTCCCGTGTAAAAACAAGGAATCGTGTGTCAATAGCATGTCCCAGGTGAAATAGAATTATGTAACTTGTACTTTCCTAATTTACATAATATCAGCCTTTTATTTTGAACCACGACAGATAAGATAGAAAAGCAAAATTAATTTTACTCATCTTGATGCCCAATTTTATAATCATAAACATAGTTGTATTACTTGAAATTGGAAATGGGTTTCATAAATAAAAAACTGTAGAAAATTAGATCCGAGTACAGTTAGAAGTTTATAGTCAGCATGAATTTGTAGCTATTAATAGAATTTACCTGTGGCCTACTTCCGAGAATTCATAGCTATTTTTAGCTTTTACCTGTTTTAACACACTAATGAAACAAATCACGCAAAAACAACAAATCACATTAATTAAATGGTACATATTTTATTCAGATAATCAACACATAATTAATAATCAATAGACTGACAGATAAACAAAATACATTATTATCAACTGATCGATCTGTTACTCAATCAACCGAATTATCCGAACTTGTACCTGAAAAAACAATGAGATTAGTTACAAATTTCCATTAATAAAGCAGCTATAATAGCTATAGGTATCTTAGGGTTGTGTCTGTCAATTTTGAAAGAAAAATTGGAGGAATATACGTTCATCGGCTAATTGAATATATCGGACAATCGGATATTTTTAGCTGACATTTTGGGTATCCGATTGGCCGGAGTCTACTGTACTGCTAATGTAAGCTAAATACTTATTTGTAAAATGTTTAGAAATGTCTTATATGTGTATAGATAAGTGTTATGTGTGTTTATGTACTCTTACGTATGTATATATGTACCAGTGCATACTAAATATTGTGTCTTACTTAATTTCTATTATTGCAAGTAATTGAATCATTTTTATTATAATGTGCTTATGTCACCAGATGATATTAATAAAGAAATCAAGTTGAAAACATGCCCATTAGTATACTTATTGTGAAAGTTCTTTAAAATACTGGATGTACTATGATTTGTGCAGAACTTTTATATTAAGGATACGTAATTTAAAGTATCCTATTGAGGATTCATAGAGTATTCTAAGATCCCTCTAAAGTACTTTTGTTACTACCAATATTTTTTATAAACTTATGAAACAATGTTTCAAGAAATTTGAAAATTTCTGTCAAATATATTTTTTTCTGGTAGACAAATGCTAATAACTTTACTAATAGGTAAATCAGGGTATATCTAGATTCCGTAATTTTGAATGGAAATTGACCTGTCTTCATCATTTTCTATTTAGTCATTGTTTAAACTATGATCATTTGTAATATTGATAATAAATCCAGAAATTTTATTTAGAAAAAGTCCATATTGAGGCCTTATCAAACCTACTCAAATGTAACAAGTCTTTGATATACTTGTATGAAAATTTAAAACAGTATCTACTTGCTTAAGAGTTGATTTATTTCAATTTTATCATATAGTTCATACTCTAATAAATTTTTATATCTTTAAATATTCAAGTCATATTTTTTATATCCAAGATTTTATGTGTATTGGTATCACAATATTTGTGCCACCCATGCATGTTTTGAAACAAGAAAGTAGTATTTTTATCCAAACCAAACATACATTCATACTTTTCATTCAGGTCAATTTATTTGCTCAATTTTTCTTATGCATAATTGAATGAAAGATATAACTTTACTTTAAGCAAGTCTTGCAAGTTCTTTCATTTCATGTTATATAAACAAAAAGCACAGACTTACCATATAAATTATTTAGGTTTATTGTATATGAAGGTTGTTCCTATCTGTTATGGTTGTATTTTTCTTTCTATGTGTGGATATGTAAATTTTAGTTTAATAATTGTAAACAGAAAAGTATAATCTATTTGTTTTTATCAGTATCATAATAGACAGCTGTTGAAGTTATAGTTACTAAAATTAGTTGACAATTTTCAAATTTTGTTCTGACAGATAAAAAGAAAATTAAAAATCCTAGAGAATATTATTGACATATTTACTATAGTTTATAATTTAATGACTTATGTTGTGTTCATTTTCATAATTGTAATTAGTGCTATTTCTTTAATTTAAGAATGTCTATTCATCACTGTTATAATGCATTGTATATTATTCCTTATGTCATAAAGATATAACCTAGAAAAAATGAAAATATATGAATATTAACACTTGCATAAAAAGTCATATTGACAATTTGTGTACAATTACCTGAAGGTTTGGATGGTTTCAAAAGAATGAAAAATAATCTGCTGAAACGGCAGAATGAAGATCAAAAATAAGAATAAAGATATTGAGAGTTATGCGGTGCCAAAATATAAGGAATAGAGAAATACTGTCAAACAAAGGAAAAGCTTGTAGATACAATGTGTGAAGTGTTTTAAATAGGAAGACCATTTTTTTTTATAGATATAATTTTACAGTTATTTATTCTGACCAATTCATTATTTTTATTTTTTGCTATTTTTATTGTTTGACCAATTATGTTTTGTTTATTTATGGCTGTGTTTTGTTTAATGAAATGAATTCATTATGTTATTATCCCTCCTTTATCAGCATCATGTTTAAGAGGAAAAAGAGTTGTAAACTGTATTAAAGTTCAAAATTAAAGCTTCTCAAGCAGTTTAAACTCCAGATGATACAATTATTGACTTCTACCATTTTTTATACTACCGCTAACATTTTTGCTTTGTATAATACTAGTTTTGCGCACTAGCAAGAAATTCTCAATTGCATTGTATTGTGAATAACACAGTATTGAGAAAATTCAGACGGTATAAAGCTTGAAGATTGTGTCCAAACTTGCGTTTATCATTTTTCATTTGAAGGCTATTAAGTGGGATATTTAATTTATAAGTTACGTAGCAGTGTTATTTATTTGTATGAGCTTATTTTGTGCATAGTACAAATATGCTCAGTGTGGAGCATATAGGAAAATGAACATTTGATGGGGAAAATGTAAACAAATGGTTGAAATATTGAAGTTGTAAAATTTAATTATTTAAGATATGTTTAAAAAGTATAGATCTGAACAGACACTGTATATTGTAAATCTACCTCTTTTGTCTGATGTATATTGTATGCAATATTCGATGCTTCTAATTCATTTTATTTTAATCTTCATATTAAACACAAAATGAATTAAAAATTGTAACTTCTAATTAAAAGTCAGGTATGGAAATCAATCTTCTATCATAAATTAAATAGACAGATAATGCTAATTCATACCATTTAGTACTACTTTGTAATTTGACATTATTGAAGAGATGAACTGTTTATATTATTATTAAGTTTTAATTTGGAAATATGCAAGATATTTTTTGGACAAGTATATTCTTTCCCTTGAATTTCTGAACTTTTATCTTTTGTAGAGGTTTTGATAAATTTTGTGATAATTTATTACACTGATGTAGACAATCAAAATTGTTAATCTGTTTTTAATGCTGCTGAATTTATATATTAAGCATACAACATTTCTGTTTCTTTTCTCAAAAATTGTTGTAGATTTTAATTCCATTTTTTATAAGACCACAAAAGATTTTTGCGTTCGTTTAATGGTATGATGTTGTCTGCGTCGTCCGAAGACACATTGGTGTCCGGATAAAAAGTTTAGTTTAAGTGAATGGATCTCTATGAAATTTTATAAAAAGGTTCAATACCTCAAAAGGAAGGTTGGGATTTATTTTAAGGATGATGGTCCAAACCGTTTTGGAATTGGGGGCCCAAAAGGGCCCAAAACAAGTATTTTTCTACTTTCAGTATATCAACTTGTGTAATAGTATTTCAATTGCTCTGAAATTGTATCATAATGTTAAATACCACAGGTAAAAGGTTTGGATTGATTTTGGGGTTATGGTCCCAAAGGTTTAGGAATTACGGGTCAAAAAGGGGGCCCAAAATAAGCATTTTTGTAGTTTTCAAATAATAACTTGTGTTTAAGTGTATGAATCTCTCTGAAATTATACCACAAGTTTCCATACCATGAAGGGATGGTTAGTATTGACTTTCGGGGTTAATGGCTCAAAATGTTTTGGAATTGGGGGCAAAAAAAGGGAAAAAATGGTCAATGGACAATTAAGACAATTTAAAAGCAGTGTAAGCGAGGTAACTCAAAAATATTTAACACACAATGTTGGGTATGTTCAGATTTATCTCCCTTACACCACTTGTAAATTATGTATTTTTTTTGTTTGAGTTTGAAGAAGAAATCTTCAATTGCACAATATTGAGCAATATATTTGTAAGATCTTGACATTTGTTTTGTGTCAGAAACTCATATGTCAATTTTTTTCATCACAATCCATATGCAGAGCTGTATCAAGCTTGAATGTTGTGTTCATACTTGACCTAACTGTTCAGGGTTTGACCTCTGCGGCCATATAAAGCTGTGCCCTGCGGAGCACCTGGTTTTAAAATCAAATCATGATTTGTTAATAATATAATAAGACAATAGTTTACTTGTATAGTTGCTATATCTGTGTATGTATATATTTATGAACGTATTGTCCTGTATAAACAGTCATACTGGAAAGGGCAGTTTTTTACCTTGTAAAATAAGAAGTTAGTTTTTTATGTTGAAAAATTCACATTTCACTTTTGAATTATTATCATATTTTTCAAACTTGGTTACATCAAGTAAACACTTCAATGTCATGAAAAATAATTATTAATTGTTTAGATTTTATCTGTCAGAAGTTAAAGAAATGACAGTCAGACCAATGATCTGTGCACATATAGTTGAATAAATGTTAAATCTATCCTATTCACCTGTATACCTGTACATTAAATTCTGAATTATTTGGTATGCATCACTAATATGCTGTATAGGTTTAAAATATGATTTTTTAATGGTTTTTATATTCAATAAAAAGACCAATTTCCAAAAAAATTTTGCTCAGTTTAAAGATCAATTAATTTTTCAAAAGTATAGAACAAGGTTTTCTAAAACATTAAGAACTGGTTTCATGGTATATGCCAGCAGCAGTCAATTATATTTACTTTAATTAAGCTATGAATTCAGTCTTTGTAAAAGTTATTTTTATGACATGATTTGAAATTTATTATTGGATTGAATATTTGAAAAGTTTTTGCCTGTTTTGTTTTGTTATGTAGAGTTGTTTGATTTATGACTGGATTATAGTGTTGAAGAAAGAAGGCATACTGAGAAACTTTTTTACCAATACGTATGTATACCTTATCCATGTAGATTTTTATAGATATTTATAATTGTTATTTATTGTAATTAGTTCTATGAATTACCAATTTCCTGAATCCTATTTTTTGTATAATAAAAATTATTAATCATAATCATGTTTATTGATATGCATGCAAAAATAGGTCAACCATCAAGTTAACCGATTTTGGAACATAAAAATATTAACCTTGAACACAGAATATTTAATGATAAATGTAATAAACAAACTATAACTATTGGTATAGTTGACCAGAACTGTGTGACACATCCACAACATTGTATAAAAAGGAGTGTGATACAATCTCTGTGTTCTTCTATTTTCATCAAACGGTTATGTTGAAAACTTAGATATACATAATAGAACATCACTTGCATTAACTTAAATAGCAGGATAAAAACATACATATTGCATGTGTGCACATTTGAGTTTCAAAAGGCATGGGTTATTTGCCTGTTTGGTTGATCATAGACATTCAACATTCATCTATTTTTGATCTCACATGTATTGTCCATGATTGACCTAATAAAAATTAGATATGTGTTTTTGCCAATAGGACAATTATCTTCCAGAGTCCAAATGGCACATATTTGTACTTTTACATATCTGTGCCGACAAGTTCAGAACTCTGAGGAAAATTCATAATAAAAATTCCCTAATTAATCAAAAGATAAAACAAATCAATCGAATGGATAACAACTGTCATTATCCTGACTTGGTACAGGCATTTTCTTGTGTAGAAAATTGTGGATTGAACCTGGTTTTAAAGCGGTAAACCTCTCACTTGTATGACAGTCGCATCAAATTGTATGATATTTACAACGATGCATGAACAGACATAATAGGTACAACTGTCAAAATAGGGGTTCAGCAGTAATCACTGTCAATCTAAATTAGAACAAAAACAAAAAAGCACAAAAAGTATCTTAAATTTAACATGCTGCTATAACCAAGTGATTTGTAAAAAAAAATGGAAATTAAGATACTCCTTAATTATGACCAATTCCTTACCATTTATTATCAATTATTAAACATTATCTTAATTTGTAGCCTGACCATACAGACTGCAAGTATCAAGTGAATATATTTGTCAGATGGTACTGTTTTTTGTGTCAAGTGTTCCAATATTAGTTCTTCTTTGTAAACAAATAAGTTATATGGTGTGGAAGTAAAGGATTAATGGACAGTACAGATATTTACCACCGCAATTCATTGAATTTGAATTAGAGAGCAATAGTTCAAAATCTCATAAATCGCTTACATATACAAATAAAAGGGAAAAAATGAAGTGATCTCAAGATCTTAGAAAGGAGCAAAACCGGATTCGTCTAATTTGTGCGCTATTTTCACATGTCCTGACCGGTGTGAGAACAATATTTTTCCTCACTAGTGAAAAAATCTATTCTCGGCAAATGATTGGTTGAAATTTAATATTGATGTTAAATTTTCTTGTTTTCTTCTAAATTTTCTTATTGTGACGTCATGAAAAAGGCAACCATGTCTGATTACGTCACATCAGAAGTACACAACTTTCCTCAAATCTTTGAAAAGGAAGGATAAAAATCATCTGAGAAACAGATTCCACCACTGTAACTCGTGTACTACGATATTTCCTCACTCTCAACATTTAAGGCAAGCCTCGCGCTTTAAATATCAAAATTTAACTGTCTCGAGTGGAGAAATATCGCAATACACTTGTTGCAGTTTTGGAATATATCTATATTTACATGCCTGCAGTCAGTCAAACGCCACAATCGGTAATATTACAGACCAGACGACTGTTCTGATATCTAAAGATCTAAGACTGTATTACAAAAGGTCTTCTTTCCATTTGTTCACGAGGAAAACATTCGCTATACCATGTATGTTACTTATGTGACAAACATCCTTCAAGCAGAACATCTTATAACAAGATCTTTATTATAACGCCCGCCTTCCTGATAATATTCAATTTTTGCCTGTGGGGCTGATATAAATTAAATATACCCAGACTTAGAATTTGTTGACATCGTGAAACGAAAGTTGTGTGTATGTCGATATAGATCACTAGAATTAAAAAAAAAATTTAGATCAAAACCACTGTGCATAATGAATATATTAAGTATATTCGGATATGTTGTTACAAATTCGATCATTATTTCAAAAAAAAAGTTCTATATGTCGCTTCAAGAAAGAAAATAGAAGTACTATTACCAAGGACAAAAGGAGGATTCCTGCCATATGTATGTTAACATTTCATTTTTGACGTCTATAAATATTTGACATGTGGCAAATATGACGTATAAAGATAATTATATCTGGTAATATCACAGCAGCAAGCATGGAACTGAACAGCACTATGCCTCCAGTACCGATGTACAACGACGACGGCCGTGGGTCCGTAGCACAGACCAGTGTTCTAGCATACGATGATGTTGTTTTCTTATCAACAGTCAATTCTTTTTTCGTCTTTTCAATACTTTCTGCCAATTCGTGTGGAGAATAAAAAACTGGATTGAAGTTTGTTGATCCTGAATTTAAAGCAAAAGAATTATAGATTCTTATTAAACCAAACTATGTATCAACATCACTTATATCTGATCATCTTTTTAATGTTTTAATGTCAACATTGATTTTAACTGACTTTTTTCATATGCTTAATTTTGGTTGTCAACATATATGTCACAATTTGGAAGGTATGGTCACAAACATGATCAGCATTTCTTTTGGAACCAATTTTGCTTTCGTTCTTGCCTACTTGTTCCTTAAATAATATATATCAAACTTTATTCAGTAGCTAATCTGGAAGAATGAATACAAACAACAGTTTCCTTTCACTTAAAGTTTCGATATATAGATTATGTCATCTCACTGACTTAGTTCAAAGTTCAATGATTATGGTAAAGAATACTGCATATACAATTGAGAACACCTTATATTATGAACTCAACATTACGACCCAAGAGAGGATTTAGTTTTTCATATTGTGAACACGACTGATACATCATGTGAAGCAGGATTTACTAATTCTACCGGAGCATATTCGATCACAGCCAATTTTTTTTGTTTGGGTTTAAGTGACTCATAGTATAGTTAGTTTTCCTGAACAAAGTGTTATCGGCCTCGGTCTCTTTATAAAATAAGTAAAATTTGAATGAGTTTCTACTGATGTAATACCTGCTGCTGTATAACACACTATCGGAATGCCATTCCAGGATCCATTCAACTGACACACTCTAGTTGAGTCTCCCGCTTGATGCATTGACCCAGCAACACATGTATACGTCACTGTATTTCCTGGAGCGAAGCCTGCTACCCTGTAAGTTGCGTTGAAGACACCTCCTGGATCTGCACATTTAATCACTAAAAAAGTGTATTCATTGCATATAACATATATTGAGATTAACATAGATTCTACCACTGCATCGAGTGTGAGACGATCTTCATCCTCTCGAGACGTGACTCTATACTTGTACATCCCGTCATTTTGTTATTGTGATATGGTAATTTGTGTATTTTTGTCCTTTGTTTTTGTCGAGCCTTAGGAATTTGTCGAAAAAACTAGACATAGCCATCCTTCATTCCGTCGTAGGCGTCGCTGTCATCTTCGTCGTCGTCGGCGTCCACAAATATTTACTCTGTGGTTAAAGATTTTGAAATTTCTTAAACTAACCTGGAGATAGTATCCAGAAGTAAATTTTGTAAAAAAAAAATCCCGTTTATCCGTATTTAACTTATAAATGGACTTAGTTTTTCTGCCAGTTAACATAACATTCACTCTGTGGTTAAAGAACTTGAACAGAAGCTTATTAATGACCAAAAGCTAGTATCACGAAGGAAATTTTGTAAAAATGTATTTCCAGTTTTTCCGTATGTTACTTATATATGGACTTTTTTCTTCCAGTTAACATTACATATAGTCTGGAGTTAAAGTTCTTATAACATTTATTTGATTTGATTCATAAGTAGGCGAGACACAAAGTTCCGCGGAACCCTTACACATGTTTTGCTAATGTGCTTTACAAAGATAATGTGTGCTCGCTTTGCTAACAATGATCTGAGAACACATCCTTCTGATTTCTATGCTTGTAAAAATAACTTCAACCAATGATATTCCAGCTTTTTTTTGGCAACTAGAGGATACACAAACAGTCTTTGAAGAAAATAGGACGTGTTGTCAAAAACTTTATAGCGAATCGTGTACAAATGATCAACAGTTCAAACATTGTTTGTGTTTAAAAAAGTTCATTAGCACGAAAACTAAATGATTATTGGTACCTGAGCACACAGGTGGAATTCCATCCCAATATCCACCTAATTGACAAGTACGCTCTAAATCTCCAGCTTCATATTGATAATGAACATTACATGTGTATTTGACAGTGTCACCAACACTTTTTCCGGTAAAAACATAGGTTCCATTTGCAATTCCATCTGGATAAAGACACTGTATATCTGTTCAAATTAGAATCAATAATACATGTAGAAAATGTATACAACAAAATAATCCAAAAATTAACAGGTTAATTGCTTGAAACAACTATCCTTTTTGATGAATTCAAATTTATAAAAATCTTTAAAGAAAGTAGGACGCTCATGATAAAAATCGAATATCACGGCTCAGGCTATGTGTAAATGATTAACACATCAATTGCTTCAATGTATCATTTCTTAATTATTAATCAAACATACTGAGGTAGTTAGAATGGCCTTGTGTCAATTTAAACTGAATTGAGAAACTACGGTTATACATACGTGAACAAATTGGATCAGTGCCATCCCAACGTCTGTTAGACTGGCATGTACGGCTAAGATACCCAGATGTATAAATATAACCACTATAACAGGAGTATGTAACAACTGATCCAACTCTTAAACCATTACTTATTGTATAGTTGGAATTCAACGAAGATGGATCTGGACATTCAATTACTATAATTGAAAGAAAATAAACAAAATATTCAATATAGATTACATAGCTAGTATATTATTACTTTCATTTCGACTAAAGATGGCATACATGGAAAGGGCTTATATCAAATTATTATCATAATTGACAAATAGAACAATCCTGAAACTACAATTCAATATTTATATAAGACCAGACATATAGACATTCATGAACAAAACTTATGCGTTATCAAAACTGTTTATGCATATGATCCTTTCAAATTTCGTCTTAAGCGAAATTGGATTTTATTGAGGTTTCAGATAAAAAAAAGTCATTGCCCTCCAATAAACAAACAATCAGTTTGACTTAATTTATTTAGGTTTGCAACACCGCTAAAGAAAATTAAGCCGCCGATTTGTTCCATGTGCACTTTTGATAATTCAACATCTTGTAATTTTTTTTCCAAAATATTTTGTAATGAGATAACTTTAAAAAAATAAATCCATCATTATGCGTTGTAAACATGTATTTAAGCCCACGAAACTTGACCTTGCATAGTTGCATAGTTGACATGGTATATGGACACAATATGTCTACTGGGATATTTGTTTGATTTTCGAATTTCACTCAATCATTTATTTGTTCAATAAATAATTTTTTTCTTTATATGTCTATATACCTTCTAAATCAAGATGTTTGCTATAGAAAATTCAAAGGAATATTGAATTTAACATTATAAAGAATATTGAATACTACATTATCACCATATAGAACGACCGAAACTTAAACTTTTAGATTGTTATTTGTACAAGTATAACCTTGACACGTATGAAATATGCCGTTCCAAGTCACACTTTTACGATATGTTCATATCAAAATCCAAGAATCAAGAATTGTGTTTATAATTGTTGTCACAGTTTTAAGTAACAGTTCGGCCAGCATATAGTAACATATCAGGGCACTGTGCAATTGTCACTATATATCTGATGTTGAACAAAAAGAAATTGTAAACATTATATATAAACAATGCGCTTATTGTTATTAAAAGGTTATTCAACCAAATTCAAAATAGATAAAGTTGATAATATTCAGTTTTTGAGGCGACAGTGTATATTGAAGTTGGCCAAACATTAAAAAAAACTCGATATATAATCATTTCTTGCCAACTGTAACTATTGATCAATCTAGTAAGATTGTTATTTTATATGAATATGAAACCTACCAGACCAAGCTGCTGAGTCGAACCTATTTTGGAAATCTAGTTAACAAATTAATACCATTGACATTAGTCTAAATGATTCTATAAAACAAACAAATAAAACTTTTCACTTCGGTATAACTTTGTTGCATTTAAATCCCTATCACAAAAAAACGACTTCAAGACATATTATTTGAGTAGTGATGTCGGAGACAGTAATGAAAGGAACAAGAGACCAAAAAGGTATGCAAACGTAATTTGTTTTTTTTAACAATTGCCCGATGTCTACACAATATTTCCGACTACAACCATTCATATTAAGGTAGAAAGGTAATAAAAATGAATTTTATATCAGATTTGTTCTTCAAACCTCGACAGGATAACATTGTTTGTGAGGGTGTATAAATATGATTTATATGTACCGATTATCAGGTTATCTGCATGTTGATATCGTAAAATATCAGCTGCCAGACATAATATGAAGCTTTTTGTCGAGTGAGCGTAGCGAACGAGATCAAAAAGCCTTCATATAATGTCAAGCAGCTGATATTTTACAATATCAATATGCAGATAATCTGATAATCGATTTATCGGGCTATATTTGCGTGTTTCAGAAGTGTTTTCTTTGTTTCACCAGCACACAAAAGATGACTTGATAAGTTCGGGTCAAAGTTATTAACGTCGGTTCAAACATTATGACGTCGCTGATATGTCCGGGTCAAAGTTATTAAGACCGGGTCAACGTATTTGACGTCACAAAGACATGATACGGAATAATATTAAGAGCTGAACAGAGTGATATAGACAGTGGGACGACCGATAAGCTCATATATCAGTATCCTATAGTATATATTATGCTCTGTAAACCTGCAAAGGATACCATTATGGATGAAAGTGTATATTTATACACGTGCATTGTTTCAATACGATTTATATGCCAAGTTCCTGTCGTGTATATTATTTCATGGATACCTAAATATCAAATACCTGCATATACTCTTACAATTACATCTGCACTAGTTTCAGCTGATGGCATCTGTCCACTGCCCCACCTATTATCAATAAATACCATGTATCCTTTGAGGCTACTTGGTGTCCATAATAATATACTGCTATTTGTATAGACATATATCACTCCTGAATATTTTGTGTTTGTAGAAAGAGCTGTTCCCGCTCCATCAAAAATCATACCCTGATTATTTCCACCGTTTTCATCATGTTTCACCTGAAATTAACAAATGCTTGAGACTAATATACTTATAAATACTGTGAGAGTGTAAGACGACATACGTCATTCTTCCTAATAATTCGGTTGTTCGTCTGCCTGTCAAAAAAACACGCCATGTTTTTTTCTTCGATATTTAGTTGATATTGGTGTTTAATTGTTCAACACAACAAGAATTCATTAATAGCATTTTGCATCAACTATACTTATCGACTTTTTAAAATGTATTATTCTGTTCTTTTACACAAATAATGAATATCATAATAAGGTTTATCACTTATAAGATAAACCAATTTAATGAAAGAGATTTGATTAATATATTTATTTTCCTTAAATGACATATTTTATCATTCGGATCCGCATCTCGCTTCCGGCTTATAAACATCACGTGACTTCAGCCTCACATTTGAACTATAAATTATATACACATTTTAATGGTTTGGCCTTAACAAAATATCAATTTTGTTCCCTGCTTCAAAAATGTTTGGGTTTCTGTGAACTACCGTTTCACATTCGTTCTCATTCTTTTCGGATAGGACGAGCTACTGATATGGCAAAAAATGGTGTTAAAGACGATATTATCAAGCAGTGCGGCCGTTGGTCTTCCGTTGCATATTTACGCTGTATTCGTATCTGAGTCTTTGACTTTCATTACAGCTCAAACGAAGTGTTTTTATTATTATAATACATATTACCTTCTTTTAGGTTCAAAATCTATTTGGTTCGTCGGATCTTCAATTGTATATTGGGCACAGACAAATGCAAAAACGAGAAACGGGGGCCCAAACATTGGTCTTCAAAGTAGAGGGGTGTACATACCCTGGTTTGGAAAAAGGGGTATGTTGTGGAATGATTTTAATGTCAAGGTATCACATGCAGTTGACAAATTTTCTCCTCCCGCCATGATAGTCATTCAGCTTGGCTCCAATGATCTAGTAAAAGTTAAAACCTTGGAACTTATCCAAAATATTGAAAGGGATATTCTGCGTCTGCATTTACTTTTACCTAACACTCGCATCGTTTGGAGCGAAATGCTAATGCGAAGGCATTGGCACGGTGCTACAGATGGAAAAGCTATCGAAAGATCTCGAAAACGAGTGAACTCGGCTATTAACAATTATGCCTTGAATGATGGGCACTGTGTTATTCAGCATCCTAATATCCGAGCTCGAGAGATGAACTTGTATAGATTTGACGGAACTCACTTATCCGATATTATTTATGATATATACTTGAACAACATACAAGGGGGTATTGAAACTTTCCTATCATCTCAAAAAATTCGCCGTTTCCCGAAAATCTAATTTGGATTAGAATTTCTTATGGTTTTCAAGGGGGGGGGGTATTTATGAGTGTGTATAGACTCACTCACGTGGCAAGATTAAGGGGTCATGATCCGTTCCTGTATTGTTCGTCGGATCATATTAGTTTTTTTACTTTCCTGCGTTACCACAGGAAGTTCTGTTGAGACCATCTCATGTCTACCCTGAGTGGCCGGTTCTGGATTGGTACCAGTTCGAGCTTAACTGTTTTATGATCTAGAAATTGTTAAACTGTTAATCTTTACTCCCCTGAAACCAGGGGGTGATACGAATAAGACCCGACGTATTTGGGGATCATGGCCCTCGTTCTCTTTAGAATTTAACCTGGAGGAACTTGAGCATCCATTGCTAACAAGGGTGCACAGATTTGTCAGTTAAATCAATCATGTCGGCATTCTGTTATCATGTCAGACTTCGTCATTCAAAGTGAACTGTGGCTGTTAATTCCACATAAATTGTTTGTTTGTTATGCTTTGCCTTAAACTTGATTCTTTAATTAAAGGCATAATATCGTTTATTTTTGTTTTATGTTTGTTGTATAAACGTATTTACACTTTTGGTAATTAGCTGAATTTTGTCTACGAATGACCTTAGACATGCTCCGAATAACCTGACGGCAAGCAACAAACATTTTTTAATTGTGACGGGAAATCTTTCAAATTGTGATGTCAGAGTTTACAGAAAATTTGTGTTATTTTACGTAATGGCGGACAAATTTGCTTTGTACGACGAATATCACTATACACGGTTTGAATTTACTTAACATCGAAAATCACACATTTTAAAAATGTGTCGCTTCAACATATATTTACAAAACGGATATAATAAGATATAACATTTATTCTGAACGGTGCTTGTGCTTGCTAGTCACATGGAAAATTTTTACCAAACACACTCATACTTATTATTTTTATACAAACACCTTGGTAAAAAAAGACTGGTACACTTTTTTATTTGAATGCCAAAATATGGTAGGGTATATAATGGGGAGAAAAGACTGGTCAACAAACCGAAGTTTGGAAAAATTATCTTTTATACCAATGTTCTGTAATCTTAAGATAAAAGAAATTAACAATTTTTGATAACAATAATTTTCTCTATTTGTTCACAATGTAACGAGTTGCTTTGTATTGCTTAAGTGTTTGCTTTCTTTGTTGTTATATGTTTTTGTTTCTATATCGATTTAGATTATCACCAAATTTTGACTGATGTACCCCTATTTGTTTTACCTATTATGAATGTTTGTTTTGTTCATATATTGTTGACAATATAATGAAATTGTTTGCGATTATATTATAACTGAAAGGTTTAGTTAGCTATATGTTAATAGGTTGAATCTACCATTTTCTACTTAAAGATTTAAACCAACAATTTAAAGATTGAATAATAATAATTGATTTTAATTGTATTGCATAAGCATACGTATTAAAACTTTGTTCTACCCGGTTGAAAGTGAGATATGTTTTGCACAATATGCATGTTGTGTTTATTTGGTTTAAAAGTTATAACAAAAGTATATACTATATTAATTGGCGTATTAAATTTTTAACAAAGTACCTTTTGTTGGTTATTAATTGTTTGTTTCTCTGTCTCCCATTTATTTGTATTGTAGTCCTGTCATGTAATGTTGTCATTTTAATGTTATAATTAACATTGCCATTAAAGCGGGAGGTTTGGCATGCCACAAAACCAGGTTCAACCCACCACTTTTATCTTAAAAGGCCCTGTACCAAGTCAGGAAAATGGCCATTGTTATATTATAGTTCGTCTCTGTGTGTGTTACATTTTAATGTTGTGTTTCTGTTGTGTCGTAGTTCTCTTATATTTGATGCGTTGCCCTCGGTTTTGGTTTGTAACTCGGGTTTGGTTTTTCTCTATCGATTTATGAATTTCGAACAGCTGTATACTGCTGTTGCTTTTATGTATATACTATATTAAAATTGATAAGCAGTCAATCGTTAAAATATATTACTGTCAATCTGCTAACCAAAAAATAGTCATTATGTGTGGCAGTTACAGAGAAATATTTGAAGACACACCTTATTATTTTTTTACATAATGAGAAATTCAGAATATCAGCAAACTAGATGTAGCTTTCTGACAGATACAAAATGTGCTCACATGTTACTACTCAATATTGACCTCAACATGAAGTCGCCCTACTGAGGATAAGCTAAAAAAAAAAAACAATTGTAAAAGAATTCGTTGTTTGACCCTTGATTTTCATATTAGTTAAACAAAAATGAAACAAAAAATTGTAAAGGACATCTTTGTCGGACACCTTGATTTTCATATTAATTAAACGAAAATTTATGCATCAACAACATAAGAGTTTGTTAGAAACATGTCAGGATTAGAAACTAGAGATTTGTTGATATCAAATGTTTATCGTCGATTGTATGTACTTTCTATACCAAAGTTTACATGTTTTGAAAGAATATATTTAGTAAATAAAAGAGATAAATGCATATTTTTTTCTACAATTTTCAGTTATAGTTAAACAAGCCAAAACTGTATGAAAGTTTTACCAAAATCTTTGACATTGGCAATTAACTGTATGTTGACCTTAACTTAGTTCTTTCGAATTTAATGATATATTTGGAAAGTTTTATACTTCGTTTCTGTATGTGTTACATTGTCGTTTTTTGTTGCACTTTAGTGTGTCTGTTGTTTCCTTGTTTTACTTTTATAGTTGATGTGTTTCCTTCGGTTTTTTTTTGTTATCCGGATTTGTTTTCTCTCAATCGATTTATGACATTTGAACAGCTGTATACTACTGTTGCAAGAAAAATACGACTACTTTGTCTTTAGTATTCTAATAAAACATTCTGTTTGTCTATTTTTTTGTTTGATTTTCTTGTTTTGTTAATTTATTGCAGTGTTTTTGTTGTTTAAACCTTTTCCGATTTTGTATTCTCCATTTTCGTCTTCTGCTTCATATTAATGCCCTACCTGAACGGTAACTAAAGCATGATCAATGTTGTATAGTGAGGAATATACAATGTCCTGACTGCTTATTTTGTCTTCAACCCTAACAGTAGTCTCAAATACCAAGTTTTCATCAAGTTTATAGCCTTTAAGAACAACTGTTCCATTGTTACTAACTAAACGGTTTTTCCCCCATCCGTCATGCTGGAAGAATACTGCACCTGTAGAATAGAAAATCTTATGTCTAACCTAAGAATACTGCACCTGTAGAATAGAAAATCTTATGTCTAACCTAAGAATACTGCACCTGTAGAATAGAAAATCTTATGTCTAACCTAAGAATACTGCACCCGTAGAATAGAAAATCTTATATCTAACCAACTTCTTCAAAGAAAGCATATACATGCTGTAAGAATACTGCACCTGTAGAATAGAAAATCATATGTCTAACTAACTTCAACAGCGAAATCATATACATGCTGTAAGAATACTGCACCTGTAGAATAGAAAATCTTATGTCTAACCAACGTCCTCATCGAAAACATATACATGTTGTAAAATACTATTAAATCAAAAAGAAATATACTGGGCAATCCTATAAATTTACAATAATTTTTATATTTCCTATTTTGCAAATTGGAAATTTCAAAATATATCAGATATATTTTGAAATTTCCAATTTGCAACATAGGAAATATAACATAATGAACTAGCAATCTTCATATATAAAAACTTCTGTACGATATTGCTAATTGAAATATATTTGTTTCATCCACGTAGATATCTTCCTTTTTTGTTGATGTTGGATTCATCTATTAAGGACCAATGATAAAGACCCTGCTATTCAGGTAAGGACACTTTTATCATCGGAATGGAATGTTAAAACTCCGGTCAGCCCACCGATCAGAAAAGAATTGGGTTCATATGCTTAAACACAACTTATGTTAAAATGCTTTATGCAGACGGGTCCAGTACCATATAAAGATATAACATCATCTAACAATATCTAGCTTTTTGTTTTGTCAGTTTTGTGGACTAACTTTAATTGGATTTACTTTGATTGCGGTATTCTTGTTATTACATATTAGAATAAAGTAGTAAAAGTACCTGGCCACGCCCACTTGTAGTTGAAGTATTTGTACTTTTATCCATCTGATGTGTTAAACCTTTTTCAACTGATTTTTATAGTTTGTAAACATATTGTACTGTTATACCACTGTTCCAGATAAGGGGAGGGTTGGTTTCCCGCTATCATGTTTAACCCTGCTACATTCTGTATGTATGTGCCTGTTCCTAGTCTTGTGGTTGTCGTTTGTTTTTGTGTTACATATTTGTTTTTTGTTCAATTTATGTACATAAATAGGGCCGTTAGTTTTCTCGTTTGAATTGTTTTATATTGTCATTTCGGGGCCTTTTATAGCTTATTATGCGGTATGGGCTTTGCGTATTGTTGACAGTAAGGTGACCTACAGTTGTTAATTTCTGTGTCATTTTGTCTCTTGTGGAGAGTAGGTTTTTATACCCTTCTTGTTTTGCGTTAGTGATATATACTATATATAAAATATTTGAAGAGTAAGACACAAGTTAAAACTCTTGGTATCAGTGAAGAAAAAAGTAAAGATACAGAAGTCTGAAGTCTTATTGATTGAAAGTTTTCGGTGAAAAGTAAACAATCGAGATCATGTTATTGAGTAAAAGGCCGATTCAATTTGCGACAAATGATGAAAAAAAATTGCGTAATTCATTAATGATATGATGTTATTAAATAAACAGCGAATTTCAATGTTCCTTCTGTCGTAAATACACCCCATCCCCTTTTCATGAATATGACTTACCGGTGTAGACTTATTAAAACATCGCAATTGTTTATCCTTCCGGAGCACATGTAATCATCCTTAGTTTTTGGTGGAGTTAGTGTTGATCAGTCTTTAGTTTTCTGTGTTGCGTTTTGTGTACTATTCTGTTGATTATCTTTTTGTCTGTTTCTTTTTAAGCCATCGTGTTGTCAGTCTATTTTCGCTTCAGTAGTTGAATGTGTATCTTTCTGCTGTCTTTTGACATCGTGAGTTTCAAGAATTATGATTTCAAGCGATTGTTTGGTTCTATACCAAAAGCCATTATAAAAATGGTTGACCATAGTTCTTTTCATGTTTGTGTCAAACTACTTTATCTGTAAAACACTTTGATTTACACTAATGAATGTATTGTCAGGTCGGAATGGGATCATTTTATTCGATGTTCTATGTATGCTTAGTGTTTCCTTTGAAGAACGTTAATCATGTTAAACTTATTTGAATAAAACCCTTTAATGGGATCGTATAAGGCCTGTTTCAATGCTAAGCTACTGTCATTAAAATAACCTCATTGTCTAGTAATTGTCAACATTCTCTACATTTCTAATTTTTGCCCCATTACATCCATTTCGTAGTAATAGTTTACAATGAGGGTCGATTGAAAACAAACCTTTATGACAAAAGAGATGATTTCAGCTTTCCAGTTGTGAACTTTCTATTTCTAAGTAGCAACATTTCAGCAGCACCTGTATACGGTGTATACATCTCCCCATTGATACGATATTCCCGTGCTTGCATTTCCTATCATGATTTTCTTGATAGAGGGTTGTTGCTCACAAGGAAGCTATTAAATCAAGACTTCCTAAGGGTGAAGTTGAAATCGTCTCTTCGTAAATTTTACGGACGCCATCAAGAGTTGGTTGACCGTTATGGAATAACTGTTTCACAAATGATATCGGATATGTTCCTTACGTCGTAACTACAGTTCCCTTCACTTTCATAAATGTGACCTACCGAATTAGACTATTTACCGGATTTATTATCTCATTAGCAACATGACGGGTGCAACATGTGGAGCAGGATCTGCTTACCTTTCTTGAGCATATGAGATCCCCCCTAGTTTTTGGTGGGGTTCGTGTTGTTTATTCTTTAGTTTTCTATGTTGTATTATGTGTATACCCCAAGGGTGACTGGGGTATAGAAATATGGTCATTTGGTTTTCTCCCGACCGGCAGTAAAACGCTTGCCGAAGTGGGGCGTCCGTTTGGCTGTGCGGGATGTATCAAGTTCACAGTCACGTGCAGTCAGAAGGGGGACGTTAAATCCGATGCCTCGTGTAAAGAGAGTGCCACGCTCTTTGCACGTTAAGAACTCTTTGAGGGGTCCGTAGGTGGCCTGTTGCAAGGCAAAATTTCTGTCCCTATCCAATATACCCTCATTTTCCAGTGACAGTCCAAATTTCCCCGACCATCATCCCAGATGGCCTCTATTGTATCAACCTAACTATTGTATTTATTGTGAGCTTGTTCTCGTCCTGAATATGCATGAAATATTTGCCACTGGACGTTAAGCAACCAACAATCAATCAATCAATGCATTATGTGTACTATTGTTTGTCTGTTTTGTCCTTTTCTTTCTTGGCCATGGCGTTATCAGTTAGTTGTCAATTTATGAGTTTGACTGTCTCTCTGGTATCTTTGGTCCTTCTTTTACATCCAATGTTAAATATTTCCAACCATTACACTATTACATTCATTACTTACCATTTTAATAATCACTCACCATTACAAATGCTACTCACTGTTACAAACATAACTCACCATTACAAACGTTACTCATCATTACAAACATAACTCACCATTACAAACGTTACTTACCGTTGCAATCATTATCGTTTAATAGTTTTTGATAAGGTACCCACAATCTCACTTTTGTTTCAGAATAACCAAACAGCAAGCCACCAAGACAATTGGATGAAGAAAGAGTCTTCATTTGGAATATAACTCCTGTGAAAACGGAGTTACGTTGTATTATATAATGTATAAATAGTGTTTTACAAGAAAACAACATTCATTAAATTTCATGCGTCTTGTTTTTTTTTTAATATTGTAAAGCCAATAAAAAGTAACAACCACGAACAGTTGAAGAGCTGTATTATCAAATACAATTATACTTAAATTATTGAAAAAGCTCGTTTAAAACCAGAAGAGCTCTTAGAATCGCTTGATGACGGGATTTCATGTTGTGTTTTATGAAATATTTTTCAAAAGGGATTGAATCATGATATATCAGTAGATTAAAATATTAGAAAAATGAAAGAAGTGATGAATGTCAACATTTTACTGTGCGTATTGTTATGTATTTATTTTTCTACATTGGCTACAGGTATAAAGGGTGGGTTGAGATCGCAAAACCATATATATTTTTTTATCTGTTCCAAGTCAGGAGCTTCTGGCCTCTGTTAGTCTTGTATGATTTTTAATTCAAGTTTCTTGTGTATAATTTGGAGTTAAGTATGGCGTCCATATCATTATACTAGTATATATATTTCTTTAGGGGCCAGCTGAAGGACGCCTCCGGTTGCGGAAGTTTTTCGCTGCGTTGACGACCTATTAGTGACCTTCTGCTGTTGTCTGTTCTATGGTCGGGTTGTTGTCTCTTTGACACACTCCCCATTACCATTGTCAGTTCTATATGTTATGGGCGATTCATTATTTACTCCCGGTAACTACTATTTTCATATTGGTGAATATTGGTTGCAATTTTTCGATGACATTCTTAGAAATGGAAATCAGCTGTCTTTTTTCGAAACATTACAATGCCATGCATGTATATGTCATTTCAAATTAACCAGTAGCATATGTAGTATTCTATAACATCCCAATTTCCAAACTCACAGTTTCCATATACATATGTTATTCTCGTTACATGCACATGTAAAGAAAAAAGTTCCAACATTTAACTCTAAATCTAAGAGAAAAATCTCTTTTCTGAATTACAGGTCATCCTAAACATTTGAAGCCGGCGAGATAAAAGCCAATGTGAATGAAAAGAGTAATGGACTTCACAAAAGGTTCACTGTGAACGAGAAATGTGTTTGATATTTGAAAACAATTAATTTAAACAACAAATGTGAATGTAAAGTAATAAATGTAACAATGAAGGAAAATGAGGGAGGTGGGTATGTACTCGATTGTATGAATGTGGTCACTCTTCTTCGTTTTTAATTTAATACATTTTTTTATTATGATGTCCTATGCCTCTCTTTCCTCTATCAATTATCTTAATTGTACAAAAGGCTATTATTTCACTTTTCACTCGATATTCAACCTGATAATCTTTTGTCATACAAACAAAACAAAAAAAGAGAAAAGAAAAGAAATAAAGAAAAAATGCTAAAATTATAAAAGGAACAAGCCGATTTTCTCCTGAAATAACTGTTGCTATAATGTTGATGGGTTGTTTGTGATGACTTTAAAAGTACATAAGCGGTAATGTAAAGACATGTACCTTGTCACCTTGGTTGAATAATAAGCTTTTTAAATGGGTGTGAATAACAAAAGCCTATGTATGTGATATGTAATATAGATATAACAAGTCAATGTAATTGAATATTATTGTTTAAGTAGAAATATTCAAAAACTCAACCAAAAAAGAAAACGTGAAAATACAGAATTAAAACAGTGACAGAAAATTGAAATAAATCTGAAAACTCTTTTGAAATTTCCAATTTTATATCATTGAAAATTGCAATTTAGAAATTTCTTCTGTAGGATGCTTGTAACAAATATTACTTTTAAAACATGAAGTTATAACTTGCGTGAATACTATATTTTTAATAAAATGACACACGTACTAACTCGACGTACAGACCTAATGGGACTGGTTATTGGCAGCCATTGAATTTGTTTAAATACGTCGCTCAAGTTTAAACAAAATATTCATATACCCAAAGAATCACACCCTCGAATTTTCGTCCATTTTAAATAATGTAATCATTACGACAGATGATAGAAATCTTGCATTTTTCTTTATCATATGCTTTCCCAGATTCTCGTCGTAACTTTCACTGAAATAAGATGACTTATAAACACATTTATACCCGGCTTAGTATATTTCTAGGATTTTGATTGGTAAACGCATGTCGTTACAAAACCCATAGCCCCTGAGTGTTGCTAACCAACATCCCCGGACGTTGCTACCCATTACATTGGGGAAATTCACGCGCGTTTTCCTTAGTTCCATAGTTGTCCCTTATAAAATCTCGAATTCTGTAGATTATCCATGATGTCTGTGTAATTAGATACTTAATCCACTAACGATTTTATCATACTATGTCCATTATTTGCAATCATTTTAGTAAATACATCACTATTCTGCCACTTTGTGAATGAATGCGGCACTGACCTAGCTATGCAAATGACCCACGTTGACGTTACAGCGTCTATGATGTAACTCTTCAGCGCCAAATTCGACCCATTTCACTTTCTCTGTCTTTGGATTAAAAACGTCTTATATTTGTCTACCTTTGTAATCCCCTTCAACCCGTTAAAAATATGGCAAAATCTCAAATTTCAATAAAAGATATTAAAACAAATGAAAAAACCGTTACTTTCACGTTAAACTTTGTGGTCGAATTTCTATAAAAATCGCCAGATTTAGACTAAGACCGGGGATAAATTCGTAGATATGGATATGAACGTAGATAACTTATAGTATCCCATACCTATCATACGTAAGGTATGACTTATCTTGAATGATTTTGATTAGGAGGATTTTTTCTATATACTTTGAAGAAAAGACCCAATTATACTTATACCCTATCTTTTCATTAAAGTTGTTTCGAGAAAAATATCAAGAAGGATATTTTTCTTAAAATTTCAAAAATATCGAAACCAGAATTTGTCAGAATATGTCTCTTTATAAAAAAAGTTGAAATTGAGATAAAAACTATCGCTTCCATTTAACCTTCCGGAGCACATAAGATCACCCCTAGTTTTTGGTGGGGTTCGTGTTGTTTATTCTTTAGTTTTCTATGTTGTGTCATGTGTACTATTGTTTGTCTGTTTGTCTTTTTCATTTTTATCCATGGCGTTGTCAGTTTATTTTCGATTTATGAGTTTGACCTTCCCTTTGGTATCTTTCGTCTCTCTTTTACATGTACGTATGATAGATATGGGATATCAGTGATACGCGTGTCTGGCGTACAAAATTATAATCCTAGTACTTTGGTAACTATTTATACGATATCTTTTATCAGTAAAAATTAGGGCGGGAATCTCGAAAACCACATAATAGATAAAAACGATAAATTTCTATCATGTTTGTCATTTAAAATTATCTAATATGGACGAGAATGTCAGGTGTATGATTGTGAAAGTGCTGAAAAACTTTGTTTGAAATTGAACTACATATCTAATCGAATTCAATGCCAATAACCTGTCCCATTAGGTCTGAACTTCTAGTTACGTACTTATATATATCTAATACGACATACTCAACGTACGGCATTATAAGTAATGTTCTATTTAAACACTGGCTTCTCGAATATTTATACATGTTTTTCTTTTTCTATAATATTGAATGAAATCACCTTGTCCATCAGAATAATAACCGCCATCCAAACGTGTTTGGGCAGTAACAAGATCAGGAAGAATCGAACTTTGATGATTTATTTCTTTGAAGCTGTCGGTTTCATCATCTGAAATTATAAGGCACTCATTATTTATATTTTGTTCTCTTTTTATTACCTTTAGTCAACATTGAATGTACTTTCTACAATCGAAAACCCTTAGTTCCTAGAGTATAAAGAATGATCACATTTGCCTTATCCTATTATTAAAACACTTAATTTCAGTGGAGAAGAAGCTCAGGCCAGAAAATTGACTCCAGTATCAATAAGTAAATTCAAATTGGCTGAAATAAAACTAACATTCACACCAGGTTATATCATTTAGCAGAATAAGATTATTTGTCACATAAATATGTCTTGCCAGTTTTGTAATTTGTTCATTTAAAAAAATAACTTACAAGCTTTATACAAATATTTTTTTTATAATTGATTTAACCGGAATAATGTAAATCTAAATGTAGATGTAGGTGGTTGTCGTTTGTTGGTTTGGTTCTTAAGTGTTTCGCACATTTTATACAGATAAGACAATTGGTTGGTTTCATAATATGGTTTTACACTATTCATTCATCGGTTCAGCTTTAGCCAATGCTCCGTGATAAAGGCCATACTTTGAAAATAGAATTATTGCATCGTATTTTTTCATAACATTTTATTTAGTTGTAATGAACATTATCAGTTTACTTTTATACTAATGTACGCCATGTATATGTTTTATTTTTTGTTTCTTCTTAACTACTGTGATGAGGGCCTCATGGAATATTGGTTGTATTGCTAACTGTGGCTATTAAAATATTTCAATCTTAATCTGAAAGTCACTGTTGAGTCTTATGAAAACGAAACACGCGTCTGGCGTATTAAATAATAAGCCTGGTAACTTTGATAAATATTTACCCTCTTTTAATACAGTATTGTTTTGTTCTTGTTTGACCTGTAATTGCATACATTCAACACATTGTGACTTGAAAGAAGAGTTGTCACATTGGCACTCGTACCACATCTTCTTCTTTCAATTAAAAAATCTTATATCGATAAGAAACCTTAAGCGGTTTTGCAGTATTGATTACTTGCCTAATATATAGAAGGCATTTATCAAAATACTTTGTTATCAATTTTAATGGAACATTAGGGGATTTGGTTGTCTAATGCGCTAACCTACCTGAAATTTGTACAGCTTTTTCAAAAAGTGGTGTAGGAAAATCTGCTTGCTTCCAAGCCTTAACTCGGACGAAACCATTGTTGTGTTTCCCTTGTACTGGAGATGACGGTCCGTTATAGTCTAAATGTGACCCTACCAGTATAAGATATAGGTTGAAAACAAATTGCCTTGATATTGAATCGTTATCTGATTATTTTATTATCATTCACGACTTTCATGTGTTTGCATAAGAGGTTTCTTTTGTTAGTACGGTTTAATTTTGTTTATTAACCAACGAAGTACATTTTTGCCAAAAATGACTGTTTATTAAAAACTCTAACTGGGCTAAATACAGACAAACATGGCATTAATACAGAGGCATTACAGAAGAACAGGGCTATTACAGAAAAACAGTGTTAATATCAAATGTAATAAATTTAACATGGCCGGCGATTTTCAAAACGGATCGCCTCGAAAAAAAAATCATCATAATTTTATTCTGTAAAATACGGTAATGCAATGGTTTTCGTAATATTAATATTTCTGTATTAGATGACCTAGTTGCATTGACCAAAATGTTCAAATTTAATATTGTAAATGTTTTATTAAATTTAATTATGTTTTGAACTAATATGTATTATTTTATTTATCTATTGACCAGTAACCAACATTAGAGGAACCATATATAAGGATCACTGTTCATCCTGTTTTTTCAACACATAACTTCTGTCAACTTAATATCTTGGATATTTGGTATATTAAAAGCATTATTATGGGGAATTTATTTTTTTCAAACTAAACTGTCATCAAAGAGTAGAGAGTAAATCAAATTGGCAGCAACACATTTACTTTTCTTCAGTTGGTTAATACATGTATTAAGAAATGGGTGTTTTTATAATGGCCCTGTTATATGTCCTCGGTCAGTAATAATGGCATCGGATGTCTGTAATGGCCCTCGGCGTTTGAATTTTGTATGTTCGGTACGTTTTACATATGTCTTATTGTTATTATAGTTGAGTTATTCCTATTTTCCATGGATAAAGCAAAGTTTTAGTCCGAAAAATTACGACGTCGTCACCCAACTAATTAGACTAGTATTGTGAAAATAAAATATGAATGTTTGGATCTTATTCCATATAATTGTATACCTTCCAAGATTAATTTAATATAATATATATATATTTATTTTTTTTAACAACAAATAAATATTCTTTATTCTTCAAATTGCTTGTTACAACTTTACTTCATTGTCCAAGCTTCAATAAAGTACCCCTGTGAATTGCTTTCTGAGTATCCAGGAAAATACACAGAATATAATAAAATATAAACATTATTTTTTTCCATCAATTAAATCAATCTTTTTAACTTTATAAAAAATACATTTTGAGATACTGTTTTGTTCTCATTCATAAACCTTCGTAGTTCCTTTATAAACATAGCATACACATCTAAAAATTTCAGTTTTTGCTCGGATACATAGTACGACTTGTTAATACAAAAACCTAGTATTGTCAAGAAATAATTAAAACCGTTATTCCCTTGATCTGATATTTTGTATCCAAATACTATATGTTTTGCTAAAATCTTGTTTTGAAAATTAATTTTTGCTAAAAGATAATGTACTTTCTCCCAAAAATCTTTCAAAAATGAACATGTAATAAAGAAATGCAAATAATCTTCTTCTTTTGTTTTACAAAAATTGCTTTCATCGTTATCAGATATTTTCCACTTTAATAGTAGCTGCTTTGTAGGAATAATATACTGAAGCAGTTTCCATCTGAAAATTTTTAACTTATTTTCCTTTAAAATTTTAAATATAAAATCGTATACAAATGACATATGTGGTACGTTTTCTAATTTTAAATATCTTGTCCAAATGTTGATACCGATTGGATTTATATATTTTTTATCTACTAAAGTTTTATATAATATTTTATTGTTGATATCTTTTGTTTCAATTTGCTTATTTTGCCATCTTAATTTAACCTTACATATATTGATTATACTCTTAACGGAGTTTTCTTTTTTTAAAACTTGCATCCATTCTTTTTGGATGCAGGATTTTAACATCTTAAACTCTGCAATCCAATTTGTTTTATTAATTAACTTTTTTAAAATAAAACTTTCGGATAAATTTCCTTCACGATCCAATATGTCGTTAATATACACCAATCCACTTTTAACCCAGTTCGGGAAAAACAAGCATTTGTTGCGATATTTAATATATTTATTTCCCCAAATAATCTGTTTTCTAATATTAGAAAAGTGATTAGAAAATGTTGATAAACCTCCTCCTGTTTTAATCCAACTTGAAATTACTTGTAAATAAAAATCGGGTATTTTTCCAAGTCCATCTATTGATTTAATATTATCTAAATTCATGTTAAAGACAAGAAAGTTTTTACCAAAATTGTTAAAATATTTAGTAGGAATAATCTTCCAGTTCGGCAGATTGGTTATTGTTAATTTAGAGACCCATGAGGCTTTCAGTGCTGTAAAATAACTGTCAAAATCAATCATTCTTAACCCCCCTTTTTGGTATTCGCCAATAAGTGTGTTTCTTTTTACTTTGTCATTTTTTCCTTCCCAAATATATTTGAAACAGCAGCTTTCAATTTCTTTCAAGTAAATATCTGGAACTTTGCACGAAGTAGCCAAAAATGTAAATTTTGGTAATATGAAAGATTTTTATGATCAATATTTTCCCAACCATTGTTAATTTTCTTTTTTCCCATGTTTTGATTAATGATTTCATGTTATCAATTTTAGGTTCCCAATTTAACTTTTCACATTGAAGTTTATCGTGACCAAAATAAATGCCTAAAGCTTTGACGGGTTTGTCTGTCCAGCGTATGCCCTCAATCTTATCTACGCTGTTTTAATATAATATACATATTTGTTGTTATCTATTCATGTGAAACACAGTTTGTGGTGTCCTGTGCTGTCATAAATCAATTGGAAATTTCCGTTATTATTCTGCGGTTCCTTTGTTGTAATACATTATCATATCATTTATTTGTATATTTCTCGCTGTTGTGATTTTCTTGGGTTTGTTTGAACTGTCACGCAGTATTGTATTGCGGTATTTGTTTAAAATTGCCATATAAAAGGGCGTCAGGGGAGTTGGCAAGCCATAAAACCAGATTCAACCCATCACTTATTCTTATAATATTAGTGTTCCGAGTCAGGAATATTGTTGATACGTTTCCTACCATTTTAGTTTGTTACCCGGATTTGTTTTCTCTTAATCGATTTATGACTTTGAACAGCTGTTATACTACTGTTGCCTTTATTGAAACATAATAATCTACAAATATACAACTTGCAAACGATAAATAATCAAACAAGGTTCCTCATATATTGACTAATTGCAAGCAAACTTCAAACAATTACAAATTCAATAGCAACGAAGTATAAACGTTTGACAATGACCCTTTCAATTCATTGTACCCGACAAGCAAGACTTTCTTGTTTGAAACATCAGAATATTTTTAAAGTCATCTACTTTCCAACTCCATTTTTGGTTAAAAGATTTTCTTTAATGCCTTGTATCGACCAATATGTAAACTAAAATATAAAAAAAAAAAAAAAAAAAAAAAAAAAAAAAAAAAAACGAACAATTTTCCAATTAGCAAGGTATTTAAGAAAATTAAAAAAAATATATCATTAATTGACAATCGAACATACTTAGTGGTTTTAATTTGTTGATAATTTAAGACTTAAAAGTATTTCCACTACACAGTCTAATATAAAGGATGAATCAACTATTCTGTATTAATCTTATAAGTTTGAGAATACTATTTTACTTGACACGTTTTAACTAGTCCATGGAATTGAAACATGTGCATGTATTTTGCATCAATTGTTATTTTGTTTTCTTCAAATTTAAAAGTACTACTGTCATTATTGCTTGTCACTTCATCTAACTGAATAATTTAGAAAACTTTGTGTATTATGAATACATTAAGAATAACAACAAAACTGTATAAAAAATCTAGACAGAGGAAATAGAACTGGTGCGTGAAATATACCTGTATAGGCTACGCCTCCGCTGTCAGCGTCACCAAATGGAAGTGAAAGAATAACTTCAGCATTATTGTATATATACACAACTCCTCCATAATCATGTTCATCATCATTATCTCTTTGTGCCGATCCGACTCCAGTAAAAATGTAATCCACACCATCTATGAAAACTTTGATTTGAATATCCACTTTAGCTGGAAGCTCACCAAGGGAATGTGTCACTGTAAGACTTGCATTTTGTGAATTCTGAGATTCAATAGGGTGCCACCTACTGATAAAAGATGGCTTGTTCCAGCCATAAACATCTTGAACTGAAAAACAAAATCAAATAATAAACAGAAAATCAAGTAAGAGAAAACAAAAACAAGATAGTTGATTAACAAAATAAGATTATAACATAATGTTGACTGCTGTATTCTTATTTTTGACATTTTTAACTATTATATGTATGTTTGTTTTGTTTACAAATTGATTTCAATATAATGTAATTTAATGCCACTGTCATACGAGTGAGAGATTTAGCTAGCTATAAAACCAGGTTTAATCCACCAGTTTCTACATAATAAAATACCGGTACCAAGTCAGGAGTTAGTCAGTTGTTATCCATTTGTTTGGTACGGTGAACTTTTGGTCTTGCTATTTGATTATCGTTTTAATTTTTTTTTGGAGTTCGGTATTTTTGTTACTTTAGTTTTCCTTATTATTAGTATTTATCAAAATGAAAATTAAAAAAGCCTCACAATGATCAGTAGTTTATGTTCTAAGAATTATCATACCTGCTAAATGTATGAAACGTAATAACAAAAGTGGAACGTCCCATTTCATTCCAAAAATTCAGTTAATAAATCCTGATACCTTATAAAAATGGTTGTTCTGAACTTTCCAGACCTTATGATTTAATGCAATCACCTTACACGGAGAAATGTTTGTACACAGTTATACAAATTTGTTTTATATTCATTTGAATGTCTTCATTATAACAACAAACAGTAAATACAATATTTGTTCTCTATTGTTCTCAATGAGAAGGAACAATTTAAACAAAAAGACAAATATAAATTTCGATTTGTTTTCAGTTTCTGTAAAGAATTTCCGTCAAATGTTACTTTCTATTTTTTGTTCGTTGTTTATTCTATTTCCGTTCTTTCTTAACAAATTCGCAATCTTCTCATTTTTTTTATCTATTCATATAAGGAAAGCATAAAGTTTCACATATTTGCAATAACTTGAATTCGCGATGTTTTGCTACTCGTGAAAGTAGCGAAAAAAAAAATTGGCTCACGAAAACAAGACAGTTTTACTGTTATGGATAAGAACAAACAGTTTCATATTTTTACTGTTTCAGAGTACGCTGAAATGTATCCAAAGTAACAGTGACAAGAGAATACTTTATGTTACAAACTTATGTTGGAAGATAAAGATTGTACTAATATTTTTAATACTGTATTCCCCTGCATTTTCTGGGTAAGAGATAAAAACACTACTAAGCTTCTACACATAGACAAACGCACAACAAAAGATCAATTAAGACACAATTTTCTATAACATTTTTAGTTAACCACACTCTGATAAAGATTCTGTTATTTCGAGTAGATTTCATACAGCATGACTTGTATAAATACACTGACGACAAATAGTATGTGCAATGCACACAGATAACTAGTGTACAGAGCGAAAAATAGTAATAAAACAACCCTGTCCGAATTGCTTTAAACAGCAAATAATCTAATTGATATCAACATTTGAATACAAGTTACATTTTATGTAAGCTTTGTATTTCAAATATTGTGGCAACGATCATCACTGACGAGACAAAAACTTTTTGTCGTATAAAACATCTAGGGGAGTAAAGATTCTCGGAGGACAGTTACCCCTACATTCTGCCATTCTTTTCATATAAAATAACTTACCGGTTTTGATCAGTTTGAAATTTTGTTATAAACCATATGTAAATTGGTAACTGTAGTCTGATATTCCCCAACAAATGCTATCAAAGCATTGCACTTAACACTTAGCTTTCTTTTTAGTCAATAGATACATATAGCCCACCTCTTATCCACGTTAAAACAATATCTAAATATTCACGATTGTTAATTTCTAAAATTCAAGTAGGAAATTTAGCTCGTCAATTTGAATTCTTCACAATATGATTATAATATAAATGGGGTGATATGATAGTTTTTATATATCAACGATACAAGAACGATTTGAAGGACATTTCTTATACTTAGATATTTTATAAATGAAATAGATATAAAGCCATATCTCAAATACATGTACATTTTTAAAAGTGCGAACTAAGAAAACCGTTTCTTATGTGTAGAAGTGATATGTTCTTGCATAAATGAGATTATACCAAACCAATAAGATAAGAATCATTTTATATGGACTAAAACTTAGGATACAAATTCCTGTAAATATAGCAAATGTTATATATTTTGACTGTATATCAAATAAATAAACACATATTTCAAAAACTTTTTGTCGTATAAAACATCTAGGGGAGTAAGGATTCTCGGAGGACAGTTACCCCTACATTCTGCCATTCTTTTCATATAAAATAACTTACGATTAATAGAATGATGCGTATAAAAAAAGTCATTTCAACTCTCATAATTGAAAGCCATTATTGTCTTATAAAATCAATTTTGTTATGTAGAACAAAAGAACTACTGACCACTAATTTACCTTAAGTATTATTGAATTCTTTGAAGTTAACAATTTAAGAAAATAAAAGTCGTGGCTTTCACAATTTGTTTTAAAAGCCAATTGATTTGTAATAATTTCGCTGAACTACTAGTAGTAAAAACATGTTGTTAACGGGTCAGCTGAGGCCCGCCTCCGTGCATAGGATTTTTCACGCTATTGTGAAGACCCATTTGTAGCCTTGTGCGGTTTTTGAATCGTTGGTCGGGTTGATATCCCATTGACACAGTTCCCGTTTCCATTCTTAATTCTATTATGTACTTCCAATTTTATTCATTACAAAAGGAAAATTTTCCACTTTTCTGACATAACTCAACAAGACTGTGTCCATTCTTGCTCAACTGTTCGGGGTTAAACCTCTGCAGGAAAATCCGGTTTGTTGTCTTTCTGCCAGCAGAGGATGTCAGAACGACAGCAAACCGGATTTTCAATAGGCTGTCAGAAGGACAGGAAACCGGATTTCCTACAGAGGTTGAACCCTGAACAGTTGAGCAAGCATGGACATAACATTTAAGCTTAAAACAGTTCTTAATTTATATTGGTATTAAATATTTGATACAACATGGGTTTGTGACACAAAATAAATAAGGTCAAAAAACTGAAAAATATGAAATTGGACATTTACCTATTTAAAATAAACAATATCCGAAATCTAAGTACATTGCAAATATCAGCATATCAAAGAACCCCAAGTATACAATATTTGATGAAATACTTCTTTGTTAAACCTTTTCTGTTCAAAGGAAAATTGTGTAAAATTTTAAATTATATATATAGGCAGTCAGCAGGGTTTAGGAACATCAGTTGTTCGACCTGTTAGTCAAATGCGTTTTGTTAAAATGTACTTTTTCACTTTTTTGGTCTGTTGGAATATGTTGCTTGTGCTGTATTTAGATCCTTCTACAACGAAATTTGTTTCTTAAACCCTGCTGACTGCCATTGGCGATTGCCAAATAAATTGATCACAAGATGTAACAAAATGGATCTTAATATTAACAGAAAACAATAAATTTGCGGCAAAGATGTAATACCACAGACATGAGGTGCAAACAATTTGTACCCCAGATCCGGATTTCGACAATAAATGTCTCTTCAGTGATGTTAGGGATCGAAACGGTATTTGGAAGACCATATATTTTACCTCAATTTAGGATAGACTCTTTAATTTAAAGAGAGTCAAAATAGGATGAACGAATCATATAAACCGGAGGGAGAATATGATACAAGCCCAAACGAAAAAATACAAACAAGTCTAAATTGAATGAATGAACTTTATTCTCACAAAACTACATGTCATAGTTACAGAGAAAATATATATTTACAATTACAGATATGATTATATAAGCATGCACATGTGTGAACAAAACTAAACGTAACTTAACTTGGAGGACTGACTTTCACCTGTACTGTTTTTATAAACTTACATAATTTTTCTAAAATGATAATATTGTCTGAATTAAATAAACTATCAAATTTGTATGTATTTGGATTTTTACAGCAATATTCAGGTAGAAATTTCTTTCTCTCTAAATCTAAAGATTTACAAGACATTATATAATGATATTCGTCACCGATTTCACTTGAATTGCATAGATGACAGAGTCTGTCGTTTCGTGACAAGCCTCGCCATCTTCCCGTCTCAATTGGTAAACGGTGACTACCGCATCTAAATTTGCAGTATACAAATAATAAATTATTAGGCAATATGTTGAGATAATTCTCAAATTTCAGATTATTTTTAAAAATTCTATAACATAGACATTTAGGTAAGGTTTCTATCTGTGACAAACATAATTGTGTGAACTGATCTTTAAGCTTTTGTTCCACACTTTTTGATACCCATTTGTCAGCAAAATGAAGGTTCCAAATATTAGACATTCCACAATTATTAAAAATATTTTTAATATAAATCAACCATTTACTTTCAAAACCATAGTTATTTAAATTTATAAGTAATAATTTATAAAGAACATGAGCAATTTTACACTCTTTACCGTTTATAATTCTGCCCCAAAAATTTATCATACGAACTTTTGCATAAAGAAATAATGGGAATCTGCCTAGTTCTGCATAAACTATACAGTCTGGGGTTGATTGCTTCAAATGTAAAATGAGTTTACAAAATTTTAGGTGTACTCGCTCTAACAAGTCAAAGTTTTCAAACCCCCAAATCTCTGATCCATATAACAAAATAGGTACAACAGCCTTATCAAAGAGATCTAGTTGACATTCAATAGATAAGTTATTAATTCTACTCTTCTTCAAGATAGAATACATAGCCTTTATTCCTTGATCTCGTAAGTATTTTCTAGTTTGTAAAAAAGAACCACTTTTAGAAAAAAATATTCCTAAATATTTACAATTTTTAACAATCTCAATTTCATTATCATTAATAAAAAATTTCAAATTTTGTGGAAGTCTGCCATTTGCAAAAACAAGAATTTTTGTTTTATCAACATTTACCTTAAGTTGCCATTTGTTACAATATATGGCAAAATTGTTTAACATATTTTGTAATTCAGTGCTACTATCCGCTAATAAAACAGTGTCATCAGCATATAACAGTAAGAAAATCTTAAGATACACATCTAGTTCATTTTCTAGGTCTGCACTTATTGACTGTAAACCTTTTGTATCTAACTCTTCTAAAAATGCTTGTAAATCGTTCAGATATACAGAAAACTACGTTCAAACCTATGATTTTTGTGTTGGATAAAAACCACATTTTTATGCGTGTGCATGTTAAACAAATTTCGTTGTAGAAGGGTAAATACAGCACAAACAACATTTTTCAAAAGACCAACAAATTGAAAAAGTATATTTGAACAAAACGCGTACTTACAGATCGAATTTATATATATAGCTGACGTTTTGTTCCATAAATAGTACCATGGATTTTAAAATTCTATTTCAGGGTTGATAAATTCCCTTCAATACCTGAATGAATTCTAGAAATTTCCTTTTCAGACGAATATTAAATGTGTTTGAGCGTTAGGTAAAACAATATTGTAAAGATATTATCAAACCATTTTCCAATGTTTGCCAGCACAAATCATCATATAAGTTAAGTAAGAGACATTCTAGAAAATGAGGCGTTCATCGTTTAACCTATCATTTAATTTGAATAACAAAACAAATATTTATAAGTTCAATATTCTTTGTTTTCTTTCCTATTGCTTATATAATAAAGACTATACCAAGGTAAAATAAGTAACACAGTAGGTATGCTTTTGAAAGTGGTCGATACAATAAGGAAATAGAATTAGGTAGGATAGTATTCTGTAACAATGACTTATTTCAGTTGCGAACTTAGTATTTATGCAGTCAAAATATAAAACAATAATGTTTAAATTATATGTTTCAGAAATAAGAACACACAATTGAATGTACGAATACTGAGAGAAATTTTTTCTCCGCAACCCATAAGCACATAAACAACAGGAACTGTCTTCTAGAAATGAAAAATGAAGGTGGGTTCTTCCATTTTAGCTGACCTGACCTAGATGTCATCACTTGTCGTTAACTGATACAACTATCTTCTCATCTGCTGTGTCAGTTGGCCACAAACCTCATTATGATATCTAGTTTTAAAATATGTCTTGTGATCCCATCTGCCAACCATCATGGCCGACATAAGCAAATAACACAACAAGTCGTGTATATCATCTTAGAAAACAGCTATGAATAGAGTAATCTTACAGGAACAAAAAAAAAAATGTTCAAAATGTTGAGATCTTATGTGGAGGTATTACCTTAAGCTCTTCGTTCATTAGACTGTCGGACGGCTTCTTATAGTTATATTCTTATAAGAGTTACGATCCTTTTTAAAGATTTTAACTAATTGCATGCGTTATTGCCTAATATCTTAAAAAGTAAAATATAGATATTCACGTAAAAAAGCAAAAATGATTAGTAAGACATGATCTAGCAAAAGGTTCACACTGTGAAAATTGTCAAAAATCTCTCGACTACTCCTTATTGGAGTTATTGTTCTTTATACACAATTAGAATATGTATGATAGCTAAAAAGAAACTTTAAATTAAAAAAAAAAAAAAAAAAAAAAATATGCAAGAGAAGATATACAAATAAACTACCAGAGCCTAAATTATGGAACGCCATGACTGCCTTATGTTAATGGTCAACATTATATGCAGTGCTCACAACAGTATATGAAGTGCTCACAACATCACATGCAATGCTCACAACATTATACGTAGTGGGCAAAACATTTAATGCAGTAGTCACAACATTACATGAAGTGCTCACAACATTATATGAAGTGCTCACAACATTATACGTTTTTTGTTGATGAAGGTGATAATCGGTGATGGTGATGATGGTGTTTGATGTATGATGAGATTGATGTACGATGAGATGGTAGTGGTTCAGATTCGGTAAACTTTGGGTTTTATCGGAAATTACAGAATACAGTCATAATTGATAGTGCCCCGCAAACAAATTGAAACAGTTGTTTAAGTCATGTTATCAAGGCAATTCGATTGAAAACTATATCAGAAAAAAGTAACGCCTGCTATTGTGCGCAATTGGACAGATATAATTTTATTAATTTATTGGAAGTTCATTCTGAGGAAAAGATGAAACTAAAAGGTGAATGAATTAACTAGCTATGTTCGTCGTAAAAAATACGCATGGCATAATGTAAGTTAAATCATGAAAATTTTAGTTAATGAAATATCGAAGGAAAATTTGTATGATATATGCCTCGAGTTCATTTCCTACTGAAGAACTTTAGCAACGTGCTACTTTATAATCAGTACTCAGTTTTAAAAAGCTAAATTACCGTTTAAGTAAAATAGTCAGTTGTCTATAACAACTAAGTGCCATATTACGCTAGCTTATATATGTCATGATAGAGTCATTATTAGCATAGATTTTCAGAATGTGGCATTTTTACATGAATAAGTATCTAACAGATATGGAAAATGCATTTCAATTATTCCATTTTTACAAGCTTTTTAGCACGCCAAGGAGTTTGTCTTCTAAATATGACCAGCAGTCTTATATAGAAATATAGACTTTCATAAGAAAAATTTACCCTTTCAAGACCAAGTTTAACATCATCATTTATAGTTATCATCTCGTATGAAAACTAAGTTTGTTGGGGTTAATAAAACGTTTACTACGTTTGTTCGTCAGTCTGCACGGTTAATATATGAAAAAAAAGTGGGCTACTTGCCAATGAAACAATTTTCCACATGAGACCAAATGACACAGAAATTAACAACTATAGGCCACAGTATAGCCTTCAACAATGAGCAAAGCCCATACCGCATAGTCAGCTATAGAAGGCCCCGAAATGATAAACGTAAAACATTCCAAACGATAAAACTAACGGCCTAATTTATGTTCAAACAAACGAACGAAAAACGAACATGTAACACATTGACAAACGACAACCACTGAAATACAGGCTCCTCCTGACTTGGGACAGACACATATATACAGAACAACATAAGAACGAACTATGAAAATCAGTTGAAAAAGGCTTAACTCATCAGATGGATACAAATATAAATACATCTAACAAAAAAAAAAAAAAAAGAGTGGACGTGGCCGGGTACTTGTATATCCAAACAACAAAAAGACACTGATCTGAGAGTACTTGCAGTTACTGACAGCTAGTTCAAAACCACGAACAACTAATAAAAAAATCATGCATCTAAGTTTTGCCTTTAGGTAAAGATTGAAACAAACTGTTACAAAAGAATGATTTATCATCTTGACCTAAATTAATTCTGGTTAAGATACATTAATTTAAAGATACAAAATCTAATCAACTGCAAGTCATAGAAGAATGATATCTTTTAGAACTTCTTTGATAACAATGGACATTGAAATTGAAAAAAGATTCAAATTTGTGTTAAGGTATATATGATAGCAACAACACATAAAAGAGGAATGAGCACTTCTTTTATTTTATTAAAGGTCCACACAAAACATTTTGTTACAGAAGCACAAAAAAAAAAAAAAAAAAAACAATACTCGTTATTATGTCAATATATAATTGTAATAATTACAATTAATGGAGAACTACTAGTATTGTTTTACTTTGAATTCTTCTCGTTGTTGTTATTGGCGTTCTAATTCTTCTCACATACAAGCTTGTCTATAATCTGAGGATTTCTGTTATTTTTGCTAACATTTTTTTTCATATCCCATGTTAGGATCAATGTAAGAGGTTGAAAATTTCATATCTGAATATGTTTCGTTATCTGGAAGGTTACTTTTGACGATGGATCTTGATTGTTTCTGTGAGGCTTCTTTCTCCTGTATATGGATCACTCACGGGGTAAAAATTGTCGAAACTAATTTGACTTCTATGTATAGCATGGTACGAATTATATACTTAAAAAGGATTTAAATTCAAAAACTAGTTATTTGCACTAAACATTGCTGTGCCATGCCTTTTTAAAATAAGATTGGAAATCGTAAATGTTTAAATAAAATTCTATTTCGAATAACATTCCTGACCAACATTAATCAAAAAAAAAAAAAAAAAAAAAAAAAATGCAGTGAACAGTATACCTCTGACAGATATTTGGTTCTGCTTGAAAAAATACTGGGTCATAACATATCTTAATTGTAGTCCCGAGTAATCTGAAGATATTCATTTAGAGTTAAATAATCAGAAATGCACAATTATATATGTGCATAAATCTATATGTTTTAATACGACTGCAAAAATAAATAAAAATGTCGTATATTGCTATTACGTCGTCGTCGAAGACAGATGGTTTCCGGATAATAACTTTTGTATAAGTAAATAGAAATCAATTAAACTTTAACACAAGGTTTATAACCACTTAAGAAAGTTGTGAATGATTTGGGGGTTATGGTCTCAACTGTTTAGAAATTAGGGGCCAAAAAGGGGGTCCAGATAAACATTTTTGTAGTTTCCAGTATAAATCTCTCTGAAATTATACCTCAAGTTTCCATACCACAAAAGGATGGTTATGATTTGCTTGGAAGGTTGGTGGAAGAGGGGGGGGGGGTGTTATGGCTCAAAACGTTTAGGAATTAGAGGCAAAAAAGAGGGGGAAACAAGGATTTCTTGGTTAATGGCCAATTAAGACAATTTGAAACCAGTGTAAGGAAGGTAATCCAAATATATTGAGGTAATCCAAACATGTTTGATTACCTCCCTTACACTGCTTTAAAATTATGTGTAAAGAAATTTTTTTCTCATATCAGATTTCAGAAATTAAAAAGAATATATTTTTTGCCAAAAAAGTGGGGGATACATTTTTCTTTGCTTTTTCGAGTTGGGTCAATATGCAACAGCATAGTGTATTACACAAAATCAACAAAAAAAGGGGGTATTTTTTTTAAATTTTTGGAGGGATGGGGCAATTCGCAACAGCGAAGTGCAAATCCAAAAAAGTAAGTATAAATTCATATAGACGTCGCGTACGGTGTTGGTGATAATAAAGGTTTTGCTTTCTAGTTCGCCTTTATTGCATTTGTTAGAAGTTTCGGAATTGATAACTATATAAATGTATATATCAAAATGTGCGTAATTAAAAGTAGAAATGGAATATGCCTTAAAATCAATACTTTTATTCATTTTGTTACTCAAATGATCCCTAATAACACTGATTTTGAGCGTGTAGACAAGTAACACCGCGACATATGATCAGCGTTGCTTTGAAGTTATTCTTGTCATTTTTTAAACTTATTAAACAAAAGTTGTACTGCCAACAAGAGTAGTCTTTGGTGTTAATGGTGTATGTTTTATTTATGACGTCATCGTTAACTGGACGCGTCTGACCAGGACGAAAAGTTCACTTTGTTTTGTGGTCAGCCGAAAATTGAAAAAAAATATAGATAGGGGTGAAGTTAAGAGTGATTTTTAAAGGTAATTCAAATAGATTATTCCGAAAATGATATATCTTTTTATTCCGTATATAATAAGGAAATAATTATAAAAAGTTGTGTTACAACATTTCAAAAGATCGTGGCAGAATTAATGATTTTTTGAAATTTGTATTTCTGTCACAAAACCCAAATCTCGCATATTTTTTGGAGCTCTTCAAAATTCGAACGAATGCTGCAGATCCAAACCACAATTTACATATCCACCCTTCCTGTGTCAAAATTATACAATAAATATACAACTTTCTATGTCTTCAATTAGTAAGTATTGTTTAAATTATGTCCTAAATTGTTCATTTTATTAAATCCGTTGAAATGTCACACTCGCCGTTTTCTGACGTTTTAGCGTATTTGTTAAGTGTCTTATGAAAAGTAATAGGCAGTTGCATTCTTTTCTACGATATAAAATTTTATTCAAACGTGAAAACTTTTTTTTTAAGTGTATGAATGAAAAAAAATTGTGTCGAAGTTTTAAGAGAAAATATTGAAAAAAATTAAACGCGATCTCTTTGTTTTTGTCTAGTCAAAATGTCACAAAACGCCGTTTTTTACATTTTTGTTACAAGTATGATAAGTCATATTATACAGTTTTGGAGGGGGGTGGGGGGGGGGGGGTGGGGGGGGGGGGGGGGAAATTTGAAATTATAATAGCACAAAAAATACTATATAACATTAAAATCTACTGTTCAGGGATTTTTTTGAACCCATTTTCGATCACATGTCGGAAGTATTAACGACACAGTCAGTGACTACTTTTGTCTAGTCATAATGTCACACCATGCTTTTTTACTTATTCTGACGTTACGTTCTGTAAAACTTGACATGTAGTGCCTAACGTCGAAAATTGCGGAAGCCTTTACGTGCCATGCTAATTAACTTTTTCCAATTTGATATGACGAATTATGAATTTAATATAACAGATTATGAATTTGATATAACAAATTATCAGTTTAATATAACAGATTATCAATTTGGTATAACAAATTATCAATTTGATATAACAGATTATCAATTTGATATAACAAATTATCAATTAGAAATAACAAATTGTCAACTTGATATAACAAATTGTGAATTTCTCTACCAATAGTATGATTTAATTATAATAATGAGATTGTTTGAAACATTGCGTAACCCAAATTGGCGCATTTTTTTGTGTATTGATTCATTGTTTATCTGACGTCCAGCGACAAATATGTCATTGAATGCTTATTCAAAACTTTCTTAACAGGTTTAATGTTTCTGAAACCCTCTCCCTCCCCTTTTATCTATTATTTGAGGCAGTTTGGGGGACTAGTTTGAAGATTCTCTATTCAGTACATGGGACCTGGTGTCTTAGAACGAACGATTATAATAGAAAAAGGATAAATTTATATTGCACATTTGCAAATCAGAAAGAATGGATAGTGTGTTTCCAGGAACATAGGAACATGCAAGGATAAAAAATGCTGGCATGCTTCTTTATCAATTTCGATGGGCACATACAAGGATAAATGAAACATCCTTAAGTTCATCCTTGCATTTTTCTTTATATATTTGTTTCAATATTTATTTTGTTTGCACACTTTTTATTAAAAAACAAAGACCCATGCGCGAGATCTAGAAGAGAAAACCCAAGCACAATCAGTACAATACTGTTGATAAAGTTGCTGATTTTTCTCTTTATCTTGTCTAGATTGTGGAGCACATTCGCCTATACCTTGTATTTTTATATATGTTGTTGTTTGCAAGTTGATGATAGTATCAAGAAAAACGTAAATAGCTGAGTGACAACTATATAATTACTTTTATTTCCATGATGAACCAAAGTGAACATATATATATACATACAACTTTAATATTAAACCAGCATAAATTAATGCTCGTGGTTTAAGTATTATTCAACTAGGAAAGTTTTCGCTAAAATGGGCTATCGAAAATACAGCTGAACGGATTAATCCTGCGCTAAAATTGGCTCTAACGTCTGCGCTAAAATGTCCCCTAGTAGTTTTGCGCTAAAATTATCTGCGCCCATCTGTTTTTTTTTTTTTTTTTTGTTCATAGTTGAGATTAAATTTCTTTTTGTTTATGAAATTGGAAAATTTGATTAAATAAATTTTATTGTGGTTAATTTTGAATTTGCTTTCAACTGTTGATTCTTTTAGCATTTAATACAGGCGATGAAACAAACGATTCAACTAATAACATTTTTCTTCGGAAATTATCAAAAGCGGATAAAAGAATAAGCCCTTGACACCATTTGCGGGTATGATGGTCTTGTGAAACAATGATAGTCCTTCGGCAGGGGGCGATAAATGACTGACCCGTGTTTTATTCAGAGAGAGCAATATCTCTTGTACATAAAATTCACCCTTTTAGATTTCGGAAAGAGCAGGCTAAGGCTACAAGGAAGCACTCGCACCCTCAAAGTTGAAACGGATTAATATAAGTTGTAATAACTCGTTTCCCAATCCACTATAAATAAATATGTTTAAACTAAAAAAAAAAGCAGCAGAAAAGACAGTGGTTTAAACTTGTTTTTAAAATATCCTGTTTCAATCAAAAGAAAGAGAAAATATCTTTGCTCCAAGGGGATACTAATGTAAATGAATATTATTTTTCCGTTTTAATTTAACTGTACTTAAAAAAATGTGTGCCACTTTTGCATTTCGGTTCTATACGTAGCAAGTCAAGCAAACCGCTCATATAAATTATGCTGTATGATTGAGCTGCACGAAATAAAAAAAACTACGACGTTATTTATACAATGCATGAAAAATAACGTCTAAATAACGTTACCAAAACTAACACCAACACCGTACGCGACGTCATTATATAATCAATTTTAAGGGCATACGATACAGTTTTGATCCTGTATTTACAAGTTCGTGAAAATTTGCATATAGGCTATTTTTCACCTGATTAAATCAAATATGTAATAAAAAATATACCTTCATGTGCTACTTTTTGAGTAAAATGAGGTCGAAATTTTGTATATTTGCTCAAAATTCAGATTTGAAGCCGTAATTTCTTTTTCGAAAGAAAGACATAACTTTTTTGTTATAAAAGATAAACACAAATTATTTTTTGTGAAATAATCGGTAATTTCTGTATTTTATAAGTATCCTAAAAAAATATGCATTTTTTATTCAGAAATAACTCATATTTATCAAATGTTCATGAATTGAGGAAAATACGTCATTTTTTGCTGCATGTTTATCAAAATTAAAAAAAAATCCTCTATTAACAGTTTTATAAAATTTGGGTCACATAATCTCCCTGCAAAATGAAACAAATTGCTGTTTTGAAAAATAGGGGTCCATGAACTCGTTTTCAAATTAAATCAGTTTGAATGATAAAAAACAGTCGAAAAATGCATCTTTTCCCGATATGTCACAGTTTGACGTCGCGAAAATAACATTTTACGTTAGCAACGTCATTACCTCCCCTGTAACTGTATCGTATGCCCTTAAGTTCTGTGACTACAGTTATTCTGTGTCAGAAACCTATTATGTGTCAAATATCTAATTACATTCCAAATTCAGATAGTTTCAAGCGTGAATAGTGTGTTCATTTTTGTCCTAACGGTTCAGGGTTGGACCTCCTCTGCGTTCGTATCCAGCTGCGTTCGGAGAAGCAATTTATTAGACACTTAAAGTATATACATATTAAGTTGTGAATATAATGGAAATGATAAATCAAAATAAGTTTAAATTGCCCTGGTGTGGAATAAATTTGTGGTAAATTGATCATACTTCTTAATTTCCTTATTTCAATCAGTTTTAAATATTGTATGCTGCCTTAATGATAATATGACTTAAATTTGTTTGCTGGGCATTACCAATTATGGATTCGATAATTTTCCGCTAAAAATACCCCGAAAATTACCGAATCTGAACCACTACCGTCTCATCATACATCAAACCTCGTCATCACCATCACCGATCATCACCTTCATCAACAAAAAACGTATAATGTTGTGAGCACTTCATTTAATGTTGTGAGCACTTCATATAATGTCGTGAGCACTTCATATAATGTTGTGACCACTGCATATGTTTGAATCACTGCGTATAATGTTGTGAGCACTTCATATAATGTTGTGAGCACTTCATATAATGTTGAAAGCACTGCATATAATGTTATGAGCACTGCATATAAAGATGATCATTAACATAAGGCAGTCATGGCGTTCCATACTAAATTGTTGGAGAAATCATATTGGGGATATTGCCCTTTGTGACGACTTTGATCATTCTTTGCGTTTTGCCTAATATCGTAAATTTAATTCTTTTATATCCACCATTTTCTACATAAGAAAATGTCTGTTCCAAGTCATGTATATGACAGTTGTTATCTGCTCGTTTAAGGTTCATCATAACAAATGGACAAATATAGCAGTATTTTCACCTCAAAAACTACTCTTACCTGTGCAGTTTGAAAAGTTTTAAGGCCTGGCATCCACTAAATATAAGAGTAAAATGTATATTGCATACCAAAAAGATAAAATCTTTTTTGAATTTCAATTGACATTTTCTTTCGTTGCTCCAGAAGGTGTAAAAATAGAATAAGTTGGGATATAACTTTGAGATGCTTCCTCTCAGGTAACAACTCGTTATCAATGTACAATGTACATGTTGTATTGATTGTCATGGACAATAGATATCTACACATCTATACTAGATGAGTTAAAGTTAGTTACTGAGTGGACAGAATCAAATGCAATCCAGTTGTTTATTTATTTTTACATCTTCTGCAGAAAGAAAAGAAAAATGCCCATTAAAATCCCAAAAAGATTTAATCTTTCTGATATGCAAAATACATTTATCTTTTATGTCTAAAACCCCTATCTATAAATGGACTGGTTAATTATGGGCAAACCGGTTAAACTCCCCCCAGTCACGTGAAATAAATCGAGTAATAAGTCTGTATACAGAGTATTTTGTTAGGTGAAAACACAGCCATATTTTTCCATTTATTATGATGAACCTTAATGTTTTTCAGGTTTGGATTTTGTCATTTGCTTAGAGACTTTTCGTTTAGAATTTTCCATGGAGTTCGGATTTTTTGTTATTTTACTTTTGCCTATTTTTTTTTTTTTATATATGCTCTTTATTCGACTATTCTTGGCCATTATTGTCTATTCGTTTAAATCCACCCACTCCCTGCTATATCAAAAATGTGTATTTTTTTCTTTTCTGCAGCACTGTTCATCCTAACACTTCATCATGTTCATGTAATCTGATTTATATTCCGGTCTATGGAAACCCACATACATGATTTATGAGTACAAATTAAATCACAGATCACTATTTTAATTGTAAGTTCGTTAGAACCCTTAAATCTTTTAATTATACTCTCTTTTTATTATGATAACAAATCAAAAGAATTTGAAACACAATATTAAACTTTTTATATGTATTTATAGTTTATGAAGTCAATACAGGAACAGGTTTTCAGTAAACTATTTATATACTCATTACATTCTAGGACTTTCTTTTGCTAAACTTATCCTTCTTAAATAATATTGCAGTATCTGATAGGTTTATTGCACATATTTGTTTATTTTTCGTTTTTTCGTCTTCTCTAATTGATTGCACCGAATATGCCGTTTTCTATTTTTATATTTCAAACATAACACTGTTGTCTTACCTTGTTTTCGGTGAATTTATGAACTCTGATACGATCCTTTATTTTACCAACCATACTAAAAAAAACAATTCGTATGCTTGATACTTATGATCACTTATAGAATTATAGAAGGGTGTATGGACGTTGATTTGAACACAGAAAAACAACAATAAATGAAAATACTACTGTTATATGATTGTTATGTTTATCATAATGTACGCATGTCATTTTTTAAAATTTTATTTTTGAATTACTCTCTGCAATGTTTATAGGTGACAATCCTTTTTTTTTTTGATAGGGGTTAAGATAAAAACAATATCTTATTTACTCGCTCTGCTTGATTATCTTCAATATATATTTTGTTTACATGTCTATTTAGTATAATACAAAAGAACAGTCGTTAAAAATAAGTTTGGTTACCCAAATGTTATTTATAGTTATAATTCTATTTATAGATATGGAAAAACCATTAATAATTTCACTGCGAAGATAGGACCAGGTATAAAAGACTCGACATGCTCGATTCGATCAGTCATAGTTACAATATTTTTGAAATATCTTAAAGGAAAATATGGGCTGTGAAGTAAGTAGTCAACTGAAAAACATAATCGTTCTATTCTCCCTATCTTAGCTTGCGCGCACATTGTACTGCTAAAAGGATGCATACTTGAATGAAAGATTTACAAGAAATCGAAGTTGATTTCTAAATTGTGTATGGCTTGCATATTTCTAAATAGTTGTAAATTTTCATATTACAGAGACTCATTCAACAGACAACAAACTTTGGACATCCAAGAAAAGGAACAAAACACAGAGAATACGCATCGTGTTTGACAAGAAAACAATCTTTTAACTGTTCTCAGATATTAACTGGACAAAGTGCGAATAACTTAGCGGCAGCAGGATTCTTTTATGCGGGTAAGCATGATTAATTATATTCAGACAACAGGGCAAGTGTTTTACATATTTGCCGGGAAACTTTAACTTTAAACACACAACAATTCCACGAAGCGTAAACGAATGTGGCAATGTTTTCTTCTATAATAATGGATCATTGTGCCTCATTTCGCTGGCTGTGAATGACATTTTATAATTTATAGACTTGCTTTTTTGTATTCCTCTTGAACATTGACGACGGATATTTTTTTGTTATACTGAAAAAACTTATGAAATGGTCTAGTATGCACAAAAACACCTGACAAATTCACCACCAATTTAAGTAATTAAATACATTTTAGATTAATTGATATAATTGCTTTGCAAAGAAATCAGATACAGATGAAAATATACGATCATTCTGATAAAGTCAGAAAATTAAAATTTTTTAAACTTAATTCTAAATTAAATCAAGTAACAGGTGCATAAGAATGAAGGTATTTAGTACGTGCGTTTTAATATTTATGAAATTTATCCATAATCACGCACATTTTGTTTGACTGAATCTATGTAATTTTGAAGTCCTTATAAAACATATTTAACATTTTATGTATATAGGTTACAAAGATTACGTAAGATGCTTTACTTGTGGAGTTTTGATAAAGAACTGGCAACAGGGGCAAGACCCTTTAACGGAACATAGTCGCAAATCACCTGGTTGTAGCTTCCTTCTACAACCAAGAGGTCACGAATATCATGTAAGTACTTAGCGGATATTTATTTATTTTCGCAATACTAAAATATACGAAGCAATGATTATGCAATATTAATTGTTTTCAAATTTTACCTGTAATTTTGACTCATAAAATAAACCACAAAACTAAACTAATATGATAGTAAGAAGTAGAAAAATATATGTATAAAACTATGTGCGTTAATTGCTAGAACTTCAAATAGTGTGCAGAGACTATGTGACTTAAAAGTCATGTATAAAGTACGTATAAGCCATAATTACAACGTATCAGGGGAAATGCCCTTGTCAAAACCCCATAGCTTTACCATTTGACTAATTTTAAGACTATATTTATGTATACTAGTATTCTCAATACAGAAAACTTCACATTTGTTGACACTAATTTTTTCCCTCTGTGTCAAGACCATGTTTCAGACCGAATATTTATAAAAGCCAATAAAAGTATAATAACAAAACAATAATGATGAAAGTAATATTGACGTACTTCCATTTTCAGTTATTAGATGAGGGTGGTGTAAATATAGACATTATTTACATGCTTAAAATTGGTTGTAAATAACAAGAATATTAAAAACTTTACGACAAAGAAAATAGACTAAAAAATATTTAAACAAGAGCATTTAATTTAGGTTGAAGAAACAAACCAAACTGCTTCAAATGAGGAAATAGAAAGACTCGCAGATGACATCCAAGCAAGGCTTAACATACGGTATGACAATGCTGCCATTCAAAGAGCCTATGAGTCATGTCTCGAAACAAACAGCGGTTTAAGGGTAGTTGATATCAACCAACTCACAAATAGACTTCTTGACTTGACAGTTGTTGAAAATCAGTTTACAGAAGAGACTGGACAACAAAGGCAATCCGGCGATGTACGTGACCAATCTCTTGAGGATAGAACACCCAGTTACATTCATCGTATTGGTATGTAACATTTTTCTGATAACAAGTAAATAAAAGGGCGAATTAACGAACATTTTAATATTTTCGTATTGCATGTAAAAAGTTTCATATGCATTGCGTGCTCCTATTTTATGAAGGTTTTATACTGGCTAAAAATAAACTTACTAAATCATTTTACAATTTGATCGTGTTAACTTTTAATAAGTTGATGTTGGCTCTTTTATTTGATCAATGTGTACACAATTTCAAATGCAAAGAAGAGCAAATTAGTGTATAAGAAACATCAAGTATTTTTGAAAAGACATAAGGACATACAAAACATATTTTATTTTTTAGAACAAGAAGTTCACCAGCTTAGAGAAACATTGATGTGCAAGATTTGTATGGATAACCGTGCAAATGTTGTGATCATGCCATGTGGACATTTCACATCATGTTTGCAATGCTCTTCTGCACTGACAAATTGTCCTCAATGTAGAGTCGGCATTTCTTCCAGAATAAAAGTTTTCCTCTGAACACATATTCGAGGTGAACTAGGTGAAGTAAATCTTCGAAATGAATTTGATCGTACATTGGAAACCGACGATCCGAAGTCTTTTTCAGTCAATAGGCAGCTACAAGCAGATAGTTAACAGTACAAGTGTTGTGATAATTTGCATTAATTATGAAACATTACTTTGTTTAACCTTATATTACATTTATTGTACCCACATTGACAAATGTAATATTATTAAGTGAAGTTTTTTTTATTATGAAACAATTATAACATGCTTCATTGAAACAATGTACCAGTTAGTTATTATTTTGTTATGTAGAGCAGAGGTCAGTCAGGTATCAAATGAACATTAGCAAGGAGATTTTTCATGATAATCAATAATATCTATAAATAAATATAATTATAGAAGTACAACTTATTTTTTTTTAATTCGATTTAAGTAAGCACCTCACCATGAAACACTAATGGGAACTAGTGGTATACTACTATTGCCTTTATAGATATTTCAAAAAATGATTACAAATTAAAAACATTTTTTTATTGAAAGATGTATGCATCATATCTAATTATATAATGATAAGATTATGTAATAGTAATTTATCAAGTTAAGGTATACAACAGAACTTATCCCACGAAAAGAGGGTACAGAAAGTAAGTACCCTTCTGTAAAAAGGATTGAAAATAAATTTTGAAATATCAAATTTTTAAAAAAAATAGCAAACACTTTTTACATGAAGCATAATCCAATATTTTAACAAATGCTCAATGAAGAAAAAACGTTTATATTTACGCTTATCAAGTCTCAATAAGTTAGAAGGTAGTAAATAGAATGGTATATATAGAACACATATGAAAATAAGGAGATGTGGTATGGTTGCCAATGAGACAACTATCCACTAAAACTATTTTGAATTAGATTTAACTTAGTACCGGTATGTTATACACATTTGTGACTATTTTAAGTACATGTGTTAATCTCTTGTTATATTTTGTTATAATCTCATTTAGAATATTAATTATTATACCCTTATATATTTAAACTTGCAAAAGTATCACCTTTTTCAAAATGATTAAATATATGACATACTTATATATTATGAATGTTTGTTACCTTTGAATTTTCTATGTTCATAATTATTGGTATTTGTGTGTCATTGGTGGTTTGATATTATTTTTGTAAATGATTTGATTTGATTTGATTTGATTTGCTTTGCAATTCTTTGTCATCGTTGTAATTTTCATAAAAAGGATCAGCTACATTAGCCATAGTATTTCGTTCTATTTCAAATGTTCTCAAACCGGAATTATCATTTTTTTTTGCGATTCCTTCAGTTAAATTTGAAACAAAATCTAATCTTTGGGATTTAAAAACCTAACTTTGTCTTCATACAATTTCTGTATCATCTTGTTTTTCTGCTTTAATAGAAAATAGAAATTTTGCACACTCCTTTCAACAATGCATTCATTAATGTTTGTAAGCTTTTATTTTTAAGAGGAATTACTTTATGCCTAAAAAGCGATGTCATATGCCTTGGGCTATCCAGAACAAATACATCTCTATATCATCCTTGAACGACAAAAAGCAAATCCGGAGACAGAGAAACTGGTTTGAGTCAAATTTGACGCTCAATGTTGTGAGAGTTACGTCATAGATGGCGTGATGTTAACGTGGGTCATTTGCATAGCTAGGTCAGTAGTCTCATTCCTTCAATATGGCAGTCAAGTATCTAAATGATCGGCATAATAGGACAAAATCGTTAATATATTAAATATTAGATTACAGACATCATGGATAATCTACAGAATTCAATATTTCACAAGGAGCAACCATGAACTAAGGAAAACTTGCGTGAAGTTCCCCGGTATAATGGTTAGCAACGTCCGGTTATATGGGTTAGCAACACTTAGGGGCTATGGGTTTTGTAACGACGTGCGTTAACCAATCAAAATACTAGAAATATACTAAGCCGGGGATAAATCTGTTTTACACATTGACGTGTAATTTAGCAAATTCAGTATAATATCTATAAACCAAGTCTCTAACATTGACTGTAAGGAATTCAACATTCCCGTCATTTGTTTGCTAGTGGCACTGGCTGCCGTCATGTTTAATATCCGGTATGTATCCTCTGTAGCGTATTTTGCAAGTTGTCATCGTGTTATTTACTAGATGTGTTCCTACGAACAATAGTTTCTTGTTATATTTTCTTCAGTATGTTTTTTTCCCAGTAAAAACGACACAAACACGTTAATTGCATCCTCCGATTTAGCTGCTGTTCAGTTAGCTGGATCGAAAAGCGCCATGGATTTACTATTTGTCTAGTGCAAGGTGCATAAATAACTATCAACCATAATGAAAAGGTCAAAGACCAAGAAGAGTAAATCGTGACGATCAAGCTCAATATTCAAATATATGTGTAATATTTTACCTATGACGACGTTGTCAATTTCATTAGCAACGCGTCCTTAGTTTCTAGCGATAATTTTCCATCTGAATCGAGTAGCATGATATGGAAAATTATCACAAAAATAAAATTAAAGGAAAAATGTCCAAAATAGCAATAAAATCATATATTTCTTTAAAAAAAGTTTTCGTACTGGCTTAAAAAAGATCTGCTGAGAAAAAATGCACTTCAATTATTTCATTGCTTTATTTGTGTATTCTCTTTTACGACGAGGTTTAATAAAGACACATTTTATTTACTTGTAATTTGTCGTATACACTCTGTATAGAATGTGTTTTTTCGTTTATTGTTTTAGAGCTTGAAATAAAGTGTACAAAAGGTACAGTTAAGTCTACCTCGTACATTGATGACATCTATATATTACAATAAGGGGAGGTGGAGATCAAAACTTTATTAAAAAAGTGATAATTCACAATTTTGAACTTTCCATTTTTATTAAGTAACTTTCTAGCACCACCTGCATAAGGAGTACATATTTCCTTGTCATTTCAATATTCCATAATGTGCACTTTCTATCAATGATTCCCTTGAAATAGGGTTCCTGCATAAAAGAAAGCTATAAAACCAATGTTTTTGTTACTCAGTCTAAAGATTCGATGTTGTGTTTTGTAGACTGTTTCTTCTTGCCTATGGTTGTGTTTTGTCATTTTCTTTTTCGATCCGTTAGTATGAATATCCCTTGGTATATTCCATCTCTGCTTTAAAAATATATATGCATGTGATGTGTAACTAAATTTCTGTCAATGAATTTGTACGAAGTATGAACCCCTTTGGAATACATTAGATTACCTTAGCTGTATTTTAGGAATTTTGGTCTTTAATGCTCTTCAAATTCGTATTTTGTTTGGCCTTTTTAACTTTTTGGTGGATTCAAGCGTCACTGATGAGTCTTTTGCGTCTGGCGTATATACAAAATTTAGTCCTGGTATCTATGATGAGTTCATGTAATGCATGCGCGATGGATAGGTATATTTTGGATGTATAAATGCATGTGCATGATTAAACTACAGTACATTTATAGTTTATTCGTATGCTGTTCTGTTATACCACTGTTCAAGGTAAGGGGAAGGTCGGATCCTTCCCGCCACATTCAGCATGTGCCTGTTCCAAGTAAGGTCTCTGAAATTCAGTGGTTGACATTTGATGCTGTGCCCTATATATGATTTTCGTTCATTTTCTTTACACACATTGTACCGTTAGTTGAGGCAAACTAAAATGAGAGAACAAATATACGAAAAATTCAGTAAATTGTTTGCCCAAATTGTTTTGGGCCATAACTCCTAAACTGTAAAAATTACTCCACCCAATTTCGAAATTATCTGTATTATTTGGCAATAAGTAATGTATATGAGTTTCATATCATTTGGTTGAGGTACACTAAACTGAGAGAAAATAAATTAAAAAAAAAAAATAAGCAATCTTTATGTCTATAAAGGCGCATATATAACTCTTAAACTGTTAAAGTGACGCCTTGTTTTGTGGTAATAAGCATTGCGTAAAGTTTAATGACATTTGGTTGATGCAAACTAAAATTAGATAACAGAAACCAACTTTCGGGACGTACATACAGATGGACAAGGGTGAAACTTAGTGCCACGTCTGCTTCAGCAGGGCATATAAAGGTTAACATTCATCTTTTCAGTCCATAAACTGCCCTGTAAATAGATAATAGGTAGACCCCTTCACTCGGAATATTAAAGGTCCTTTCAGGGTTTTCAATTTATAACAATTTTCACTTGCATTTTATTCCGATATTATATTTTAGCCATGTAAGCCACCATGGGATACATTTTTAAAGTACATACTCTAACGATGATTGTGTTCAAATCTGGTTTGAGGAAAAGTCCGGTTAAAAGATAATTTTGCCAAAAATGTTACATTTTAGACACTTAAGTGTGTACTTGAATCAATCAGTTTGTGTTAAAAATTTGAACTGATTTGGTCATTACAAATACTAAAATTCAAGTTCAATTATGAAAATCTATCAAATTTGCTATATTTCATTTCATTTTTAGGATGTTTTTAGTCTAAGATAGAAGTTCCGAATTCATGTTCAGTCTCAACATTTGAATATGGAAGTGCCACCACTTCCATTTAAGAAAAAATCGTCTTACTAATAGCTAAATTTTCAGTATTTTTGCATGACATAATGACTCAATTTCCTGACGCATGTTTCACTGTGTTGTCAAAGACGATTCATATTTATCTAACACACACTTTCTACTTTCTTATAAATAGCGTTAGAGTTTACTTTTTAAGCAAATTTGTAATAATTCTATATTTTGGGGCCAAAAGGGGGTTCTGACTGGCCTAGTCTGTTCGATTACTTATTTCAAATAAGACGTGTTTTTTTAAGTTAACGACGACTAACCCATGGTAAATGAGTAAATCTCAATTGGCTCTGAGACTCTATTAAAATAAATTTTGCTAAACACACAACGTATTTTTTTAATTATTTTATTTTAATCTTCAACTGTTGATATACAAACATAGCAATTATCAAATATAGGGTAGTTCTATTAGTTAGGAAAGACCATTTTATATTTTGTGATTGGGATAATGGAAGTTTAATGAAATGAATGTGATAGTATTTTGATCTGAAGATATATAATATTGCTCAAAACATGCTAAAAAACAATTTTCTGTACATTTAGATGCACATCAGTCAAAAAACTATTTAAAATACAAAAACCGGTGTACGCAATGAAAATAAAATTCGACGAAAAAATTTGAAATAAATAATCAAGCCTTATAATGAGTGAAAGTGAATATTTTGTCTATGCATAACGTCTTTGCTCGAAAGGCCAACACCAACCAAAGAAATAAACTGGTCAATCTCTTAGCAGTTATATTCCTTTTCTCTTCTTTTTGTAAATTCAAAAGACCTGCCTTAAAATAACATTTGGTTGTCTCCTGGAGAGTTGTCTCATCAGACGACATCTTTTATATTTTTGTAAATATATGTGTTATCAGTTGCATAAAATCAAATTTCCTATATAATTTACTATTCTGGATTAGACATGTGTTCTCAATATTATTTTTTTTTTCTGATTTTTGTCCCAATGAAACCTACAATATACTGTTGTTATGCAGTTTCTCTAAATAATTAAATGGTTGCTATGCACTTTTTAAAAATATGAATAGATGGTTGCTAGGCATTTTTTTTATATAAATAAATGGTTGCTAGGCATTTGTAAACTGAAAATGGATGAATGTCTACAACGAATGTTATAACACCGCCTAGACCTTTTAAGTTATGTATATGTAATAGTTTATATAGTCCTGAATGAAATCATGTATGGTTGCTAGGTACTTTTTTTTTAATATAAAATAAGGGTGGTTGCTAAGCACTTTTGACATGAACTTGACCCTTTATTTTTCATATGTTAATAAAAAGTGGCTTATAACTTCCTGAAAAATTTCTCAATGTATAGTATGCCTCTTTCGTTTACATTTCCTTTCAAAATTCAATTATTGTACACAAGGTCAAAGGTCAAGGTCATCAATGACCTTTGACCTTTGGACAAATTTATGGTAATTTAATCGCCAATAGTTTGCACATCATAGTCATTCAATAACTATTACTTTTTGATGATTAATCTAATATTATGGGCACATTTTGGAGGTAAAAAGGCAAAAATGACACATTTTTTATTTTCAAAGCAACCCTAATTTTCCAAACATTTTGTTATAATTTTGTCATTAGAAACATTGACACTTTTCATTCATAACCACAGGTTAAATAGAGACGGGTGCAAAAATGTCTTTTTTGTTTATACAAAATGTGTAAAATTTGTCTTCTGAACTATATGGAAAAATTACCTCTGCTTATGTGGTTGTGACTATATTCAGCCAAAATATTTTTTATATATGACATTGTTATTTTGTTTGTTAAGTTTCATGTTTCTAAAAAAATACTTATAAGTATCATCAAATAAAACCTGGTTTTGATTACGAATGACTGCAAAATAGTTGTTTTTTCGATGCTAAATTCCTAAAAAATTGCGGGAAATCTATTTCATTTGGTAGCCATGGCAACCAAGGCCTAGCAACATTTTGGTGGGCATTTTTCTTACTTTATTACATGATAACATGCTTTGGCTAAGTTTCATGAAAATCGGTGACTATGCGTGCCGGCCCCCCTATATACAATGGTTGGTGGTTACAGAGAATTGTCATTTCTGGACCTTTCATAGCTAACTATGCTGTATGGCTTTTGCTCATCGTTAAAGGCCGTACAATGATCGTTAGTTGTTAATTTATTTGTTATTTGGTCTCTTGTAGAGAGTTGTCTTATTGTCAATCATACCATATCTCCTTGTTATGCACGATTGTCACGGGTTCATGAAGAAATTGCATGTTAAATTGGTAGAAATTTCTGTAGTTGCATGTTTTAAGTATCTATGGGGATGGGTTTGTTTGGGTTGATCCTAATTTAATTGACAGTGTATACAGATGGATTGTAAATGGCTGGATATCTATATAATACCAACAATAGCTATATTACAAAGCTATCTGTCATGCTTCTGTTCTCCTTTGTGATTACTAATAACATCTACCAATTATCTTGATAAATAAAAAAGGGCAACAGTAGGTTTTTAAAAGGCATAAATCGATTGAGAGAAAAACAAATCTGGGTTACAAACTAAAATAAAGGGATATACATAGGAACAACAGGAACACTGAAGTGCAACAGAAACAAACGCCAACATGTATAAAAAACGAACTATTTGATAACAAATGCCATATTCCTGACTTGGTACAGAACTGGTAGGGTGACCCTTGTCTTATGGCTAGCCAAACCTCCCGCTTATATGAAACTGTTAAAACATACAACTAAAATGACAACACTACATGACAGCAAAACACACATGAACACTAATAACAAAACGGACATACAAATGATACAATAGTCGACACAACATGTAAATTGCAGAACAACAACGAACATATTTCATCAACGACAAACACAACAAACAGTGACGCACGTAGGTAACAAACAGGTAATTTTTAACTTTATACAATAAATTCACAATACAAGTCCAAACAATTTTCTTGATAATAATGGCATTAAAAGGCAATTTTAAACTAATTTGGACTACAAACGATAAGACATAACACATTATCAAACCGAAACCACAACAGAAACATCAAAAATAAATACATAAATGTTGGATGCACAAATGCAAAATACCAAGATACATCGTTTAGAAATTCAAATTCACACTCGGCATAACAGTCATATTCAGATATAGGTCACGTGTGGTACTTAAAAGATAGACGACATAAATGTTAAACCACAATCTAAGTCATGAATTTGTTCGAGAAATTTCTGCGTACGGGGCACAGCCCTGTAAATGAAGTCGGCATAGTTTGAATATGCACGAGCATAACGTATTAATTGTGATACTAGTATGTAAAAACCATACGACGGAGCAGATGGTATGCTACTGCTGAGAAATGGAAAATTGATAATATAGAAGTTGAAATCATCCCGTTTGTCATATATTTTAGTGTGAAGTCGTCCATCAGTGTCAATTTTGCGGAAAAGATCAAGCTATGAATCAGTCTTTCTTTTAATAATACAATAATCAATTTCAAGTTCACTAGGATATATGAGATGCAAGTACTGACTGAAATGTGGGTTATTCAGTGATAGAACATCTAAAAAATATCTGAACGTTAAGTCAAAATATGTTGCAAGATGCATTTTCCTTTATGTCTTTTAGAAGGTTCTGAATGAGTTCGACTTCATACGAGTACAAAATCAAGTCGGCAAGAAGGGGTACAACGGGTAACCATTGGAATACCGACTGTTTGGTGAAATATCAATCATTCAAACTCAACAAATATATTGTCGATTAAAAAGTCCAGCGTTTAAATTTGATATTATCTTCACTGTATTTTATGATAGAATCAGTGTGGTTCTTCACAAAATAACAAATAAATAAAACAAGAAATTTATACTTACGATTCTCATTTTTATAGAAGGGATCATTTTAATTAGATGGAGAAGCCGATCGTTCAATTGAGAACGAGGTATGGTTGTGTGCAGCGTAGAAAAGTCAAAGGTATTGGTATTGCTTTAAAATTGAAGAGATTGTGACCTAAAATTTATCAATAGATTTTTAAAAAAAGTTGAGAATCCACATCTGACTGACACCACTGGTTGAAAATGTATCATTACATTGTTTGAAGGCTATATGTTACTGCTGAAAGAATAGTAGTCAATACTTTAGAAAGATGTTTAGTCGAACATCTTGATGATCCAGTTATCTATCGTTCTTTATACGGAGTTTTGTGAAGTTTTGGTATCCAGTAAAATGATAATACATTTTCGTCGTTTTATTTTATGTTCATACCAATTAAAAGAAGGACAGATTTGTGATTCTGTAAAATTTTATTCTTTGTAATTGATGTTTAAAAATATGTTGGATTACCAGTTGTGCTGGTTTTACTGCAGGCTCTTTTGGGAATAATTGCAAATAATGGTTTTTACATACAAAGACAATACCATAGGAGGCTTTATCTGCTGGAACAACGACATATTTGTCATAAAACAAGAGGATACAATTTCCATAACCTCCGGGTTAATGAATGGTTTACAAACACTTATGTTCATGTAGTTTGTGAATGCGCTTCTTATTTCATGAAAAATTAGCTTTGATTAATTCAGACAAAATGTTCAGTTCCGTTTGTCTGGTTTGCGCCTCACCCACTTTCTATCATAGTCCTCAACTGCATCCATCCGTATAAACCTAAAGTTCTTTTTCCAGTTAATTGGCTGGGGAATTCTATAGTGTGTTTTCTTGGTTAACAACTCTCTTACTTGTTGATTGGTAACGATGCCAATGTCCTAGAAATAACGTAACATGATCAGCTCGACTATAATTGCATTTTGACGACGATTTTTGTGGGCTAAATAATCAAGAGTACTCTGAATATAGTGCTGAAATATACATAATGAAACTTATTTTGAATAAATCTTATATAAACAGAAGTAACTGTCCTTTTCTATATTTAGATATTCAGATTTCACACGGATATTCTACACCAGAATTGAAGACAAAAGGAACGATTTTTCTTTACCTATTGTAAATTTTACTTTTTTTGACTGCGATCTTTCTTTGGCACTGTCTTACGGTGTTTGTAAATTCCCAATTGGTCCATATGTCCATGTCTTTTGAAGTTTTGAATTTCTATGAGCGTAACTTACGTATTACTGGTAAATTATCAAGTCATGGTTTTCGTTGCCATCAACTATTTACTAAAGATTTGGTAAGGAAGTTTAGCTATACCTGTAGATAACATATTTCAAGCGGAATAGTACATCCTAGATTTTACGGTGATGTTGTTAACCAAATCCAGAAACACAGCTAAGATATGAACATAACAATAGTCAATATGGACATTCACCAGACTTAAATATGTCGATTCTTATATTTTGGCCTTGCACAAGATTTTTTTTCTGTCTGTTATTGACGTCTTACACTAAATCAAGTGGATGTTGGATGTATACATGATTTGTTTAAAAAGTTGTTATTGGCTTTGAACTTAATAAGTTGCAGTGATTAATGAATAATGTATGAATCTTTCTGTTTGACCTAGACGTAAAGACGATAAATCGGGTAAGAATAAGGCCTAAATAAATCTAAGTTTGATCCAATAAAACGTTTTATTTTATAAGTTCACAAGGCAAATTACAAAGAATCTTTGCCGTTCAGTCATTACAAACACTTTGATACTAAATAAGTGTCAAAACTCTGTGTTCATATTAAAGTAAGAACGCGGAGCACAATAACTTCCATGGGAAATCCAACTGTTTGTTGTATACCACACATGCCCTGCAAACGTAACACTTATGTTGTCAATCAAGAAATCAAGTATGTTGATACTGGAGGTTTCAGAGTATATTTTGTTTAAATTTTACAAAATATAATTTGTCCCTCCCTAAAATAGGATATTTGCATCTACGTTTGCCATTCTTTTTTCTAAAACAAAAGTAGGACCAGTTCATTTTAATTGGTATTTAAGTTTGGAATTGGAAATAATTACGCACATGTAAAGGGTATGAATGTCATTTTTCTTATGCTAAAAGCCTATTGCTAGAGAAAAGAGACCTAGATTTATGCAAATCTTCAGAACATTTAAAAGTATACACATCTCATTCACATCTATAGGAAGTTTACTGTATCGTTGATGTCCAGCTATGATTGCTGATAAAATTGATGTTAAATGTTTAGAAAGGGTTTTCGTTTAGCGCTAGGAAGACCCAGCAATATAACGTTTAGTGAGGATACTTGGTGTAATTTAAGTATTCAAGAGATCATCTTTGATTGAAATTTGAAGTAAAATCTAAACTGATTTTGCGAGTGCTCGAAACATTTTAGGAAAACAGGATTCTTGTCATTCGGATTGAAGAAAAATAATGAAAAAAATTTTTGTAAAGGTTTTGTTATAATTTTTCCCCTCACATTGCCGTTTCTCATGATTTTGTCTTTTAGGTAAATAATATGATGAATGGTATAAAAAACCTATTTACATGTATGTTGTGTTGCCTAGCTAAATAACCATTTAACATTCAGTATCATATAAAGGAAGTGGCCAATGTTTAATTTGTCTTTTAGTGTGTTGGTTTTAGATAAAGGAAGTGGCCAATGTTTCATTTGTCTTTTAGTGTGTTGGTTTTAGATAAATGAAGTGACCGATGTTTCATTTGTCTTTTAGTGTGTTGGTATTTGATAAAGGAAGTGGCCGATGTTTCATTTGTCTTTTAGTGTGTTGGTTTTAGATAAAGGAAGTGGCCAATGTTTCATTTGTCTTTTAGTGTGTTGGTTTTAGATAAATGAAGTGACCGATGTTTCATTTGTCTTTTAGTGTGTTGGTATTTGATAAAGGAAGTGGCCAATGTTTCATTTGTCTTTTAGTGTGTTGGTTTTAGATAAATGAAGTGACCGATGTTTCATTTGTCTTTTAGTGTGTTGGTATTTGATAAAGGAAGTGGCCAATGTTTCATTTGTCTTTTAGTGTGTTGGTATTAGATAAAGGAAGTGGCCAATGTTTCATTTGTCTTTTAGTGTGTTGGTATTAGATAAAGGAAGTGGCCAATGTTTCATTTGTCTTTTAGTGTGTTGGTATTAGATAAAGGAAGTGGCCGATGTTTCATTTGTCTTTTAGTGTGTTGGTATTTGATAAAGGAAGTGGCCAATGTTTCATTTGTCTTTTAGTGTGTTGGTATTAGATAAAGGAAGTGGCCAATGTTTCATTTGTCTTTGAGTGTGTTGGTTTTAGATAAAGGAAGTGGCCAATGTTTCATTTGTCTTTTAGTGTGTTGGTTTTAGATAAAGGAAGTGGCCAATGTTTCATTTGTCTTTTAGTGTGTTGGTATTTGATAAAGGAAGTGGCCAATGTTTCATTTGTCTTTTAGTGTGTTGGTATAAGATAAAGGAAGTGGCCAATGTTTCATTTGTCTTTTAGTGTGTTGGTATTAGATAAAGGAAGTGGCCAATGTTTCATTTGTCTTTTAGTGTGTTGGTTTTAGATAAAGGAAGTGGCCAATGTTTCATTTGTCTTTTAGTGTGTTGGTATTTGATAAAGGAAGTGGCCAATGTTTCATTTGTCTTTTAGTGTGTTGGTATTAGATAAAGGAAGTGGCCAATGTTTCATTTGTCTTTTAGTGTGTTAGTTTTAGATAAAGGAATTGAATGTTTCATTTGTCTTTTAGTGTGTTGGTATTTGATAAAGGAAGTGGCCAATGTTTCATTTGTCTTTTAGTGTGTTGGTATTAGATAAAGGAAGTGGCCAATGTTTCATTTGTCTTTTAGTGTGTTGGTATTAGATAAAGGAAGTAGCCAATGTTTCATTTGTCTTTTAGTGTGTTGGTTTTAGATAAAGAAAGTGGCCAATGTTTCATTTGTCTTTTAGTGTGTTGGTATTTGATAAAGGAAGTGGCCAATGTTTCATTTGTCTTTTAGTGTGTTGGTATTAGATAAAGGAAGTGGCCAATGTTTCATTTGTCTTTTAGTGTGTTGGTTTTAGATAAATGAAGTGACCGATGTTTCATTTGTCTTTTAGTGTGTTGGTATTTGATAAAGGAAGTGGCCAATGTTTCATTTGTCTTTTAGTGTGTTGGTATTAGATAAAGGAAGTGGCCAATGTTTCATTTGTCTTTTAGTGTGTTGGTTTTAGATAAAGGAAGTGGCCGATGTTTCATTTGTCTTTTAGTGTGTTGGTATTTGATAAAGGAAGTGGCCGATGTTTCATTTGTCTTTTAGTGTGTTGGTTTTAGATAAAGGAAGTGGCCAATGTTTGATTTGTCTTTTAGTGTGTTGGTTTTAGATAAAGGAAGTGGCCAATGTTTCATTTGTCTGTTAGTGTGTTGGTATTAGATAAAGGAAGTGGCCAATGTTTCATTTGTCTGTTAGTGTGTTGGTATTAGATAAAGGAAGTAGCCAATGTTTCATTTGTCTTTTAGTGTGTTGGTATTTGATAAAGGAAGTGGCCAATGTTTCATTTGTCTTTTAGTGTGTTGGTTTTAGATAAAGGAAGTGGCCAATGTTTCATTTGTCTTTTAGTGTGTTGGTTTTAGATAAAGGAAGTGGCCATTGTTTCATTTGTCTTTTAGTGTGTTGGTTTTAGATAAAGGAAGTGACCGATGTTTCCTTTGTCTATTGGTGTGTTGGTTTTAGATAAAGGAAGTGGCCATTGTTTCATTTGTCTTTTAGTGTGTTGGTTTTAGATAAAGGAAGTGGCCATTGTTTCATTTGTCTTTTAGTGTGTTGGTATTGCTGATTGGTTTTCCGTTATAAAATATTTTAAAATGTGATATAAATCTATAACTTTTATCAATTCTTTTTAATCAAAACAACACGTGTTGCTCCTTAATGTTCAACACAAAACGGTTGTCGTGACAGTGTAAATGTCTTGGTTAGAAGATATAAACATCTAGTCAATTGTAAATATATTTATAGACAATAACTGTTTAGTGTCTTTGAATATTAGCTTCCTTTGAACAAGGCTTGGAAACAGGTGTAATGCGAGTTTCATTTTTGAACATAATCATAATTTTTGGGGCCCTTTATAGCTTGCTGTTCGGTGTGAGCTAAAACTCCGTGTTGAAGGCCGTTCATTGACTTATAATGGTTTACTTTTATAAATTGTTACTTGGATGGAGAATTGTTTCATTGGCATTAATACCACATCTTCCTATATCTATCTATTTATGTTTTATCCAAAACTTAAGTTTGTTTTCATGACTATTCCTTCATGTGTCGTACCTTAAAAAATGCCTCCTCCTTTGAAATCGTTACTGATGCAAATATATATCAATTGTCTATATATAATTGTATCCACTATAACCATGTGTGTGATAGTTTTGTCCAATGACTCAAAATTCCAATCGATGAACATATGATGTTTATGTTCCATTCAAATTATTATCACAAAGCAGGTTAATTACAGAATTCATATATAAATGACATTGTTACATTTGAAGTAAATACCATCTATTCAATAATTGTTATAGGACTAACGTGTTCGTCTGTTTCCCAACGGAAGCTTCAATTACTTTCTATTCATACTTCATGACAGAATCAAGTTTCCATATAGTGACATTGTTGTCAATATCAACATGTTTGATCTGGGACTCAATATATTATGCCCCAGGTATGTAATATAGATGTAAAACAGTACTAATTCAGAATCAAAAGAACTAGTTTTAATCAATTTTCCGACTGTTCTATATCTATCTGAGATATTCGAAAAAAGCACTGTATAATGAGATCACGTCCTCCTTGTGGTATATTTTTCTCCCTATTTTTGACTCACCAAAATAGTTCCTTGTATATGTATCAAAAAGAAGTTTTTAGAAGAATAATACCATTCAATAATGTAGTTTGTTTCCAGTTGTCGTAAGTGATTAACAATTGTTAAATACCTTGTTTCCTACAGCACTTGCACTTATTTTATTTTGTCTAGAAGAACTATTTATTTTCTTCTTAAAGTTACTAATGTCTTTCATTTTCTGGTAGTAGTTACTGAAATTTGTTGCAATAATAGCTATGGGCATTGCCAAAATAAGAAGACCACATACTGAGCATAAACAACCAACAATCTTTCCGGGCGTTGATTTCGGGTAAACATCACCATATCCAACCGTTGTCATAGTGACAACAGACCACCAAAGACCAGAAAATGAAGACGGAAAGGTAGAAGGTTCTTGAAATTCTGCATAATATATGAAGTTAGCAAACAGAGCAGATGTGACAATGAATGTAACTAGTAACAGTAGTAGCTCTTTAAAACTTGTTTTAAGTGATAACAGTAATACTCGAAGTTCCAGGTACTGTTTGTATATTTTAAAAATTCGAATAAGTCTTAGAGATATCGTACAGTATGACATTCCAAATATCCACGCAGCGGTGTATGAGTTCATGACAAGTGTAATGTTCATTTCAAGACAAAATCGTGTCCACATCGACACGTTCAGAATAAGATCCATTATGTTCAACCAATTTTTGAGGAATTCAATCTTACTTGGACAAACAATTAATCTAATAAAATATTCTAATGTGAAGAACACCAAGAAAAATCTGTCAAGTGTGTACCACCAAATTGGTAATATAGTTGTCGCATGTAGTACATCTTTAGGATTATTTCTATCGGTATAAACATTAAATCCAGCGGAAGTAGTTACATTGATAAGTGTATCAATATCGATGTACTGTTATCGCATCTCTTCACAGGTGAACAAAAAAGCCATAATGGCTGATAATACAACAACCAGTATATATATTATGTTGTAAACCTGGAATATAAAAATGACAAATATACTATAATCATGTTCTTTAATTCTCTTTGGGGGTCATAAATAACTGTGAAGTTTAGTACTTTTGATTATTTTACAGTAAATTTAAGATTTGTTGTCCATTTTTTTTAAAAGAAAACAAGACCGGTTGTATTTATTATTTTCAGATTTATCCTTTTATGCACATTCACTTCTCTGTTTCAAATAGTAATCTTTTTAAGAGACTGTTATACATTTATAGAATATAAATAACCGAACCTTAAAAGTAGAAACAAATGTCAGTTCCGTGTCAATGTTTTGTGAAATTAAATTAATGGAAAATTTGGCGGAAATTATTTTTTCTTCATTTATCATACATGCATAATTGTTGGCACCTTTTTCTTTCAAAAACTTTGAAAAACAAATAACAAGGATTTTGTGCGTTTTGTGAATTTTAAACCTGATGCCTTTTGTTATCTATTATTCATGTGTTTCTTTGCCTAATACGCTCTGCTATTTATTTGTATTGTAGTCCTGTATTATTATGTTGTCATTTTAATGTTTTATTGAACAATGCCATCAAAGTGCGAGGTTTGGCATGCCACAAAACCAGGTTCAACCAACCATTTTTTTCTTTAAAAGTGTCCTGTACCAAGTCAGGAAAATGGCCATTGTTATATCATAGTTCGTTTCTGTTTGTGTAACATTTTTACGTTGTGTTTCCGTTGTGTCGTTTGTTTTCTCCTATTTTTGAGCGTGAATTCACATTACTATAAGACGTGTCACGGTACTTTTCTATCCCAAATTCATGTATTTGGTTTTGATGTTATATTGGTCATTCTCATCGGATTTTGTCTAATGCTTAGTCTGTTGCTGTGTGTGTTACATTTTAATGTTGTGTCGTTGTTCTCCTCTAATATTTAATGCGTTTCCCTCAGTTTAAGTCTGTTACCCCGATTTTGTTTTTTGTCCATAGATTTATGAGTTTTGAACTGCTGCATACTACTGTTGCCTTTATTTAGAAAATAGCTTTTTAAACTACAAGTTCAATATATGAAAAGATAAGATGGTTTAGCGTCCAAATTTGTATTGGCACGACATGGATGTTGTATTATTTGGGGCGTCTAAAGCGAGTTTCAGTATTGACTTTCATCAAGACCGCTCAAATCTAAACATTTCAAATCCAGTAATGTTTAGTAGATCACTAAATAGTTTAAACAAAAATAGTTGCTATTCTTATGAAATATCTTGATATAGATCTTAAACTTGTTAAAAATTCAAAGATGGATTTAAAATCACTAATTTACCGGAAATTAAAACAGAAATATTCTTGTATCTGGAAATCTGAACTTTACAATGATAGACAAAATAAACAGCATGGAAATAAACTAAGAACTTACAGATTATTTAAAGAAAATATTTATATGGAAAGTACTTATTAATTTTAAATGAGGATGAAAGGCGACTGCTCACTAAGTTCAGAGTCAGTGCACATAAATTAGAAATTGAAAGAGGCAGATATGTGGGGCTTCGAGTGGAGGATAGAATATGTAAATTATGTAACACTGAAGTTGAAGATGAAATTCATTTTCTTCTTCAGTGTCCTGTTTTAGAAAATAAAAGATCTGAATATATAGATTACTTAAATAAGGTTAACAAAAACTTTAAAAGCCTCCCAAATAAATCAAAATTAATATGGTTAATGTCATCTGAGGATAATGTTATAATTAAAAAAGTAAGTTTATTATTGTGTACTTTATTCAAAGAGAGAAAATTAATTCTAGATACAGTTTAGTCACCGGTAGTTTGTCCATCTATATTATATTGTAAAACTATATATATATATATATATATATATATATATATATATATATATATATATATATATATATATATATATATATTTTCTGCAGAATTTACTTGGTTGAAAAAGACTTGACTTTGTTTAATTGTTAAATAATCAATGTAATCAATATGTAATCACTTGTATGAAATTGAACTTAATTGTACTGCTCAAATTATTGGGCGTCATAATTGACAATAAAAAACTTTGCATTTGTATTGTATTGTATTGTTTAAGCCATAAACACGTGAAGAGATATATGACAAAAACATAAAAATACATTTAGCCAAATGCCTTTCCTGAGTGAGATGGAAGTTTAGTTTGTTTCTTTTTAAACATTTCTATGCATAACATTTCTGGATTTATAAACAGAGAGCTTACGAAACACAGTTTTAATGCGACATGTAAATTAAATCAGATAGATTAAGTTTTAAAATGTTACCTTAGCGGGGGTTGATGTTAGAGGTTCCTCTAAAAATAGCCAAATCCTATTAAACCACGATTGATTCGTTTCAGCCACATTCAACTCTGTTGTATTGTTCATGTCAAAAGCATGTTTAATCTCTTTAATTGTTTTAAGTTCATTTTCAGAATTCAAAAACCGTGACCTGCAACACTCAGCTATGCCCTCAAAAGGTATCTTCCAAAACTCTAATTCTTTCTCCACCAATGAACCACATATACCCGAAGGAATGTGAACTTCATTATTCCGGTAATAGTCTAAAATTATATTAAACAATTCCGGGTTGCGGTCAAAGAAGTAAAATCCTTTCTCAGAGATGTATTCCGTAGACTGATTGCTTCATAATCCTAATCGTGTTTCTGGATATTTTTTCAGCGTGTTTTTTTCTGTGATGAATTTTATGCCACCGACATTTATTATCATGCATTTATCCATAGCTTAGAGGCTTGTAATGTGATGCCAGCCAGCTTTACTGTGATGACTATCAGATATGTCCTATGATATTAAGCATGACTTATTAATTGATAATTTGTGTTTGTGCTGTATTGATATAACGTTAATCGTTATTTATGCCAATTATTGTTTAATGAATCATTTTAATTTAATGAAAGCATTGTAGTGAGGGCAGCAGTATTCATGGTAAGCGTGAGGGTAAGCGTGAGGGTAAGCGTGATATAACATGTGAATAATTCTAACCATTATTTTTTCTTATATATACCATATATTTATCGTTATTCTCATAAACAATATACATAGGTATATAGCAGACATAAGTTTCTCTTACTTTTTACCCGAATTTGACTAAAACGAATTTGAAAAAAAAAAACATAGACAACCACGTGTTCTTAGTAGAATAATGTCGAATAGGTTATGGGTCTTAGTCTTGGTCAAAATCTGCTACATTGTAATATAGCTTTGTCCATTTTGCCAGGACCTGGTCAATAAACAACAATTAAAACATTAAACTTGCCAATGAATTTTATCTGCTGGCTCGGGAAGCTAGTCTTGAAATGTTTTGATCTGTTTTCACATCTTTTACACATTTTTATTTTTAAAATATTCCTAACAGCACAAAACTATCATGATTATAACGAGATACTGAAATGCACAGTTTCTGAATTTTAAAGTTTAACTTTGGAATAGTATTAGTTGAATATGTGAAATTATAATTAAATAACTGAGATTCCTTACCACCGTCATATTTCATAGACTGAATAAAACTCCTCATCTTGCAACCTTCTTTGTTCAGTTAATATAGAACAGTATTTGAAATTTGAATTTGACCTCAACCGGAAGTCAGAGAGATAGATAAATAAAGAAAACTGGAATGCATTAACATTTTATTCATTGTAGCAAATCATCAATGAATCACACCAAGATAGCTAAGAAAGTTAACAAATCATTTTCAAATCATTTAATATGATATTCAAAGTTAACAAATCATAACGAAATCACACCGTTCTAGCTAACAAAGTTAACAAATCTCTTTCAAATCATTTCATATGATATTCTAAGTAAACAAATCATAAAGAAATCACACAAAAACAGAAACAAATGGCTTACAAATCATACAATAGAAAGAAATCACATAGAAATCAGTTTTAGGGAATTTGGAAAATTCTGATTTGTCTATGATTTGTTGAATGAATCGCAAGCAAATGGTACTAACAAATCGCAGAATCACGATTTGAAAGAGATTTGAATACGATTTGAAAGCAATTTGTTCATTTATTTTTCTGTTTGGGTGTGTATCAAATATATATTTGTTTGTTTATATATCTATTCACCTACATGCCTACGGCTGTGAGGAATAAGACGTACACGTTATTATATAAATAATATAATCATTAAATCAACATTGAAAGCTCGTTGTAACTTGTCGTTATTGTACGTAGTAACCTATAACATGTTTAGACGTGTCAATAATCCGATTTAGATTAGTCGCCATGTTGAAAATATAATTGTAAACATGATCGCGTCGGTCTTTTTAATATAAGTAAATCGTTACATTAATGGAACAAAATAGTATTTTACATCTAACTATATCTTGGGTGAAATTTTGAAAGGTATTTAATCTCGAATTTGATAATATAATTGTTCAATCAATATCGATAGCGTGTTTTAACTTTCAATAGGTTTTATTGATAAACGATGCACCGGTGTTTATCATTGTTAGTGTTTGTGTATGTTTGTGTGTGTGTGTGTGTGTTTGTATGTATCGATTCAAGGTTTAATCCATACAAATATGAGCAAGGAATTATCCAATATGATTCTCCTTTTGTGTGTTTGTATTCCTATTTTATTTTTTATTTTTATTTTTATTTTTTTTAAGTTTCTGCTTCTCGGTACCACACTAGTAATGATAACAACAATAATTTGTATTATATTTAATATCCCCGTCAATTCAGACAGACATGGGTCGGGAAGCCATCCACATGTTGTCTTTACAATATATATAAAGAATAAAATTATGTATTATAACAATTTTATACATCGAGATAAAAGGATTAGAGAATCGTCTACCATGCACTCAACAGTATCTCTAACCTCACGAAAGGGCCAACAGTAAGCTATCTTTCGTGCAGGTGTGTAATCTGTCGTGACTTTAAGTTAGTCTTTCCGGGATAGTTAACTCTCTCAAATATCAGATAAATCGCGAGCTTTAATCCAAGAGTTGAATTTCTTTGGCCAGTGTAACCATTTCACATAATATTGTTTGTTGGGTCCTTTGCCTTTCGTTTTGAGGATTGTTTCAACTTTCCACATATCGTCTTCCCGAACATCCACTTTCTGCACTTCTGATTGGTAGAAGGTTCCTGAAATTTCTTCGTCTTGAAAATCAATAAGTCGATAAACTGGAAGCCCACCACGTAATATTCTTTGAGATATTTTAAATATCTCTCCGCTCCATTTCTCATCGTATTCCCTGGTAAAAGGATTTCTTATGTATGTAATCCGAACTTTATCACCGATTTTGAAACGGCAAGGTTTTCGTGCTTTCTCTGTCTTAGGTTGTAATCTTTTCGGCCAATACATTTTCCACCACAGGTTGGTCTCTTTAGATATGTTGACTTTATCTGGTGCCATGCCAATCGTTCTATGGAAGGTCTTATTGTAGCTGTTAGCAAAATTCTGTAAGTTATCCACATAGTCATATGACTGCTTAAATTACTGGTGATAAATCTCATGATTTTTGATTTAATAGTTTTGATAACTCTTTCAACGTAATTAGCTTTGATTTCTGTATTTTGTGCAAATAAATGTTGGATATTTCTCTGTTTTAGGAGAGATTCTACTAATCTTGATCTGAATTCTTGTCCTTTATCTGTTCTTATTCTGTTTGGTGATCTTCCTCCTGATAAAACATGTTTCAAAGCATTTGCCACGATTTCGCCTTTCTTATTCTTTAGAGGTCTCAGCCATACATATTTGGAGAATATGTCAATCACCACCAATATGAAACTATATCCACTGTTAAATTTCGAAAATTTAGACATGTCCATCAAATCAACATCCCATTTGTCGTCTATTCCAATAACGACAACTCTGTTCCGCTTAAACGACCTTTTTAATGGTCTTTGTAAACTGTATGGTTCCTGTCGTTGTAGCCATTTTCGTATTTTATATTTACTGAGAACGAATTTTCCATCTGTTCGAACAAATCTGTAAAGTTTATCAGGCCCTGCAAAACTCGCTGGGTTAGCTGGATTGTAATAAATATTTCTCAAGTACTTTTCCCAAGAGGCCATCTTTACACATGGAATGATGACTATAGAATGATATACAGAGTACAACGTTCTCATATATATATAGTTGAGCTTTCATCGTTTTCATCGTTTTCATCCTCCTCCTCCTCCTCTTCCTCTTCATCGCAATCAATGCTATTTTCACTTTCAGAACCATCAATATTTGTTTCGTTATCAATAGCTTCATCTAGAAAACTTTCCAACATAGGTTTATATTTCCTGATGGCTACTTTAATGGCTTTATCGTGGTCCATGCCATCGTTCACTAATTCTGTAATCATTTTCATGACTTTGCCATGCAGTTTACCATTTTGTAACTGTAGTAAATACTCAATTAAACTACTATATCTGGACATAAACTGATCCATATCCTCGTCTTTTAGTTTGCGATTAGCCTTACTCATGGCGTGGTCTTCTTTCATGTCACCATCCATGTATTTATCAACTTTTTCTTCCCATATATCTGCATTTGCCTCTCTGGCAAATTCAGCTAATTTTATAAAAGCCATATCTTCTCCACCTTCTCTGTCAATTTCGTTTACACGAGGCTTCTTTGAGGGTATGTCTTCATCCTCAAATTCCCTTTTAAATCATTATTTATCGGGCACCACTTATTTATATGTCTAGCTAAATCAGGAACGCTTTCAAAGACTACACCGCAATCATCACATGAAGGCATGATTTCTTTCTCGTCCGGTAAATACGTCTGTTCACTTTGAAATGATTCTTCAAACTGAGGTGGTTCTAGTTCTTTTCTGCTAATATACTCTTCAGAAACACCTCCACCAATCATATTCTTGTTTTCAAATATATTAAGTTTTAGTCTGTCGTCTTCAGGTGTATTCTGTTTCAGATCAATGAATAAACTCCCATATGGTCGTTGTGTCCCCTCTTTGTACTTATTCATGAATTTCTTCGGATTATTAGGATACATCTGTCTAGCAAATATGGCTGGCCCAACTTGATCACGTGGGTTTTTGAATAGGACTATATACTGGCTATTGATGCTCATGGTTCCACTCTCCTTTCCCTTCGAGAACGCATTTTGCAGTATACAAGCCACACTTAGGTTTCTGTGATGGCTACCCTCCACAAAGAGTTCACAAACATCCTTACTATTGGTGACGTCTCTCATTAAATCGTCTAGGATGATTAAACTTGGATATCTAGAGTCAATGAATGAGTCATTATTCAAATTTTCAGGTAAACCTTGAACAAACAAAATGTTTTGAATGCTTTGTTGCATTTCACTAAATAATGGCTGCCACCGTTTATAACACCATATAATCCTCTCAGGTGATGGTTTTATCATAGTCCGTGCTCGCTTCAATAATGTTTTCATCCAAAACGTGTTACCCGAACCAGTAGGTGAATGGTTGATGTAGTACCACATTCTGTGGCGGCGGCGGCGGTGGATATGCATCATTGCTCTGCGGATATGGTTGACGAAGAAATTTCAGGAACTTTCTACCAATCAGAAGTGCAGAAAGTGGATGTTCGGGAAGACGATATGTGGAAAGTTGAAACAATCCTCAAAACGAAAGGCAAAGGACCCAACAAACAATATTATGTGAAATGGTTACACTGGCCAAAGAAATTCAACTCTTGGATTAAAGCTCGCGATTTATCTGATATTTGAGAGAGTTAACTATATATTGTAAAGACAACATGTGGATGGCTTCCCGACCCATGTCTGTCTGAATTGACGGGGATATTAAATATAATACAAATTATTGTTGTTATCATTACTAGTGTGGTACCGAGAAGCAGAAACTTAAAAAAAATAAAAATAAAAATAAAAAATAAAATAGGAATACAATCACACAAAAGGAGAATCATCAGTGGCAGATCCAGAAATTTTCATAAGTGGGGGCCCACTGACTGACCTAAGAGGGGGCCCGCTCCAGGCACGCTTCAGTGATTCCCTATATAAGCAACCAATTTTTTTCCCAAAAAGGGGGGGGGGTCCGCCCCCCCCTAAATCCGCCTCTGATCATATTGGATAATTCCTTGCTCATATTTGTATGGATTAAACCTTGAATCGATACATACAAACACACACACACACACACACAAACATACACAAACACTAACAATGATAAACACCGGTGCATCGTTTATCAATAAAACCTATTGAAAGTTAAAACACGCTATCGATATTGATTGAACAATTATATTATCAAATTCGAGATTAAATACCTTTCAAAATTTCACCCAAGATATAGTTAGATGTAAAATACTATTTTGTTCCATTAATGTAACGATTTACTTATATTAGAGGTCGGTCATTTAAAGACGTATCAACCGTATCATATACGTTGACGTATCCGCATCTGCAGATATACCAAAAAACAGTATATGATCCCGAGCTTTAATTTTATGTAATTTCAATAATGCAAATGGGCGACTGATTAATTTCTAATGCAGAAATTTACAAAACAATAAGGAAATATCGAGTTTTTGTGGAATATGTAACCCTTCTTTTAAAGATATTCCGGATAGTTGGAACAGTTTACAGGCATGATAGGAGTGAATACGGTAAAATCGTTTGTTTGTGTATGAACTTGTGCTCACGTAGAACCAAATTGTTAATTGACAAATAGAGTGATACTCAGTACTTTCTATTGCCTTTTATGATAAAATCGCAAATGAACAATATTCAAAGTTCCTTACATGTATATAAGTAGTATATTTGATTTTTGTGTGTGTTTATTCATATAAGATCTTGAAATATTTTTTAACTAGATTATTAAAGGATGGTGTACGATATTCGTGTACCTGCCCTACATTGGCTCCTTTTTAAGGCCATGTAAAAGTAGTTGATAGAACCCCTTATTTTTGTTTTACAAAACACCACTATCACAAATATTAATGCTTATATAATACGTTGTACTTCAATAAGATGCAGTGATAAGTTATTCACGCTTCCGCTGCATTGCACAAATAAAACATTGCATGGGTGTTATTACGATTTCTAGCGACTACATGCGTATATAACTACGATTCGGAAATTAAATCCATTTATATAGAAATACAATCATTTTGATTGTATAAATATAATATACAGTCAATGTACGTTTTTTAGGCTATAAATAGATCCCATGTAATGGTTTTCCCCTTTATATCTATAAATAGACGGTTTGTAATGGCTGAAAAGAAATGACTTCCTCATAATGCTAGTAAGTAGTTTTTCCTGTTACACTTCATTCTAAGAATATTATTTTGGAAAGTTTGTGAAATTAAAATTAAATATATATTAATTAAGTAAATAGTGAATTGTTTACACAATAAAGTAGAATGAATACACACTGAAGGGAGAATAATTACATTTGTACTTTGAATGTCCACATCCTTAGCAATGAATAAACACTCGTTGTTAACTTAGTATTTTCGTTATAGAGATCTGCTGTGATTTTTGTAGATGTAAAATTTTTAGTGTGCATACTTATTTTATATTTAGTTTTTGCAATAAACAGAATATAACCCTTAAAGCATAATAAATTAATCAAAGCATCCAAATTGTATTGATCATAACTGCAAACACTTGAACAATAATTTAATGTGCATACAGTAAACGTAAAGTATATGCAAAATTTCAATTTCAGAGCACAACTGCAAACAACAATGCAGCTACCGAAACAAGCATGGGCATCACAACAACGCGAGCCAAATATACACAGTATGGATCTTACAGAAGTCGATTGTCTACATTCAGTGATATGAGAAGTAACATTATACAGTCAAAAGAAATCTTAGCTCGAGCTGGATTCTTCTATACAGGTTAGTTTCATTAAATCTTTTACCATCGAACACAACACTTTCAATAGTGTATATATAAAACTTTTGAATATCGGTAAGAAGAGAAAATTAAAAAGATATACATCATGTTTTCCAGAATTATTTTGACCATTGACCATACTATTAAGTTCTCATGCACAATTTTTGTGGTTAGTAAGTTCCATTACATATGTCACGTCAAATAATACAATCCCTGCATGTCTTTATAAAATAATGAGATGTGGTACTATTGACAATGAGACAACTTTCATCAAAAGACCAAGTTTGCTTAAACGTTAGCATTTTTTGGTGGCCGTTCGCGATGTTGCAACTTAACAAAAAACATACTTAAGCTAAGTAATCTACAAAAATGACCTATAAAGGTATATCTCAAAATTAAATTTTAAAATCGACCTAGAATATTTCCTGCTAAGAGTTTTGATTTGTCATTTCATTATCTTAGCAGTCGAAGAATGCCTTACCAAACAGCAAAATGTTAACAATGCACAAGTACTGCCATTATATTTATTGTATCACCTTATCATATTATGTTATTAATCATTTGTTACAATAGGTACAGGCGATCTTGTTCGGTGTTTTTACTGTGGAGGGGGTTTGAGAAATTGGGACAGATCAGACGATCCGTGGACAGAACATAAAAGATGGTTTCCTAAATGTGATTTTCTCAACAAGTTTTCGGATAGGGAACAGACCAAATCTGAAAATAATGTTTCCGCCCAATATGAACGCTCAGTGAGTACACGTCAAACTTAATTTTGTTAATTTATGAAAATTCGGATGTTATAGTAAAAATCACATGTAAAGTTTCAGATTTCAATTAATTTTGAAAGCTTAGCTGCGACTATTCAGACTAAAAACTGTTTTAGATTAAAGATACTATATAACTTAAGTTGGGATTGGAAGCTTATTCTGATTCTCTTAATGAATCTGAAATTAAATAAGAATACTGACGAAAACAATTATAGAAAACAAAACTCTGATAATTTTAAAGCTGACATGAAAAAAGTTGAAAAGAGAAGTGACTGCTTTTTGACTAAGAGTAAGTACTAGTATATAATTGTTCGAATGATTACAATAAACTTAATCATAAATGTTTGCTTCAACAGCTTCAGTTGCCCATATACATCGGTCAAGATATTGGAGAAAGTGGCGAAAATGCGATAACTTTAGATCCAGAAAACACAAATCTGGACATCATCATTGCAGCCAAGGCAGTACTTCACTTGGGATATAATAGGTCCGATGTTAGAAATGCATTAGATTTATGTAGCAAAGAAACGAGTAAGTTACATTAAGACGACACAAGTTCAACAACCGACATTGCTTTTTCATTTTGTCGAGTGACACATGCGATAACACGAGTCAGAAAACATAAATTGTATAGGAGTAATTTAATGGTATACAAACATGATTGGAAGTGTAATGCAGTCATGGTTAAATTTACAAGTTAAGACCATGAGCTAAACTTTCAACATATATATATATAGCAAAAATGTTGATTTGCCAAGTCGTTCAGGTACATGTATAAATATGAAGATGGGGTATGCTTGGCAATGCGGCAAGTTGCCAACTCTCCATCAGACAACCAAAATGATGCAAAATTTAGCAGCTATAAGTCATCGTCTGACCATCACTGAAAAATGAGCAAAAGCCATACCGCATATCAGGCTATACAGTGTATACAATAATAAAAAATGTAATACAATTCAAACTAGAAAACTACCGGCCTAATTAATGTACGATTCCATAAAAAATTATAAACAACAACGAAAGACAACCACTGAATTACAGTATCCTGGCTTGGGACAGGAACATACATAATGTCGCGGACACAATACCCTCTCACAACCAGGGACATTGATGCAACAACACAACACAAGAAAAAACTGTTCAAAACAATAAATGGAAAAAAGCACTACAATACATACAACGCGTATACTGTTTCTGTATCTACAACTGTACTATTGATGAAAATATGAATTATTTGACCGTTTTATGATGTTTATGTTGATTTGACCGATCATTTGTGTCATTCAATAACATGATGTAGCAGTGTAAACATTGTCCAAACAATTTCCCGCCAAAATGATGACAGCGATCGCTTCAATTGTGTCGGGTGTGAGCTTTACTTTCTTCGTGTTTCAAGTAATTTTTAGATAGAGCATATCAATAAAAGCGTTGTTTGATCGTGTCAAGTGTGTGTTGGAATGTGGACAACAATGAATAGCGGATAAAATAAAACATATTAAAATGTTGCACAGTTTTATGATAAGTTGTTTGACAAAATAAGTATACCTAGAAAAGGATAGTTGGTTTTGCTATCATGGATATAAATGAATCGTTATATACGTGAATATATATAGTACACTAAATCAAGATTTAAAAGTCGATCGGAGAACTTTTAACAAGAACCCAACCGGTTATCAAAAATGTAAACTTTAAATAATAACGTTTCTAAGCAAACAGCAAATCATTAAAATGTTAGGGCTTGAGAGAATTATAATGAATTTATAAAGATATTTCCTTGGGAATAATGACTTTTAAATATTTAATCTAATTGATTTATTTATAGCAACACATGTAACAGCACTCCAGTTACTGACGAAAATATTACAATTAAAACATATATTAGAAAGCGACAGTGAAAATAGTCTGAATGGAAGTCGGACACAAGAAATTGATGACTCCTTTATTGAAATTGGTATGTATAAAGTTATGTACTTTTGTACATGACTGGTACTTACTTTAAATATATTAAGGGTGCATTTCTTTCTAACACAAACGATGCAAACGACTAAGCGCGCACATGTTTTGGTCATTTGTTTCTCACATATGTTTGCAAAGTTTACATACACTTTGACAAACTATGCAATCGCTAAAGATGAGTCTACAGTTTGTCGTTCGGCGTTTGTTAGTACAAACGCTACATTTGTTTCTAACTTGAACTTGATTAAACGATATATTTTTCTACGTTTGTACAAAATCTGTTTACCAACAATATGTGCATGCATAATTGAAAGTTCAAACAGGGTCAGTAAAGACTTATAAAACGTTGTATTTGTTTCTACTTTCGTAGCGTTTAGAAAACAACAACAAAAGCCACACAACGTTTACAAAATTTTGGTTAGAAAGAAATGCAGCCTGAATATTTTATATTTGTACGAATCTAGTAACATAGAATTATTGAAATAATCTTTTATGACAAAATGATTTACATGAGAGATACAAGGAGTACCAATCATAAGCATGACAATTTATTTAGGATAATGACTTTAACAACTTTAATGTTCGGTTTCAGCATTTAAAAGGTTTAAAATTTAGAATGACAATGGGGAATATGTCAAAGACACAACAAAACGATCAAAGAGAAGATAACAGCCAAAAGCCACCAATGGGTCTTCAACGCAGCGAGAAAATCCCGGAGCTGGCCCTCATGTTTTATTGAACAAAATACGATGTACCAAAATATCTTAAAAATATTTCCAGTTGATTCTGTATTTTGAGTTGTGATTGTTTATGTATTTTTTGAGTGAAATGAAGTGAAATTGAGGAAATGAGTGTTTTCTTTACCTGTGATTGAATATCTAATTTCAGAAAAAGAAAACATTGATTTGAAAGATAAATTTTTCTGCAAAATATGTCAACGAACTTCAGCGGAAGTGGCTTTCTTACCATGTGGACATTTAGTGACGTGTCAAGACTGTGGACCAGCTGTGAAATATTGTATTGTTTGTAAAACTCTTGTGAAAGCCACTGTGAAAGTGTTTATGTCCTGAATTCTCAATGACACTGAACTCGTTTATGAAATCATATCAATATTGCCTGAAGAGCCAGTATTTATTTATTTCGTCTTTAAAAAATTATAAATATCATTTGAAAAAATAATCATGTTAGTTATTGACCAAGCTACAGTATAGAGCCTACAACAGTATATATCTCAAATGTCATGTGTTAGTAATTAATTGTTATCAATCCCAATCCCAGAGGGCTAAGTCATTAATAAACCCTGAACTTTGGATAGACAGAGAGAATATGTTAGGGTTAAACATGACACTCTTTTTACATGGGACTGTTGTGTAATAGCACACTATATATGATTAAACTGAAAAAAAAAAAACACTGTAAAAATAAGTTGGATAGGACTCATCAGACAACAAAAACAACACATTAAGTATCAGTTTAAGACTACTAGAGCTTACTGAAAGCTTGACCAAAGCCAACTCCAAATAATAAATATTCCATGTTTTCTTAGACTTAAATATAAATCAATACACATCGAATTGATTTAAAGTAAATTAAGTATACACAATCTGCGAAAAACATGACCTTGTACAATGCCGAAATATAAAAAAAAAAAAAAAAAAAAAATCGCCGTTAAATATTTCGCGGTTTGCGAATAACCACAATCATATATACATTTATTGAAATAATTACCAAGTGTTTTTTTTTTTATTTTGCCATCATTTAGCGTCCGTAGTCGTCCGTCTGGTGTAAACTTCTCCTCTGTAACTACATATAGTGTGTTTTTATTTCCTGTTTCGTCAAAAACATGGCCGCTATGTCTAAAAATAAAACATAAGGAGTAAAATGCAGTTTCGGGCTTATATCTCAAACGCTAAAGCATTTAGAGCAAATTTGATGTGAGATACAAATGTCCATTAGGTCAAGTTCTATTAGTCATCAAATTTTCAGATAAATCTAACAACCCATTGTTGGGTTTGTTGCCACTAAATTGGTAATTTTAAGGAAATTTTGCAGTTTTTTTTTTATTATTCTTGAATATTATTAATGATAAAGATATAACCCGACAACACTCTTTCCGATTGATTTTCGATTTTTGATGATATTTTGATTGTTTTTCACAACGATTATCCGTTACCCAGGGTCTTGAAAGATGTTGAGGTCCTCTGTAGTAGCACATCCAATATGGTTTATGTGTCACTTTGTCACACTCTCAAGTTGATTTTTAATACTGACGTCTGATGTCTGAAATTATTCGCGGTGGACCCAGTCATTAAATATACTTGATAAATGTATAAAGCAATGCTTCGGTAATCTAATTAAAATATAGATCTATGATTTTATGTTGTATAACGAATTTTAAATAGATTGAATGCTTCGTTTACCAATAATAATGTATCAATTGAAGTTCAAGAGTGCCCATACCTAGTTGGATGGTTAGTTGACCTAGGAGATTGACAGTTCAACATCAACAGTACCCTAGTTCATCATGTTCAGTGTACGTTCGGACAAATACATGATATGTTTTATGATTACTGATATTGTCAATTTTACCTTACTTGGTATAAACAACAAAAACATAAGACAATATGGCAATATTTAATAGCTTGGTACCCCAAGCTAAAAACCCCCCAATTACATACATGCCCCCAATCTTATGACAAGCATTGAAGTAATATAAAGTCCATAACATAATCATAATATATGCTACAAAATACAGTTAATAATTGACTATGCATGTACACAACACCCTTAGTAATGCTACTGGGAGGGTGGGAGGGAAAGCTAGCAAAAAGAAAGCGTGCAGCCATAAGCAAGTTACTGAGAAAGCATGGTCCAAACTGAAACGAGGCTTGGTATTTGGGGTCTGCAAGACCAAGCGTGAGCGCGCCTTTAAACCTTCGTGCTAAAAACAAATTTACAAATAAATTGAACTTAACCTTACTTGGTATAAACAACAAAAACATAAGACAATATGGCAATATTTAATAGCTTGGTACCCCCAAGCTAACCCCCCCCCCCCATTTACATACATGCTCCCAATCTTATGACGAGCAGTGAAGTAATATAAAGTCCCAAACTCAAAGAGGGGGAAATTAACGTGGTAAAAGGGTACTGAAGGTAGAGATGGCTTTAAGCCGTTTTATCCATATCACAATCTATGTACCGAGAAAAACAATCACTTGACCAATAACCAAACAATTTTATGTCATCGTCTGAAAGGCCCACTTTGCTACCCCATGTCGCCGCGCCTCGGCGAAAAGAATGGCCTCCATAACTTAGGTGGTCCAACTTCATTAGTTGTAATGTTAAACGAAAGTCATTCAGGAAAACTGTGTATGTCAAACATGAAGTATCTGATAACCGAAAAATTAAAGAGGATGCAATGGTTCTCCTGCCAAGGCAAGCACCCTAGACATGGCTGTAACAGGGCACAGTGGGTGACTATACAAATGAGGTAGCACTACTTCTATTGGCTTGAAACGAAACTGAAGGGTTTTGATGACTTTAAGACGTAAGAGCATACCCCAGCTGCAAGGCAAGACATTTATTCTGCACAAGTTGAACTCTGGGTTAAAAGTTCCTTTAACTAGAAAAATTATTGGGTCGTAAGAAACCAAAAAAACCCTGTCAGACAAGCCGCCCAAAATACAATGTTATTATGGTTTGACATATCAAGTACTTTTTTTCCATACTCAATAAAAGTTCGGGTGTAACTGGCGCTTTACAAGATTGGTTTGTACCTAATTCTCGTTTAACACCAGTTAACAAGTGTTTTATATTCCACGAATTTGAAATAGGATCTTGCAAGTTGTGTATTTTATGCAAAATATATATAATGTTAATATAAGAACGTATAGAACTGTAAGCAAAGTGTTTTTTTATCCACTAAATAAGCCACGTAAAACTCAACTGTTTTTCCATCACAAGGCACCGCTTTAAACTCATACTCTTCACAAAACTGAACGTACGTCTTCAAATGCGTACGATAAGTTCATGATGTTGATTCAGCCCACCCCTTGCCCTTCAAGCGTCCTACAGTTATCTCCAAGTCTAATGGCCGGCTTGCACCATCTACAAATATAAAATTCATAAGACACGTGTCTCAACAGATCGTCTGCACTAAAAGGAATATAACTATAACTTGTTAAGATATCATACAGTCTTGAAAGTTGGCCTTCCTCATGCAGCCTGGACGCAGCATCCGCTATAATGTTGCAACGTCCACTTAGAAATTTTCCTTTTATGTCAAAGTTATACATCGCGGATAGCCAAAACAAGTTCCTTAATAAACTCATTAACACATTGTTTTTTGTCGATCCCTTGTTTAGAATACATTTTGTAGTCATATTGTCAGTTAGCACAATTACAGTTTTATTTTGCCACAAGTGACCCCAACGAAGCACTAATAAAACAACAGACAATGTTTCTTTTATGTTTATATGTTCCTTTCGGAAAGCCGGAAAGTCAATAGCCAAATTTACATAAAAGTAATCTCCGTTATAATAGCCACCGCCTCCTAACGAAGAAGCGTCAGTTTGGAAGGAAGTGATAGGGTTAAAATCCATGAATTTAACAGTTCTATTAAATACACTCATAAAGCTTATCCACCAAGAAATGTCAGCTTTAAATTCAGAATTCAATAAAACTTTGTCATTGCGGTTTTGTACGCTGGAAATACAGTTAATCAAACGTCTGAGAAAAGTTCTTCCTCCCTTTACCATTTGACAGGCCCAATTTAGTTTACTACAAAGAGATAGAATCTGTTTAATACCTGCACGTTTGCGTTTTTGAAAAGACAATAATAAATTATAAAAGTCAGACTGTTTCTCCGGTGGCATAGTAAGAGTCAATTCACGAGTGTCTTTAATTGTACCTAAAAAAGTAATGCGTTGTGCTGGTCCTTCAACTTCAGACCAGTTTATGTTATATCCTAATTCTCGTAAAGTACGAATCAATAAATGCAACCCTCTATTACAATTAAACATTGTATCTTCAATAACTAGAAAATCGTCTAAATATGCAATACATGTAATATTATATCTACATTTCATTATTATACACACTGCTTCGTTTAATTTTTGGAATATTTTTGGACTCCGGGAGTGCCCAAAAGGAAGCTTAGAATCAAACATATAATTATGTAGGACTATCATCACCTAAGAACGTCCACTTTAAACCTGTTAAATTGAGATCTGAAACATGGCAACACACGGATCTATAAGCACTTTTTAAATCGATTTTTGCATGAAAACTATTAGGTTTGATGAGCTTTAAACATCCATATAAGCACAATTAGTTTCACTAGTATACGAATTTAAGGAAATTCCAATCGGTTGACTCGCGTCGTGTATCAAACGAATATCTCCATTTGGCTTCGGCACGGCCCCTAATGAGCTCACAATTGTCGGAATAGATTTTGTTACGATATAATTTCCTAATTCTATCTCTTTCTTAATTTGGTTTTCAACTTTTGACCTGTATCTGAAAGCGGACGAATAGTTTTCTCTATTAATCGGATAATGCGGACCAAATTTTATACACAAATGAAATCCATTGTTTACTCCATCTAAAATATATTCTCGGTCTTCTATGTCTATTGGCAAAAGACGACCCCAAGCCTCGAAATGCAAACAATTAGTCGTAGAGGTCGCCTTTCTATTCACGACTATTCCCGATTTTGAGGCAGTTCCAAGTTTTTTGGCTTATTTGTAGGTTGAAAATGACCGTTAAGCGCCGAATGTGCATTAGAGAAGCAAATCGCACAGCTATGCATCATTCTGCAATCCGACCGAAAACAAGAATTGGAATTAAAATTTCGACAAATTTCTCTCCCATCTGGTAAAAACGGACCTTTGCGGCGCTCGTCTATCCCTGGTCTAGAATTCCTTCCCATACCTTTAGATGCTCCAATCGACGCTTCAGAAAATGCTCGAACTGTGGGGCTGTCACGTTTAGACACCAACTGGAAATCGCGTAAATCCCATTCGAATAATTCATCGGCCTGTTTTTGGCAATACTCTTTATCATATAATAACACGGAATACCAAACATTCCTGGCCGCTAAACGATAAATGTCAGCCGTATAGTTAAGATAACCCTGAATGTAACTAAGACTCTTTTGCTTAAGCAATTCCTGCATAATTCTGATGTTGGCGTACCCCCATTCTTCGATCGTTACCTTATCTAGGGTTTTCTTTTTACCGACACGGAACTCGACCTCGCCTCCGAGAGTAAAAGTTTGGAATTGTTCAACAGGTTCTGGCCATATGAAAGATAAGATTTGAAGCGCACTTTGTTCCTTGTTAGGTTGCGAAAAGTTTATAGGCTCACCTGTTGCAGAAGGCTGTTGTAAGGATGATGGTTGCAGTCCCTCGGGGAGTGTCAAAGCAGACCTGTGTATTGTTCGCAAACTTTCTTTCTCCTTCTCGATTTGCTGGCGTAAATGAGCCTTCTTACTCTCAACTTGGAGTTCTTTCAATTGTTTTTCGAGTTCACTTATTTCCATTTCAGAATTAACATGTGCAGTGTCCAATTTCGGATTCGCCGTTCCACCGTTCTCCTGGTCAAATTCCTCGCATGATTCTTGGAAGTCATCATCAGATTCGTTCGAATCCAATTTCTTCTGTTTACCGCATCTCAAACTCTCGATAATGTCTCTTAACTTTTCAGCATGGTGTCCCTCGGCCATCGCGTTTTGAGAAAGCTAGCAAAAAAGAAAGCGTGCAGCCATGAGCAAGTTACTGAGAAAGCATGGTCCAAACTGAAACCAGGCTGGGTATTTGGGGTCTGCAAGACCAAGCGGGAGCGCGCCAAATTTAAACCTTCGTGCTAAAAACAAATTTACAAATAAATTGAACTTTTAGCAAACACAATTTTAGTTTGAAAAACTTTTCATACATTTGGACAAATACATAATATGTCTTATGAATACTGATATTATCAATTTTTAGTAAACACAATTTTAGTTTAAAAAACTTTTCATACATTTGAAAAGAACACTTTGTGCATTTGAAAAAGATAATGGAAAGATCCAGTGAACCATTAGAATGCAGATTAAAGTATCTACGAAAGTTCACACTATAAACTACGAGTCACTGGACGGTAAAATACTTTAAATCACTATCACAACGTGTATATCATACGGATTAAATATGACGCAGATCGTCTGGTTACTGATATTATTTTGTAAGTAGTAACTTTATGTACTGTTCAACTAAGGAACTTATGCATTTTAGATTTAAAACATAAATGTTACAATTCATTATGTAAATGCACAAGTGTGTAAGTGAAATGAATCGCCTGTGGAAACAACGGAATGTTTTTGCACTTTGTTCATCAGTCCTGATAAAAATAAAAACGCAGAACGATGCAATCAAATCAAAAGACGGATATGCCAAATTAAAAGAAGAAAAAGCAGCATTAAAAAAGTACATTAAAGGTGAAAATTGAATAATGCGAGTCATGCAAAAAGTCGAGAGTTAATTTTAATAATCGGAAGGGACAACCAGTGCTTTGGCTTTGTTTGTGAATTACATGTATGCAAACAAACATAAAATGATATGGTTACTAATGTACGGAAGTATACCGAACGGCCTTGTACAAACTGATAATGTGACATATATATCTATCATATTACTACTAGTACACGATAATAACAATTTATTAATGGGCGATGTTATTGTACGGCTGCTAGCGAGTGGCTGCTAGCTTGAGCCTGGTTGTTATTGTTATGTGTACAGTAGATGTCATGTACACATTGTACTAGAACTATGATATAAAATATATAAGTAATATTCACATGACTCTGTGAACAGGGTCCGTGTATATCTGCGTCCATTCGTTTTTCGTTTTGAACTACGGTGATAAAGTAATCAAAGACTTTCGAATTACCTTGTTTATATCTTTGATAAAGAATTAATTATTATATTTAAATATTAAACGAATCACAAATTTAAATTGTACAATATAATATTATATAAAGGTGGTACAAATAAATAGATTGATGACAATATCACACTAACAAGGGAGGTAACTACTTTTAAAACTGACACGAAAACTAGCCCGGTCGTTAAAGTATACATGCACAGTGGTTGTGAGATCAATACTACTTAATCGAAGATAATGTCGACGGATGCAAAAGTCTTTAACAATCTGAACAATATGGGTGGGTGAACTACTTTTAAGTTTAGAAAGGTCGATCCAAGATTATTAGAATTGATTACCAAGGTCCATCTGCCAGTATTTTACGAACATCGAGGACGATAATGTATTTTGCTTGATCAATTGATTAAAAAACAAATTTCTGCAATTTCACAATTCAAACCGGAATATTAAAGCATTCAATTATTTTGCCATTTGGAGCCTATTCAGTATTAGTTTTGCTTATTTGTGAAGACTATAAGTTGATATTAACTAGAGGCCGTTGATGGGGGATATTGGAATTGAGAATAGTGGACAAAAATATAAATGATGGAGACAATGGACCAAGAAATAAATAAAATAGCTAGAATAATGGTGTTAAAATGTAATGTAGTTTGTCTCTGGGAGATTGTTATTGGTTATTATACGGTTTCTCTTTATTTCTATGTCTATTAATTAAGAATCGTGATTTCATTATTTGCCAACATATTACTTATTTTGCAAACTACCATAGATTTCAGGTAATTGTTCTGCATAAAACCACATTGGAGTCCCTGCATTTTTTTTCAAGTGGACCTCAGTTACCCAACCTATCCCATCATTACATAAAAGTTAATAAACAAATTTCTACGGCAATACTTTTGTCCGCACAATGTGTAAAGGGGAGCTGGGAAGCTGGATAAAAAAAAATCAAGGTTGCTGTTTGGCTTATTTTTTCAAAGATAGGTTCAAAGTTGGGGTCGAACACCCAACCCCACCCTTACCGAAAATGTAAAAAAATTGTCCCCACTAGGTGCAAAGGGAAGCTGGGTAGCTGAGGTCTACAGTAGAAAAATCCAGGGTGTTGTTCTGCTTAGTTTTTTTTTCTAAAGTAGGTCTAAAGTTGAGGTCGGATACCCTACCCAACCCTTACCGGACAGTTAATAAAAAAAATCTGCGGCAATACTTTTTTCTGCACTAGGTGAGAACGTAAGTTAGAGATCTAGGGCCTACTTGATCAAAATTACAAGTTAATTTATAACACGGATTAATCTTTTTTAGCTAATAAATAATGTTCTTGCCCACCATACTTCGAATACAAAAAATAAACCTTTTGTCCAATCATATTTAAGCGGAATCCACTAGTTCAGAGGTAGAATGTTTTGTAAAAACAGTTTTGTGTGGCAAAAAGTTACAGGTTTCTTTTAATGCAGAATAATTATTATTCAGTTTCATGAACTATTTGACAGGATGCCGATAATAAGGAAGGCTATTTCACACAATAGTGCAATTTTGCCATCATTTAAAAAAAATCATTATTATTTACGATTCTATAAACACTCAAAAGTGTTGACTATTTAAAACGTAAAGCGGGCAGTACGTACGCTGTGTAATATATCGAAAACGATTGATTTGATAATATAGTGGTTATTTATTAATTAAAACATTTGAAGTACGTTTGAGTCTTATGCAACATTTCGTGTTTATATAAATATTTGAAAACTGGCTGCTACCGACTGGCTGCTTGAGCCTGGTCTCACAAACTCCGCATTTTCATTACAGCTGATTACATTGAGTGTGTAGAAAAAGGTTATATCTTTTGTTTGCTTGCTTGTTAGCTGAACCGTGAAGTCATTATTAGGTAAGGTATACTACCCTCCTGTAGAAGGATCCTAGTCCTACAGACAGATTGATTGGTTACCTGTCGAACTAGTCTACTCTGAAAGGAGGGTAGTTTACCTAATCTAATAATACAAGCAAGCTAACCAAGGATGCTACCTTTGCCTACACACTCAATGCAATCGGCTGTAACTTCTTTACATAAAAGGTTGCAACACCTTGCCAAATTATTGGGTTCCAATAAACGTTTGGAAAATGAAGTCAATGTGCTTTCCCATAGGGTTTTATGCAGAACAATTACCGGAAATCTATTATGGAAGCTTGCAAAAACAATATCAAAATCGAAATCTAACTGAACAATGAAGTTACTCACATTAAAAAAGGTTGAGACATTGAAGGCCAAATAAGTTTTCATATTCTTGCGTGTCTTATTTTAATCAGACGGTCATTACAAAGAAATTTAATATTAAGACAAAAATTAATGTAGAGTTTCATTGGTGAAATTAACACTACGATACAAATAAAGGATTCTCAAATGATCATGACTTTGCTTGAAGTAAAATGATCAATCAATCAATCAATCAATTGATCAATCAATAAAATTGAGAATGGAAATAAAAAATGTGTAAAAGAGACAACAGCCTAACCAAAGAGCACAGCCGAAGGCCACCAATGGGTCTTCAACACAACGAGAAAATCCCTCAACCAGAGGCGGGCTTCAGCTGGTCTCTAAATAAAAATATATACTAGTTATGTGAAAATGGACGTCACACTTAACTTAGATAAAAAAAAAACACATAAAAAACTAACAAAGACCGGATTTTCCTGACTTGGGACAGGCGCAAAAATGCGGCGGGGTTAAACATGCTTTGTGAGATCTCAACCCTCCAACTATTCAACTATAGACAGCTAATGTAAAATAAACAAACACACACACAAATATGTACAGAAAAACTCAGTTTAAAAGAAATCCGAGTCCGATGTCAGAAAAGTAAACAAAAGAAACTACGCAAAATAAATATGATTCATAAATTGACAAAGAACTACTAGCAGTAACTGACATGCCAGCCCCAGACCCCAATTAAACATATCGAAATGACATATAGATATAAGAAGATGTGGTATGAGTGCCAATGAGACAACTCTCCATCCAAGTCACAGTTTGTAAAAGTAAACTATTATAGGTCAAAGTACCCTCTTCAACACGAATCCTTGGCTCACACCGAATAGCAAGTTATAAAGATCCCCAAAAATGACTATTGTAAAACCATTCAAACGGGAAAACCAACGGTCTAAACTATATAAAAAACGAGAACCGAGAACCACATCAACAAACGACAACTACTGTTTTTGTGTGTGATTATTTGATTACTAGACCAAATATTTCATGATTTTTTATTATCTAGGACTGTATTTTTGATTAATGATTAATTACCAAGTTTAATAAAAACCTAGTGTGTGTATAGCAAACATATTAACTTTGGCTTGAAAGACGTTAATGTGTTTTTGCCTCGGCCAAATTGATAAGAATAAAATCCTAAGATTGAACGCGTTCGTTCAATAATCTTATTAAAATTCATATCTATATTAATGTTCTCATACACATAAGTATAACGAAATCAGAGATATACCTTTTTATTAGATTAGTTCGTCTAATTTACAAATGCAGCATTTTTATCTGAAGTAAATTTACTAACTTCTTTAATTAAGAATTTGAATAAGAATATGTCCATAGTACATAAATGACCCACTCGCACTATCATTTTCCATGTCTAGTGAACCGTGAAATTGAGGGTCAGAACTCTATATTTGGCATTAAAATTAAAAAGATCATATGATAGAGAATATGTGTACTGAGTTTTGCGAGAAATATGAATACCTACTCAAATCCAATCTATTAGAAAAATCGAGTTATTACAGAAGAGTGTCCACCATGCACTTGCACTGTACTATTATTAATATAGTAAAATAGAATGATATACAAATGGATGAAAATCATATATACAAGATGTAGTAACTGTAATATACAAATATTAATATAACATATACAAACAAACCAGAATGTACTGATTTGTATCACTACAATATACTACAGGACATATACAAGATATTACATTGAAGTTGATTCCCTGTAATGTATTCACCATACACGCAAGAACTTGTCTCAGAAAGAAAATTTTATCTGTATATTAACCTCACTTTCAGGTATAGAGATGTGATATTTTTTTCTGAAACAAGTGCTTGTGACAATCCCAAAGAACTTGCAGTCATTCGATGTTCAGTACTTCAGTACTTTGATTGTTTGAAAACGATGTATAAATACCCTGCCACATTCGGTATGTGTTTTTGTTAGATGTTCTTTTTCATCTGTTTTGTATCGATCTCATGCGTTAAGCCCTTTTTCGATGATTTGTATAGTTTGTTCTTATGCTGTGCTGTAATAAACTGTTTCAGGTTCAGGGGAGGATTGAGCGCTCACAAACATGTTAAACTCCGCCATATATTGCATGTGCCTGTTCCAACCCAGGAGCATGTAGTTCAGTGGTTGTCGTTTGTTGATGTCTTCATATTTGTTTTTCGTAATTTATGTTGTTTTAAAATAGGCCGTTATTTTTCTCAATTGAACTGTTTCATATTTTTCATTTCATGGACTATTGTAGCCGACAATACCGTATGTTTTTTTCTCATTGTTGAAGGTTATATGGTTGCTTGTATATAACTGCTTACATCCACTACATTTGAACTTTGTGGGATAGTTGACTCATTTGCAATAATACCATATCTCCTTATTAAAAAGTTGAAGGGGGGGGGGGGGGTGTATTTCTTTGGAAAGTTTCAATGTTTTTCTCCCAGGTCACCCAGTTTGAATAGAATATTTTGACATTTTGCTGTGCTCTTGGATTTGAATTAAGAGCCAACCAGAGCTCACGGCCTGTTGGTGAGTAGTTGATGACTATGGTAAGCTCTGGATGTCTTTTTGAGTATTACATACATGTACGGTGATTTGGTGATGTCTTCATGTCATGCATTGTCCCATTATAATTACTTTATATAGACAGCTTATCAGTCAACCTGATCTATCAAAGTAGCTCTCCTAGCCTTTTGTATAGTCAGACGAGAAACAAGATATAAACTGACTTAGCTTGGTATATACATGTATATTTAATATACTCATATAAATATAAAAAAGAAGATGTGGTATGATTGTCAATGAGACAACTCTCCACAAGAGACCAAAATAACACAGAAATTAAAAACTATAAATCACCGTACGGCCTTCAACAATGAGCAAAGCCCATACCACATAGTAAGCTATTAAAGGGCCCGAAATAACAATGCAAAACAATTCAAACAAGAAAACTAACGGCCTAATTTATGTACAAAAATTGAATGAAAAACACAAATGTAACACATAAACAAACGACAACCACTGAATAACGGGCTCTTGACTTGGGACAGGCACATACATTTAGAATGAGGCGGGGTTAAACATTTTAGCGGGATCCAAAATTCAAGTCAAATTGATATTTTAAAACAACATAAAAATAAAAAAGTGTAAAAAAAAATTATTTTAATAATTGTTGAAAATATTATTGTGTTTGTGAGTGGAAAACTGCTTGAAATTGTAGAAATATTCGAAAGTAGCTCTCTCGTTTTGTTCTGCAGCTACGTTAAAGGAACACCAATCAAGTAATCGATCTTTATAACTATATGGATTCAATATTCAATGGTATAAAATATCATGTTCTGCTTGTCGTACACTCAATAATACTTAAGTTGGAATAGATCTACGAAGACTCAAGAACGGGCATGTGTGGTCTGGCAATTGTACATGCCCACGGCACAGATGTCCAGATATTGCTCGGAAGATGTTTTGAGAAGTTACGATGCTACCGGACATGGAAAATTAAACTGTTACAGTATATTACAGAACACAAAACTGGCTATCTTTGCTGTAAACACAAGTTAAAGCTGACAAGGGTTACATTAAAGCTAAAAATCCCAATCCCACAGCATCAAATAATGTACACGGGACAAAATCGCACACAATATATAGAAAAAATACAAATTATTAATGAACAGGGCTTTTATTCCTGTTCTTCATCTTGAAAGTAGCGGGAGGGTCTTCAACGAGGAACCGGACCATTGATACTCATTATACAAAAGTAACATGGGTTAGTGCATCGGACTACAAAAACAGAAGTTCCTGGTTCGATCCACGTTCCGGGGAGAACATTGCCTATCCACTATTAATAAATATGTTTAAACTAACAATAGCCACACACTTGACTATGTAGATTACATTGTTTTTTCTTCATCCTGCATATGTCTTTTGATATTGCTTCTACATGTAAATACTAAAAGTCTTACACTGTATCTATATATTTTGCTCCGAGACCAGAACATAATAAAATAAATAAGACAAAACTTGCGCTTTAGATTAAGAAAAGGTCCGAAAATTTTGTAAATTTTTTTCCAGTTCTTCCGGGGTCCTTGAGCCCTTCCCTCGCCAAAATATAGTTTGCTTTATTTGTAATAGAGGCTAGTTACGCTTCTATATTATCATCTTATATCAACCTCTCCAAACTTAAAAGTTAAGATCACGCATCCTTAGTGTTTAGATTGATAAAGACGTTTGCATCCGTCGACATTTTCTTCGATTAAAATAATATTGATCTGACAGCCGCTGTTCATGTATACCGGTGTCATATGGTATTTTGAACCCCATGGTAAATTGACCCCGGGGTCAAAATACCGCTATGGTAAATTGAACCCCCCCATGGTAAATTGAACCCCCCCCTGTATGGAAAATTGAACCCCCATGGTAAATTGAACCCCCCTGTTTTTTTCATCCTAGATGAATATTAGAACATTTTACATTATTCTAAAGCTCATCATAGATTAAAAAATCATTCATACAAGCAGGGGAGGTACATTTTCAATGCTTAATTAAAAGAAATATCTTTGCTTGGTATAAGTGCTCTGAAGTCTTTACCAACAAAATGTCATTCAAAATACTTACTGACACATTATAACTAGACCATATGTAGCTTGAATGCTTTAATTATTTGTAATTATAACATATGTATATATATATATAAGGGTAGTTTTGATTTTCCATGGTAAAAAAAGGGGGAGGGGGTCAAACTACCATGGCAAAGTAAAATTTTAAAAATATCTTTTCCAGCAAGTTAAATTCATACAAACTACTTATTGGTGAATTCTAACTACATAAAACAGTTAGAATTGCCAGATTTTTTTAAATTAAAGGCCTAGAGTAGGGGGTTCAGTATACCGCAGGGGGGTCAAAATACCATGGCAAAGTAAGATTTTCAAAATATCTTTTCCAGCAAGTTAAATACATACAAACTACTTATTGGTGAATTCTAACTACATAAAAGAGTAAGAATTGCCAGATTTTTGGAAATTAAAGGTCTAGAGTAGGGGGTTCAATATACCGCAGGGGGGTCAAAATACCATGGCAAAGTTAAATTTTCAAAATATCTTTTCCAGCAAGTTAAATACATACAAACTACTTATTGGTGTATTCTTACTACATAAAAGAGTAAGAATTGCCAGATTTTTGGAAATTAAAGGTCTAGAGTAGGGGGTACAATATACTGCAGGGGGGTCAAAATAACATGGCAAAGTAAAATTTTAAAAATATCTTTTCCAACAAGTTTAATACATACAAACTACTTATTGGTGTATTATAACTACATAAAAGAGTTCGAATTGCCAGAATTTCTGAAATTAAAGGCCTAGAGTAGGGGGTTCAATATACTGCAGGGGGGTCAAAATACCATGGCAAAGTAAAATTTTCAAAATATCTTTTCCAGCAAGTTAAATACATACAAACTACTTATTTGTGTATTCCAACTACATAAAAGAGTTCGAATTGCCAGAATTTTTTTAATTAAAGGTCTAGAGTAAGGGGTTCAATATACCGCAGGGGGGTCAAAATACCATGGCAAAGTAAAATTTTCAAAATATCTTTTCCATCAAGTTAATACATACAAACTACTTGTTGGTGTATATTAACTACATTGAAAGAGTTAAAATTGCCAGAAATTTTTGAATTGTCTAGAGTAAGGGGTTCAATATATCGCAGGGGGTCAAAATACCATGGCAAAGTAAAATTTTGAAATTATCTTTTCCAGCAAGTTAAATACATACAAACTACTTATTGGTGTATTCTTACTACATAAAAGAGTAAGAATTGCCAGATTTTTGGAAATTAAAGGTCTAGAGTAGGGGGTTCAATATACTGCAGGGGGGTCAAAATAACATGGCAAAGTAAAATTTTAAAAATATCTTTTCCATCAAGTTTAATACATACAAACTACTTGTTGGTGTATATTAACTACATTGAAAGAGTTAAAATTGCCAGAAATTTTTGAATTGTCTAGAGTAAGGGGTTCAATATATCGCAGGGGGTCAAAATACCATGGCAAAGTAAAATTTTGAAATTATCTTTTCTAGCAAGTTAAATACATACAAACTACTTATTGGTGTATTCTTACTACATAAAAGAGTAAGAATTGCCAGATTTTTGGAAATTAAAGGCCTAGAGTAGGGGGTTCGATATACCGCAGGGGGGTCAAAATACCATTGGTAAAGTAAAATTTTCAAAATAACTTTTCCAGCAAGTTTAATACATACAAACTGCTTATTGGTGTATTCTTACTACATTAAAGAGTTAGAATTGCCAGATTTCTTGAAATTAAGGGTCTAGAGTAGGGGGTACAATATACTGCAGGGGGGTCAAAATACCATGGCAAAGTAAAATTTTAAAAATATCTTTTCCAACAAGTTTAATAAATACAAACTACTTATTGGTGTATTCTAACTACATAAAAGAGTTAGAAATGCCAGAACTTTTTAAATTAAAGGTGTAGAGTGAGAAGTTCAATATACTGCAGGGGGGTCAAAATACCATAGCAAAGTAAAATTTTCAAAATATCTTTTCCATCAAAGTTAATACATACAAACAACTTGTGTGTGTATATTAACTACATATCAGAGTTAAAATTGCCAGATTTTTTTGAATTGTCTATAGTAAGGGGTTCAATATATCGCAGGGGGTCAAAATACCATGACAAAGTAAAATTCCAAAATATCTTTTCCAGCATTGTATGTATTTAATATACAGGAAAAGATATTTTGAAAATTTTACTTAGCTATGGTATTTTGACCCCCTGCGGTATATTGAATCCACTACTATAGACCTTGAATTTCAAAAATTCAAGCTATTCTAACTCCTTAACCTAGTTATAATGCTTCAATAAGTAGTTTGTATGTATTAAATAAACTGGAAAAGATATTTTGAAAATTTTACTTAGCCATGGTATTTTGACCCCTCTGCGGTATATTGAACCCCCTATTATAGACCTTGAATTTCAAAAATTCAAGCTATTCTAACTCCTTAACATAGTTATAATACTTCAATAAGTAGTTTGTATGTATTTGATAAACTGGAAAAGATATTTTGAAAATTTTACTTAGCCATGGTATTTTGACCCCCCTGCAGTATATTGAACCCCCTACTATAGACCTTGAATTTCAAAAATTCAAGCTATTCTAACTCCTTAACATAGTTACAATATTCCAGTAAGTAGTTTGTATGTATTTGATATACTGAAAAAGATATTTTGAAAATTTTACTTAGCCATGGTATTTTGACCCCCCTGCGGTATATTGAACCCCATACTATAGACCTTGAAATTCAAAAATTCAAGCTATTTTAACTCCTTAACATAGTTATAATACTCCAATAAGTAGTTTGTATGTATTTGATATACTGGAAAAGATATTTTGAAAATTTTACTTAGCCATGGTATTTTGAACCCCCTGCGGTATATTGAACCCCCTACTATAGACCTTGAATTTCAAAAATTCAAGCTATTCTAACTCCTAAACATAGTTATAATACTCCAATAAGTAGTTTGTATGTATTTAATATACTGGAAAAGATATTTTGAAAATTTTACTTAGCCATGGTATTTTGACCCCCTGCGGTATATTGAATCCACTACTATAGACCTTGAATTTCGAAAATTCAAGCTATTCTAACTCCTTAACCTAGTTATAATGCTTCAATAAGTAGTTTGTATGTATTAAATAAACTGGAAAAGATATTTTGAAAATTTTACTTAGCCATGGTATTTTGACCCCTCTGCGGTATATTGAACCCCCTATTATAGACCTTGAATTTCAAAAATTCAAGCTATTCTAACTCCTTAACATAGCTATAATACTCCAATAAGTGGTTTGTATGTGTTAAACATGCTGGAAAAGATATTTTGAAAATTTTACTTAGCCATGGTATTTTGAACCCCCTGCGGTATATTGAACCCCCTACTATAGACCTTGAATTTCAAAAATTCAAGCTATTCTAACTCCTTAACATAGTTATAATACTTCAATAAGTAGTTTGTATGTATTTAATAAACAGGAAAAGATATTTTGAAAATTTTACTTAGCCATGGTATTTTGACCCCCCTGAGGTATATTGAACCCCCTACTATAACCCTTGAATTTCAAAAATTCAAGCTATTCTAACTCCTTAACATAGTTATAATACTTCAATAAGTAGTTTGTATGTATTTAATAAACTGGAAAAGATATTTTGAAAATTTTACTTAGCCATGGTATTTTGACCCCCCTGAGGTATATTGAACCCCCTACTATAACCCTTGAATTTCAAAAATTCAAGCTATTCTAACTCCTTAAGATAGCTATAATACTCCAATAAGTGGTTTGTATGTGTTAAACATGCTGGAAAAGATATTTTGAAAATTTTACTTAGCCATGGTATTTTGACCCCTCTGCTGTATATTGAACCCCCTATTATAGACCTTGAATTTCAAAAATTCAAGCTATTCAAACTCCTTAACATAGCTATAATACTTCAATAAGTAGTTTGTATGTATTAAATAAACTGGAAAAGATATTTTGAATATTTTACTTAGCCATGGTATTTTGAACCCCCTGCGGTATATTGAACCCCCTGCGGTATATTGAACCCCCTACTATAGACCTTGAATTTCAAAAATTCAAGCTATTCTGACTGCTTAACATAGTTATAATACTCCAATAAGTGGTTTGTATGTGTTAAACATGCTGGAAAAGATATTTAGAAAATTTTGCTTAGCCATGGTATTTTGAACCCCCTGCGGTATATTGAACCCCCTACTATAGACCTTGAATTTCAAAAATTCAAGCTATTCTAACTCCTTAACATAGCTATAATACTCCAATAAGTGGTTTGTATGTGTTAAACATGCTGGAAAAGATATTTTGAAAATTTTACTTAGCCATGGTATTTTGACCCCTCTGCGGTATATTGAACCCCCTATTATAGACCTTGAATTTCAAAAATTCAAGCTATTCTAACTCCTTAACATAGCTTTAATACTTCAATAAGTAGTTTGTATGTATTAAATAAACTGGAAAAGATATTTTGAAAATTTTGCTTAGCCATGGTATTTTGACCCCCCTGCGGTATATTGAACCCCCTACTTAAAACCACAAATTAAAAAAAATGATAGCCAATAAATTGTAAATTAGATTATCTGCAATACTATTTATGAAAAACAGGGGGGTTCAATATACCGCAGGGGGGTTCAAAATACCATATGTGAAAAATGACCCCGGGGTCAAAATACCATGCGGTATAATGACCCCGGGGTCATTTTACCGCATGGTATTTTGACCCCGGGTTCACTTTTTAGGGGGTTCAAAATACCATATGACACCGGGCTAGTTTTCTTGTTAGTTTTAAAAGTAGTTACCTCCCTTGTTAGTGTGATGTTGTCATCAATCTATTTATTTGTACCACCTTTATATAATATTATATTGTACAATTTAAATTTGTGATTCGTCTAATATTTAAATATAATAATTAATTCTTTATCAAAGATATAAACAAGGTAATTTGAAAGTCTTTGATTACTTTATCACCGTAGTTGAATTCAGAAGTCATGCGGTCTATTTTGTCTACATTATCTTGAATGTATACCGGAGTGTTTGCATTAGCAACAATTACTATCAATGGCTATGTGTCAAGGTTCGCGAACTGAAGGGAATTTACACACGGATGTTAAAGAAAAAGAAAATAAAGAAACAGACAAAATAAAAACTATCGCTCCGAAATTAATAATTACAGGGAAGAGTCCGTGTACAGATAGTCATTTTCAGAAAATTGTATATAGCCAACGATCAGACGGAAGTTGTTTAATAGGAAAACTAAAAAAGAGAGAAATGGTAGTTATTTGGACTTTAGGGAAACGCGGTGAATTTCGTCATGTAAATTTAGAAACTGACAAAATCGAATATGGAAACGCAATGTCTCACGTCTACAAATTTAGAGACATTAGAAAATCGGACAATGATGAAATTAAGTGTTATGTTCGTGGTATTCCAAGGATTGAAAGATATGCAGAGATGCACAGACTTTGTTTGTGGTGTTTTAATGAATAAACTGTTATTAGGGAGGGGGATAATAGATGTTGAATACGTGAAATAATTCTAAATAATTTTTGTGGTGTATCAAAATTCTGGTCTGGAAACCAACCGTTTTTTTTTTAACAACCAACATTAATTAAAATAGATCATTTGCGTATTTATAAACATTTTCGATTTCTTTTCTCCTTGTAATAGTTGAACTGTTGTTTTTATTATTTTATTTAAAACTGAGAAAAAGTTAAAAAAAAAAAAAAATAGAGTAGAAGAATAAAGTATAAGCAAGTTAATTACCAGAGAGTCATTTAAGTGGGAAATAGAATAAGGAAATATATAGATTGTATAATACTTAGAATATTTTCTTTTTCAGAGAAAGGACAATAAATATTTACAATGTTTTCATCTATGTGTAATTGTATTTGTAAACTGTGATATGTATATATAGAATGTGAATATAATAAAGATAAAAAAAAAAAAAAATTACTATCAATGACTGTACATCAAGAAAAGAAAACATTTTACATTATAAATCGAGAAATAATTAAAATTATATACAAAACTTTATGTTCACCCTTTTGGTATGTAACAAAAATCGACAACATTGTTATAATTTCATTGTCTGAAGCACCTTTAAATGAATGACAAATGACAACATTGTCATTTTTTGAATGACAATTAAAAACAGTGTGGGAAAGATAAATTGAACACACTTTCGTTTCTCGTTTCTCGTTTTTTGTTTTTGTGAAATCAAAAATGAAAAAATGAAAACACTTTCATTTTTCGATTTTAGTTTTTGAGAAATGAAAAATGAAAAATGAAAATACTTTTGTTTTTCGTTTTTCGTTTTCTTAAAAACCAAAACGAAAAACAAAAGTGTTTTCATTTTTCGTTTTTGATTTCTTAAAAACCAAAATGAAAAACAAAAGTGTTTTCGTTTTTCGTTTTTGATTTCACAAACAAAAAACGAAAAACAAAAGTATTTTCATTTTTCAATTTTGATTTCTCAAAAACTAAAATCGAAAAATGAAAGTGTTTTCATTTTTCATTTTTGATTTCACAAAAACAAAAAACGAAAAGACGCAGATATACACGGACCATTTATGGTATCTTTCCAACACAGTTTAATTGTCATTCAAAAAATGACAATGTTGTCATTTGTCATTCATTTAAAGGTCGTTAAAGTATACATGCACAGCGGTTGTCAGATCAATACTACTTTAATGGAAGATAATGTCGACGGATGCAAAAGTCTTTATCAATCTAAACAATAAGGGTGCGTGATCTTTACTTTTAAGTTTGGAGAGGTTAATCTAAGATGATAATATTGTAGCGTAACTAGCCTCTTTTACAAATAAAGCAAACTATATATTGTTGGCGAGGGAAGGGCTCAAGGACTCCAGAAGAACTGGAAAAAATGATACAAAATCTTTCACACCCTTTCTTAATCTAAAGCGCAAGTTTTAATTTATCTATTTTATTATGTTCTGGTCTCGGAGCAAAATATATAGATACAGTGTAAGACTTTTAGTATTTACATGTATGCACAATATCAAAAGACATATGTAGAATGATGAAAAAAATAATGTAATCCACAAAGTCAAGTGTGTGGCTATTGTTTGTTTAAACATATTTATTAATAGTGGATTGGAAATTTTCTCACCGGAACGGGGATCGAACCAGGAACTTATGTTTTTGTATAGTCCGATGCACTAACCTATGTTACTTTTGTATAATGAGGATCAATGGTCTAGTTCCTCGTTGAAGACCCTCCAGCTCCTTTCAAGATGAAGAACAGGCATAAAAGCCCTGTTCATTAATAATTTGTATTTTTTCTATATATTGTGTGCGATTTTGTCCCGTGTACATTTACTCCACATCTCTTTATTTTTTATTTCGGACCTGGATACGGCTCAATGCTAGTTTAGACCTCCAATGTTAAAGGTCATATGTTTTTTTTTTAAATTATTCGATGCCGTGGGATTGGGATTTTTAGCTTTAATGTAAACCATGTCAGGTTTTGAACTTGTATTTACAGCAAAGATAGCCAGTTTTGTGTTCTGTAATATACTGTAACAGTTTAATTTTACTTGTCCGGTCGCATCGGAACTTCTCAAAACATCTTCCGAACAATATCTGGACGTCGGTTTCGTGGGCATGTACAATTGCTAAACCACACATGAACGTTCTTTAGTCTTCGTAGATCTATTCCAACTTGAAGTCTTTTTGAGTCTACGACAAGCAGAATATGATATTTTATACCATTAAATATTGAAGCCATAGTCATGAAGATCGATTACTTGATTGATGTTCCGTTAACGTAGCCGCAGAACAAAAACGCGAGAGCTACTTTTGAATATTTCTACAATTTTAAGTAGTTTTCCACTCACAAACACAATAATATTTTCAACATTTATTAAAATATATTTTTTTTTTACACTTTTTAACTTTTATGTTGTTTTAAAATATCAATTTGACTTGAATTGGGGATCCCGCTAACATGTTTAACCCCGCCACATTCAAAATGTATGTGCCTGTCCCAAGTCAGGAGCCTGTAATTCAGTGGTTGTCGTTTGTTTATGTGTTACATTTTTGTTTTTCGTTCAATTTTTGTGCATAAATATGTTAGTTTTCTTGTTTGAATTGTTTTACATTGTCATTTCGGGGCCTTTTATATCTGATTATGCAGTATGGGCTTTTCTCATTGTTGAAGGCCGTACGATGACCTATAGTTGATAATTTCTGTGTTATGTTGGTCTCTTGTGGAGAGTTGTCTCATTGACAATCATACCACATCTTCTTTTTTATATTTATATGAGTATATTAAATAAACATGTATATACCAAGCTAAGTCAGTTTATATCTTGTTTTTCGTCTGACTATACAAAAGGCGAGGAAAGCTTCTTGATAGATCAGGTTGACTGATAAGCTGTCTATATAAAGTAATGGGACAATGCATGGCATGAAGACATCACCAAATCACCGTATGCAATACTCAAAAAGACATCCAGAGCTTACCATATAGTCATCAACTACCCACCAACAGGCCGTGAGCTTTGGTTGGCTCTTAACTCAAATCCAAGAGCACAGCAAAATGTCAAAATATTCTATTCAAACTGGGTGACCTGGGAGAAAAACATTGAAATTTTCCAAAGAAACACACACACCCCTCAACTTTTAATAAGGAGATTTGGTATTAATGCAAATGAGTCAACTATCCAACAAAGTTCAAATGTAGTGGATGTAAGCAATTATATATAGGCAACCATATAATCTTCAACAATGAGAAAAAACATACGGTATTGTCGGCTACAATAGGCCATGAATTGAAAAATATGAAACAGTTCAATTGAGAAAAATAACAGCCTATTTTAAAACAACATGAATTACGAAAAACACATATAAAAGACATCAACAAACGAAAACCATTGAACTACATGCTCCTGAGTTGGAGCAGGCACATGCAATATATTGTGGCGTTTAACATGCTGTAAACAGCCGGGACAGTTTTGTTACAGCACAGCATAAGAACAAACTATACAAATCAGTGGAAAAGGGCTTAACGTATGAGATCGATACAAAACAGAAGGAAAAAAAAAGGTCTAACAAAAACACATACCGAATGTGGCAGGGTATTTGTACCTCGTTTTCAAACAATCAAAGTACTGAAGTACTGAACATCGAATGACTGCAAGTTCTTTTGGATTGTCACAAGCACTTGTCTCAGAAAAAAAATCACATCTCTATACTTGAAAGTGAAGTTAATGTACAGATATATTTTTTTTGAAACTCAGTACACATATTCTATATCATATGATCTTTTTAATTTCAATGCCAAATATAGAGTTCTGACCCTCAATTCCACGGTCCACTAGACATGGAAAATGATAGTGCGAGTGGGACATTTATGTGGTATGGACACATTCTTATTCAAATCCTTTATTAAAGAAGTCAGTAAATTTACAACAGATAACACTACATTTGTAAATTAGACGAACTAATCTAATCAAAATGTATATCTCTAATTTCGTAATACTTATGTGTATGAGAAAATTAATATATATATTAATTTTAATAAGATTGTTGAACGAACGCGTTCAATCTTAGGATTTTATTCTTGTCAATTTTTCCGACCGAGAAGAGCGAGTCGAAAACAATTAAATAGACGTCTTTCAAGCCAAAGTTAATATGTTTGCTATACACACATATGATTTTATTAAACTTGGTTATCAATTGTTAATCAAAAATACAGTCCTAGATAATAAAAAATCATGAAATATTTGGTCTAGTAATAAAAAAAATCACACAAAAAACAGTAGTTGTCGTTTGTTGATGTCGTTCTCGCTTCTTGTTTTTTTAGCTCACCTGGCCCGAAGTGTCAAGTGAGCTTTTCTTATATCTTGGCGTCCGTCGTCCGTCGTCGTAACTTTTACAAAAATCTTCTCCTCTGAAACTACTGAGCCAAATTCAACCAAACTTAGCCACCATCATCATTGGGATATCTAGTATAACAAATGTGTCCGGTGACCTTGCCAACTAACCAAGATGGTCGCCATGGATAAAAATAGAACATAGGAGATTTTGGCTTATATCTCAGAAATCAAAGCATTAAGAGCAAATCTGACATGGGTAAAATTGTTTATTAGGTCATTATCTATCTGCTCTGAAATTTTCAGATGCATCAGACAACCTGTTGTTATGTTGCTGCCCCTGAATTGGTAATTTTAAAAAAATTTTGCAGCTTTTGGTTATTTTCTTGAATATTATTATAGATAGAGATAAACTGTAAACATCAATAATGTACAGCAAAGTAAGACCTACAAATAAGTCAACATGACGAAAATGGTCAATTGACCCCTTAAGGAGTAATTGCCCTTTATAGTCAATTTTTAACAATTTCCATAATTTTGTACATTTTTACAAAATATTTTCCACTGAAACTACTAGGCTAAGTTCATTATAGATAGAGATAATTGTAAGCATCAACAATGTTTTGTAGAGTAAGATCTACGAACACATCACCATCACCAAAAACACATAGACCAAGGTGAGCGACACAGGCTCTTCAGAGCCTCTAGTTATATATATATAGAGTTTAGACCTTTGGTTTTCCCGTTTGAATGGTTTTACACTAGTCATTTTGGAGGATCCTTATAACTTGCTATTCGGTGTGAGCCAAGGATTCGTGTTGAAGAGGGTACTTTAACCTATAATAGTTTCCTTCTACACACTGTGACTTGGATGGAGAGTTGTCTCATTGGCACTCATACCATGCACATCTTCTTATATCTATATATTCTTTCTATATTTTTGATTGTGGTCTGGAGCTGGCATGTCAGTTACTGCTAGTAGTTCTTTGTTAATTTATGAATCATATTCGTTTTGTGTAGTTTCTTTTGTTTACTATTTTGTCATCGGACTCGGATTTCTTTTAAACTGAGTTTCTCTGTGCATATTGTTGTGTGTTTGTTTATTCTACATTAGCTAGATATAATTGTATAGCGGGAGGGTTGAGATCGAACAAAGCATGTTTAGCCCCGCCGTATTTTTGCGCCTGTCCCAAGACAGTAGACTCTGATCTTTGTTAGTTTTTTTATGTTTTGTTTTTGTCTAAGTTAAGTGTGACGTCCATTTTCACATTACTAGTATATATTTTTATTTAGAGACCAGCTGAAGCCCGGATTTTCTCGTTGTGTTGAAGACTCATTGCCGGCCTTCGGCTGTGCTCTTTGGTTAGGCTGACTGTTGTTTCTTTGACACATTTTTTATTTCCATTCTCAATTTTATTGATTGATCAATTGATTGATTGATTGATTCATTCATTGATCATCTTACTACAAGCAAAAGTCATGATCATTTGAGAATCCTTTATTTGTATTGTAGTGTTAATTTCACCAATGAAACTCGACATTAATGTTTGTCTTAATATTAAATTTCTTTGTAAACTCTAAAATTACCGTCTGATTATAATAAGACACGCAAGAATAAAAAAAAAAATATTTGGCATTCAATTTCTCAACCTTTTTTAATGTGAGTAACTTCATTGTTCACTTAGATTTCGATTTTGATATTGTTTTTTCAAGTTTCCATAATAGATTTCCGGTAATTGTTCTGCATAAAACCCTATCGGAAAGCACATTAACTAAATTTTCCAAACGTTTATTGGAACCTAATGATTTGGCAAGGTGTTGCAACCTGTAATGTAAAAAGTTACAGCCGATTGCACTGAGTGTGTAGGCAAAGGTAGCCTATCCTTGGTTAGCTTGCTTGTATTATTAGGTTAGGTAAACTACCCTCCTTTAAGAGTAGACTAGTTCGACAAATAACCAATCAATCTGTCTGTAGGACTAGGCTCCTTCTACAGGAGGGTGGTATACCTTACCTAGTTACTTCATAGTTCAGCTAACAAACAAGCGATCCAAAGATATTACCTTTGTCTACACACTCAATGTAATCGGCTGTAATGAAAATGCGGAGTTTGTGAGACCAGGCTCAAGCAACCAATCGGTAGCAGTCAGTTTTCAAATATATAAAAACAAATATTGCATAAGACTCAAACGTACTTAAAATGTTTTTATTAATATATAACCACTATATCATCAGTTTTTAAAATATAATTAAGCAGTCAAAGACACTTTTCAATGAATTTTAAAATTTCATTTCTGGTTTATTTAAGAATTGAATGCTTTTTTTTGTTACTTCATTGAGGTGTAAAGCGATGACCGAAATACATTTTGACAATGTACGCACGGTCAACGCTTTTACAACCCTATGAAGTTACAAAAAGAAGCATTCAATATTTATAATTACATGTTTTAGCTAGGATCATGAAAACACGATTTTTATCATGTTTTTATTAAATTCACCTTTGCACTTTATTGTGGGACCTCGTGTCATCATGAATAATGATTTTCGTTGTGTAATGTAACATGAGATGTGCAGTTAGCCAATCAGAATAACGAATTATAATGAAACATACATCTTATGTTATTATTAGTTATTTATTAACCAACTAAGTGCATTATTGCCAAAAGTGACTGTTTATTAAAAATTACATATTTTCTGTAATGGCCCTGTTTTTCTGTAATGGCCCTGTTTTTTTCTGTAATGGCCCTGTTTTTCTGTAATGGCCCTGTTTTTTTCTGTAATGGCCCTGTTTTTCTGTAATGGCCCTGTTTTTTCTGTAATGGCCCTGTTTTTCTGTAATGGCCCTGTTTTTTCTGTAATGGCCCTGTTTTTCTGTAATGGCCCTGTATTAATGCCCAGTTTGCTTGTATTAAGCCCTGTTAGGGTATTTAATAAAGTTAATAAAACTAAGTTGTAAAGAGTATAATACCTTTTTGTATTTTATTTAATTTAGTAACCAGCAACCAACATTAAAGAACCATATAAAGGGATCACTGTTCATCCTGTTTTTTAACACATATCTCTTTCAACTTAATATCTTGGATATTTGGTACATTTAAAGCTTTATAATGGTAAAGTACGAATTATTATGTTCAAACTAAACTGTCATTAAAAGAGTAAGACAGTACATCAAGTTAGCAGCAACACATACACTTTTGTTCAGTTGGTTAATAAATGTATTAAGAAATGGGTGTTTTTATAATGGCCCTGTTATATGTCCTCGGTCAGTAATAATGGCCTCGGATGTCTGTAATAGCCCTCGGTGTTGCCTCGGGCCATTACAGACTTCCTCGACCATTATTACAGACCTTGGACATATAACAGGGCCATTATAAAAACACCCATTCATTAATACTATAATAAAGCCAAAATCAATCGCTTTCGATATATTACACAGCGTACTGCCCGCTTTACATTTTAAATAGTCAACACTTGGAGTGTTTATAGAATCGTAAATAATTATGATTTTTTTTAATGATGGCAAAATTGCACTATTGGGTGAAATAGCTTTCCTTATTATCGGCATCCTGTCAAATAGTTCATGAAAAGTAATAATAATTCTGCATTAAAAGAAAAGAAAGTTGCACTCGTGCTTTAACTTTTTTTTGCCACACAAAACTGTTTTTACAAAACATTCTACCTCTGAATTAGTGGATTTCGCTTAAATATGACTGGACAAAAGGTTTATTTTTTGTATTCAAAGTATGGTGGGCAAGTAAATTATTTATTAACTTAAAAAAGATTGATCCGTGCTATAAATTAACTTGTAATTTTGATCAAGTAGGCCCTAGATCTCTAGCTTACGTTCTCACCTAGAGCAGATAAAAGTATTGCCGCAGAATTTTTTTATTAACTGTCTGGTAAGGGTTTTTGTAGGGTATACGACCTCAACTTTAGACCTACTTTAGAAAAAAACTAAGCAGAACAACACCCTGGATTTTTCTACTGTAAACCCCAGCTACCCAGCTTCCCTTTGCACCTAGTGAGGACAATTTTTATTACATTTTCGGTAAGGATGGGGTTCGGTGTTCGACCCCAACTTTGGACCTATCTTTGAAAAAAAATAAGCTAAACAGCAACCTTGATTTTTTTCTCCAGCAGACATCAGCTACCAAGCTCCCCTTTACACATTGTTCGGACAGAAGTATTTCCGTAGACATTTGTTTAATAACTTTTATGTAATGATGGGGTAGGGTGGGTAACTGCGGTCCACTTGAAAAAAAAATACAGGGACTCCAATATGGTGTGGTCTATGCAGAACAGTTACCGGAAATCTATGGTAGTTTGCAAAATAATAGTCTTTCTTCATAATGTGATATGTAAAATGTTGGTAAATAATGAAAGCATGCTTCTGAATTAATAGACATAGAAATAAAGAGAAACCATATGATAACCAATAGCAATCTCCCAGAGACAAACTAACGTTCATTAAGGCAACTAGTATGATGGTCTGGATTCGGGGTTCTTAATTTCTGTTTTCTGTGATATTTTATGCCATATTTCTCTATTCTTTATACTTTTTGACAATGATTCTCTTTTCATTACATTTTAACACCATTATTCTAGCTATTTTATTTATTTCTTGGTCCATTGTCTCTATTATTTATATTTTTTGTCCACTATTCCCAATTCCATAATCCCCATTCAACGACCTCTAGTTAATGTCACCTTATAGTCTTTACAAATAAGCAAAATTAATACCTTATAGGCTCCTAATGACAAACCAATTTAATATCCCAGTTTGAATTGTGAAATTGCGGAAATTTTGAAAATTAAATCAAGCAAAATACATTATCGTCCTCGTAGGTCGTAAAATACTGGCAGATGGATCTTGGTCATCAATTCTAATAATCTTGGATCGACCTTTCTAAACTTAAAAGTAATAAAGTTCACGCATCCATATTGTTCCGATTGCTGAAGACTTTTGCATCCGTCGACATTATCTTCGATTAAAGTAGTATTGATCTGACAACCGCTGTGCATGTATACTTTAACGACCTTTAAATGAAAAACAAATGACAACATTGTCATTTTTGAATGACAATTAAACTGTGTTGGAAAGATAACATAAATACACTTTCGTTTTTCGTTTTTTGTTTTTGTGAAATCAAAAATGAAAAATGAAAACACTTTCATTTTTCGATTTTAGTTTTTGAGAAATCAAAATTGAAAAATGAAAATACTTTTGTTTTTCGTTTTTTGTTTGTGAAATCAAAAACGAAAAACGAAAACACTTTTGTTTTTCATTTTGGTTTTTAAGAAATCAAAAACGAAAAATGAAAACACTTTCGTTTTTCGTTTTGGTTTTTAAGAAATCAAAAACGAAAAATGAAAACACTTTCGTTTTTCATTTTGGTTTTTATGAAATCAAAAACGAAAAATGAAAACACTTTCGTTTTTTGTTTTTTGTATTTGATATTTCAAAACGAAAAACGAATGGACGCAGATATACACGGACCGAACAGCTATGTTTTTTTGTTTTTTGTTTTTTCATTGCATTGGGGAGGGGGATGCAACAATGTTCCAAGGGGGAACATGTTCTGAACTAACGAAATAAGTAACAGTTCTTCAGTATGGACAATTTATAGTTTATTAACTCTGAGTGTATTTGTTTCAAATAACCGTCATGCTGCATACACATAACATATTGGCCACTGAACATTACGAAAACAGCAGTCAAGTTGAAGTCCCTTTATTTCTGATTATTTCCTTTTTAAATTAATGATGACGGAAAAGTTGATGACCAATGGATATTCAATCATAAACCAGATCAAACACATTAATTTAAAACAATAACCTTGTTGATTTAAACTGTGAATGGTTATATGCATACGAATTATTGTAGATTGATGTACAGATGTTTTTGTTATTTTTTTTTTGGTTATTTTTACTAATATGTCTTTGTGATCCATCTGTATAATATACCGTATCTCAGATCTATTAATGTTTGTTTAACAATAAATACATTCTATATATATATAGGAAGATGTGGTATGAGTGCTAATGAGACAACTATCCATCCTAGTCACAATTTATAAAAGTAAATCATCATAGGTAAAGGTACGGTCTTCAACACGGAGCCTAGGTTCACACCAAACAGCAACCTATAAAGGGTCCCAAAAATTACTAAAACCATTTAAACGGGAAAACCAACGGTTCAATCTATATAAAAAATGAGAAACAAAAAACACTTGACAAGCACATAAACAGACGAAAACCACTGAACATCAGATTCCTGACTTAGGATCGGTTCAAACATTTGCAGCGGGATTAAACATTTTAATAGTACCAAACCTTCTCTCTTTTCTGAAACAGTGGTATATCACGACATAGAAAGACACATATACTATGCATCAGTTTTACGTCTTAGAATCAAGATTTAAAGATTGTTAAACGTCTATATTTTGTGTTTTGTTGTTTGTTTACCTCAGCTTTTGTTACGAATGGACACGAGATTAGCCAACAACGTTTCGACTCGATCCCAGTAGAAAGTTATAACATAAAAAGAGAGAACTGTGTAACTGTAAGTCAACTTAGTATTCAAACTTTCATCTTCTATTATCTATGCCCATTTTATTATAAGGAGCATACGGTGTTGCAATCAGTACTGAGTTCTTCTGTAAAATTAATCTAACTTTATTATCATCTGTCTGCATTACTTTTGTTTTTAATTTAGAGTGGATATTTCGGGGACTTTTATAGTTGACTATGCGTTATGGGCGTTGCTCATTGTTGAAAGCCGTACGATGATCTTTAGCTGTTATTTTCTGTGTCAATTGGTCTCATGTGGAGAGTTGCCTCATTGGTTATCATACCACATCTTCTATTTTATATTTTGATTAAATTTAAGGTTTCGAAAGACGAAAGTTTCCCCACAATATGAAGAACATACACGAAGCTAGACGTTTACTAAGGAATTTATATTTAGTGATATATATTGTTCATCAATCTATACTTTAAAAGCTATGGTTCGTCAGTTATGTAACACATTAACACAAATAGAGTCGAATTTAAAAAAAAAAATCTAAACAAAAATTGGAAAAAGAAATAAAGGATAAAGAGTATCCTTTTCTACAATAGTATATGAATTAACAATTTCTTTGGCCACGTTGTAAACAAAATATACATATCAAGTGTAAACCATCGATGTTTGCTCATTGTTTTTAGGTGATGCTGTGTATATGTGTATATTTATGTCATGGGTGAATTCCTCAAATCCATTATTTTCTATCATGAAAAATATATGTACCAATATATCAACTGCCTTTCATATTCTTTTAGAATAGCGTCACATCCAGTCGTTTGTCTGAAGGGAGAAACCTATTTGATAAATACAATATAGATGCTTACATCATTACAGCTGACGATGTTCACATGGTAAGTTAGACATGTATAAAATCAATTTATTACTAAAAAACAACATGTATAAAAAATGAAACCTGAAAAATACAGTGAAAAAGTTGTCCCGAAAAAAAGCAGTGTCGGCTTCTTAAATGACGTCTGGACCAATAAGAAAGGGTTAAAATAATGTTGCCATAATGCAATACCATTTTTGAATTGGTCCATAGCACCACAAATATATGATACTATATACGTCTATGATATTTAAATAATAGTTATTGAAAAAACTGGTCGTTATCGTGATATATAAACTATCCCCAGGGCAGTGTTATTGACTTAAGTCAGGCGAGGTCATTTTCGCTGTCGCAGTCCATACCACGGTCCTGCAGACAGTCCATGTATCACGATAATGACCAGTTTTTACCAATAACTATTATGTTTATTTCATTGAAGAACCATGTTTTAAAAATTCTCGAAAATTCATATTAGTCAAAGCAAACTCGAACTATTAACAATGGGGCATGCACTAGGAAAAAATGAATCTACGGAAACGTCGCCATCTTATGAAAATTAGCAAATAATATGTGTGACGTGCACCCATTTCTTAAAATAAAATGAATAATAAAAATGGACAATTTCAGAATGTTATTAAAATTTGCAGAAATACAACAAAACATCTCTCATTCGATTTTTAATGATGTTAATTTTAGCATGGATGCAATTTGAGTAACCCTCATTACAGAATCATAGATCGTTTGGTGGTTGGTTCAAACTCATTTTTCTATTACAATAATTCAATATGCATTCAAATCAAATTGATGAAACTATATAGTAAATGAGGATACATGTACATATACAAAATAAACACAGGAATGAAATTTTGTTTCGATCATAAATAAACGTAGGTAAAAACACGTATACAAGTACCCTTAACCAAATTGAATAATATGAATATGGTAAAACAGATGCCCTTTATGAAATTGAAAAGGATAAAAAAGAGAATACAAAATCATTTTAAAATTTCGCAACAATTAAGTTCATGTAACAAATAATCGTTTTCTCTGACATATCCACAGATATAAATGTATGCATCTTGATTACCGTTGTTTGTATACAAGTAATTGAATACAAAAATCAACCATTTCAGCACCCTGGCTTATCTAACATTGCCAAATGTGACAAGCGTCTACAAGCAGTATCTGGATTTTCAGCAAACTTTGGTAATGTATTAAAAACTTTCAAACCATATTTAAAATAGACATACTGTTAAAACGAAGTTTCAATTAGTTATTGAAAAAGTATAGAGTTATACATCTTTGAGCGTGATAACATATCAAAAAGAACAAAGAAAATTAAAAACCAATTGTTCAGAGAACAATTGAAGGTCTTTCCACCAGTTATTCTAATGCAACAACGTTTGTAACGTTCATTTTGATTGGATAACGTCACTTTCTTACATGGCATCAATTGACAATTGATGCTATGGGACGTACGCGCAAGCGCAGACGGCATATGACAGATTTTAAATACATGTTTTAACGTTGTTTTCTGTCAGTTTCATTAGAATGGAGATAACAATATTGTATTTTAAGCTCCGACGGCATCAATTTGGGGATTTGATGGTCGCAAATACCCGTTTACTGTCTCCGCTAACGCGTCGCCAGTAAACTTAATTTGCGACCATCAAATCCCCAATTGATGCCGTCGGAGCTTCAAATACAATACAGTTATCTCCTAAATATCTATTTTGATATTAAAATATAAAAAATCAGTCTAAAATGTCAGTTCATATGGCTTTATGATGTATAGATATGAATTTAAAGCAAAGGTCAAAATCTAGAACGTCAAATTAACCTATGACCTTGACCTCAATTTCAAGGTCACAAACTGAGGATTTCAAATCAAAAGACCCTAGTCTCTAATATGTATGGTTAATAAGTTATATCACTTTAAACATAATTTAAGATATGATAGGGGCTACAAATCCCATTCATAATTGTTTACGCACCCTTTCAACTAAAATTATTTAGTTACCACATGTCGCAACTAACAATTTATACAAAATAATTTGTCGATATCTTATAAGGTTAATGAAAATGAGTGAAAATAAGACAAATTCAAAAATTAGAATATGACCTTGACCTTTGACCTTGACCTAATTTTCATTTTTTTGGACCAAGGACCTCAAATCAAAAGATCCTAGGTCTCTACCACTTATGGTGTTCCAGTTTAAAATACATTTCAAAATTTCAAATACAAAAAGGGAAATAACTCTCATATGGAGCGTTCATATTGCTTCGGTCGAAATTGGACAAATCATTCGAAGGATATAACGAGCAATTTTATAAAATAAATTTGTCATAATCTTTTACGGTTGCGAAGGAGTTGTGGACACAAGGAAAACAGTGTTTGGGGAGATAACTCCTACAAAGAAAAGTATTCGGTTACGCAGGGTAAATTTCAAAAGCGCATAAACTGTTCAATATCATATACCAAATATCTAAGCGACATATTGCGAAACAAATGTTTATCGCAAGAACAAAATTTGGCGGAAGAAAAAAAAAAATAATCAGAAGAAAAACAATAGGTCTTTCCACAGAAAAGTGGAAAGACCTAATTTGTCGGTGTACTTTTTATAACTTTAGAATTTCAGAAACTTCCTATAAATAAGGGGATATACAAGAGAGAGTAAACAGTACCAAATGTTGTTCACCATTCAGCAACAAAGTAAATCATAAAATTACTGAACTCCAAGGAAAATACAAAACGGAAAGTTCCTAATTTAATAGCAATATCAAAAGCGGAAACACATAAAACGAATGAATAACAACTACCATATTCCTAAGCAGATTATATGGACGAATACACTTTGTAAAAGATTAGACTATTTTCTTTTTAGGAATAGCCGTTGTAACAAGGACTAGTGCTGCTCTATGGACAGATGGTAGACATTTCAAACAAGCCGAGAAAGAGACTGATTGTGGATGGGAAATTTATAGAAAAGGTATGTCAAAACAGATTTTAGTTCCTTCAGACCTTTTAGATTCAGTTATGAATCAAGGGCACTGCAGGGGTATGCCTAACACAGCGCTTTACAGTTCAGAAAACAGAAAAATATACTGTATATCATTGTAATAAAATTGTGTTTTATACCAGAGAAAAATTTTGATCTATCAAAAGATAAAACCAAAATTAACCTTCATTATAATTATTGCTTTATAATTAGTTTTCTCTGCTTACATCATGTACATTATCATTTTGATGAGAAGCCTACAAAGATCCTTGGATAGTCATGCAATGTGAAATACGATTGAAAACTGTCATCAAAATCTGTTGGTTCGAATGTTAGAAGACACTCTATTGTTATTCTAACATCGTTATACACTAAACACAACGAACGTAAATTACGAGTCACCAACACGTGATTGTTTATACTATTGTTTGAGAATAACTTTATTGGTTTAGGAAAACTTGAATGAACCTATATCTTACAATTCATAACTGTTGATATAAAATCGTCTTCAGCATCTTTGACCTCAAAACGTCTTTAAGAAAATAAACATAAGATTCCGATGTTTGTGCCAATGACACATGCTTATGTGATTGATCAGGTACGTGCATGATCGAAAGTGAACAAAAAAGTTTACCTATTTGTTTTATTTCCTTTTAGTTACATTATTAAACTAGAACGGAAGCTCCGAGGGTTGTTTGTCTGCCGTGTCGTCAAAGTTGCAAAGCTGTTTAGATTAACGAAACACCATACCACAATACAAAACAAAATTATAATTCCCTTTTTGTCGATTTATGCTGAAGCTGAATCACCTATTATTGCCATTCTACATGAAGGGGAACTTTTGTCCAAAAACCGGAAATCGTTGTCAATGAATGACGTCTATGATAATATTGTCTTACAACTAAAAACCAAATCATGCAATTTTAATCAGCATTTCTATGCGATGTGTTAATATTTTCATGAAAATGCACGACATATGCGTTACTGGACATTAAACAAACGACAATCGATAAATCAATGTTTGTATAAAGCTGCTAAGTTTACCCCTAAAGTAAACTACAATATACTATTGTCTACAGGAGGACCAGAGGCTGTTACTGTTACAGATTGGATTAAACAGAAGTTACAGACTATAGAGGGAGAGAAACATGTAGGCTCTGCTCCAAGTTATATGAATGCGGGTAAAAATATATATTTAAAAAAAAATCAGATACTTCGACCGTCTGTAATTAGTTATGTCAATGTTGCAAAATAACGTATTGGAAATGATATTTGATGAATTGTAAGCTGCTTGTTAAAAATATTTCAGGAACATGTTCGTAAAAATTTGATAGTTTTAATTGAAAGTTCATTCGTATATCAATATAAAAAGATAAGATATGGTAAGATTTCCAATGAGACAACGCTCCACAAGAGACCGAATGACACAGAAATAGCAGTAATAGGTCATCATACGGCTTTCAACAATGAACATAGCCAATACCGCATAGACAGCTATAAAAGGCCCCAAAATCACAAATGAAAAACAATTCAAACAAGAAAACTAACGGCCTAATTGATGTAAAAAAATGAACGAAAAATAAATATGTAACACAGCAATAAATGACAACCACTGAATTACAGGATCTTGACTTGGGACAGGCACATACACACGGACTGTGGCAGGGTTAAACATGTTAGCGGGTTCTCAACCCTTCCTAAACCTGGGATAGTGGTGTTACAGTACAACATGAGAACGAGCTATGAAAATCGATTGGAAAAGCATTGACTCATCAGATGGATACACATAGAAATACATATTATAAAACATGTTGACATACATGCCTGGTTACTTGTACTTCCTAACAACAAAAAGACGCAAAAGTACATTTCTGAGATTACTCACAGTGACTGACAGCTAGTTCAATGCTAATAACAACTAATATAAAAAAAATCTTGCTTATAAGACTAATTTATCGATCAGTGCACATCCAACATCTAATGGATTTAGTGTAAAGACGTCATAAACACTAAAAAAAATGACCTTGTGCAATGCCAAAATACTGTAGCCCTTTTCACAAAAATATTAAATGTAAAATTTATCGTAAGTCTAAAATTTTACTTAAAAATTCATCTCAATATTTTTATCGTAAGATTAATTTTAAACTTAAGATTTTTTTGTGAAAAGTGCTACAGGAGTCGACAGGTTGTAGATCTATGAACATGCATATGTATATGACTTAATATTGAGTTTGCTTTTAATTCACTGATAACAAAACTAATATTAGTACCAATATAAACAATATTCAAAGATCTAATTTCAGTATTGAATTGGTAACCTTTTAAAATAAGTTTATTCAAAGGATCGATACGTTTACCAGAATCGTTTCTATTTCAGTGCACGGTAAACACCATCTTCGTCAAAATGAGGATGTGCTTTTCCGTTTGAAATAAATAAGTTTTACTACAATACTCATATATACAATGCGGGTATTACTGTTCGAAATCCGGACACAAGGAATACAAAGTTTACACACGTATTAAAAAAAGTTGTGATGATGGTGTTCATCCAAGTTAAACTATTAAATACACGTTTTAAATCCTCTACATTAATAATTATCAAAATACCCGACTAAAATTAACAGAATGCCAATGAATTAATTGTAGTTTGGTGGAGAAACTTCGATACAGTTTTATCCCCATCAAACATACGATTGTTGTCCATCGATAATGATTTAGTCGACCAAATCTGGACAGATTCAAGATCAGTTCGTCCATCTAAAGACCTCAATTCTCTTGATATAAAATATGCTGGTATGTATTTTTTTTATTTTGATAGTTAGGATAACCAACGTGACATAGGGTTACATTAAGCTATTGAATTAGGAGTTTGTCAAAAACAAATTGAGGACATTTTATAGATTACTTCGTCAGAAGCACTATTTGGATTTACCTTCACCAGGAACGGTCAATGCAGAATATTTAAAAGCCAATGATGTATAAGACCCGACTCTATTGAGGAATGAAAATGGAAATACGAATATCTTGCACGAGAAGTTCTTAAAAGGTCATCATGCACGTATTTTCGTTTAGTTTTGGCATAATTAAAACTCGTGACTATTTTAGACTCGATGTTAATAATAATTATAATATAGTATTGAAACTAAATCTGAATCTAAATCTGCTAATTCAAACTAGATCCAAATTGAAAAGACATCCTCAACATATCTGTAAAATTTTGAATAAATGAATGACGAATAAGATAATAATATAAATTGCATTGTTATTATATTTAGGTCGTACATGGCAGCAGAAAGTTGAGGATGTTCGCGAGGAAATGACAAAAAAGAATGTAGACGTCTTAGTGGTAACTGGCGTTGATGAAATAGCATGCAAGTATATACAGTAATTTGTTCTAATAACAACTTTAATATTATAGTAAAATATAGACAGTACTTGTATCATTACTTTTTCAAACAAAACAACGACAGTTGTCTCTTTAATCCACTAGTTTGTTCATAAGGTAATGCCTGTATCAAGTCAGAAATATTACAGTTGTTTTTCATTGGTTTTGACGTGTTTGAGCTTTGATTTTGTCATTTGATAAGGGACGTTCTGCTGATAACTTTCTTTTGAGTTCGGTACTTTTGCTATTCTTATTTGTTGACACCTTCCCCGTTTCCATTCTTAATTATAGCTAATAAAATATAAGATATTCACTATACCGACTTCAGATTTAAACATGTCTTGTAAATTTCCCGTTTGAATGGTTTTACACTAGTGATGTTGGGGCCCTTTATAGCTTTTTGTTCGGTGTGAGCCAAGGCTCCGTGTTGAAGGCCGTACATTGACCTATAATGGTTTTCTTTTATAAATTGTTATTTGGATGGAGAGTTGTCTTATTGGCACTCACACCACATCTTCCTATATCTATCTAAAACTAATATCATTTAAAAAAAGTACAAAATAAGAAACACCAAAGGATATCTTATCTTTGTATTTGATGCAGTTTTTCTTTGATTCTTTATTATATTTATAACGTTTTACGCAAAAGTGTCCTGATTGGCTTTAGATATTTGCTGTTAAGGGAGTTCGCTTCTCAGTTTCAAAGTAATTAACTTTTCAAAACACTAGTTTATATTGATAAGGGATTAATAAAGGAATCCAAAGAGCAAAAAAAAAAAATATCTAGGTCACCGTGCTTGTTTTCGAGATATCAGTTTCAAAGTAATTAACTTTTCAAAACACTAGTTTATATTGATAAGGGATTAATAAAGGAATCCAAAGAGCAAAAGAAAAAATATCTAGGTCACCGTGCTTGTTTTCGAGATATTAGCCAATGAAAGTTTGGCGGGAAAATATTCTCTCTTGACTTTTCATAGCTTTATCATTGACCAGTTGAAGTTCTCAAAAACTGTTAAAAAGTAATTAAAATTTTATAAGACTTTTACAGATGGCTTATCATTATACATATAAAAGATTTAAAAAAAGAAAAATGGGGGTCACCGGGCAAATTTTTTCAAGGCATTCAAATGGATAAAACCAGAGGATTCCGAAAATCTGACAAAAATTCCAAAACATGACAAGCCAGCTTCCTTAATATTCATGTTGTCAAAAATTGCAATATTATAAACTCGACTGAATTGTCATGACTAAATACGTAAATATCATAGAAATATAATGTCATTATGCGAACACTTATATGTTAAAACTTGAATTTGTTCCACCCCTATTTAAAATATTGATTATTTCCATAATCCATTTTATTATCACTGTTCAGCAAATCTTGTTTTTAACGCTTTTCATTGAAATCCCAATGAATGAATATTACGTTGGTTGCAAACAAAACTTAACGACAAAAGAGATGATTTCAACTTGCTAATGGTGAACTTTCCATTTCTTAGTAACAACATTCCAGCAGCACCTGCATACGGGGGATCTCCCAATTGATACGATATTCCCGTGCTTGTATTTCCTATCATGATTTTCTTGATAGAGGGTTGCTGCTCAGAAGGAAGCTGTTAAACCAAGAGTTTCAAATGATGCAGTTGAAATAATCCCTTCATAAAGTTTACGGACGCCATCACGAGTTGGTTGACCGTTATGTAATAACTGTTTCACAGATGATATCGGATATGTTCCTTACATCGTAACTACAATTCCCTTTCTTTTTATGAATGTGACTTACCGGATTTGTTATAACATCAGCAACACGACTGGTGCCACATGTGAAGCAGGATCTGCTTACCCTTCCGGAGCACCTGAGATCACCACTAGTTTTTGTTGGAGTTCGTGTTGTTTATTCTTTAGTTTTCTAGGTTGTTTCATGTGTACTATTGTTTGTCTGTTTGTCTTTTTCATTTTTAGCCGTTGCGTTGTCAGTTTATTTTCGATTAATGAGTTTGACTGTCCCTCTGGTATTTTACGTATCTCTTTTACACGTCGACGCAAGGGATTTTCTTTTTTTTGCCCCAGAGATACTTGGAGACTGAAAAGTTTATGCAAAATACTAGCCAATCAAATCAAATAATAAAGCAAAATTGTATAGAATATAAAAAATGAAAATGTCTAACCTACATCAATGAGTAACCAGATAAAAAAATCTAGGAAACATTTCAAGTCAATAATATACTCAAACTTTCATTTGATGAATTACCTTTCTTTTTCAGGGCTGTTCAATGTACGAGGAAAGGACTTTGCTAATAAACCATACTTTTATTCCTTTGCTTCTATAGATAAAAACTCAGTCAGGTGAATTTTACAGTATATTAGTTTTTAAGTTTTGGTGAGAGTTATTTTGCAGTCTGCGAATTTTAAAGTATATTTTGCAAGTATGCTTTGAAAAAGTGCTAGTATATGCACACGATAAAAGTTATGGAAATTATTATCGACAACTAAAATCTTGAAAACGAAAAGTATGTCCAACATTAATTTGGAAATACAATACAAATATGCATTTAACTGAATAAATCGGTTAACACACTGTTTTGAATTACTTAAGATTCTCGTGAAGTCTTATGCCATTATGTCAAAAAATTATATAATTCATTTACACGTTAAAAGTATAGAAACTTTATAAATATATCCATAAAGTCATACCATTTTCAGAAAGACTAACACTTATTCAGGTCTACATTCACTGTGAAACAGTTTAATACTGAGATCAGAATCGTTAATAGAAAATTCAGTAACTCAAACACGTACATCTATCTTATGCAATGACTTTACTTCAGAGACTGTTGCATTTATAAATTATCACTATAATACCATTGGTACTACTTTTGATTTTGTTCTTATACATTGTATCTATGTGTTTTACAGCTTATACGTCATTGACTGCAAATCTAAGCTAAATAAAGTCCCGACAGATCCAGAATCAAAACAAAAATTGAAAGATCATTTGAAGACAGGTGCAGATGGCAAATGTACAGGGGAATGTGTACAGGTATTTAAAAAGTAATTAAAAATGGAGGGGCGGATCCAGGATTTGGAAAGGGAGTTTTTAAATTTGCCGAATGGAGCGTGGCAAGAAATTTTTGGGACCTTTTTTTGGCTACAAAAACATGAAATAAGTGTAATATGCACTTTTAAAAAGATTCCTGGCTTGGTGCACGTATGTTTTGTAGTTCCTGAAAGGTGTAAGGGTTGGACATTTTCGATGCTGTACTCTCCCTATTAATTATCTATCATAAAATGATAAAACGGATTTCAAGCTATTTACTGATAAATTTGATGTGGGACTTTTCAGTAAAAAAAAGACATTGAAAATTCTCGCTGGTTTGCTGTAAGTTAAGAATTCATAACCTCACTGATTTTTTGTTGTAAACAAGATACAAGTCGGGCTATTTGATAAAATTTACAATACGACGGACATGAGCTAAAAAAGACGAACAAGCAATATTTATCCAAATGTTTGGTTGATATGTTTCACCCAACAAAATTAAGGGATGTGAGGGATTCCAAACCAACCAAAAGCTACGAATGAGTCTGAAATCATCGGACAACGAATATATGAATGACGGTCGAAAAATGTAGACATTAAGGCTACTTCCAACAGCAGGTTGTAGTCTGGTCTTGAAAAAGTATTCAATATATCAGTTCGGCGAAACAGGCATTCCGGTCAGACATGCAAACCCCGGCCAAAAGAAAAAAATACGCCCGTTTTTATCTATCATGTTCATTAAATGCTTGATAATTCTGTTGGATATTCGTTTCTAATAGCAAAAAAAAAAAAAAAAAAAAAAAAATGGACAAGATTATTGTTTTCAATCCGGATACGGCCAGAATTTTATCTCTCAAATATCTCAGACTGCCTCCTCAAATCAAATGGTTCGTACCTTAGAATTTAAATCTATCTAGAGCTTATACTGACTAGGGATCATTATTCAGCTGTTATTTTAAAATAGGATAATAAAATTAGTATTGAGTTTATGCCATATTTGTTGTTTTTATTACGTTTTAGGACGATGTAACCTTTAGGACTATCCCTAAGACACCTAATTGTATATCCTAACTTTAGGACCAAATTTAGGACATATCTTATTTTAGAAGACTTTCGTTAACCGGACTTAGGACTAAGACGTGTCCTAATGCCATCCTAAGACATGTCTTAGTCCTAGGACAGCTTCGTTGACACGGTTTTGTGACACAGGTTTTTAGTCGTGCAAGTTGTTTGATTTTCGTAACAATTGTAAGAAAGAGAAACGAGAGATATCTTCAAAGTTTTAGGAATGAAAGTTGTTAGTTGTTCTAAACAAGAGAGAAAGAACTTTATTCTGTTTGGTTATCTAGTCGTTTTGTTATCATAATTATAGGTAATGGAATATGATCACAACCAGTTTGTCCTCAACATCGCTTCATTAGCTGAGAAGTCAACAGGAAGAGTCTGGATGTCCTATGATTGTAATTATAAACTGTACTCTGCAATTCCTAAAGTAAGTCCTTGAGAAAAATGTGGTTATTTGTTGAATAATTGATGGTTATATAATGTCAAGTGGCAAAATCCTCTGAAAGAATAAAAATACTTTGTTTGCAGACAGGATAAAAGTTGATTTATCAATTATGTTATGTAAGAAAGTACATTGCAATAGGCGATCAGCGATTAACAATTGTTTGTTAACACATAAGTTTGTGATTTTAATTCACAGTCCAGCTAGATCTGTCTTTACTTTTTGCACTCAATACAAAGCAAAAAAAAAAAAAAAAAAAAAAAAAAAAAAACAGTTATTAAACGCTGAAATTTTTTCCCGTATCAGTGTACTTTAAAAAATTGAAAAAGACATTTTCAACAAAGATTTACAATAACAAGGCATTCATTAGGGGTCATCTTCTTTTTATGGCGAAATGCTCGCTAAATTTTAAGAGAGTTTAAATACCCGCCTAATCTTGTACTACTTATTTATAGGTTCGGAATGAAATACTCATTTTCTAGGAGTTATTTATAGATATCAATTTCTGTAATTCTACTTTATAAATTACATCATGAAATTGAAATTTGACATTTAATAAAATAAACAAATTTGCTGTAATCCACAATTTAGGTTTGAGGTATCGAATTGCAGTGATTTTGAAAAAAAAGCTAACCGTTTTGTTCTATTCTTGTTTATGTAACTGAATATTTGCGTACTTTTACATCCTCTTGAATTGTCAAACCGAAACAAAACTGCGTCAATGCTGTAGACATCCCAAGGTATGTTGTCTGCGAGTTTGGCATACATAGATAGAAGTGTGTTGGTTAACACTTACCTTCATGCAGAGATGAAATATATGGCAATCAATATATTTGTCTATACTTAATGATTAATCTATTTAGACATTTGCTAAGAAAGAAGTTATAAAAGTGGGCTTACAAAAAAAATATACTAAACTGACATCTTTTCATAATCCAATATCAGCCACTGATCAACTCGACTCTGTGTCAATTTCATTATTCTTACACTGTAAATTTCTAGATTCGTTTTGTGTTACAACATGTAAAAGGTATAACAAAAATGCAAGAGAATTCAATAAAGGTAAGTCGATAAACACTGACAGACCAAACGTTGTCAATCAACAGAACAACAGAATAACTGACATATTCCTGACCGAATGTATTTATATGTTAAACATCGTACTAATAAATGCAATTAATACCGACAGAGTGTTTGACCAGTTCAAGTGTATGAATTATATACTAATACGTTGTGGGTTAGATCCTCATAACGGAATACTGCTTTTTGATTTTTAATTATTCTGAGTATATCAAAGTATAACATTTTGTCTTAGCTGTTAAATGTAATGCATCATAACAATCATGAAGTTGTGTTATTTAGTTAGGCCTTGAAATTGTTCTGTCATCCATTATTTTAGGAAAAAGTGTATCAAGCGATTCCGCCAACATTGTATTTAAAAGCTAAAAAGAATTTCATTGAAAGGAATGGAATGAGAAATTCAAATGTAAGTGGACAATGGTTATACTGGTAAGAAATAAACAAAAGAAGAAAACCAATATAAGGGTCATAAATATATCAGGTTGTTTGGTATTCCCACACGCCAAAAAGTGTCGGTGTATTTTTGCATGCAATTAAATGCCAGTTTAAACAGTGAAACGCTAATACGATGTAGAAACCTCTTCTATCATTAGCTCAGATCATTAGTATCCTTAAGTTCAAGTTCACTGAGATGTATCAGTTGCATGCAATCCATGTAATGTATGTAAATGAAAGTCGTGACATCATCAATATATCTAAAAGGGACAATACATATATTTGCATGATTTACTTTGTGTTTTAGACGGTTTGTATGAATTCTGCTTTAGATGAATACAGAAACAGGTAGGCCAGGAGGGTTACACAATTAATACCAATTATGATACTGAATGTCTGTTGAAAAAACATGTCTTCTAAAGTCAACAAATATGATGACGATAAAAAGTCAGGCATTTTGTTTATATCATGTTAAGTGTATTTTCTTTTGGAATTAGGTCTGCGCAAAAGTAAGATTTTATATGACTCAAAAAAGTAAATTTGTATCTACGATTTCCTGAATGTAAACAGGCTCTGTTAAATGAGACGATGTAATTGATCTTACAAAGGATCATTGGGAATACCGGTGTAATTTGTTTTGGGGATAAAACTGCAAAATGTAAAGAATGTGATTTAGAGTGTTAGTCTTCACAAGTGATAGAATCTACCTCATCACAATATCTATATAAGCCATCTTTAGTACAGATATTTTACAGAAAATATAACTTTCTTTTTTCAGCTTTTAGATTCGGTTGTAATAATTGAATTTTTTGCAAGACTTGAAAAAGAGGTAAAATTACGTAATATTAAATTAGAATTGTGGTAGGCATTTGTGCAATCAGTTTACTGGTAATAAATGTGAAATAATACGTGATAGAAACGTTAATCTGCTAATTCACAAAGGACATATAAATGCACTTCCATTACTATTAAACAAATTCAATTAGGCAGACGAATACACACTTAAACGTTATATCTAATCATAGATGATTTCAGAAAAACAATGCAGCTATAAAGGACAAAAGAACTGGCGTATTGAATTTTTTGCCGTTCTTTGGACTAAAATAAGTCACATTGGTATAAACGAGATTTAAACAACAATTTTTATTATACTTTGTGATACACCAACAAAATAGTAACATTTATATAAAACTTTTTGATAAACATGCATCACCAATACTTCTTTTAATCATTCTGGTTTACAACGTTCTTGTAAAATCTATTGAACATTTCAATAAGATATAATATTGTATTTATATGAAATTTTATTTAGTAAACCAAGAGGTCAATACATACCTTGTTTACAGATAAATATTTCGAATTACATCTATTTAGTATCAGGCTCTGATGTATTCACCTTCTAATATAAAGTTTATTTTTCACAAAACTGTTCAGTCAATCATATCAAATTTTGCACAATTTACATCTTCTAACATGTGAACAATGTTCAACCAATATCACAGCTCGATTTTAAAGTTCAAAATGTTTTAACATGATTATTTTTTTCACCAAATCTTTATATTAAGGAGGTATATACGTGAAATTAAAAAAACTCAAGAATTTCAAACTGATACTTTTAGTTGGAAGAGTATTAGGAAAAGAAACAAAATAAGCCCCCCAAAAAAATATTGATAGGTCATGGAGCTCCTTTTCGAGATGTTTGATTTTTAAAATATGGCGGGAAAAGGCTGACTCGGACTTTTACCTTATTTTTGCATTGGTATTATTTGGGTCTCAAATCAAAAGAAAAATCAAGAATCTTCTTAAATTTTGGAAAATGACTTTTTATTTAGTCTTATATAAGAAGATAAATGAGTGTTATGCGGAACATATTTTTCCTTGTAGCGTATGGTAAAAAAAAAAAAGGATTCCGAACATTTAACACAAATTCTAAAACCTCACCTAAGTACATCCTTATCAAATTCATCGAGTTTTTAAACTACGTGTGTCAGTAGTCCCAGATTCGTCAATATTTTGTGAAAAATTTGGAATATTTCATTCTTTTTTTTCCCGGTACCTTTTTTCATATTATTTTTTTTTAGTTTTTTTCAAAATTATATAAGAAAAGGTAACTGTATACAATCAGTATATAAGAACCTGTTGTAACATCAACATTATATAAGAAATAAGGGACACTATAGGACGTAAAATGAAAAGAAAATCACACTTAATACATAAAACACTCTTACAAATTAGAAATCAATTGTGCCCTCTGTTTTCAATTTTCAATTTTCATATTATAACTAATAAAGCTCGAAACAAAGGTCGTATTTGTTCGTATATAATTGATACAATGTTTGACATCAGGCCAGGAACAAAAACATAAAGGAAGCACTCTTAAACGCAACCGGTATAAGCTTAACAGGTAATAACAGACTGTTATACTATCTTGGATAATAACAGACTGTTATACTATCTTGGATAATAACAGGCTGTTATACTATCTTGGTACAGCATTGATATAGCTTTCAACATGACTTTATCTTATTCAAATGTATACTTTTTGTGAACCACGCCAGAATTTTGCAAAAAGTCTTTCTTTAGGATCTAGAATAATATTGTTTCCAAATAAAATTTAGTTCTGATACTTTTTAAAACACTTTTTTGCATGCAAAAATGGTTGAATTTTTCATAAAGATGTTGTTTGAAAGCAATCTTACTAATCATTTACATTTTCTTCAGTATACCATGAAAACATAACCAAGATCAAATACTTAGCTGTGCAATTTGACGCTTATTTCAATTTACCATTTTCAGATAATATCTTTGGTAGAAAAAGCCCTTTACTCCAGAATCATAATTTATGATCGATCATACGTGACAATCGAATATTTCACATTTTAATTGAGTTGATACATGAAATATTTCAAGGAAATAAAATATCGAAGTTAGTGCTTTAATGCCTTGAAAGGCTAATTGCTTTTTATTTTCTGATTTAAAGGAACACAGTTCCCAAATAAACATTAGAGTGCACAGTACTTAGCTCATATTGTTCGTAATGCCACCTTTTTATGTTTTACTGGGTTGTCATCTATCACGGAATAAAACTATATTTTGTACATCTCGATGTTACATTTTGAACATTTTCATGCAGTTATTCACGAGGTATCTGTGTTGCTGCTGGATTTCCCCCCAATAAAAGTAAATTGTCTGCAAATAGAAGCGATTGAAATACAGTATAATTAATTGCCACAACTGTTGCTAGCTTCTCAAAAGTATGTCATTCTAAACAATAGAAGGAAAACAGAGGGATAAAGGATGTTCAACATGTTTTCCTCCATTGACATTTCAAAACGCTTCAGAATATACTTCAGATTTCACGCGGAGGCGCACTGCCGTATAATTTTTTTTATCATATTTATCGCTTTGTTGCTTATTCAAGATTTGTTAAGCTTGTACCACAATATTCTTTCCTCTACAATTTCAAATGATTTTCAATTGTCTTCAAATTTCTTTTTGATACTCTTATAAAACATCTTTCTAATGGGAGTGTGATATCCTCATTCACTTTACACAAGGGTTTTATTGTCGGTCTAACATTTAATCAACATGTTTTTGGGTCCGTTTTCGGATTTACATAGTTAAATCTAGTTAGACCTCTTGCATGTTATTTTTTTTTCTAAATTTCTAATTTTCATTTTGTTTATTCTTATTAATTTTATTGTATGTATGTTTGTATCCCTTGAAATACGTGGTAAAGAAATTCATGAAAATTAACTTTGTTTTATTGAGCGGGATATGGTACCACACTAAAGCATTCCAATTGTACTTTTATGTAACCATTTACGGAAATCGTAATAACAACACAATTCCATCTCTCATGCATATAACGGTGTCATTTTCTACTTATCTGTGTAAAAGTAAAATGAAAAAATACTGTATTCCTATGTAAATTCAGATGGGAAAGTCCCTTTTCGAATGGAAAATCTAAATCTCAAAGAAAATAAAACCAGTGGAAAATAACTGTATGGTATTTCTGTATTTGCTACCATGATATTTAGAATAACAAATGGAGGCGGCAAAAAAGGTCATTGTTGTCATGAATAACGTTTTGAGATATAAATTCAACCTCTTAACATTTCAGAATAATCATGTCCTGTTTTTCATAAGGAAATACGTTAACTGTTTATATGCTAAAAAAAGTCTCATTATCAAAATTACCAAATCATTTTAACATGTTGAATTAATTTTGAATATGTTTTTAGTTCAGTATGAACATATCATTTGACCAATTAAGTGCAATCATAATAAAAGTCACAAGCAAATGACATTTTATTTGCGATATCTGTCATAATTCATACTATCTTTTTGACTTATGCAATGTGCGCTTTCCTTTTGTTTGAACAGATATTGGAAGGTATTCCCTGGACAGTTCATCAAGCTGCAGAAGAAGCTATTAAAGTGAGAAGGTTAGTTGCATTGTGATAATTCATCAAGTATTCAAACTGAGAAATGTATTTGACTCTATATAGTTCTGATTCCTTTGCCGGCTTTAGCCTGACTTCAGTTCGTCTTGGTTTTATTAGCTCATCAAAGTTTGCATGTATATTTCAAATATATCGCCTCGAACATCTCAGAGGAGAAATTTATTATCTTAATGCGCATATGGTGCAATGATATTGGTACTGATAAATTTGACTTGCACTTTGTGGATGACTTGATTGAAACGCCAAAGTGCTAACCTATTTTTTAGAATTCTTTGTTTTTATAATCGTTTTCCTTCTTGAGCTCCAATATTAAACCATTTATTTAGTTAAAACTTGGGTATTTCCTTCAAAATGTTGTACCACAATACGGACTCAACGATATTTCAAATTAACTTTTAAGACCAGAGACACTAACAAGCATGACAACTAGTAGTATACAAAAATGATTAAATGCAAAGTACATAGACGGTATGAAAAAGATAAGGATGACTCATATATTACGGTAATAAAATATTATGAGGTTTAAAAATGTTTTAAACAATACAGCATGTCATTAGAAGTGACTGTCATAAATTCACTGTCGAGGTAGTCATCGCATATTAATCCAGCATCACTGTCGGGTTGACAAGTCCAGGAAATTTTGTTTTTGTTAAAGGGCAATGTTTTGTAGATAAAAGTAGTCATGGTACATTTTAGTGTCTTCAAATATTTTTCTAAAGATGTCAAAAATGTTAAAAGCTCGAAGTTTATTCATTTTTGTCATTTTTTGAACAAAATTATGCTTGTAGTCGATCACTGAGTCTATACAGAGACCAAAGTTTTAACACTTTATCTGGAAGCGGACACAGAGGTGCCGATTTTCGTTATCATCCTTCCGAGGAAACAGATCACGATATAACAACAACAGAAATATTCAATCAAGATAGTGGCGGACAGTATCTGTAAGTGTTGATTTCTACAAGCCTTTAATTTTCCGCAAGTAAAGCAATTAAACAATGCAATACATTTCCCTCTTTATTTGACATTTGTATTCTTTCAATTAAAATCATGAATTCATAATCATTTGTTATTCATGAATATCACACCACCTTACACGGTGCAACATGTTAAGCTTATCTGCAGGAACGCTTGAAAATCAAATACAAGAAGAATGTAGAAAATATAAGTAACATAAATATAACATACGCAGAACAACCAAAAAACTGTAACGAAGAAGTCCCATTGTATTTATTTATTTGTCAGTGTGGGATTATACTATGCAGCCATGTCGAATCGAAATAGACCATTTAAATCGGATGTTCCATACTGGGTGTAACGCAATAACGTGGCTTTAATCATTATCCCCAGATGCATTGTTGCAAAAAAGTTTTTACTCGAAATTAGTTCTGCGCTGTTTCCTTTTCCGTAGAAATAAGTCTTATGAAACATGTTTGTTTACTGGGTGGAAGAATTTACCAGCTGTGCAACCTTAGTTACTCCTTAGCTTTTAGCACGGCTTTCTAAATTAATTGCCGTCCTTTGTTTCCCATTGTTAAAGTTATTATACACAAATGTTAAATTTAATGAGCAATATTGCATTTCAATTATTAGTTTATTTTCCCTTAAGCCGCACAATTTCGTTCGATTACATTTTTCTTAAGTAATACATAGCAGAATGACTTTATATTTGTTGAACAGCTGGACAAGGAAGAGTTGTAATGTGCAATCTGTCATACCTCTTTTTTGTGGATTCTTTGTTTTAATATGTTGGATGGACTAAAATATTTCGTCAACAAATTTCACATGAACGATTTAACAAAAAGACTTCATACTAGATTAGCAGATACATATCGACAAAATTTGTGAGCATTTTCCCGATTTGTCAAATACACACCTAGCCTGTACTCAGTCATGCTTTCTGGAATATGTGTTGTTACATATACTTTCTTTGTTGGTCTTTGTTTTACTAATATAAAAAGGGGAGTTGATTGTTGGTTCTCTGTTGTACTGAACATCATTTCCTGTTAAGTCCAGTTTACCATTCTTTAGTATTTTGTATGTTAATAGTTATCAAAGGTACCAGGATTATAATTTCGTCTACATCTACCGATTTACAAATGATATCAAAAATGTACTTGTGTATTGTTTTTAGAGATGGAACAAGTGATCTTACAAGAACATTTCACTACGGGAATGCTACTGAACACGAAAAGGTATTTACTTAAAAGACGCAAACTAGAAAGTCATTAAAAAGTATTTGACAACATAATTATTTTTTTGCATAACAAATATTTCAATGATTTGATAATAATATAGTAACACATGCATCATTTAGAATATAAGCTATGAAAAAATATATTATTTCATTTGTAGGAAATGTATACAAGGGTTCTGATGGCTCATATCAACCTATCGAATTTGAAATTTCCGGTAGGACAAACAGGTAACTACATGAAACTGTAAATCTCCCAGCATAATCATCTCCTAATCCTTTAAAAATGAATATTTTTCAAGAACAGATTGTTATGAAGCTAATATTATTGAAAACCTCCGATCCTAATTGAAATATTAAAACAAAAGAACAAAGATTTGGTGGAGTTGTGCAATGTTGAAATACATATAAGATAACAAGGTAAAAGCGGACTACAGTTTGCATTGCAATTAATTAATTGAATGAAGGACTATTGTATCTGAAGTGAATTATGAAAAATTCGAAATTGTAAAATAATTGTAATGAGTGATTATCATTATCATGTGATAATTTGAGACGGTTTAATTTCTTCAATTTCTCATTACAACTGAAATACTGTTATACAAAATTTATTGTTTGTCTTAAACATAGGTCAAAATCAAGTCCTTGTTTACAGATGAATGCAGCAAAATGACTCTGTCAGAAACTGTTGTTTCACATATACGTAGGAGAATTTTCAATAACGCACATATGTTTCTTTTTTGGATTTCAGTTATTTAACTTACTTACTTTTGCCCAAAAGAGACATTAAAGTTCACGTCACATGTCGACCACTTGCTCTTAGGAGTTTAAAAAAAGTTTTGAATTGGTATCTCTTTTTAATACTATGAAGTTTGTTCCCGAATTACTCTTATTTCTGAAGCACTTCATTCCTTACTTGCTATACAATGTGGATATATTGTTCTTGTAGGGAGAGCAATTGACGCCGTGTCACGTGAACCCTTGTGGGAAGTAGGCGTTGACTATATGCATGAAACAGGTCATGGTATATCTCATAATGGAGCTGTAGTAGAAGGTATTCTATTATTATAAATGTTTTCTTTAATAGTGTTGATTATAAAATAGTTATCATGTAGAGATATTATAAATTAAGAGTGAAACGTTAATTCTAGTGTACGAAGTCTGAAAAACTAATTTTATACGACATCAAAAAATGCGAATATTAAATGAAGTATGAAATAGACAATCCATTGTTCACATTTGTTTTGTCATTAATATAAAGTAATTCAAACAACGGCCTTTTTATCATGTATTTCTACTTGCTTCTATTAGAAAGTCTATTATTGTATAAATATTTCTCATTTTTGTAAACCTCTGCTCGCTTTGTTGATGTGATTAAAAAATGTCAAAACCAAATCGATGTGACGAGTAGTCATTTTAGTAATTGTGATGTTTAAAATTAATTTTACTATATTGATTTTGTTTATTTCCGAATATTGATGTGGTCATTGGTAATTTAAGATTTTCAAATTTTCAGTTTCTTAACTGGAGCTCTTTTAAGTAAAGTTGACCTAAGCCGGTGCGTGTGTTGCGTCAACAGCTTGTTTACTTTTTCCATTTGGCTTCTCACAGTTTTTGGGGTTGAAACTTGATGACTTTGGTTTGAAATATAACTGGAACACGTTTTATGTGCTACTACATCATATAGTACCACCATATCGTATTGTATCACCACATTGTATAGTGTCACCATATCGTATTGTATCACCACATTGTATAGTGTCACCATATTGTATTGTATCATAACATCGTATTGTAAATGTATCGTATCGTATCGTACTTGTGACCTATCTTATCGTACATTTTTAAAACTACCTACTGTAATATGTTGTTGAAGTATCTTCCGTATCCAAAAGCAATTGTATACAGGCTGTTTGGTATCGGAATTGACACATTTTTCCAACTTTATTTCATAATTTGTTATAAAACCGAGCTTTTAACTGCCTTGCTGAATGTTATATATACAGTTCTTTCTTATCGAGTGTTTCCTGACCAGTGAATTCATTTTTTTGCAAATAACATATACATTTTTGTACATTGTTTCCTTACCATAAAAAGAATGATTTAAAACATTATATTAATTGTCCAAAGATTCATGAAAAAATACAACAAACAACATTGATTTATTCTTGTAAAATATGAGTACGAAAGAAATATAGTATTAAGAGTTGAACGAATTATCTATATTATTGAAGCAGTAATAGGCCTACACATAGAACTTTTGTGTTTGATGAATGACAAATATCAATCATAAACGTATCATATTATAGCAGTTTTCAATATAATCATCAACTTTCTACGACGTATAATTCCCTATAAAGATAGTAAAAATGTAAATAGTCTTTTTAATACAGATACTTATTATTAATATAGTTATTATAAATTGTTAACCGAATTATTTTTCAAAAGATTGTAGACATCTTATTTATAATTAGTCTCTGGAGAATCATTTCGTATTTCAATAAAATTTCAGTTAAATAGACAGTTTATCTCGATTTAAACACAAAAAAAAAAGACACAGTTGAAAGGAAATACGATAGAAAATGAGACAAAGTGCATATAAATAAAGTTTTAATTCGATGGAATGGAGGAGGATACCACAGGGATAGACAACTCATAAGTCGAAAACAATCTGATATACCTAAAAAAAAACAAAAAAAAAAAAACGAAAAACGTTTAGATATTGTAATAATATTACTAGTTACATAGTGTGTTAGTGACTTTATAAGATATGTAAGGGGTATATATTGTATAAGGTCACTAGCACACTATGTAACGAATTTATCTTACCAACTATCTTTATTTGTTGAATTTAGACTATAGTTGTGTCATTTGCAATCATACCACATCTTCTTTTTTCTATATTAAAGTGTTAAAGTGTTCAATTTTAAGACCTTCTTCCATTGGTCTGCACAGAGAAACTAATGTCAACAATATCAACTTAATATCAACAACATTGATATAACAATATTAAACAGAACTTTCAATACATTTAAATAATCAAACAGTGCTCAAATAACTCCATTTCTTACTGTGCATTGAACTAAGCCCAGCCTCCCTACTAACATAATATGGAATACACGGTCTCCACGCGGCGGCTTTTCACCAATTGTATTCCTGGAAATGTACAGGAAGTAAATCAATGTACGAAGCCAAAATGGACAATTTACAAATGAAATTTTGATCTGCATTTTATAATCAACAATTTTATGTAGAAAGATCTTTAAAAACTCAAAATGTTTTCTTTGCTATTTCATATTTTTCTACATTTTTTACAAGGACCAGCATCGATTTCATGTATTGAAGAAACCCACATGAGCGATGTCAAATTAGATGCAAGTTTATTTGGAGGAGGTTTGTTAGATATACTTCTTGATATGCGATGCATTTATTGCAAATGGTACTTCCTAAAATTTATTATAAAATAAAACTAGTTTATTGAAGCATATAAATCTTTGACCCTTTTGTGGTTTAGTGCTCTCACATATTTAACATTTTTTTTTACCAGTCAACCTATTTGTCACGAAGGTATCTTTACTAGAAAATTCTGTCGTGGGCACGGTTAGCGATGCCACACGTATTCTATTTATTCTTATTCGAAATATTTTCAGGGTAGATTATACATTTAAATTGTAGATGACAATCAATTAGAACGTGTACCAGACAGTGCTGACTATCCGATAAACGAACACATGTGCTTTACTACAGGTAATTCTATATGTCTTTAACAACTTTCTTTACACGGTATCGTGTATACTTTGTTTGGTTTATCTCTGCTACATTCCAGTAATAAGTAGAACTGTAAATGGTTTTAACCATTTTACCGAAAACGAACTATGCTCGTTTCACTTCACCAAAAATTAAGCAAACTGAAAATGAAAAGTGAAGTAGAAAAATGACATTTAATGTACGAGTTCCCATATTCGTTCATTTCTTTAAATTCAAAATGCATTAGTAGACGAGAAACAAGACCGTATCATACAAAGAAAAACGGCGAAAACATAAATAGCAGTCTACAACACACAACAGAAAACCTAAGATTGAGCAAAACGAAGTCCAGCAAAAATTCTTTGATGATCTCTTGTAGGTCCTCTGTAAATGAGCATGTTGGAATTTCTTTTTAGAAGGACAAAATTCATATTTTGTAATGCAACAAACATATTTATTCACTGTTACTAATGTGAACAGATTATACTGCAATTTGTGAATTTTAGATTAAGAGTTAACAAAGCATGTGTGCACATTGAATATGTGATGAGAATAACATATTTCAAAACATGTCTTAATTCACACGAATAACCAGTTTACAACTTAAAGCTATTTCATTTTCAGTAACAACCAAGAATAATGGTATTGCCTCCAGATTTTAGATATTTTAATTCATCATTTAAAAAATAAACAAGTGCAGAAGCATTTATTAAAGTCATTAACTGCCAATTATTCTCATTTGCACAATCTAATGTTCAGGAAATGTTTGAATTTGCATGAGTAAATAGTATAAATTCAAGATAGTGAGGAGTTTTCTAAAGAATTTTCATATCAGTTTTTCTCAAGTCTTAACTTAACATAGAACATATCTATACTGTACAACTCGGATGTTTTGGGTAATTCAATATATAAAGAATTATTTATTCTACAGACAAAATTATTCCTCAATATAAGATATCAATAGCGTTAATGTGTATTAATGTTCATTAATTAAAGTTTATGTAAGTGTTTATTTCCTTGCAGCTGCCATTTGTATCTTGATCTCTTATTCTTGACTTCAAAAGGAAAACCGACTGAAATCACCAACATTTTGATAACAAGTAAAGTCATAAAACGTATACTTCTATATTGTACACATAATTAATGAAATACTTCAACAATTTTTGTCCAATTAACAAACCTTGTAAAAAAAAAGGTTAGATTATAACCTTTCTTGTAGTTGGAATATATAAAGCATAATCAATAATCAAACATAAAAAAGGTTACATGTTACGGAATAAAAAGTGGTTAGTATCATAACTTGTTGAAACAGCTTACAGATATGAACTATACGTAATATTCCAGAATTATCTGTGTGGTTAGCTTATAAATTTATTGACTGTTGGTTACTAAAGGTTCAGTGTCGGTAAGTTTATCAATTGGTTAAAACGGTTTTAAGGATATGAACTGAAAGGAGTATTGTAAATTTATAAATATAGTAAATATTTAAACTAGTTAAAATTGCTTCGAATACAGGAAATAAAATAGCAGTCTCAAGATAACTAACACGTTATTTCAGAACCAGGGTATTATGAAGAAGGATATTTCGGGATAAGAATAGAGAACGTAATGATTGTTCGGAAATGTAAACAGAAGGTACGGTTATGTTATCGTCATTTAACTTGTAGGAACTTGTGTAAGATTGAAGCATTTCTTTGGTAAAGTTCTATGTTACAATGTTTCTTTAAGCATTCTTACCACACAGAAGTAACCAATTTATCTGAGGAATTGAGATTTAGTTACTGTTCGTGACATTTTCATTTGCTGAAATGTCTTCATTAACATTCTTAAAGGTTCACCCTAAACTCCAAAGTCAATACGATACTTTCAGTGTTACTTTAAGGCAGATTCAACATATTCTACTGCAGAACCACACGCGAGGAATAGGCAATAAACTTCTAATAAATCTTCATACTTGTTTGTTCATTTATTGTTTTTTAAAAGATTTTGTTGGAAACAGGTGTTATATAATGACGTATAACGCGGATATGACATTTCAAGGTGGAAATAAAATTGTCATTTCCCAAAATAACTAATTTACAGCATACAGGAAACAATCTTGCACATAATTACAAATGTTACTTCTTCGGAACACCATTTTTGTAAAATTCCATTCATTTTAAAATATAGGACATGAACTATTATTAGGACTCATTTCAAAGTTTATTACTCTGGGTATTTCACCATTTTGTTTAGATAACATGCTATCAATGATCTCTGATCATTGTTGTGTATTCTTTTCAGTACAATATATCATCTCATCATTTCCTGGAGTTTGAAACTGTGACCTTTATCCCATATGAACCAAAATTGATTAACTATGATATCATGAGTCAATCTGAAGTAAGTGATATATGCTGATAAAATTAATGTTAATAAGTTCGCAGGATTAAGAGAAACAGTATTTTTTTTTATTTTTTATTACTCACGTACTGGTTTTAACCTTTTGTGGATTCTAAAAAAAATCTAAACAACTTTTGGATAATTTGAAATCTCGCTCTTTCTCTGAAATATATTCTGTCAAAACATTTCATTTGTGAACCATATTTATCACCATTCCCCATGTCAAAATTGAAAATCAACTTTAAGAAACAGTACACGATGCTTTTCAATATAAAAATGGTAGAAAACGCTTTGGAATACGAAAAGACATATTTCGTTTAAAGTTTTTAGAAATGTAAGGAACAAGTGACCAGTATGCTGGAGTTTTTTTATTGACATTATATTAGTTGAATTTTAATGTAGACTGTTTCAACAAATTATCGTTATTCCTGATGAAACGAAGTGATTTATTTTATCTAGCAATACTTATAGTACATGGGAACAGTCATATTACTCGACAATCCCAGGAAAAGGCAGTCGAATAGTTTTATTTCAAATCGAAAAAAAGAAAACGAAAACAAAACAGGAAAAAAATTGAAATTGAATCGTTTCATGTCTAGTTCCAAATTGGTTTTGAAAAGTGTTTCTGATACATCAAATAACGTCAAAAGGTAGGTTATGCGTAAACAATTTGCAACCGGAAGTGAATATCCTATATTAGCCCCTAGACCAACACGGATGTTTGCCATATTGGACTGGAACGAAAGCTGTTTTACTTGCAACGTTGCAACATATCGATTCCTCCGAATTAGAACTAATTTCATTAAACCAGATTATTGTGAAGACCAAAAAACATGATATAATATACAACTAGAATATTTCTGCACAATGAAATAGATATTAATCAAAATTACTATGGGAGTTTATTCATGTAATTTTGTTTGTAGGTTGATTGGATGAACAGTTACCACAAAGAAGTCTGGGACAAGGTGTCGCCATTGCTGAAAAAGAAAAATAATAATATTGCTTTGGAGTGGCTTCATAAAAGAGTACAGCCCGTGTCTTTACACCATAACATTCATAGTTTTTACGAAAACAGTGATAAAATAGAGTTATGACGAAAGATTCATATAACTTAGTAATATATTATCTTCAGTTTGAATTATATGCAGACAAACAACAAGAAAATATTAACAAATACTTTATGTTGATTTTCAGTTTCCTTTTGTTTATCCCAAATCTCTTATGAATATCTATATATACTAATGAAGAAAGTTCTAAATTTAATTTTGTTATTTCTTCAAAACTTCACTTTGCTATTTTGAATTTTAGATGATTTTTGTAAATGTTTATATCTATTTGCTAAAATAAAACATAAAATATCCCAAACTGACAATTTTAGGATAATTTTTATGTCAAGTACCATTAGCAGGAATTGAATATTTTTGACATACATATTAATATTCACGTCAAACCCTGTTTGTTATATTGTATATCGCATGTCACACCCAATATTTTGAAAACTCTATCCAATTGATACAAAGCAGAAATACATCTTACAAAAACACAGATTGGACGTGGCAATGTACGTATACCACCAATAAAAAAGACACTAAATACTTAAAATAATCAAGCATCATCAATTGTTATCAGTCTTTTCTGTGCATAGTTATAACTAGAAAGAACACTCGTAGAAAAGAACTATGCATCAGTTCTTGTTGTTTTGATTGTCAAATATCAAAACTTTAAAACAAGCATAACAATTAATTTGGCTGCGTGAACATTTTTTTCCCTGGAATTGAATTTATTTGTAAGGCCCAAACCCGAAATTCAAAATCAAAGTGGGTATGGGTATTAAAATAAGGGAGGACATTTTTTGGGCGAAAAGAACATAAAAGTAACTACAAAAGACATTGAAAGTCAAACTTGAATGAGGGTGCTGGAAACCAAGTTTTTTTTAAGTGTCTAGATTCATCAACGCATAAAGTTTGTAATACATCATGTCAATACTGAGGCACTGACTTTTATTCGTGGGGTACCAATTTTCGTGGTTTTCGTGGTTGACTTTATCCACGAATTTAAGTATCAAACGAAATAAAACAACCATTGTCCAACTCAAGACATGGAAAGATCCCCGTCGGTAGGTTTGACGATACTGATATGATTTAGGGAATATATTGAATAACGCCAAATCTGAGAATACTTTCGTAGCAGTCACAGAACTACAACCGCATGCAGGACTATACCCATTTAATCTTTAATAACCTAAACTGTACAACTTTTGAAATATATTTTTGATCGATGAAAGTCAGATTTTCGGTATTGATATGCTAGTATGATAAAGTGTTCATTTTATATAGTACGTTCATAAATGATATTTCTTAATGACCCCATAGTCCTCAATTTGTTTTAAACACTGGCAATTTCACGTTTTCTGCACTTACTTATCATATAGATGAAACAAACCACATGTACCCATTAATTTGTATAACCCTTCACAAATTTACTAATTTCTTGATTTGATTTGACAGAAAATTCAATTATATAAGTTTTACAAACTAAAACAGTTAAGCCTTCTAAATGTTATTACTGTCATAATGATGAACGTTTTTCATAGCACTTTTAGAATTTCAATTCCGATCAATTTATATATGAATGATATTTCACATACACAAAACATAAAACAGCTGATCAGTTAAGTTCAATTCAATAGAATATAAATTTCTTGGAAAACAACATTCATGAAAGAGGTAAAAATTACTGTCACGTAAAAGAAGTTACAAATGGAAAACAATATTCATCAATATTTTTCCAATTGAATATCCCCACAGAATAATATAGATTATTGCTATTTTGTGCATTTTTCGTTTGATCTTTTGTTGTGATCATTTTCATATGCTACTCGCTTGAGATGGAAAAATTATCGCTAAAAACTAAGCAGGCACGTGGCGTTGCTAACGAAATTGACATGAAATTGACAACGTCGTCATAGGTAAAATAGCGATAAACAGATTATCATTGATCATCTCAACTCGATTGCCTTTCTCGCTTTCGCCGTCCCGGCTCAAGCGAGAAAATCAATCTCGTTGAGATGATCAACGATAATCTATATACATTATTTTTTTCCAACATATATTACAATTATAACATCGTTTATAACGATGTTTCTAGTGGATTATCTAGATCTGTTACACGGAACAAATATACGTTGACACGAAATTGACGTTTCTTCATAATATAAAGTTATAAAAGTAAGAAATATTCTGTTATATTATTTCCACTAACGGAATAAAGGGTATAGAATATTTGTTCCGACTTGAACAGATGTTATGGTAGTTAGGCGGAATAAATATTCGTTGTCACTACAACAAAAAACGGAGTTTCCTTATGTTTGATTCTCAAGTTTTCCCACATAAGACTAGGAGAACAGAAATTTTGAATAGATCGACTAAGGTTGTGTGAATTGACTTTTGGAGAGGTATTTGAGAAATAAAAAATCTAAAGTGTGTGAATACTACATTATAAAGGAAGAACAAGATAATTAACCTTTGTTAATTCTGACTACAATATTCATGACGAATCTTTCTAAAGTAAAATTCATAGGATCACCGCGAGCAAAAACGTTTTAAAAATCACAAATGAAATTGAATAAATAGAATTTTACTGTAGATATGATCTCCACATTATTGTGATGATATCTGACTTTTGTCTTTTGCACATGTTATTGGGTCGGTCTTGTATGTAAATTATGTTTTAAACGTTTGGACTTTTTCCATATGTGTTTCGATACTATTTAAATTTGCCTACTAACTTTAATGCAGTAAATAATAATGAAGCCGACATAGCAATCAGCAATCATAAACATTTTGCATTAAACGAAAACAATACTTTTGTTTTGGTGAGGCTGATCTCTTTTTAATATCATGCAAAATTATCTTGAGTATAAAGTTGTTTTGTCTTAAATTAACTCTTGACTTAGTTATAGAAAAAAACACGGATTTCTCCATTCTGACTGTTACAACGCGTACTGATGGAGTAGGCCTAGCGTGAACAAATGGTGTGCTTACAACCATAATGTCGGATTATCTGTTTTAAAAGCGATGCACGATCTTTGCACGAACAAATCCTGTCAATGTGTTTTCATTTAACTTCAGCTAAAATATATGATACTAAATTACTGGCTGAATATATTCTTTTTACTTCAAATTTTTCGTCCATTATGATGGTCGACCGACTTCGCAAGTAAACCTAAGTAAACGATTTATTTTCAATCATAAGTTAAGCAAATAACACTGATCAATGATTCCAGTCATATCATTTACAAACTCAACATTATGTGCTTAAATATTGCTTAATGTAGAAAATTTGCACTTACTTTTGCCCACACAATCTATCAGACAACTTGAACAATTATATTTTGCCACATTTTTATTTAAATATCATAAATAATATTTGATGTTGAAATAATCTCATCGTGCAATTCTTTTGGAAGTCGTAAACATTTATTTTCAGTATGAAGAATATTATTTTAAGTCCATTACACCGATTTATTTGTCCGGTGTAGACAGATGAAAGCTGGTATGAATGATAAACTTCAATTTGGTATATCTATTCTAGATTATCGCTCTACAATAATATATAAATTGATTTCCAAAGAAAATAGTGTATCTGTGATTCGTTAAAAATATGATTTGTATGTCTAGACATTGCAGAAATTGATAACTTGAAATGCGATTTTAAATAATATTAAACAAATGAGTTGCGTTCATTCACACTAGTGGTTCACAGCTACGTTTTTTTTGGTCCCCATGGTGATTTCTAATACATATTTACGCAAAACTGTTCAATACGATGGTTTGGTATGTCATAAATTTTTACTCTCTTATTTTGAGCAGAAGTGTAGAATTGTGTCATGAGATTTTTCATGGGCGTTGTAAAATATTTCCAAAGTAGGCGCAGGTCAAGTCGAGTTCCAACCACTGGATCATCATGAAACAATCAAAAAGTAAAAACTCGAGAAGGGGATGGGAGGGTTTAAATAGATATAGGAAGATGTGGTGTGAGTGCCAATGAATCAACTCTCCATCCAAATAACAATTTAAAAAAAAAAAAAGTAAACCATTATAGGTCAATGTACGGCCTTCCACACGGAGCCTTGGCTCCCACCAAACAACAAGCTATAAAGGGCCCCAAAATTACTAGTGTAAAACCATTCAAACGGGAAAACCAACGGTCTAATCTATATAAATTAAAAAAACAAAAAAAAAAAAAACAAAAACAAAAAAACAAAAACAAAAAAAAAAAAACAAAAAAAAAACATATTTTATTCTTGTCTTTCATGTTTGCTATTGCGCTTTGTCTATGTGCCATTCTGTGTTTCTTTGTTGTATATGACGTGACTCTGTACTACGCATCCCGTCATTGTGTTACTGTTTTATGGTAAAATTTTCTATTTTTATTTGGCTAATGAGTTTCTGATATGTTTTACAAAAAAATGTACAGTGATTAAGATTATAACACAATGTTGACTGCTGAACCCCTATTTTAGACATTTTTACCTATTATGTCTGTTTGTTTTGTTCACAAATCATTGGCAATATACTGAAATTTTATTCGACTGACATACAAGTAAAAGGTTAAGCTTGCAATAAAACTAGGTTTGATCCACCATTTTCTGCATAAGAAAATTCCTATACCAAGTCAGGAATATGACAGTTGTTATTTATTTTTTTGAAAATTCCTCGGCGTTTTTTGTATTTTTGTAATTTTACATTGTTTCCTCTGAAAACCTCCATGATCCATCAATGTGTCATAATGCTGTGTATGATGATATGAGTGACATAAGATATGGTGTAGTACCCTTTAAAATCGAAACTACTCGGTTTGAAAAAACAGACTTACGTGACAGTGTTCATTTTCATTGTAATATTTTAGAAAATTGAAAAAAAAAAACATATAATATAAAATTCTAAGGGCATGATCTATGACTTGGTTATTAATATATTTGATTACACTGAATAGTTTTAAATCTGATCTCATAAAGAAAAACAATTATGACGTCACATTTTCTTGCAATTATCCTAAATCATATTGTGACGTCACGATAAATGCGTCCATTCTTTATGGCGCCAAATACAAAGAACACCTATTTTTCTGCAAAAAGATTCCATCAAAAAAAGTGCGTACAATACGATATTTCTCTACTTTCGAAAGTTGAATTCTGAATACTCGGCAAGTCTCACATTTTATATTTCTATAGCTACTGTTTCGAGTGGGTAAATCTTGTATCACACTTGAAGCAGTGGTATAATCTATATTTGATTATATTGAAATACTGTCAACATTATTGGAAAAACCTGCTATACCAGTTTAGCAAAAAGAAACAATATTGTATACCATTAGCAGCTCTTTGTAGTGTTTTTTAAATCTTAAATTGATTTAAATATGTGTTTGGATAATCTCTTACCTATCACAGAGTATTTGCAGATATTGAAAGTTATTAGAAAGCAAATTCAACTAATATATAAAAAATTTCTTAGATGCTAATATACCAATAAGTACATATCCAACGGATTTAGTGGGAAGAAGTCATTAACAGTCCAAAAAAAATAGCATGGTCATGCCAATACCAACATAAGAGTATCGCATGACCCAAATAGCAGTTCGCCAGGGTAAAACCTTAGAATATCTGCCTTAATAAATGTCATTTTTATTCCGCCATGATCCTCAATTAATAAGAAATGCTGACAATTGCAAGTTGTCTGCACTCACTCGTCATATACATGAAATAAATATGAAATGTACTCAATAATTTGTTTAAACCTACACAAATTTAATAATTTCTTGATTTGATTTAATAGATAATTGTATATGCGCTCTATAAACTACGATCATTAAGCCTAAATGTTATTTTTGTCATAATGATGAACGTATTTTATAGCAATTCCAGAAATTCAATTTTGATCAATTATTAAACAATGTTATTTCACATTATTCAAAAATATAAAACATATCGTATGTGATATTCAGTTCAATGGCATACACATTTCCTTTGGAAAGAGATAAAATCATGAAACGAAAGCAGAAGTTTTCGTTACGTTTTGCTTTTATTCTAAACGCATTGGACTGCGAGAAATTGTCTTTTAACTAAAAATCTAATATGTGACAGGAATTAAAAAAAAAAAATCAAAATGATAACGACAGTATATATAGGAATCACCATGACCACTATATGTAAAACGAAAAAAAATAATTTCAGCTTTAGTTACTAGTTTTGACAACTTTTACAATAACATAAAATAGTCATATCATACTAGTATCAGCATTTCTACACACATTCCTTTACAAAATCCAGGTAACAGATCAGAATTAACTGGAATTAAGACACAGTAAGGAGCTTTGATAAAAGTAAAAGAGAAAGAGTATCGTCCTGTCAGACTAAGTCTTTCAACTTTGGTTGTCTTCATGTCAAGTATTAAAAAATAAAGGATTTTAAATACTCGCTTTGAAAAGACAGACTTACGTGACAGTGTTTATTTTCATTGTAATATTTTAGGAAATAAAAAAAAACAACATATCATATAAAATTCTAAGGGCATGAACTATGCCTTTATTATTAATATATTTGGTTACACTGAATAGTTTTAAATCTAATCTCATAAAGAAAAACAATTATGACGTCACATTTTCTTGCAATTATCCTAAATCCTATTGTGACGTCACGATAAATGCGTCCATTCTTTGTGGCGCCAAATACAAAGAACACCTATTTTTCTGCAAAAAGATTCCACCTAAAAAAGTGCGTACAATACGATATTTCTCTACTTTCGAAAGTTGAATTCTGAATACTCGGCAAGTCTCACATTTGACATTTCTATAGCTACTGTTTCGATTGGGTTAATCGTGTATCACACTTGAAGCAGTGGTATAATCTATATTTGATTATATTGAAATGCTGTCAACATTATTGGAAAAACCTGCTATACCAGTTTAGCAAAAAGAAACAATATTGTATACCATTAGCAGCTCTTTGTAGTGTTTTTTAAATCTTAAATTGATTTAAATATGTGTTTGGATAATCTCTTACCTATCACAGAGTATTTGCAGATATTGAAAGTTATTAGAAAGCAAATTCAACTAACACTACAAACCATTAAAGTCTGAAATGGCCTATATCTGTACTAGACTGTACTGATTTTTACTCGACCAGTCTGAATTGGTCTGACTTTTACTTGACATTACTCGACCCCAGTCTGAACCATACTTGACTGTACTGAATCGTACTTGACCCTTATCTTTGCCGTTGAAAATAGTCTGAACTATTACTCGACCAGTCTGAAACAGTCTTAACCCATTCTCGACATGTACTCGACCTTTTTTTCCAGTCTCAACCATACTTAACCAAAGGTCTGAACAATACTCGACCAGTCTGAACCATACTAGACCAAAAAACCTCTACTTTTTTAACTGTTAAAATAAATTTCTTTTTAACTGACATATATAACAACAGCCAACAAAATTTATAAAAGAGTTTAACCTTATAAAAGAAATATATCTTTGATTATATTTAGGATAAAAAAAAAAATATTATATATAACTTATATCAAAAAGGGATAAAATTAAATAAATAAATAAAATTGTTTTTCTGATTAGTGGTGAAATATAAAGCATCACCTCTGCTTGGGGCAAACTCATAAATAAGATCACACCTGGTCAGAGGTATTAAATTCTAAATAACATTGATTAAAAATTGCAACATCCTGTTTAAATTAAATAACAAGGCCTTTCGAATATACATGTATGTACTAGATCAGTAATACACGAATTTAAGAAAATAGGGCTTTCTTTTTACCTGTAAAACACACATGTACTGAGGTAATTAGAATATATTAAAGTGTTTTATGTATGCCATGTTAATTTGACAAAAAAATACTTAAATTAATTGAAAAAAAAATTTACTGTTACTTTGGAATATATTTCCTTTTTTAAAATGGTTATCAAGGATTGCTATGGAAATTCTATTATAATGATTATATTAAATTCTTGGTTTAATAAAACAAAACAATTAAGCTCTCATTTTTTAAAAATTTATTAAGTTGTTTTATATACTATTTTAAAGATATTTTAATAAAAACACATTCACTGCATTATTACCTTAACTCAACTGACACCATAAATCTATACTAGGCTTCAGTTAATGGTGAAAATAGTCCAATTACCATAAAATACTTCCGAAATATTCATAAAATTTTGAATAATATTGAAAATATTAGTCACAATTCAATTTTTTAGATTATTTGGTCAGCTTGTTTTATTTATATTTTAAAAGTTGATATATATTATTATGTAAGTGTTGATTAATATTGAGATGAAGTTATAGTATGATTGATTATTGTGAAATTTTAATTTCAATACTGTATTGAATACATTTTCAATTTCAAGTTGTTGTTCAAATTTCATTTTTATTAAAAAAAATCCTAAATTGATAAAATTCAGTTGATAGATACAAAGAATAGGTCTATTTTGGTTAAGACTTGGTCGAGTATGGTTCAGACTAGGTCGAGTATGGTTCAGACTAGGTCGAGTACGGTTCAGACTAGGTCCAGTACGGTTTAGACTAGGTCGAGTACGGTTCAGACTCGTCTAAAACGGTTAAGTACTGGTCAAGTACACATTCAGACTGTTAAGTATGGTTCAGACTACAGTCCAGTATTATCAAGTAAATCTCAGACGAATTCAGACTGGTCGAGTAAAAATCAGTACAGTCGAATACAGATATAGGCCATTTCAGACTTTTAATGGTTTGTAGTGTAATATATAAAAAATTTCTTAGATGCTTATATACCAATAAGTACATATCCAACGGATTTAGTGGAAAGAAGTCATTAACAGTCAAAAAAAAAAAAAAAAAAAAAAAAAAAAACAGCATGGTCATGCCAATACCAAAATAAGAGTAGCATGACCCTAATTGTACAAAACGTTATTGAAAAACATACATAGTATATTTACTAATTAGATTAATGTTAGTATATAGGATGACAATATTCAAGATTTTATCACAGTGTTAAATTGATAACCTTTCAGAAGTAGCTCAAACGAAGGGTCAATAATAAGTTTACATGAAGTTTTATGGTGGAGAGGGACATGCATCGTAAATGGGCTATGTCACAGATTTTCTGAAAACTGTGCATACACCTTTGGCTCGTTGAACTATATATGAAAATTGAAAAAATGATGCCTATATCTCATGTGCTTCCTATTTAAATGTTAACCTATTTTGAAAGAATTCAATCAGTAGTAATTCATAAAACTATAGAGAATGTATTATGTTTTCGATTTTCAGATATAATTAACGAACCCAAACGATTTTCAAAATGTTCCCCAAATCTGTGACAAAGCCCATTTAGTGTTCCTTGACCTAAACGTCAACTTTGTCGGAGGGAGTTGTAACTAAATATTTTTTTTTAATAATTCTTCTCTAAATTCATAAAACGGAGAAATGTAGAAAAGTTTGAAATTATTCATGCCAATACCGAAGCACTGAATTTTAAGGAGTAATATTACACTAAGGGAATAGCAGTTCGCCAGCGTAAAACCTTACAATATCTGCCTTAATAAATGTCATTTTTATTCCGCCATGATCCTCAATTAATAAGAAATACTGACAATTGCAAGTTGTCTGCACTCACTCGTCATATACATGAAATAAATATAAAATGTACCCAATAATTTGTTTAAACCTACACAAATTTAATAATTTCTTGATTTGATGTAATAGATAATTGTATATGCGCTCTATAAACTACGATCATTAAGCCTAAATGTTATTTTTGTCATAATGATAAACGTATTGTATACCAATTCCAGAAATTCAATTTTGATCAATTATTAAACAATGTTATTTCACATTATTCAAAAATATAAAACATATCGTATGTGATATTCAGTTCAATGGCATACACATTTCCTTTGGAAAGAGATAAAATCATGAAACGAAAGCAGAAGTTTTCGTTACGTTTTGTTTTTATTCTAAACGCAATTTGACTGCGAGAAATTGTCTTTTAACTAAAAACCTAATATGTGACAGGAATTAAAAAAATTCAAAATGATAACAACAGAATCACCATGACCACTATATGTAAAACGAAAAAAATTATTTCAGCTTTAGTTACTAGTTTTGACAACTTTTACAATAACATAAAATAGTCATATCATACTAGTATCAGCATTTATACACACATTCCTTTACAAAATCCAGGTAACAGACCAGAATGAACTGGAATTAAGACACAATAAGTAGCTTTGATAAAAGTAAAAGAGAAAGAGTATCGTTTGTCAAACTAAGTCTTTCAACTTTGGTTGTCTTCATGTCAAGTATTAAAATAAATGATTTTAATTACTCATGACGGGTAGTAAAGAAAACTTTATCACATCCCCTCAAGCACGAATCGTGTTTAACCCACATATATAATTAAAACAAGAAGGATTTATAATTCAACAGTAAAGATCACGGTGACGATATGTTTCAGCATCTGCTTTTTAATGTAAAAGTACAGCCAATGGTTTTGAGATATACGATGTTCTTTGATGTCTTTGTTAATTATTGTTGTTATAAAACATGGGTGTGGTATGGTTAATTATAAGACAACTCTCCACTAGAGACTTATTGACGTAGGTGTTAGCAACAACATGCGACTGCATGTGAGGCTTTTAACAATGAACAACCCTATACCTCAGGTCCAGAAATAACAAATGTACATCTGTGTAAAAAATATGTCAGATACTGTCTTGCATACTCATATGTATTTATACATTTTGATTACCTGTATGATGTATGTGTTTTGATACTTAATGATTGTATTCAATTATTAAACTCCAATGGATATATGTATCTCTGATGAGTTAATTTATTATGAAGAAAAAATATACTGTCATACAAGTGAGAGGTTTAGCTTGCTGTTGGATCAGGTTCGGTCTATCATTTTCTGCATGGGAAAGTGCCTGTGCCATGTCGGGAATGTGACAGTTATTATTCATTCGTTTGATATGTTTGAGCTTTTGATTTTTCCATTTGATTAGAGACTTTCCGTTAAAAATTTTCCTCAAAGTTCAGTATCTTTGTATTTTACTTTTTACTCGCAGGTTTATGCCAGGCAAGTTATTATCCAGTGTAAAGTCATCTTACAGTGTACAGACTAGGAAGGGAATTTGGTTATCTTATCTGTTTTGCATAAACCAATGGCTTGACTCGTACTGTTGAGATTGGTAAAGTGCAAAAAATGGTCAGAATGGGAACATTAAGTCTGATGGCAAGGTTGGGAGCGCGGTACTAGTTTTTCAATGGCTTTTGATTGAATTTTTGAAGGAAAAAGGTCGGTTCCTACATTTCGTACCTTCCATTTTTACGAGTTTGCCGTCCTACATGATAGTCCATCGACATTTATAAGCCTACCTGAAATAAATGTTATATTGTCAATAAAAGCTTTAGGCAAATAACAATGATCAATAATTTACAGTTTACAAGACTACTCAAAGAAAACCCACACCACTTTTTAAATATCATTTGCAATATTTGATGTTGAAATGATTGATCCTGCAATTCTTTCAGAATGCGAACAGTTTCATTCTCGATATGAAGAATATTGCTTTTAACACCAATGTATACGTCCATTGGAGACTAAAGAGAGCTACATTTAGTATGAATGATCAAAGTCAAAATTTTAATAAATTCAGCATTATAGACATGTACAGTAGGTTTAATTAAAATGAATATGCTAATTAATATAATAATGAATGTTACATTAGGTAATATTGATAATTACAACTGATATACCTTTTCTAACACTGAAAAAATAAAATGTGTAATAAGCTTGTCTTGAAATCTGGCGATTTAAAGCATGACATATATTTTGAAACATGTGTTTTATGTTGAAGACGTACTATGTAGACCATTATTTATGTTATTTTAGCCCAAGAGTCAATGCTTCAGCACTAAAAAGATGTTTAACAGATGTTACTTAAAATGTTCGTTGATACATTAAAAGCATTAAGAAGAAGTCAAACAAATATTTGAAAGGATAAATTATTTAGAGAAGGAAGCAAAGGATATTAAACATTGCAAAACCAAGATCATAAATAAAGCTGTGTGTACTCCCTGTTAAATCTAATGTGAATCCATCCATGTGTGTTAATTCGTGTATTGTTTTAATTGTATTTACTTAATTATTGTACATATATATATATATAACTCGTCTAAACATCAACCCAACAATGTTAGATCTGTAAGTTTGCTTTCGCAAATTTTTTGTTCTTCCCTCGCCGGGATTCGAACCCATGCTACTGAGATATCGTGACACCAAATCGCCTGCACTGTAGCCGTCCCGCTAGACTATATATATATATATATATATATATATATCAGTCTAAAGATTTGCACAACGGTACTGATATAAGATGTTATAATACGAAAATGTTGTTATTAAATCATGTTGACAAATATTTCGGCTCAACAAATGGCCTTCTTCAAGTGTCACAAGTTTTAACTATATTGATACATAATGTAGAAGGTGTAAAAATAGATCAGTAATAATACAGGTAAGTTTTGGTCGATTGATTTTAATCCAAAATCCTGAATATCATAATATAAACAAAACACTATAATTCAATATACGTGACTGTGTATATTAACAATAAAAATGAGTGAAAAACAAAACTGTTAGTATTTCTTATTGATGCCGTTTGGATGATGTACATTAAGTTCCTTTATCCAAAAGCTTTCCCGAACCTGTCGCTGGGCATCACTCCAGTGAATGTTCTGTTCAATCACTAGAATTTTCATGCGGTTAAAGTCATCAGGTTTGTGACCCGACTGTCTGAAGTGCTGAGAAACTGGGAGAAGTGACTTCTTAGAGATATCACTCCTATGGCCATTGAGGCGTTTGTGGAAAGGCTGCTTTGACTCACCAACATATTGGAGGCCACAAACCGAACATTCTAGTATGTAAATAACATTCATACTTTTGCAGGTAACATTGCAAAATATCTTATAGTTGTTTTCGGTTGCCTTACTGTGAAATGTTGATGAATGCTGCATCTGTAGGCAGCATTTGCAGCGTTTTTCTTCACACGAACGACATTCTCCAGAAGTACTTCTATTATCAAACACTTCAGCCCGCACCAGCAGGTTCCGCAGACTACTAGGTTGCCTAAAAGCTATCAATGGAGGCTCGGGCAAAATTTGGATAGTTTGGAATTCTTTTCAACTGATTTCCAATGCTCACGAATGACACCAAAGCTGTTTTTGAGAGATGGGTGGTAAGTAAGAACACATGGAGTCCTTTTATTTTTCTTTTTAACTTTGTATTCCAATAGTTCACTCCTCTGAATTGACTCCGCTTTCTGAAAGCTTTTTTTTGATATTTCTGTGTTTGTAGCCCCTTTGCTTCAAGCGAGTTTCAAGTTGACGTAATTGTCTTTTAGTTGTTTCTGTGTTGGAACATATTCGCTTGACTCTAAGCGCCTGACTGTATGGGATGCTCTTGGTAAGATGAGCAGGATGGCAACCTTTAGGGGACAAATATTGATGAGTGTCAGTAGGTTTAGAATATAAATCTGTAGATATGATGCCCTCTGTGAGCGAACTTGAAGTATCGAGGAAGGCGATTTTGGATTTAGACTTCTCATGAGTAAATTTGATACTAGGATGTATGTTGTTGGCATGAGTGATAAAAGTATCTAAATCCTCGTCGCTTTTATTCCATTTCATATCCACATCATCTATAAATCTAAACCAGGAAAGCGGTTTTTCGATGGAAGTTTCAAGGAGTTGTTTCTCTAATTTGCCCATGAATATGTTGGCATATGACGGAGCCATTTTGGTGCCCATGGCAGTTCCATTTACTTGCAAATAATGATCTCTATCAAAAGTGAAGTTGTTTTTCTTAAGTACCAGCGTGAGCATTTTGACCAGGCATTCAGTAGGTGGATATTTCACTGGTCTGGAATTCCAAACTTCTTTACATGCATCGATGCCATCTGCATGTGGAATATTAGTGTAGAGGGAGGTGACATCCATGGAAACAAGAGTCGTGTCGGAGGGGAGTGGATTTAAGGCCTGCATTTTTCTTAGATAATCGGTTGTATCTTTGATGTGAGATGATAAGTCTTCAACATGTTGACGAAGATGGAAGTCAACAAATTCCGATATTTTTTCCGTCGGATGACCGTTCGCTGAAACTATAGGTCTTCCTGGGTTATTGGCCTTATGAATTTTAGGTAAAAGATAGAATCTGCCCGGTTTTAGATTTTCTGGTTTCAAATATTCAAGAGTTTTGTCATCGATGAAACCATCGTTATGCATTTCTACCAAACTATCAGTAATTTCTCTGCTGAAAGATGTTGTAGGATCAGAGTCTAGTTTTTGGTAGAACCTTGCATCGCCAAGTTGTCGTTCAGCCTCTTGAATATAGGCAGATTTATCCATGACAACCACTGCACTGCCTTTGTCTGCAGGTTTAATGACGATATTGTTGTTAGATCTTAAGTTTTTCAGTGCAGTCCGTTCTTCATTGGTAAGATTGTCAAAAGGTTTATTGTTATTTTTAGTATTTCTAATAATGTCCGACTTAAAGTTATCAATAAATGATTCCAGGGTAGCATTTTTGCTCGGTTTAGGGATCCAAGAACTCTTTTTAATAAATTTGTAGTTGTTCTCGTCTTCTGAAATTTCTGAGTCCCTATCCGAGCTTATAGTGTTATCCTCCTTCGACGCGAAATATTCCTTACTACGTAGACTTCTAGCAAAATTGTCAAGGTCTTCCGACAATTTGGTGTCATTGACAGGAGCAGGTAGAGGACAGAAATTAAGGCCTCTAGAGAGAAGAGATGTTTCCGATTCCGTTAAATGGTGTTGAGAAAGATTGACCACGATGTTGGAGGGTGAATCAGTCTTTTGAGGTCTACGTTTAAAGCGTCTAATTCGTTTAGTCTTTCTCTCTGATGGTAAGGAAGGGTGGATGTATTCCATGCCATCCCTGCGGAATTTTCGTTTTTGTCTTTCACTTAAATTGTTGGATTGTATAGTAGTTATGTCCTTGAGGCGAGTGTTGATAGCATCACAATTGTCAGATGTTAGATCTCTTTTGCAGCTATTCAAAAGGGTGTTAAACTCGCCAATGAGAGTTTTGAGATGTCCTTCGCAGTGTTGTTTGAGGAGGACCACTAACCGCTTTGAACAATGAAAGAGGGTTTGGTCCCATCTGCGAAGTAATGTATTGGATAAAGAGCCAGGTGCTTGTGGCTTGATCTTGATTTGTAGTCCGTTAGGAATACTTTCATTATACTCGTAGTTAATCAAATTAGATAAATGGTGTTCAGTTCTAATTTGTTTTTGTTTAATAGCTCTAAGTTGTTTAAAATAATCATTGATGTTCATGATATTGGAGCTAAAAACTTAAATTTACTGGGATTATGTGAGTAACATGATACAGGTCATTCAGAGGAAAAATAATATAAAAGTCTATAAAAAAGACCAACACTTGAAGAAGGCCATTTGTTGAGCCGAAATATTTGTCAACACGATTTAATAACAACATTTTCGTATTATAACATCTTATATCAGTACCGTTGTGCAAATCTTTAGATTGATATAATTTTTTCCTTATCTGCATAGTATCGCCTATTTCAGACGATCCGGTACATAGTAAATTTGCTGGTTGGTCTTTTTTTATAGACTTTTATATTATTTTTCCTCAGAAATTTCAGAAGACGAGAACAACTACAAATTTATTAAAAAGAGTTCTTGGATCCCTAAACCGAGCAAAAATGCTACCCTGGAATCATTTATTGATAACTTTAAGTCGGACATTATTAGAAATACTAAAAATAACAATAAGCCTTTTGACAATCTTACCAATGAAGAACGGACTGCACTGAAAAACTTAAGATCTAACAACAATATCGTCATTAAACCTGCAGACAAAGGCAGTGCAGTGGTTGTCATGGATAAATCTGCCTATATTCAAGAGGCTGAATGATAACTTGGCGATGCAAGGTTCTACCAAAAACTAGACTCTGATCCTACAACATCTTTCAGCAGAGAAATTACTGATAGTTTGGTAGAAATGCATAACGATGGTTTCATCGATGACAAAACTCTTGAATATTTGAAACCAGAAAATCTAAAACCGGGCAGATTCTATCTTTTACCTAAAATTCATAAGGCCAATAACCCAGGAAGACCTATAGTTTCAGCGAACGGTCATCCGACGGAAAAAATATCGGAATTTGTTGACTTCCATCTTCGTCAACATGTTGAAGACTTATCATCTCACATCAAAGATACAACCGATTATCTAAGAAAAATGCAGGCCTTAAATCCACTCCCCTCCGACACGACTCTTGTTTCCATGGATGTCACCTCCCTCTACACTAATATTCCACATGCAGATGGCATCGATGCATGTAAAGAAGTTTGGAATTCCAGACCAGTGAAATATCCACCTACTGAATGCCTGGTCAAATTGCTCACGCTGGTACTTAAGAAAAACAACTTCACTTTTGATGGAGATCATTATTTGCAAGTAAATGGAACTGCCATGGGCACCAAAATGGCTCCGTCATATGCCAACATATTCATGGGCAAATTAGAGAAACAACTCCTTGAAACTTCCATCGAAAAGCCGCTTTCCTGGTTTAGATTTATAGATGAAGTGGATATGAAATGGAATAAAAGCGACGAGGATTTAGATACTTTTATCACTCATGCCAACAACATACATCCTAGTATCAAATTTACTCATGAGAAGTCTAAATCCAAAATCGCCTTCCTCGATACTTCAAGTTCGCTCACAGAGGGCATCATATCTACAGATTTATATTCTAAACCTACTGACACTCATCAATATTTGTCCCCTAAAGGTTGCCATCCTGCTCATCTTACCAAGAGCATCCCATACAGTCAGGCGCTTAGAGTCAAGCGAATATGTTCCAACACAGAAACAACTAAAAGACAATTACGTCAACTTGAAACTCGCTTGAAGCAAAGGGGCTACAAACACAGAAATATCAAAAAAAGCTTTCAGAAAGCGGAGTCAATTCCGAGGAGTGAACTATTGGAATACAAAGTTAAAAAGAAAAATAAAAGGACTCCATGTGTTCTTACTTACCACCCATCTCTCAAAAACAGCTTTGGTGTCATTCGTGAGCATTGGAAATCAGTTGAAAAGAATTCCAAACTATCCAAATTTTGCCCGAGCCTCCAATGATAGCTTTTAGGCAACCTAGTAGTCTGCGGAACCTGCTGGTGCGGGCTGAAGTGTTTGATAATAGAAGTACTTCTGGGGAATGTCGTTCGTGTGAAGAAAAACGCTGCAAATGCTGCCTACAGATGCAGCATTCATCAACATTTCACAGTAAGGCAACCGAAAACAACTATAAGATATTTTGCAATGTTACCTGCAAAAGTATGAATGTTATTTACATACTAGAATGTTCGGTTTGTGGCCTCCAATATGTTGGTGAGTCAAAGCAGCCTTTCCACAAACGCCTCAATGGCCATAGGAGTGATATCTCTAAGAAGTCACTTCTCCCAGTTTCTCAGCACTTCAGACAGTCGGGTCACAAACCTGATGACTTTAACCGCATGAAAATTCTAGTGATTGAACAGAACATTCACTGGAGTGATGCCCAGCGACAGGTTCGGGAAAGCTTTTGGATAAAGGAACTTAATGTACATCATCCAATTTGGATTAAAATCAATCGACCAAAACTTACCTGTATTATTACTGATCTATTTTTACACCTTCTACATTATGTATCAATATAGTTAAAACTTGTGACACTTGAAGAAGGCCATTTGTTGAGCCGAAATATTTGTCAACACGATTTAATAACAACATTTTCGTATTATAACATCTTATATCAGTACCGTTGTGCAAATCTTTAGACTGATATAATTTTTTCCTTATCTGCATAGTATCGCCTATTTTAGACGATCCGGTACATAGTAAATTTGCTGGTTGGTCTTTTTTATAGACTTTTATATATATATATATATATACATAGAAACTGAACCCCCAAGGTGCTATTTATTTGTCGTTTGTTTTACTGAGTTCTTGGCTGTTCCCTCGCATTTCTGTTTATTATTCTTTATTCTTATTCTTATTATTCTTTCAGTTTTATTATAAATTGATGGTGGTTGCACTTAAGCTTAATTATCATTAAAGTTACTCACTGGAAGAAACATCACAGATTAATACTCTTAAATGATCAAACAAAATAATCATATTGAGTAGGAAATTGAATTGTAAGTCAACCCAATAATAACATGATAAATAATTAAACGAAAACTGCACATTTCAAATCAATCGAAGAATTAAAATAATTGTCAATTTGTATATACCAAGGTCATTTTCTGTTTCATCAATTGGATATTAGCAAATGTCTCAAGGTGTGATAATTTGAAATTGCAATTCCATAACACAAATATTACCCTACTTCATTCTAGAATCAATTTTATTGTGGATATATGGTTTTAAACTTTTAAAGAAGTAATAATATGATGTATTGGCATTTGATTAAAAACATAATACTAAGCCTAATCTATGAAAAATATGTACCGATAAATATATAATTACTACCTTGAATTGGGGAATATATTCTTCATAACTTTATTATTTTTACTATATTGCAGCATCACAGATGCTTCGACTTGGAAATCAGATAAAAGTGGTTTTCTTCTAAGATATAACTTTCATCATATTAAATTAGTTCAGTCGAAAATGCCTCCTTATTTTAAAGATCAGTCTGTATCAATAATTTCTAATACCTATACCAAACTAATTGCAACTAAAATGTTCAATTACAAACACGTTTTGCAGGATCTAAATATTGACGATTGCAAGTCTAAACCTCCTGATTGCACCTGTGCTGGTTCCCAATTCACATATAATCCGACTGGCCACGTTATTACGGGAGACGTCAATATTGTCAATAACACTTCCCTGCAAAATATTTTATCCTAAGGGCCGAAATATCGTGAGCCTAAATCCATCAATTGGAAACGCAACTTCAAAATACTGATGGATTCAGTCGAGGATTATGCCAGGCAAAGGGTTAACCGCGAGAAGGAAGACGTAGATACTCTTTCCGAATGGATTGAGGCTGTGAGGTCGTTGGTACAAGTCAGAATTAAGAAAATTAATGGGTGTATCAATACCCATGCTACGTCAATCTTTAAAGACCCAAATGCTGCAACACTCTTGTCCTACCTCCATGAAAAATATGTTGTTGTTCGTTCCCGCAGATAAAGCCCCAACACAACATCGTTTTTGTGTGTAATTTCATTACATAAACTGCTTAATAAATGAATTAGGTGTTGATAATTCACTTGGAAACTCAAAATATACCCTCACGACACTTACCAAAGAGAAAATCCTAATTATTCATATATCTGTTCTCTTTTCCTTTGGAATTTCACCCAAAGATGAAGAATTGGATCTTCCTTCACTGTATTGGATACCTAAACTACATAAATGTCCTTACACACAACGGTATATTGCTTGGTCTTCCAAGTGCTCCACGAAACCTCTTTCTAAATTATCTATTTTAGCAGCAATGAAAGTCGGGTTTCAAATTTATTGCAAAACTGCCTATTCTAGAGGTGACGTGAATCAGATGTTTATACTAAGAAAATCCAAAGATTTTGTTGAGTACTTACAATCTAAGACTCTCTCATCTTGCAATAGTGTAAAAACATTTGACTTTTCTACACTTAACAAGTATTCCCCATTCCAAACTAAAAGACAAATTGAAAGAGTTGGTATTACGTTGTTTCATAAAAAAGAATAGCGAAAGAAGATACCAGTATCTTCAGTTGTCTTGGGAAGTGATAAATCCTACTTTGTAAAGAATCACTCTGATTCAAACAAAAAATTATCAGAAACTAACATTATCAAGATACTTGATTTTTTGATTGGCAGCATATTTGTAACTTTCAGCATTCCAATGGGAACCAATTGTTCCCCTCTTTTTGCCGACTTATTTCTTTATTATTATGTGGCTGACTTCATACATAAACTTCTTAGGACGAAAGATAAGAATTAGGCAAAATCCTTTTAGTTTACTTCCAGCTATATTCTCTCACAAAATAATTCTAAATTTGGTAACTATGTTTGGCGCATCTATCCAATCGAACCAGAGATACAGGATACACCAGATACAGTTACGTCTGCCTCATACTTTGACTTATATCTAGAACTTGACAATGAGGCTCGATTGAAAACAACATTTTACGACAAAAGAAATGATTTCAGCTTCCCAATTGTAAACTTTCCATTTCTTTATATAGCAACATCCCCAGTTTTAGGTGTGGTTCGTGTTGCTTAGTCTAGTTTTCTATGTTGTGTATTGTGTACTAATATTTGTCTGTTTGTTTTTTTTATTTTTAAGCCATGGCGTTGTCAGTTTATTTTCGATCTATGAGTTTGACTGTCCCTCTGGTATCTTCCGCCACTCTTTCAACTATGAAATTTTAAACAATTATAACAAACAGCAGGCAACGAAAATTCTCTTTACTTAAACCTTGGCAAATTAAAATAAAATTTAATTAAAAAAACATATAAATCAAATGGCAACAGCTACAAACAAGTAACATATATTAACAATAGCTAAACCAATTATCACTAATTATAGGAAATGATTAAAAAGATATCCTCGCATTCTTAGTAAAAACATGAAATACTCCTTCGTTCATGGTGTCAAAGAAAACAAATGGACAACCTCGTAGCAGAAAACGAAAAGTTTATTATTACCACACAAAAGCAGTTAATTTCACAGAAGCCTTTGAGCAACTTAAACTTATTTTAGATTGTATATGATCAGTAAGCCATTCATCAATAGGAACAATATATCCTCAGCAGTTGCTGGTAAACAACTTCTCAATCAAATAAGTGGTTTTACGTGACGTACTACATTGTTTTCTAAATCATTAGGGATTTCATTTAACGAACCAAAGCAAAAACTGGCAGTTATCCATGGTGCTCCAGAACGGAAGCAGATCCTGCTCTACGTCTGACAACCGTCATGTTGCTATGGTAAGTACAATTGCAATCAGATTTACCATTTTTAAACCCTTTCAACACATTACACAAGAAAGAAGCGCCGTCTGTCTGTGAAACATGTCACTTATCCAATCCCTAGGTATTTGGACTGATTCATTTATGATTTTTTATATATTTATTATCTAGTTCTCGTTTTCTGCATCGTCTACATCATCACCAAATACTTCATTTTAACTAGAAGATGCCTACGAAATCGCGGTTCATTTTGGCAAGTGTTGAAACAAAGAGTTTTTAAATGTCGCTGGCAGTACGTTGACTAAGCATGTGCGAAAGCGTGTAAGACATAGATCGATAACAGTATCCGAATTGGGATATTTTGTCAAAAAAGATTGTTTCAAAGACTTTAAGAAGTACATAACACTACATGTATACGTCATGTCACAAAAGTTGCTGACTGTGTATGGTTTCAGAGGAGTTGCGACTAAATGAAATCGGTCTCTGCCTTCATAAGTATATAATCAACACTCTTTAAAAACTTTGACCGAGTTCAACCAAACTTGCACGTATTCTTCTTCGGGATATAAGTTAGTGCATCTCCTATTAACATTGTTACGGTTTCAACAAACTAAATATGGACTTCGACATATCTGCTTAAATAATTGAGACGATAGTCAACACAAATCTTCATTGCTGAAGGACTTACATATTTTTCAAAATAGCAATTTAAATAATGAAAAATTAATTGGTCGTTTGATTACGAATATTCAAGTATTTATAAAGACGTAGGAATATAGGCATTGGGAATTAAATTTAACGATAACATGTCTTTTAATTTGCTGTGAAGTGAGCGTTGTTCATGTAATTATTAAAACATCGATCGAATTGATGTCTACACTTAGAACAAGAGCCCGAATAAACAAGTGCAGCTGTACTAAAACGTATTTGCGAGAGACTTTTACTTTTCAGTACAAGATAAATGTTTAATGGAAAAAGATAAAGTGTATTAATCATGACAAAACATAATATCTCGCACATGTAAAGAACAAAAAAGCAAAGACAACACTTTGAATCCTCAGTCGTCAACACTCACAGGGATGCCTTCAACATGTGACAAACATTCTCACCTTCCTGCAAGTGCAAGACGGTTATAAAGCTCTGTTTTGATCGAAATTGTTTTTGCTAATATCAACAAATTATTTGGCAAAACATCATGTTTGATTTACTCACGTTTACATTTAGAAGTTACTTATCTTTAGAGGGAGTTATAATAAAATAAATTTTACTACATATCATAAATTCTGCAAAAAAGTTTATATGATATTTGAACACAAATTAAGAATATACTTTAATGAATTGTTGTGTTGATTGTGGTATAAAAGGAGCATGCATACTAATTATTTAATTCCATCCAAAGTTACAATGAGATTGTATGCTTAATTTTGCATTGATAATATTGAAATACTACGGAAGCCCATAGGGGACCTAAAAAAAAAAAAAAATTATTTCGTTATCTCAATATATATATCGTTATTTCGATATAATTAAATCGTTATTTCGATATAATTAAATCGTTATCTCGATATATTTATATCGTTATCTCGATAATTATTTATTTCGTTATCTCGATATAATTATATCGTTATCTCGATATTTAAATCGTTATATCGATATATTTATTTCGTTATCTCGATATAATTATATCGTTATCTCGATATATTTATTTCGTTATCTCGATATAATTATATCGTTATATCGATATATTTATTTCGTTATCTCGATATAATTATATCGTTATCTCGATATTTATATCGTTATATCGATATGTATATCGTTATTATGATATACTTATTTAGTTATCTCGGTATATTTATTTCGTTATCTCGATATAATTAAATTGTTATCTCGATATATTTATTTCGTTATCTCGATATAATTAAATCGTTATTTCGATAAATTTATTTCGTTATTTCGATTTAATTATATCGTTATAACGATATTTATTGTTTTTCTTGATAAATTGACTTAAGTCACGTGTTATATACCAACATGGCGTCTGGGAATGAACAGGTAGAACCGAACGTGAGCATTGTTTCATATGGGTTTTTGAATTTGTTTAATTAATTTTGTCTGTTGTTGGCCAACTTAGATTGGAAACCACCATTTTTTATACAGCCTAATGGGACTAGATATTTGAAAACAGAACTAAGGTCCTGTTAACAACTGTTATCATTATTCAAAAGGCAAAGTCCATATATATTTACAAGGCAGAAACATAATAAGAACACGAAAAGCTAAAAAGAAAGCAAAACCCCACAGATAACTAAACATAAATGGGCAAATAGTACTCAACAAAAAAAAATAACCAGAAGCATGAACTAAAACTATTTTTTCTTGTTTTGTGACTTTCTGTGGGAAATTGATGAGACGGAGAGCCTAAAGTATTACTTTCATTCAATAATTTAAAAATACATCACTGTATATTGCACAAAAATACGGACTTTTAAGAGGAATTTACTAGGTAGATCTATGAAAACATTATAAACTATCATAATAATTTGCGTTTTCTTTGCAGAAGGTTTTCCGTCTTGTGGAGAATTATTTCTACATGAATTTACCATACAAAGACATTGTAGAAGTTTTATTGTTAAACCATGGCATTTCTTTGTCTTTACGCCATCTAAAAAGGATTCTACGGAACATGCACTTGTCTCGAAGGAAGGAATATACGGATTTACGTACGGTAATAAATTTTGTAGAATCAGATGTAGAATCAAACGGTTCACACGGATATAGATGGATGTATAATAAATGTGTCCTACATGGATTGAAAGTAACCAGAGAAAGTATTAGACACATTCTTAAACTAGTTGACCCTAGAGGAGTAGAAATGAGGTCAAAGCATCGCTTAATCAGAAGAAAATATTTCAGCCAAGGCCCCAACTATTGCTGGAATATTGATTCATACGATAAACTCAAACCATATGGCCTATGTATTAACGGTTGTGTAGATGGCTTCTCGAGAAAAATGATGTGGGTTAAAGTAGGAAAAACTAGCAGCGATCCAAAAGTCATAGCAAAATACTTTATTGAGGCTATACAGAATGCAGGTGGGTATCCTTATCATATGAGGGGTGATATGGGTACCGAAAATGGCACAGTTGCAGCAATGCAGAATTTTTTATCAAGAAACGAAAGAAATGAAGATTCATTCATTTATGGAAAAAGTACTTTAAACACTCGAATAGAGTCTTGGTGGGCAATTCTACGCAAACAATGGACAGGGAAATGGATAAAAGAAATGAAGGATCTTAGAGATACTGGGAATTTTACTGGCAATAAACTTGATGTTAATCTAGTACAGTTTTGCTGCATGAAGTTACTACAGGTATGTTATTCATCTTCACATGAAATCCTTCATCGAGGTATTGTGTTGGAGATGTATGGGTCACGGGTATGGCGGTAGGGTATGTGTGTGGTGGTGGTGGAGGTTCAACCTTGAATATCTTTCTGAGCAGGTTGGTCTGTTTTTCTGGTTGCATTACTCATTAACTTTGGTTAGGATTTGAAATTTGCTGAAATTATATTTATTATTGAGTCTAAACATGTTTTCTGCTCAAATTAACAATGATCATCCATCTCTGTAAAATTTTGAAAAAATGCACGTGAATGTTTTTTCACTTGGCCAGAATGAAAGGAATACAAGTCATTATAATCACGAAATGTCAATAAAATATAATCAGTCTTATGTCAAATTAATGTACCATTGCTATCTTTCCAGTAAGGCCATACTTATTATATTTTATGTTTAGGACATTTTCTGACAAAATTCATAGTTTGAGGATTCATAAAAATAAAAAAAATAATAAAAAACTACGGCCTCAGCATTATCAAGCATTTTGCTTCTCGTCCGCGTCGCATTTGTAGAAGTGCAGTGGATAGTATACATGTGTCAATGATTATTTTTCAGGCTGAACTCGACGAAACAGCATTGGTGTGGGATATGCATCGTATCAGGCGAAGTCGTTCAAACCTTCCTGATGATCGTCCAATAGCTTACTACCCGAATTATGGGCATCAGCAGATTATGTACAAAGTATTTCGGATGATGAGTTGGAGATTTGTAAATCGGAATGCGCACATGACGACCTTTTTCCATGTGAGGAAGAGTTATTTGAACTTGGTTGTTTGTACATGAGGGCTAATCAAGTAGATCCTCCGACAAATATAAACGAATGCAAAGCTCTTTACTTAGGTCTTCGTCAATGGTTACTTAGTCATTTGTGAATCATATTTGACATCACACAATTATTGAGTGTTTATCCGTAAAACGCAGGATATTTATGGATTTGTGAATATTTATGTTTGATAATGAACTATGTTGATATCATTACATAATCATTAAGCCTCGAGGATAGATAGATATCTGATGGACAATGATAAAAAAAATTAATAAACAAAATACAATTCTCAGATAAATCTTCATTTTACGAATTCCAAAGTTTGAAGCACGTCGTCTTCTGTTCAACGTATTTTGCGAAAAAAAACCTTATCATTTAACATTGTTTAATTAAATTGTGTGCTGTATATAATATTCATAATATTTTAAGCATTTGCAAAACTAAGTTATGCAATCTCAAGAAATCTTTCCAGTTGACATTGTGTTTTTGTTTGATGTATTTCTATTTGTATCCATCTGATGAGTTAAGCCTTTTTCAACTGATTTTTATGGTTCGTTCTTATGTTGTACTGTTACACCACTGTCCCAGGTTAGGGGAGGGTTGGGATCCCGCTAACATGTTTAACCCCGCCACATTCTGTATGTATGTGCCTGTCCCAAGTCAGGGGCCTGTAATTCAGTGGTTGTCGTTTGTTGCTGTGTTACATATTTGTTTTTCGTTCATTTTTTTGTACATTAAGTAGGCCGTTAGTTTTCTAGTTTGAGTTGTTTTACATTTGTGATTTCGGGGCCTTTTATAGCTGACTATGCGGTATGGGCTTTGCTCATTGTTGAAGGCCGTACGGTGACCTATAGCTGTTAATTTCTGAGTCATTTGGTCTCTTGTGGCGAGTTGTCTCATTGGCAATCATACCATATCATCTTCTTTTTTATATTTATATGTTGGTTTGTGTTTTGTTGCACCTAATCTGAAGAATCACATGAGCCTCAGCCAATGCCATCATCATGCATCCGTCTTACGTCCATTAACCGTTTAGTTTTAAAATCTTCTTTGGAACCACTATGGGTATTCTGGCATATAGTGTTACCCTTGTCCGTCCGCCCGTCCGTACGTACATCCACCAGGGGACTTTGAACATTCTGTTTGGTCGATTTTCAAGAGTTTTCTATAACTACTGAATTGATTTGATTGAATCTAATTATAAGTAAATATGTTCTTACCAAAGTCCTTAACAAGTGTTGTTACTTTTTGAGCCGATCCGAAATTCAAACTGTCTGGCCACTAGCGGAGGTCAAAATTTGCATTGAAACCCTATGGAAAACCACATTTGCATCTCCCTTTTTGAGAATCACTAATCAGAATCGAACCAAACTTGATATAGGTGTTCACTATATAGGTCCTACACAAGTGTCGTTACTTTGTAGTGGATTCGTTAAACAAGAGTGCACACGCTGAAATGTCTCGTCTGCTTTACTAACCATGATTGGTTTAATGTTGATGGTCCTAATGATAAAGTTTCACTACAAGTATCACATAAACTTAAAATTATCAATGATCCATGAAAATGAGGTCAAGGTCAGATGAACCCTGCCAGACAGACATGTACATCTTACAATCATTCCATACACCAAACATAGTTGACCTATTGCTTATAGTATACAAGAAAAAGACCAAACCATGAAAACTTAACATTGACCAATGAACCATGAAAATGAGGTCAAGGTCAGATGAAACCTGCCAGACTGACATGTACCCGTTACAGTCATTCCATACACCACATATGGTTGACCTACTGCTTATAGTATTTGAGAAACGGACCTAATCACGTAACTTTAACCTTGATCACTGATCCATGAAATGAGGTCCAGGTCAGGTGAAACTTGTCTGACAGACATGAAAACGTTGCAATGAACCCATATACCAAATATGGTTATCCTATTACTCATAATAAGTGAGAAATTCATATGACAAAAAAATCTTTTTTTTCAAGCAGTCGCTGAACCATGAAAATGAGGTCAGGGACAAAGGACATATGACAGACGGAAACTTCCTAACATAAGGTATATGCATACAAGATATGAAGCATACAGGTCTTCTGAAATATAAAGCTTTAAACAAATAGTTTACGCCACCTGATAGTAATACCTATGTCTCGCATACTGCGACTTTCGTCGCAGGCGAGACAAAAATTGCAAATAAGGGGCCATAGCTCTTAAACAAGTTTTTCGATCAACCTGAACTTAAATTTCGGCAGAGGCAAATCATTATGACTGATTGTACAGATCAATTTTACCCTCTGCTAGAATATCTCTGATATCTGTATAAGTTTTTGACTTATTTGCAAAGAAGGTGCCATAACCCCATAGTCTATTTTAGCCATGGTGGACAAAAATCCTTTCAGAGGTTTCAGAGTAGGAGATTTTAAAAGAAAAGTGAACCGGGACGACGGACGCAAGGTGATGGCAACAGCTCACCCTACATTTTAGGTAGGTGAGCTAAGTATAGGTTTCACCATGAGTGAAGGTTGAATATCGAGAAATATCAACACTAGTTATGTAATTTCAACGAAGTAACAAACGAGCCCCTGGCGATGAAAAATTTTGTCCTGCAATTTTTTGTTGTTGTAATCTCTGTCCTGCATTTTTATTTTTCACTCTATTCGGTCCTGCCTTTTTTTAAATTAGTTTATCCTGACTTTTTTTTTACATAAATTGTCATCCTGACTTTTTTTTACTCAAAACGCCTGTCCTGCCTTTTTTTCATCCTAGCACCCCCCCCCCCCCCCTTAATGGTGGCCATTTTGAATTTCGGATCGGTCCAAAAAGTAACATTTTTGAGGATTTCAGTAGAAACTATGTTGTTAGTTCCAGTTCAAGTTCTTTCAATGGTTTGTGAAAAAAAAAGATTCTTCAAAATTGACAAATCAAAATCTGCCAGTTTTGGTATTTTAAGTTATTTGTAAAAACAGGTGTTGGACTCAGATGGTCTATTTAAGCCATGGCAGCTATGTTTTTTAACAAATCAAAATAATGGATGCAATTTTAAAAGTTAAGATACTCTGAGGAGCATCTGGACAAAGTTTGGAAAATCCTGTCAGTGGTTTCAGAGAAGATTTTTTCAAAGAAAGGTAACGAACGACGAACACAACAGTGTATCAATAGCTCACACTACATTATATTTAGGTGATCATGAGCTAATAAGGTGCACAATGACATCGTGTTCTGAAGATGTTGTGTTTGCCAGCTTCCATTTGTTTATTCTGACCAACACTAATTGGTAACTGAAAAATCATAAAAAGATAGTTTTTCAAACTTTTATTAATCTTACTAAAATACTACGTTAGTTATAACTTATCAGTGGAGTCAAAAGTCTTGACAAATATGATATTCTTTACAGATCTTCATGATTGTGGAAAGGCTCACACCTCATAGGAAATAAAAGAAATGTGTCTCTGGTCATTGACACCTCTGTCACGCAAGAAAGAGATGCCCAACAAATCTCTGAACAGCATTCTACATAAAATTAAAAGTTCTGATCAATTTTTAATATAGGTGTAATATAATTAAACTTTTGAAGTAAGATCAAATAATCCTTTTTCTAAAAAACCAACATATTTCATGCTTGTCTCAGCAGTTAAATTGTGTAAAATATTCTTCAACAAACACAATAGTCATTTTGATCGTGTACAAAATACATGTAATAGTCAAATATTCAAACATCTCTTGTATGTCATATTTATCATACATGTAAACATAAAAATAACTGTATTAATTAAAACAAATACCAATTGCAATCTAAGTCATCGTATTTCTGACAGATAACAAAGAAGCATTGCCTGGCATAGTAAATAAAAATGTCATATGACATGTCTTGTCATTTTGTGTTAACATAACATGTGGTTACAGCTAATAATTCTATACTGACAAAGATTATTTGAACAAATTCCCTTTGCTCACAACAAATTAAAAAATACAATCCTGGTAACTGAGTTGACATTGCCTACCAGACAAAAAAAAAAGCACAAGCTAAACAGCATATTTTAAGGTCAACTCTTTTAAAGCCAATGGTATAAATTTGCAAGGTGATTGATTTATTTCTATGTAAACACGTTTACTATTTACCTACAATACTTTTTGAGATATTATCACAAAGCTGCTCTTAAATAAAAATTGATTTTTCAAGATAATAAATTATTTCTATGGCAGTAACTGAAATTCGCCTGTACATGTTTGTAAATCATTTATTAATAATTAACAATTTTGCTATTTATTTATTTATCATCATTTGTATTATAGTCTTATAATGACCAATAGTAATAGAAACTGTGAAAAAAGGTTTTCTTGATTAAAAACCCTTACACCACTCAGTGTGATTACACTAAAATTTTGTAGGATGTAGATCTTGTTTTTATGAACATTTTGCACTTCCCTCTATTATACATGTAATTCGCAAAATAATATCCCTGAACTGCAAAATTAGTATTTTAATTTCAAGGTTGTGAAAATCTAATATTCAAGTAGGCCCTATAACTTAAGATTTTTTTTTATCATTTGGTCTTAACTAATAGTGTAAGCTTCAAAATCAAACTGCTCATTCTTCCAATCCCAATCCATAACATTTAAAGTTACTTATACATAGTCCATATCCCACACCCTTCTTTCAAATATGTTTAAAAAATCTTCTCTTAAGTCTGCAGCAGATTCGTATGATGTTGGCAACCTTAATATGTTTCCACAAGTTTGGGCTGTTGGTCTTCGCTGCAATCCAGACAATTTTGTAAATTCTACCAATATTATGTCACAGCTAAGATTAGCACCAGTACAAAACCTCATAAAGCTATGCACATCCTTGTCATCCAATCCCTTAACAAGTTTTTTCAGGTACCCTGCAGTTACTTGCCCTTTGAGATCTAATGACTCCGGAAAGGTCAAAGATTTCAATATCTTGTTGACAGTTGGACACATCTCAAGGTACATTTTGCTAAGTGTCTCTTGATTCAAATGAAGTCTTGTCTGAAATACACTCTTCCAGCAATCAGTAACAAACTTAGGTTGTTGTATGATTTCTTTGTGAGCTATCTCCTGAATAATGTTCTTAATGTTATCTTGGCTTGGATACTTTTTACAATCATATGTCTCAAGAACATCAATAAGATCTCCTAAATCACTGTCTTGAAAGTGATTGAAAGCTTTTTCTAATGCGACCCTATCAGTCTTTGGCACAAATCGAAAAAATGCATCAACTAGGTTGGCATATGGTACTCCAAACAAGGCATCTTCGAAACATGCTTTGCAGATTTGTACAGTAATTAACTGTCTTAAAACCATTCACAAGAATGTATGCAATAGCTGTCCATTCTTCTTGCTGCATGTCATGCCTTAAAATAGGCACTTTAATGTCAGCGCCTTCACAGTACTTCATGTAGAAGAGTTCCCAGAACTCACAGAACACATCTTTTAAAAAACCTTCTCCAGTTCCTCTTTCATCATGGCCGTTTGCATTAACTCTGATTACTCTACATTTGGAAAAATCCATTTCTCCTGTTTTAAACAGATTAATCATTTCTATAAATAGGTTACTCTTATGAATTCTTACAATATCCTGTTTTCTAACATCTTCTAACTCTGTAACAGGTAATGCAATACCTGTTGTAATGGTCTGCTCATGTCCCCCTGCAGCTGATGTGTTTGATTGTGGTGCACTGCCTGCTGACGATTCATTGTGTGGTAAAGTTTCATCAACAGAGTCTAGGTATGTTGATAACTCTGAAGGTGGTAAAATATCTACTGCTGCATTTAAGGACTGTAATAACTGGTAATGGTCATTTTCCTGTGGACAAAAAATTATACCTTCGTCATCTGATGCAATTTTCAGAGTCACAATCTGATTTATTGAGGATGAAGGTTTAGGTAAGGGAGTACTAGTACCAGGATTTCCTGTTTCAGGTAATGTAGACATTGATATGCTTCTTTGCAAGTTTCTAGTATATAAGATGTCAGGTAAATCTTCATCTTCCTCCAATTCCAACTGACTTTCATCTATGGCTTGTTCTAGTATTGAAGTTGTTCTTTTCTTTGTATAAAGATAATATCTCAGTTGACGAGATCCTGTTTCGTCATACAAATCTGCAACTGTGCAATCTTCTTCGATAGACTCTCCCATGAAATTTCGTACTTCAAAATCAAACTCTGTTACCATTCCCTTTTTGGACTTCCCATTTCTAAAAAACAATTTCTTCCCATGTTCCATTATATCGTTTGAAAGCCAAGATTTTGGAGCAGATACATGTCTGGCTCCTCCCCCATTTGGGGTTTTCACTTGGTGATAAGCATTGTCATCATATTCATAATCAAACCATCCTATTTCAATTTGTCTGACTGCCTTTTTTGCATTTGAATTGCCCCGAAGTTTTTCACTTCTGTTGCTGTGCAGCTGAAATCAATCTGTCTTCTTGGATTTTTTTCTTGTGCCTTTTTTGTCACCTTCACCTTCTTCCTCACTATCTGAGGACTTTTCTTTTCCCATCTTTCTCCTCAGTTTTTTAAATAGAGAATCACTTCGTTGGTTTTTATGTTCCCTTTTCATTAGATCTTTAAAGTATCTCCTGGCAGCATAAATGTCCCCGTATGCTGGTATATAAGTATGTAACTGTTCATCTGACATCGCTAAAAATGTCTGGGGATCCATCTGAAATAATACAGTAAATTGATTTGTTAAGCAGCATTATTAAGAGTCACTACACTCAATTTAGAGACCTGAGAATTTTAATGAGATTACACCAGAAGCTGGAATACTGACAAAGTCACAGAGGGTCCTGCGCCACAATTACAAAAATTTAAAAGGTGTACATAGAAAACAAAAGGGTATGGAGTAAATGTACATGGGTCAAAATCGCACACAACACACATATTATATAAATAAAAAATTATCAATGAATAGGGCTTTTATTCCTGTTCTTCATCTTGACAGTTGATGTAGGGTCTTCAACAATGAAGGAATCGTTCATACCCTACAACAAGGTAAAGACAGTCTCTAGCGTCTACTTAAGCGGTACTATTGATAAAAATAAACCACGGTTCACCTTCTTGCTCCCCACCAGCCTCAGAGTGCCAACTTGTGCGATGCTTGTGTACGACATTTCTCCAGTCGAAAGCACCAGCGATACAAGAAAAGTGCAGTAATTTTGAACGGCATCAATCGCTGCTAAAATATGCTTTGAAGTTACACATGTAGGGAGCAGTCAATGAATTGCATAATTTATAATTAGAGGCAAGGTTTTTCAACCCATATTTATCATACATTGCCCAACAAAATACCAATACATATAATACATGTACATGTACATCTAAATATGACGATTATCAACAGATTCTCAATGTGGGGCCCTAATGAGAACAGAATGTGTCCATGAGTCACAGATGCCCTGCTTAAACTAGAAAATGTGTCTATGAGCCACAGGATGTCCCTCCTGTTATTGATAAATATATGAGCATCAAAAGTAGGTAGGAATGACCAAATTCTTAGTGAACCCAGATGTACTACCTACGATCTATTTCTTGACAAAATATCATTGCATGGTCTACCATGTATAGTAGCTGAGTTTGTTGCTAAATGTCCAGTCACAAATATTCCATGCATAATCAGGACAAGAACCTAGTGAAACATTTAACAGGTATAATAACTAGAGGCTCCAAGGACCCTTCATCGCTAACTGTGAAATGGCCGCCATTTTGAAAATCGACAGTTCAATGACAAAAAATACAATAACCATTTTTCGTCTAAATCTGATGCCAATTTTTGTTTTTTTACGATGGCCATTTTGAATCTCTTTTATACTGATTTCCATCAAAATTGGATCATCTTTGGATTTTTTATGAATTCATTTGACTTTTGAAGAGCTGCCATTTTGAAATGGCGGCCATCTTGAAACGTCCAGAAAATTTCTCCGCCTTCTCTTGATGATCTGAACTATTTGTAATTTAAACTATTAAAGCGTCAAGCTGTCACAGTTTTCAAGATATTTGATCAAATATGATGAAAATTTGGAAAAACTGCAAATAAAGGGACACAACTCCTTGACCGGTTTTCTGTTGACCTCAAAATTTCGGCTTTATAGGTAGATCTAAATGTGCTGATCAATTTTACTCAACCCTGTTACCATTTTTAACTTATTTGCAAAAAAACGTGTGTCAGACCCTGTGGTCTTTTTGTAGCGGGTGACCATAAGTTTCACAAACTTGGTATTAAAAGGATATCATATAGATAAAAATTACCAAGTTTGAAACAATGCCTTCAGGGGTTTCAGAGAAGAATGATGGACAGACGGATGACGGATGCAAGGTGAACGCAAAAGCTCACCCAGACTTTTAATGAGGTGATCCAAAAAATTATATCAATTGTCGCTTCTGGGAAAAAAGTCGCTGGTGAGACAAAACACAGGGAAACAACTAGCAAATGGTTGTGCCCGTAAGGACACAGATGCCCCCACTAGTTGAACCCAATATACAGTGTAACTCTGTACGTTGAAGGCTGATATGGATTGACAGTTGCTCTTTGACACAATCATCATTGTGGATAGACAAATTGTATTGAATACAGGAGCGCAAAAGAAAATGGCTGCTGGCAACTAATTTTCCTTGTGGCTATTCAACACAATATACCATGTTTACCTTACAAACCAAATATCATTCAAATTCATGGCTTGTAACAAATGTTTGTCATCACCAATCAACTCAGAAAACTGTGTTTACTTAATATATACCAAATATTGTTAAAATCTGCCAAAGATCAATTTTAGTGGGAAAATGGCTGCCATTTAACCAGGAGGAAAATTACGCAAAAATCTGAAAAGTGCTTACAACGCACAACTTACCATGGCAAGGTCATATACCAAATATCAATTCATTCCGACCAATAATTGCTGAGACAAATGCTACAAAAAATTGTTTTATATAGCATTATGCAAAATTTCAATGTTCCGTCAAACAGGAAGTGGACAGCTGCTGGGTCTGACAATTACTTTCAGCGTACAACTCATCATGTCAAAGTCACATACCACAAATCAAATCATTCTATTGAATAGAAACAGAGAAATCTGTGAAGAAAGTTTCGGGAGGGACATACGGACATGGCAAAAACTTGACAATGTGTCAATGCATATGTGTGGGGGCATAATAAAAAGCTTCAAAATCAAAGGGAGCTTCCTCAAGCATGTCTAAGTTAATCGTATGTGTATATGTTTTTAATTTAATATCAGTCAAGCCATGTATACTGTAGGAAACACAGACAGACAGGTGAACTGACAAACATTTACTGGTAACTATAGGGCAGTGATCATGGTGATTATGTTTGGTTATTGCTATATTTTCATGGTCGGCCATTAATATTAAAGTATGGAATAAATTGATTACGACATTGACCTTGAACTACAATACTAACCTTCTCCTCTTTTAATCTCTGTATGTACTTTTTTTCCACATTTCTTCTTTCAAAGAAATCAACCACAACATCCAGGTTGTCATCCATGTCTAACTACAAGAGACAATAAAATGTACTCATTCTCACAAAATATTGACCAGTTGTACATTGTTCGAATTTCAAACTTGATCTGTTAGGGACCGGTCAAAATTTCTCAAGGCATGGGACAGTGCAAAACATAAATGAACTATAAAAAAAGTTGAAGTCCCACGGTTATACAAATGAAGACATTGCACTTATTTTATATGTTATATTTGTCCCAGATATTGCTGATATCAACCTATAGTATAAGTTTTATAAAAATCTGGCAAGAATTGTACCCGTGAGAGCGCGAACGAAGCCATTTTCCACAAGTTTAATACTTCCAACCGGTATATAAACTCTTTTAAAAAAAGTCAATCGTCCACCATTTTAAAACTTGTCCAAGATATTGCTGATATTAACCTATAGTATGAGTTTTATAAAAATCTGGCAAGAATTGTACCCCTGAGAGTGCTAACAAGACCGGACGGACGGATGCCCGATATTTCCATGCCCCCCGCAACACTTTACGCAGGGGACGAAAAGTTGATGTCCCATTCTGTTTTTTCAACAAAATAAGTTGGAGTCCCATGTACATGTTAGTTCATATAGTATAAACTGTCCTTCAAACCATTGAGCCAGACAGGCATACATCATTCAAATACTACTGACATGTGGTGTAATGACAATGCTTTTAAATGTGTTCCACCATTGTTGAAGAATGCCATGTTATACAAGACAAGTAACTTGATAAAGCGTTATGTCAAGCAGTTTGCTGTCATATTTTATGAAAATCCAAATTGAATTAAAAAAGTTATAGAAATTTTTAAAGTTGACCATCCAAAAATTTCGTCTGAACTGAAAACTGTAGCTTTTTTTTACCTATAAATAAAAACATTAAATTTGACAGCAATGAACCTACATGTAATACATTTGTACCTAATAACTTTGGAATTTGTAAGATTAGTATATAAATGAGATAGCTGTCATGTTTTATGAAAATCCAAGTTGTTTTGAAAAGAGTTATGGTAATTTTTAAAGGTGACCATTTGAATTATGTTAGAACTGAAAAGTCTAGCTTTTTCACAAATTTATTTAAAACTTTAACTTGACAGCAATAACTAAATACCAAATCAATTTGGAATTAGTAAGAATAGTGTATACTTGAATTAGCTGTCATGTTTTATGAAAATACAAGTTGAATTAAAAACGTTATAAAAAAATTTTAAGGTGACATCTGAATTTAGTTCGAACTGAAAAATCTAGCTTTTTTCATGTATTGAAATCAACATTAAATTTGACAGCAATAAACAAAATACCAAATCATTTTGGGAATAAGTAACATTAGTATATAAATGAGATAGCTGTCATGTTTTATGAAAATAAAAGTTGATTTGAAAAAGTCAAGTATTTTTTTAAAGGTGACCATCTGAATTTTGGCCAAACTGAAAATTTTAGCTTTTTTCACCTATTAATCAAAACATTAAGTTTGACAACAATAAACCAAATACCAAATAACTTTGGAATTTGTAAGATAAGTATATAAATGAGATGGATGTCATGTTTTATAAAAATTCAAGTTGAATTAAAAAAGTTATACATTTTTTAAAGGTGTCCATTTGAATGTAGTCCGAACTGAAAAATCTAACTTTTTTCACATATTTTTATAAAAAAAGGCTAAACATTAAATTTGAAAGCAATAAACCAAATATCAAATAACTTTGGAATTTGTGAGAATAGTATAAACATGAGATAGCTGTCGTGTTTTATGAAAATCAAAGTCTATTTGAAAAAGTTAAAGAATTTTTTAAAGATGACCATCTGAAGTTTGTATGAGCTTTTTTCACCTACAAATGTATTACTAGTAATTAAAAAGTGAAAAAAATTAAAAAAGGTTTATGTTGAAATAAAAAATAAAGTGGAATTTTGACTTTAATATTAAAAATGTTCTGTCCAAAGAAAAGGATTTTATTTTGTCCTTTTCCAACATGAAAAAGATGAAATCATGTCATGTTTATACCCGTGATGAGCATGATAAGAGTTGTTTACATTTCATGTGTTTCAATCATCAAAGCCAGTTTGGAAATGTTTCAAAACAACATGAAATAAATATATGTGGAAGCACAGCCAAAAAAAAGTGCCAGTAATTCACACTATTTTTATAAATTGCCATAACTCGAAAAATCAACAGACCAAAATGAAATTGGAACTTGCATCACTTGATCTGTAACTTATCATGGCAAAGCAATGTACCAAATATAAAATAAATATCTGCAAGCACAAAGACAAAAAGTGTGGAAAACTGTCAGATAATATTCACTATATTTCTTAGTCAAAGGGCCATAACTCAGTGACAAAACAACCGACCAAAACAAAATGCAAACTTGATCTGTAACTTAATTGTCATGGCAATTACGTACTGTACCAATGTGAAATAAATATCTGCAACCACATCAAAAAAATGTGGAAAACTAATTTGCAGGACTGAGGGACAGAATGCAAACCTAAAGTCCTCTTCAACTTCATCAACTGAAAAGGAAGTCCCTGTATACTGTGCTTTTTTAACACCACAAATCTGGGGTGTTCAGTAAAAACAGTGAATACCCAAATTTTGTTGACTACAAAATGTACCTTTTTAATAGTGCATATTAGGAAAAAAAGTGTTTAGGGTCAATGCTTTAAAATAGGGTAAAGGACCAGCAATATTTTACCCAAGACTATTGGCTACAAATACAGTTTTTTCCCCAAGAACAGTGACCGTTTGGAACTCTTTACCAGCAACAGTAGCTGAGGCTCACTCCTTAGTATTCTTCAAGAGGGAGCTTTCTACACTTTCTTTCTAGTCTGTTCAGTCCCCCATTTGCCAAGTAGGTCAAATGGTGGACTTGAGCAGTACATGTGCCGGCAGGGATTATTTCCCTGGTAGTGGTACCGCCATGGAAGCCGGATTGGTTCAGGCCAGATGAACGAAAAGCGAATGGGTACCCCCTTTTTTTATTTATTTTACTTTATTACTTTTTTTCTATCATACTTTAAGGCACCAAGGCTCCGTGTTGAATACCGTACTCTGACCTAGAATGGTTAACTTTTACAAATTGTGACTTGGATGGAGAGTTGTCTCATTGGCACTCATACCACATCTTCTTATATCTATTTATACTTGCTTTATATATTTTTGGTTCTATCTTATAAAACTAAAAAGTACTCAATTTCTTGCACCCACCGGAAGAGTCGAGTATTGACTCTTTGTTTGTTTGTTACAATTTGTCGGGTTTACTATCCATACCAGGGGCGTAGCTACCTAAGGCTCGACTAGGCACGTGCCTATACATAAATTTGCCGATTATACACCCTTTGGAAAAAAAAATAATTAAAAATTAAAAATTTTAATTTAAATGCGTATTATACATAACCCATCTGTATTCGAATCCGGGTTAATTAAAAAAAAAAAGATGTGGTATGATTGCCAATGAGACAACTATCCACAAAAGATCAAAATGACACAGACATTAACAACTATAGGTCACCGTACGGCCTTCAACAATGAGCAAAGCCCATACCGCATAGTCAGCTATAAAAGTGTCTTATCGATGTAAAACGCACAAACACTTCAAACGAGAAAACTAACGGCCTTATTTTTTAAAAAAATGAACGGTCAAAAAACAAATATGTAACAAATAAACAAACGACAACCACTGAAGTACAGGCTCCTGACTTGGGACAGGCACATACATAAATAATGTGGCGGGGTTAAACATGTTAGCGGGATCCCAACCCTCCCCCTAACCTGAGACAGTGGTATAACAGTACAACATAAGAACGAACTATAAAAATCAGTTATAAAAGGCTTAACTCATCAGATGGACAAAAATACAAGTGGACGTGGTACGATAACTCGTGCATAGGTAAACAAAATTTCAACATGGATAAATTTGTTGTTCGTTCGAAACGAAAGAAAGATGAAGAAGAGAGTCCAAATTGTCAGACTAGGACTGCAACTGACGATAGTGGAGAATCATCTAAGACTGAAGCTTCTCCGACAAGTAATACATCGTCATGTACACAACACCATCCCCCTTACCCAGATATCGGGTCTTTACAACACCAACAAACAATACCTGACTTCTTGGTGTCCTTTCGACTTTCAAATCTATCTCTTCTTCATATACACCGACACCTCAATGTTGATGTTGATGCGAGTATAACTAATTTTATCGGCAGAAAAAACCGTCGACTTAACTTTGAGTAAATGTATCATTGTCTTTGTGTATGTGTCATAAAAGTTCAGAAATATTAGTTTGTTTAACCAATTTTTGCCCAAATTTGAGATTTTAAAAGATTCCTTCAAAAAAGTTGAGAATCTTCCAAAAAGTTGAGAATCTTTTCCTTTGACCCTCTGTGGGCCTTAATCTAAAACTAGTCTGATCTACACTGGGCAAATTGTAATAATTTTTTTTTCTTTCAGATTTTTGATTGTACACTACTACATTAATTCAGGTGTTAATGTAAAATTATTTATAATTCTTCTAACTTTTCTTCATGAATATTATCATGATAAAAACCAGTAAATATGATATTTTTGTACACAAAATTATGCAACTAAAATGCTGAAAACCGTTTTCCGTCGGGGGCCTTCGCCCCCTGAACCCCCTACCAGAGAGCCCTGGACCTGCAGGGGACCTTTAGCGGCACCAGACCCCCTGCCAATTTGTGCCTACAGTTGATTTGATACCTAGCTACGCCCCTGCATACGAACCTTTTTCGGGGTTCGTATGGATTGCAAACCCGGCAAATTGTAAGAAACCCCTGTGCCCGTCAGCCTGTGGTTAAACGTACAATGACAATGTAGATGTAGACTAGAACACATCTTTTTACTTTTTAGAATTGTTTATAAATATGGTTATAGATATGCCCAAAACGCCCCTAAAATAGCTTGTCCTTTATCACATACCAGATGAATAGGTTACTTCTATCTTTGTTGCCCAACGTAATATTAAGATAGCTTTTGGGTTATTGGAATTTTCTGGTAACTTACAACTAAGTCCTGTGCTGCAAATGGGGCATGCACTAATAGGGGAACGAAACGGACATAAATTTAGATGGGTCAACTCGGCTCTAAACCTATCGGACCGTCACCCCTTTGCTTACAATTGAACCCTATAGGTGCCTTACCTAGGTGTAACCAATATGACCATAATTATGACTGTTAACAAAGAGATACGTCTCGCCTATTGCAAATTGTCCGTGAGGCGCATTCAGTGGCGGATTGAGAGGGTGCGTAGTGGACCTTTTACTTTGAAAAAAAATATGAATTTTTGCCAAGTCTTCATATTTTGTAAATTATATACCCGGCCAAAATTTTTGCGCCTTCCCGACTACGACTCAGCCGATATCGGGTATCGGGATGATAACCGGGCCGATATGAATTTATACAATATATTTAAATAATCTATAAATATCATGTAACGAAAATGGGTCATAGTTCATTTATTTTGATGTGAAATACCAGTTGTCTTTCCCTATTAATTGTGTTTCTATATGTATATAAGTTTCTCCATAGTTGGAGCACCATGTATTACTTAAAACACCCCTAATTTTGGTATAGTCTTGATTTTCACCCCTTCACGTATAATGGACCGTTCCATATCATAGTATATAAGGCAGCTCAAGACAGAGAAACTTTGTCAGTTATATGTGGACCGTTGAAGTGATAACATCAGGGATTATTTTCCAACTGGTAAGTAGAGTGAATTAAGTGATTCCAAAGGATATATAAATAGTGTTCGGATTTATATGTGGATATTGCAATAGTGATTGTGATACAATGTATAAAGTGAATCTGATATATATAAGTGGTTATTGTATTAATGAGAATACAAGGTGTATACTTGCTGGTGTTGCAAGTTGTACTATGTGGAAGTGTGAATACTTCATAGATTTGTATTAGTGAGAATACAAGGTGTTTACTTTCTGGTGTTGCAAGTTGTTATATTGTGGAAGTGTATTAGTGAAAGTGCACTGTGTTAAACCTTACCAGTTGGATAATATTCATTGTGCGGGAACTCAAAGGGATAGTTAGTGCGTGAGTTCAGCTGTGTTTATATATATATTCCTTGTGCATTGAAGGATTTGTGCATGTGTAATTGTGTCATTGTGTTATTGTGGTTAGTTGCAGACTAACAAGGTGATACTACATATTGGTGGACGTTGTAAATAGAAGTTGTATATATGTGATTTTGTGTTCATACGTTTTGTGTAATACTTACTTGATGCATGTTGCAAAGTAATCTGTTGGTGAAATGGTGTAATAAAGGGCCGTATGCATGTAGCATAATAATCTGTTAGTGACATTGTGAATAAATCGGTCTGATACATGTTGCATAGTGTTTGCATAGTGACATTGTGTAAATATATTTTGTTATGATACAGTGTGTTTATATATTGTGAATGAGAAACTTCGCCTTGAATTTTGATTTATGTGCATTGTGCTGTGTATATATTTTTCGTTGTAAATCCTTTTATGGATGTGTTGATTGTTTGAATAGGACCAACTGGTTGTGGTAAAAAAATGAGTTGAACACTTGAAATCCTGATTTATTCAGATACGGATCCATTGATCGCACGGTTACACGTTACAAATTTGGTGGCAGCGGTGGGATTTCATGTGTTGGTCTCTGTAAATTCGTATGTGATTGAACTAGTTGTATTATTTCAAAGTTATTTTTGTGTTTTGTTTGTAGTCAAAAAAAAAAAAAAAAAAAAAAAAAAGTAAGAAGGAACATTAAGTCAGTTGAAATTGAAATGGCCGAAAATCTGTTTGATTTGGAAATTGGTCTTTTAACAAGTGAAATTGGAAAATTGGAATATTGCCTCAGACACAGTTTTATGCATTCAGTCTCTAATTCTTTGCAAAACGAAAATGATTCAGGAATTACAGATGGTGTTGAACTATTTAGAGATACTGTAGTGTTTGGAAGAAAGTAGTCATGAGCGTTTTTTGGTTAAGGATCACTGTGAAGAGTAGACGATTGGATGTATCATATGTGTATATAGACAGTTTTGTAGTGTATATAGTGTACATATAGTTAAATCTAAGTCCGTCGGATGGGGACGTTAAATCCGAGGCCCCATGTACAGGAACATGTCACGCCCTGTGCATGTAAAAGACCCCTCCTGCAGATTTCGTTAAGAGTAGGCTCATTGGGGCCGCTGCAGAGGCAAAATTTGTTAGGGACGTTCGTACTTTATTCTTTGTCAGTGACGCTCAAAATTACAGACGTTAATGAGGAAAAGGTTTATGTTGGAAACAGATATTTTGAAGTGGGAAGTTTTAAAAAGTTTTATTCGAACAAAAGGAGAAATATACTGTGGATAGTGTTTGTTCATAAGAAGAAAGTTCAATATGTTTGATATGGCTGACAGGAATTAGGACATATGTAGACTTTGTATCTACGGGTTGTGCCTTGTGATGTCATCAGTTAAGACCTGATGGACAAAAGGGTAGCCTGACGTTGTGGTCAGAAGATATGTCCAATGGAAATAGTGACTGCACTATGGTAAGAGTTTGGGTATGAAAAATGACCACTTTAATAGATGATTTATCAGCATGTCAGATGTATTCAAGGAGTCATGCGAGGACGCATGATTTTTGAGGCGTGGGTAGTGTAACGAAAATGGGTCATAGTTCATTTATTTTGATGTGAAATACCAGTTGTCTTTCCCTATTAATTGTGTTTCTATATGTATATAAGTTTCTCCATAGTTGGAGCACCATGTATTATTTAAAACACCCCTAATTTTGGTATAGTCTTGATTTTCACCCCTTCACGTATAATGGACCGTTCCATATCATAGTATATAAGGCAGCTCAAGACAGAGAAACTTTGTCAGTTATATGTGGACCGTTGAAGTGATAACATCAGGGATTATTTTCCAACTGGTAAGTAGAGTGAATTAAGTGATTCCAAAGGATATATAAATAGTGTTCGGATTTATATGTGGATATTGCAATAGTGATTGTGATACAATGTATAAAGTGAATCTGATATATATAAGTGGTTATTGTATTAATGAGAATACAAGGTGTATACTTGCTGGTGTTGCAAGTTGTACTATGTGGAAGTGTGAATACTTCATAGATTTGTATTAGTGAGAATACAAGGTGTTTACTTTCTGGTGTTGCAAGTTGTTATATTGTGGAAGTGTATTAGTGAAAGTGCACTGTGTTAAACCTTACCAGTTGGATAATATTCATTGTGCGGGAACTCAAAGGGATAGTTAGTGCGTGAGTTCAGCTGTGTTTATATATATATTCCTTGTGCATTGAAGGATTTGTGCATGTGTAATTGTGTCATTGTGTTATTGTGGTTAGTTGCAGACTAACAAGGTGATACTACATATTGGTGGACGTTGTAAATAGAAGTTGTATATATGTGATTTTGTGTTCATACGTTTTGTGTAATACTTACTTGATGCATGTTGCAAAGTAATCTGTTGGTGACATGGTGTAATAAAGGGCCGTATGCATGTAGCATAATAATCTGTTAGTGACATTGTGAATAAATCGGTCTGATACATGTTGCACAGTGTTTGCATAGTGACATTGTGTAAATATATTTTGTTATGATACAGTTTGTTTATATATTGTGAATGAGAAACTTCGCCTTGAATTTTGATTTATGTGCATTGTGCTGTGTATATATTTTTCGTTGTAAATCCTTTTATGGATGTGTTGATTGTTTGAATAGGACCAACTGGTTGTGGTAAAAAAATGAGTTGAACACTTGAAATCCTGATTTATTCAGATACGGATCCATTGATCGCACGGTTACACGTTACAATCACAAACTTTAGCATTGAATTTGCATTGAAAACACCAGTCAATGGACCGTGACTGCGGGTTCATAGGCGTAAAATCATCATGTATCCGAAATATACTACCGGATACTAATGCAACTACATAAAAAATATTATGATCTAGTATCAGTGGTTCATGTGTAACTTCAGCTAAATCATAAACTTGAAAATTGTGAACGCTGCCGCTGACGCCGTCGGAAAAACAATACCTAAGTCTCATGCATTCTTTGTTTAATTTTATTTACATGTGTATGTAGAATTTAATAGTATTTAAATATAAATCTAAGTGACAAAACCCTAGCTTATTTAGTAGATAATACATTTAATACAGAAACAGTGCTCACTTTCAGTTGAACAAGATGGGGATTTCCACGGTGTTTAAGATCTTGTTTCGATATCTGGTTCAACTGTTTGGGGCCTATTTTCAATGACAAATATATATTTTCAAATCATAACAATTTTGAAATAATAACCATATTGACAATTCTATTTTGATGTCCTACATTTTGACTTGGACAGAACCTTAATACTTAGCAGACCTTTTTGGACCAAAGTCCTGTTACTTCACGATTCCTGTATTGCGATCCATAAATAGAATACATTTAATATAGTATATACATGCCGAACATTCACAAAGATAAAGAAAAATACTTTTACTTGTGATAAGTCAACAAATCGATATAAACAAATACAACAATCACACTCACGTGCGGTTCCTCTTCATTCCTAGACGCCATGCTGGAATAAACACGTGACGCGTCAATTTATCAAGATAAACAAAATAAATATCGATATAACGATATAATTATTTCGAGATAACGAAATAAATATATCGATATAACGATATAAATATCGAGATAACGATGTAATTATATCGAGATAACGAAATAAATATATCGATATTACGATATAATTATATCGAGATAACGAAATAAGTATATCGAGATAACGATGTAATTATATCGAGATAACGAAATAAATATATCGATATAACGATTTAAATATCGAGATAACGATATAATTATATCGAGATAACGAAATAAATAATTATCGAGATAACGATATAAATATATCGAGATAACCATTTAATTATACCGAAATAACGATTTAATGATATCGAAATAACGATATATATATTGAGATAACGAAATAATTTTTTTTTTTTTTAGGTCCCCTATGGGCTTCCGTAAAATACTCTTGCTGAATATATACTTTGTATCAAATGCAAGGTATAATTTAGTTATGTATTTAATGTTATTTTTGAGCAAGATACCTGAATGTATGGTTGAGTATCACAAAAGTATATGTACACTTCTTAAGTGCTCGAAGGAAAAATGGCGAGAATTTTATCTAATATCAAAACACAATAAAACTTGCACTCTGATACATTTACTGATGATGCCAATTTATCAGATCTCGGTCTTCACACCATAGACCGGACAACGATTTTCAAATTAATGACAAAAATTACATTTCATTCTAAAAGCATCTGATTGGCTTCCTGTCAATTTGCAGAAAAAAATCAAGGATTATTAGTGTTTTCATTGGCAAGTTATCTGAAGCACGGACAAGATGGTCGTTATTCGGATGTTGTCGTCAAATCCTGATACTTGAGGAAATTGCACATGACGTTAAGGTGGTCATTATACTATAATTATAAAATCTTAACAGACTTTTGACTAATTATACGCATTATCGGAAATACTTGGTTTCTATAACAGAAAAGGGAAACAACAGAAAAGAATGGGTTGAAGTTATTCATACAGAGTATGAATAACAGAAGACGTGGGGTATATGGCAATTAGACAAACATTTAATGATACAGAAAAATCCCATATGACATGCAGACTGAGGTCAATCTACGGTCATCTACAAAAATGTGTTAATGCAATTGACCAAGAATATTTTACTATCTCTTTCGTCCACAACTATCAGAGACGTATTTCCTTCTTTCTTTTTTTAGATTGTTAGTTTTTCTTGTTAAATTGTTAAATTGTTTTCCATTTGGTTAGTTAAATTAATTTTTCAAACTCAGTCGAGAATTTTTGTAACAAATACAACGCTTACAAAAGAACAATTCTTATAAATGGTTTAAAATCACTTACTCTAAATGTGTCACCAACCCGGCAGTGTAAAGAGATGATTTTGACAGTTCTAACTTAAAGCGGTTTTAGACAATTATATAATACATTAGAAAAGCTTCTGACGGTAATTTATCATAGAACACCACGAATAACTTCAACCCATTCTTTTCTGTTTCCTTTTTCTGTTATAGAAACCGCGTATTTCCGATAATGCATATAAACCCCTAGTTTTTGGTGGGGTTCGTGTTGTTTATTCTTTAGTTTTCTATGTTGTTTCATGTGCACTTTTGTTTGTCTGTTTGTCCTTTTCATTTTTAGCCATGGCGTTGTCAGTTTATTTTCGATTTATGAGTTTTACTGTCCCTCTAGTATCTTTCGTCCCTCTTTTAGGGCAAAGCTGTTATTTGATAGATGTGATTTGTGCTTTGCAACTAAGACTGTAAATTTATCTTGGTTCATTATCAATTTAATTATCAGAATTCACATATTTTAAATGACATAGAAAAAAGTAATCTGTTAAAAATCGTTACAATAACCAAGGTGGTTATATAGACTTATGTCTTATAAATCAATACGCATTATTTGAATGATATAATGATCTCTCAGTTTTCCTATCAAATGATCTTGCTTGGTAACTGCTAGTATTCTCTGCTATTTATTAAGTGACTGTTTGTTGTAGGAATGTATAAGTACCCTGACATTAGGAAGCTTTGGTTCTGTATTTTCCTTGTAAAATGCTGTGGCAAACCGTTCAATTCCCTATGAAGGCGCTGTTAGAATGTTGTTACATAGACATAGAAAGTTCATAATTGGAAAGCTAAATCATCACTGTTGTCGTAAAGTTTATAGTTCTCGATGACCCTTAATGTGATTTTAAAGATTCAAATGATAATAAAAGCTTATAGACCTTGCTTTGGCTGTGGAATGATTCTTTATTTCAAGTTGTTAGATGCCATTTAATTCAGTGAAGCAACGTTCATCCTAATTATCTGTAAACAATAAGTTTAATGGAATATTTCATAATATCTGCTTCTCGTGTAATAAACTTTTGTATCTTCTTCGTTATAGCTTTCCTATCACGAAACTAAATGAGCTTTCCTCGCTATTAAATCTTCTGTCATGTTTTTAAAGATTTACAGTGATTGTCATATGGTTATTCTTTAAATTTTAATACATTATCTTGACAAATGTTCTTTTTCGTATTTTTGTGTCTATTAATCCTCAAGGATAATTTTCACTTTGCTTATAAAAAATAGAGCTGTGAAAATGTTATATTTTTCTACATTTAATTTACATTAAAGATCAATACATTTAATGCGATTTGAATTACAGCTTAATTTGTCACTCAGGGCACACCCTATTTATACTGTCATCAAGATAAACTTCGAAATAACTCATCTGGACCAAATTATCATTTTCTACATTAAAATTTAAACCGGACTTCGGCTCAATAGGATCCCATAGTAAGCAGCTTGCAAAAAACGGGTTGTTTACCCGTCAGTTAAAAAAAGTCAGCTATGGTTTAAGGATGTTTAATGCAATCCACTAAGTAGAGACCCTAACAAAAACCCCGCAAACCCGTCAGAATCAAAATGTCAAGCTGTGGTTTAAGAATGTATCATGTCATCAACTAAGTATAAAGTTTCCGTATACGTGTTTTTAGCTGCTAATTCGAATATAGTCTCAATATATTACTTAATGTTTGAAGCTAATCTACAAGCCGGAAATTGTCTATCCCGATATTCTATCATCCTTAATTGCATTTATCGACCCTTCTTCAAATATGATGATCCAGTTTCCATGCTAGGAAATGCTTGCTCGAAAGGCGCCGTATTTTGTTTAGGTCAATCACACACTGAGACAAAATTACTTTATTACAAAAAAGATATATTATAACAATTACACATACTGTCTTCTTCATCGGGTCATCATATAAGATTCCTGTCACAAGCAGCCATTTATCATCCGCCTAATAGAATACATAAACTGTCCCATTTAAAATTACAGTGTCAGTAGTTTATTTTCAGTCTCAGTCACGCGTTTTCTAGCACAATAGTTCATCGTTCTACTAAAAAATCATTATTCAAAAACATATGAGGTAAAAATATTTTATTTACGCGAAAAGCTTGCTTGCAAATTCTAGGATTTAGTTATATTTAGGTTACAAGAAATTCTTTTAAGACTACCAATAGATATTAAGTAAGTTTAATAAGGGGAACAAGAAGTTTAACATTCAACTACTAAACCTACTTCCACCATTCATGATTTTTATTTTTTTTCTCTCTCGCTCAAATGTCATATGCTTATAATATTTCTATTTTCAATCGAATGTCCTAAAATGTCAGCACTTAGATGTCCTATACTCCGGCGCTCAAACGTCATTTTTTGTTATCTCTAAAATGTTCATGTCGACTACATGTATAAAGTCATATACTAGTAAGCTAAATTAGATTTCTCGACCTTGAATCAGTGTTTTAGTCACATCCATAAAGCACCCACTTTTCTACATTTCGATCAACCCTCTAAAACTTTGGAAAGCCGATATTTTGTAAATATTTAGACGTATCGATCTTTGCTATTGTTAAAGTTAGGATTGTCGCGAACGTAACCGAACTATAATGTTAAAATTTGTAATCAACTAGACTCTGTTCATGCTGCTGTTTTCGAAGCATTTTAATGCAGCGGCATGCCAAGAAAAGATTCTTTTTAAAACTTTTTTTTTATGATGATCCAATTTGATATGAAAATGAAATGCGGTATTTAGATGCATTTACCAGATCTTAAAATATCTATCGTACGGTTATTTTAGAAGGCTATTCGTCGCTCCACTTTTTTGTCTCGTCTGTGAGATCTAGATAAGCTGTTTTCGGGAGAGATCCGTTTGCGCCAAAAATGCGTCCTTTTGCGCCACAACCTTTTTTCTCCAATGCTACTTTTGCGCCACCTGTTTTAAAATTACATGGTTTCATTTGCGCCAATTGGAAGAAAAATGACTTCCCTCCTCCTTTATTCGGACTTGGAACCGGCAGTTTATACAGCAAATGTTTCCTTTTCTGAAACATATTTTCTTCTTACTGCTGCTACATGGGTACTTCCCAATTTAATGTATGCAGTAGCTTGTAATTTCACTTTATTTCCCAAATAGACAAAAATTCTGCATCATTACATCAACATATGTGGCTAAAAAGTAATCAGCAAATACTTCTCTTTCTTCTCTTTTGGCATAACTGTATTAAATATTCAGCAAAGCAATACATGTTTCTTCTCTCTCTGTACATGCATTTCAAGTCAGTTCCCTCCAGATGCTCATCTTCATGTGAATATAACATGTGTCACTTTCTAAACCAAAAATAAGAATAAATATTGATATTAAAAACCAATTGTTTAGAGAACAATTGATGGTCTTTCCACCAGTAAGGACCTTTTTTATAGGAAAATATTAAAATTCGGTTTTAAATGTCAATTTCAGCGTCAAATGACAGCTTATAGAACGCTGATTCCAAAAATATATGGTTTCTATTCAAAAAGATATAAATATGGGAGATCATTTTTTACTTCCGGTTTAAAAGATGTTACTTCCGGTATGTTTTGATAGTTTACTTGACACTGATTCCAAAGATAGATGGTTCTATATACTTTAACATTAAATTAGTACAAAAAATGGCTACTTCCGGTTTACAAAAGATCACTTCCGGTTGGTTTTTTCAAGGTCACATTGCTTGCAACCTTTTGCCAAAAGTCTCATGGCTTTATCATGTATATATAAGAGGAAAAAGCAATGGTCAAAATCTAGAACGTTAAATTTACCTATGACCTTGAGCTCAATTTCAAGGTCATCAACCAAGGACCTCAAATCAAATGACTCTAGGCCTCTACTTTATATTGTTAATGAGTTGTATTACAATACAACTAATTTTAGATATAAAAGGGGGAAAACTCGCATTAAATGTTACGTACCCTTTTAAGTAAAATTTACGTTTTACGACATGTTGCAACTAACAATTGACTGAAAATATTTTGTCGATATCTTGTATGATTTCTGAAAATAAGAGATAACAAGCCAAAATCAAAAATTTGAACATGACCTTGACCTTTGACCTTGACCCCATTTTCATTTTTTTGGACCAAGGACCTCAAATCAAAAGACCCTAGGCCTCTATCACTTATGGTTTTCCAGTTACAAATTTATTTCACTTATTTCAATACAAAAGGGGAAATTACTATCATATGGGGACTTCGTTAAGCTTCGGTCAAAATAAAACCTAACATCCTGAGGATATAACGAGCAATTTGGAAAAATAAATTTGTCGGTTTCTTTTACGGTTGCGGAGGAGATCTGATAACAATAAAAACAGTGTTTGGGGAGATAACTCTTACAAAGAAAAGTGTTCGGTTAAACAGGGTGAGTTTCAAAAGAGTATAGACTGTATGATATCATATACAAAAAAACTAAGCGACATCTTTTGAAACATTTTTTACACCGCAAGAAAAAAATTAGGTGGAAGAAAAAATAAATAAAAAAATAATCAGAAGAAATTCAATAGCTCTTTCCACATGGAAAGGTGGAAAGACCTAATTAATCATTAATATTTATGATAGATATGTGTACAGGTAAATTGGCGCAAATAAGTTTCGAATATTGGCGCAATTAATACATTTGGAAAACAAAATTTGACGCAAATGATACCCCGGAAAAACAGTAATTGGCGCAAAAGGACTGCTGCCCTGTTTTCAAGGGAAAGCGGATTAAAGACAAAACTTTGTGACACAGGTAGAACAAGATTCCGTGTTAACAGTAGTTATGTCATTATCTTAGGCCAGATATAAAGAAATAGAAAAGGTAAAACAGGGTCCGTGTCAACGAAGCTGTCCTAGGACTAGGACATGTCTTAGGATGGTATTAGGAGACACGTCTTAGTCCTTAGTCAGGTTAACGAAAGTCTCCCAAAATAAGATATGTCCTACATTTGATCCTAAAGTTAGGATATATAAATAGGTGTCTTGGGACAGTCCTAAAAATTACGATGTCCTAAAACGAAATAAAAATAACAAATATGGCATAAACTCAAAAATAAAAATACTAGTACAATTTTAAACCATTATAATTATTATTAATGTTTTAATTAAACTAATTAAACAAAATATTTTTCAATATTTGTTAAAGATTCAATTACATGTATGTTATATTATTTTCAATTTGTTGACAAATTTGATCTTTAAAATACAGAGAGCAACAAAAAGCGTTTATAGTATTCAGTTTGAGTTTTTAGAATATTAAGCATATAAAATTTTACAAGAACGTTGTTAGGGTGTGCTAGAACTAACTTGATGCACATATCTAAATACATAGAGATATATTGCGAAGTCATTTGGTGAAGAGCTTTTCTATAAACTAAAATTGCTTCACTAATGTTTAAATTTATATGAAATGGATATCAATAGTAACTCTCCAAGGAGTATGTTTGACGATGGCATATTGTTTCGTCCATATATGGAATAAATGGTGCTGTCCTTTTTTAAGCTTTAATAATAATATCATCATGACAGACTTTTTGCACCTAACCAAACGGCGCAATTTCAATTTAAATGTGGAAAAAAATGACCTCTTTTTAATTAATCCTTATTGAATACATGTAATGAAATGGAGGTGACCCAAAGACAAAACAAATTTACATACTAACATTGAATTGCAGCACGAATATCGCATTTAACAAAGTTGTTTGACTATATATATTGGTATGTTGTGGTATGAAATTCATTTATATTTTTTTATTATGTATAATAACGTATCTTCTAGTATTACGTTAAAACTTTTATTCTATTTTGCGTTAATTGTTTTTCATAAAAGAATCAGCCTTCCTCCCTCTACACATACAGAAAAATACAATAAAATATATGTCATTGAATCTCTACATTTATTTTTCCAATTAAATAAATGTGTTAGGATGGTCCTAGGACCGTCGTAGTTATGACTATCTTAAGATAGCTTTGTTTTACATCCTAAAACATGTCTCAAACACGCCCTAAGACCATCCTAAATAATGTCCTAAGACCTATCTTAGGACATATCCTAGGAAACTTTCTTTGACACGGTCCCTGTCCAATAACATTTAACTTTCTCCGTTATATTAGACTTGTTATCTCCCTTGTCATATTACGAGAATTAGAACCAAACAGATAAAGGATAGAGAAACTATATATGCAACGGACTTAATCAAGATAGATCATAAATAACCGCATCTTAGGCTGATAATTTCAAATTAAAAAAATATCAATAATGATATTAATTTATAACACAACGGTAACTTTTACCCCTCATGACATGCTAGTAGTCATTTAGTATACAACTTCATTTAAAAAAGCAGAGAGAGGGATTGCGGTCACCTCAATAATAACCCAAAGCTTCTTGATAAAGATATCACTTTAAGCAACTCAACGAGCAAAATCTGCTCGGTCATTTGGAGTTCACGAATATGAATCTAGTTTTATGGTGAGATTCGTTTTCTTCAGATTATGTGAAGCGTCTTTTCGAATGTTCATTATTTCCCAATATTGTTTTCATACTTTTTTTTAAACTTGTGTGCCTTGTGTAATACTAAATATTGTTGTTGGGTAGTGCGCTTTGGATCTTGAATGTATTTTTTCTTTAAATATAAAAAAAGAAGATGTGGTATGATTGCCAATGAGACAACTGTCCACAAGAGACCAAAATTACACAGAAATTAACAACTATAGGTCACCGTACGGCCTTCAACAATGAGCAAAGCCCATACTGCATAGTCAGTTATGAAAGGCCCCGATATGACAATGTAAAACAATTCAAACAAGAAAACTAACGGACTTATCTATATAAAATATGTTAATACAAAAACTGGTGTCAAAACATGTACTTCACTAAGTCTTGTTGCAGGGTAAAAATCCTTGTCATATTGACAAAAACCTTAAGATCAATCACAAATATTATCAATATTTCTTTTACGCTTACAAACCTTGATTTGCAGCGAACATGTGCTATTGTAATTGACTGGTTAAAACATTATAATCATTAAATATAATCAACAAGTTTCAATCATTGAAAACCATTTCATCTTTGAAATAATTTAAGCACACAATCATTATGCTTTAATTACAGTTAAAGTTAATAGGCATAATGAGGATATTTTTCGAATCTAATGAAAATATCTTTTTATTATGATATGCTTTCAGATTTTGTATGCAGACGCTTTGGATGAATTTAATTTAGTAACAAATAAACGATATACCGATCTCAGTGAATACACCCTTCAGTCTAGATCTCAGTGAATACACCCTTTAGTCTAGATCTCAGTGAATACACTCTTTAGTCTAGATCTCAGTGAATTGACCCTTTAGTCTAGGTTTCAGTGAATACACCCTTTAGTCTAGATCTCAGTGAATACACCCTTTAGTCTAGATATCAGTAAATACACCCTTTAGTCTAGATCTCAGTGAATTGACCCTTTAGTCTAGGTCTCAGTGAATACACCCTTTAGTCTAGATCTCAGTGAATACACCCTTTAGTCTAGATCTCAGTGAATACACCCTTTAGTCTAGATCTCAGTGAATACACCCTTTAGTCTAGATCTCAGTGAATTGACCCTTTAGTCTAGGTCTCAGTGAATACACCCTTTAGTCTAGATCTCAGTGAATACACCCTTTAGTCTAGATCTCAGTGAATACACCCTTTAGTCTAGATCTCAGTGAATTGACCCTTTAGTCTAGGTCTCAGTGAATACACCCTTTAGTCTAGATCTCAGTGAATACACCCTTTAGTCTAGATCTCAGTGAATACACCCTTTAGTCTAGGTCTCAGTGAATACACCCTTTAGTCTAGATCTCAGTGAATACACTCTTTAGTCTAGGACCATCTACTTCATCTTGTCGATGTGTTCGACCTGTGTTAAATTTCTATCACATTTCTCAAGAGATATCGATACGTGCAAAATCATAAAGTTTTTAATAAAATTAACGGTACCAATTTTCTTGCACCAGATGCGCATTTCGACAATACATGTCTATTCAGAGTGATGCTCGTGGCCAAAATATTTGAAATCCAAAGCCCATATAAAAGACGAAGAGCTATAATCCAAAAGATCCAAAAAGTATAGCCAAATCCGCGAAAGGAATCAGAGCTTTGCATGAGAGAGATACATTTCCCAATTTATAACAATTTCTATCATTTTGAAACAGCTTTAACATACATAATTGATAAATCTATTGGTGCAATCAGCGTACTCGTCAGTTGTCACTTCAAAATACATAATAAGCATCACACATAACATTAACTGTACCCTTTTTCTGCACCAAATGTGCATTTCGATTAAAATGTGCAAAATATTGGAAAATTTTACTAAAAAATAAAGAGTTTATGAACAAAAACGAATAAAGAGGGCAGAAAAAGGCGGAATGATTGCATGTTCCTACTCTACTAGAGGAATCCATAGTATTACTCCTGGTGAGCAAAAACGCGACGACAAAGAGTCACATTCGACGATGTCATAACCGAGGAATAGAGTACGAGATTGTGGTTCCGACAGGTGGAGCATATTCATGGTCAACTGTGACATTGTTTTTTATAACGGTAGACCAAACTATGATGGCGTCCACAAAACTGACATTCTGACGAAAAGGAGTAATTTGTAAATCAATTTCATTTGGTGGTAAATACATGTACGTAGTAAAAATTCTTTAAAAGACATAAAGAAAAACCGAAACATTAACAAGTGCCTGTTTCAAGTCAGGAAACTTGGCAGTTGTCGTCCTTAGTTACATCCAAGACTTAATGTTTAGTGTATTAAGGAATCGTATATGCGTGTATTTTTGTACCTCCGAATAGAAGTTTTCATAATACCATTACATTTGGTCTATCTTTCTGAATATCAGTGTCACAGCGGACCACGAATATATCTCCCTCATCGTTTACACAATCCCGTAACTCTTTCCCTTGATTATGATATACCCGAATACGAATCATCGTCATGGTTTTATTTGATATGGTCAATTTTACGACGGATAAATGCAGTAGAGAAGGAACTGTTTACCTTACTGGACATGAGTTTTTGGTTAGGTTCGTATTGTCTAATCGTTAGTTTTATGCGTAGATTTTAAAGACTTGTTTGTCTTTTTATTTTTTGGACTACATGTATGTTGATATTTTGTTTTTGTTTCTGCTTTATGTCTGATACACTTCGATCTAATATTTCGAAAGGACATTCGGTAAACATTAAATTCAAAGATTGACATATATTGCATCCATGAAATACCTTATTGAAAGGAATAATGGACGTACTTCTGCACGGTCGATGAAATGCCCATCCTTCTTGAAGACACTTTTTTCAAAGCAAAAAAATGCCTAGAACTTTTATTTTGCGGAAGGTAAAATGATCGTTTGTTTTTATCGACGCTTATGTACACCTACTTTTTATGAACTGTTTATTTTTGTTGATGAACTGTTCAACCAGTTTGAATTCTTAAACTTCTTTTTAAACTCGATCAGTAGAATAGGAGCATTGAAAAAAGTATAAAAAATGAAGTTAACTCTATAATATCTGTATAAATGACTACAAAAACATAACTAATTATTATACCTTATCAAAGAATGTTTGCGGTTACTGAAAATGAGCCAAACGTACCTGCTGATATAGAAATCATGGCTGTTGCTTTTATTTTAAATCATTATCTGAAGTAAGGATAAAACACTGACGTCAGGTATAAGGTAGGATATGATACAAGTAACAGCTTTCTTAAAGAATTCTCAAAACTATTAATCTCTACAACTTGGTTGTTTTGCAACTCGGTTTTTGTTGACAGTTGGTGATAATGCCTTATTCCATACCTTATGAACTTTAGTACAAACTTGGAGCTGTCATCAAACGTTTGAAAATAAAAGTAAATTTTTTGTATTAGCGTATGGTATGTAACTCTTATTTGTAAGTATTTTTTTTATCAGCAACTTGATATCTGTTTCATCTAGTGGTACATTTGTATTCACAGCAAACAGTTATATGTATACGATTACTCTTTCCAGCAACTATCGCAAGTAACCGTTGTACGAATTGTGTTAAATTAACTACATAGTATTTCCCCTAAAATTGATTTTATGATGAGAAAGAAAAAATATAAAGCACTTTTTGTTTAATATTTTTCTTAAAACTATGGAGAAAAAGTAGTTTCCATAGCACTTCGGGTGCGGGAGTCTTTCTCGCTGCATTGAAGACCCATTGTTGCCTTCGGGTGTTGTCTGCTCTTAAAGACACTTTCCCCATTTCCATTCTCAAATTTAGAATAAAAGTTCATTTATGTTATCATTTTTTTTTAAATATTTATAAAACTTAATTGCCATTTTAACTTACAAAATTTACCATTTGTTTCAATCTTAAGTTCCTTCCGCCTGACACAAATTATAGGATAGTCCGAATAGTTAAAACCTCCTTATGTGTAGAATTATGTGGGTGTGTAAATCATTAGGGATCCCTTCTAGCAGTTTAATTTTTGTTTCCGTTACCAATGTAATCTATTTTTTTCTGCTGATTCATGAACTCGTCTAACATATGCAAGAAATATTTGTTAATAAATTTAATACTTGACACACGATAAGAAATAAATTAGGAATGTGTCCAGGGACGTAGATGAAGCCCTCGCTTGCATATAACACTATTAAGGGACATAACTCAAGAACTGTAGAAGCGAAGTTTCCCAAATTTGTACTTGATCTGAGTTTTGTGGAAATAAACATTGTTTATAGGTTTCATAAAATTTATTTGAGGCAATCGTATTCAATAAGTTAGAGAACAATAACGAAAAATTCAGCAATTTTTCCACTTGTTAAAGGGCATAACTCTAAAAAGGTAAAAGTGACATCACCAAAATTCAATCTTGATCTGTATTTTGCGGCAATAAGTATTGTGTATAAGTTTCATGACATTTGATGGAGGCAAACTAATGTAAGAGAACGGAAACCAAAAATTAACCCATGTTTTTGTTTAGTAGGGGTATAACTCTTGAACTGTATAAGTGATGCCACCCAGTTTCGAACTTGATCTGTATTAAGTGATAATTAGCGTTTTGTATTAGTTTCATAACATTTGTTCGAGGCAAACTAAAGTTAGAAAACGGAAACCAACTTTGGGACGTACGGACAAACGTACAGACAAACAAAGGTAAAACTGTTTGCCCCTCCGCTGCGGATAATCATGGATCTTATACGACATAGATCTGAGATGTGGTATGAGTACATGTACCAATTAAACAACTCTTCATGCAAGTCATAATTTGTAAAAGTAAATAATGATAGGTCAAAGTACGGCCTTCAACACAGATACTTGGCTTACACCGAACAGTATATTATGACACTATTCTCTTTATTTCTGTTTCGGTCTTACTCACTTTATCCCTTTGTTTTATTGTTTTGGATCTGAGCGTTCCTGATGATGGCCAATGCAGACGGAACATCGAACGTTTCAACTGTATTTGATCTGTAGAAAATAGAGGAAATCTCTAGCGTGCATGATGTGGTACTCCTTCTTTTATTTGTTGATGAAAAGTATACCCAAGCAAAACGCACTACATATGCTGGTGACGAATTTCACCTGCATGGTTTGGCGATGATATGCACGTGATGTGAATGGGATATCTGCAACTGATCGTTAAGGATGAAGTTACATGTCAGGTTAAAGAAATTTTGTCAGATGTTCTGAATCTTTGGGTTTTCTCTTACGATACATGGTGAAATATTTGCCCCAGACCATCCTCTTTCTTGTTATATAAGACTTCAACAGCTCACACAAGGTCTTTTTCCAAAATTTTAGCAGTACAAAAGTCATCCTTAAGCAAGCAACAACCAATCAAGCATTGAATCATTCTCTATACACATTAAGAGTATCGCAGATGTATTTCACTTTCTTGTATGGATAAGAAACGTTTACATTTCGGTGTGTATATGTTTTTGTATAACAATCGAAAGTTAATGTGTATTCTAATATGACGTGCGTCATTCGCTTTGTGAATAAACCCATGCTCTAAATCCAATAAAATATGTTTGCACATGCGTATATTGACTACTGCAGAAGAATGAACTTTATTTAATTGGCACGCATTTAATATATTTGATTAACTTAAAATCACTTCCAACCTCTTTGATGAAGCACATACTGTTACTAATTCCTTTATTATGACTGTAACGTGTTGCAATTCGAAATTGACATATTTGATCTAGGTACGTCAACCGTTCATGCTGGCTGTTAGAAACTCCTCCCTCTGAAAGATCGTATTCCAAGTCGTTTGCTTGTTTACAAGCACAAAAGGAAGGTTCATGGAAGAGCCAGCAAAAACACACCACACTTGGACACATCAGACATAGAAATTACTCTAATTGTCCTAATCAGAATCGAAATAATTAATGCAAGCTATACTTTATTGTATATCACTATCGTTTGGGCAAAAATAATCACGAATATAATGCCTACCCATGCTAATATTACAATAAAGAATAGCTTGCATCAATTATTTCTTAAATATAATTGTTACATCATTAAGTTAGCCAATGCCCTTATCATCACGTTCTATTTATAAAATATTTTTTGAACAGAAATAAAAGCATTATTTATTTAAAGGTTGTGATTGTTAAAAAGTAGACCATACTATTTTTATCATTTTATGCATCATTTCGAAATAAAATCAACAACATTTCGGAAAGGAGATGGGCACGGTTTGGTCCCAAATAGGCTCTCTCAAATAACGTGTATTTAAAACTAATATTCAAAATTTAATGTTAAATATATGGACTTTAATAAAATATAGAGATCAATGTTATGCAGTCATGAAATGACAGATTATAAAAAAGAAGATGTGGTATGATTGCCAATGAGACAACTGTCCACAAGAGACCAACATGACACAGACATTAACAACTATAGGTCACCGTACGGCCTTCAACAATGACCAAAGACCATACCACATAGTCAGCAATAAAACGCCCCGATTTGACAATGTAAAACAATTCAAAAGAGAAAACTAACGGCCTTATTTATATAAAAGAAATGAACGAAAAACAAATATGTAACACACAAACAAACGACAAAGAAGGGGGATACACTACAAAGTACATCACTCAGTTTTTACATTTGAAAATGCCTGCACCAAGTCAGGAATATGACAGTTCTTGTCCATTCGTTTTTGATGTGTTTTGTTGTTTGATTTTACCATGTGATTATGGACTTTCCGATTAGATTTTCCTCTAAGTTCAGTATTTTTGTGATTTTATTTTGCACCTTATTTTGTATTGAGACAAAAGAGAGACCAAAAGCATTCACAATATGTGCTTGGATGAGAAAGGATAATCAGAGTTTAAGTGCAATAACATATTTTTATATCATTTATTGTATTTAGAATGAAGACGAAGACGAAGCTGGTAACAAAGGTACAATATAAACCAAAGGAACGAGAAAAGCACATACACACATTGCCAAAAAGTGGAAAGACAAAACTAATTCAAACAGCTGACAACAAAACACATCACAGAAATCTAATGATAGATGAACATGCACCCCATCAAAAAACCGTAAAAGCCGCTGTTAATACATGAATACTCTACATTTCAGGACATTTTTTCTAATGAATATTGCTTTAAATATAAAGTCAGTTTAACATTGTTGAAATTTCCCTTTTATATCGTAGGGTTTCTTATAGCGTATTCCAAACCAGTAACACTAGTCTCATTTGAATTGTCTTACATTTGTCATTGCGATGCCTTTTATTGTTGATTATGCGTTATATGCTTTGGTCATTGTTGAAGACCGTACGGTAACCTATAGTTGTTTATATATGTGTCATTTTGTCTCTTGTGAAGAGTTATCTCATTGGCAATTATACCACATTTTACTGTTTTTTTTTATATAAAATAAACAATTTCAAAGGCATGTCCTCGATAAAATGTATCATCGTTTCATGTGTACTTAAGTATAGACGCCATTAAATTAACTATCGAGTTGACCTCTAAAGACTGCTGACAGTCATATAAGCAATATAAATATAAATATAAGAATATGGCGAACTGGTGCAATTGGATTTTTCTAGGTCTGTTTAATTTCATTTAATAGGTTAAGAATAGATGTTAATCATCAATTTTACCTGTATAAAAATGAGTTTTCGTGAATCGAATCAGTCAACCAAATGATTTAACTTAGTTTCGCTTAAAATACCGACATTCTTTTCCTTTTGATAACTGATAATTCATGATTAATCCATCTTTAGCTAAGGGGTTAAGTAGAAGTCACATGAATAAGAATGAGGTCGAACTATTCACTTATACGTGGTTTCACTTTCATTAATGCTTGATAAACACGTATCTAGTGCCCCTTTACGTGGGTGTTAATGTGTTTCGGAAAACAATTTACGTTGCGTAAAATAGTTTTTTATCTTATATTATTCGACCATTGAAATAGATTGAAATTAATTTATTTACAAGATAATAGTATTACTCATTTTGTCTGTGTTATGTCGTATAGATTCCACAGAAGACAGCAATAACATAGAATACAGGACTTTTAAGAGTTATAAATTATACATAAGATACTAATCCAGACGGATATCATACAGATATTTGGTGATAAAATAATTATTTTATGAAAGTAATATGAAAGTTGACAGAGTACTTTCCCTACGTGATCGCTGATCTCATAAAACTGTTATGTAAGCGATATACATGTGTTTCAACGGTTTTGTCTGCATTACCTTGATTTATTGTATAACAAATCACCGGTGAGTAGCTAGGCGTGATATGAAAGACGAGCTTTGATCTCAAGACACAATGGTGCGACATTACATGGTTTTCTCAACAACTATCTCTATTGCTCTTCCATTGTCAGTTTGTTGACTAACTGTTTGCATTTCTGATAGAGAAGAACTCCGAAATAATCTTTTACATATGAACGTTTGTGTCAGCGCTCTCCAAATCTCTTTTCTATATGGCCTTGACCCTAAGATGTACAGTATTGGTTTGATAGAATATGAAATTGTTTGAAACAATTGTGCAATTAAAATCATTTCCTGGGGATGAATTATCATAAGCACTCGGAACACTCCGTTTGTAATACTGAGAAAAAATGTAACGTAGGCAACTAACAGCAGTAACCCGGATGTTTTGTATTCCTTATCCTGTGGAACATATGCTGTTTGACGTCTGTGCAGTCTAAAACCTGTTGATCTATTTCTTTTATAAAATTGCCATGTTTTGACACCTATAAGGCACGAAAGACAAAATATTAGCACATATGGAATCACCGAGACCACAACTGCATCAACCTTATTCAGTTTCTTCCATGTTTCAAATAACTCATTCTCTGGCCATGGGTAACAATACATGTAAGGGTAAAAGGAGCCAACAGTCCATGTTACATAATGATAACAGACAACGGCAAGAATCGCTAATCCGATTATTACACATTTAGCACGGAAAACAGTACAAAAATGTGACTTCTTTGATGGCCAAAATAATCCAATGAATTTCTCTATAACAAGTGATGCCACATACCATATCGATAAAAACGTACAAATATGATTAACATACATAATCAATGGACACAGACCGTGCACGTGGTACACACTTACTCCCCACTTTGTCAAATTTGTACACAATGTTGATAATAAGTATCCAATATCCACGATTGATATTGCAGAAAAATATCTAGATGTTGATACTTTTCGCAGTTTTGACTTTGTAAATATATAAAAACTCACTACATTCCCAATAACTCCAAAAATTATAATGAATAAAAATGCCCATCGGTTAAATTCCATTATATCTAACACCAATTGACTCGGCGGTGGCATAAATCCTTGATAGTAATCCTCAGTTTCATTATATAGCATCATCACTGGAATCTTTGTATCATTCATACTGGTATGATTGTATGATCCAACATAATAACTTCCCATCTCGTAATTGTTAGGAGGAAAACTCATTTTGTAGTAAAATGTCTTATCTAAGTCTCAAATTAAACCATTTCCTGATTTTGCAATATAAACGAAGAGTGTAATGATAGCGTCATTGCAATGATTTTCTATCACGTCTTGTCTACTTTAACGATGATCGCCGTTTAGGAATCTGAAATGACAAAAAACTCTCAATTATAAAGGATCATTGTACTTTAAAATATTCGAATTTAGAAAAGGGCGTATAAAATAAAAGTTGCAATACATGCATCCTGGAAAAAAAGTCACCTGTTTAAAAGTACAGATCTTATGTCATGTCTTTGCACAAGTTAATTAAATGTAAAGATTTAACCACCACAAGTCACAGTAAGATTTTCTTTCCCTCGGAAAGGTCGTTCTAATTATATATGTGACTATTTGTAAGCACATCACTAAGTTTGAACACAATTCCAAATAACATTTCCAGTTGTTTAAATACGGAAACACATTTTTATTGACATTTGGAGTAATGCCATTTTGTCGTTGTATATTATGAAAACAATCCTAATTTTTGATTAAAAAAAGACATATGACCATCTTAAACATATTTCATCTGATAGTTGCTTATTATGTTTCCTATACTGGGATGCATAAATACGTAGACAGATCCAGTCAGACATATAGGATCGCATGCACTACCTTCGCATGTACTGACTTTGAGAGTTCTATAATAGTATCGCAATAGGGAACCATATGAGTGAGAATAGGTGACCTATTTTAATGGAAAATTTCGGAAGTACTAAACCCTCCTTTTTCAGTGAAACACAAAATTTCAAGCCTTTCGTGTATTCAAAAAGAGGGACAAAAGATACCGGAGGGACATTTAAACTCATAGAAAGAAAATAAACTGACAACGCCATGAATAAAAAAGAAAAAGACAAACAGACAAATAATAGTACACAAGACCAAACATAGAAAACTAAAGACTTAGCAACACGAACCCACATAAGACGTGCTCCTATACGATTTATGTCCGCTCTGAATTTGCATGGTATTCTTTCATTTGACATTAAACAAAGGAACAGTCAATTAATTAATAAAGGAAAAAGATTCTACAATGGCGTAGAAGTCTCAAACAGATGGTTCTAACTGTGATCAATTATCATGCTTGTAGAAATTGTGACGAGATAAACATAGGTTGACTTAGAAAAAAAATTGATCTTAAAAAAACTCCAGGAGGGATGTCTTTATCTTTTTTGTTTCAAATTACAAAATCATAAGATCCTAATTGACTGTATCCGTTTATCTTTTTTCGACTGTTGTAATTTTGTAACAAATGTATTCGATTAGAAGAAGTACGTTTAAAGTATAAGGTTCAAGCGCTAATTTACTGAAAATTGACTACACAAATCGTCATGATATCTAAAAAAATATATATTTATACTCCATTTTATTATGAATGCTTTAAATCTGATCCGTGTATTGTTTATATCCTTGTTATAAGTATATATTAGCAGATTAAGATTTCAATTACAAAATAATACGGGGGAAACAGTGTCAGACAATAACCTAAAACTGACACCCAAGTTATTCTGCAAAATAATAATAGTCTGAAAACTCGATCAATTGACTGAAGTGAGAAAAAAAGAGTTATGATAGGATTCCCAATGAAGAACTACCTAAAAACCGAAGAACAAAGATCTGAACAATTACAGATTACCTTCAAATATTTCCGTTTAACAATAGACAGCATAATTCTGGCATGAAAAATGTGAAATACCGACAAAAGAGAAACTTACAGCTTGGGATGTACTAAAGCAATAAACAACAGTATATTACATGACAGACAATAAACAAAAATAAAATTATTTTTAGCATAAGTAAATTAATTACTGAAAATAATAAAGTTAACCCGTAAAATGTATAAAATGATGACTAAAAAGACTAGAATGATAAGCATCAATATGTGCAAATTATGTTTGAATATTTGTTTCTAGCATTCAATTGCATTATGTCATAACAACTTCTACTGTCATTGTTGTAATAACTGATCGCGCGAGAATGTAGCATTTAATTGATTGGTTTCTACTAAATATTTTTTCCAGTTAGATCATTTCTACATATTTCATATTTTTTTGTTATGGAAAACTGAATTGATAGTGTGTACTCAGTGTTCAACAAATTCATCAACATAAATGGCAACACACAAAGTGCATTATAGCTATTTCTCCATTCTTTCATTTTTTTGTAAATTGATAGGAAAAACAATTAAGAATCATTATCGCTAATGATGGCTTAGAATTTTAGTGTAAAAGGTTTTGCAATCTGTAAAGTTGCACTAGTTCATGCCGATTAACAATTATGTCTGGTGATTATCTAACATTTAAAAAGTAGTTTTAACTTGATGATTTTTTTTAATGTTTTATCTATTGAAATAATGCAGTATATCAGATCCCGTTCATAATGTAAGTTCGACACGTAGTATTATCACCCCTACGTGCACGTGACATCAATCATTTTCTCCTAGACCTTCTGATATCATTCACAATTTGTTGTCACTCATTCATTCTTTCGTAACTGTCCTTTGAGTTACCCGATTCTTTATAATTGTTCATGACTTGTATAAATGATAACCGATGCGACAACCTTTATTATGTAAGACACTTATTTCAGACACAAGGTACAAGACATTGATTACAGATAGAAGGTACAAGACAACATTGATTACAGATACAAGATAGAAGACATAATTGATTTGAGATACAAGATCGAGCCATGTGAAAACATACGTTAAAGATGAAAAAGGACGTCAAAAATCAGCAAAACGACAACATATAGCAGCAAAAATAAAAATTCAAAAAAATACCAAACTCCAAGAAAAAATCAGTTTGGAAAGGCCTTATTAAATGACAAACCAAAGTTCAAAAGCAAAATAAGTGATACAAAAATAACATTAAACTCAGGATTGGACACCATGACCTCCTGTTAAATCAAAAAAGGATCATTGATGTGTGAATATGGAATGCTTACTTAAATTATTTCACATGCAACACCTGAGATGATCTTTCAACATATATTTTGAGAAAAATAAATTGACAGTTATTACTAAAAAGTGATAGTAAACTCACTAGCTGATAAATGTTTGATTTCTTAATTTTAGATTAATGTCACTGATAGAGATTGTATCACATTTTTCCAAATTCCTTCTTAACATCTGTCTGCTTATATCTTACATCAAAATGTTTTAAAATGTTTTAGAAAAAAGTTGCAAGATCCTGCCTATTGCTTCTTCCAAGAACATTTTTGTAGTGTTGATGTTCAATAAACAGAAGTGAGGTCTTTCAGATTTTCAGATATCATCGCACGTGTTCTTGCTGATATTTTATCAACATTTGTATGTTTCTTTTATTATACAATGTATTTGTCTTGATGCATTCTGTCCACTTTTACTTTCCAAGCTGAAGATGTTTGACATTGTTATCGTATGTTGTAAAAAGGAATTCATAAAAAAAACGTAATTAAATGCTTGAATGTGTCTGTTAGGTTAGGCAATATAATATAACTTATGTTAGCATAATCATGATAATAAAAATAGAACATGTAGAAATGATAAACAGACCTACAGTTTCAACTCGCATTAGCAAATGTATAATTGTTATTCTTATTTTTAGCCGATTTAATTATAAAGCTTGACGTCAGGTTTTTCATTTTTTTTAGTTCAATGTTCCTGGTCAAGAAAGATCTTCAGACGACAAACTTTTATAAATCGTATTTTCATTAATAAACAGTTTAATAAATCATTTTTTGAAATCACTTCTGACACTATGGCCTTCAACGGCTATGTGATTAATTAATTTGTTTACGGTTTCTGTTTGTGTAATCTGATAGCAGATTACCGCGTGCAAATTTTAATCATCACATGTTATTCTATTGATTTGGGTGAAATTCATAACCCTCGTCCAAACCAGCAGAAATAAGAAGACTATGCACCTGCCCTTGAAGCAGTTACTTTACTTAGATATTTGTTTTGAGATGGAACTTCTCCCTCTGCATGTATTACCAAAGTCATTTTTACTATGATTACAAATAAAGTGTAGAATTGTACAATAACAAAATAATAATATTTTAAGATATCACATTAAACATATTAACTCCACCTATTATATTGATTGAGGTAGATTCAAAAATTTAAAGCAATTGCACAAGCAACTAAAACCGCATTTTTTTGTACTTTATTTTATTTTTAAAGCAACATTCAGTAAACTTGCATCTTTTATTACATAAGTGTTATTAGCTCTGAAAGGTTAAACACATTCACCTTCCTGTCAAAGAACATTTAAAGGACATTTGTTTAACTTCTATCAATCTCAATTATTTATAAATAACGTTGCATCAGTATTCACAATACCTTGCAAAATGACTGTAAAATAGAAACAAATAATCAAAACGCTAAAAATGTATACCCGTGTATAGAAATTAGGTTTTTTGTCCAAATATGCGTTCTTCACATACATGTACAATTAAAACAAAAACCAATTATAGTACACTATGTACAACTGCACATTCTTACAATTTTCATCGAATTATACTGTTACTGTTTTTGGACTACACTTCTATGTAAAACATGAACGAGATTCAATTGTTTCAGAAATTCAGCAATGAAAATGCTTCATCTAATTTAAGGGCCTTAAATTTTTATATCTTCACAGTAACAAAATGTAAATTATTTCATTTATTTTTACAATTGAATAATCAAGTTGATACATTTGTGGATCTGTTAAAGGGATACAACCACGTACAACCCAACTCAACCCATCTAAAGAATGTTTATTGTCATCTCCTCGATTTCTTTGTTAGTGCAGAATTTCAAAACGCAATTTGTTTTGCAAATAACAATACAAGTTGTGTTTTTGAAGTACTGATCTTATTCTATTGATAAATCTACCAACATGAACAGGATTCAATTCCACAATTCCCAATTTTTTGGTGATTTTGTAAAGTTTCGAGTAAAATAAGAATGATAGACGTATCATTCAATACCCGTTGGTACTGTTGAAGTTAAGCGTTGTTTAACAACTTGAAAGAAAGAAGGGTTATGATCATTATTAGACCTATAAAAACTTCCTATATTAATCATTCGATAACATTTATGTAAAAAAAACCGATAAATGTATTGGCTTTTTTTAAAAGGTCTTCCACTAACCTTAGTATCAACCCCCTACTAACTAGATTAGTGGGACTTAGTGGGATTATCAGAACATGTGAACCACACAATTAGTATCTTATTATAGAAACAATAAAACAACAAATCTAATAATTGTGTAATAAAACAACAATTCTTGCAGCTGCGTTCGGAACTATATTATTTTAAATATATAATAAAATATTTCTGTATTAACAAAATAAAATTCTTTAAAATGGGGTTTTTTTTTTTGCTCTGTAGTTTCCTCATGCGGGACTGTCTTGTTTGTCATGAAGAAGAATAAACAACGATCTGGTAAATGTTTCCCAATGAATTAACGCTTTGGAAGAAAAGTGCAACTGTCTTTTTTAACTCAAAGTTAAAAAGAAGATACATTTGATATTTTTCCTCTGAAAAAAAAAAAATATACCGTACAATATAAAAGCTAATAAACAACATTATATGAAATCGAATACGACATATATTTGTTTTCAGAGTGGTTTGAAGACTACAGCGGTTTTGAAAAAAAAAATATCCGTAGAAAACAGCCTTCCTCTAATCATAGCAATACCTCATGCAGACTCTATGTTTATGATCTTATTTTTAAAACATCTGCTTTGATTCTATAGAACATCAAAATGAAAAAAAAGTTTACTGACTAATATTATTTTCAAGGTTGATATGCGACATCTTCCATGCCCAATTATAATATGCTAAAATATACTGTATTCATATTGTATAATTATATTTCATGCACTTTTTGAATAAAATATTGTTTAAAGTAATATGCTAATGATAGGTATAAAACAAGGACATCTATATTCATACATCTATAATTGACAACAATTACTAAGATATGATATGTTTAGAACCATTGTCTCTTGTGAACACAAAAGTCATAGTGATTGTGAGTTGTGCTTTAAGTTAAATGACATATACACATATTGGGTAGAAATATCTTTAAACAGAGCTAACGCAGTAAACCAAGGCTCCTTGCTGCTCACAATAGGGCTCAAATAATGCTTACATCGACACATATCAAAAAGTTATAACAAAAAAACAAAAATGTTATTGCATAGCAAAATCATAAAGAGGTGACTTATGTAACGTGTCAGTTGAGTCATTGGTAAGCTCCACTCCAATCAGTATTGGTAAAAGTCGATAGTTTATACACTATCCTGAACACAATTTTCTCCTAAATGAGATTGGTAGTTTTTTATTATGTCATATCAGTCATGTTTACCATGAACTTTCAAACTAATATGGCGATTGGACAGATGTAATGGATTCTATTATTTGATCGTATTTATCTAAATGCAGCTTTATTTGTATAGGATCCATAAAGCGTAAAATTGAAACTTATGTAATGGATTGTCACGATCGGACGGACTTTTTTCTACTGTTAATCAACGACAGTCTTTAAAAATTCATGCCCAAACCATTTTATTCTCTGTAGAATTACTATTTTCATTAGTTTTCTAATTCAAATTGATATAGTTTGATATATGAAATAGCAGTTTTTGTTAATGATATATAATTTATAATTCTATAGAGGAACGGAAAAACAATAATGCACTCATATTTAAAAGAACTTTAATATGCAATTCTATAAACAAAATACCATCATATTTCTAGTAGTTTGAATAAATTTGGAATTAATCAAGATGTTTTTCTTCATTTTCTACACTATTAATATAACTGTGAATATTCACAAAGAATCCATTATTAAAGTGAATTTAAACATCAAACGTATTGCTATATCCTCGCAATCGTTAGTTGTATAACAGAACATGTAAAGTATGGAAATGTTATCCAATAATTCATAATAATATCTAAAAATTAAGGCAGTTTGTATGCTAAATAAAAAATATAATACCTATATATTTAACATACCTTTGTTATATTAAAATAATCACTAATACATTAAATTCCTCATACTATAATTGACCTGAAAATTTAGCACCGGTCATTTGGAAACACGAGTGACGATGATGGTATGCTATACGTGAACATTGAATAAAATAAAATGTGAAAACACCTTACCTTGAAACGACAGACTGTTGTAAATATTTAGCCTATCCTAAACATATCTGTTATTTGTTAAATAAATACAAAACATTATTTTGATCCAATTTCCTTCAATAACTAGACTAAATGATGGGTATCCTTGGTAAGTGTTATTGTATAACTGATTCCATACTAGAGGTTTGGGTTTAATTTAAAACCAATGATTACTAGCGACACGCGCGAGTTAGATTTAAAAGGCTTACTATCGGATTTTGTTATTGCAATGAAGACAAATAGTTACTGTGGACAAACATAATTTTATAACTTAAAGGGCGAAGCATGTTAAATGTTGAAAGGTTTATAGGAATGAGGGGAAGAAAGTTATAAAATGGTCGATTTATGTCTTTTTAGATAAAAAGAACGTGATTCAAACATGTGTCAAAGGTTACATGCTGCCTGATAGGTTTACGTTATGAAAGAAGATTAAATGTATTTATTGATATGCATACCAAAACGTTTCGAGTTCAGGGTGCAAGTCATTGTATTATAGAAAAAGAGGGCGGGGCATAATATACTGTCAGAGTAAAAGTAGCACCGAGCTTGGCGGGACAATTTTTTATTTGCCAATTGTTTTCCTGATTAACGGTGACATCAGCTCTCTGTGTCCATCTAAATCCGTAGATTTAAAACACACTTCACTTTGTTATTACGATTTCACAAAACTGAACACTATTTTGAACTGAGTAAAGAAACAAAAAAACTAGTACAAACGATTTTCCATTTAACAATGACGATATTGAGTAAATTTTCTCATATCACTCATTTAGACAGCATCTCAACTGATGGGGTCAGACAGGCTCAAACATGAGCCAGTGTTAAACAAGTTTTGTTAGTATATAACTCTTTACAATTACATAGATCAGTTGAAGAAACGTAAGACATGATTCAATAAAAGGTAATACCAAAAGCTTAACTATGTTAAGACCCCCCCCCAAAAAAAAGAATCACAAACAAACGAAAACAAAATTTAAAAAAAATCAAAAACACAAGTATACATGATTGATACAATTAGTTATCAAAGGTACCAAGCTTATAATTGATACGTCAGACGTACGTTTCGTCTACATACAAATCATCAGTCCACGTAGTATCCTTTTTCCTTTTTTGTAACATTTATATTACATTTGCAGCGAAGGACAATTTTCAATTGAAGCATCATAAAATCCCATTTCAACATCGATGATAAAACAGTTTCATCAAACTTACCCAACAATGATGTAATAATCCTGTAAAAGCGGAAGTATCACCTTCAGACACATTTTGATACCAGAGCCGTAAAATAGAAACGTTTTATTTTGTCAATTATCTCGTTCACATAATCCCAATATGCAAGGCAATTGTATTACTTTGTCATTTCCATCGTTTATGTCGCCTAGTTGTTATTAACATCCCTGTGGTAGTGACGGTAAAGTAAAGTTAGTATTGTGTAAGCGTCATACTGACAGACCTTACCGAGGTTTTCACACTTGTTTGCATTGTAGTTTAAAAAAAATGGTATATCCAGGTCAAAAATGAATAACCTTATTCTACAAGGACCCTCTGGAATGAGGTCATTAAATGTACTAATAAAATGACCTTTCAGAATTAGACTGAAAACTAATTTTTCCTCTCAAATATTGCTATTGTAGAAACATTACTTATAATCTGAGACTAAGATTAAGATTATAGGTATAATATTAAATTTCTATTGATATGAAAATAAGAAGATTAAGGACAAAATAGACATAAACGTAGCCTTGATGTTGATGAAAGTAGTATGTTTTCTTACAAACATCCAATTCAGACGGTTAAAACAAGAACATCATTGCATTTATATCGCTTTTCAGAAAACGGAACCTTTTAACCACGCCGATAAATGCCGCATTCAATGACAAATAATGTTTTTCTTTTAATATAACGTGTTTCCGACTTAAAAGGTTCCGGAAACGCAACACTTATAAACATTGAATCAATTCTGGCAGCGCTATCTTACAAACGAAATAATCTTAAAAATGTAAAAAACTGAGAATATTTTATTATTTCTACAAACACTCCTGAAAATGTAATACAATGTAAATTTTTCCAGGTGATTCTTATACAAATATAGATAAAACATATGTAAAGAAATTATTTCAAATTTTATTACTAAAACCCGTTTATGTTTTTTTTTTTGGATTCTTTTGTGTGTCCAAACGATACGTACATTCTAGAAGCCATGTATCGTATGGCCATAAGGAGTGATACATTAATTTCCGAAAATTGTTGGAATATCATTCCCCCCTTTATAAAAAACCCCAAACAATTTGACTTATTTTAGACAAATGTCAAGATGATATATGCACCATTTAAAACTGTTGTTTTGATGTGGCCAATTTAGTTCATCAGGACAATACTTAAACATTTAAAAACAAAGCACAGGAACCAATTGGCCCAAACCATAAAAGTATCATAAAACGAGGTCATATCAAATAGCAATATGAGCTATAAAAAACAAACAAATATGTTAACAACTTACATTGTGTTTATCTAATCGCATCAATCGTGTTGGTCTGCGTGGATGAGATTGAAAGCGAGAAAAAGAGAACGGGATTGCTCTTCCGACAATTAAAACTTATCCGTGGTTATTTGAGACACTTATCATGTATATATGAAGTCGGCATTCAACTCGTGATGGTGTATATAAAATTTTCAAATAGATGCTATCAATTTAACCACTTGTAATTCTTGTAAGCAACGATCCTCTCTCATCGTTTCAAATATGCTGTTGGGATGTTTTAACTTATTTACCTTCGCCATGAACTTTAGATCTAAACTGTATGAGGTGCTATTAAATGGTTGTACAGTCTGTTTTGCTAAAAAAATCGTCCGTTTAAAGAATAAATATTGATTCACATATCCTGTAATTGGTTTATCACACGTTCTATTTGATTTTAATCGCCGACTTTTGGAACAACAGTTAATGGTAGAGAGTCTATGGTGCTAAATTGAATAGATCAAATTGTTTACTATTTTCATGTCATTATCTATTTTATAGTGTTTTTATGTCCTAAATAATGATCTTTCTTTTTTTGTTTGAATTTCCCCCCGGTTGGTGCAAATTACATATCTTGTCAAGCTATGCGTTTGGTGTATACTCCCTGCCATCAATTATCATCGCCTTACTGTTATTTGTCCTACATTTATTTATTCATTAATGCGTCATACATAGTATGCTATTTTACCGTTACTGACCTTGACTTGTACCTTAACCTTTATTTATACTTGAATGTACAAATTGAAAGCATACTTCAACAAAAGACGATTTTTGTTATGTTTATTTCTATGTGAAACCTTGTGAGAGTAAAGATGATATAAATGAGTATTAACAGCGCTGGAGATAATGGCGCCAATGTATGAACATGTAACAGAAAGCTAACACGTACTTTAATGAAGATAAAGTACATTGCAGTTTGATTCTCTATCGAGTCACATGACCAACCACTGACTATCTCTCTATATTACAGCCATGTGAAATAGACACTTTATCAAAATAAATGACTTCTACATTATATTTGTTAAATGATAAATGCTGATTTAATAATATGTCGTTAATCTGCTTTAAAAAAATGGACGCTACAGCTAGTCAATTATTACAATAGATATGACAGATACATTTTTCTGTTAGCCATTTCAAATCTTACATGATCTGTCTGCCTGAAACTGAATATTGCTCATGTAAAAAAACATAAAATTTCATCCACTGTTGATGCCATTTCGATTTTAAGGAACTCACTATTTCAATGAGCGTGAATTGTTATCAAATGGTACCAGGCTTATAAACTAATATACCAGACGCGCGTTAACGTTTCTTCTTCATAAGACTCACCAGAGACGCTCAGATCAAAATAGTTAGAAAACCAAGCATGTAATAGTTGAAGAGCATTCATAAGCATAAAATCATTTATAAAAACTATGCCACGAAACCTTTTTTTGTATTTAATGATATTCATACAAAACAAATAAATTTTTATGGTGATAACTAATTCGGTTATATTTGTTATATGCTGCTGTCAGAAGGAAAATTGAACGGCATTTTGCTTACATAATTTAAAAAATATCAAATGTCCATTGTTATCTGTGCTACAAACATAGCATACGGCCATTCAACTGAAAAGGCTGTAATAAAATTAACGGTACCAATTTTCTTGCACCAGATGCGCATTTCGACAATACATGTCTCTTCAGTGATGCTCGTGGCCAAAATATTTGAAATCCAAAACTTATATAAAAGATGAAGAGCTATAATCCAAAAGGTCCAAAAAGTATAGCCAAATCCGTGAAAGGAATCAGAGGGAGATACATTCCTTAATTTGTAACAATTTCTATCATTTTGTAACAGCAAATTTTAATAACAAAAAAATCCGTATTTTCATGCCAGTACCGTAACGTTTATAAAGGAGACACCAATTTTGACCGCTCTGAATCTTTAGTTTAATAGCTTTCTTGTAGGGAACTAACCTCTATCAAAATGTGAAAAATGCTGTCTTTAGTTATTTGCAGTTGTTGACGTCTGTCATAGAAGCTTGAACAAAACGTTATGAGCAAGAGATGTTATAAATTGATAATACAGTGTGTAATGCATTACGAAACATGCGTTTAAAGAATTGGTATTGTTTCTGAAATTATGTTATAAAGTTTATCATACATTTTCTTTCATTTTCCTGCCGACTTTTTGAACATCTCATGGTAGAGATTCTTCTGTGTTTCATTAAACTGTTTTTATATCGTAATCTATTATTCAATGTTTTTATTTCCTTAGTAATGTACGTTTGATTTGTGTGTTATTTTTTGCGGTTGCTGCAAATTGCATAACCTGCCAAGATATTTATTTGATGCATATTGACTCTTATTCCTTATCATCGTATTGCTGTGTTTGTCCTACATTTATTTGTTTAATAACCTTCAATATGAAATAATGAGATGTGGTATGATTACTAATAAGACAACTATCTACCAAAGTACATATGAAGTAGATATAAGCGATTATAGACAATGAACGGCCTTCAACAATGAAAAAAAAACCTATACCATATATTCGGATAGAAAAGTCGCGACTTAAAATATATCAAACAATTCATTTGAAAAATTTAACGAGAAAACAAATATAACAAATATGAAAAAAACGACAAATATTGAATTAGTGGCATCTGACTAAGGACAGATACATAAAACATTGTTCGGGAAGAAACTTGTTTGATGTAGCAATTCCTACTCTAACCTTGCACAGTGGTGTAACAGTACAACATAAGTACGAACTACAAAAATCAGTTAAAGATGGCTTACGTCATCAAATTGATACCATACGCAAAAAGATCTAAAACAAAGACCGGACGTGTGATTGAATTAAAAAATAAAACAAAAATATGTAAAGTTCAGATCAGAGAGTACGCTCAGTTTATTGACTTATTAAACACAAATATACTATAGTTATAGACATCTAATATTACTTGCCTTTTGAACAAATGAATCACAATTGCCATAACGGGGAATAAAACAGTGATATAAAAGAGTAAACATGGACAGTGTTGCAGACCGTTCTTTGACCCATAACTGTTAAGTTTCTATACTTTGTAACTTGGATGCAGAGTTGTCTCACTAGGAACATAATGCTTCTTCTTATTAACAAAAAAAAAACAAAAAAAAAACATGAAATGGCGCTGGATATAATGACGCCAACATCTGACATATACACTGAAGTTATCACGCATTTAAATGAAATAAAGTACATTGCAGTGGATCCACAATGAAGTCAAATGACCGATCATTGACTATCTATTTACGTTACAGCAATAAGAAATAGACACATTATCACAATAAATGACTTCTACATTATATTACCTGAATGATAAATGCAATTTTAAGAATAGGTCGTTATCTTCTTTAGAAATTGAAGCTAGAGTACGTAGAGTACAACAAAAGATATTACGGATACATTTTTGTATTTGCAAAAACCAATCTTGCATGTTCTGTCTGACTGAAAGTTCATATAGCTCATGCAAATAATATGGAATTTATCTATTGCTAATATCAGTTTGATTTTGAGGAGATCACAATTTCAATGAGAGAAAAAGCAATTACATGAACTATCTATCAGCAAATGTATAATTAAATATTGAAATACAATATGTAATGTACACCAAATGCAGAAGATTCTAGTAATAATTCAGAGCGCATAAAACCTGCCAGTCTTCAACATTAAGCAACTGTATTTTTTAAGAACAAAATGTCACAGTATAACAATTGAATATTCAGCTTCAAATATGACAGAAATAGATGCACAACTGAATAAGTCTTTGGTCCTAATTCCAGGCAGACTGATTTCTATTTTTACAAAAAATAACCATTTGAAGTAAACATATTTTCAGATGTCATTTCAAAAACTTCAGTAAATATGTTCGCACGATACATCGTTGAACTAGATATATGATCAGCATTCCCGTTATTTGGAACATCGCTCGTTGAAGTACAGTCGTTATTAAATGTTCTCATAGAAAATATTATCTTTAATTATAATAGTTTCGTCTACATAAGACTCATCAGTGACGCTCAGATCAAAATAGTTGTAAAGCCAAACAAGTAAAAGGTTGAAGAGCATTGAGGACTAAATATTCCTAAAAATGGTGCCAAATACGACTAATCTATTCCTTGGATAAGAAAATCCTTAGTTTTTTGAAAAATTCAAAGTTTTGTAACATGAAATTTATAAAAATGACCATATAATTGATATTCATGTCAACACCGAAGTGCTGACTACTGGGCTGATGATACCCTCGGGGACGAAACGTCCACCAGCAGTGGCATCGACCCAGTGGTGTAAATAGTTATCAAAGGTACCAGGATTATAACTTAATAAAACCATCAATCAAGTGATAATGTAAATCGAAAATGCACAAAAATCTTTGAAAGGGTTAAAATAATTACCATAAAATCGTCAAATCTCCAAAACAAACATCTTCAATAAATTTAAAAACACCACATTTCTCTAAATGAATTGACCAATTTATGACCGTGTTGAAGGTGGAAAATATAGAAAAACGACGTTTAAAATAGATTTTCATTGCAAAGACTACATGTTTATTTCAAAGTTTGTGTTTTATTTCAAATTTAATACCCCTTTTCTCAATGTTAACATAAAATGGAAATTTAGTGAACCTTTTTGAAATAATCATAGATGATAAATATTGAAAGAATTGAACCAAAGCGTGTCCTTTTTATATATTTGAAGTCGAATTTTACATAAGAAGTTAAGATACAGCCTGTTACAAGCAAGGCATATGCCAGTTGTTATCAATTCGTTTGATGTGTTTGAGCTTCTGATTTTGCAATTTGATTATGGACTTTCCGTTTTTGAATTCAGTATTTTGAGTTCCGAATATTTGCGATTTTACTTTTGATATTTTACATAATTTAAATGAAAAGTTACTAGGCTTTAACCTTTTAAAAAATGTTTATCTTTTTTAACGACAAAACTACGACGGACTTAAAATACTTATATTTAATATTATTTTTAGTTCCAATGACTTTACAGTACTGGTACTTCATCATGCAGTGAGTGTGTTTGTTATAATATAAAACGGTTTGGTTAGTAACCTTAGGTAAAACTGCTTTTTAATCACAGGTATATGTACATTTTGGAAAATTGTATTTTTGCTCAGTTAAATGTCAATGTCAGTCGGCCGGCAGAAATACAATTTTGCATGTAAGATATTTATTTATCTGATTTTCATGTTAAAAATCTTGTCTGCGTTTTGGTTAGGTTGTTGTCTCTTTCGTACATTCTCCATTTTCATTTTCAATTTAATCTCAATCCGTTAAAAAATAAAGAAATGTAGTTTCACACTCGATAAAAAATCCTAAAGCAGCAGAGGAAAAATCTTGTAAATTTTATTCTTACAATTTGAAAGTCACTATTACACAGGCAAATTTCACTCACATCAATATCACGTGAATTTAAATTCATGTTAATCTCACGTAAAATTCACATCAATTTCACCTCAAACTAGCTTATACGTGAAACTCACGTGAAATCAGTTCATGTGAGTTTCACGTGAATCTCATGTGAATCTCATGTGAATTTCACATGAAAATTGCGTAAAAAATTTTAATATGAATTTCACATGATTCTTTTAATTAAAGTATTTCAAATAACATCTAAATTTTCAAATTGAAGTAAAATCATGAAAAATATCAATTTGTTTTTGTAAATTTCACATGAAATTCATATGAAAAAATTCACATCAGACTCGTGTAAATCTCAATTCACGTGAAATTCACATGAAAATTTTCACGTGAGTTTCATGTATAAGTTCGTTTGAGGTGAATCTCACGTGAATTTTTTCATGTGAATTTCACGTGAATTGAGATTCATGTGAAATTCATGTGAGCAAATTTTGCCTGTGTATGATAGCTCATCATATATCTAAAAATAGAATGGTGCTTATAAACCCTGTAACTATGTATAAGCATTTCTTAATATTTTTTGATGATTTGTCATTAGCAATGTTCCAAATTTATCAAGGACATTAATACATGAATCCTTTTGATAGCTTTTTATCAAGTATTTACAAAAAATGATCCCTCGAAAGTTTTGACGTCAATCTTTTTTTTATCATCTTACATCATGTTAAGAATGCAAAATAAAGGTCAAAGGTGTATGCAAAATTTTATCAAAATCTGAGACATAACCTTAAATGGATATAATTTAAAAAGGCAAACAAACGGCAAACGAATAAAGTATATATATACTAGTCAACAAAAGAAACGATACACGACTTTGAAATAAAATTTATGAAAAAGTATTAAATAAATAAACAAAATGAGATTCACTTTTTTAAAAAGCTTTCATTTGCAATGTATGCACATGTGATAATGAAAATCAAAACTTGTCGGAAAGTATCTAAATTCCGTGTAAGCGACCATAGGATGCACATTAGTTTTGCGGGATGTTGAATAAAAATCGACACATAATTTTCTAAGTACTAAATTAAATTTCAAATTTGTTTAAAAATATTCCATATGCTAATCAAGTCATGTCCATGTTGTAACTAAATGGGTTGAAATATTGCTTTTTTCAAATTTTTGGGAAAAAAAGTGTTTTTTGAAATCTCAAAAAATGCAAATTTTTTTTTTTTATTTTCGTCTCAAATCAATGCTTTAGATATGAAAACAACACACAGTAAATTTGGAACCTTTCGGATTAGTTTTAAGATTGTTATCGCTCTTTGAATATCACTTTACACATACTGTCTAAGGTAAATCAATTAATAATGTATACATTTTAACGATTTCTCGTGGGACCGAACTTTGCTTAACAAATAAACGAAGAAACTGTATGATTTTTAAAAACAAATTGATGACAAACATTGTCTTTACCTTTAAATGAGAGGTTGGCATCATTAGTTGGAACATCTGTTTTTAAAATTGTCGTTTATGTAAATTTTGTAGAAAAAAAAAAAAAAAAATCGCGAAAAAACGTCACGATTTTTTTTTTAAACGGATTTATATTTCTATAATGATTAAGTATTACTACCTTCAATATTGGTCCAATGAACGGAAAACTTTATCTTTAATTTGAAAAAAAAAGTCTTGTATTGTTTCTTTTGTTGACTAGTATATATAGTTGTTTTAAAAAGTTTCTTGTCCCTCAGGTCATTTCCATAATCACGTGACTGAACATAACAGATTTCTAGTACGTATAATCTGTCTAGCATATGCATATAATTTCATTTGTTGTAGCATCCAGTAACTTTTCCATTTCACGTAAAACAAAATCTGACTAGCGCTTTCATGTAGGATTTAATTATCGGTGTTTGTGATAAAGCTAAGGTTTATAACACAATGAATTACCTATTTAAGACCTCCAATAATTCTTTAAAAGCATTAGTTATTCACTTTCCATTGAGGGCGATTTTGTTACCTTTGGCAACTGGTCTGTTCTATTTGTATCAAGAACATTAACACATAGTTATAAAATTAGATGAATTTGTTAAGTATTTACTTAAAAATAGTCCTTTCACACATCTTGACGTCACTGTTTTAGCATTGTCTTATATATCTTTAGAATGCTAGTTAGAGTCTCATGCAGTTCTACGGAGAATTACTTCGCGTTTTAAATATAGATGTGTTTCCTCATAATTATGAACCTTAATTATGACCTTATAACGTTTGAAAAAATATTGGTTGATTTATATGTTGTACAACGCATTCTCAGGTCGCGTAATCACATTCAGGATCCTGTATTTCTGTGGCTGTCGTTTTTTTTTTTTTTTGTGTATATTTGTTTCCAGTATTGTGTTGTACATTAATTAGGCCGTTAGTATTCTCGTTTCAATCGTTTACATTTGTGATTCCGGGACTTTTAAAGTGACTCAGCAACATGGGCTTTTCTCAAAAAAATTGTTGAAGGCCGTATTGAGACCTATAGTTGCTAATGTCTGTGTCATTTTGATCTCATTAGCATTCATGCCATATCTTTTCCTTTATATGAATGGTTGTAATAGAGTTGATACAGTAATTTTCAAAGGAAATATTCGTAGAACATGTGAATGAGAAAAGAGAGTATTTTATGTAACAGTTGTTAATTTTGTTTTCCTATTTTTCTCCCTCACCAATTTCACATTTCCTAATCGATTTTGAAAATATTGTTCTCCTCACTATTGAAATAACTGTTCTCGGTAAATGATTGGTCGACATTTAATTATAGCGACAAATTTCATGGTTTCTTCGGAAGTTCCTTTATGTGACGCCATGAAAAAAACGAAAATGTCTGATGACGTCATATCTATAGAATACTACTTTCTTCAAGTTTTGAAAAGGAAGGACACCAACGATTAGAAAAACAGATTTCATCAAGCTACATGTTTTACTCGTGTATCATGAATTTTTTTCACTCTCAATGATAAACTCGGCAAGCCTCACGCTTTAAATATTAAAATTGAACTGTCTCAAGTGAAGAAATATCGTACATTATAATTTTTAGTAAGAAATGTAAAATAAGAAAGAAATTTGGAAACAAGCTCGAAATCAATTGCATCAAATATAAGATTTGTTCTTATATTGTTAAAATCAAATTATAATCTAAATTAGAAATATAAATGACAGCATATTCTTATATATGATTTAACAATTTCAGGTATTGTTGTATATTTTCGAATCAAAACATAGTTGTTATCAAAATGAAATAATATATAATCACTAACGCACCATACTATCAGAGCATGCGCCAATGTTTCTTTAAATCGTATTCAGAAATAACAAGAATACGTGTTCAACGACAGGATTCATAGTCATGGTGTTATAGATATTTACGTCATATCGTAAAAACTATATACATTACAATTAATAATGCGTCGATCTGATATTCTTGTAACAAAACTATTTTTGTTTAAATTGTGTTAAAACCAAGATTTTAGGATTGTCAAATCTTAAACTTAACTATACTTATATAGGGATTAACAATAACTTCAAATTTCAATCTTGGTAAATATTTAAAAATGTTTTTTTTTTCTTCTAGTGTTTTTTATCTACAATGCAAAGACGAATGTATTGTTCTTTTGATATGCCAAGAATATAATTTATTTTGTTATTTTTGACAACTGTGTCTTACGACGTAAATATTGGTTAACCATACAGTTATGCAAGATCTGATTGTATTTTAATCCGTTTACAATACGTTGCTTCATATTCTTAGAAAAAAAATGAAAATACCAAGGCAAATTGACCATAGAAAACTAACAATTCTGAATAAGAAATAAAAAATAGTAAAGAACTTAAAATGAAACTTAACTGGTTAAACAGTTCAGGTATATCTTATAAGAAACAGCCAAACAACACTACACCCGAGTATCCTGTTGCATTGTTGTTAATCCATTGATAGATGTTGTTGCATTTCTTTTTTGGATAATCGATCGTGTCAATTCAACTTAATGTGAATGAGTTTTGTCATGAGTCTATCTACTTCTTTAAGGTACTTTTCAACGATGAATAAATTTATCTTGTTTATTTGTAATATCAATGAAATTATCTCAATTCAGCTACTTCTATATAATCATAAATTTGGTTATACCCATTCATTTGTGAGTTTCATTTATGAGAGAATAACTACCAGATTACCAGGGATCTACAGGTCTTTGACTCTGTTTTAGGACATGTCATCAATAAGCAGAATCACATATCCCTTGAGATTTTTACTTGTTGTATAATAGATCAAAAAGTTTCGTGCATTCACTATTTGAAAAGTGCAACTGAAATACAATTAGATTACCTATTCAGAAATAATTGCATTAGCTCAATTGATCTGAAGAATAAACCATGAACGATTGTAAAGATTAAATTATGTCAAGGAGAATACCATTTTCTTGAAATATTGTAGTGCAGTCCGATATTTTAACTGGATGGTATTTTCATACTTGCATATCTACAATGAGCTATTTTTTTCCCCTGGAAATCAAATTCAGGTTGATTAAAAAACAGCAACAATTCATCTAAATTTTTATAATGGATAAGGTTTTTACAAGGAATAAATATCTTTTAACAAGGATACCATGCTACTGTAATAATACTTGAAAGTTACTGTAAAACATGTAGAACAGTTTTTGTATTTGGAGCACACCGGTAGTTGTTTCCATGGAAGTATAAATAAGACATGTACTAATTTTACATTGCAGTTTTGTAGTCTTGGTCCATTTAGGTTAAGTGTCAAGTTACAATGTAAAGTTCATCTTGTTCGCACTTTACTAATTCACGCCAGAGACCTTAACTGCTGTCATCCGTAACTTGAAGTTCTTCTTGTTTATCAGACAGGAAATTATATATGTCTTGCCGTATGCCAGGAATAGCAGACTATTTTATGTATAATAATATTGATGGTAAGAGTAATCGGGAGGTTTAAAATTGATACCTTCTGTGTAATGGTCTTGGATAGAAAGATTTTTGTGTAGATAAAAATGAGACTCCCGAACATATCAGGTTTTGATTTTATTTCGTCTCACAAAGGTATTCAGTTCGGTTTTGATAAGTTGTTATGTATTTTGTTAAACAATATAAAACTACTGGTGAAATGGTAAATAGACTAACTAGATAGAATAACCAAAACAAATAATCAATAGTATGACTATCGATATAGCATATCATCTGATACACAACAAGTGAGATTGGGGACATTTGGATGTCTGAATATTTTATTTCTACTGAAATTTCTACTTATTTTAATCTGGTTTTGTGCGTTTTCCTACGTCAAGATGGAGAGTGAAAACGCATAAAACCATGTCAAGAGTATAGTTCACAATAAAATTCTTTTTAACAGTAATTTCGCCACGTATGTTTCATTTTAAAACATAACTTATATGTATTATGCAATATTTAATTGAATGGAAATTTATGCTTTCTCACTAATCACTTATAAATAGTGCTTGGTGTCTTTTTTTGTAAATAGTTTGCAATTAAGCGATTTATAAATTAATACCTCATCTTGGACGAATTCATTGTCTGATTAAAAATGATCTATGGAGATTATACGTGACTTGAAATAACTGTTGGAAGGCTTAATTAAGGCAACTACTTTATGCAACACATTTGTCCTGGTTTTCATTACTATATAAACCGGGGAAATAACACATGAGAGAATTATTTTCAAATAGAACAAAAACCTATATTCCAGAAAAAAATTGTATCTATTTCATAAAATGACATGATAGAAAATTAATTGTCTGTCCATTTTTGTTGCACTGCACGATTTGGTAATTTAATGAAAAAATCTATATTAATCCTTTACAAAAAGTAAAAGGGACAATCCTAAGCTTATATCCTCAAATATTGTCTGTGATCGCTCTTTTGATTTTTTCAGTCCATGTTAAATATGACTAGTTATAAATAATATTATTGTGAACACAATTACTGAAGTAGACCTTGTACTGATATACAGAATAATGTCATTGTGCAGTCTGATTTGTCAAAAAAGAATATAAAAGTACGCGTAATTCAGATCTACCGATGAGACTTAATTTGAATATACGTTCGTATTGTAATTTATAGGATGACAGTTTATATCTTAATAAGAGTTCGTGCACTCTTATACCATAACTTATCCATGATTAATCGCTGTCAAACATTAATTTATTCACAAAATAATCTGCGTCGGGTAAAAATCGACCTAATGCAAATGAATATCAAATTTAATTTGGGTTGAATAAAATATGTATGCAAAGTCTGTAACTATTTGAAAAGTAAGTTGATATCAGAACCATACAACACAGACTTAAATTCATGAATTTTTAGTTCTTCGATAGGTTACAATGTAAATCAGTTCAGCATGTTTGTTGTATTTGTTTATTTCATTTTAGTTTCTTGCTGTCTTCTTTTATTCTATATCAGTTCATTTCACTATTTTGCCGTTACTCTTCAATCTAAGATTGCATGTAACAATAATGCATTATGAGAATCCTTTATTTCATATAGGATGTCTTCTTTGTGATAATTACGTTTTGTTTTATGTTAATAGATTCACTAAATACAGTTTATATTTCCCAATTTTGTTAACATTACCGATTTCATAGCTTATTTGAGTTCAGATGGTCGTCAATGATTGAAAATATGTGTCGCGTTTAGAAGAATTAAAACTTCAATGTCCCTTGTTTACATTGAAAAACTCATGAAAATTCCAGGTTTGTAATTTTATACATCAGACGGCCGTTTTGTCTACAAAAGATCCTTGAGTGAAGATCGAATGATAAAAGGTTAAAAGGCAGAATAAGGTACAGAGTTGAAGGGCATTAAAGGTCCAGTTTCGAACAGTTTGTGTGCTAAATTCAGATAATAATTGTAACCGGTAGCTATCAAATATATATAATGATCATCACATTTATAATTATTCAAAAGATTGGGTTCAAAGTGTTTATTATTTGAAAAATAGGATAAAACATAAGCATACTGTTACTTTGTAATATCTTTTACAGTTTTAAAATTGAAGCTAGTTGTACGACGGTAAGTATGTGAATTTGTTTTGTTTTATTTATACAATATGAATTTCAATGAACGTTTAGAAGTTTAAAGGAAGCAAATCTAGAGAAACTGTTTAATGATACCAACTGAATAATATTATAGTTATACAATTTTTATCTGATACTACAAAACAATTTTGTTATGGAAAGTACTACTTTTCCTCAGAAATATTTCATAAAGCTGACTGAGTAGCCATAATGAGTACACTGATGACAATATTTCATCTCTTTGTCGTATTAATGTACAATGAACTGTTGTTGGACATCATAATGCTTTTGTAACATTTGCATTTTGATGACTGTTTATAGTAGTGTGATACAATATAATATTTGTGAGCTACTCCAATCAAGGCTTAAATTGTAACATCACAGATTCATAGGCTTAAGTGAAGATATAAATCAAAATAATGCATTAGATAATATCACACAACTGTCCAATGGAGATTTAAATCAATACGAAATTCATTTGTACCAGTTTCGCAATGGTATAATTATATCATTTTCATATGCGATTTCAAACAATTTTCGTCTATGTACTATACAATAACCCATTCACCTCACTTGTATTAATAACACAAGAAATGGTGTATTCCCTTAATGCTGATAGTAACGAGTTATGGTCGATTTTTTTACAATTGAGAACAAGACATTAGTCATTCTTTAAAACAGAACAACATATATTTCACATGGACTTTTACCAATGCTGTGGTTGCTTCTAATGATAATAATCAATCTAAATATAACTTTAATAAAATATGTAAGCAAATAAAAATGGAAGGTATCAATTTTGAAAAAGGAAAATGTTTTAACTAATTTGTTTGAAATATTAACGTTTATTACAGCATATATGATATGCTGTTGTAAATATGACATCAAACGAAGGAATCAACCTTGCATATCATGAACTTAACAAAACATCGGCATAAGGGAATACACAGACGCACTTTGGTTACAATGATAGAATATGCATTATTAAATTCACATCAAAGTCTGAAAACGACAAGTGTCGTTATAAATAATATTGGACTAAGTGAGAGTGAAATGGAATGTGTAAATGTCATAATTAAATAGATCCCTAAAATTTGTTTGAATTATTTAATATAAAAAAAAAAAAACATATTAGCATATAACAGATGGGGCTTTGTAATGTCTATATGATATTGTAAAAATCTTTCGTAGTGTATATAAAGAAGAAATGCATCTGCTATTATAGAGACAAAAAATCTTCTACTGAATTTCTGGACAGAAAATTTTATCGCGCTCAATCCTCACCTCACCTTAGACAGCGGAATTTTGAAGTGGCTTGAATCATCGGACGGCTACAAGAGATAAAATGTTTACACATCCTATGGTTTAAGGGTCAAGACGCCTTCTACTGTCTTCGAAAAAGGCATGACCTTGTTTAAAACCAAAATATAAGACTTAGTGTCAACAGTGTATGATAACAAACTAGATAATTGCATTAGAACCATGCAAATGTATGGAACGCCACAGCTGTCTTATGTGGTTCCTTGATACTACTTAATGATGTTTTGATATAACTAAATATGGAATGGTCATTGACGTTGACTTTGTTAAAGTAGGGTGTTGCTAAACGGCGGAAACGGAAAACGGAACAGAATACAGAACGGAAACGGAAAACGGAAACTGAAAGAATTGACATCTTTTCTTTTTGGTTATATCATCTCCATAGGAATGTTTTATATAGTATAACATATGTTTACAAGAAAGAAAAACAGAGGAATACATTTAAAATAAAAGATTTTAGAGCATAAAGTATTGAAATAATAAGCAGGACATATCATGATGAGACTATGATTTTGAAATACAAGATCCCAGTTTAGACCATGCATACGTCGTTTATAAATGCGATTCAGTAATCTGTTCGACTTTATTTATTTTAAAAAAGTTGACTAAATGTCAATAAGATAACAACCCAACATCACTAATACATTTTGGTTTTATTCATACATGTAAGTGGTCGTATACTTTGAGTTCTTTTTTTTTAAATATGACCTGGCCCTACCTAGTGAGCTTTTCACGTCACGTGACGTCCGTCGTCCGTTTTCGACTTTGTTAACTTTTCCAAAAATCTTCTCTGAAACTACTGGGCCAAATGTTACCAAGCACATGTCTTAAAGAAGTAGTTTGACAGTTTAAGCTAAATTTGGCAACAATTATCATTGGTGTATCTAGTTTAAAAAGTGGGCTGGATATCTCTTGCCAGCCAAGATAACCAACATGGCTGAAATTAAAAAATAGGAATGGAATGCAAGTGCTGTCTATTGAAAACCTCTATGAACAGCGAAAACCTGATGAGAAAAACATGTTTTGAAAGTTGAGCTCTACTTAATGCACATTCACGTAAAAACGGTCAATGATTTTTAATAGGAATTATCGCCCTTATATGACACATTTTACCACTTTCCATGTTTGCCTATAGTATAGAAAAATATAAAATAGTTAAAAACTATTAATTGCAAAAGTTACAACAACACAAGATTTACAAGGAGGTCAAAATGTCCGGCGAAATCGTTAATCGACTCGTTATTTATTAAATAATTTTAACAATCTTTGGTGTTGTTACCAAATATCTTGAAAACTATAACCGATAGCTAGAAACTATTGAAACAAAAATGATCATGAAGACTAGATCAATATTTCCGTTATAGTAAGTAGACTTTTTAAAGTAATGATTGACCTTAAATGACGGACGACTTTCATCCTCTCTTGTGTTTTGGATAAAACCTGAAGAAGATAGAGATTTTTATCATGAACTATTCAAGTCTATAATGTTCGAGAGTTCCTATTGTTTAAGATGCACATATACATAGATGAACGGCACGTGCTTTTTCTTATTTTTTAGCAATCAATATTATGTATTTCCAAAACTGTTTGCTATTTTCTTTGATTTCTAACTCCTATTCTGTTGTCAACATAATTTTTGTGTGATTTCATTTATACTTCAGTCGTTATTTATTTTCGTAGTTCTTTCCATTTCCCCCGTTATATTCCGTCCATATAAATATTTTTTTCCGTTTCCGTTTCCGTTCCGTTCCGTTTAGCAACACCCGTTATAATACAGTTACTTTAAAGTGGAGTGAGGGGGAATCATTTTTCACATGTTGGCCTTTTGTAACTGTACGGTTGCCTATATATGATTTCTTACACCCACTGCATTTAAACTTCTATGTTGCGTCTGGTATACTGTAAAATTGTTTATCTTTTGTACGCATTCCATGGAGCCCTCTTCTCGGAAGCCCGAGTAAAAGCCTTTGGTCCGCGATAGAAAATTTAAATACGAACTTGTATAAGATAGACCAAATTTCAACTCGAAATCTTAATTATTCTAAATAGGACTTACATTCGAATCTTACTCAGACTCTTCCTCAAAAAGAAACTCAAATTCAAAGTTGTAACTAGAACTCTACCTTTCTCGAAGTTCAACTCGAACTCAATGCTAACTAGAACTTGAATTTTGGTAATGGCTTGAAATCGTAATCGAAGACTAACTCAAAGTTTTACTTGAACAGTAACCCTAACCTTATTTCGATTGATGGCCACACTCATCCAAGGCACATAGTATACAGCATGGAAATCTATCTAAAAATAGAACAGGTTTTTCCGAATTGGTCATGTGGTTTTACCTCATCAAGTAATGGGATAACCACATTATAGAATGACAAGATCTCACCAAATAAGGAAACGAACACATGTAGTGTAAAATCGTCAAATTTTGAAACATCATTACGTAATGTTAAAACCATATCAAGAATAGGCAAATGATCATTACGAAATAACAAAACCACATCATGTAATAAAACAACTACATAACGTCAAGTCACATCCAAATCAAGTAATGTTAAAACCACATTGACTAATGACACAACCACATTAAATAATGGAGAAACCACATCGAGTAATGACAAAACCATATTCAGTAATGACAAAACTATATCAAGTCAATACGAAACCATATCGTGTAATATCATAATATCAATAAGTAGTAACTTTTCCATATTGAGTTGTATCAAAACAATCATTACGTAATGTCAAAATCATATTAATTAAGTAAAGACAAACTGTCATTAAGTAATGATAAAACATAAAGTAATATTAGAGTTCCACATAAGACAGCTGTGGCGTTCCATACTCATGTTAAAATTAGAATGTTATATCGGATTTGTGATATGATTTCTACAGCTAAAGTATCTATGAAAGAATCAATTTAAACGTTGAGTAAATTGGGATATCGAAATCCATAATTTAATATTATACCAAATATTTATATATTTCGTTCATTGAAAATTACTACGTACAGTTGGGCATAGCGAACTATTTCAGCAATGGCACTACAACGGTATAGGCAAAACTACCACTACCGGAAAATGAACATTAGGAAACAAACTATTGGCTCTTTTGTTCAAAATTTTGTTAATAGTATTCACTGTGAAACTGAAATTATATCAATAAATAGTCAAAGATATTTATTGCAGTTTATATTCGATTTATTTAAATTTGGTTCCCTTTGTTAAATTGTCTCGGTGTAATTAGTACTTTCTTGATTGTTTAAAACAACAATATCGTGAAGGTTACAGTAAATGTTATAATTTGTGTTTCTATTAAATGAAATAAAGACAGATGTCTACTGAGTTTGGTTATTAACTGTGACAAATTGTAGAAAATTAAAGACAAACTCAAAGAATAGGTAGGTTTTTTTTATTAAAAGAATGACCTGCTTCTACAAAAAGATCTTTCGCTAGGGACAGAAAAATCTTTTCTTGTAATTAAGCTTCACAGAATAGAAAAAAAAAATTATTGAACTATTAAATCATAAAAGGACGCTTTGAAATTAAGAGGTCCTAGCGGAAAAATTTAATCCATCACGAGTTTATTGACCGTAATTTGATATCGGTGTCACAGCTGACCATGGTAGCATTCCAATTGTCACTACCTTACTCCCGTCAGCTTTCATGTATGCCTTCGTCTAATGAAACTTATAATTATCAATTTCTACCCACTATGAACAACATACAATTTGACACATGTGTATTCGCATGTGCGTAACCGTTCAGAATATCCGAGATCATCCCCGTTTTTATAGGTTTGGTCATTTTACTACGGATTTAGTGTTTAAAGCAGTGTTTTGGACTTGTTTGTATTTTTTAAGTAGTGTTGTGTCCATGACATCGTATATATTTTGTTATATCATATTTGGTGGCCTTTTTTTCACAACCAGACAATACATTTTTTGCCGAGGTAGACTGGTAAATGCATTTTATCATAGAGAATATTGAGAAATATAATCATTATAATAATTAGATCATGTATGAGTGTCAATTAGACAACTCTCCACCAGAAACCAATGCCATAGAAGCTTGCAATTATTCAATTAGCATATTTCTTTTTCCATTATTGTTTTAGCACATTTATCAAATTTTCCAAATTATTTGTTTGACATAATTACTTTATCGACTTAATTTTATGATAAAAAAAAAAACTCATATTTCAATAATGAACTGACGACGTAATATAATAGACCCCGCCACTCTATTATATTACGTCGTCCGTTCATTATTGAAATATGAGTTTGAATGTACATCTGGTATCTTTTGACCCACTTTTGTGTATTTCTGGTTTATATATTCACTCTATGACTTAAATTCAAGTAGTTAAAATAAACTCCAATAACAGCAAAAATAGACTTGAATTTAGATCTTGACAGTGATTTCTAGATTTGAAAGATTATCTTACACAAAAAAAAAAAAACAATATAAGAATATAAAAAATGTGACACAAGATGTATACGTAATCTCCATTTAACGAAGTACCGATTTCAATAAAAAAAAAAAAAAAAAAAACACAGATCAAACGAATACATTGTAATTCAAATTAATTCGATGATCTGTCAGACTGTCGCAAATATGCCACACGGTACAATAGTTCCTGCTGTATATTTCTAATTACAAATGTATTCAAGTCTTCGTTATATTGAAAAAAGAGGGACGAAAGATACCAGATGGACAGTCAAACTCATAAATCGAAAACAAACCGACAACGCCATGGCTAAAAATGAAAAGGACAAACAGACAAACAATAGTACATATGACACAACATAGAAAACTAATGAATAAGCAACACGAACCCCACCAAAATCTAGGGTTGATCTCAGGTGCTCCGAACGAGTAAGAAGATCATGTACCATATGTGGCACCCGTCGTGTTGCTTATGTGATAACACATCCAGTAAATAGTCTAATTCGGTAGGTCACATTCATGAAAGGGAAGGGCATTGTAGTAACGACCGAAGGAACATGTCCGATATCATTTGTGAAACGGTTATTCCATATCGGTCAACCAACTCGTGATGGCGTCCGTAAAATTTACGAAGAGATAATTTCAACTTTATCATTTGGAAGTCTTGGTTTAATAACTTCCTTGTGAGCAGCAACCGTCTATCAAGAAAATCATGATAGAAAATGCAAGTACGGGAATATCGCATCAACTGGGAGATATAAACCCCATATGCAGCTGAAACTGGTTTTGTTACAACAAACGTTAAAACAGATTCCAATGCTATACGATGATCTATAGTTGTTTACACTCTTGACATTTTTTGATGTAAATTTGTCCTATTCTCAACACTTCCACAACTCCATATTTATATATCAAAGTTCAAGTTGAAAATAGTATGATATTTGTTTATGATATTTTGTCAGTTCAATAAGTTATTTTTTAGCAAGTGTATGATCTATCAATTAGTTTATCTAATGGCGATGACCATGATCTATAACGAGCTAATAGAGATTTATCGTCAAACATTTAACAAAGTTACAACTGCTTTAAGAAAATCCGTACTTACGTTTTTTTCCTTAATTTTGTACACAACTCCACATAATTATTAATTTGAGAGGTATGTAGGATTCCGATAGAGAATAGTTCAGAAGAGAACGCAGGTAAGTTGAAACTGAAACTGTTGAAAGCAAATAATTCCCGCATTTTTCAATCCTGAGTTTGTCTGTTCAGACTTGGCATAATGACATTTTAAATATTTATATTTATAGTTTCAAATCTTTTTTTTTAAATTGATACATCAAATAATAATATGATTTTTCCCTTGAAGCTTGAAAATAGTTTCATCTATATTAAGCATTGTATACTCTAAATGAGCCCCGGTGTTAACAAATAAAGAATAAGACCCATACAAATTACAGTATCAACTATGTATTTTACCTGCTGAAATAAGTATATTTTTCTATGATCATTAGCTATAGGAAGATTGTTTTGAAACGCTACGTTACATTTATGCGACTGTCATACAAGTTAAATGTTTAGCTTGCTATAAAACCAGGTTCAATCCATCATTTGCTACATTAGAAAACGCCTGTTCCATGTCAGGAATATGACAGTTGTTTGATGTGTTTGAGAGTCTGATATTAACATTTGATTACGGCTTTTCCGTTTTAAATTCGATATTTTTGTTATTTTTCGTTTTATCAACATTGTCATGTCAAAATATATATTTTTTGATTTTGAAAATATTTCTGCGTAAACACAACGTATGATATTTTTGAAGCTTCTAAAACATATTTAGAGAAACATTAAATGCTCCTCTCATCCATACAAACAAATAATTTCCATTATTTATGTTTGAATGTAAGCAATTATCATCATGTCAATTCGTAATTAATAATAATGTTTGAAATATTGATCAAACAACTTACAAAAAAAAAAAATGAAATCTTTTAAGATATCAAAAGTCAATCAAACGATGTATTTCGATGAATAAGCAATATCGTAGTTTAACCAAGAGCAATATATTCATACAACAATGCACAGAAAACAAAAGATTGAAAACCATTCACTCCCAAGGTGAGTTCAGACGGTCAACATATTAAGGAATAATAGTAGAAATGAGAAACTATTATATATTGAATATTATTTTCCGTTTAAATATTTCGTGTTACTATAATTATTGTAAAAAAGGCATACATACAATTCAACCCTATTCAACAATTGCAGTCTAAATTAAATTTTGTATTAACGTAAAAGAGAACAAGTCATACATCTCTCCAATAATTTCTTCGAAATACAACAAAATCATTGATAATTTCAAAATTATTCTTACTTCCCACTTTGCGAACCTTTATGGCTAAATATTTTCTACTCTTGCATCACGCAATAGAAGGTTAATTGATTGTTTTATTGGTTATGATGTCATAGAATCAGTGGTATGGTTTCTTAGTTTGATGTAGTTCACGACAGTTAATTAATGAACTAGTCAACGTTTCCATACTTTATAAGAAGAAACAATTAGTTGACAGTACAATACAGTATATTCAACCATCTTAAATCCATGTAAAGAACTCTAAGCTCAATCTGTATTTTAAAACTGGCATAACCCGAGCTTTCATTATGTATCACGTTGAGATATCCCTTTTTTTAGATCTTTATTTTTTTTCTTCAACTTTTTTTAAATTATACATAGCATCTTAACGTAGCTTGTTTCTCTTATTTTAGCATTTTTGCATAAACATTGTATTGATTGAATACTGTGTGTCTACATGATTATATGTATCCGTTACAAATTTTTAGTATGATAAAACACAAATTATTAAAATGGGTAACAAATTCTAATTTAAAAGTCGATTGCTGATTTTATTCATATGATTTATACCAATTGTAGGTATTAGACCCAAGCATTCAACCACAGTTCATACCAATACACTCCGTAATGTATGCGTTATCATCACTCTATCTAATTAAGTTTAAATTTAAAAAGCCTCTCTAATAACAAGCTTATCTTATTTTGTTCATGTATCTTGACAGCAGAAACAAGTCTTACTGAAATACGAGAAACAAAGTGTCATTATAACAAAACTCATGAGAACTTAAAACCGTCTGATGAACCCATACACGTTCTCACAATCACCTCACATTAATCATTTTGAGCAATATATTCCAATTAGAGTCAAATTAATCAGAAACAAGATCACAAGATGTTAGGTTATGCCCGGTCAAGGTTTCTTGTTTCTTAGAATATTACAAGTTTGTTAATTATTATCAAGGTTGTGTCAATAACCAAGTTTACTTAAAAATAAAGTTATAATTGATTTTAATAAAACAAAAAATATGTACAAATCGTTATCCATAACAATACAAATAAATGGATTTTGATCGTTACCTAAACAAAGTGTTCTGAATTGTTTAAATAACTATCTTCATGTACAGACCGTCTAGTTTTTGCTAAGATATTACAAGAACTGATGACATTACTATAATGAATGTACTTCTTCCAAACATAACTTATTATGTAATTATTATATGATAGTTCCGATCTGTATAAGTTATGTCTTCACATTCTTTCTATTCTTACTTTCAGATTGAGATTTTTTACTAGATAAATCCATACCTCCAAAATATCTGTTCAACGATATTTTATATTTCGCAGAATATGACATACCACATGTACCAACGGTAGTTGAAACATGAAAAGCGATATTTAATGATAGTTTTATGACATCTCATTTGAAATGATAGTAAGAAATGTGTCAGGAAATTAATGAATTTTGCAGAAGTTTCAAGAATATTTCAGGAATGTTATAGCCGGTGTTATCTTTTACGTTATGCTTGTTAAAAATGCCTAACAATTAATAACTTTCAGAAATATTAATGAAGAAAGTTTACATTGTAACAAACTTACCAATTTTTCACATCTTTAAGATTTTTCAATGCAATGTTGATATATTGGCACAAATCTGAAATGAAATTTAGATATAAGTTTATACAAAAGTACATATATATATTTGTGTTAACACATGTATTAGCCAAAAGGAAAATGTTGGTTAATAAAGGTAGTATGCCACTTTATAAAGTCAGTATATCGATTACATACGGGTCAAAATCTAAAACCGAGGGAAAAACTATAATAGAGATAAGAAAAAAACCCAACGAAATTACAGAAAGACAGAACTGCTACAAAAATTATCCAACATACATACATACAAACAGACTATCTCATAACAACTTCCATAAAGATAGTAACACTGGATGTTTCTTATAGAAGTTAAAGTATTAAATCTGTTGGTTAAATTTTAAATTCTATCTCTAATGAGTATTCGTATAGATTTGTTAAGAACAAGTTCTAGCGTAGGTTAATGAAGATGAAGAATAACCTTACCATATCTATAATACTTCAGATTTTAGACAAGTGTTTGCTTTTTGCTTTTATGAGTGGGGTAATAGTCTCAAATTAACGTCTGAACACAACATATCTGCTTTATTGCATCTCATATAAAAAGAGTTTGTCAATAAGGAAAGACATGTAATTATTAGAAATTTAAGACAATTATTTGTTCGCCTTCCAGACAGTAGCATAGCAACTAACGCGCTGCGTTTGATAAAATACACAAATAACAAATCGTGTAAACCAAATGCATTCAAGGCACCGATCTACGTTGTGGAAAACACTACAACAGAGATGATGAGACCATCACATCCCCCGGTAGTGATAAACTTTGAACCAAAGTCATCAAAATGAAAAAAAAAATACACGAAATATAGAACATCAACCAAGCAAAATCCAAAATCATATAATTTGATCACATATAAACTTAGATGATCACTGCTAAAAATGTCTGTAAAAAAGAACGAATCACATTTGAAATTGAATTAAGAAAATGAATCTGCATTAAGATTAAATAATATCAATACATTTATAAAACCTCAAAAGATTAAACATTCAGAACACAGAACCGCTTCAAATTTAGTTATCAGTGAAAATATAGGTTAAAGATATATTTTCTATACACAAAGGATGAGGGTGTTTATAAAACACTTGAATATATTTCAAACCATCTAAAATAAAAGAAATAGTTCGTGTGTCATTTTGAATAAATTCTTTTTCTATTTTTGTAATTATAAAATTTGTATTGCAAAGACATTGCGGTGATGTTTTTTTGGTTTATTGGTCATTATAATACACTAATATGTAAGAAATGTTTTAAAATGTCCCGAACCAAGTCAGGAAAATGGCAGTTGTTATTTTATAGCTGGTTTCTGTGTGTGTTGCAAAGTCGTTTTTATTTGTGTGCTTCTTTTCTTTTGTTGTTTTCTTTTTATAGTTGATGTGTTTCCCTCGGATCAAGTTTGTTACCCGGATTTTTTGGGGGTCTCAATCGATTTATGACTTTCGAACAGAGATATACTACTGTTGCCTTTATTTAGACCCAATATATGAGAAAAGGTTGTAAAAAGGTTATAATAATAGGGACAGAGTTCATAATTTTCCAAATTATTTCTACAAACAAGATAATAAATCATATTATAATACAACTAATTGTGACAAATTGTAAATATGCTAGGAATGGACGGAAAAGAATGAACTTAACGTTGTGTTCCTTACAGACTGATGTTTGAGATAGTTAACTTAAATCACTACAACACAATTAATTAGAAAAATATAAACAAAACAAGTACTTGTTAACGTGCCTACTATAGACATCAATGGATATAATGACTGAGCAATGTAAAACCTACTAAACACTTAAGGTGATCTCAGGTGCTCCGAAAGGATAAGCAGACCACACGTAATATGTGGGACCCTTCGTGACGCTAACTTTAAAACAAATATATATATATAGAGTCTATAAGAATCTACCAACCAGTAAACTTAATAGGTATTGGATCATCAAAATTGACAATACTACACAAACAGGAAAAATTATATGAGTCTAAAAGATTGTGTAACAATACCGATAAATAGATGGAAAACAAAACACTAAAAAGTTTTGAATATCACAAAATAGGCAAAGAGAGAATCTGGAGAAGTTTTGGATAAAAACACTGGGTGTCCTCCATCCAGACGGAATCAATAGAAAGAAATATTTAAATTTACAGTCTAGTGTTTATATTATATTCAGGATTTTGGATTAAAATCAATCGACCAAAACTTACCTGTATTATTACTGATCTATGTTTACACCTTATACATTATATATCAGTATTGTTAAAACTTTTGCACCGAAGAAGGCCATTTGTTGAGCTGAAATATTTGCAATTATTGTATAATTTATATCATCTGTTCAGTTTTTCCATCTTTGTGCGATGATATTCAACACTTTTTAGTGTTTTGTTTTCCATCTATTTATCGGTATTGTTACACAATCTTTTAGACTCATATATATATATATATATATATATATATATATCAATTCACGTCTTTATTAGTTGAATCTTTAGCATCTTATTAATTTCGGTAATTAGAATTTGACAATTTTAGACAGATTAGTTATTAATCGGTAAGCACCGCACTACTGACTACTGAGCTGATGATAAATGCTTAACTGCAGCCTACGAAGCTTGTATATCTATAATCAACTTTATTCGAAAAATGTTACGAAAAAATTGTATAACGATAAAACAACTTTGAAAGCATGTCCAAAACTTTGTGGATAAAATGATCTTTAGAACATTCATCTGCAATAGTCTTTGTTTAAACCACCTATTCCGATTAATCAGAGAAATTAATTTGCGGTTTACAAATCTGATGTAAAACTTTATATTATGTATAGATTCTGTAACATAAAGAAACTTCGACCACAATTTTCTGATAAAGTTGATCATATACAAAAAACTTATATAAAATATATTCATTATAAGCTTGCCATCAGGATATCTTTAGGTTTTACCGATGCTTTTTATGATTATATCACTACATGATAGATATTACGTTTATCTGTTACACCGGGGAACATCTTTTAACAAGATAAAAACATGTAAATTTCTAAAATGATAATCATTAGCTGCTCTACTTATTCAATGCAATAGAGAGTACCATAGGATGGAGGATCTTAGAGGGCGCAGTTGTATAACGAATAACAGATAGTACATAGCATATGTATTACGTATAACGGAGTGTATAGTCCTTAGAATACTGGAGATGTGGGTAGAACATCTCGTTTATACATGATCACCTGTATATGTAAATATAAATTCTTTGTCAAATCTTTGCGTTGTATGTGTTTACATTTGCGTTCAGGTGACAGCAAACAAATACCACAAGGAAAACAGAGCTGAAATCTACAGCACAAAGACAAATAATGATACAAACCACATTCATAAGACAGACACTAAATTGGAATAATAAGCTGAATGTTGTTATTGTAACAATACACAGTAAAAGAGAGGCAAATGATATCAAAAGATATATTAACGTATTAGTAAAAAATAAAAGGAAAATGACAAAAATATCCTCAAAATACGAAAAGACTCTGACAATAGTTTACAGGCCTCAGCTTAAAAACTGAAGACTGAGCAATATGAATCCCACAAAAAATCGAATATGGTCTCAAGTGCAGGAAGGCTGCTTAGGTCCTGTTTCACATGTGGCACTCATCGTTTTGCACATGCAGTACACACATGATAATATGGTAAAATCACTAGGTCACAAACTTGCATAATATGACGGGAATATGTTACCACAATTTTAACATATCCGTTGTTACTTATGATCAGATAATAAATAACGATCAGTCAACTGTTGATAATATCTGTAAAAGCTTAAAATTTCAGTAGCTTCCTTGTACTCAGACTTGTTATATTAAGCAAATGCATTGATTAACAAAGCAACCATTATTGTATAACAAAGATAGTGCGTCAAAAACTCGGGTAAAAGTAGCAGATTCTCACAGAACGATAAGTTATATGGGTTGTCTGTTTGTGCATTCAATAATTGATATTTCATTCGTAAATTAAAACCTTTGATTTTTAGAACATTAGTTTTCAAATTGAAAAGCCTACTTTTCGAATGTATTCTACAGAAACTTTGCAAACGCAGGAACTTTTAGAATATTCCAATTTCAATAAGAATGATTCCCTTCACGTTTTCATGGGACATTTCAACAGAACCAAGCATTATATTTGCCTCTTCTACCTTCGATTCACAAATATAAAGTATTTCTAACGCTTGATTTGAAGATGTGGACAAATTATATAATGTACACCCATGTTGTATTAGCAAAAAAACATACCATTAAGTATGCATGTATTCAATCGAAATAAATCAATTCAGAGTAATCAGCAAAATGTAATAGACCTTCTAATCTTTACATAACTAGTCAATGGATAATGCAGACATACAACAGATATATCTTAGTGACAAACTAATGAAATCTTTTCTATTTGAAGTAACTGAATTGGTAATACATTTACTATATAGAAAGTACGCTTCTCGACTCTTTTGGTCGACTCTTTTGCACTATTGTTATAGCCGTTTCGACTAACCACTCCAAACAATTATATAATTCTATCATGTTTTGTCAAATTAATTGTAAAATTATTGCATTGTAAGAACGATATGCTAAAAAGGAAATAATAAACTAGAATAGTTAGAAACACTTACCGTCAATTATTGATTTTAGTGCTCCGAATTTGATGATAAAATAAATATTTAAACATTAAACAAGAAACGTTTACAGTAAATGCACGCATTGTTTAAATATTGTGTAATATGTATGCTACATGTACATATGTCATGCTTCAACACTGCGTGGGTCGAAAAAAAAAGAAGAAAAAAGGCATTTAAAGCACGTGCAATACCATGTATTGCCACACCTAAAATAAAAGACAACTTTATTATGATTGGAACTGTAGATCTCTTTTAGTTATCGATTGTATATTGCCGATGTAATCCATTTCTTGAATACTTTAATCGTACTACAAGTTCACTACTATATGTAAGTATAGGCCCCAACTAAAACATAATCAGATTAAGTCACAGTTTTAATTGTTGTGATTTCTAATATTCCACTGGGTAAATAAACCACCACAAATCTCCGTTAAGATCATTTCCTATAGCATGCAAGATCCGTTTGTTGTATTTCAAGCAAGAAACGGAGTATGTCTTTCACAACTGAACAAATATAATGTTTTCAACTTATTATTTTTTTTCTGATTCATTAATTATATACGATATTACTTCAAAATAAAGACTCAGGGAATGCTTGGAATATGTTTAACAAGAATGAACGCAGTCAAAATCTTTAATAGGTTTAAACCCAAATGTCTGAGTTGATACCATTTGTTGAATGGGATAATTCTAGTTAAGAGACATTGTGAATAGGCTTCCATAGCTTTATGAACACGTTATCATTTGCTAAATATTCAACGCACTCAGCTTAATCCTTAGACGATTGTAGTGCCGTCTTATTGACAATCACATGAAAGAAACATTTCTAGTCCTGTTGACCAGGAATGGTAATTATTGCGTTCCTCTGTCTTGATTATCTTGTTTTACCTGGCTTCTATTTCCCGTTGAAATAAAATAATCTCGTTATTTTAAAGGTATTTTAAGTATTAACACACGATTTTGAATAAGATTTGAGGAGTAGCAATTTCAAGAGAATATAAACATTTTCGCCACTTTCTTCTTACATTCTACACAATCATTTATCTATTTCAAAATTTATAATTGATTGTATCTTTGATGGACAAGTACAACTTCTACCTCTATAAGCTTTCAATATTCAGATGCAGTTTAAAAAAAAAGTCAAATCGCTTACAATGTGTCATTCAACTTCGTATTACTGCCCAATTACGTATACTTTGTCTGTCCAGCAGATTAAGTCTGGCTCAATCTGATAAAACCAAGAAATAGTCTAGATAAAAAGAGAAAGTGCTACCCACTTATATACTCACATGACAATATGGCAAGTCAAGGTATTAGTGTTGGTTTTTTTCTGACATTCTAATACCTGAAGGGTAAAAGAATTTAAAAAAGGCAAGATAATTGTAAAAATGTTACATGTTTGTTAAGTATTCTTCAAGTTTTAAAGTAAAATTATATTCGAAGTATCCTTGATTGTAAGCTTATATAATATAATTCGATTTAAAGGGCTTGATCATTAAATTGCGTTATCAGAGGAAGGCAAGACTTGCGACAGTACACAGGTCAATGTAACACGCATGTCTTAATTCGATTACGGCATATCAATTGTAACAGCTATAGCACTCCTCACAATATTCTGAATGTACGGTCTGCTAGGTAGTAACTGAATATATCTAAGGTCAGATTTTGAGTTTAGTGTACGCATATTTAATGTAAATACTTATCTTACTAATTTTTCAATTTGAGCAGATTATTGATTGATTAATTAAAATCGGTCACATTCAATTTGGTAATTTATACATTAGTGTAAAGCAATGATTTATATATAGTATACAAATCGTTGACTAAAGTTTTTATGATACGAGCGAATTTATTTTAATTTAAGTTGAATTGTATAATAAATGTTTGATTCACATAGTTTTTGAGTCCAGTTACATTAATATTTTTGTATCTTTATCGAGGTATTAAATAATGAAAACTAGATTCCAGGTATTTCTATTTAATTTACATTTTGTAATGCAGATTATAATGGTACTGTTTTATTATCAGGTAATTTAATAATGGGGTTGCCTTGTGAAACATTCACACCATCAAATGCAAATAATTATCGTACCATTTATTGTTCTTTACCGTGTTTTTTACTTGCATTCATGTCACATATTTCTGAGCCATTAATGCTATTAAACATTATAGTATCTTCAAATGCTTAAATCAAAATCAGTAAATCTGATAAAAATACATTTTACATGACATTGATAAATTAAAACTACGAGTTGATATTCATGCTATCGGCAGAATATCAGTAATACAATGATAGAAACACATTTAAGGCAAGCCTGATGCTACAGTGAATAAAGTCCCAGATAAAGTGTCTTAAAATGAATGCATTCTTATATCCCCTGAGAGGCTTCGTTTCTATGAAGAAAATTCTTATTAAACTGAGGTTGTGCACGTCTTAAAATGTCGACCAAACACTATCAATTTTAAGAAAGCTTTCAGAATAGAAAGAACCAGTAAAGAATAAAGACTGTGATGTTTTAACATTTTTTCTAAACTGAAAAATGGCCGAAATTGTTTAGGATAGCTTTAATTTTCAATGTATGTTTTTGTTACAGTATTTACAATTTTGCGTGACTTGCTAGGGATGTTTCAGGGAAACGTGTCTTTAATATGTCTTAAAAATACATGTGTTTGAACTCGTGAAAAGTCGTCTAGCATGAAACGTAAGTAAATCATTATTGTTCGGAATAGATACGTTTATCATTTGTAGTAAATTGTCCTCGGTATTCAAATCCCAACAGAATCGTAATAATCTATGAAGATCTGAATTGAAAAGAATTTGACTTTAAATATACATTGCAGTTATCTATCAGTCACAAACACCGCTTTTACGTCTTCATGCACTGTTCTTCACGTACATTTCCAGTTCAAATTGATTAGAATAGTTTGACTTTTGATAAACAATACTATTAATTCATCAGCCTCTTATCTACATGCACAGTTTCTTTACGTACATGTCAAGTTCAAATTACCTAAAATGAAATTTGAAATTTGGTATACAGTGTTGATATTTCATCAGCCACTGTATTAGATGTGTCGCCTTCATGCACTGTTCTTTAAATACCTGTTAAATTTAAAGTGTAAACAGTTTGCATTAAATCTAAACCCCCATAGCAATGCAAAGTCAGATCGAAAAATGATTTTGCAATGTATAAATGATACTGTACATTATATCGGTGCAAAAACAATATGGGCAATTTTGTAATCTGAATTATTCGTTATCGTAAATCTTAATTCATGAAACACAAATTTAAGTTCAGAAATGTTACTTGCACAATGTTACACTTCACAAAACAAAAGAAGAACAAACAAAAAGAAAAAAAGAGAGAATAATTCAAACGTTAAATACCAAGCTAGGCCTACAACGTACAACATAGATAATTAGTCGTCCACCGGAAAAGCCTACTTAAATCTAAATTACGACTTTGAATGTGCCTTTCGTATAATTTGCTTCTTTTTTTTCTCTGTTCAAAAGATAGCGCAAACATTTAGCACAATTTAAATCAACACTATTTAAGTAATACGGTGACATCATATATGTTGTCCAGTTTGTGACATGATTTTTGTTATCAAAATAGTAAATGTTTATATTTTGTATACCACGTATGTCTTATAGCGAAAATGTAAGACCTAAGATTAAAAAAAAAAAAAATAGCACTGTTAAAAAAAAAATGACCAGAAAGCTGTTTTATATGACGGTTGAACTTTAAAAATTAAATAATTGACAAAATTTACTTCAAAATTTTCTAATAAAAAAATCTTGTAGTAGATTATATTGAGTGTCCTCATATTACTATGAGAGACATCTGAGTTGCATTAACAAAAAATAGATATTTTTTTCTGGAACATACTCTTTTCTTTAAGAATTATAATCCTATGGTTGTCAAAATGATTTGAAAATAAATAATATAGTATAATTCACTTTCCTCCTTAAATGAAAGAAATAAAAACAAATAACTTGCAGGGTTTCATAATTAAAAGTGTTCCGTAAAGTGCATTTCCATCAGAAATTACCTGCTAAATAAAAGAGTCATGTTGGTAATAATTACAAGACACTACTCGTCAAGAAAATAAAAATTGTAGCTACCGTCGCAATTACAAAACAGCATCATCTATCAAGATTTGATTTACTTAATTCGTGAATTTGTTCAATATAATTCAAACTGCTGACACTTCAGTCTCGTCTTTATCTTTGAGATTACTACGACAGAATTCCACTGAATTTATTCTACATTTAAACAAAGAGGCACTTGAAGAAAGATATAAATTAGACAATCTGCAAAACACCTTGAGTTAGTTGTACTATAATATAAATGTTATCTTGCACGAACATTGCCTACCATTTGTCACTTCCTCGGTGCTATTAAAATCTCTGTGTTAGTCTGTTTAAGATGAGAAGATTTCTACAAAAAGCTATAAAGTTGGGAGATATTTTAACCAAAACCAAATGAAATAATGAATTTCAATTTAACGAAATTTAAAAAGAACAAGGTAAAAAAAAATTAACTAAACGAGGTTCGTGTTATCAAATGATTTTACCATATAGCATATCTAAATCACCCAACCTTTTTAAATCCTGTACATTATTTTCAAAACAAAAAAAGATATTTGAAAGTTCATGTTAACTTTAGATTATATAGACTTGAACTATTTAAAAGGCTATATGCCTGTACTCGAATCAAAACAGTATTTCGAATTTTGAATAATTGTATTTCATAATTGTTTTGTACTTTGTCTATACGCTATTGAATAAATATTTGTTGAAATATTTAGTTGTTTTTTTTTAGGGATTAAGATTATATTAAAATGTTGACTACTGCACCCCTATTTATGACGATTTTAAACTGTTAAGTCTTGTTTATTTTGCTCACACTTTGCAATAAGCAAGGCAGTCTTATCATTACATTTTGATATTTGATTATATAGCAGGATTAATGTGAAAACATTTTTTAAACAACCTGCTTTTTATTTTAATGAAGCTTGGTAATGCATTGACTCGATGCTTTCTCTTAATGAAAAAATGCAAACATACAAGCACTGTTTTAAAATAAAATGATAATCCAAGGAATTCCGTAAATTCATTACATTTTAAACGGTACTTCTCTAAAATTTCACGAGATTTGGTATGCTTGCGAAAAAGACGACCACCCATAAGAGTCAAGTGTCGTTGATGTAAAGAATAACATGTCCTTTAACGATGAGAAACAGCCATAGGGTACAGTCAATTCTTAAACTATCTAACATGACACTGTTGAAACACATTGAAAAGAAGTATGTTTGACAATAACAGATAGGAAAAAACTATGATAGATATGAACCAACGACAGCCACTGTATAACAGCCGCAGCACTTGGTACAGTAAGATAAATGATGTGGCTGATTAAAGATGTATGTGAGCATGTGAGCGCTCGACAATTCCCTAGCTTCGAAGCAAGAACAAAACACAAATCATAAGACAAAACGTAACGAACAAAGATTTATTGCAGGTAGTATAATTGTCTTCAAAAACAAATTACAGCTAATAAATACATCATCTTCTTCCGGAATAATGTGTCAATCAGTAGTCATCTAACGTATTAAATGTAAAGGCGATCATAAACAGTCTGCAAAAACTACTTAACCTTTTGCAATTCCAAAATAGCAGTAAATAGTATTAATTACATAAAATATAGACGGATCTGTTGGCCATAAACATTTGATGATTAAAAATAATCCCATAAATTACAAGTATAGAAAGGATATTCAGCCATGTGGTTTTGTTCAAGAACCATTAGTAAAATGAGTTCAATAAGTGATTGTGGTTGTTATACTTTTAAAATTATTTCCCTCGGTTTCTGTTTGATACCTTAATTGATTCATCGATTTGAACATCGGTTACCTACTGTATTTATATACTTAATCATGTTACTAGGTTTGTACTTTACGAAATGCAAATCAAGCGCAGTGAAAGCCGAATTTAATTAAACACGTTTGACTTAATCAGAACTACTGTAATTTCCATAATTACTAACTTTTTCCGTTCTGATTTCATTTTTTAAAGTCATTAAAACGCTTCACACATTTTAAAAGCTTATTTTCTAAAATAAATAGAATTATGTAAATCAATCTTCTAAGTGAACAAAAAAAAAACTTAATATGATTTGTGATGATGTTTCCTGACATCTCAATTTGTTTTTGCTATTTTCAGTTCTGTAGAAATAGTCCCATACATGTGGCAGACTTCGTTGATACCGTCAATGTAGTCTTTACTTTGTGTGACTGTATAAACAATTAAGTGTCAATTGATTGGTCATCAATGCTTTTCAAAATCGTACGTTATTTGGCTTTTAACAGGTGTCAATTTATAGAAGAAGTTACTGTCGTGCGTAAAAACTATAATGATATTGTCAATGATGAGTTATCCTTATTAATTAATGTCATTGACGAGAAACACAGACAGATTAATGCTGTAAGGTGAATCACTGAATAAATGTAGGCCTGGTGTCAGCAAAAAAAATAAAAAAAATACAGAAAATCTATAACCGCTAATCCTTAAAATGTCAATGCAGTCTGTAATAAGGTTAACTGAGTTTTTGTTAAAAAAAAGCAGACACCTTCGACAACAACATTGGTTTAAAGCTACACCATATCAATCAATTTTAGTAGAAAGCTGTTATAGATCAGACTACTATTAAGTATCTCAGTTACCTATAAATATAGATTCTACCAAACCATCGAGTGTGATACGATATTTATCCACTCAAGACAGTTAAATTTTCAAATTTAAAATGCGAGGCTCACCGAGCGCTTTAAATATTTAAAATTTAACTGTCAAGAGTGGATAAATATCGTATTGCACAAGATTTGGTGGTGAAATCTGTTTCTCTAATGATTTTCAAACAGTATGCAGGCAACCGTATTCCTTCTTTACGAATGATCTGCAAAAAGATGTGTTCTTTCTATGTGACATCATCAGGCATGGTCGCCTTTTTTCATAACGTCACAATAGAAAATTCAGAAGAAAGCAAGAAAATTCGACGTCATAATCTGATTTTAACCAATGATGAACTGAGATCAAACGAGCCACACGTTGATTATTTTTTTATACAATGGGTACAGAAAGGGATAAATTCACGAAGAATTAGAGAAACATTAACACAACATTTGTATACAAACGTAAAAAGGTTGATTGCAAGACAAAAGTGTTTTTTGATATTAACATTTTTCATTTACATTTCATTTACACCATTATATTTTTAAACAAACTTATATACGGTAATACATAAAGTTATAACACTTCTAATTAGGACATATTCACCAAAGAAACATGTTTGCCTCGAGAGATCACAATCACTGTCACGATGATCAATTTGCAGTCAACAATAACACATGCATTTTTAGGTGTAAGTGAGAAAATCACTTGTCACGTCTGGCAGTTGATTCCTTGCTTTAGTTGACCGTTATCAGGTGAGAATGTACCAAGTAATAGCTTATATATTTCTTATTGGGAATTAATCTTAGAAAAAGTATATGGCTGTTGTCTGCTCTATGGTCGGGTTGTTGTTGCTTTGACACATTCTCCATTTCCTTTCTCAATCTTATGATACAATATTCAGTATCATAAGATTTTCTCAGAATTTATCGTATGTTTGTTGGTTATATTTGCTCTTGATTTATTTTGTCATCGTGTTCAGAAATTTAAAATATAAGGTAAACAATACACTGCTGAACAGAACCTTAACCTTAACTAAATCGTATTATGTTAGACACACACTGTATTTGATCTGGGTTAAGTTCCTGTATAAAATGCCTTTTTCAGATATCGATTTATTTTCTCGCATTGCTTTTTGTAAATGAAATGAAAATATGTGTAAGTGCAAATTGTAAGTTAATAACGTAAAAAATAGCCTGACTTCACAATGTTATAATCGACATGATTTTTTTTAGATATCTGTACATCACATGAACACAATGACATTCAACTAAAATTGTGATATAAATGTTATCACTAAATTTAATTAAAATACGTTAATTATATTCTTAAGAGAAAACCAATTAAAACTAATAATAATTGAGTGTTCAACTGAAGAATTGAACCAAGAAAAAACCGCTATTCTTCTCAAAATATAAATAAGATGTATCGTATTTATCCTCCTACGAGGCGCACAGTATGTGATAAAATTATTGTTATCAAGTTAATATCAAGAAGTTCTTTGACGTATCAAATCAACAAGGTATTTTTATTCAATCATTCGAATAACATTTATTTGGCTGCCAAGTTACACTTTCAAGTTGCTTGGTTATCAAACTAAAATGTAAATGCGAGATCTGTTTTATTCTAGTTATCTTCAATTTTATTAGCCATATTTTAAATTGTAATTTATGTAATTGTAGAATAATCAGACGTATTTGACAGTTCAACAGATGATATGCATACCACCCACAAATTCACCTACAAACGTACAATCAAAGACAACTAGTATCTAATAACACATGGCCAATGTAGCCAGCTGACTTTGTACATGCACGTTTATGTACGCAATAATCCTCCCCATATAACTGAGATAGACAGAACTGTCATATATGTAGGAGGTTTATCAAGCAAAGCAAACAGGTTAAACTAAAACCTTCTTCGGCAAATACGTTTATAAAGTCAGAAATATGACAATAGTGTATCAGTCGTTACGTTGATTGATAAAGTCGAACGTTAAGTTTTGTCATGATTTATAGATTTCCACTTTTCCTTATTTACATCGGAGGTCTGTTCTTTTTCTAATAGTTAGCAACATGGTTAGATTGCAAATCTAGGCCGTGTGTCTTTATAGTTCAAAAAGATACAGTTGAAACCGACAGTGCGGCTACCAATAGGTTAACAGTTTTTGAACTTTCAATGCTTAAAGACTTCAGAAAACCTCTCACATGATAATATTGTTCTGAATTAACCATGTTAACGTAACTGGACAATGTCAACAGATTTATTATCATTGATTATGTCAATTTGATTTTTTTTTAAAGATTTCATTGTCATAAGTCTTATTTTAATGTTCCTGGCTATGAAGGTTATCCTATGACGGGGTTATCTGCAAAGCAGGAAATACTTATTATGTTGACACTTTTATTTCGTTTCAAATGTATCCGATTTTGTATCTCTGCACTTATAAAACAATAATAACCTGTTATAAATTGTGTGCAATATACATTAACCTCAATTTACCTTCTTCAGCATGATATTAGCCCTAGAAGTGACAATATAATTCAAAACTTATTTTAAACTGTCATGTTTTGGGCATTTATAGCTTGCAGTTCGATGTGAACCAAGGCTCCGTGTTGAAGGTCATACTTTTATTATATCGATTAACTGTTATAAGTTGTGAATACGTGAGAGTTGTCTCATTGGCATGCAAGCCACATCACGTTATTTTTATTTGAAAAAACATTTGATTTCAAAATGATAACCATATATTATCAGTGATATGCTGAAGATTAATTTAGAAAGCTATACATCTTCTTTTGAATTTATTACATTCTATGAATTCTGCTTGTATTTATCCAGTGTCACACCTTCTAAAAATTAAAAGTTATTGAAGTCATATTTACTGTGTGATTCGGCTTTGTGCGGAAGCCTTTCCATTCGACATAATTAAATTCAAAAATTCATAAAAAAAGCAACAAAAAAAAAAAAAAAACAACAACCAATAGACTTCTATACAAAGTACATTTGTAGTTCATATATGTTTATATATATATATATATATGTGATGCACTCATACTTATTGTTCTGAAATATTGTTTTCAATTAGTGCGCTGATAAAATCAACAACGTGTTAGTTAATCTTACCGCTTACATCAATACATGAATATAAAATGTAAAAACAATTGAATTAATAAGCGTGTCTACATAGTAACTAGTAAATTATCAAATCAACGTCTTATTGTAATGCGAGGTGAAATTCAACCTTGTAGACATTTGTTTTAATCACTACACTAACGCCAACTCAGACAATAGTCAATTATACGGGAGTATTGTTACAAAAACATAAAAAGTGCATATATTTTACATTCATAGAATTTATGCAGTCAGACCTTTAATGGACGATGCATACACGAGATTTGTTTTGTCTTGAAGAGTAGATACCTGACGTATAAACAAAGCAGAAAAGGAAATCTCACTGATTTAGTTCCGCATAATGTCGTTGATAGAATGCTGAAACATTTGCTGAATGTTTATATATTTTTTCCAGTTTGGAATAAATCACATCTTAAATCATGATCATTGGACACTAAATGTGTTAACTCTTATAACAAGTAAATGAGCTATCTTATCTTCCAATGTGATTTTCTCTGACTTAAAATGATATGCTATAGTAAACACTTACCACAGCTAGTATCAGATGCATGGCGTCATAGAATAATCCGATAGTTCGTTTTACCTAAAATACATTAAATAAAAAAAAAAATATTCTCATTTCGTGTTACACTGCTACGAAATGCAATCCACTAAATTAAATTTTCATCATAAAATGCATCAGCATCACGAAATCAGTTTAACTTTTGTTTCGAACCTGAAAATATCATTTATATGTAATGAGCACCCAGTTATTTCCGTACGTTAATTGTTCTCTGTTTAAACATTTACTAACCGCTAACATAAAGGCAACAGTAGTATACCGCTGTTCCAACCAGATCTTAAACATTAAGTAAACAAAGCTCGTTTTTCTTGTTCTGGTAGTTGAGATTTTACGCACAGTTGATTTAATTGACAGCAATCAGACCTCTAAAAATGTAAATAACGTCATCGCTACAGTCCTATATATACCTTGCGTATCAAACGATATGAATAGTTTGATTGATACTCATATCTTGTAGAACTGATAAGCAGAGAGCTAAATGATTTAAAGAGGGGTAACAAAGCAAATGTCATTCTATTGAAATGTTTAACGTCTTTTATCATGCTCTGTTCGCTGTTATTTTGTTAGTCGATTTAGTGATTGAGATGTTTTTGTAGCAACAATTCCTGATACCAATGTCAAATTCTTTTTTGTATGAATGAGTTGCAACGGTTTACCAGAGGTCAATCAACGTTACTAACGTTATTCGCTAATCGTCTCTTTCTGTGACATTATGATATGAGCATTGTGGTATTACAAATGTACGCGAATTGCATGAATATCAAGTCCTGTGTAGGCCATCACTAGTAATTTATAGTTCTATTGATTCTAGAGTGTATAATTTTAAACAGAAACATGCCAATATGTTTATCATGTTATCAAACATATTTAGACATCAATTTTAAATTTGTGTTTGCTAACCCTTTGAACACTAGGTTTTTAAAATGAACGTGGTGTCTTTTGAGGGTTTTATGTTTTTATTTTGCAGAGAATATTTGAAAACCTCCACATACTGCATGTATGACTTCATATACGTTATTCTGTTATTATCTGAGTTTATATCGTTCCTTCTGTTATTATATTCCTTTCGATGTTATATCGTTATTTCCGTTGTTATTAATATTCCTAATTTAATATCTTACTAATATTTTTATCTGAGGCTATACTGGTATATCTATTATTATCTTAATATCTTGGGTTATATCGTGATTGTCGTTATTATCTGTTTTGATTTTTTACCATTATCTTTTCATATCAAATCATCTGAGGTTATCTTGTTATTTCTTTAATTATGTGTTTATATAAGGTAATACTGTCATATCTGTCTTCATATTTAGTCAAAGGTTGTATCGTTATTTCTGTTTGTATAAATATATTATTTTACTGAAGGGTACTCGTGTAGTTAACATTTTATTGGTATCAAAGGTATCTAAACCCGTGAAGGTATCCGTATAATTTCTTTCATTATATATAAATATATATATATATATATATATATATATATATATATATATATATTTACGAGTCTAAATTGAAAACTACGTTCAAACCTATGATTGCGTTGGATAAAAACCGCAATTTTTATACGTGTGCATTTAAAACAAATTTCGTTGTAGAAGGGTCTAAATACAGCACGAACAACATTTTCGAAAAGACCAACAAAGTGAAGAAGAATATTTAAACAAAACGCATTTGACTAACAGGTCGAACAACTGATGTTCTTTAACCCTGGATATATATATCTTGAGCGAAACTAATGTATCGATGTACTTTTATTTGTTTTAATATAATACATACATAATTTAAAATTTCTTAAAATAATAAGATTACGAGAACATTCTGAATAAAATTGAGAATGGAAATGGGGAATGTGCCAAAGAGACAACAACCCAACCATAGAGCAGACAACAGCAGAAGGTAACCAACAGGTCTTCAATGCAACGAGAAATTCTCGCACCCGGAGGCGTCCTAAACAAATATATACTGGTTCAGTGATAATGAACACCATACTAAACTCCAAATTGTACACAAGAAACTAAAAGTTAAAATAATATAAGACTAACAAACGAACAACACATTATAAAAGTTAGGAAACGAAATAGATGACAAATATGAATTAGAAAAAATAAGACACGCTTCAGCTAGCCCTAAACAAAAACGTGTAATAGTTAAGTAAAATTGACGTTGTACAAAACCATAAATTGAAAATAAAACATTTCGGTACAGGTATCTATGTTGAGGTTACATGCAAGACTAACAATGGCTAGATGATCCTGATTAAGAACAGGCACAAACATTTGATAAACCTAGCACTAGACTTTTGTAATAGTTCTATTTAAGAATCAAACCATGGCTTTTTTCATATCGAATGATAAAATCCCCAAAAGCCATTTTCTATAAAATAAACTCGACCATCATAGACACCTGGATTGAAATTTAATATTTGCGCCATACGATCGTTTCGTCTACAAAAGACTCATCAGTGACGCCCAAATAAAAAAAATTAAAATGGTCGAATAAAGTATGTAGTTAAAGAGCACCGAGAACATGAATTCCTAAATGTTCCTACGCTAATCTATTCCTGCGTTAGAAAAGCCTTAGTATTTTAAAAATTCAAAGTTTTGTAAACAGTAAATTTATAATTATGACCAAATCAATAATAACTCAAGTCAACACAGAAGTGCTGACTACTGGGCTGGTGATACCCTGGGGAAAAAAACAACCAGCTGTGTCAATGACCCAATGTACCCCAAGGCTCGGTACTGGGTCCATTCCTGTTTTTAACTTATCGGAATTCCAATGGGGACTAACTGTGCACCACTTATTGCGGACCTGTTTTTGTATTGCTATGAGTTACAATTTATGACAAAAATCAGCAAAGACCCATCGAAACAACATCTGATACACAAATTTAATAATACTTTCAGATATTTGGATGATATTGTAGCTCTCAATAATGACGACTTCAGTATGTATACTAAAGAAATTTATCCTGTTGAACTTACTTTAAATAAAGCTAATACTGACAATGACCACTGTCCTTTCCTCGATCTTGATATATATATCATTAACGGAAAGCTTAATACTAAAATTTATGATAAAAGAGATGATTTCTCATTTCCTATCGTTAATTATCCATTTTTAGATGGTGACGTTCCCTTGTCACCATCTTACGGTGTTTATATATCTCAACTTGTACGATTCGCTCGTGTATGTAACAATGTTTGAGATTTTAACGAGTGAAATTTATGTTTTACTGAAAACTATTACACCAGAGTTTTCGATATCACAAACTAGTCAAAACATTTACTAAATTTTATCATCGGTATAAGGACATCATTCGTAAACATAGCTCAACATGCAGACTTCTTATACGTTCAGGTATTTCACATCCAATATTTTATGGAAATATTCTTTATAAAGCATAAAAATGTCAGCATTCACCTGAAAAGCTAACAAAACCTTTAAATAAACTTATTAAGAAGGGATATAGTTACGATACTGTTGTCAGGTCATTAAAGATTGCATATTTTGGCGTTAATATTGATTCACTTATAGGGTCTTTGCATCGGAACTAAACACATTTATTATTAATAAACCAGATGTTGGCATGACACGGGTTATGTTCTTCTCATATATGTTATGATGGTATGATACTATACCCCTCACGGGTATTCATATGATGAAGACATAATTTTTCAAATAGTTTAATTGAAGTCCGGAGCTGGCATGTCAGGTAACTGTTAGTAGTCTGATGTTTTTTTATGTATTATTGTCATTTTGTTTATTTTTTTTGGTTACATCTTCTGACATTAGACTCGGACTTCTTTTGAACTGAGTTTTAATGTGCGTTTTGTTATGCGTTTACTTTTCTGCATTGGCTAGAGGTATAGGGGGAGGGTTGAGATCTCACAAACATGTTTAACCCCGCCGCATTTTTGCGCCTGTCCCAAGTCAGGAGCCTCTGGCCTTTGTTAGTCTTGTATTATTTTAACTTTTAGTTTCTTGTATACAATTTGGAGTTTAGTATGGTGTTCATTATCACTGAACAAGTATATATTTGTTTAGGGGCTAGCTGAAGGACGCCTCCGGGTGCGAGAATTTCTCGTTGCATTGAAGACCTGTTGGTGACCTTCTGCTGTTGTCTGCTCTATGGTCGGGTTGTTGTCTCTTTGACACATTCCCCATTTCCATTCTCAATTTTATTATATAAATGACATTGTGGAAAACATGAGTAATCATATTAGATTATTTGCAGATGACACCTCTTTATATGCCATTATTGATGATGACTATGATACTGTTTCTATGTCTTTGACCGATGATCTTTGGAGGATTAAAACATGGGCTGAAAACGGGGCTGTAACCTTTAATCCCTCCAAAACAGAAACCCTTTTATTTTCTAGAAAAAATATCAATCCTCCCCCTTTATACTTTGGCATTGGTGGGGACCAAATAAAAGAAGTTAAAAGTCACTGTCACCTAGGTCTCAACTTTGAGAGTAAGGCTAATTGGAAATTGCATATAAATGCAATTTATAAAAAAACATGTTCTAGATTACATGTATAACGACAAGTAAAACATAGTTTGGATCGAAATGTACTCAATACAATTTATACAGCATTTATTTGCCCTATTCCTATTCTAGAATATGCAAACATTATGTGGGATAATTGTACTTTACAAGAAGCTCACTTATTAGAAAGTGTTCAAATTGAAGCTGCTCGTATTATTACTGGTCTCAGACGTAACACTTCTCTTAAAAGATTATACACTGAAATAGGTCTTGAAAAATTATCAGACAGAAGGAAGAAGCATAAACTTCCTACATTTTATTAAATAAAAAATGGATTTTCTCCAAGTGATATGATAGATTTATTAGAAAATTGTTTTCTCACACCGAATGATTACAATTTTAGGAGAGACTCTCTAAATTATACCATCCCAAGGTGCAGAACAGTTTCATATTATAGAAGTGTCATACCATCTGTTGTTAAACTCTGGAATGAATTAGATACTAATGCTAAAGATGCTTTGTCGATTAACCAGTTCAAATCTGTACTTGATAAAATATATAAACCAGAGATTCCTCCTAAATATTTTTGTTCAGGTATAAGAAAATTTAATATTATTCATTGTCATTTACGAAACGATGCAAGCAATTTAAATTCTCACTTGTTTCATGATTTTTTGACAGAAGAACCTTTCTGTCCTACATGTTTATATAAATGTGAAGACAATCAACATTATTTTTTTGATTGTCCATCATACACCTTTAATAGGTCACACTCCTTAATAAACTGGCTGCTTATGCAGTTGATATTGATTTAAAGTTGATACTATTTGGTGACCAATCTATGAGTATTGAAGACAATGTGCAGATAGTTAAGGCTGTTCATGGATATATAAAAAATTCAGAGAGATTTGTATAATGAAATGTATTTTATAGTCCAAAACCAAATTAACCTTTACTTTGTATGTCTGTATTTTATATTATATTGAAGCTCGTAGACCCGAACCAACTGAAAAATAATTAAAACTGAAACAAAAGTTAATAATGAAATGACAGTACATTGAAATTGATATTATTAAAGCTAAAAAGCTAATAAATGCACCTTTATTTCTATATCATTCATATATTCAATTTGTTTATCTTTAATTTCTTAAATCTATTTTTTTCTCTTCTCTCTCTTCTTATTATTAACATTCTAAATTCGTTTTATATTATTATAATTCTTTAATGTATCAATATGGTTACTACTCGCTGTCGTTTAACTTCAGGTGCAATAATTTAGTAAAAATAAGTACATGATATCAAACATGTTGTTTTAAGAATGACTCATTAAATTTATTATTTTAAATAGCTGACCGGAGACCATTTAATTTAATGTGATACCTCTAAATCAATGCTGGAGCTTATCACCTAGAATATTAAAACTTTTTTCATAATTTATTTTTTACTCATTTTTGTGAGTTAACATTTGAAGCATTTTAAAAATAGTCATACTGTTGATCTGAGTTAACTATTGAAACATCAGTTCAGTCAGCTGTAAATTTCAAAAATCAGAGGTAAATTTGAAAAAAAAAAAATAATTCTGTTTTGTCATTATGTATGTGTATGTGTTGCTTTGTTTAAATTTAATATATTGTACCTTGTTTTGTGGAGAGGGCTGCCATAGGCTATGCCTGTTGCCCAATCCAATTCAATTTATTTGAATAAAATATTGTTTAAACTAAACTAGACCCAGTGGTTGTAAATAAACTCATCATAAATACCAGTATTGAAATTTGATATTTGCTTAGAAGCTCGTTTCGTCTACAGAAGAATCATTAGTAACGCTCGAATAAAAATGTGACTTTTGTACTTTCTAATGTATAACCAAATAAGTTAAAAAGTCTAGGCACTTGGAACATAAAACCAACAAAGGTAAGGTTGATTAGTTTTGATATAATGAATAAAAGGGAATATACTTTTATTGAAGATCAATTAAATCTAGATCATGGTTTCAAAGCAACAGTAATAAGAATAACATTTCAAAGTTTATATCGTCTTACTTTTTATCAGCTGAAACCTATAAATGACCTTGCTATGATTAATTGGATATTGCGATGGAATTATTGGAAACATTATTTATAGATTACGACAAAAATACTTTCAACTTTCAGACTGGTTTAGGCAGAAAAGAGGAAAATATACAATTTAATTTAAGTTTTATTAATTATACATATTGTTCATACTTATAGACTTTGGTCGCTGGTATTGAAAAGTTTAAATTTTAATTAAGAGTTTATAGTGTCTTTTTGTTCTTTTATTGAGTTGTAAAAGCGTTAACCGATCCACGTTTTATATGAAGCGCGGACGCTTTATAATATAATAACGATGAAATTATGAGTTTCACCAGTTTGTTATTTTATGCATTGTCTTAACATTGTGACGGAAACCATGTGCAATATATATACGGAGAAAAATATAACTTTTAGAACGCCTGGGCCAATTAAAATTACAGTTCGTTATTTCTAAATCATAGGTGTATTTTGTTCATGTCTTAATTATTCACATTGGTAAAATCCAGGGATTGATATTTTTACAGAAAAATCTGTGTTTTGTTTGTCTTACAACATACAACATACCACAGAATGAAGCACAATTGAAAAGTGAATAGCAACTATTCGAAACAGTTATGTTTACGCGAATAAGTAAATGATACAACTACTACAGTTAAACGATCGCATGACAAAGCATTTATAAAGTTTGAAAAGATTTAAAGCCAGAAATGCATTTTCTGGAATGCTAACTTGTCAAATGATATAGAATTGCAAAATGTTGTTAAGTCCTCAACAGAGAGTTAGTGTCATGTAAATATTTAGATCAAAATTAAATTGATTTCTTTTGCCATGCGCATTATCAACTTAAATTAGACTATACTAATTACATTCAACAAATGAATCATACGTAAAGGGATACTACTAGCTAAAATTTCACTGTTGTTTTAGCTGAGATTATAAAAATCATTGGAATCGAACTTAGAATTACTGACAAATATATTTCTAACATTGTTGTATTTCACTGTATCATGCATTTGCAATAGTTCATCATTTTTTTACGATTTTCATGACTAATCATCATTTTATTTACCATATTTCTGAATGGGTGAATTCTGATAGAATTTTCAGATCTTTGAAGAACAAAATTATGTTCGATAATCTTCTTTTTTTTTCTCAGATTCTTTTTTTTTTTATATTTTTATTGATCTTTTATGTGTTCAAACTACAGTGCATACCTACATTTTCACAATACATAAGTGAATAACATGATATTTTTATGGCATTTTTATACTATGGATATTTTACGAATTAGACACAGTAAACATATACCAGTAAGTGATGTGAAGACTCAGTATATATACATCTTAAGGATACTTTGGAATACATTTAATATATATATGATCATATCAAAAATAAATTTAATTAGATGACTTTTATAACCCCCCCCCCCCCCCCACATCTGTCAACAAATGACTGGTGTTTGTCCTTAGAAAGATATAAATATTCTGATATCTCCAGCCGTTTTTTCAAAAATTTAAGAAACGCTTGCACAGATAATAACAGTCTGTCTAATTGTGTGTTCTTGTTTTTCACCGAAAATGACACTGTCTTATTTAAAAATATTTTTACTCCAAAAACTGTCTGTCAATAAACCCGAGTTGAATTTCCAGAAACCGGGACCTCTCTCAATAAAGTTTTTACCTGACAGTGTCAATTTGATAAGACTATGATCAGATTTTATAGACGGGACAATGGATGTTTTGGTAACACTGCTTGACAAAAAATTCAACCAAAATTGTAAGCGACATTGTATAAGCGAGGTTCTTTGACGCCAAGTATATAATCTAGAATCAACATTTTTTGTCTTCCAAATATCACATAACTCAAATTCTTCTATAAAATCTTTTAATTTACTCGTATATTTGACAGGTGTGTTATATTTTGAACCACCCATTTTGTCTAAAGATTGATTTAGTATCGTATTAAAATCTCCACCCAAAACAAGATTTTGATCTAACTTTTCATTTAATAAAATTTTTTAAATATATTCAATTTGTTCATTTTCAAAACTTTTGGTCGGCGCATAATAATTTAAAAAAACAAAATCTGTGTTATCAATTTCAACAGTTAGAATGAGATACCTTCCGTTTTCATCTGCAATTTGTTCCTTTAATATATATTCTGTTGAGCTGATTAACAAAATAGAAACACCTTTAGAGTTCGTTTCCTCGTGCGAAAAATAAATATCTCCACCCCATTCCCTTTTCCATATAGTTTCATTATATTCGATACTGTGTGTTTCTTGCAAGAAAATGATGTCGCTTTGAAATTTTGTCAACCAAAGAAACATGGATTTGCGTTTAAAATCGTTTCCAAAGCCATTTACATTAAAAGAAGTTACATTGATACAATAATTAGCCATTATCTAGTTTTGGCTTTACAGTCTTATTAATTTCATATGTAATACACTTAACGTAGTTGAACATTATATAGTCTGTTTCCCGGCCGTTATTGAAATTCTTGACAATACCGTCCGGTATGGGCTAATTTTACTATTTGAAATGAACGATCTCGAGCATGCGCAGTTACGCATTGTTGGTCCTCTTTGCCGCTTCGAAGATGGTAGTGGGTTACAGAAAGCCACGATGCAGGTGAGTGGAGTAATTTCAAGTTGCCCAAATTAAAAGTAAGATAGCCAAAACTCACCCGATTCGTGTGGTATAATTTTTTTGAACTATTATTAATCGCCCACTAATGGGCAAGCTTTTGAAGTGGCCGCTAGGCCCTTCTTTTTGTGTCAAACTCGCAACTTTAGCCAAAACATTTGTTAAAAACAACTTTGCAAGCTTTCTAAGTAAAATATAAACATGCTGCTCGTTTTTTTGTCGGCATTGACGAAAGAAAATCAGTAATTTCCTCTATTTTCACAAAGAAAGATTTGTACAAGTTGTGTTTTTATGATGTGAAACCTGGGGCAGGGGGCTCAAAAAGGCGTACACAGAAGCAATTTTAGAAGCAGTGATCACTGGTGAACCTCAAAACATGTCTACAAATCAAAGACCTGGGTTTATAGTGGACCCGCATTCGTTATGTTATGGTAGACCCCCCCCCCTCCAAAAAAAGGGGGGTGTCATATTTATATAGAGGCATACACAGCTACATCAAGTGAAATTTTGGAAAGAAGTACAAATGTACAAGCCTAAGATAAAAAAAAAAAAAAAAACATTGATAAATTTCGTAAAGGTTCTCAGGCTGTCTGTATCTGATGACGCTTGTTGTTAGTTCAAATAATTTTTAGGTATTGAAAGGCTTTTATATTTTTTTGTTGCTTTGAAGCCTTTCAGCAATGTATCACAAACTTTGTGTGACCCTCAAAATGTCAGACAAGAAATCATTTGGTCATACAAACCCTAAAATAGTGGGGCACATATTAATGCTTACAGCACGGCCACCAGAAATTTCCACATTTTTCCTTCATAAACCCTCAAAAATTATTTCATCAAATTTGTATCTATTTTTAATTTACATGTACCAGACTCAGACATTGGGCTTGTGACTCAAGACAGACTTTTGCAAGGCAAAATATGTATACCTTGCGAACATGTACATTGTTTGTAATTGTTTACATTTTTCTGTGAAGTTAAATTTTTGGCCTTTTTAATTCAATGTAATTTATCTTTGTAAAAACAACATGTGGTATGACAGCCAATGAGACATATCTCATTAAAGGATACAATCATAGGCGGTTCCAGGGTGGCGGTCCTGTGGGGCCAGGCCCCCCCTTTCGTGAGAAAAATTTGGTTGATTATATAGGGAATCACTGAAGCATGACTGGAGTGGGCGCCCCCACCCCCCCTTATGAAAAGTTCTGGATCTGCCACTGACAATAATACATGTATATATACAGAAATAGACCTCAACTTTCACATTAATATGATTTAAAACAGAAAATATCATGCATTTAAAGCTTGTTAAAATCAGAGGTGGAGTTGGAGGGTTTTTCAGGTGGCCGGGTCATTCCTTATTTTCTTATGCTTGGAAAAATATAAGGAATCACTGAAGCATGACTTGAACAGCCCCCCTCCCCCTAACTCTTTTCTGAAGTTTTTTGGAAATGCCACTGAAAATTATATAAAACAAACACTGAAACAGTATTTAGAAAAATTGTCAGTGTCTGTTTACATGTAGATGTGCACATTGGTTTTCTACCCTAAAAATTAGTTGAAAAGGCTCAACTCATCAGATGATCATCATGTATGTTTCAGTAATATTCATACATCATGTACATTGTACTTGCAAACTTTTCAAAATTTTTAGTGAGCTTGCATATGTTAATAGTATCAAGAAAATTTCATCTTTTCACTGCTTGACCCGCCATGTAAAAAAAAACAAATCTGTAGTGAGAATCCTGATAATGGTCATCCTCGTCTAACAATGTATATTGTCACAAGTGTTTTAAGGTGGTACCTAATACTACAGGGAGATAACTCTGTAAAGTCAGCTAAACGTTTTAATTACGTTGTGTTGTAAAAGGAATATTAAGCTTCTCAATGATCAAAATTGGTGTTTGTCAAACTGCTATATAACCAGTGTAATTTTTCTAACAAAACGGTTGGTTCAAAAAATTTTTAATTTTTATATTTTTAATCAAGTCTCAAAGGTAATACTTTGACAAAATTTTATGAAAATTAAACGAGCCAAATTAATTTTAGTGAAAGTGTTGGGTACCACCTTAATCTAATAATACTAACTATATTGTTTAAGCTAATTATACATCCTTTTAAATCATTTGAATATCTGTTTTAAATATCATTGTTTATATAATAGAGTATGAAAATTCAGGTCAACAAATCTCATGAGGGAATTTGAAAGAAAGCAGATCTTGAAATTTGTTTATATTCCATAGATCTAAAACTTGCTTTGATTAAAAGATTATTTATTGACCTCACTTTGAATTTGTGTTATCTGTATTTTTAAAATCAATGTTTATAGTTGAATTGTCTTTCAGAAATGGTCTACCAGTATTTGACAGGAGAGGGCCTAGGTACAGTAGGACTAGCTTTCTTACATGTATGTCAGAGGGATGACCCTAGTTAAAAGGTCTGACATTCCATACCTGATAATGAAAGAAAACACTAGAAACTATTTACTGAGGTGATTTTAAATAAACTAAATGGGATTTCATATATGAACATAATTAGTCCCTGGTTCATAAATATTGTACAGTATATTTAAAGTACAATAAAATTAAATCACTTAGTCTAGTGTTTTATTTATACTACTTGTACTTTTAAAATTAGTGATTATTAAAGAAAGACAACTCTTACGTCCAACATTTCTGGACAAAATGTTACTTGAATCAGTGATTTAAGATCACCCATTTCAGTCTAACTGATATATACAAGTATGTACAAGTATTTATATACATGTATAAACTTGTAAGGTTAAAAAAGTAAGCTAGTTTACGATTTTACCTGTATAATAATGATTTTTTTGTGGATCGAATCAGTCAATCTAATGATTTACCTTTATTTCACTTATAATGTTGACATTCTTTTTTAATAACTGATTAATAGCCTAGCACACATCAACCATGCATAATCCATTTCTAGCTAAGGGTTTTATTGAAGATCACATGAATAGGGATTCAATGAGGTTGAATTATTCACTTGCAAGTGTCTCAATTCATCATCAGTGTTTCTTAGCTAAATCACAAGTCAGAAATATGAAATTTTACCTCTGCCAAATGATAAATCACAAGTCAGCATTTTTTTTTAATTGCTGCATTAAAAGAGATATATACAAAATGTATAAAAACTAGAAGGGGATTTTTTTCTATGCCACATTAATGGACATGATGTATGCATATTTTTTTGTTTTACATACATTGTACATTGTACATCAACATTTATTATATACATGTACAATGATATGTACTTTTTTCTTTCAGGAACAATGATAAACAAGTGAACTGATGGTTTAAAACTACCCAGATGTGAAGTAATAAACAAAAGAGTAACGTGAAGTCAGACAATACAACTTGAGGTGTCAGAATTTGTGCAAAATTTTGTTATTTGCAGATATATAGATGGATTTTGTCAAAATATGAACTGAAACACTGGGATAAAATTATGTTATTTTTTTCGTAGAAAAGATCCAGTTGTGTTCCATAAATGTATTTCTAAAAAATAATGAATTTAAGAATTAAAATCTATATTTATTTACTGAGTTTATTGCTGCCCAAAAAGAGGTTATTGTCTCTACTTTTCTACAACTTATTATTTCATAAATTGATTGTATATCTTCTATAATGTTTATGTGACAGAGAATATTGATTAATAGTGCCCTGTTGTTGACATTAGTCCAATATAGTAGTCTCTTGTTTGTTTGGGCAAAAGTGGAATGTATTTTAAGAACTAAACAATTTATACAAACAGTATTGTTTCAATGGGGTATAATTCAAAGTCTTAAAATTGTGGGGTCCTTTTATATGCTGAATCAAACTATATTGCTATTTTGGATGTTTGGGTCCCGCTTTACATTGGTCAACATTGAGGTCTTGAGGGTCCAAAATAAAAAAAACTTTGTTTGAATTCATTAAAAAAAATATTATTTAGTCTCTTTGATTAGCCAAAACTAACAGTGTACACACTATTTCTAATTGTTATGCACCACCTACGATAGTAGAGGGGCATAATGTTTTCTGGTCTGTGCGTTCGTTTGTTTGTTCGTCTGTCCAGTTTCAGGTTGGAAGTTTTTGGTCGAGGTAGTTTTTGATGAAGTTGAAGTCCAATCAACCTGAAACTTAGTATATATGTTCCATATGATATGATCTTTCTAATTTTAATGTCAAATTAAGAGTTCTACCCCAATTTCATGGTCCACTGAACATAGAAAATGATAGTGCGAGTGGGGCATCCATGTACTGGGGACACATTCTTGTTTAGTCCTTTTTGAATTTGGTCCATATTGAGCTAATTTGAGATCCTAATTTTAATTTTGTTTGATTACAACAAATATTGAATTTGTTAGTTTGGGTGATATGCTGGATATAACTGTGTATTCAGAATTTTCATTTTGTGTCTAATTTTTAAAATTGGTCCATAAAAGGTTCAAAACGTCCAAAATGAAACTTTTTGAGCCCTTTTGGAATTTTGTCCACATTGAATGTAAAAAAGATGATGTGGTATAATTGCCATAGAAACAACTCTCCACACGAGAAATCACAGAAATCAACAACTATTGGTTACTGTACAGCCTTCAACAATGAATAATGCCCATACTGCATTGTCAGTTATAAAAGGTCCCGAAAATGCAAAAGTCATTTTTGGTCCAAAATATAGTTTTGTTTGGTTTCAAAATAAATTGAATTTTGTTAGTTTCTTTGATATGCTGGATCTAACAGTGTACTTGGAATTTTGATTTTTGGTCTGTCATGGTTTTCAAATTGGCTCATATTAAGGTCCGAAGGGTCAAAAATTAGTTAAAAAAATATATGTTTTGTTGGTGGTTTAAAATGCTGAATCTACCCAAACATTTAGATTTTGGATACTGGACCCTAATGCAAATGTAGGTATATGTCTAATTTTAATTTTTATACGACCGCGAAAATTGAAAATTTTTGGGTAGTATATTGGTATCACGTTGGCGTCGTCGTCCGAAGACATTTGGTTTTCGCACTATAATTTTAGTATAAGTAAATAGAAATCTATGAAATTTTAACACAAGGTTCATGACCACAAGAGGAAGGTTGGGATTGATTTTGGGAGTTTTGGTCCCAGCAGTTTAGGAATTGGGGGCCAATAGGGCCCAAATAAGCATTTTCTTGGTTTTCACACTATAACTTTAGTTTAAGTAAATAGAAATCTATGAAATTTTGACACAAGGTTTATGATCACAAAAGGAAGGTTGGAATTGATTTTGGGAGTTGAGGTCCCAACAGTTTAGGAATTAGGGCCCAAATAAGCATTTTTCTTGGTTTTCACACCATACACATGTAACTTTAGTATAAGTAAATAGAAATCTATGAAATTTAAACACAAGGTTCATGACCACAAGAGGAAGGTTGGGATTGATTTTGGGAGTTTTGGTCCCAACAGTTTTGGAATAAGGGGCCCAAAGGGACCACAATTAAACTTTGTTTGATTTCATCAAAAATTGAATAATTGGGGTTCTTTGATATGCCGAATCAAAGTGTATGTAGATTCTTAATTTTTGGTCCCGTTATTAAAATGGTATAGATCTACATTAAGGTCCAAAGGGTCCAAAATTAAACTAAGTTTGATTTTAACAAAAATTGAATCGTTGGGGTTCTTTGATATGCTGAATCTAAAAATGTACTTAGATTTTTTATTATTGGTCCCGTTTTCAAATTAGTCTACATTAAAGTCCAAAGGGTCCAAAATTAAACTTAGTTTGATTTTAACTAAAATTAAATCGTTGGGGTTCTTTGATATGCCGAATCTAAAAATGTACTTAGATTTTTTTTATATTGGCCCAGTTTTCAAGTTGGTCCAAATCGGGGTCCAAAATTAAACTTTGTTTGATTTCATCAAAAATTTAATAATTGGGGTTCTTTGATATGCCAAATCTAACTGTGTATGTAGATTCTTAATTTTTGGTCCCGTTTTCAAATTAGTCTACATTAAAGTCCAAAGGGTCCAAAATTAAACTAAGTTTGATTTTAACAAAAATTGAATTCTTGGGGTTCATTGATATGCTGAATCTAAACATGTACTTAGATTTTTGATTATGGGCCCAGTTTTCAAGTTGGTCCAAATCAGGAACCAAAACTATTATATTAAGTATTGTGCAATAGCAAGAAATTTTCAATTGCACAGTATTCAGCAATAGCAAGAAATCTTCAATTGCACAGTATTGTGCAATAGCAAGAAATTTTCAATTGCACAGTATTGCGCAATAGCAAGAAATTTTCAATTGCACAGTATTGTGCAATGGCAAGTATTTTCAATTGCTCAGTATTGCGCAATAGCAAGAAATATCTAATTGCACAATATTGCGCAATAGCAAGAAATTTTCAATTGAAGTTATCTTTCTTTGTCCAGAATAGTAGTTGAATCAACTTAAATCATTGTTTTATACAATATACAATGTATATTCACTTTTACTACCAACTGATTGATTAAAACAATCTTTACCATTCAGTGATAACAAGCACTTTTTTCATATTTTAATATCTTATGATGTATTTAAATGAGTAGTTATTGCTAGGGGCCATAAGAAATTTGAATTGAGTTCAGTTTTGGAATAAGGGAAAGGGGGATGTGAAAAAAAATTGGGGAGGGGGGGGGGGTAAATTTTTCTCATTTCAGATTTCATAAATAAAAAGAAAATTTCTTCAATTTTTTTGAGAGGATTAATATTCAACAGCATAGTGAATTGCTCAAAGGCAAAACAAAAATTTTAAGTTCATTAGACCGCATTCATTCTGTGTCAGAAACCTATGCTGTGTCAACTATTTAATCACAGTCCAAATTTAGAGCTGAATCCAGCTTGAATGTTGTGTGCACTTGTCCCAACCGTTCAGGGTTCAACCTCTGCGGTCGTATAAAGCTGCGCCCTGCGGAGCATCTGGTTGTAGTTTCCAGACAGTAACTTGTGTTTAAGAATATCTATCTAAAATTGTACTACATGTACAAAGAGAAGGCTGGGATTGAGTTTGATGGTAATTGTTCTAAGGCGGGTACTATATATAGTATTTTATTTCCTGTATTAAGATATAGCTTCACCTTTTTATCTTTTCAACTAGTTAAGATGGCCACAGAAAAGACATTAAGAATCAAGATAATTTGTATATGCCCGTTTACGGAACATATTGTGGTATTCAGTTGACTGTCTGTCCGTCCGTCGTCAACATGTTGGACATTAACTTTAAAACCCATTTACCAATTTTCATAAAACTTTGTTTATATCTATTGACGTGAGCTCCCTTTTGCTTTATTTGATAAATAAATTTTACGTTTCCGAGTTGAGTTTTTTTTTCATTAAAAAGAATGCTTTCACCAACTTGCGAGATTTTGGTGAATTGTTTATATCTATTGACAAGAACTCCCTTTTGATTTTTATAAATTTTAGATTTCACGTTTAGTTTCTGAGTTACAGAGTCATATATTTGTCAGAAAAAGGGATTTCTCTAGATTCGGACAAAAACTAAAAAATGCTTTCAGAAGTTCTCATGAAACTTTGTAGTCCGAGATTACTCTGCAAGACGTGATCCCACGACCCAAGCTTGTCTGGCAAAACAACCGTTGGACGTCAGAGTAATCTCGGACTAAAAACTTCGGTGAATAGTTGATGTTTATAATTTTATAAATTTTAGATTTTACATTTCTGAGTTATGGGGTTTTATTCACTTAAAAAAAGGTGGGATTTTCCAGTTTTCGGACAATAACTAAACAATGCGTCAACAAATGTTATGAAATTTTGGTGAATTGTTTATATCTATTAATGTAATCTCCTGTTTGATTTTTATAAATTTCAACATTGAGAAGTAGTTAAATTTATTCTGTGAAAATGTGACGGGCGTATCATGATGCGCTCATGTCATTACTGTAAATGTTTATTGATTTATAGCATACAAAAAAATATAGCACTGTAAAAAAAGTTTTGAAGTTGAAAGAATGGCATGTACTTTATAATTATCCAGGTGGGATGCTTCAAAACAAGAATAGGCTTCATAATTTAAAAATTTTGGGACAAAAAAAACCTGCAATACACCAGTTACAAGGAGGGCGTAGATGTTTTACTTATCTTAATACTAGGAACAGACATGGTCTCTTTTGACATTTCCCTTCTGTAAAAATATTAATAAAAAAAAAAATCCCTAAAAGGCTTAATTAAATCAGTCATGGTCAGTGCATAACTATAGCAAAACTGTTTTTATGTTTACCGGACAGGGATAGATAAAAGTAGGGATGTGGGATTAAAAAAATGGAAGGGGGGAAGGGGGGGGGGGCTTGGAATGTGTCATTCAAGAAATGAAAGCTTAAAGCCCCCCCATTCAAGAAATGAAAGCTTAAAGGGGCCCCCCACTCATGTATATCAAACAAAAGCCTGGTGGTGTACCACCAATAAAGTTTTTTTTTCAGCCTTTATGAGATTTAAGAGGAAGAGATAGGAGGCCTTATATCGGGATCGTTTTTTTAAGCTCAGAATTTCGGGATCCGGGATTTCTTTTTCCGAATTTCGGGAGGTCGGGATTTTAATTTATTTGAATTCGGGACCTCGGGATTTCGTGATTTTAAGCCCGGGTTTCGGGATCAGGACCCTTCCTAATTAACCCCCCTCATTTATTTACCTATAAATTATATCGTCGCTCTATCGGCTATCTATGATAAGCTCGTACATTTCACGAAAATTATTGAATGAGGAAAGCAGTCTACATGTAATCTATATTTCTTTGTTGTTAAATAAAAGGCAGTTACTATTTTGCCGGCACTGTGTGAAATATCTTAGTTCAAACCGCCAAAATAGCCTATTTCTATAGAAATGGCTATTTTACCGGCACCATTAATTTAGTGTAATTTTGCCGGCGCTGGAAAAATAGAATATAAGTTAGCAGAGGGACATTTTATCATTATTTATACATGATAATAAATTAATAAAAATTAATTAAAACTAATCATAGTAGCTGAAGGAAATTACTTCAGTAGACTGACGTTTAACGCCATTTCAACTGGTACCGTATGTGGACGTCGTCAAACCGGGAACCGAAACGTTCAAGTTCAAGGCCATCATTAGCTTATACCGACCGTTAATATTTGTATATTCCGAAGGCATACTGAATGTTTTACGGAGGGGACCAACCTAAACATTATATAACTAAATAGACAAAAAATACAGAAAAAAACATATCAAATATACAATACAATACAAAAAGAGAGAATTTTCTCTATTCGGTCTGCCTGACCTAAACCATATAATTAATGTAAATGTTTGTAATATTCATTGTTCATTCTCAATAAAACAAATGTAACTTTCATTCATTAATAACAACATTACAATTTAAAACCTTTACTATAAATGACCCAATTACGGTTTAAAGTACACTTGCACAGGTACACAGACATTCTTGTCGTAAATTTTGTTTACCTTTTCTTGCCGAAGTAAGAATATTGGACACAATTATGTAATGGCAAATATGTATTTTTGATATAACTGTGAAATGCATTTCACTGGATTCGTTTTTTTGCATATATATATAAACGGGTGGATTTTTAAGATTTCCATTGGGTGCAAAACGTATAAAATTGCACTTATATATAAATGAATGTTTAATGAATGGATATATACATTTGTGATCACCAACATTACTGGGGAAGGATATTCGCACTTTACAAAAACGGAAATGAGGATTCATTTTATAGAATAGCAGTATATGATTATTCTAAATTGTGTATGTGAAATTTATGTAAATATAGTGTCAACAACAAAAAAAAAAGTGGGATTTCCCCCCCGGGATTATAGTAATACACAGGAGTGATGGTTACTTTCATGATGTCTGCGTGCCGGTACCGTGAGTAAATTATGTTATATAGAATCACAATATACGCTGCATGTATTTTATTGACTTATTTTAATTCATGGTGAAATTATTTCGGATAAAGTTGTATGTAAATTTAGAATTCATAAAATGTAGTTTTATCTACAAATGACCTAGGTATTTCATTTGAAACTTGCTTATTCATGTTTGATAATGTTGTTAAAACTCTGTTGTGTGGAAAGCTTTATAACCGCTTTGTATACTTTATATGCACATTTGGAGAATCAAAGTTTTGTTTTTGTCTCCGCGTAATCTGAACAATGGTTCTGTGACATCCTGGCAATACCACCTTCATATATCGAATCACACTTGATCACTTGGCGAATTGACCTTGTATTTTGAAATGCATATATATCTATACGTCTTCATGGATATATTTATTATATTATTTTTCAGATTTTATCGAGAGAAGTTAAAGAAAGATCAGTTATTTTTATGTCACGTTTGGTTGTAAAGAGACTTGCGGTACTACGTATATATATATCTTGTTTTGAGCGCTCCCAATGATGTCAATTCAGACGCAATTTACATAGTGGTATTTTCATTTCCTTTCACAGTCTATCTGGAATATTTTACTTAAACTCTCGAAGGACTAGCTGAAGGAATAGGCAAATAGATATTTTTGTTGTAAGCGTTTCTGTTTCGTATATAAACTTTCCATGTATATGACGTTAGCAACTATAAACATATGATAATCACGTTAATGAAGCAGTTATTATGAAGTACTTACACGTATTGAGAATCAATTTGTCCGAAGATATGTTTTAATTCCTAAAACTTGTTGTTTCATGGAATTATATAACATATAACATATAACAAATGTTTTTCGTCGTTCTACCATGTTTGAAAATGACAGACATAAAAAATGTAAATGTTGTTTTCTCCTATATTTGAGTGTGAATTCCCATTACTATAAGACGTGTCACGGTACTTTTCTATCTCAAATTCATGTATTTGGTTTTGATGTTATATTGGTTATTCTCATCGGATTTTGTTTAATGCTTAGTCCGTTGCTGTGTGTGTTACATTTTAATGTTGTGTCGTAGTTCTCCTCTTATATTTAATGCGTTTCCCTCAGTTTTGGTTTGTTACCCCGATTTTGTTTTTTGTCCATAGATATACGACTTTTGAACAGCGGTATACTACTGTTGCCTTTATTTAAAGCTACATTTACATTACTGATCCACAGCTTTTGTTTATTAAAAGACAGATTTAAGTTTCTGAATCGACATAAAAACTAGGCAATATGATATTACTGCATTTAAACTTCCAGCGTGTGACTCAGCACGATGAAAATTTAACATGTGTGTCTTTGTATTCCACTGAAGACGATTGGTTATTGGACACTTGTTATTGATACATAAATTCTTTTTAAAGGATATTCAAACTAGAATAGGACAAATTTAATTTATATTTCAAGGCAATGGAGATAAATTTTATAATTATACTAACATAGTTTTGAACGTAAATAGTTTTTGTTTGATCTGAACTCTTTAGTCATTCTTGTTTAATTGTCTTGGACGTCTTATATCTTATTCAGCAAAAAGACTTAATCTGAGTCAACTTTGATTGAACGTGCAACCTCTACTGGATAACTTTTCTTTATTTTGTTATCGTATTGTTTATGTTTTATACGTCGACGCAGTCAAGAATCATGCTATACATGGAACACCCATTGTAACATAACTTGCTTTAAAAAGCATGTGCATGTACGAATAAAATGATCAAACAGCAGAACCAAATATTTATGTCAATAATTGATTAAGGTAGAATGTTCTTATTCTGATCGTATAACCACCTTATCTAATCTAAAGCTATCGAGGAATGTGTTTCCATGTAAATATATCAGATTGAAATTTAATTATAAAAAAGAATTGCATCACTTATTGCAATGGTGAGATGAACTCATAACGGTTACGAACTTAATCCGGGTTTTAAACACAACATTTTGTTATTCATATCTTCAAACTCTTCTGGTGCTTAAAATAGAAAATTGTAAAATATACTATTTTCTGCATTAAATTGATTATTTTGTTCAAAAGTTTATTTCTAAAGTCAACAAAAACAATTTTATTACAACTTTGAGTACCCAAATCTATTTTGTACTACTAGTAATTACTTTTATTTTAAAATGAATCATACGAAGCCATTCTTCTACAGATATTGGTTAAAATATTATACAATGCTGAAAAAGATAATGTTTTTTATGTTGTTATTTTACAAAATGTAATCATGTTAACACCATCCAAAGCTAATCAGCACACTTCAAAACCTGAAATGCACCATCGATAGGTTTATATTAATGTCGCAAATCTTACAATTTAGTCTATCATATGATACAGACAGCATGATTTATCAAAGATATCTACAGAAGATGTCAGATAGGAAACTGACTTTATTTAGAGAGTAAAAAAATCAGATCTGTTGGAATTCCTTGGCTATATTTTTAAAGTACGAATAAAAGAAAATGTAGATATCATTGAAATAAAACACAAACTATACGAAAGTCAAAAGACATCTATCAAACAAGTAACTTATATGTTAGAAAAGCGATTCATCAGACAATAAGAACCCTGACCAATCGATTATGTATATACTTAGATATTGACATTTGTAATTCGAATAGGACTATATCCCTCAAATAGTGGCGTCTTTTGCAAAGCTAGAAGACTTGATTTTGAAAAGCTACTTTTCTGCTCCCTCAAATTCGAAAAAAAAAACAATGTATGAAAAGACATACACATGTATCACACAACATGCTTCAAAAATTCATACACAACATTATTCTGTAAGATATCAATACTTCTATCTTTAAACATGTTAAATATGCTTTTTCTTCTGTATTGTATTTGTATTAGTGATTTCAATAATGGCAACAGTGGTTTAACGCTGTTTAAAAGTCATGTATAGATTGATAGAAAACACATTCCTGCTACAAATTAAAGCCGAGGATAATGCATCAATTATAAGAGGAAATCAACGGAACAACAGCAACACTAACGTGTTGCAATAAAACAAAAAACGCTAACATACATAGTTACTGACTATACGATAACAACTGCTATATTCGTTCCATATATATTTTGTTTTGTAAAATTTGTTTAATATGTTTTTCTTATAAAAACAACAAAATCAGTATCATCTGAAAGTTTTCAGTGACATTGATTGATATCAAACTAATATGTATAAAGTAAACACATTACCTCTAGAAAGATGATACCATTAATGTAAATTTCTGGACATAGTTTACAAAAGTTCGATAAAAACCTCAATTATAAAATCTGCAGTTCAATATCCCATTATGTCTTTCTTTGCACTACTTTCAAGTCTTTTATTTAGAATTTTTTTTTCTTTCAAATGAAAAATATACTAATTGCGTTAGATGGTATTCCCAGTGGTTAATTTATACCATATACAATTCATGCATTTCACTGACAATACACTAAGATGCAGCTCAGGAAACAAAGAACAAAGGAATTTATGATTTACAGAATTGATCTAGTGTCAAACAGAATTATAATCATAAATAACTTAAAAAAACAGACTGATAAAACATAAATTCGTATCATGTTAAATGAATTACAAGTGCTTTTAGATAATTGGACTTGTCTGTAAAGTGTCATGGTTCTTTACGATAATAATACAGAGTAGACAGTGTTATCATTTTTCTATAAAAAAAGTAAAATAAAAAAAAAAATACTGAACTCCGAGGAAAGTTCAAAACGGAAAGTCCCTAATCAAATGACAAAATCAAATGACAAAGCACATCAAACGAATGGACAACATCTTTCATATTCCTGACTTGGTACAGGCATTATAAAATGTACAAAATGATGGATTGAATCTAGTTTTATTGCGCTCTCACTTGTATGACAGTCGCATCGAAATCTGTTCTATTTACAACGATGCGTGAACAAAACAGACATTAAAGTACTCTAAAATTCTACGTTGAAAAACTACGCAATTACGCTATAAAGGTTCGAATCTCGATAGACAAAACCCTTCTTAAATACATTTAACTCTTTTCTGTTACTCCAAGCTGGTTATCAAGCGTACAACATTCCTACATATCTATGCATCCTTTGCTTTCAAATATGTGGGTTAGATCGTTTCTGATTAAGTTTAACAGCAAAATGCATATCGGAAATGCCTCAAAGCTAAATTTTGGACATGAAAAATCTGAACATTTAATCACTTATCATTCAATCCACCCGAGCTAAGTATAAATGTTTCTCAAAATAATTTGCCCAAACACATCTTAGTTTGATTGTAAACACATAGAAACTGTTGATGTATGGCTCTGTTTGGTAATTGCATTATTACTGTATTTTTTAAATTGAGAGGGTTATTCTTGAAAAAGACAGAAACATGATTTGTCAAGATGATTCAGTGCATCAATCATTGATGGTTACGACTACAATGCAAACAGATTGCAACGTTTAACACGTCAACTTTCAATCTTATTCTTTAATTTATTAAAAGTTAATATTGGTCATTCTTTCAAATTATGTAAATATTTCAAAATGACATTTACAACATATTGTGTAAAAGGAAAATGACATCAATGTTAGGAAAAGTAATAATACAGTAAATCACAAACTCAACACAAAATCAGCTTTCTTTTTTTTAATTTTAATTGTTCACAGCTGTCAATGCGTATTGTAGCTTTTATATCAACAACTCATTTCAAAGATTGTTAAACCAATTTATGACATATCTTGATCTTCGACAATATTGAAATGAAAACTAAGTCATTTGGTATGTGTTGAATTGGTGCATTGGTGCAAGTTTCGAACTGCACTCGAAACAACATATCAGCCCAGATTCATGCAAACATTACGCAAAATTGATTTTAACGAGGTAAAGTAATTTACTTTCCTAATCAAACTGCTTCTAAAGTATACATGATTTTGGTCAAGCTTTAGTAGATGCCAAAATATATAACAATATCTGAACAACATGCTATGCAGTCATGATATCAACGACATTTTATGGTTGTATGTTCTTGTAAGTACTTTATCCCTATCTATGCTTATTGCAGAGAGATATTAAATATATAATGTTTACCTGTAGATTTTAAATTAGTCATATATACAAGAATATCAATTATATCGGTAAATTATGTTTCAAATGTCTATCTATGTAAGTTTTTGATATAGACAATTTAGTGTTTCTATTGGTTCGCCTGTTACAGATGCCGATATCAAACATAATCATTTCGAGTGAAATTTATGTACTTTGATTAAATTGTGAAATTTAGCAATGTTGTTATAACAAAGATTTACTATTTCCAATTAGATGTCCAACAACCGGACACAGAGGAAGAGGATGTTAACAGCTATACACAATACGGTCTTCAATGATGAATCATTAACACATGCAGGTTAAAATGTCAATAGTTCAGATGGGAAAACAAACAGTCGGAGGTATGTAAAAGTAATATTAAGAAAAGAAATATGTCAGAAAACAGCCATCACAGGTTTAAAGGGCGTCAAAGTATGAACAGTCGCATAAAGATAGTGGCGGGATCTAACCATATTGTTGCTTCAATCTAGAACATCAGAGTGTATAGCATCAAACATAACACAAAATGTAAAAATCCGATAAATTGGATCGACACCAATCAAGCACAAAATTGTTAAAAAACTAGTTAATGTGTTGATTGTTAAACAATTATAGTCATATCTAATTATATAATATAAAAAAGAAGATGTGGTATGATTGCCAATGAGACAACTATCCAAAAAAGAGCAAAATGACACAGACATTAACCACTATAGGTCACCGTATGGCCTTCAACAATGAGCAAATCCCATACCGCATAGTCAGCTATAAAAGGCCTCGATAAGACTATGTAAAACAATTCAAACGAGAAAACTAACGGCCTTATTTAAGTAAAAAAAAAAAAAAAAAAAAATGAACGAAAAACAAATATGTAACACATAAACAAACGACAACCACAGGCTCCTGACTTGGGACAGGCACACACATTAATAATGTAGCGAGGTTAAACATGTTAGCGGGATCCCAACCCTCCCCCTAACCAGGGACAGTGGTATAACAGTACAACATAAGAACGAACGATAAAAATCAGTTGAAAAAGGCTTAACTCATCAGATGGACAAACATACAAGTGGACGTGGCCCGGTACTTATACATCCCGACACAAAAAGACACAATGAACAGATCTGAGAGTACTCGCAGTCAAAGCCACTAACAACTAATAAAAAAATCATGCAACTAAAACATGTTACAAAAGATGTGTCGTTTGAAGACAACGAAAGATAAAACCATCATGTACAAGCGGTCTCGAGCTGTTTAAATCATAGGGAGGTGATACAATTAACGCCATGTATAGTCACGGAGAAAAAATATTTAATGACTATTCAGTCATCATCTCATCCTATATCGATGTACGGTTTTCGGTTTTAATTTAATCAGTTGGATATGTCATTGTCCTCAGTTTTTATACAACCAAATATGTATTTTTCGATGTCGACATTGTTTCGTCGCGAATAAAAGTTCAATAATATTTCATACAGGCATGAGGAAATCAATTGAAATGGTTTCGAAATAATTTCGACATAAAAATCTGGATTCGTTCTTGCAATCTATAAATATGAAACAATCTATTTACTTTGAGCAGTCAATCTGAAACGCATTTTTAACTTAATTCTTCTTTATATTTACCATCATGAATCCGTGGAACATTAGAGAGCTATGTTACTAAAAAATAGTTCAAAACATTTAAATGCATTCATGATCTAATGTTAATTTGACTTTTTTGATTGAGTAAAGCCTTCCAATTGATATTTCAAAGTATGTCTTTCTATGCTGAGATGTTATACTACAAAAATGTATGGTTTCAGAAAAGGGACAAGGTTTGGTACCATTAAAACGTTTAATCCCGCAGTAAATGTTTGCATCTGTCCTAAGTCAGGAAACTGATGTACAGTAGTTGTCGTCTGTTTATGTAATTCATACGTGTTTCTCGTTTCTCATTTTTATATAGATTAGACCGTCGGTTTTCCCGTTTCAATGTTTTTACACTACGAATATTTGGGGCCCATTATAGCTTGCTGTTCGGTGTAGGCCAAGGCTCCGTGTTGAGGGCAATACCTTGACCTATACTGGTTTACTTTTATAAATTGTTACTTGCATGGAGAGTTATCTCCTTGGCACTCATACCATATCTTCCTATATCTATGTGCACAAGTTAGTTGAAATATTATTCAATTTGGAATTTATTTTTAAATCGATCTGCATACCTGTGTGTATTAAAACAAATATGTTTTAATACATTTTGAAGTGAATTTATTGGAAAATCTGTAATTATGAACGTTTCTGATTTAAGGTAAATCCAAAAAAGCGCCTCAGACGTTTGAAACTGATTTAGTGTTGTTTTTAAGTTTCTTTAACCATTCTTGACTAAGACTGTGTATAAAACACGACGTTGTATGTTTAGATGATTGGCGAGAATGTCCCTCATTTACCAAAACCTTCTCTTACTGAAATTGAGTTTTCAAAATAATTTATTAACTATCAGAAATTGGAAAGGATATATGCAATATATATAGGAATATGTGGTATGAGTCTCAATGAGACAACTCTCCATCCAAGTAACAATTTATAAAAGTAAAGTTATAATGGGCCCCTTCAATTATTAGTGTTAAACCATTTAAACGGGAGCACCAACCAAGTTTATATTTTTTCTATACATTTTACTATATTTCCAGCCAGTATTTTCTCAAACACAAATTGTATTGCCCATGTGATAACAAGGGAAATACATTCTTTTTTCCATAGTAAAACATTAGAGAGATTATTCAAATGTGTCTTAATAACTAAAGCATTAAGCAAGATTTACAAGAATATTAACTCTGGCTTCATCTATCAATTCACATACAAAGGGATTGATAACAATCAAGATGAAAACATTATTGTAAAAAGGCGAAACATGAAGATATATAGTTTGCTTCACGTGTTGTTTCTCTTATCGTCAATTTACATTAGGGAAATAAAATAAACACTACGATTGTTATCATTGGAATCTTACATGTTTCAAATCATCCTGGTTCTTTCTTCAGATTTAAACATCAGAATTAAAACGTGAGAGAAAAACTAGCTGAGATTTAAATTGTTCACAACAACAAATTGAAACGAAAACAAATGGATTGCTTGATGTTGCCTTGAGACAGGCATTTTACGATTGTTGCTTGGTTAAGCAAATGTGTTACAACTAAGAGTATCCCTGTCCATCACAATATCTAAATTACATTACATTTTCACATATATTTTATTTAATTCACCTTTCAACCAAAACGATGAACTACTTTACCGAACTTAATGTCATGAAAACTATGTAAAATCCTACTTTGAGCGACAAATGATAGATTTCGTTTTCGGAGAAGAGATATCAATCCTTACGTATCGTCGTTTGTGTAAAATATCTGAGAGTCCATTAAAATCAACCTTAGGCGATGCCAAAATGTAGATATGGGAGAGATGTAGAAAAAAAGAATAACATTGAATAGAATTTTATGTTTATTAAGGTTTTTAACAAATGGTAAATCGCAATGCTTAAATTTGGTAATACAGTTACTTAAATTTGTCTACGTTGGAAATTCCGTTTCTTTTTTCACTTTTAAAATGTCATAAGTTATACAACAAAAAATGTAAAATCACAAAAATACTGAACTGAATCGGAAAGTCCATAATCACATGGCAAAATCAAATGACAAATCACATCATAAAACGAATGGACAAGAACTTTCATATCCCTGACTTGATACAGACATTTTCAAATGTAGAAAATGGTGGTTTAAACCTGGTTTTAAAGCGCTAAACCTCTCACTTTGATGATAGTCTCATCAAATTCCGTTATATTTACAATGATGCGTGAACTAAACAAACAGAAGAAATAAAATAGTCAAAATATATAGATATGAAAAATTATTCATATGCTTCCAGTTTATTACCCAATTCCATTTTATCTGCAAAGTTTCACGGAAATTGTTGTCAGGTGTAAAACGTAATGTAAAACTTCTGTCATTATTTATAACATTTCCGAGTCATTAACTAGTGCTTCTTTATCTTCAAAGTATTATACCTTTATTCGTGCATGCTTATCTGATACGTTTCATTCTTCGATGAGAATCAAATAATAAAGCAAAGTGTCAAACATGGACGGTTGAGAAACAACATGCATGTCGTGCACAAGTTGGTATGATATAAAAAGTAAAAATAATATGAAATTACCGAACTACATGGGAAATTCAATACAGAAAGTCCTTTATAATATGACAAAATCAAAACATCAGACACATTTTTGAATGAAAAAGAACTGTAATATTCATGACTTGAAAGGCATTTCCTTATGTAGAAATGTTTCCTTACGTAGAAAGAAGTAGTTTTAGTAAGACCACGTTTTTGCCACTAAATATAGCAGTTTTAAAAAATTGTTAAAATGTAAACTTTAAGTTATTAATTGGAAAGTAGAATGCTCCTGCTACATAAGCATGGGCAGTTTTTGACAAACCATGTACATATATCATTAAGTCATGCTAAAATACTGAAATCTTCACAATTTTAGCATTTTAGTTAAAATTTAGACGATTTACGTCTTAGATGAAAGTGGCCGCATTTGTGTTCATTCTTTATATTGAAATGTATGTTGTATTTGATGATAATACAAAACATATATAAAGGTTGAGGATGAACACGGATGCGGCCACTTTCATTTTTGACAAAAAAGTCTGAAAAGTGACATTTTTTTGCATATTTGATATATTTGTCATATTTAAGCTATAATCGGAGCATTTTGAATGAGTAAATCAGGCCACACCAATTTAATTCCTTGTTCGACGGACCCGCCCGCACCTATTTTTTTCAAAGCAGAATTTTTTTATTTTTTTTATATTCCCGTTTCCCGCATCCGGAAATGTAATCGTGTCCATTTCCCGTACCGTTTTTTTTTTGTAAATATTATAAACAGATAATTGCACTTGTTTTTATAATTACAATCTAACATGTATTTATAACGATTTTAAACATACACTGTGTCAATGTCTGTGATAATATTTGATTCAACATGAAACCCATTTATCCCAAATGGGAGTGCTCCGATAAATAGAAAACAGAAGAAAATACCTGTACAGAACAAAACATTGGTTTCCTTCCCCCTTACTTAGATTCCCTATCAAAATATGTTCGTTGTTAGAAATAAACTTCAAAGAACTTCGGAAAGAAATACCTTCAACTGCAATATGCTGGCGATACAAAACTATCCATACCCCCTGCATGTTTAATTTATGCACCTGTCCTGATTGATTCAGGGGCCTGTCGTTCAGCAGTTAGATATCGTTCGTTGATGTTCATAAATATTATTTGGTATTTTCCCGTTTGTATATATATAAATTAGATCGTCGGTTTTCCTGTTCGAATTGTGTACACTTATAATTTTGGGGTCCCTTATTGCTTGCTGTTTGGTCTGGGTCAAAGCTCTGCCGTACGTACTATGACCTGTATTTGCTATTATCCCCCAGAAGGGCACATATGGGGTCATTTTACTGTTGTAAACAAGAAACTTGAAGAAATACCAAGGATTTGCATAGTGTTCCTATACAAATCATTTGAAGAACTTAAACAAATTAACTAAAAGAGAGGAGAAATACATCATATGTAAATAATTTTAAACAACATTACTATATTATTTATGATATTATTTATTTTGAATAATATTAAAGTAAATGTGTTAACATGGCCTAAGTCCAGGAATATTACAAAATTCTTGGGCATGTTTTGACCATTTAATACCAGATAGATATATAGTTCTTTGGGAAAATATGAGCTCTTTTGTACTAAAAAATATATTGTAACTTATATTGACCCCTCATAAAAAGGATATTTATAAAATTAAGGGGTTGTTCCCAACCTGATTATGACTTGGATGGAGAATTGTCTCATTAATTGGCACACATACATATACCAAATCTAATTATTCAATTATTTATTGGTGAACAGGGAAAAATACTTCATAAATTAAAGAAATGTCAAAGTACAAGTGATAAATCAAGTTTTAATATTGTCAAAACCTACTATTTTATGTTTACAAAAAAAAAAAAAAAAAATATAATCGCTCGCCTTTACTTTTCAAGCTTCGCCTAAAAAATTTGCAAAATAAATATTTTTTTATTAAAATTTTCAAATCGCTCGCTCGCCCCAATTTTTGGAGTCCAAAAATCCGTAGAACAAGAAATTAAATTGGTGTGGCCTCAGTTAAAATCTTTCACATTAACTAATTGAATCAACTGAAATAGACACCTAAGTGTTTCAAAGTTGTCTAAAATCTTTCGTCAGATGAACTTGAAATTTGAGGCCGAAATCGGCCCCTACCTGACCTAATCCTTTGTTGATTTAACCTCTCTCTTATATGACAGTCTCATAAAATTCCATCATATTGAAAGCAATTCGTGAATAAAACAAACAGACGTTATATGTTAAAACGTCAAAAAATGGGGTACAAAAGTCGACATTGTAACATGATCTTACTAACTATAAATTAAAGCAAATAGCTGATTCAACCGAAAGACAAACACAGAAGCTTATAGACAAGGTACATAAAAGGCATAACTAAAAGACAACATCTTGTTTTCACTTAATCACATTTACTAATATAGGTAACAGTCATTTTTGATTCTAACGTTTCAAACCCGATTTTGTTGAATGGTATGAGCCTTATTGTTCTATAAATTACTATTCTCGGTTAGTAGAACAGCTATGTTTGTCACTATAGGCTTTCAAGGTTATTTGACAATGTATCGTTTTTCCAAATAAATGAGTTAAAAAGACACAAGACATTAACACTAGATAACGATTGATAGTGTAAGGTAATTCATGTGTCACTTCTTAATACATTACTTTTTGAGATCTGCATGGCATATTTTGATTATAATACGGCCGATCGAACAAATTCAAAATAAAGTGGTAGCAAGGCCGTGTCGCTCTTTCTTCGTTTATTTTTGTATTGATGTCCCTTGTTTTGTTTTATATTTACGGTAAAATATGTTTGTCTCTCGATTTCCTTTTGCCAAAACAAATATTTCTTTTCTTTTATAAAACTATCACTACGAACATTGTGTGGATCGGCCACACGATTGCTTTTTCTTTTACAGATAACACGCGATAATGTCTTCCTTTATTCTACTTCCCATATTTATCATCGTTCATAAGCAAAGTGTTGCATTATATTCATAATTAAGCAATAATATATAACTAAACTAATAACAACTTGTAAATAAACGCCGAATCCGGGAAATTATAAAAGCTATTGTAGATCCCTAGTTCATGAAGCAAGTTCTAGATGTACAATTTATACAGAGAATGACGTTTAGGTTGTTTATGATCGTTGTATTGCAGCATGATCTACCAAACATTTGAAGCATTACTTTATTGCATTTTTTCATTTTAACTGTAGCAGAACATAATGTCAGGAAAAATAAGAGCAACACCAGAGCTCAATTTTTATAACCAAAGACGGAAGATAATAAATCTTTTGAAAACAAGTTCATAAAAGCAACAAAAATAAGACTTACAACGATCATTATCAACCAATGTTTAAAGAGACAACCCCAAAACATGAGAATTTGAAAGCGATTTTTTAAACCGTTTTGATGAGTCACAAAATTGTTGGAGTGGAAGGTGAAATGAATAAAATGTTGTTTTTTTATTGTCATTTGTTCTTTGGTTTTATTTTTGTTCACATGATGAAAAGATTTGGGGCAATTACTAGATTGTTTTTATTTCAGTGATTAAACTATCATTTACCTGTAAGAGTAAGGTATGCTTCCTTTAGCTGTCCAATATTTAAAAAAAAAAAAGATGAGGGCTATTCTTAAAAATATTGGACAGTTGAAGGTAATATAATGGTTTCTTACAGGTAAATGATAGCCCAGTAACTGAAATAAAGAACGGGTACAACAATAGAATGACGTCACAACAATCGTTTGAAACTGAAATATATTATATGTTTTTATTTCGGACTACGATACTAGGTTATTGGGATGGTTGAACGCCAAGTAGCTCTTACGTGTCTGTTCAATGTTAAAAGCCCGTTTATTAATGTTACAGGCTGTTGCTGTCGTTTATATATATTTATTGTTTGAATTCCTTCTCATTTCATCCTATTGTTGATTAAGGATTATGTACGTTTCTGTTTATTCAATGCTAAACATATGGAAATTTTATAGAAAATCCACAGCCTTTGTCCTTGTACTCTCATATTTGGCAATTTGATGACTGATAGATATAGGATTATTGCATGCAGTGCTAGCATTATTTCCTAAAAACAAGTTTATTAATGTGGTTATTGGTAAAAAAAAAAAAAAAAAATAGACCAAATCAAGTACATCTTATAGGGTGCCCTCGACTTTAGTGACTCAGCGCGAGGTATTTTGGAATTTACAGGTTGGTTAGAACATTTTGTAAAACATGAACACTAGCACATCATAGAAAAGCAACTGATTAATCTATGTTTCAAATTTTATAACGAAAATCTCTGTATTAAAGGCTATAGATTTTCTATAAAAATCTTGGTTTATTTGCCACAAAGTACTCTTTTTCTAGTAAATGCAATGAAACAATGAATCATTATGCTTTCCATCAAGTTTCCCCTTGGTATATGTACTAAATGTCCTATCTCTATTATTCATTATATCTGTAGTTTTGATACAATTGAAGTTTGAAAAATTCGTACAAAAATGGTTACAGAAGGGGTCATAAACCTAAAATGCTTATCACATGGTATATGTTTTCCCTATTCTTTTACGGAAGCAGCATCTTCTATAGTTATTCAAATCCACGTCATTGTTGCTCTGTCTTTTTAGTTTTTCAAAGGCATTGATACAACACCTTTTTTTCAAATGCATCAAACACACTGAACTACTGGCCCCTGACTTGGGACAGGCACAGCTAAAACTGACAGTTTTATATATGTTGACTGGTTTTAAGTTCTTCCCCTAGCACGGGACAGTGGTAAAATAGTACAAAATAAGAGCACAGTATAAAAATCAGTTAAAAAGTAGCTTATTTTATCAAATCGCTAAATAGCACAAAAACAAAAACCAGGACAGATCTAATATAGCTAGTTAGGTTAAAAAAAATCTAATAAAACATCTTGTTTCTACAACAACCTCTATTAGGCAACTTAAAAAACGCATGACTGAGCTATACGAAACCCACTTAATACTTGGGGCTCAGGTGCTCCGAAAGGGTAAACAGATCACGCTCCATATGTTGGTCATGCCTCAAGTCATGCCTTAGGGAGCTAAAACTTTAGCATCTTATTAGTTTCGATAATAAAAATTTGCGAATTTTAAACAGATTAGTTATTAATCGGTAAGCACCGAAGTACTGACTACTGAGCTGATGATAAATGCAGAACTGCAGTCTACGAAGCTTGTATATCTATAATCAACGTTATTCGAAAAATGTTACGAAAAAGTGTATAACGTTAAAACAACTTTGAAAGCACGTCCAAACATTTGTTGATAATATGATTTTTAGAACATTCATCGACAATAGTCTTTGATTAAACCACCTATTCTTATAAATCAGAGAAACCAATTTGCGGTTAACATAACTGATGTAAAACTTTATATTATGTATAAATTCTCTACATAAAGAAACTTCGACCACAATTCTGATGAAGTTGATTATATACAAAAAAAGTTTGTAACAGACATATTCATCATAAGCATGCAATCAGGAAATATTTTGGTTTTTCCGATATTACTTTTATCACATGATTATATAACTACATGATAGATATTACATTTATGTATAACACAGGGTGCTTATTTTGACAAGATAAAAACATGAAAGTTTCTAAAATGATAATCATTAGCTGCTCTACTTATTCAATGCAGTAGAGAGTACAATAGGGTTAATGATCTTAGAAGGTGCAGATGAATAACGAATGATAGATAGTACATAACATATGCATTTTTTACAATGGAGGGTATAGTTCTGGAAACACCGGAGATAAAAGGTGGGTAGAGCATCTCGTTTATTCATGATCCCCTGTATTTGTTAATATAAATTCTTTGTCAAATATTTGCGTTGTATGTGTTTATGTAACGGTTTATTTCTTCCTCTGTGATATATTATCCTGAGGATAATTTGTCCTGGTAATTTTTTTCCAGGCATGGTATTTCACAGGTTGATTTTTTCCAGAGGAGTGAAAATTTATCTGTGTTATGCGGACAGTATGTATCGGTATATATTTGCCGTAATATATTTCACAGAACCGTGTGAAATAGAGTCCCATTAACTGCTATGTAAGTTACTCACAATCAATATATCCCAAACTATAATTATAAAATGTTTCACAAAGGTAGAACAAATTTGCATAATTTATCAAAGGGAGGTAATTATGAGCAATTTATATTTTAAAGATATTAATATAATATATTTCTGAATCTATTTCATAGTGAAATTTTTCCTTGAATCTTATTTTTTATCTATTCATTTATATAAAAAAGATGATTTACAACTTGATTTAATAAGACAGATAACATTTCACAGGTAAAAACTATCCAGCTGTTAAACATGCTTTTGTTCCAGTATATTGTTATGTTATGATTTATCTGATTTTCATATAATCAACAACTACATCTCTGTCCCCAGACAAAACTATTTATATAGTTAAAAATATCATCATAATCAAATTCTTCCATTACTGTTAACAGTAGTAATATAACTTTATTTCTACCTTACTTTTCAATTTAGATTTCTGAAAACAACTCACTTTTACATGTATTTCATTAATGATGATATTATTTTCACAATTACGATCTTTGAAATTACTTCTAGTTTTCTTCCCTATGTTTCATGATAATTTTCTTTTTAAAAGGATGATATTGACTTGAATATTTCAGGAAATTTTTTCAATGATAATTTGTGAAATTATTTTCCCATTATAAAACATTTTTTTAACAATTACGCTTTATTTCAAATACACTATTATTATTTCATAGTATTTTTAAAGGATAAGTTTTTTCTAATAACTATTCAATAAGTTAACTACCCAGATACAATTTCACGACAAAGGAAAACATATCCCAGGGAAATATTTTCCTCCGGATAAAAAAAATAACAACAACTACTGTGACATTTTTTCCTCCGGATCAAATTTCACCCGGATATAATTTTGCTTTACATTTACAGTTGCTTTCAGATGACAGCAAACAAATACCACAAGGAAAACAGAGCTGAAATCTACAGCACAAAGACAAATAATGATACAAACCACATTCATAAGACAGACACTAAATTGGAATAATAAGCTGAATGTTGTTATTGTAACAATACACAGTAAAAGAGAGGAGAACGATACCAAAAGATATATTAACGTATTAGTAAAAAATAATCGAAAAATGACAAAAATCTCCTCAAAATACGAGAAGACTGACAATGGTTTACAGGCCTCAGCTTAAAAACTGAAGACTGGGCAATATGAATCCCACAAAAAATCGAGTATGGTCTCAAGTGCAGCGGAAGCTTACTTAAGTCATGTTTCACATGTGGTACTCATCGTTTTGCACATGCAAGTACACACATGATAATATGTTTAAATCACAAGGGCACTATGGCAAATATGACGGGAAAGTGTTACCACAATTTGAACATATCCGTTGTCACTTATGAACGGATAATAAATAACGATCAGTAAACTATTGATAATATCTGTAAAAGTGTGAAATTTCAGTAGCTTCCTTGTAAGCAGACTTGTTATATTAGGCAAATGAAGATAGTGAATACAACCTCTGGAATATCGTGTCAACTAGGAGATATATACTCAATACGCAGGCGTAGCTTAAATAGCTTAAATGATGTTACAGATAAATTGAAACTTCACACTTCAAAATATCTATTTTTGTCGTAGACTTTTGTTTGTATCGACCTAAAATATTTTCAATTTCTGAGTTTGATTGTCCCTCTGGTATCAATCGCACACTTTTAACCCTTTATTTTATGAAACAAAAAACAGTTTCAACACCATATGATGTATCAAAGTGTCTTTATGGTTTTATCTCTGTTTGGCCTTCATAACTACACATCACAGGAAGTCAAATAAAAAAGTTAACGTTTTACGACTGCATTGATTTACTTCACAAAGCAAACGTTGTTGTATAACGAAGATAGTTCGTCAAAAGCTCGGGTAAAGGTAGCAGATTCCCCACAGAGCGATAAGTTATATGGGTTGTCTGCTTGTGCATTCAATAATTGATATTTCATTCGTAAATTAAAACCATTGCTTTTCAGAACATTCTTTTACGTCAAATTGGAAAGCCTACTTTTCGAGCGTATTCTACAGAAACTTCGCAAACGCAGAAACTTTTAGAATATTCCCATTTCAATCAAGATGACTCCCTTCACGTTATTCTCAAATGACATTTGAACATGACCAAGCATTACATTTGCCTCTCCTACGTTCGATGTAAAAGTAAAGCAAATGTAATATTTTTCTATCGCTTGATGCAAAAATGTGGACAAATAATACATTGTGTACCCATGTAGAATTAGCAAAGAACAAAACATTAAGTATGCCTGTATTCAATCGAAATAAATCAATCCAGAGTAATCAGCAAAATGCAATAGACCTTCTAATCCTTACGTAACTAGTCAATGGATAATGCAGACATTATAAAGAAATCCTAATGACAAAACTAATGAAGTCTTTTCTATTTGAAACAACAGTATTGTAATACATTTACTATACAAAAAGAACAATTGTCTACTCTTTTTGGTCGACTTTTGCGTTAATATTATAACAAAGAAATAATGCCGTTTATTTAACAACTCAAAAATAGGTAATAGAGTGATTTTGTGTTGTCAAATAATTAATGAAATCATTTCATTATAAGAACGCTATTTTAAAAAAGAAAATATAGTATTTGGAAACACTTACCGTCAATTATTGATTTTAGTGCTCCAAATTTGATGATAAAATAAATATTTCAACATTAAACAAGAAACTGTTACAGTAAATGAACACACGTTGTTTAAATATTGTGTAATATGTATGCTACGTGTAAATATCACATGCTTTAAAACTGCGTGGGTCGAAAAAAAAAGAAGGCGTTATAGCACGTGTAATACCATGTAGTGCCACACCAAAAATGAAAGACAACTTTATTATGATTGGAACTGTAGATCTTTATTAGTTATCGATTGTATATTGCCGATGTAATCCATTTCTTGAATATTTAAATCGTACTACAAGTTCACTACTATATGTAAAGTATAGGCCCAACTAAAAAATAATCAGATTAAGTTACAGCTTAATTTTTTGTGATCCTTAATATTCCACTGGATAAATTAACCACCGCAATCTACGTCAAGATCTTTGAGTATTGTATGCAAGATTCATTTGTTGTTATTGAAGCCAAAAACGGAGTATTTCTTTCACAACTGAACAAATATAATTTTTACAGGATTTCATTTTTTCTGATTGATTCATTCATAATATGAGATGTTAAATAATCTCCGAAAACTCTAGTAATTCTAGATCTATCGATTTTCTCTTTGGAAACAAGAGATTCACAACTCAGTAATCAAATTTTGCCAGGATTGTGACAACGTCAGCTGAACTTTTCAAGTCTTATAATGTTTCATGCAAAACATACTGATTGCTTTTTGATAGAAATGCTGCTTTTGGTCAATTCTTTAAAATATATAAAGCAATACGCATTACTTTATAGTGGACGAGTTTTCCATAGTCTCTTCGTGATAATATTTCTCCAGTAGTTATCGGGATGAAATACTGGCATCAAAGCTACACCTCAACGGTCAACTTGATGACCTGGTTGCCCGGTACGATACGATATGTCTATGAATTTGTACTTTGTATGTATTATTAAGGATTAGGGTTTTTTTAAATTTCACTAATGGTAGAAATTGGGAAATCTTATTGTTCATCATATGAACACTTTGCGTGTCCGATTCTTAGTATCTAATACTCAACGGTCAACTTGATGACCTGGTTGCCCGGTACGATACGATATGTCTATGAATTTGTACTTTGTATGGATTATTAAGGATTAGGGTTTTTTGAAATTTCACTAATGGTAGAAATTGGGAAATCTTATTGTTCATCATATGAACACTTTGCGTGTCCGATTCTTAGTATCTAATACTCTTATACATATCCAAACCTTTCAAATTTTCGAGTTTGAGCATTAATTTTAAAGGTTAACCCAGAGTAGGTTTTCGGACGTGTGTTTTTGTACAAATTAACATAATGTTTTTTTTTACGTTTTTGTTTATATATTTATTATTCAAAGGATTTTCCGCATTACAATACCAAAACATGTCGCACAATATACAAAAAAATCATATTCAAGTAATTATCTGACATCATTTAGAAAAATAAAACATTTTTCTGATATAACTTTTTTCCTTATTACAGGTATCGTAAATGGTTTCAAAACAATTGCTTACAAACCTTACCTGAAAAATTGAAACAAAACTTATTCAGTATCTTCCTTTTGGAGTGAAATTTAAAAAATGATATCCTTGATTAAAAAAATTCAGAAACAAGTTTATAAAAGAAGACAGAACACCCAGGCAATTAGACATCAATTTAACAAGTAAGCTGATTTTGCTCCACAATTGTGTAACTAAAAGTGAAAAAAAGATATTTAATTCATCTACGTTTACTTGTATAGCTAATAGAAAGCGGCTTGTTTTTATTTAGTTTTTACCTTTATTTGGTTTTTGGACATTATTAAAAAAAAAAAAACAAAAAAAAAAAAAACTTTTATTTTCTTCAGTGTTTGTAAAAGTACACTCAGATATCTTTACTGTTAGAACACGACTAAGCTTCATATCCGTTGAAAGGTCAGACCAAAACGACTACGCTTCAATCTTTTAAGAATGTTTTATTTATGTCAGAGAGTTTTATTTTGGATAAGCAGTTAATTTACTGCATTCGTCATTTTATAACAAAATAACTGATCGTCAAGTCGAGTTGCGTGTAATCATTTTACGCAAATAAAGTCCATTGCTGTCTTTTGATATAGTACGTAGAAAACGAATAACTTTATAAATCCTTTTTCAGTTAATTGAGTACTTATCTAGATATTAAACACTCATTGTTAAACACGTAAAATTAAGTTCACCTTTATCTAGTAAAATATTATGTCAAAATTAAATCTTTTCTTCAGGTATATTACAGTTAAAACATTTTACGTCCAACCTATTCTAACATGGATCCCATTTAAGACTTCGATACTAACTATCATGAATGGAACCCCATACAGATGTTCATCTCTCCCAGGTTCTGTATCGGCACAAGACAGTAGACTGTAATTGAGTCGATGTCATTGATCTCTAAATATTTGTTTAAATCAGGCCTGTAAAGTTATAAACTTAAGTGATATTATCCTTGTTGAAGACCATACGATCAATGATTAACATTCTCGTCCCTGTTTTTTGGTCAATAGATTTATAGTCACCATATCTCCATATTATCTTGAATGGCCGACCGTGTAATTCTGCATAATATTGAACAACATTTCGACTCGATTAAGAAATCTTAGATTTATATTTGAATAATAATAAAAATGCAGATAATTAATTATTGAAAACCAATTCAAGATTTAAAAATGGTAATGACTTCCTAATAAAGATTTCAGGGTATGATGGGAATAGAATTAAACGTATGCATTATCTTGAATATACGTCCATAGCTTCATGAACACGTTATCATTGGGTCGACGTTCAACGCATTCAGCTTAATTCGTATAAGGTTGTAGTAACTTCTTATTTACAATCACAGTAAGGGGACATTTCTAGTCCTGTTTATCTTGAACGTTAGTTATTGAGTTCCTCTTACTAGATTACTAATATCTTGCTTAACCTAGCTCCAATTTTCGCTTTTTATGTACAGTCTATATATTTGCAATTGATTGTATACTTGATAGATTAGTTAGAGTTGTACCTCTATCAGTTGTTTTCATATTCAGATGCGGTTAAAAATGTTGAATTGCGTGCACAATTTCAATTAAATTTATACAACTGCCCAATAACATATACTTTATCGTTCCTGTACGGCAGATACAGTCTTACTTAATCTGATAAAACCAACAGATATGTAGTCTAAATAACACTGAACGTGTTATCCACTTCAATATTTATATGATTATGTAACAAGTCAAGATATTAGTGTTGTTATTTAATCGACATTTAAATACGTTATTTTAAAAAGAAGTAAAGAACAATGCAACGTAATTTAAAAAATGTTACATGCTTAGTATTCATTACAATGATACCTTTAAAAAGTCTTATCAAAATGGGGGTTTCTTGTTCTGACTTTCTATTACTGGTTTAATTAGAGCAACCTAAATACACGTCTTGTATACTAAATCATATTCCAAGCATCCTTGATTGTAAGCCTAAATAATGTAAGCTGGAATTCATGTCATGGTTTTTTTTTCTGAACCATTAATGCTATTAAACATTATAGTATCTTCAAATGCCTCAATCAAAATCAATAAATCTGATAAGTATACATTTTACATGACATTGATAAATTAAAACTACGAGCTGATATGCATGCGAACGGCATAATATAATTAATACAATGACAGAAACACAGATTAAATTAATGCAAGTATGATGCTACGTTGAATAAAGTCCAAGATAAAATGTCTGGTAATGATGTGTTCCTATATCTCCTGAGAGGCATCGTTACATTGAAACTGAAACAAATTCATATAAAGCTGAGGTTTTGCACGTCATTATAGCGAGTCGGACCAAAACTGTCATTTTCAAGAGAGCTTTCAGACTAGAAATAAAAGTAAATAAACAGGACTGTGAGGCTTTAACATTTTTGGTAAATTAAACAGGTGTCCAAAATTGCAGTATTTGCAAAATGTAGAACAGCTCATGTTTGGGACAGCTATTCCATGTATATATTTGTTACAATATTTACTTGATAATTATTTCGTGACTTGCGAGGGAGGTTCTAGGGAAACGCGTCTTGTTAAAATTCACATGTCTTAACTCGTGGATAGTCGTCTAATGTGAAAAGGTAAATAAACAGTTATTGTTCTGTAAAGATACTTTTCTCATTTGTAGTAAATCCTTCTCCGGTATTCAATTCCCAACAGTATCGTAAACATCTATTATAAACATGAAGAAGACCTTAATTGAAAAGAATTTGACTATATATATATATACAATACAGTTATATATCAGTCACATTAACCGCTATTACGTCTTCATGCACTGTTCTGCACGTACATGTCGAGTTCAAATTGATAAGAATAGTTTGACTTTTAATAAACAATACTATTAATTCATCAGCCACTGTATCTACATGCACTGTTTAATTACGTACATATCAAGTTCAATTAATTGAAATAGTTTGATATTTAGTATTCAATGTTGATATTTCATCAACTATTTCGTCTTCATGTACAGTTCTTGAAATACATGTTAAATTCAAATTGGTGTAAAAAGTTTGCATTAAATCTTATCCCCATGTGAATGCACAAAACGGCAAAAGTCGTATACCGCTATTCGAAAGACATAAATCAATTGAGAGAAAACAAATCTGGATTACAAACTAAAACCGAGAAAATCAACGAAACAACAGAAACATTGAAGTGCAACAAAAAACAAACGACAATGCAACCCACACTGAAACAAACTATAAAATAATAACTGCCATTTTTCTGACTTGGAAAAATTGGATCGAAAAATGTTAAATTATTGTTTTCAATGTATCAATGATAGTGTACACTATATCAATGCAAGAACAATATGTACAATTTTGTTATCTGAATTAATCGTTATCGTTACTTTTGAACTTGTTAAGATCAGGAAATTTGAACACAATGTCTTTTAAAATTCATGAAACACAAATTTAAATTGAGAAATTTTATTTGCATTTTACAAAACATGACAACAACAAAAAGAGAAAAAAAAAATTAAATTTTAAAAGAAATTGTAAGAAAATAGGTTTAATAATATGATTTAAGAAAAATAAAATAAAAAATGCAAAATTTCACTACCAGTCCTGTATATTGAAAAAAAGAAGAATTCTCTCCCCTTAATTGACCGATTGTGTACTGCGATTGTACAATCCATGATGGTGGCATGTCATGAATCAACCTTAAAACGTTCCAAAGATAGGAAAGACATTAGTACAAGCACGATTTAAACAAATTTGTTAGTTGTACGGTGATATCATATATGATGACCAGTTCGTGACATGGTTTTTGTTATCGACATAGTAAATGTTTATATTTTTATATACCAGGTTTACATTTTATCAAAAATATGCCTAACTGTTAAAATATACACGACTACTCAAGATTTCCTCAAGAAATAAAACTTTTCAGTATGATCAGAAAGCTGATCTTATTGACGGTAGAACTTTCATTGACTTTAAAAATAAAATTTTCTTCAAGATTATCCAATACTTAAATTCATAAAATTAAATATAGTATTCGTCCTCAAATTACTATGAGAGACATTTGTGTGGGACACAAAACAAAATAGATATTTTTTTTAGAAACATAACCTATTCTTTAAGAATTATAATCCTATGGTTGTCGAAATGATTTGAAAATGAAAAATATAGTATAATTCGCTTTCCTCATGTAATCAAAGAAATAAAAAATAAAAATAAAAAATGGCGGGATGTCATAATTAAAAATGTTCCTTAAAGTTCATTTCCATCAGAAATTACCTGATAAATGATAGAGTCATGTTGGTAATAATTACCAGACATTATTCGTCAAGAAAATATAAATTGCAGCTACCATCGCAATTATAACACAGCATCATCTATCAAGATTTGATTTACTTAATTTGTGAATCTGTTCAATACAATTTAAACTGTTGGCACTTCAGTCTCGACTTTATCCTGAAGCTTGCTATGACAGAATTCCACTGGGTTTATTCTACATTTAAACAAAGAGGCACTTGAAGAAATAAAAACAAGATATATAAATTAGACAATCTAAAAAACATCTTGAGTTAGTTGTACTTAAAAATAAATGTTATCTTGCGCGAGCATTGTTTAAACTATCAGTATGCCACTTCCTCAATGAATTCAAATCTCTGTCTTAGTTTGTTAAATGATTAACTTCAGTTTTACGAAATTTAAAAATTTAAAACAGAGCAAGGTTGAAAAAATCAATGAACGAGGATAGTATCAAACAATTCTACTATAGGGTATATCTAACTTATCCAACCTTTTAAAATCCTATAAATCATTTTCAGTACAAAAAAAAAAAAAAAAAAAGAATTTTTGAAAGCTAAAGTTAACTTCAGATCAAAAAGGATTTAAACTTTGAAAACAGATTTGTGCTTGTAAACAATCAAAACATAAGTTCAAAGGCGAAATGAGATACAAAAATGTAGATCTTTCAGAACTATAAATTTCAAAAAGTATTGTGCCAAATGTAGCTTATGCAGTCTATGCCTGGGAGTAGAAAAACCCTTGTGTTATGATATTTTTGAAACAGAAAATTCAAAGCATTCATATGGGCATGGGCAAAAATCACAATTTGCGATATTTGAACACTGTATATCAGAACCATAGCTTACAATAGGGATCCGAAACCGACCCTTTTATGATAAATTGTTTCAAATAAATTCTGCTGTAAAACTAGAATGTCTAAATCTACGAATCGACCATTATTGCTGTTAATATATTGTCATTTTTTTTTTAGTTTTTTAAGACAAAAAAAAAAAAAAAAATAAAAACAAAACAAAACCCCGAAACTTGGCAAGTGAAATAACATATATACAATGTCACTTCAATAGATAACGGCGAAGACAACAATCCGGAAGGAAAAATCTAAAGATCTTATAAAAACGAAATCGATACGTCTATCTGATTTGTTTATCAATGAACAGTTAAAATACCTATTAATGATGATGAAAGCATACCTTATAGACAACATACAGATAAAAGGAGTGAAACTGTGTAAAATATCCGATTCCAATACCAATTAAAATGATCTACTAATATAAAATGTATTTAGTGCAAACAACATGTCCTGTAGTTCTCCGTCGGGGAGACGTGTAAATTGAAATAAACCGGTCCGAAAACTAAGCATGTCAATTTGCATTATTATGTTTGTTTAAATAGTGTAATTAATGAAAAAAATATTTCAAACCTCCAAGATCTGGATTTATTGAAGCTTGTTCATGAATCGAAAGGTGAATTCATATAAGCTTATGTTAATGACAAAATAAAAAAATAAGTAAAAACCATGCATGAAAATTAAATAATCATTAATAATATTCCGTTACTTTTTTTCATTTCTTACTGTACTGCTTTTATAGTTTTCCAGTCGTTACATCGATTCATTTAGTCAAACGTTTAGTTTTGTCAGGATTTATTGAATTCCACTTTTTCTTATTTACCTCGGTTGTCTGTAATTGTATTTATACTAAGTTTACAAATCTAGGCCGTGTGTCTTTACAGTTCAAAAATATAATAAAAAACTGCACAGTGCAGCTAGAAAAAGGTTGACAGTTTTTGAACTTTGCAATGCTTAGAAATTTTCAAAAACCTCACACATGATAATATTGTTCTACATTAACATAACTTGACAATGTCAAACGATTTAGTACATTGTATTATTAATTATGTCAATTTATTATTTTTAGATTTTATTGTCATCATTATTTTTTTTTAATTGTGTGCGATATACATTAACCGCGATATTCTTTCTTCATCATGATATTGGCTCTAGAAGGGACAATATAATTCAAAATTCATTTCAAACCTGTCATGTTTAGGGCCCTTTATAGCTTGCTGTTTGGTTTGGGCTAAAGCTCTGTGTTGAAAGTCGTACTTTGACTTATAATGATTAAATTTGACAAATTGTGGTTTGAATGAGAGAGTTGTCCCATTAGCACTCATTTTACATCATCATGTTTCTATTTGCAAATTCATTTGAATTCAAAATGTTAACCATATTATCTATGATATGCTAAAGATTTATTTTGCAATCTATACATCTTCTTTTGAATTTCATAAATTCTATGAATTCCGTTTGTATTTATTACGTTTCACACCTTCTCGATATTAAAAGTAATTGAAGTCATATTAACTGTGTAATTCATCTTTGAGTAGAAGCTTTTCTATTCGACATAATTAAATTCATTTTGAATGTTTAAACAAATGAGTCATTTAAATTGTAAACTGAATGATCTGACTGAATTCTCAAAACAAGTTTCAGTTTAATATTCTAGTAACGCATTTGAATCCTTGACGGCGAAGAGCGTTATAATGACACTTTTCCAAAGATTTACTAAAGATGTTTGGATTTGCTGCGGTAAAATAAATAGGTGGACATCTACTGTATATTTTGAATGAAGTAGCAGCATGACAAAAATTTATAAAAAAAGAAGATATATATATATATATAACAATACGTGACGCAATTGTGCTTTTTCTTCTTGAATATTCTTTTCGATAAGTGGTTTGATACAATCAACAACGTGTACGTTAATCTTACCGCTTACATCAATACATAAAAATAGAATGTAAACGCAATGGAATGAATTAGCATTGTAACATAGAAACTAGTAAATCATCAAGTCATACGTCTTTTTGTAATGCAAGGAGACATTCAACCTTGTAGACATTTTAATCACTATAACTAAATTCAACTCAGACAAAAGTAAATTATACGGGAGTATTGTTAGATAAACATCCTCATGAGTGCATATAGGTTACATTCATAGAATTTATACACTCACACCATTAATTTCTTTAATTCACTTATTTGCAAAACATGCAAAAGGGTTTAGCTTACCATAGTTTGTTTAAGGTCAAGTAACAGTAAATTAAAGCCGTCTAACGGATTCCGCGAAATATTGCGACGTTTTGTACGAATTACGTCCCTTTGACCAGATTTTGCAATGTTAAAATTGCACCCGGCGACTTTTCGATGGGACAACGTCAACGGTAAATTTGACGGAAAGTATGTTACTTCTAGGAGAATGAACTTGTTTTTCTAAAATAAAAAATTGAAAATGAATATGAAAACAGTCCTGAAGACGATCTTCAAAATGAAAATCAGGACATACGGTGGTAGAGTTTGTATATCTGCCGACCAGTTAAAACAAGTGTGAAAACTGTTGCTCACTACTATTTCTACATAATTGTGATGAGAAAAAACAGTGTGGTCTCGGAAGTATTCTATATGTAGTATGTCAAAACTGTCCTTTCAAAAACCCTATATTCACTGGGAAAAGACATCGTCTAGCAGAAAATAAGCAGAAGCTAGGGCCAGTAGGGGTGCAAGTTTGGGACATTAATACTAAAGTTAAAACTTAGTATTGTACGGTAAGACTATAATATCTCCCATATTTTGAAAATTATCACACCAGTCGGAACAAGTAAAAATATTTTCAAATTAGAGAAAAGGAAATGAACCACATAAACTAATACTGGTCATAAATTCGCCGCTGCATCAGTCATAGATGGCACTAAACTATAATACACTTAAATTAATTAACCTTGTTCACGGTTGGAACAATAGTTTAATATTCATACACAGTTTTTAGACTATAACAAATTAAAAATAAGCAAAAATGATGTTTCACGATCATTAATCCATCGCTACATTTTGTAATCTAACGTTGTTTTTTGTTTTTGTAATGGTGCTTTCTTTCACGTCCGCAATTTCGATGTTAAAAATAGAACACAAATCTTTAAATAGATACATGTATAAATAGTATATGGTTTAAAGATTTATACAGGGCTTAGTATCCTAATAGTATTGATTCGTACGGTTGTCTCCTCAAAGGAAATTTGTTATATATATATATATATGGGTAAAAATTAACCGAATAAAAAAAAAGTACCCTAGCTGAAAGTAGCACCTCAAATATACAATAGAACTGTTCTCAATTCTATTTCACTCATAAAACTTGAAGGTTGAGAACGAGATTATATCGATCACCTCTATATCATAGTACTACTATATATACCGACTGAAAAATATGCACAGTGTCACAGACTTTCAGTACCTAAAGTTAAATGTAAATCCCGTAAGTAGTCAGTACTTCAATAAGACAGCAACCAGACAACAACACAAGGCCAAAAGAAAATTAAAAAGGAAAAGACATCTTATGATATGCATTTGACGGGGGTGGGGTGCAGGGGTCCTGATCCCGAAATCCCGGACTTAAAAACATGAAATCCCGAGGTCCCGAATTTATAGAAATTTCAATCCCACCATACCGAAATTCGAAAAAAAAATAGCCGGATCCATAAAGGATCAATCCCGAAATCCCGTGCTGAAAAACACCCGATCCCGGAGTCCCGTTTAAGGTCCCCCCTCAGTTGTGTAGATGGACTAAATAACAAAACACAATATTACCTGTCATGTCTCAGCCTGTGTGCGATTGTTTTTTCTTGTTTTTTTTCGGTTTGGGGGGGGGGGGGGGTTGTAGACATATCAAACATAAATATGTACATCTGTTGTTATGTCATATGTCTCAACCTCCGTTAATTTGGTTTCCTCGGAAATGTTTTTACACGATGTATTTTCAGGAAAATACACTGTACTACAAAGACTACAAATGTCTTGAGAGAAAGGGAAATTCAGAGAGAGAAGCACAATAATTTATTGTCACATATAATTAGATCTCAAAGGGAGTTGCAGAATAAGGAATACTGGCGAATGTCAAAATTGAACAAAAAAGTGCAAAATTATAAAGAATAACAACGGAAAATAAAATAATTATTTGATATAATAGTGTAGACCATGTACAGAATTTTACAAAATCGTTAATTGAAGATTTTACAGAATAAGCGTTATATCTAAAGATAAAGAACATTTAGGTCCACATTTCATATGGACCCTTAAAAATTATTGGATTATCTCGGTGTTGCTGGTCAGTAATGAATAAAAAATCACTGGTCAATTTAAAGGTTGTTGTAAGTGATGCAATATATTCTTATTTTCCTGTTCCCCTTATGTAACTTTCAGTTATATTACAGTTTACATCCATCAAAGCCTTAGTTTAATTTAGTTTCCTGTCATTACTACCCCCCCCCCTTTTATTTGTCGCATGTTGTGTATCATGTACTGATTCTATATATACTTCGAGCATACATATGTACACTTATGGAACAATAACCATTTAGTAAACCTTTTTAAAACGTTTTTGTAGACATGTATACAATAAATTTTATACAGAATAAAAAAGATATTAACAAAGATGTCAGTTTGTCTGCGTGTTTTACTTGTTAACTTGAAGATGTATAAATAACCACACGACACTCTTTCAAGAATTTGTAGAATCATTGATATAATGTTTGTTTATATATGCGATGTTAAGCAGCAGTATATGGACAGAACACGTTCTGTCGTGATATAGTACCAAAACACAAGCTTTTACATGTTCCGCTGCTAAAAAAAAAAACGTTTTTTTTCTTCAAAAGTGGCCAAATCATATATCGGAACGGAGGAAAAAGTGTAAACAGATGACTTACAAGATAGTCTAAGAGATTTATGAATTGGTTACCCAAAAATGACAAAGTTCAACTATCTCTCATTAGAGCAAATATTAATAAAGATCAAAACCCTGACCACATGCAAACAGACAGCAAAGTACGTTCTAGGATTCAAACTGTATGCGGAATAACTATAAACTATAAAGTGGGACGGACGGACGGACGGACGGAAGGACGGGCGGCCAGACGGAATGACGGACGGACAGACGTACAGGGGTAGTTGAGGGGGCGTAAAAAAATATAGCTTCATTTACATCTTTTATTGCGTCAACTTGTAGACAGTAACCCTGATGATTTCTATTTTTAAGATTTTACCATTTTTGCGTTCATGTACTTACAACGTATTTTTGTCTGAATTAGTAATTGATTTAGATATGTATATTGATAATGAACATACATGTATCACATTTTTTACAACGTATAATTTCTTTTTAAAATGTTCAATAAAAGAGGTTCTGATTGGGGTTTACGGAATACAGAATAATGGGCAAAAATTGCAGAATAAAATGCAAAAAAGAAAAAAAAGAAAAAGTGTATAATGAGGTGCTAAAATATAAAGAATAAAGAATATTGGTAATACTAAATAAAAATTTATGATAATTATCCAGACTCTTATGATAAAAAGAATCTATCAATACGAAACACATAGTCATCGTGCATAATCAACACGAAGAACGTTGGAAATTATTAGCATGATAACTTGACGTTATATAATAAAAATTACGACGTCACGAATTTTGATGTTCTTTTTTTTGTCAAAATGTTGGGTTTGCGTCGCTTCTACAGGGAAAACGAAGTCGGTGACCATATATTTTTTTAATATCATCTAATTCGTAAGACATAGAGGAAAAAAATATTAATTTAAAAAAAATTCTATGGAGCGGTTCTCGTGATTTATACCAGAAACCGAAAATTGTAGAAGAAAAATATAGATTTACCCTATATATTCAATGTAATTTAGTACCCTCTCGGACCATTTTAAAAATGGATTTTTCTTGAAAACGAAGTCGGTGACATATACTTTATTTTACATTTTCTGATGTATATTTTCAATATCTAATTGAGTTCTAACTTTTAAAAAAATCTATGGACTAGTTTATTTACTGATCCTTGACCTTAACAGTTCTCATTTCTTTTAACCCGACTATTTTTGAAAGTTTCGTGTTTTTGTTTTATTTGCAAACAATGCATAAACAAGAATTTGACAGACTTTAAGAGTAAATAAGAATAGTAGTAACGGGTAAATGAGGAAGAGGCAAGCAATCTCACTAATTCAGTTCGAATATCGTTGGTAGAATGCAGAAACATCTACTGAAGATATATATAGTTTTGACCAGTTTTGAAGTTAATAAAGTAGATCTAAAAATTATAGGACACTTACTGAGTAAACTCATATGAAAAGTAAGTCAGCTATCTAATCTTCCAATGTATTTTCTCTGAACTTGAATGAAATGCTATAGAAAAAAACTTACCACAGCTAGTATCAGATGCATGGCGTCATAGAATAATCCAATAGTTCATTTTCCCTAAAATACATTTAAGAGCGTTTTATTCTCATTTTGTGTTACATTGCTACGAAATGCAATCTACCAAATATAATTTTTAGCAAAATTATGCATCAGCATCACGAAACAAGTTAAAGAAATTAAAGGTAACTTTTGTTTCAAATCATCATTTATATGTAATATACATCCAGCTATTTTCGTAAGTGAATTGTTATCTGTTTGAGCATTTACTAACCACATCAACCAGTATTTGCAAATACAAAATGTTAAGATGGCAAAGCTAGTTTTCCTAAACTGGGTGTTGAGATTTTTGCACCGTTAACATAATTGACAGCAATCAGAACGCTAAAAAATATATATAATGTCATCGCTACGGTCATATATATATATATACTTTGCGTATTAAACTATATGAATAGTTTAATTTATACTAATATCTTGTAGAACTGATAAGCACGAGGCTTAATCAATTTGAAAGGGGTGAAAAAAGCAAGTGTCATTCTATTGAGATGTTTAACGTCCTTTTATCATTCTCTGTACACTGTTTGCCAGCTAGGATTTTGAAATAAAGGTCGCGTCGTGTGCTGTTTATATGCCTTTTTTGCAAAGAAGTTTAGAAAACCTCTTCAAACTGCATGTATGTCTACATATCTGTTATAATGTTATGATCTGCCTTTATAACGTTCCTCCTGTTAGTAAGTTCTTTTTGAGGTTATATCGTTATTTCTGTTGTTATTTTTGTATCTAATCTATTGTCGTTTTCGATATTTTACCAATATTTTCTTCCTGAACCTATACTGGTATATCTGTTATTATGTTAATATTTGGGATTATATCGTGATTGCTGTGTTTATATTATTTGCTGTTTTACCGTTATATTGTTTATAACATATCATCTGATGTTACACTGTTATGTCTTTTATTATGTTATTATTTAAAGTAATACTGTCATATATGTTGTGATTTTTTATCAGGGGATATATAGTTATTTCTGTTTTCATAATTATATTTGTTTCAACCAAGAGCAATCGTTAATTTTATTATTTTATTGGTATCTTAGTTTTGTATTACTTATTACCTTATGATGGTGTCCGTATGATTTCTGATATATAATCCAACGCCACCAATGTTTCAATGTTTTTTATTTGTTTTGATATAACACATACATTTAATAGCAATTGCCTTATTTTTTTTAACAACTATTAGTTAACTAAACATTGGTATACTTCAATAACCACATAATAATCTTAATTCCTCTGAGTTCATTATTTATGTGATTTTACTTTTTACAAGGTTTAAGCTGTATTGTGTATGCATGTTCGTATGTCACATTATGTATATACATAATTTATACGAATTTGAGAAGGGACTTAATTTGTTAACTACATCGACAGATCAGTTGAAGTAGGAAAACACCAGTCAATTGTTACTACAACCTAATAATTTCAAACTTTCTGCGTAGAACTCACAAAGCAGAAGGGATATAAAATTGTATTTAAAATACGTACAATGTATGTTAGTATTTCAATTAAAAGAATTTACGCCAGATTTGTCAGCAAATATGCATATTAATCATTCTAAATACCAAACGAATTTCATTCGTATGAAAAAGAGGCAAAAAATACCAAAGTCAAATTCCTAGTCGAAAACGAAATGACGTTCGTAAATGCATATGAATGAGGACAACCTTATAACAAACATTCTACAAAATGTAACACAGATATTACGGACTAAACAGGAGTCTGACCAGAGCACAAGGGTTATATCATTTGCTCTGAAAAGGTAAACATATCCGATTCAACATGTGGCTCCCGCTGATTGTTCACGTAAGTATGAAAACCATAATCATACATGTCTTAAACTTCAATTCATCATGCATGTATGTTTATATTAAATATTTTAGATGAATATCAACGAGATTGTAACCCTCGACACCATACAAAAAAGGTCTAAACGTCTTTTTAACTCGGAAGCAACTGTGAAATTGTCTGAGTTTTTAAACAAACTGTCCGGGTTTTTTACAAAACATATGAATAAGAGAAAAGGTATTCTAGACTTTAAAAAAATGACTTTTTCTAGTTTATAACTGTAATAAAGTGAAGGACAATATTATATATTCCAAATAAGTCGAAAAAAAACATATTACTACGTTTATCAAAATGAAGCTTTTTTCAACTTAATGCAAATTTTCTTTTCGAAGAGCGTCCTACAACTATTTTCCAGTGATCATTTTGAAATTACTTTATCTTTAACAAAATGATGTTTAAAACATGCATGTAGTGCCGGGAACTCATATTCATTTTAACTTCATTTCATGCTACCTTTGATTTTACAGTTAATAGTATTTTTTGTGGAGAACTCTGGAGATTGTAAAAAGGAGTAAGAAACCTAATAGACAGCAGTGAAGAATCAGAAAAATACTATATTACAACAGATATTCTACGAAAAGAGGCCTGCCTCCACCTCATAAATACAAATCCATTAATAAAAAAAAAAAATGGATAAAATTTCATAATCAACAATGAAACGAATAGTTCATTAGCCTAAATATGATCATTTAGAAATAATAGAAAAATACTTAATGTGAAAGTTATATGCTATTACCAGCTAGATTGTCTAGTGATTCGAACGACACCAGGAACAATATTGTAACGTATTGATTGATATTCATATTTTCCATTTTTTGGCTCTTTTCTTTTACCGAAAGAAAGTTCTGATGGTGTTTAGTTGACCAATTATTACATACGCATATTCAGACTCCTCCTCACAGTAGTAGTATTTAGTCATTTTCGGGTTCTATTTTTTAAACAATAAAATAAATAATACAAGATACGAGAGAAATAGATAATAAATATCTCGGATGAAAACTCTTTTAAAACAAACATATATCTTACCTTAAGCCCCAGTCCAACTAGACCACGATCGCACTACGCTCATCGAGATCTAATATAAATTCAGATCGTGGTGAGGTCGCGGTATGAGCGGAATAAAAAAAAAACGGGACAAAAGATACCAGAGGGATATTAAACCTCATAGATCAAAAAGAAAATTTTAACACAGAATAGCATCAAATACCTAAAATAATAGAAAAGTATTTTTTTCTTTTGTAATAATACGAAATATGTGCAAACTACGTGATCAATTAAGTGCTGAGCTATTGTAAATTATGTACAAGCCAATTGTTAATTTGATTTCGCACTTTAACAAATCATCGTAGTAATAACGTTTATAACAAAAAAAGTGAAATCGTAATACTTTAAATCGAGCACAAATTCAAAAAGGGAAAATATATATGTCAATGTCTAAATTGCCCTTTGTGAACGTAAAAACAAGTTAGAAAGAGTAAAATTGGGTATTTGAAAAAACCAAGGAACTAAGATATATAAATATAGGGAAAAAAAATAGCTGCTGTCGAAGGCCGCATGGGTGTTTCATCTACAACAGAATCATCAGTGACGTTCGAATCAAAAACAGTAAAAAGGCTGAAAAAAGGTACGAAGTTCAGGAGCAATGAGGACCAAAATTCCTAAAAATTTTGCAAATACAGCTAAGGTAATTTATTCCTAGTTTAAAAAAAAAAGTTTTGAAAACAATAAATTCGTAGTTATGACCATATCAGTGTTAACTCATGTCAAAACAGAAGTGTTGACTCATAGACTGGTGATCCCAAACGAGGTGTAAAACTCCATCAGCATTGTCATTGACCAAGTGGTTATAGATATACTCATCAAAGATACCAGGATTGAAATTTGGTATTTGCGCCTGACGCGTTTTGTCTCCAAAAGACTCATCAGTGACGCGCGAATAAAAAAATGTACATTGTCCTTTAAAATGCATAACTAAATAAGTTAATAAGTCTATGTACAATGAACAAGAAACCAAAAACGTTAGGTAGATTATTTTTAATGTAATGAATGAAAAGAGATTAATTTGAGAATTCAAATTGGGAATGTGTCAAAAGACAACAACCCGACAATAGAGCAGACAACATCCGAAGGCCACCAAGGGTCTTCAATTTACCTTTTAAGATTAAAATTCTTTATTTAACACCAGACACATTAAGTGTACAAAAGGACTTGTTATTGAAGATTAATTAAATCAATATCACAGTTTCAAATCATCAGTAATAAGAATGACATTTCAAAGTTTATATCGTCTTACTTTTTATCAGCAGAAACATGATTAATCAGATATTGGATGGCATTATTAGAATGATGATTAGTAGATTACAACAAAAATCCTAACAACTTTCAAACGTGTTAAGGTAGAAAAATAGAAAAGATACAATTCCATTAAAGTTTAATATACTAAATTTAGTCCTTGTATCTATGATGAGTTTATTTACAACCACTGGGTCGATGCCACTGCTAGTGGAGATTTATTTCCCCGAAGGTATCACAAGCCCAGTAGTCAGCACTTTTTGTGCTGACATGAATTGTCATTGATATGGTTATATTTAAAAATTTACTGTTTTCAAATTTTTGAATTTTTTGAAATACTAAGGCTTTTCTACCTCAGACATAGATTACCTTAACTGTATTTGGCAAACCTTTTATGAATTTTTGTCCTCAATGCTCTTCAACTTCGTACTTTATTTGACCTTATTAACTTTTTTGGATTCGAGCATCACTGATGAGTCTTTTGTAGACGAAACGCGCGTCTGGCGTATATACTAAATTTAGTCCTGGTATCTATGATGAGTTTATTTATACATTGTTCATACTTATTGACTTTGGTCACTAATTCTCTTTTGAGTAGTTTCAATCTTAATTTAGAGTGGAAGGTAAAAGTTTTGACAGCAGCACGTTTTATAATTTCTATTTTTTATACGTCGGCGCAGTGTATAGTCGTGAGATACTGGGAACACCCATTGTAACGTAACCTGTTTTCAAAAAGCATGTGCATGTACGAATATCATGATCAAACAGCAGAATCGAATATAAGTGCCAATGATTGATTAAGGTACAATGTTCTTTATTTTGATACGTATAACCACCTCATCTGGTCTAAAGCCATCGAGAGATTTTGTTTTCATGCATATCTACATTGTATCAGATTAAAGTTTACTTATGGGTATGGTGAGATGACGTCTAAACGGTTACGAAATTAATTCTATTCTTAGAAAACACACATTACTATCCATGTCTTCTAACTGTTCTTGTGCTTAATATATAAAATTGTAAGGTATATTTATGTTCTTCAGTAATATTATTTTTTTCATATATGAAAGCAATTTGTTATTACAACTTTGTGTACCAAGTTAAATTTTATTTTGTTCTTCTAGTAAATACTTTTATTTTATATTGAATATTACGAAGCCATTCTAATACAGATATTGGCAAAATGTTATATAATGTTGAAAAAATAAAACTTTTGTTGTTACTTTACAAAATGTAAATCATGTTAACATCATCCAAAGCTAATCAGCACACTTCAAGACCTGAAAGGCACCATTGATAGGTTTCTATTAATGTCGCAAATCTTACAATTTTGTCTATCATAAGATAAAGACAGCATGATTTATCAAAGATATCTACAGGAGATGTCAGATAGGAAGTCGACTTCATTTAGAGAGTAAATAAAATCAAATCTGTTGAAATTCCTTGGCTATATTTTTTAAGCATGAATAAAAGAAAATGTAGATATCATTGAAATAAAAATCCGGACTGTATAAAAGCCAATAGACGTCTATCAAACAAGTAACTTACAGTTTTAATAGCGATTTATCAGACAATAAGAACACGGAACAATCGAGTCTGTCTGTACTTTGAAATTGACATTTCTAATTCGAATAGGACTGTATCCAGCAATTAATGGCGTCTTTTGCAGAGCTAGAAGACTTGATTTTGAAAGGCTTCTTTTCTGCTCCTTAACATACGAAAATTTAAAACAAATGTATGAAAAGACATATATATACAAAGAAAAAAGTTAAGCACTCCTTTGAAAATTTTATTCACACTCTGTGAACATGGTACGAAGACGAATATCAGAGGCTCAGAAATGGCAGATTATCGACATGCGGTCATCAGTGTGATCTTATAAAGCTATTGGAAGTCAGATAGGCTACCATTATACTGTAGTCAGCAGGCTGGTGCGGAAACACATCCAAACAAATCACGTTAAAGACTTGCCACGATCCGGTAGACCATTTGTAACATCGCAGCGTGACGAAAAAGCATTGCAACGCCTGGTTAGACAAATGACATACTCAACAAGTTCTGCTCTGAAAAGAGAATGGTTACCTCATAGACAGATATCAATAAGAATCTTGAGAAGCCGGTTGAAATCAGCAGGTCTGAAGTCAAGAATGGTAATGTCCCATGTTAACTGACCGACATCAACAACTGCGTTTTGCATGGTGGTTAGCTCGACGTGGTTTGAACTGGCGCAAGATCCATTGTTCAGACAGGAGCCCGTTTCTTCTGCATGTAACAGATGGAAGATTGAGAGTTTGGAGACTTAAAAATACGATTTACCCAAAGGAACATCAAAGCAACTATTCCTTACGGTTGCGGCTATGTGATGGTATGGGGATGCATCTATCAGGACTGCAAATTGGACTTGGTCACTATACAAGGAAACCGTAATAGCGATCAATACATGAGAGAGGTCTTCGGTTAGAAGTTGTACCTCATTTTGATAACCATTTATTAGCTGCAAGACTCGTGTTATGGATGAAAACGCTAGGCCGCATCGTTTAAGGGCGATTACTGCATTTCTGCAAGGCGAAGCAATAGCTGATATTCCATGGCCTGCCATGAGCCCGGATTTAAATCCGATAGAGCATATTTGGGACTCGATAGGCCGTCGGGTACAGGCAACCGAACCACCTGTACAAAATCTAAGTCAGTTTGAAGCAGCGTTGCACCGGGAATGGCGACAAATACCACAGCAAGAATCCAAGGGCTAACTGGAGGGATGAGACGCAGGGCTGAGGCCTGCATCCAATCAAGTGGTGGTTTAACCCGATATTGAATACTGAACAATTGATAACGTTAACAGACTTATAATGGACGTTTTCTAAGCGAAATGACATTAGTATCGTGCATAACGAACTCAGAAGGTCCTGTTACACATTAAAGCTGAGAAAAACACACCAATTATAAGAGAAAATCAAAGGAACAACAGAAACACTAACATGTTACAAAAAAACAAACGCCAACATACATAGTTGTAGACAATACGATTACAACTGCCATCTTTTTGTCATATATATAAATATATATATATTTTTTTTGTAAAATTTGTTTAATTTGTTTTTCTTATAATACCAACAAAATCAGTATCATCTGAAAGCTTTCAGTGACATTGATTGATATCAAACTAGTATGTATAGAGTAAACACATTACCTCTAGAAAGATGATACCATTAATGTAAATTTCTAGACAAAGTTTACAGAAAAGCGCTTTGGAAGCACTAAATTATTAAACGTGTTGTTTCAAATCTTTTACAAAAATTCGATAAAAAACTCAATTATAAAATCTGCAGTTCAATATCGTATCATGTATATTTTTTACAAGACGTGCAAGTTTTAAATGTAGCAACTCCATTTTTCTTTCGATTGCACAATATCCTAATTGTTTAGAAAGTATTCCCAGCGGTTTATTAATATTACAAACAATTCATATATTTCACTAACAATACAATTATACGCAACTCAGAAAAAAAAAAAGATCAAAGGAGTATATAGTATAGAGAATTGATCTAGTGTCAAAAAGAATCATAATTCTATGTACCTAAATAAAAACACAGACTGATCAGGCATACAATTATATCGCGTTAAACGAATTACAAGTGATTTGAGATTATTGAACTTGTCTGTGGAGTTATGGTCCTTTACGATAATGATACAGAGTTGACAGTTTTCTAATATATCTCCAAAACGCACTCTAAAGTTCAACGTTAAAAAACTAAGCGATTACTAAGTTATAAATTTTCCCACCTCAACAGGCAAAACCCTTTTTCAATAAACTCTTTTCTGTTACTCCCAAACACATCTAAGTTTGATTGTACACACATATATAATGTTGATCTATGTCTCTGTTTGGCAATTGTATTATTACTGCATCTCTCCAATTGAGAGGGTTATTCTTGAAAAAGATAGAAACTTGATTTGTCAAGAGCAATCAGTGCATCAATCATTAATGGTTACGACTATATTGCAAACATTTGGAAACGTTTTACACATCAACTTTCATTTTTATATTTCTTTAGAGGTAATATTGGTAATTCCTTAACAATATGTAACTATTTCAGAAAGTCATTTATAAATTAATGTATAGAAGAAAAAATGACATTAAGTTTGGAAAAGAAAATCACAAACTGAATACAAATTTAGATCTCTTTTTTTAATTTTGATTTTTTTCACACTAAAAACAGCTATCAATGTGTATTGTAGCTTTTATCAACAACTCATTTCAAAGATTGTTAAAACAATTAATGTCCTAACCTAATCTTCTACAATAATGAAATAAAAACTTCATTTAGTACGAGTTGAATTGATGCAAGCTTCGAACTGCACTCGGAACACCAGAGCAGCCCAGATTCATGCAAACATTACGCAACATTGAATTAGAGAGGTAAACAAACTTAATTTCATGGTCAAACTGCTACTAAAGTATACATGATTGTGGTCACGGATTAGTAGATGCAAACAAATAACAATATAAGTACAACACGCAATGCAGTCATACTATCAATGACATTATTTAGATGTATGTTCTTGTAAGTACTTTATCCCTATCTGAGCTCATGTAGAGAGATATGATATATTTAGTTTTTACCTGTAGATTTTGAATTAGTCATATATTCAAGAATATCAATGATATCAATACATTATGTTTCAAATATCTATCTACGTTAGTTTTCGATATAGACAATTTAGTTTTTCTCTTGTTTCATCTGTCATCGATGTCATTATCAAACATAATTATTTTGAGTGTTATTTATGTACTTTGATTAATTTGTGAAATTAGTAATGTTATAAGAGGATTTACTATTTCAAATGAGAACTTACAACCGGACACACAAAGGAAGAGGGTGTAAACAGCTATAAGTCACAATACGGCCTTCAAAGAGGAATCATTAACACATGTACAAACAATGTAGGTTAAAATGTCAATAGTTCAGATGGGAAAACAAACAGTCTTTATAATGGTAAAGTAATATTAAGAAAAGAAATATGGCAGACAACAGCCATCACTGATTGAAAGAGCGTCAAAGTTTGAACAGTCGCATAGAAATAATGGTGGGATTGACCATGATGTTGTCTCCAATCTAGGACATCAGGGGTGTATAGCATCAAAACATAACACAAAATGTGAAAATCCAATAATATTGGATCGACACAGAGCACAAAAACAACGAAATATAAAACCACAAAGTAACCAGCGGTCTCGAGCTGTTAAATCATATTAGAAAAAACACCAGCATGTATTCCCAATAGAAAATAATTTAGGGAGGTGATACAATGACCGCCGTTTATAGTCACAAACAAATACTATGAAGAATTGACAATTAATTACTTTTCAGTCAGCATCTCACCCTTTATCGATGTTTATTTTATCTCTTAATTTAATCAGCTTGATATGATACTGTCTTCAATTTTTGTAAAATATAAATTGCGATATCGGAATCTCTTTTGCACGAATAAAAGATCAATGGTATTTTTTGGAGGTAAGAAGCCATCAATCAAAATAGTTTCGAAATTATTTGGAAATCGAAATCTGGATTTGTTATTGACATCTATAAAAAGGAAACAATTTATTAACTTGAGTGGTCAATCTGAAACTTGTTGTATAGAATATTATCGTTTTGATGTAATGAAGAAAGAAAGAAAAAAAAACATGGTTCAAACTTTATTCTGTCGAAGCGCGTTCTTATATTTACCATCATGAATCCGAACATGGAACATTGAAGAGCTACATGTTTGTTACTAAAAAAGAGTCCAAAAAATAAGCACGTATTTATCTCATTTCATCTATGCACGAGTTAGTTGAAATATTATATTTTGATTTTGTTTTGTATCGCTCTGCATATCTGAGTGTATTAAAATATAAAAAAAATGAATATATTTTGAAGGGAATTTTATAAGAAAACATGTGATAAAAAAGTATGAAAATATAAATTGGAATAGCATTATATTTCCTTAATATATTAACAGTTTTAAGGTTTTTTTTATCGTATAGCTGTTCGATGGTTCCGATTCTTAACCATTATCAGTTTTCGTTTTCGAACGTTCCAGATTAGGGTCACTCCAGAAAAGCGCCTCAGACGTTTGAACCTTATAAAGTGTTGTTTTTAAGTTCTTTAACCATCCTTGACTAAAACTGTGTATACAATACTACGTTGTATGTTAAGTTGATTGGCGGGAATGTACACACATTAAACAACCTGCTTTGCATACTTATATTCAGTTTTTTCTAAATAAAATATTTACTATCGGAAAATTAAGTCTATATATTTCTTTTATATATTGTATTATATTTACAGTCATCATTTTCTCTAACCCCCCCCCCCCCAAAAAAAAAAAAAAAAAACAAAGTCGATAATAATCCATGGAAAATTTATATTTTTGTCCATAGTAAAACATTTTACAGATAATTCAAATGTGTCTTAATAACTAGAGCATTAAGAAAGATTTACAGGAGTATTAACTGAGTCTTCTTCTATCAATTCACAAACCAAATAGATTGATAAGAATCATGATCAAAACATTAATACAAACAAGCGAAACCTAAAGATATATATACTGAACGACTTTAAAAACGCAACACTCATTTTGTTGATTTTTTTTACAAAATCTTGTTTGATTCTCTACCAACTTCTTTTCATGCTTACCATATTTCTTTCTCTTTACAAAAACTCAACATCTGACTAACCAGTGGTTATGGAACATATCAAATTTGTGAAGTCGCACGAATTTCTTAAAGTGAAATTTGGAACCCATAAAATATTGTTTCAGTTTTTTTTGCTTTGTGAAACAGTTCTTTCAATCCTTGGCCACACTTAAATCAGTTTTAAAATGCTGCATCTCCATATTGCCAAGACTGGGGAATATAAAACTGAATCAGCCCATAAGAATACAGCAAACAGGAAAATATAAACGTGCTGCAACCATATTGTATGACTTTGAAAACTCGTCTTACTGTCCTGACGACAATGATACAGGTAGACAGGATTTGTTGCTGACCTAAATGACAAGATCGACGTGTAGTGACAATGCAGCGTCAGTAGAATTTGATTACGCAACGTCATTTGCCAGACATGTTTACGGCCGCAAAGTCAACAGCTTATCAAATTGCCGAATGTCATTGCATACAGATTCATACGATAAATGTTTCCCATCAACTGAACTGTTAACAAATCGACCGAAGAAAAACATTAAGACCCTTAATTTTCAACCGCATAATTGCAAAAAACCACTTAATGGGTTGAACAAAAGCAAATTCAGAAGGTGTTTAACATAACCCAAAACATGTCAGACAGAATTTGTTGACCTTTCTAACAATCATTTTGGCGTTTGTAACAGGCAGTCATTGCTTTTTACGGTAACACATTCATTCAAAAATAACAACACAATAATCTAGTGTTGCGTTTTTAAAGTCGGACAGTATAATTAATTGCACGTGTTGTTTCTCTTATAGTCAAATTACATTATGAAATAAAATACACCCTACGATTGTTATCATTGGAAATCATCCAAGTTTCAATCATCGTAATTCTTTCTTTGGAATTAAGGGGGCTCGCGGGTATAAATTAATTTTTTTTTCTAATATAGGATTTCGCTATTTTTTACTATAAATAATCTTTATCCTATACCTAATACAAAAATAAAATAAAATATTGGCTCACCGTTCATTTAAGCTCACAATCTGCCTCCGAAAGAAGCATACACATTTGTTAATATCCTTTTTTTTTCTGTTGTCTAATAGGAGAAATGAAGATAATATCGAAATAAAAAAGAACTAAATTACAGATATCGCTTACATTTTACTATTATTTCGTTGATGTACAGCTTATTTGAAAACAATGATAAAAATATAGGTCACCGATGAGTTAAAAAAGATATTTCAATTTTAATGCCAACAAATGGCATTTTTGCACCAAAGGGACATAGTTTGGAGCTTTTCAATAATATTAACATTTTAAAAGTCATCTGGGGCCAAACAAAATCGATTTTGGGGTGTTTTTTTTTAGCACCATATCGTTAAGTAATAACTAATAGTGTAATAATTAAAATTTGTAATGATTTTTTTTGCTGAAATTTTTGTACCTGCGAGCCTCCTTAAACATCATGAATGACGTTAGAAAAAAAGTAGCATAGATTTAGGAAGTTCACAACAACAACTAATATAAAACGAAAACAAATGGACTGCTGGATTCTGGCTTATGAGACAGCCACTTTACGATTGTTGCTAGGTTTGCAAATTTGTAATTACTAAGATTATCCGTTTACGTTACATTATTTAAGCAACAAAATATTTCCAACTATTTTTCTTATTTATCTTTCAACCAAGGACAATTAAATAAAAAAGACGAACTATTTCCTGGACTTGATTTCATGAAAACAATTTCAAATCCTACTTCAAGCGACAAATGATAGATCTCTTATCATGAAACAAGATATCAATTCCTACGTGAACGTTTTTTTTTTTCACTTTTAAAATGTCATAAGTTATATAACAAATGCGGTATATATATTAATAATTATTGATATGCTTCCAGTTGACTACCCAATTTCATTTTATCTTCAAAGTGTCACAAAAATCGTTGTCAGGTGTGAAACGTAATGTAAAAAATTCTGTCATCATATATAACATTTCCGAGTCATAAATTAGTGCTTCTTTATCTTCAAAGCGTTGTATACTTTAATGTTGATACGTTTCATTCTTCGATGACCAATCAAATAATAAAGCAAAAGTGTAGGACATGGAAGGTTGAGAAACAACATGCATGTCGTGCACAAGTTGGTAATATTATAAAAATACAGAACTTCATGGGAAATTCAAAATGGAAAGTCCTTTATAATATGACAAAATCAAAACCTCATTCACGAATGTAAAACAACTGTCATAATCCTGACTTGGTATAGGTATTTTCTTATGTAGAAAATTGTGGATTAAACATCTCACTTGTATGACAGTGGCATAGAATTGTATAATATTGACAACAATGGATGAGAAAAAAAAAGGAAAAAACATAATAGGTAAAAACGTCAAAAATTGGAATACAGTAGTCAATATTGTAACATAATTCTACTATTAAAACAAATAACTGGTTCAACAAAGAGAAACAAACTTGCATATAGACAACGTATATACAGTATACGGCACGAATGACAGATAGCAACTTGTATTCACTTCGTCAAACTTACTAATATACTGTAGGTTATATTCATTTTTAATTCTGCCGTTAAAACCCGATTATGTTGAATGTTAGGATCCGTATTGTTTCATAAAGAACTATTCTCGGTTAGTAGATCATATATTTACGTGACTATAGGCTTTTAAGGTTATTTGATAATATATATGTTTCCAAATAAAGGAGTTGAAAAGACACAAGACATTAACTCTAAATTACGATTGATAGTGTAATGTAATTCAAGTGTCACTTCTGAATCCATTACTTTTTTTTTTTTTTTTTAGATCTGTATGGTTTATTTTGCTTATAATATTCGAACGGTACGGCCGATCGAACAAATTCAAAATAAAGTGGTAGCAAGGCCGTGTCGCTCTTTTGTCGTTTATTTTTGTATTGATGTCCCTTGGATTTTTTTAATGCTACCAAAAATATGTTTGTCTCTTTGACACATTCCCCATTTCCATTCTCAATTTTATTCTTCCTCGATTTCCTTTAGCCAAAGAAAATATATCTCTTTATTTATAAAACGATCACTACGAACAAAGTGCGAATCGGCCACACGATTGCTTTTTTTGACAGATAACACACGGTAATATCTTCCTTTATTCTACTTCCCATATTTATCGTCATTCAAAAGCACAGTGTTGCATTAAATTCATAATTAAGCAATAATATCAAACTAAATATCAAACCTAGTTCATGAAGCAATTTCTAGATTAGCAATTTATACAGAGGATAAGGTTTAGGTTATTTATGATCCTTGTATTGCAGCATGATCTACCAAACATTGGAAGCATAACTTCATTGTTTTTTTTTTTCATTTTAATTGTAGCGGAAAATGATGTCAGGAAGAATAACAGCAACTACAGAGCTCAATTTTGATAACCAAAGATGGGCGGTAATAAAGTTTTGAAAGCAATGTTCATAAAAGCAACAAAAACAACACTTACAACGAGCATTATCAACCAATTGAATAAATGCTTAAAGAGACAACTATAAAACATGAAAATTTGATAGTGAATTCCTTTTCTCAAAAAACCGTTTTGATGAGTGACATACTTATTGTGTTTTTTATTGTCATTTGTTGATTGGTTTTATTTTTATTCACATAATGAAAAGAATTGGGGCAATTAATATTTGTTTATTTCAGTGATTGGACTATCATTTACCTGTAAGAAAGATGAAGGCTATTCTTAAAATTATTGGACAGTTGAAGGGAAGATAATGGTTTCTTACAGGTGAATGATAGTCCAATCACTCAAATAAAGAACGGGTACAACAATAGAATGATGTCACAACAATCTTTTAAAACTTAGATATATTATCTGTTCTTATTTCGGACAACGAATATAGGTTATTGGGATGGTTGAACGCCAAGTAGTTCTTGTGTGTCTGTTATGTTATGTTAAAAAGCACAGAAACAAAAACCAGGACATATCTAAGATAGCTAGTTAGGTTAAAAAAAACATGTAACATCATGTATCTACGACAAAAAACCCAATCCCTTAACATTCAACCTCCATAAGGCAACTTGTAGAATCATTCTATTTAAAAAGTAAAATCACAAAAAAAAAAACTGAGCTCATAGTTAAATAAATTGTGCTGTTTTTTTTAGATAGTACATTCTAACGTTCAAATCAAATCCTTGTATCTTTAAACATTAAGTAAAGGTTTCAAGAGTTTTTGCTAACGAAAATGTTGACATAAAAAAGATTTGCTAGTAATGCATAGATTATGTTCATAGAAATTTAAAACATTACAACTGACACGGACAAAAGCTAATATGTCAGTATATATACAACGTTACATGGAAAAATCTACATATTATATTATCGAAACCTTATCTATTAATGCTTAAAATTTGAAGTTAGTTATGAATCCCTCATTATAGATTTAAACCAAAATGTTATAGATTGAACTTAATTGGATTTTTTGATGACATAGGCGTAAAATATATGTTTTACGTGTCACTGCACGTGCAAGTTAATAAAAAGTAAATATCATTATCTGATTGCTTCCCACAACTAATTATATCAGATCTATTTTAAGTACATCACAGCGTACTAACTTTATTACTGTTCGATTTGTTTACTATTGGATTTTATGTGTAGAGTTATTTGTAACTTTTCCACTTTTAAAATGATAACCTGATGTGAATCAATTACAAAACTAATTATACACAGTTTATTATTCATACAGTCGAAAAAATTTCCTCTTACATTTTATAAATATGGTTAATTAATTATGACAAAATAAACTTGCGTTTTTTTAAATTGTATGTGAATCTACAAAATACTTTGATGTAGTACGCTACAACTGTTATAATTATCTATGAATGTGTTGAGCTGTCGTAAAAGACTCCATGACGAAAAGAACACTAACCTTTCGTCTATTTGAATCTTAAGCCGGTCAAAAAAAATCTATCGTGCCTCATAAAATCATGGGAGTCTACGGGATAGATAAGAAGAAGTAAGAGCATGTCATGAAATGGACAAATAAAATACTGTTATAAAGGGCAGAAAATATGTAATCTTGATGATTTATGCTTAGCTTTAAAATCACAAGTTATGTAACATCGATTAAACAACTAGATTTAAATTCCATTTGCCTGGCAGATAAACTAATAAGATATTAAATGCAATAAACAAATTCCTAAAGTAGTGTAGTTTTTAAACTTAAAATAGTGTTGATGTTAATAAACTGATATAACAAGAGATAATGTCACCGTCAGAAAACTAATTTTCAATGATTTAAATTATACTTCAATATCGGTAACACTAAATACCTTTCAAAAATGCAATTTAAATTTTCAAATACAAATTATAAATAAGTGAACTGATATACAGTCACAATCGACTGTCTGTATCTCAAAATTGACTGACACATAGAGATTGGGATATAAGTGTAAATTAAATTTAAATCAATTAATTTGGATTGACATTTTCGTTGAGATAGCAGATGCAAGTAAATTTGTCGGCTACACGCGTTAACTTTATAACGCAAAAATTACATAAGCAATAACCCCCTTTATCAATCAGTGATCTACGTATAACAAAACTCTGCAAACAGGTACATTCCAAAATCTACGGGAAAGGGCTAATGGAAGATCAGAGTAAAGTAAAAGGGATATAACAAACAAAAAACAAAACAAAAAACAACGTCCTGTTGTAAGAAATATCGTAAAAAAATCTTATATTTATGCCATACAAAAGGACAACGGACAATTCAAAGTAACATAAAGAAAAGAGAAGATATAGTGTAAATCAGAAAGTATAAAATTGGCGATAACAGCCTTACTAACTTTAAAAATCACAAAATGTAGCAAGAATAGCATGATTCGTTGCAATTCCAGTTTTATAGACTATTTCTTGTCTGTCTAGTTTTTTAATGGCCTGTTGCAAGGCAAATTCTTTACCCATTATCCAACTTACACTGGCCTTCATATTTGCATATTTTTAATTTGTTCTCTTTTGGATATGCACGAAAAAAATAGGACGTTACGAGTATAATATTCTATCCATCAACTTTTCATTATTGCATTTGATTTCCCTTTGCCAAGCCTTTAATATATTTTCCTCTCTTATGTAAATGATTTATTGATTATTGTGTGCGCTATTCCCAAGCAGAAAACGGACAATGGAAGTAAAACCGAATGGATCTCTATTTTTACCACATGATTAACTATGTATTAAACGACGGAGTTTTCAAATCCACATTTATCAGCATCAATACTGGCAAGATCACAATAGTGCTTTCAATGGTACAATTTTAATACCATACAACCAATGTGAGTACAAAGAAATTCGAACTTGTTCTCGTCCGTAATTCTGAACAGTATATATTTTCTGTATAACCGTGCAAAGTTAATCAAGAAAGGCGGTTTGGAGTATCTGAAAACTTCTGAGGAACCAAATTAATTACTAGTAGATGAGAATTATTTTCCATCAGTTGTAACCAATAAGAAACCTTTAAACAGACCAACATGAAAAAGAATGATAATCAAAATTGGTATGGACCGATACCAATCTTCATCCTATTTATTGAACATCACCTGGTTCAACATTTACGTTCTGTAGTTTTGATCATTTATGTTTTAAGGGCGCGCTTTGACTCTATATTTCCAAATGCTTCATTTACTTTTACACCAAATACACTTTTATCCTTACGGTACCATACTGTTTTCCTTATTACATTTAACATTGTTTGAATAATTACAAGTATTGCGAAGAATTGATTAAATGATAAAAGATAAAAAAATTGAAAACTTCCATACCTAATTGTATTGAGAATGAATACTGGTTGAAAATACAATTAATAATCAACAGGTGCCCGTAAATTATATCATACGCTGCATGTCGTACATTTCAGCCACATTGGAAGCAGTTGCTTGCACAATTTAGCTTCTGTATATCTCATTTGATTAAAGAAAACTTTAATTAAATTGGAAATTGATTAAACGAAATGAATTTTGCTTTTATTCTAAAAACTTAAACATGTACTTTATCTTTAGATAGGCACGCAAATATGTTTTAAGCAATGTTTTATTTAGTAAGGTTAAACAGTGAATAAACATTAGAAGGAAATTCAAACTTGTTTCTATTTAATATGTTTTTTTTTTTCTTTGATAACACTGCAGAGAAACACTTATATTTAACTATATAAAGGAAAATGCATTATCAAAGGTTTATTAATCTGCTGACAATATTTTTAATACTTAAAGATTTAAGATTACTTTTCATGCAAAGCCATCAAACAGTATTTGTTTCCCGGAAAATAACGATGGAAAACATGATCAGAATAATCTTTCTGAATTATTAAGAAAAAAAAAAGGTATCTTTTGAGTATTTTATTTCTGATCACATTCGTCATTTGGCTTATTGGGGTTTACGAATATCGTCCTCCGTAGACTTCCATCAAATTGGTGTTACAGTTATGCGTCCGTTTCTCTATGCGAGTTTTGTATGAATTGTACCCACTTCAGTTCCGAATTGAAAAGTTAAATCCAATCCCTCCTGTATAGAAATTGCTATATGTTTTGCACGAAACAGATATTACCTTGTTTGTAGGTAGCCTATTGCATGATTTTTGTTTTCCAATGTAACTTAATATTGTTTTCGATGCCAGTGGCAGATCAAATTTTATACTTTTTATCCATGTTGTCTCACTTTGCAGAACGTACATATTGTATTAATTGTTTAAACCGTTTTATGCTTGGCACCATTAAATAAAGGCAACCGCTGTTTGAAATTCATAAGTCGATTGAGAGAAAAAACAAATCCGGGTTAAAAACTGAAACTTAGGGAAACACATCAAATATAAGTGGAGAACAATGACACAACAGGAACACAACAGTAAAATGCATCACACACAGAAACGAACTATAATATAACAATGGTCATTTTCCTGACTTGGTACTTACATTTTAAGAAAAAAGGTGGTTTGAACCTGGTTTTGTAGCTATCAAAACCTCCCACTTTTATGGCAACATTAAATGAAAGACTACAATACAAATAAATGAGAGAACATACAGGACAGAGAAATACACAAACTTTTATAGTAATGTTGAATATAACATCAAAATGGCAACATTACATGAAAGGACTAAAAAAAAATTAAATGGGCGAACATACCGGACAGAGAAATACACAAATGATAGCCATCAAAATGAAAGGACTACAATACAAATAAATGAGAGAACATACAGGACAGAGAAATACACACACTTTTATAGTAATGTTGAATATAACATCAAAATGGCAACATTACATGAAAGGACTAAAAAAAATTAAATGGGCGAACATACCGGACAGAGCAATACACAAATGATAACCATCAAAAGGTACCAGACCTATAATTTTATACGCCAGACGCGCGTTTCGTCCATATTAGACTCATCAGCGACGCTCACATAAAAAAGTTCGAAAGCCAAAACAAGTTGAGGAGCATTGAGGACCAAAAATTTCAAAAACTTGTGACAAATACAGCTTAGGTTATATGACTGGGATGAGAAAATCCTCAGTATTACACCACAGTTAATAAAAATTCCATGAATGTAAAACAGTAATTGTGAACTCAGCAGCTTTAACTACAAGTGTAAATATAGAAATTCTAATTGGATTTATTCCTGTTTTAATGCAAAAAAAAAATCTGTTTAAGTGTTAGATTTTAACGTATTAACCTTTTTAGAATTTAATATCATAAATTAATGTTTCTCTGTCAACTAACCAGATTCCAATTAGACATGGACAAATAATGTCAACACACCAAGGTCTTGATAAACCACATGACGGGAATACATTGGTTTAGTTGTAGAACTTAATGAAAACAACAAGTTAAACTATCATTACTTGATAAAAAGTTGATGTCAATTATTCTACCGATTGCACCTTAAATTATATTTACGTCTTTATTTACAGTTGCATTCTGCCCTTTTGAGGTTATTTGTTAACATAAATGTACACAGTGACGTAAAGGATGAGAATAAATATTCTATATATGGAATCCTGTCAAGCTTACAGGAAACGGACACAAGTTCAGTGTGAAACGTTAACAATAATTTTAAAAGATTTTATGCCATTTTTCTGAAACATCTAATTTCCGCAATAGACAGTTATACATGTAATAGAAAAGTGACGATCTGCGTGTTTAATTACATAAAGTGCAGAATACAAAACATAGAATTAATTGATAATACTCAATTTTAATTTTGGATTTATGTTTGTCTTGTGTCCAATGACTTATGATTACATTATCTTGAAATATTTTCTATGTTTGTTTAAATCAATTTTTTTAATGAAACGAATGACGTCAACCAGAATAATGCGTTGTTACGAAAAAGATCGGAGGTCAATTTTTAAAATCAGATCAACCATATTTAATGCTGATTGTAAACTGTCGCGTTTTTTGTTTGTTCACAAATTTATTTCGGAATTGGGGGGAAACGGGGATTCGAAATTATTCATGATCAATACCATTTACTGTAATCTTCTTTGTTATGCAGAATAAAATACTAATGCGCATACGCTCTGCGCAGGAATCTGATATAAGCCAATAAACTAGTAATCTGAATTAAAAAAAAGAATAATAATAAGAAAATGAACAAACCCTCGAGTTTCATTTATAAAAGAATAAGTGAATGTATTTACTGTTTATTTTACAAGTAAATTTTAACAAAGAATTATCACTTAGTATAGGTGCAAAGCGTACTTTTCAAAGAAAATGTCAAATTGAATTATATTCAACAGATATATCATGTTAAGGAGGGGTATCTGCGAAAAAATACCAGTCGAAGGAATGCTAAATTTCGCGAACCGTAAGGCGAGGGAAATTCATTTTCTAGCTGGCCGAAGTTTTCTTGATCATTTGTTGATGTTAGATCTAACCCGTTAAAAAGTCTGGTAGGTCACATTCGGGAAGAGGGTGCCTGCAATGTTGTTACGACAATTGTTACTTATCGGCTTTCGTCTGTTTAATGGATAGTCCATAAACGTCAAACAATCGTGATGGCGTCTGTAAAATTTATGTCCAGTCTTATTTCAACTTCATCACTTTGAACTCTTAATTTGATAGCTTCCTTGTTAACAGCAAAACTCTATCAAGGAAATCAGGATAGGAAATACAAACTTTCAAATATCGTATTAACTTGGAAAATCCATACATTCTCCGCATGCATACGCAGCAAAAGGAATGTTAACTGGTAAATATTATTTATATTTAGTATTGAGAATAAACGACCATAACATGCAGAATTAAATTGACCGATAGAAGTCAGACTTCAGTAAGATATCGATACGAATTGTAATTAAAAATGTTCAAAGGCATGTAACACAATCAAATTTTTGATATTAAAAATTGATTGAGACGTTATCTGAAATTGTAAGTTGATGTTGATTGCAGATATATAACGATCCCTTGTCGAACTAATAAAAAATATTTGTAGACTCGTGCCATTTACACCGTAACATACATCCTCCATAATGCTAGCCTTTGTAGAAGTATACTGAAACCTTCAATAGATTGCAAGGTCATTTTATTGTTGATACAAATCAAATATTTTTCTGATCTATTGCTTGATTAATTTGGTGTTTTACGTACAAAGATGATTGAATTTAGAAATTAAAAATGATACTTTTTTCAGACTTTGATTTTACGATACTTTTTCATTTCATCGATAATTTATTCTCTAACGTTATATATTTTTAGATCATTATATACGAAAAGAGTTATCAATTTTTACGCATGGGCTTTTATTTTGTTATTCTTGATCAACTTGAGAACATATGTATGTACCGTTTCGGTTGTATTATCTCATATATATGTTTTTCAGTTTCATTATTCTTCTCTTTAAGTGTACAATATGGCAGGAATTATCCAATAGTCCGTTTCTGTGCGTGTTTGGCGTTTGTTTTTACTGTAGTCAAGCGTTGTTGAAGTGCCGTTGTGTCAATCTTATAGATGATGTGTTTCCATCAGTTTCAGTTTGCAACCTGGATTTGTTTTGTTTTAATTGATTTTTGACTTTTAAACAGCAGTATAGTACAGTTGCTTTAATTTAACTTTTCTTCAAAATAAGTATATATATGTACAAAATGTATGCATGAGCGAAGCAAAAACTAATAATTGAAATTTGTGAATAATAAATCTCTTGAACATGATAGAATTGTGCTAATCAACATTAAATTATATTTTTTCCAGGTCAATAAAACATATATCTCATTCTAAAGAAATGTGTCTTTTCGTGCAATAATGGTTATATTGGAAAGATTTTTACTATTCAAAGTGTACATCTTAAAAATAAAAAAAATCCTCTGCGGCTGTATTATCATGATTATCATTAATAATAAGTAATTCCAATTACAATGCTTATTATTGTGTTTGAGATGAAGATGAATGCTTTGTTGATAAAGTGACCCTACATGTGATTGAACAATTCATTATTTGGAAACGTCACTATTAATCACACTCATAAGAATGATAATGTATTATTAATAATTTATCTCATTGATAAAACAAAGTACAGCATCTATGTCGTATGTAAAAATTGACAATGATCGAAATTATAATTTTCAAAACATATGGCTGGTATCAATTAAACGGTTTAATTAAAATAAACTAAAATGAATTCGACTTAATCATTTCAAAATCGTCAGTATGAAACATATAAATCAAGCAGCAATATAAACTGAATAATTTAAATCTTTCATCGTGTAATAGTATTAAAACATTTGACCATTCTACATTTTACACAAGCATTCCAAACTAAAACACAAATTGAAAGAGTTGTTATTGTTTTGTTTCATAAAAAAGAATGCCAACGTAGATACAAGTATCTGGTCTTAGGGAGGGATATATCCTACTTTGTAAAGGATCACTCTGATTCAAGCAGAAAATTCTCTGAAACTGACATTATCAAGATACTTGATTTCTTGATTGACAACATCTTTGTTATGTTCGGAGGACGTGTTTTTCCAACAGACTGTCGGCATTCCAATGGGTACAAATTGTGCCCCTCTTTTTGTCGACTTGTTTCTTTATTATTATGAGGCTGACTTCATACAGGAGCTTCTTAGGCAGAAGGACAATAATTTAGCAATATCCTTTAACTCTATTTTCCGCTATATAGATGCTGTTCTTTCACTAAATAATTCAAAATATGGCGACTATGTTGAAATCATCTATCCCATCGAACTACAGATAAAGAATACTACAGATGCAGTTAAGTCGGCTCCATATCTCGACTTACATATAGAAATTGACAATGAGGGTCGGGTGAAAACAAAACTTTACGACAAAAGATATGATTTCAGCTTTCCAATTGTGAACTTTCCATTTCTAAGTAGCAACATTCCAGCAGCACCTGCATACGGAGTATATATCTCCCAATTGATACGATATTCCCGTGCTTGCATTTCCTATCATGATTTTCTTGATAGAGGGTTCCTGCTCAAAAGAAGCTGCTAAACCAAGAGTTCCAAATGGTGAAGTTGAAATCATCCCTTCGTAAATTTTACGGACGCCATCACGAGTTGGTTGACCGTTATGGAATAACCGTTTCACAAATGATATCGGTTATGTTCCTTACGTCGTAACTACAATCCCCTTCCCTTTCATGAATGTGACCTACCGAATTAGTCTATTTACCGAATTTGTTGTCTCATAAGCAACACGACGGGTGCCACATGTGGAGCAGGATCTGCTTACCCTTCCGGAGCATCTGAGATCACCCCTAGTTTTTTTTGTGGGGTTCGTGTTTCTTATTCTTTAGTTTTCTATGTTGTGTCTTGTGTACTATTGTTTGTCTGTTTGTCTTTTGTAAAGAAAGACAAAGTCAAAGTGTTGAATACCAACATTGATGTTAATCACTGAAGTGTGTGTAAATCTGAAATAGAACGTGTAAGAAGATAACAAATCAGAAACAAAAATAGAGTAGCCATTTATGCGTACGATATCTCTTTGCAGTAAAGGTTTTTACACTAGCTGTTGATAACGCATATTTAAAACACATAGACGTTGTTTCACACAGAGGTTCAAACGATATACAAAAATGTATCTTCTCATCATTATTAGATATAACAAAATGTCAAAAACATTAATAAAGTACGCACATCTTAACCAGACATGCATTGACAAAACACAAAAGCCCAGTGTGGTAAATTGATACACTAAAAACATTTTAATGTAACAGTTCTGCACAGAACAATTTACATCAAACACTCTTACAGGGAACAGCTTACATCAAAATAGTTGGTATAATGACAGCTATTAACACAAATACTTTTACAGCTTACTGAATTATAATTGACCAATGGAATACCTTTACTTTATGCCAGAAAGCACACTTAATCATAACGTAGAACTAATACATTTTACCCTTGCAATAAAATTATATGAGATAGTTAAATATGAGTTACTAGAGAACATTGGGATTGTTTTAAGTTTGATATATGTACTTTTGTTTTATTATGTTTTATAATGTTTCTCTGTCCTATGTTCTCTCCCATTTATTTGTATTGTATTCCTGTCATGTAATGTTGTCATTTTAATGTTATAATTAACATTGCCATTTAAGCGGGAAGTTTGGCATGCCACACAACCAGGTTCAACCAACCATTTTTATATTAAAATGCCCAGTACCAAGTCAGGGAAATGGCCACTTTTATACTATAGTTCGTTTCTGTGTGTGTTACAATTTAATGTTGTGTTTCTGTTGTGTCGTAGTTCTCTTATATTGATGCGATTCCCGCAGTTTTAGTTTGTAATTCGGATTTCTGTTTTCTCTATTGATTTATGAATCTCGAACAGCGGTATACTACTCTTGCCTTTATTTATAAGCCTGTTCATATATATGTATTGGTTCGGGTGCTTCATCTCAAATATGAGTTGTTCTGAATAGACATAATTCATAATCTGTAGACTAAAAATAATGTTCATATATGATTCTGGTAATTTCACTGACCTTGATCATTTATTGTTGCCTTGGGACAACATCTTGGTTTATAAAAGGTTAAATAAAAATGATCATGAATTATGTGATGCCTTACCACAAGATACGTGTCTTTAATAGATTTACAAGAATTACTCAACGGGTATTTTAAGTTCAGCAACTGTAATCAAAGTTCATGGTGAGGTTTGTGTCGTCAATAAAGCATTTCACTTCTCTGTGTTCGTCCATCGTTTGTCTCGTGTATTGTCCTTTTTCCCCTTAATTAATGGTTTTGATTGACCTCTTATTGTGCTGTATTTACTGTTTTTGTTCAGATGAACCTTATTAAAACAAAACGTGCGTCTGATATAAGAAAAATATCATCATTGTATCTTTGATACAGGCACGTTGCAAATTTCTGGTTAACGGTTCGTCACAGAAGGCATCACAATCTTAGAAGTCAGAACTTTTGTTTTGTAATGAATCCTCATTAGTATACAATGTTTTCATTTCCTGTAAATTACTGTATACACAATTCAAAATTATTTGAAAACTTATTCGGTTTAAGTTTCCATGGCATAGGTTGCCTTATCTATATTTCGAATACCTGTTTTTAAATGGATTTGAATAACGCCGTATGATACTTCATATTGAACAAACGTTCAAATATGTATGTTTAGCATGGGTAAGTTAAACTATATAACACTTGTAAATGAACTTTCCTATTAAAGAAAATCCTTGATTTTATTAAAATTTTTCAATGTGTTACTATAATATTAATATGCATTTCCAAAAATAAAACTTCGGCAAACACACAACGTACATGCGATGAAAAACATATGATTGAAAGGAGATGAACAAAAATGCTATAGAAGGTTTTAACATTAAATGTTTATGAAAAAACAATGTTTTACACAAAATAATGTAATTGTTTTAATTACTCGTAGAAACAAACTGCTATTGGATGTTGACAGTATATGGATTTTTAATATATGAATAGGATTAAGATTAGAAGTTATAAATTCATTGGTTTGCTAATTTCAATAACATTATAATATCAAGAACCAAGCTTGTGTCGTATAACTTTAGTTCAATATTTAGATAAAAAAATCATTATTTTAAAAAAAAAGAATTTCATCTGCAGTAAAATTTATTATAGATATAAGTTGCAATGTCAATATAAAGTGATGAATCAACTCATCTCATTATTTTTTCTCCTCCTTTTCTATTAAGTCAAATAGATAATTTGAAAGAGAGTTCCAAATTTTTTAAGTTGATAAACAACAACAAGAAAGCTAAAGAAATGCAAATATAATTATATGAAACACGTTAAGATGATTGAATCATTTACCGAAAATATAACTTGATAATTGTGATTAAATATAGCGGACGTTTTGACCAATTTCGTACATGTTTATTGCTTCGTAGAATATTTTATTTGGTTTGGTGAGAAAAATATTACGTGTACAATGATTGTATCTAGCAATTCTCTAGACTTTAAACCAACGTTATACTTAAAGCATATAGACTTTAAGCAAATATTACCGTTGAGAAGAGCGTTTTCTAATATTGCATGCTTAAAAGTATGCATTAGAGGTACTTTGCAGCTTTATAACACTTTAGTATTACGTTGACCGAGTTCTTCTAATGGTTAATTGGGTTGTGTCACTTGTCTAGACTTGCTTCAAGTCTCTTTCCTATCAATTTGTTTTCAATCTATAACCCCTCAGGACTTTGTTATAATAAAACAGAATCTGTTTGGTGATAACTGACCTTATCGCATATAATTATAACCCTGGGATACGGATTGCCATCCCTCTTTTCAATTATCAGGAAAAATTGCAATCAATTTGATTTCAGTACACTTGTTAAAAGTGTTTCAAACAAGATAGTATACGTTTTGAGGTTCAATCAGTTTCCAAAAAATAAATGTAACACCGAATCTAAGTTAATTGCTATGCGCATGAGACGCTTTTCTCGACTTGTTTTATTCAAAATCATTCAAACATGAGATTTGAATAATAAGCGTGTATAAATGTCTAAACTCAGCTAAGGATATACAATGAATATGTCAAAAAAACACCAAAATGGAAAACACCAAACAAGTTTGGCTACCGAACTTGAATAGAGGTGTTATAATTCCAGAGATTTGCCATTAATTTAAAGAACCATGTGGTTTACATGAAGGTAGTTTGCCTCTTGAAGTCTATTGATTATTTGATATATTTTAGAATACGAATCCATCACTCACGTCATCGTTGATTGATCATTGACAGCAGTTAAAAGGAAGTTTTAATTCATTTCTGATATGCATTTCATATCTGTTCTTTTAGAAATAATGGTCACGTAAAAAGAGATCAACAAAATGATTCTTGAGTATTTTCTCAGTTTGTGAGAGTCAATATATAATCATGAATATCTAAAGCACACTACTACTGTAATGATTTTAACATTTTAATTCCTTTAATGTTTCAACTTTTTAAATATGAACCGATGTGACTTTGTATGAAATCTTTATTGCACCGATATGGCTTTCCTACACCTGAATATATAGACAGGTGTAATGATTCATATAAACCTAGATAATCATATTGTCAATTTTGGGAACAGACCAATATCTTTTGTGTTGGAAACATAACCATATTTATGATATAGAACCGTCTGACTCGTTGTAATTATGCTGTGTGACGATCTCATTTCCTTCCTTTGTGTCTATGCAGAATCATTCTGACCGACAACCCAGAGAAGTCACAATAGAATACTCTTACAATTCTAATGTGAAGAAATGTCAAGTACAGACCTTCAATGTGTTTTCTTGTAATGATTGGTTAAATCTGATTTATTCACTTCATGAATTGGTTTGTAGTGGATATCTTGATATATAACTTTCACTTGTAAATATAAAAGAAATCTTGTAAGAAGGTATATGAATTTTGTCCAGTTCGTTGTTCTTAAATATCGTTTTCTAAATGTCCGTGACTTTTACGCAAATGAAATCAAAGCAGTTACAGATTAATGATGGACAATTTGCGTTATTTGGATTTTTTAAAATAATTTGTGAAAATTGTAGCATACTTTGAACAAACAAATGACTCTGATATTTATGAAAAAACATATCTTTGACCCTCCAACTATTTTAAGTCGAGCCACACTAAAGAGTATTGTTTAAATGGAAAACGCGTCTAGGTACAAGAATAAGTCTGAAGTTTTATGACTCATCCAGTGTTTTGGGTTTATATAATTTTTTTTTTGGGGGGGGGGGGGGGGGAGGGGAGGGTTCTGACCGAGTGAAGCGTACACTATTTATTGCTCTTTTGATTTTGTCGACCAGCGAATTTAAATGATTTTTAGTATAAACTTAATTTATCTTTACAACATATGATCTTTTACCTTTTTGAGTATTCTTTTAACAAATCAAGCAAACAAGGGCTAGTTTTTTTTTGTGACAACAATAATCGTTAATAGTGTCTGAATATCAATTTTATGGTTGATTATCACCTGGTTTCTAATTTGATTGCGGTTTATTCCCCAATATATTTAAAACAAACACATATATCACTCATTATTGTGATAACAGATGATTTGTAGAAATTAACAGCTTTGATGTCTGATAACATCAATCAGAAGGCATACATATAATCAATTGAGATAATCCTGTTCATGATTTGGTTGTTATAAAATTGTAACATAAAACAGTAGTATTCTAGTGTAGAAGAATGAGATTCCTTTCGTTAAAAATGTTCAAATAGTAAACATCTCCATTTATAACTCTGCCATTTTATCACACATATAAAACAAAGATTCATGTATTCAATGAAATGACGTATACCATAAAGCACACCAGAACAATATATTTAACACAAAACAGGCTACATACGGTGATGGTTACTATAGAAAAGAAAATGGAAATTCGTTCGGTCCAAAATTACATCTCTTAAAGATGAACAATAATAATTATTTTCTGAAATTATAAGATACAATAGTCTCGTCATATCAAACCTTAAAATTAACGTGTGCTGTCACTTTGACGTCTTACACATGTTATTGTAATGTTAAAGATGTAAGGACCCGACAATTTGATAAGGTTATTAATTAAGTCACTTTGTCGAAAAAAATATGATTTTGTTTATTTTCTTTTATAACTTCAATGTCTATATAGTCGATGATTGACTCTTAGATAAATAACCGTCTTACCATTATGATATTCAAGGAACGAACATTTTTTGTAGAAAGCTCCTGTGGCGGAAACCTGTCCGTTAAGTTAGTTATAAAATCGAGTTTTTCACAAAACTATCATCAAAAGTAGAGATGCTGGGTTTTCTGTAGTTTTTGTAAACTGAAATATCATAAATACGAAAAGAAAAAGTAATGTAAATATTGTTACTTTTTCTACTTATATCCGACACGTAGTTGTCTGATTTTGATATATTTTAATACATTGTATTCTACATTTCGAGGTCGAAGAGCCTTTAAAAAAGAGGTCTTATTCTGTTTTTTGCAACAATCATCCCTTCTGTTATTTAAGCTATAATTTAAGCATTTTTCATCATTATACCAAGGCGCGGTAGAATATTTTTCCGAGAGATTATCTATTTGACATTGCAAAATGATTATTGCCATTATCGGTACTAATATTAATTTTATGTTCAAAGTTTAAAAATGACTATGTATTGTAATTCATTCATTTAAACGTATGGTTTCGGATCCTTTAGAAATCAATGTTATGCTTTCATCAGACTGTAGATGACTCCTTTACACTAAATACAGATCATAATATGTTATGATTTATATAGGAAAATAATTTTGTTCATATAACTTAGAGGTTCACTTTGCACTAGCGTTCATATCAGAGGTTGTGTTATCTACATCTATATCTACAAGGTAAATCCACCATTTTCTATATAAAAAATGTTTTTACCAAGTCAGGAATATGACCGTTGTTGTCTACTGATTTGATGCGTTTGATGTTTTTAAGCTTTTGATTTAGCCATTTTATCAGGAACTTTTGTAATTTTCCTTGGAGTTTAGTATTTTTGTGAGTTTACTTTTTGATCGGTGCAGTTTTATAGTTGTTGTTGTGTTTTATACAGATCGTAGTTCTCAGGATTTTTTAAACTGATTTTTTTCCATTTGTTCGTATGTTTTGGCGTTATGCCATTGTCTAGATTTGGGAAGTTCGAGCACTTAAAAACAAATGTCACTATACAAATCATAGAGTCTGCTGTAGTCCAGTGTTTATCTTTGCTTGTCATAATTAGTTTTCCAAGTAAGACACCTTGTTTTCTCTTTACATTGTATCAAATGGTTCTACCCGGAGCTTTTGAATGCCTATTATAAGGTACAATGTGTTACTCGTAGTTGAAGGCTTAACCGTTGCCTTAAGATGTACATATACTTCTTGTATCGCCTTAATTAATATTTGTATAATTACAGTCTCACCATATTTCCTGTGTTTAAATAAAAAACAAAACAAATATAAAGTATCGTTTGTAGTACGTTGTTTATTTCAAATTTATATATCTATCAGCTTTTTTGTGCATTTATAAAATTATAAATAGTCACACATGCTGTAACTGTAATCAAGACATTGGTGTTTGTCCTTTGCCAGATATATTTAGATCGCGCTGATTTTGTTGTGTTTTATTTCCTTTTTCATTACGGACGTCACAATGATGTTCAAAAAGATCACACACATGTTTAGTGAAATATTTTTTAAACATGCATTTTTTTTCGAAATGTAGAAACGTCAGAGAAAGAATAAAAATGAAACATTTTTTTTCGTGTATATAACAAATCTATTTTAAGGATATCTGTCAGGGAAATAACTCAGTCTACTTCCGATTAAACTGGTCAATTCCATATGGTCTATTCTTGTCTTGGATATGTGAGACAGACTCCTAAAGGAATCATAAATCAGTACGACTACTGTTTTTGAGCATTTTATATCTGATATCAAATCACTTGATAAAACTCATGGCAACATTGCATCATAAAAACCTTTCACTATGTCTGGCCTTACGCTTTAGGACCAATGGAATATAGTTGATAGTTTTTAACATAACTTTATATGAAGTAAAAGAAATGCTACCGCTACATAAGCATATTTATTTTAAGAAATAAAAATGGTCATCTTTTTTACAACAGAATAAGATTTGAATTTGACATGTAGGTAATACAAATGTAATCCACATATAAATTTTAAAGATGTCAAAAGATCTGAAATTTAATCCTCGGATACTCGGTCATGATACTCGAGTACTCGCGAGTACTCGGATGAATCTTAAACGTCTAATGTAAAGTTTAGACTTTAGGTGGGATGCAGTGTTATTGCTAATACCTTTCACAAAAACAGACGTACTACAAACACAGCTTAATCCTTTGTTTTTTTTGTCAATTGAACAATGAATTACCGAATGTCGTTCCTACAAATAACATATCATAATAACAATTATTGTTTGTGTACCTGTTCATGAACCAAATTTCACTACAATCAAAAATATTTACATAGAATTCCGACAAAGTAGACTAAATATTAATCATCTGCTCCTGAGGAGCTGGTATTTTTTAAAATACGAATTGTCCATTAATTTGACAACAACAATATAGGACTGTTTTCGTGTTACTCAGTCTTACTTTTTCTGTGTTTTTTTTTTTTGCATTATAGTCTGTCGGATATTTTTTTAGCCATGCCGTTGTCAGTTTATTTCCGACTTTTGGGTTTGAATGACGCTCTCGTACTTTCGCCTATCTTTAAATTGTAAATTAAACAATGATAGTGATGTTACAAATACAGAGTAATTAAATTAATTTAAATGTACATATCATACCTATCACGTTTACATACATGATGAACAAACAAAAGTAAGTTTTTACGGCTTTTGATGAGTTACTTATTAATCCATGGAAGTGTTGGTCCGTGTACAAACACCGTTATAAATGTCTCTAATCAGTTGCATAGGGTTCACCACAGGTCACTTTGATTTTGTTTCTGTTTAGAAATATGATCTGGTCAACAATTTTTGACGAAAGATTGTTTGACGTTTTATTCTTTATTATATCAAGTTGTGCACATGAAAACATTTCCTATGACCTTGCTTGTACTACTATAACAAATAGTAACATCAGGATAATCATATCTATGTTGTTAATTGATTTTATTTAGTACTACGAAGAGATACTTCAACGAAACTAAAGTGAGTGGAAATGTGAAGGGAAATATCACAAGATGTATAGAGACAAACGAGTATCCGAGTACTAAAACTGTACTCGGGTAGTCGGCCTTCCGAACGAGTACTCAAGTACTCGTTGCCATCCCTAATAAATTTATATACATATCTAGTTAAGTTAATATAGAACATTCTAAAGAAATGGAAAAACGAAGTAAACAAGAAAATTCAATATCAGACCAAAACACTACACCGAAATCTAAATACGTAGCTGCTCAAACTCTATAACAATTTGACAAATACGAGCACTTAAATGTTTATGGGTCATTACATAAGAAGAGAAGTTGGTGTATGATTACAATGAACCAACTATATACGAGACACAAAATTTATCAACAGAAATAACATGTCAGGTTTCAAAAATGAGTTAAAGATAAACAGCATAACGCTTTCAACTAAGAGACCCTAACATCCCAGAATGAGTGGTAACAAATCTTGTAATATAAGGGGTAAATATATCATGCTATATATATTGATTGATAACCTTGCAAACTACTTTAAATTATAAATATGTGAAAGGTATGTAGGTCTCTGAACACTCCGATAACACAATAAAGACCCATGTAATACTTGATTGCTACCGTTATACTGGTAAATACTGAAATAAGTCAAAACTAAACTGGAGTTTTTTATATTCATGATTATGCATTACTGTTGATAAAATAATAATAAGACGCTGTTATAACTTATCTGATTATAAACCTTAACATTATAGCCTACTGAACGATATGTTGTAAATCACGACTAACCCTTATCGGACCTTCCACTTTCTTCTGAAAAGCTGAATTATCTTTATATTATTATTGAAGTTTAAATTAATTAACAGTTAAATTAAGTCTACTGGCATATGTATAATACATTACTAAATCGAGTATCATTTGCATGTATAGGTATAGCAAGATGTGGTATGAGTGACAATGAGACAACTCTCCATTCAAATAACAATTTATAAAAGTAAACAATTATAGGTCAAGGTACGGACTTCAACACGGAGCCTTGGCTCACATCGAACAACAAGATATAAAGGGCCCCAAATTTACAAGTTTAAAACTATTTAAACGGAAAAACCAACGGTATAATCTATATAAAAAACGAGAAACGAAAATATATATACTTGTTTAGTACCAGATTTTCGAATAATCGAAAACTTGCTGATATCGCATGTGGTTTGTTTAGATGAACGTTATTTTCTCACATCTGTTACACCAAAATTTACATTAAAGACATATCACTTTTTAAAGGGAAATATATTACATTTGTGTCTTCAAAAGGGTAGCCAAATACCACTTACCATGTCTTTATTGAACACTGTTTGACAATTGAAGCAACAGAAAAGTGGCAAATGAAGACAAAAATAAAGGCGGCAGTGGTATACCAATGTTCAATAGTCATAATTCAATTAGATTAGGCAAATTAAAATATGTGGTACTAACTGATAAAATTAAAGAATTGTTTTCTTTTTAAGGCGTGATAGCGTTTATCTAAAGTTAACTGATCATTAACAAGTTATAACAATAAACATCTGAAATTCACTATATATTATATTGTATTAATAAACCAAAAAATGTTTGAACATACTATTAGATAGTGCTAGTGACCTACTACGGTATATATGGGGTCAGTATATTCCATACGGGATGAGAGCGACAACAAATCACAACAGTACTGAACTCAGAGGAAAATCAAATCGGAAAGTCCCTTATCACATAGTAAAAATCAAATGAAAAAACACATCAAAAACGAATGGACAACAACTGGCATATTCCTGACTAGGTACAGGCATTTTCAAATGTAGAAAATGGTGGATGAAACCTGATTATATAGCGCTAAACCTCTCACTTTGTGTGACGAAACTTGAATCTCCATATGGAATTTACTGACCCCATATAAACCGTATTACGTCACTAGCACACTATGTAACGAATTTATTTTTACCGACTATGTTAACGTATGAAATTTAGGCTTGTGACCTATCAAAATGAGCAAGTCCTCAATACTGTTAGCATTAAGGTAACTACTTCCATTGATCCTACAAGAACATATGACAACAATAACAACTTGTTAGGTTTAAATGTGTTTTATGAAATTATTTCAATCTTAATCATCACTTACTTCGTCTGTTAAAACTTTTAAGTTTATTTCTCAGTACCGTTTTGTTTTTATAAAGGGACGTAACACCACTACTAACCGTGTATGAAATAAAACCATCCTTCCTACTAACCTAATATGAAATATACACGGTCTCCACTCGGACGCTTTTAACCAATCACATTCCTAGAAATGAATAGGAGGTAAGATATATTGTAGTCTCCAGGCGCCAGCTAAAATATCTATCCCTATCACATTATGTATGTGATTGTCATAAGCCAAGAGTCATACTTGTCTAAGGATTACAAAAATAAATATTTAACACAACATACTTAATCTTTAAATCCCCGTTTGCAGCAACTAAACAAGGTTTAATAGTGTAATGATTTAAGTGTCATTTGTAGTACAAGGACAGTTCACGTAACTTCTCAATAAATGATATTAGTTATGACTTTGTAACATGTTGTCGTTATATATTGCTATAATTGTAAAACAATTGGCACTGACATCACACGCGTAGTTTTGACATTATTTGTCGTTATATACAGATGGATTTATCAATATTTAAATTAGCAACTTACAATGGAACACAGCATTTATTTCAATTCCAAATTTGGGAAAGTAGAACTATTTTTGTAAATGATTGCAGTTTTATTAGATAAAACAAGGATATATATATCACTTTATCTGAGAAAAGAAAGGCGGGAGATGTCAAAGTGATATTCAAACCCTTGCGTATTACAAACTTATAACGCCAGGGAAAAAAATAAGAGAAAATAAACACAAACTGAGGTATACAAAAAAATGTTCCAACTAAAGACCTAAAAAACACGAACCATACCATCACAGGAGTAAAAAACACGAACCATACCATCACAGGAGTAAAAAACACGAACCATACCATTACAGGAGTAAAAAACACAAACCATACCATCACAGGAGTAAAATGAGGTGCTACACAGGATTTAACAGGCCCTGCTCTATTTATTTTTTAAAATGTCAAGTTCTCATACTGATACATTGTATCGTATTAAGATGCAACAAAAAAACCTAAGTTTGTTATTTTGCAGAATTAAAATCTACGCAAAATTGGAGTACTGGGATTAAGCCGGATTAGACCTAGATCAACATTTTGTTTTTAAAAAAATCGACATTTGTTTATTGTACATTCATTTGGGTTAGTTCGATGTAAAATCAAACTGTTTCTATCTCGATATAGTACTTAAACAACAATTGGATTAAATTCTGCAGACAATCTGCAAATGATATCATCTACACAATATACTGAACCAATAGCTTTCTGATGATTTAGATAAACACATTCATCTTCCAATAAAAAAGTCCAAAATAATTTATTATTCTAATGAATAATCGTTTAAAATGTCATTACAAAGTGATCTAAATAATTCCAAACAACGATAACTTCCATTCCATCGTGAAGTATTTACGGTAAACAAACATGTGAATTGAGGAGTTAATTAAACGTAACATCTTTATGATAAGATAGCATATAATTACATTAACACAGCTACGTCAAAATATGACCGTGAAGATATACAATGTCACTTATTTGTTACAATAACAATTAAATGCCCAATAAACGCATGACCTCTAAACGATAAAACCTTATTTAAATATGTATTGAATCGAAAACATAGAATTATAAGCGTGCGTAATAATCTTTCAATCAGTTTAATTGAGGTCTGGAGCTGACATGCTATTTAACTGCTAGTAGTCTGTTGTTATTAATGTATTATTGTCATTGTATTTATTTTCTTTTGTTACATCTTCTAACTCGGACTTCTCTTGAACTGAATTTTAATGTGCGTATTGTTATGCGTTTACTTTTCTACATTGGCTAGAGGTATAGGGGGGAGGGTTGAGATCTCATAAACATGTTAAGTCTTTGTTAGTCTTGTATGATTTTTAATTTTAGTTTCTTGTGTATAATTCGGAGTTTAATATGACGTCCACTAGTATACATATTTTTCAAAGGGCCAACTAAAGGACGCCTACGGGTGTGGGAGTTTCTCGTTACATTGAAGACCCATTGGTGGCCTCCGGCTGTTGTCTGCTCTATGGTCGGGTTGTTGTCGCTTTGACACATTCCCAATTTCCTTTCTCAATTTTATAATAATTTCTCTGTACTAAATGATATTTTTTGAAATACATTTGGAAACAAAATACTATTTATCATATGTACATATTACTCAGTCTTTCTTATGAATAAGACATCTGCGTTTATCAAATTTTTAACAGTAGCTTAGGTTATGCATTGTACAAACACTTTGATATTTTCATCTAGATTACCTGTATGATGTCTGAAGAGCACGTAGGCTTAAAGAAACATGTCATTTAGCAAATCTTCCAAAAAAGAAAAAAAAAAAAAAAAAAAATAGGGAATGTGCCAAAGACACAATAAGGTTTAATATGACAGCTGTTATCCTCAATGTAGCGTAAAATTTCTTTTTTAGTTTCCCGTTTGAGATAAAGATATCAGGATCCTGAAAAGGACATTTTTAGTATATTTTTCTTTATTAAAGTAAGTTCAACACGCTAAGTGTCTTTAGTGTACATACTGAAGTTGTCACTATTGAGAGACATTTGATCATAAAAAAAGGTATTCATTTTTGTACTCGATGTTGTTTCGATTGTTTTTTACTAATTTCAGTCATAAATTGTTTTTTTATATATATAAAAATATTAGCCCTACGGGTATACGTATATCACTTTGCAAAGAAGATCAGCCTATATAAAACAAAAATGCAATTAAAGCAAAGATAAAAAAAAACACTTTGTATTGTGTTCAAACTACAAAAAGTTGACCATACTTTGTCAGTTACAAAAGTTTACCTCAAAGCCACATTCAAATATATGATTTTAAAGCTTAACTTTGATCTTCGAACCTTGAAAAAAGGCGTAAGTTACCTTTCGTATAATTGAAAACCTCACGGCTCTATATATGAAACTTATACTTGTTTTTGAGAAATTTATGTTTATTATTGAAGGCCAGAAACTCGCTTTCAAGCTTACGAAATAAATTCTGTTAACCCCGAAGACAGTTTGATAACACAAATTTCGTAAAATTAGTTTTCTCCGTTTCTATTCAACGTAATTCGTAATTGCCGAGAACTGATATTTCAACGAGGTTAAGATGTATTGCAACATATTTTTAATAATAGCTTTTAACTCGGTATACAAAAAGCATGAACAACAAAAGTATGACACGCTCTCAATGAAAACGAGATAAAACGAGCAATAAAACTGCATTTCGAAACTTCACTAATAAACGTCAACTTTACAGGTGTTTGTAGAGGAACAGACACATATAATATCCTGGAACATTTATCTCTATCTATTATGTCTACGATGTTTTATTATATTTTTTTGGCATTTTTATATTAGTATTATATGCAATTCAATTGTAAAATCAATATATACAGTCACATGTTAATGAATAAATTTGTTGAATTACATTTTGCAATGTATTAAAGCGTTTATTAATTATCCGAACAATACTATTATGCTCTGATTGTATATCAACTGCTGTTATCAATCTTACCTGTTATGATGCGTATAAATATCAAAACTTGTCCACACTCCACTAGTAGTACATTCCCAAATTACTATAGCATAATGAGGTATCGACTTCTCTATACATACTACCAATCTAACTAACAGCCAAAATTTGTAAAGAGATCCACATTACAATTATAGTGAAACAGCTAAAGAGCCTACGTTTTTTGTTTTATTAACAACATTCAATTCTATTAGCTATCCGGAAAATGGATATGTTCATTGTTATAAGATAATTAAGATTGAAGTGATGTTTAATAGAGTCTGTTGTAGTAATAATATCTAACAAGATTAGTCCATTCTGTGTCTTCAAAAGACTTGCTTACCGATTTAATGATTTTCCGATGATATCAAGTAAACTATCTACCGGATATCCTGCTGTAAATCACATTTATTAACTTTATTACGTGTTTTGAGACAAAGATAAAGCTATCTTTTAAAGCCTTTACATATTGTCAGCAATTTGTTGGAGTTCGAACACAAGCTAAATATTCATTTTTCTGTCAGAACCTGTTATAAGTTATGTGTACATGGTTGCTGCTTACAAGACATAAACTATTAATTAGTAGAACTGCAGTTTTATCATAAGAACATGGTCACAAACATTCATCTAATGGGTTCATGCATGACATATTTCTAGGCAAACATTTTAACCTTATCAATAAATCTTTTTTCATTGTCATACTAGGTTTTTCAACGCTTATCCCGGAAAGCCAACTTTGTTAACTTTGAATATAATAAAATGTATTTCTATTTCATATAAACCTGGTTTTATGACTGGGTACATACCGAACATACAGAACATACCGAGCATACCAAACATACCTTACATACCGATAATTGATCATTGACTACTAAAACCAAGTGAAGTAGGACAACATAAAGATTAGGACACATTAAAAATTAAAAAGGTGTTTCTGGAATAACTTGCATCAGGTTGACTCGTACCGAAAAGGTTGGAAACCAGAAATATAAAATTTTAGAAGCATAAAAACCAATTCGTAAACGGGTCTCAATAATCAGCCTTAAAATCTATGAACAACTGTACCCATGATAATTTCAACGTTATTTTTTGCACATTTACAAAATAATACAAACTAAATTGTAATAAACAGAAAGTACATTATTTATCAGGTCAATACCGAAGCAAGGCCTTCTAGACGGACGCAACCATGTATGTTTTGCGTACGACAGGATTTATGGCTTTTAGTTAAAACTGGCTTTGATGTTCAGGTACAATGCAGTGACAGCGTACAACGTTTTTTTTTAAATTAAGTATATTACTTTCATAAGCATTAAAAGCAATTACAGCAAAACAAAATGCACAAAAGTATTTTGAATTATACATTACATGCACATGCGGGAATTATAAACTTATTTTCAGATTTATCGTAATTGCATGATTTATAAATTAAAATGTACGATCACAAATAATTCATGTATCAGTAAATATAAGAGTCCAATCACGGGTTTGAGCGAGCAAAATACAGTTATTTATATTAGTCAACGTCATGCACATTTATTCATTATTAATTGTCATTTTTCACATCTAACAAAATACAAAATCCCTCATGACCTTTGTCGGCCATGACATTTACTTGTTCTTATATCAAACAATACAATTACAAAATATATCAAAAGACTGCAACAAAACACGTTTCAACACGAGAAATTTAAAGAAGCAGGATCGGTTTAGTTTCCTTAAATATTTTCTTTTTTGAGAAAACCAATTTACATAACATTACATAACGTAAATTGCTTATACATCACAGTCGGTTTGCTTCTAAAGAGTGTTTGGGCGCTACTCTGATTTCTAACTTCAATTACTGAACGTTATATTCAGCTTAATTTGATATCACCACTGCAAAAGAATAACGATTTCTATTACAGATTAGTCTATCATTATCAGACGAATGTTTCATGTTATTACGGTGTATAAAGACCAAAAAATCAAACTAATGCAACTATGGGACAGAAAAATACTACGTAATAGTTTCTACTTTAAATAGGATGGATTGCCGATCCATATTTTCATTGTTTCTGTTGGTTGAAACAATGAGTGTATCGAAACGGATAATGTTTGAATATAACACAGGAACAAACATGATCGTGAAATAAAACATGTGTGTTCAAAAAGAAATTAAAAGTTAGCTTAGCTACATGAAAACTGTTGGTCAAAATAATTGTGTAATGAACTACAACATGCTTTCGTACTATTCCACTTTAACTTGTTCATGTTTTTAAAACTTATGGTCATGTTTAATTGTATAGGTGTTTATTCCAGAAACATATCGTATAAATATTTTAGGTTATGCTTTGAATGGAAATTATTAAACAACATGCTTTCGTACTATTTCACTTCACACTGTAGGCTTTAAAATATTTACGTGATATTATTAACAACAATGTGTTACTGTTAGTACCATCTTTAATGCAGATGAAAAAAGTATGACTGCGAAAAAAGAAGTTATCAATTATGTAAGAATTTACAAATGTAAAACATATTTTCTCAGTTTGAAATTATTCCATTTCATTTTTTGCAATATGTAGTGTTTTGAAAATCCCAGAACTGACTGACACACCATTTGACTCAGTTGAACAGATGCTTGTTAAAGTTCATTGTTCTTGTGCTTTTTTTTTTTACTTTGGCTACAAATATAGTATAGAAGATTTAATACTGCATTGAAGGTTTATGTTTTCCAAATTTCTAAATTTACTCGGAAAATATATTTCCGTTTACTGTTGATTTCCATTTAGACTGATGACAAAATTTTCTCTCCCGCTACGTGTAGTAATTTACTCTTTCCTAACCTCATTGCTTATAGTTAATAAATTTAAACGCAGCAATAAGAATGCCGTGTAAATATAAGACTTTGCACTGCTGAATAAAAATGTGGGTGGGGTTACTGATCTATGTTCACAAACAAAAATACAAAATAAGTGAAAAATCTATTTTTTGTTAAAATCAAAACAATACATCATCCAAAATTTAGAACCACATGGTTCAAGTTACAAATTTGCGACTTGAGTCATTAAACATATAAGTTTTTATTATAATGTTATGGAGCTGACGAATATATAATTATTTTAAATTCTACAAGTAAATTGTGCATACATTGGGTTTTTTGTTCCTATTACCGACATTTTAAGCTAAACCTATTGCAACTGATTTTAGTTCAGTTGCTGTTGTTGTTTAATGACTTTCATATTGTTTTTCGTAAATGGTTCTATTATGAATTTGGATGTTAATTGAGTCCAGGTTTCACATTAAAAACATTTAGTAAGAAACGCCCCTTCATCCTGGGTTTTATACCCTCTTTTAGAAATGACTGGAGCCGCCCCTGAAAAGTTATATCCACTTTTTTTTAATTTTGGTGGATTATGCCACAGACCATCATACCTCATCTACTTACTTTCATAACCCTGCCAATTAAAACATGAAATTGAGGTCACGGTCTGATGAACCCTACTAGACAGATATAATTACCTTACGGACAATTTTCACACTAGATTTTAGTTTCTTATTGCAAAAAGTATGTGCAAAGAGGACCTAACCGCGAAATTTGACCAATGAATCCTGAAACTGTTATTGGTTGTGGTATTTATTGGTATTTGATTTATCTATATTTTTTTTTATTTTTTATTTATTTATCCTGTAATTAGCCTTAATTTAGACTGATTTTGTCTCCTTATGCTGAATTTACTGAAGCCTGCAGAACACCCTCACCCAGTAAGAAAGGCAAAATAAACAAAATTTGTCACAAAATTTTAACCCCACAAATCAAGTTCAAGAGAAGAATCATTCTGAAAATTTAAAAAGTACATCTGTAAATCCGAAAACGGTATTGCATTATTTGTTTTCAGATTGAAACCACCTACCTCTCAACTGTCTTTGGAATTATCTTTTGTATTAAACATAGATATTATATGTTTGGAATCATGGTCTCCTTTTGTCACACACAAAGTTTAAGTGTTCGTAAGTTTGTGCTGATAATGTCAAGGTCATAATATCTGTTCGTTGTCCTTTGGTCTTTGTTGATATTTGCCGCATCGTTAATCATACCACGTGACATTAGTTATATATACATTTACAAATAATGGGTTGAACTAACTAAAAACAGAGCTAGCGCATTAACCAAAGGTTATTTGTGCACACTACAGGGCGCAAATCATGCTTACATTGACACATATCAAAAAATTATACCCCAAAACAAATGTTATTGCTTAGCAAACACTTAACGAGGTTACTTATGTAATGTGTCAGTTGAGTCATTGGTAAGCTCCATTCCAATCAGTATTGGTAACAGTCGGTAGTATATACACTATCATGAACACAATTTCCTCCTAAATGAGATTGGTAGTTTTTTATTATGTCATATCAGTCATGTTTAGCATGAACTTTAAAACTAATATGACGATTGGACAGATGTAATGGATTCTATTATTTGATCGTATTAATCTAAATGCAGCTTTATTTGTATTGAATCCATTAAGCGTAAAAGTGAAACTTATGTTATTGATTGTAACGATCTGACAAACCTTTCTTCATCTGTTAATCAACGACAGTCTTTAAAAATTTATAGATAAACCATTTTGTTCTGTTTATAACAACTATTTTCATTAATTTTCTAATTCAAAATCAGATAGTTTGATATATGAAATAGGAATTTTCTTAAATGATATATTTAATAATTCCATAGAGAAGAGTAGAAACAATAATGATCTCATATTTAAAAGTATATTATTATGCAGTTTATACAAATACCATTGTATTTTTTTAAAGTATGAATTAGTTTTGAATTCATCAAGATGGTTTTTTGTTAATGTTTTTCATTTTCTAAACTATTAATTTAACTTTCAAAATTCACAAGGGATCCATTATAAGAGTGATATTAAACATCAAACGTATTTCTGTATCGTTAGTTGTATAACAGACCATGTTAAGTACGGAACAGTTATCCAATAATTAACAATACTATCTAAATATTAAGGCAGTTTTTATACAAAATAAGAAAAATAATAGCTTTATGTTTTACATACCTTTATTGTTTTTAAAAAATCATTCAGATATTAAATTCTTCATAACACAATTGACCTGCAAATTTAGCACCGATCATTTGAAAACATAGTAAAAATGATTCAACACTATACGTGAACATTGAATAAAATGAAATGTGAAAATACCTTACCTTGAAACTACTGACTGTTATAACTCTCTAGCCTATCCTAAACATTTGTTATTTCTTTAAATAAATACAAAATAGTATTTTGACCCAATTTCCTTCAATAACTAGACTAAATGATGGGTATCCTTGGTAAGTGTCATTATATAAATAATTCCATACTAGAGGTTTGGGTTTAATTTAAAACCAATGATTACTAGCGACACGCGCGAGTTTGATTAAAAAGGCTGACTATCGGATTTTGTTATTGCAATGAAGACAAATAGTTACTGTGGACAAACATAATTTTATAGCTTAAAGGACGAAGCATGTTAAATGTTGAAAGGTTTATAGAGATGAGGAGAGAAAAAGTTATAAAATGGTCGATTTATGTCTTTTTAGATAAACAAAAACGTTATTTAAAGGTTACATACTCTCTGATAGGTTTACGTTATGAAAGAAGATTAAATGTACTTATTAAAACTAAAACGTTCAAAGTTCAGGATTCGAATCATTGTTTTGTAGAAAAAAAGGGAGAGGAATAATGAATCATCAGAGTTAAATTAGTATCGAGCTTCTTGGGTAAATTTTTTGGGCTAATTGTTTTCTGATTGAATGTGATATAGCCCACTGTGTCCATCGGAATCCGCTACGGGGTAGCGCAAAAAGACAAAAGTAACAAAAAAAAAAGAATAAAAAGAACCTGTACTTTGTTCATTACTATTTCTCAGAACTAAAAATTATTTCAAACTGAGTTAAGAAACAAACAACTGGTAGAAACGATTTCCAATTACAAAAAGACAATATTGAAAAGATTTAAAGATGACAGCAAATTTTCCCATATCACACATTTAGACAGAAGCTCAACTGATTAGATCAGACAGGCTAAGAAACATGAGCTAGTGTTAAACAAGTTTTGTTATTTTATAACACTTTCCAATTAAATAGATCAGAAACGTATGAAAAATTCAATAAAAGGCAATAAGAATAAACAAAACAACGTTAAGATTCAACCTTTGTGGAGCACATTGGGCCACTGTTTTTTGATATTTTTCAATTTTTGCAATTACATTTTCAGTTTGTTAAATTTCCTACCTATGGGTTTGAATATCCATTTCTTACTATGGCCTCTCTTATAGTTCTTCAGTTGTATTATTGGGTTTGGTTCATATCGTTGATTCTTCAACTTTTTGTGTAGCGTGTCATGGTCTGTATAACATCTTATATCAAGTATGGAGGTTTTCATGTTTCTTTCACTTAAAGTTAAAACTTTCATTTTCCACGTGGTATATTTTTTTCTATTACATTTATGTTATATTTGCGGCGAAAGACTTGTTCACTTTAGACATCAATAATTCCTATTTAAACATAGAGGATAAAACAGTTTCATCAAACTTATCCAACAATGATGTAATGATCTGGTAAAAGCTGAGGTATGACCTTAAGGCACAGTTTGATACCAGAGCCGAAAAATAGAAACGTTTATTTTGTTCAATATCTCGTTCACATAATCCCAATATGCAAGACAATTGTATTACTTTGTCGTTTCCGTCGTTTATTTCGCCTAGTTGTAATCCACATCCCTGTGGCAGTGACGGTAAAGTAAAGTTAGTATTGTGTAAGCGTCATACTGACAGACTTTACTGAGGTATTCACTCTTATGTGTATTGTAGCTTCAAAAAAACTAGTTTGGTATATCCAGGTCAATTCTTGTTACAAAAATAAAATAAACCTTATAACACAAAGACCCTCTGGAATGAGGTCATTAAACCTGTTAATAAAATGACCTTTCAGAATGAGACTGAAAACTCATTTTTCCTGTCAAATATTGCTATTTTAGAAACATTACTTAATTGGATATAACTAGAAATAAAGCGATATTCTTATTGCCTTTTATTGAATTTTTCATACGTTTCTGATCTATTTAATTGGAAAGTGTTATAAAATAACAAAACTTGTTTAACACCAGCTCATGTTTCTTAGCCTGTCTGATCTAATCAGTTGAGCTTCTGTCTAAATGTGTGATATGGGAAAATTTGCTGTCATCTTCAAATCTTTTCAATATTGTCTTTTTGTAATTGGAAATTGTTTCTACCAGTTGTTTGTTTCTTAACTCAGTTTGAAATAATTTTTAGTTCTGAGAAATACTTAATTGGATATAACTAGAAAGAAAGCGATAACATTTTACATTAGTTCCGAAAACTGTTATAACTGGAATACAATAACCCTCTTTATAAGAAAACCAAATCTGAGAATAAGTTTAGATAATAGGTATAATGTTAAATGTCTATTGATATGAAAATAAGAAGATTAAGGACAAAATAGACATAAACGTAGCCTTGATATTGGTGAAAGTGGTATGTTTTCTTACAGAGATCCAATTCAAACGGTTAAAACAAGAACATCATTGCATTTATATCGCTTTTCAGAAAATGGAACCTTTTAACCACTACATATATATATATGTATATATTATATTGGCAATATCATTACTTAAAGGGAACACACGCCGATAAATGCCGCATTATATGACAAATAATGTTTTTCTTTTAATATAACGTGTTTCCGACTTGAAAGGTTCCGGAAACTCAACATTATTAAACGTTGAATTAATTCTGGCAGTGCTATCTTAGAACCAAGGCTTACTCCATCAATGCGAAATATTCTCAAAAATGTGAAAAACTTTGTATTTCTACAAAGACTCATGAAAATGTAATAAAATATTCTAGATTCCACAAACTGTATCGTATGGCCTTAAGGAGGGATACTTAATTGGATATAACTAGAAAGAAAGCGACAACATTTTACATTAGTTCCGAAAACTGTTATAACTGAAATACAATAACCCCCTTTATAAGAAAACCATAACAATATGACTTATTCTAGAACAAATGTCAAGATTATAAATGCACCAATGAAAACTGCTGTTTTGATTAGGCCAATTTATTTTTATCAATACGATACTTAAACATTTTAAAAACAAAGCACAGGAACCAATAGGCTCAAACCCTAATGTAACCTTAAACGAGTTCATATTAAATATCATTATGTAGCTTTAAACAACATTTATTTTCAAATTCATTAAAATAGAATAATTTGTTGTATTAATCTTTTTAGGGCATTCAAAAACTTAAGATTTATTTAATGTTTAAAAGACATGAAATAACAAGAGAGGGAAGATACCTTTGCGACATTCAACAATCGTAGGTCGAGAGAAGCTGACGTTCCTATGTCAAATCACAAGACTACGAAAGACAAACAAGTTGACATACCCAACATAGAAATCTTAAGACTGAGAAACACGAACACCTTTCAAAAATTGGTGGTGTTCCCGGGTAATTTGAATTGGTTAAAAGTAAAGTAACTAAAATACAGAACTTTAAACAGTATTCAAATCGGAAAGTTTCTTATCAAATGGCAAATTCGAAAGCCCTAACACATCAAACGAATGAAAAACAACTGGCACAGGTATTTACTTATATAGAAAATAGATTAAACCTGGTTATATACATATCTAAACCTCTCACTTGTATAAAAGTCAAATAAATTTCAATTGACAACAATGTGTGAACAATGTGTGAACAAAACAAACCAACAAAGTAAGTAAAAATTAAAAAAATAGTTCTCGAGCAGTCAACATTGTGCCATTATCCTAATCTTAATCACTTTAAAACAAAAATATGTGTAAACAACGTGCATGTACATTGTGTTGCAATCTAGAAGTGCAATTTCTCGGATGATATCGAAATCAAGGAAAAGAGAACAGGAATGCTCTCACGAGAGTAAAAAAAAATATCCGTGGTTATTCGAGACACAAATATCACATGTCGGCATTCAACATGTGATGGTGTATATAAAACTTTCAAATAGATGTTATCAATTTAACTATTTTTAACTCTTGTAAGCAACAACCCTTTGTCAACGTGTCAAATATAGGGTTTGAGCTGTTTTGAATTGCTACTTTCAACATGAGAGCTAAGAGGTAAACTATTTGAGGTGCTATAATATGATAAAACAGTCCGTTTTGTATTAAACATTATCCGTTTAAAGAAAAATATGGATTCACAAATCCTGTAAGTGGTTTATCATACGTTCTTTTTAATTTCAATCGCCAACATTTTGATTAACTGTTGATGGTAGAAAATCCATGGTGCTTAATTAAATGGATCAAATAGTTTACTTTTGTCATGTAATAATCTCATATATAATGTTTTATGTCCTTAGTAATGATCATCCCTTTTTTTAAATCCCAACTGTCGGTGCAAATTACATAACTTGTCAAGCTATGCGTTTAATGTATATTCCCTGATTTCAATAATCTTTGCCTTGCTGTTATTTGTCCTACATATATTTATAGCTATACATTTGTTTCCAAACTCGTCGTAGATAATATGCCATTTTACCATTAGAGAACATGACTTTTTCGATAACCTTTGTTTAGGGAAAACTTTAATGTAAAAAAAAAACAAGCATACTTCAACAAAAGACGTTTGATGTTTATTTCTATGTGAAATCTTGTGAGAGTGAAGATAATATAAATGAGTATTAACAGGCTATGGCGCTGGATATAATGGTACCAATGTATGAAAATTTAACCGAACCTTACACGCACTTTAATGAATATAAAGTACATTGCAGTTTGATTCTTTATCGAGTCATATGACCAATCACCGACTATCTCTCTTTATTACAGCCATGTGAAGTAGACACATTTTTAAAATTAATGACTTCTATAGTATGTCGTTAATCTGCTTTGACTCGATTATAACAATATATATTACAGATACATTTTTCTGTTAGCCATTTCCAATCTTACATGCTCTGTCTATTGATCAGTTCCATTTTAGATAGCTCACCTTTGTAATGGTCGTTAATTGTTATCAAATGGTACCAGGCTTATAAATTGATACACCGAACGCGAGTTTCGTTTACATACGACTTCTTAGAGACGCCCAGATCAAACTAGTTAGAAAGCCACGCATACAAAAGTTAAAGAGCATTGAGAAACACAAAATCATTTATTAAAACTATGCCACGAAACCCTGATAGTCTTGTTTGTTTTTAATGATACTCATACATAACAAATGTGTTTTGATGATGAGTACACATTCGGTGATATGTGTCATTTGTTGATGTTAAAATCTAGGAAAAGTGGGCGCCATTTTGTTCACATAATTCAGATATCACATACGCATTGGCACTCATACCGCATCTTCTTATTTACATAATTTGGAATTGGCGCTGGATATATTGGCTCCAATATCTGACATATAAACTGAAGTTATCACGCATTTTAATGAAATAAAGTACATTGCAGTGGATCCACAATGGAGTCATATGACCGATCATTGACTATCTCTTTACATCACATCAATGTGAAACAGACACATTATCACAATAAACGACTTCTACATTATATAAACTAAATGATAAATGCTATTTTAAGAAATATAGGTCGTTCATCTTCTTTAGAAATGAAAGCTAGAGTAGTTTATAACAAAAGATATTACGGAGATATTTTTGTATTATCAATAATTAATCTTGCATGTTATGTCAGAATTAAATTGCATATTGGTCATGCAAATAACATGAAACTATCTATAACAGCAAATGTATAATAAAATATTGAAATAAAATATTTAATTACACCAAATGCACAAGCTTCTAGAAAATACACAGCGTATAAAACCTACCAGTCTTCAACATTGAGCAACCGTATTTTTGTATAAACAGAATGTCACAGCATAACAATTGAATATTCAGCTTCAAATATGACAGAAATAGAAGCACAAGTCTTTGGTCCTTATTTCAGGCGGATTGATTTTTGTTGTGACAAAATAATAATCATTTGAAGTTAACATATATTCAAATGTCATTTCAAAATCATCATTAAATAACTAGAACTAGATATATGATCAGCATTCCCGTTATGTGGAGCATAGCTAGTTGTAGTAAAGTCGTTATTAAATTTTGTCATACAAATGGAAGTTTTTAACGACCTTGACTGGCTATACGGCCTTTTCACTGTCGACTGATTTTGTCAAAGAAATATTGTCTTTTAATTCCAAAACCATCGATCAAGTTATTGATAATGTAAATCCAAAATGTAAAAAAATCTTTGAAAGGGTTGAAAAAAAAAGCCATAAAATCGTCAAATCTTCAAAACAAAATTCGTAAATAAATTTAGAAAACCTACATTTCTCTACATGAATTGACCAATCTGTGACCGTGTTGAAAAACGACGTATTATGCAGCTTTTCATTGCAATGACTACACGTTTATTTCAAAGTGTGGTGTTGTTTAGGTCACGTAACTGACCATAACCGATTTCCAGTACGTTTTAGCTGTCTAGGATATTTATCTAATGTGATTTGTTTTTGCATCTAGTAACTATTCCTCTGCACGTAATTTTTTATCTAACTAGTGCTTTTAGTTTCATATATGATTTAATTATCGGTGTTTGTGATAAAGCTTAGGTTAATAACACAATGACTTACCCATTTTAAGACCGCCAATAATTCTTTAAAAGCATAAGGTTATTCACTTTTCATTGAGGGCGATTTTGTTACATTTGGCAATTGGTATTTTCTATGTGTATCAAGGAAATTGGCACATTGTAATAAAATTAGATAAATTTGTTTAGTATGTACTTAAGAAATAGTCCTTTCTCACATCGTGACGTCAATGTTTTAGTATTCATTACCTTATATATTTTAAGAATGCTAATTAGAGTCTCGTGCATTTCTACGGAGAATTATTTCGCATTGTAAATACAGATGTGTTTCCATATCATTATGAACCTTAATTATGATCTTATATCGCTTACAAAAATATCGGTTGGATTATATTTTGTACAACTCATTCTCAAAGGCCTAGTATTTACATTCAGGAGCCTGTAATTAGGTGGTTGTCTTTTGTTGTTTTGTTACACATTTGTTTACGGTATTGTTTTGTACATTAATAAGGCCGTTAGTTGTCTTGTTTGAATCGTTTACATTTGTGATTCCGGGACGTTTATAGCTGACTCAGCAACCTGAGCTTTTCTTATTGTTGAAGGCCGTAATGAGACCTATAGTTGTTATTTCTGCGTCATTTGGTCTCTTGTGGAGATTTGTCTCATTGGCAATCATGCCACACTTTCTCCTTTATATGAATGGATGGTTGTAATAGATTTTTCGAGTTGATACAGTAAATTTCAAAGGAAATCTAACCAAGTCAGGAATATGACAGTTGTCCATTCGTTTGATCTGTTTTATCATTTGATTTTGCAATTTGATAAGGATCTGTCCGTTTTGAATTTCAGTTCAGTTTTTTTGTAAGGTTACTTTTTCGTACAACACTTAAGGATAGTATATAACATAAAATGAAACTTAACTGATAAAACAGTTCAGTATAACTATTACTTATAAAAAAAAACGCCAAACAACACTACACACTACACATGAGTGTCCGAAAACATTGTTTTTAATCCCTTGATAATGGTTGTTGCTGTTTTATTCTATCATCGATCGGGTCAATTGAAATTATTGGAAATGAATTTTGTCATTAGTCTTTCTGCCTCTTTATGTTACTTTTCAACGATGAATAAATTGGTGCTGTCAATTTGTAATAACAATTAAACTATCCAAATTCAGTAACTTCTTATATAATTATGAATTTAGTTATACCCATCGATTTGTGAGTTCCATTTTTGATAGAATAACCACCAGATTACCAGAGAAGTGCATGTGTTCGACTTTGTTTTAGGACATTTCATCAATAAGCAGAATCCAATATTCCTTGAGATTTTTACTTGCTGTGTCATAGATCAACTAGTTTGGGCATTCACTACTTTAAAAGTGTAACTAAAAACAATTAGATGATCTATTCAGAAATAATTGCATTAGCTCCATTGACCTGAATAGTAAACCATGAACGATTGCAAAGATTAAATTATGTGTAGAAGAATACCATTTTCTTATAATTTTGCAGTGTGATCCAATATTGTAACTGTATGATATTTTCATACTTGCTTATCTACAATGAGCTATTTTTCCGATGGAAATCAAATTCAGGTTGAAAAAAACAGCAATAATTTATCAAAATTTCTATAATGAGTTAGGTATTTACAAGGAATAACTATCGTCTGACAAGGAAACCAAGATACTGTAATAATTCTTGAAGGTTACTGTAAAACAGTTTTGTATTGGGAGCACAACTATATTTGGCGTCATGAAAGTATAAACAAGAATAAACAAGACATGTTTCAATTATACATTGTAGTTTTTAAATGCACTTCTAAATAAGTGGCCGAACAGGCTTGATCCATTCAGATAAAGTGTCACACTTTTCTAATTCACGTCAGAGATCTTATCTGAACGCAATCGCAACGTGAAGTTCTTTTAGTTTGCTAGACAGGGAATGAAATATTTGTTGAATCTGGTTGGTACATTTTAGGATGTTAAAGAGGTCAAGGTCCCCGGTTATAACATGAATAGCAAACCTATTATGTATGATGATGATAAAATTAGAGCTATTTGAAGGTTTATTCACTCGGATAATGGTCTTTATTACAATATTACAAATCTTGGATTTAATGTAGTTGAAAATGAGTAAAGTAATACGTTTCCACTGGTATAGATGTAAATCTCAGATCATGTTCAGAGTGTTGTACAGTTCTTAGCTATCGTTTAACAAAGGTCAGTTGCTCGTTTTTTAAAATTGTAATTTCTCTTGTTGAAATGAAAAAAAATGAACAACGCCTGGTAAAATATTATACTGACTAACTTCATACGATAACACAAAAAGTTAGGTGATATGATACAGAAGAAGAGAAATGAAAGACATTTGGAAGTTCCATTATTATTTTTCTTCTGAAATTTTTAATTTCTACTATCTAGATCTGCTTTTTTGGGGGTTTTCTACCGCCAAGGTGGAAGGTTGAAATCACATAAAACAATGTCAAATAGTTATCAAAGGTACCAGGATTATAATTTAGTATAAAACAATGTCAAAAGTAGAGTACACAGAAATAAATAAATAAATGATGGTCGTCAATGATTTGAAATATGTGTCGCATTTAGAAGAATAAAAACGTAAATGTTCCTTGTTAACATTATAAAACTCATAAAAACTTCCAGGTTTGTAATTTCATACATTAGACGCGTTTCTTCAATTTTGTACTTGTTTGGCTTTATCAATATTTTGATATTAGCGTCACTGATGAGTCTTATGTAGACGAAACGCCCGTCTGGCGTTCTAAATTATAATCCTGGTACCTTTGATAACTATTCGTCTACAAATGATCCTTGAGTGAAGATCGTATCATAAAAGGTTACAAGGCCGAATAAGGTACAGAGTTGAAGGGCATTGAAGATCGAGTCTCGAACAGTGTGTGTGCTCAATAACGTTACGATTATAACAGTGAACCGACGAATAGTAAGTTCAGAACGCATGTCGAAATAAGCGATCTACTGTTTTTACCGGTAGCCACCAAATATATTTGATCATCATCACCCATAATTACTTAAACGATTGGGTTCAAAGTGTTCATTATTGGAAAAGAATAGGATAAAACATGAACATACTGTTATTTTGTAATATCATTTTCAGTTTTATTATTGAAGCTAGTTGTATGACGGTAAGTATGTGAATATGTTTTTTTTTATATATACAATATAAATTTCTTTGATTGTTTAGAAGTTAAAAGTAAGCAAATATTATGAAACTGTTTAAGGTTACAAACTGAATAGAATTATAGTTAGACAATTTTTATTTGATACTACCTCACAATTTTTATATGTAAAATACCTCTTTTCCTTAGAAATATTTCATAAAGCTGATTGAGTAGCCATAATGAGTACAATAATGATAATATTTCATCTCTGTGTCGTATTACTATACAATAAACTGTTGCTGGACATCATAATGCATTTGCATTTTGATGACTGTTTATTGTAGTGTAATACAATATAACGTTTCTGTGCTACTGCAATCAAGGCTTAAATTGTAACATCACAGATTCATAGGCTTCGGTGAAGATATCAATCAAAATAACGCATTAGATGATATCACACGACTGTCCGACGGAGATTGAAATCAATATGAACATTTTTTGTACAAGTTCCTCAATATTATACCCAAGTTAATCATATCAGTTTAATGTGTTATTTCAAACAATTTTTGTCTTGGTAGTACACAATAACCCGTTCACTTTACTTGTGTTAATAACACAGGAAATGTTGTATTCCCTTAGTGCTGATAGTATCGAGTTATGGTAGAACTATTTGCAATTGATAGAACACAAGTTATAAGTCATTTTTGTTTTAAACAGAACAACATTATATTTTACATGCACTTTTACCAATGATTTGATTGCTTATAATGATAATAATCAATTTTAATTGTAACTGTAATGAAAAATGTCAAAATAGAAATTAAAGATATTGGTTTTGAAATAAGGAAAATGTTTCAATTATTTGGTATTGAACATTTACTTTTATTAACATCAAATATGATATGCTGCTGTAAATGCGACATCAAACGAAGATATTAACATTACATATCATGAATTTAACAACAATGGGCGAAAGGGAATACAGAGAAGCACTCTGTTTACAATTTTTGGTTAGAATATACATTATTAAATTCACATCAAAGTCTAAAAACGACAAGTGTCATTATAAATGTTGGGCTACGTGAAAGTGAAATGAAATGTATAAATGTCATAAAAGTAAATATATCCGTCCCAAAAAACTTGTTTGAATTATTTAATATAAAAAACATACTATCATCTAATAGATGGTGTTTTGTTGTGTCTATTTGATTTTGTAGAAATCCATCGTAGTGTATAGTGTACAGAAAGAAGAAATGCTTCTGATATATGGGATTCAACAAATCTTCCACCGGATTTCAAGACAGAAAACATTATCGCGCTCAATCCTCAACTTGCCTAGGACAGTGGAATTTCGAAAGGCCCTGAATTGTCAGATCGTCTAAAAGAAAATTCAAATCCTAATCATCACATGACGTCTGAATACTGTATACGAAGAAAGCATGACATTGTCCAAAACCAAAATACAAGATTCAACAGTGAATTGAAACAAAGGATGCTTTGAAAGAATGTTGAACAAGCAGAAAAAATTAACCGATCACGAGTTGATTGACCGTTATTTAATATCGGTGTCACAGCTGACCACGGTAGCGTTCCAATTGTTGTAACCTTACCTTTTCCCGCTTCCATCGAGTATATCCTCGCCAAATGAGACTAATAATTGAATTTGTAATTCAAGTAGTTAAAGTAAAGTTCTATAACAGCCAAAATAGACTGGAATTTATATTTTGACAGAGATATCTAGATTTGAAGCCCTATCTTACAAAAAATACACGATAGAATATAAAAAAAAAAATTGACACAAGATGTAATCTCCATTTAACATATTACCGATTCTATTTCAAGTTACACAGATTAAACGGATACGTGGTAATTCAAATTAATTTGATTGTCGGACTGTTGGATATAAACCAAACGTCACAATAATTCTGCTGTCAATTTCTTATTACTTATTCGAACAGCGGTATACTGCTGTTGCCTCTATGTATTCAAGTATCCGCTATATTGAAACTAGTGTTGCTACAACAAGCGTTAAAACAAATTTTAATGTCATACGAGGATCTATAGTTATTGACATCCTTGTCATAGTTTGATAGAAATTTTACTGAAATTTGTAGTATTGGCAATACTCTTCTACATCTCCTTGTTTATTTCGTACGAACTGTCAAAAATAATATCAAAGTGCAAGTGGAAAATAGTATGATGTTTTGTGTCAGTTCAATAAGTTATTTTGAGCGAGTGTATCATCTATCAAGTAGTTTATTTAGTTGCAATATGATTTTGAAATAAAGATATGTCTGCGTAAACACAACGTATGATAATTTTGAAATTGTATAAGAGATATTTTGATGTACAAAACATTTGTAAATGCTCCTAATATCAAACCGAACAAATAATTTTGATAATTTATGATTGTATGTAAGCAATTATCATCATTTCAATTCACATTTGATAACAATATTTGAGATGTTGATCTTACAAAATGAATTTGAAATCTCTAAAGATATTAAAAATCAATCAAAGGACGTATTTCGAAGAATACGCAATATGATAGTAAAATGAAAACATAACCAAGAGCAATATATCCAAACAACAATGCACAGAAAACAAAAGATTGAAAACCATTCACTCCCAAGGTGAGTTCAGACGGTCAACATATTAAGGAATATACTTGATAAGTAGAATTCAGAAAATATTATATATTGAATATTATGTTCCGTTTAATTGTTTCGTGTTACTATAGTTATTGTTAATAAAAACCCATATACAATTTATCTATATTCAACAATTGCAGTTCAATTTTAATATTTTATCAACGTAAAAGTCATACATATATTCCATAATTTCTTCAATAAACAACAAAATCATTGATAATTTCAAAATTAATTTTACTTCCCACTTTTAGAACCTTTATGGCTGACTGTTTTGTTAGTATTGCATCACACAAGAGAACATGTAAAAGGTTAATTGATTGTTTTATTGGTTGTGATGTCATGGAATCAGTGTTATGGTTTCTTAGTTTGATTTAGTTCACGAAAGTTAATTAATGAACTAGTCGACGTTTCCATACTTTTTAAGCAGAAACAATTAGTTGACAGTACAATTTGGTCAATTTCAAATTTTCCTAAATTCAAGTAAAGAATACCAAGCAAAATCCATATTTTAAAACTGTCATAATACGAGATTTCCTTATGATAATAGCTATGTTAAGAATGTGCTCATTAAGAGCAGTTTGGAGGTTGCCAAATATCAAGAACAAATCCAGTCTATGATCTTTAAAATAATTGTATAGGTAGCTGCATGAGTTCCAAATAGTTAACAACTATATATTGTGACCTCACACTTAAACAAAATAAATATGTATATCTGTGTTTCCTAGAACATTAATGATTATCTTATTGATTTCAATTTTTCCTTATCAAACAAATACAACTATAGCAAAATTTAATCAAATGTTCAAAACTACTTATGTGATGTATCTCTTCTGTTTGTATGGACTAAAAAATAATCTTTGGACTAATCACACAATAAATCATTCAGCTTTGATATTTTCTTACCTTTATCCTGTTGTGATATCCCTTATTTTGGATCTTCATTTTCTTTCTCAATCAACTCTTCTCAAATTATACCTTGCAGCTAATCGTATCAATTTTCTCTCTTTTTAGCATTTTGCATAAAAATTGTATTGACTGAATACTGTTTGATCCAAAATCGTGTCTAGATTAACCTTTATTCGGAATGAGTCTCTGTCCTATATTCGTTATACGTTTTTAGGATAATAAAACAGAAGTGATTAAAATCGGTAACAACTTCTAATATAAAAGTCGATGCCGGCTTCAGTCATATAATATACATCATATGTTGTTATAAGACCCAAAACATTCAACCAAAGCTCATAGCTATAAACTCCATAATGTATGAGCTACAATCACTCTATCAAATTAAGTTTTAATTTAAAATGCCTATCCAATAACAATCTAATCCAATTTTGTGTTGTATCTTGACAGTAACAAAAGTCTTACTGAAATACGAGGAACAAAGTGTCATTATAACAAAAACTCAAGAGAACTTAAAACCGTCTGATGAACCCATATACGCAATCACCTAACATTGATCATTTTGAGCAATATATTCCAATTTAGAGTCAAATTAATCAGAAACTAGATCACAAGTTGTTAGGTTATGACCGGTCAAGGTTTCTTGGTTGGGAAAGTCTTGACAGAGTATTAACATTTTGTTGATTATTATAAAGTTGTGTCAATAACCAAATATACTTAAAAATAAAGTGCTATTTGATTGTTATAAAACAAAAAATGTACAAATCGTTATCCATAACAATACAAAAAAAAAAATCTGCCCGTTACCTAAAAACAATGTTCTGCATTGTTTAAATACTTGTATTTATGTAACGATCGCATGTTTTTGTTTTTCGTTGACACTACAAGAATGAATGACATTTAGACAATAACTTTTTCCAAACATACAATTTGCTGTAATTCGTATATGCAACCTCAGAATATGTTGAATGCTTAGCATATTATCTGTCTAAGCTATGTGTATAAATTCATTTTAATTTGGCACTTTCAGATAAAGACATTTCACAAGATGAATTTATACATCCAAAATGTCTTTATGGCATCACGTTATTTTACACAAAATATGACCTACCATCGTTGCCCGAGACTTGTAGAGCGATGTTAAATGATATTTTTATGACATGGCATTTAGAATTACAAATGTGTCAGTAAATTAATGAATTTTGTAGTTCAGGAATCTGTCTTCAATATTATAGCTTGTATTAACTTTTACGTTATACTTGTAAAAATGCCTTACAATTAATAATTTTTAGAAAATTTTACAGAATAATTTTTACATTATAATCAACTGACTAATTTATCACATCGTCAGACTTTTCAATGCAATGCAGATATATTGACACAAATCTGAAATGAAATTTAGATATACGTGTATCATGTTTATATACCTATACATACATAGTTTTGTTAACACAGATATTAAGGACCGCATGCAATTAGCATTAAAAGGTTGGAAACCAATGATATTTCTACAAGAAATCAAACTGGAAAATCTGTTGGTTAATGTTTGATTTAAAATGTTGCTAAAACTTGTAGAGAACGAGTTCTAACGCGGGGTAATGAGGATGAAGATTATCATCATATTTGTCTAACGTTAGATTTGGAACAAATGTATGATGTGAAGGGGTGGTATTTTTCTCAAGTACACCCCTGAATACAACATATCTTTTAAATTTACCATGAAGAGTTGGTCAATTAGCATACAGATGTAATCCTTGAAAATTTAATTCCATGATTTATTAGATAACTATTTATCTAATAAAGAAATCTGCATAACACAAAGAACCAATCACTTGGAAAATTGAATTAATAGAATTAATCTTAAGCAATCGATACATTTAAACGACCAAGGGAGGTTCTTACATCACAACCAAACATTTGAAACACAGAACAGTAACATATTTAGTTATTAGTGAGAGGAAAGATACCTGATATATATGTTGCATAACAGTCTATCTTCATGTATCTTGAGTTTTGAGAAAATATGTCCAAGTAAACAAAAAGGGGGACCAATGGATGAAGATGTTTTAAAAAAAAACTGAATATATTTGAAACTGTCTAAAATGTAATATTATAGATATTTGAATAAATGCTTGTTTTATTTACTGTATTTACTGTTATTTTAAAATTCATAATTGAAAAGTCATTGTAGTATGAGTTTTCTTATTATTTTAAGTCTTTTAGTTTTGATTAAAATCTATATAAAAATTGCTTTAAATGTATGTGTTATTCTTTTTTTTTTTTTGGTTTCAAATATTAACTCATGTGATTGTGTGTCTGTTTTTGTTTTATTGGCATGTAAACACCTAATATAAGAGAAACGAACTTTTGTTTTTGTTTGTTTTGTTTACCCATCGTTGTCAATATTATGGAATTTGATGCGACTGTCATACAAAAGAGGGACGAAAGATACCAAAGGGACAGTCAAACTCATAAATCTAAAACAAACTGACAACGCCATGGCTAAAAATGAAAAAGACAACCAAAAATCAGCACAAATGACACAACATAGAAAACTAAAGAATAAACAACTTGAACCCCCCAAAAAATTAGGGGTGATCTCAGGTACTCCGGAAGGGTGAGCAGATCATACAAGTGAGTGGTTGAGCAAGCTTTAAAACCAGGTTTAATCCACCATGTAATTCGTTCGTTTGAAGTGTTTGAGCTTTGGATTTTGACATATGGTTAGGACTCGTATCTAGAAATTAACTATTAGGGTCGGCTGTAATTCGTTAATTTTACGGACGCAATCACGAGTTGGTTGACTGTTATGGAATGACCGTTTCACAATGGTATCGGATATACTCCCCATTACGTTGTTACTACTATCCCGTTTCCTTTTTACAAATGTGACCTACCGAAATAGAATATTTACCGGCTTTGTAATAACATAAGAAACACGACGGGTGCCACCTGCGAAGCAGGATCTGCTTTCTCTTTTTGGGCACCTGAGATCACCCCAATTGTTTGGTGGGGTTCCTGTTGCTCAGTCCTTTTTTCTATGTTGTGTCTTGTGTACTATTATCTATCTGGTTGTCTTTTTCATTTTTAGCCATGGTGTCTATTTTTGATCTATGAGTTTGCCTGTGCCTCTGGTATCTTTCGCCCCTTTTTATTAGTAAATGAAGTAATATTTAAATGCTTCTTTTTCGAACTTAGGTTAAGCAGCTTAATAATCGGAGTGAGCAATGATCCGTATTAAAGGCCATACTTTGACTTATAACGGTTTACTCTTATAAATTGTAACTTGAATAGAGAATTGTCTGATTGGCTCTCATACCACGTCTTCTTATATCTTTTTGAAAAAACGATACTACATGTATCAAAGAGACAAAACATCATAAAAATCCTGACATAAGTTCACAAATAGTGCTTATAACTTAACTCGACACTCGTTATGAGAAAATATCGACCAAATTAAATTCAATAGATGTGTATGAAATTGTATGTATTTCAAACTTTCAAAACGTTTTGGTTGTTTATATTAGTTACTATTCCCCAGTTATGCAATTTTAGTTTTTCTAAAAAATAATTGCATTTATAGATTTGATCATTGGATGATTAATATGTGCATTTCTATAAACGAAGACAAAGCATTATTTTCAAAAATGAATCATAAAACAATTTTGAAAGCTTGTTCGAAAGGGTGCGGATAATATGATTTGACTAAATGGGTTTCGCATCTTTGGAATATTTAACTACAATAGTTTTAATTAAACCATTTATGTCGATTAATCAGGGAAATCAATTTGCGATAATCATAGCTGATGTAAGTATCTGTATATCATATATCTATTTTCTAACATAAAGAAACTTCGATCACAATTCTGATAGAGTTGATCATATACAAAACACTTGTATAAAACATATTTATCATAAGCATGCAATCAGGAAATATTTTGACTTTACCGATATCACTTTTTATGATATTTACATGATTATATATCTGCATGATAGATATTACGTTTATCTATTACACAGTGGGACATCTTTTAACAAGATAAAAACATATAGATTTCTAAAATGATAATGATTAGCTGCTCTATTTATTCAATGCATAAGAAAGTACAATATGGTGAAGGATATTGGAGGTTGCAATTGAATTAATATAACAAAAGATACATAATATGGATTCAGTATAATGGCGGGTAGAGTCGGGGAAATACTAGAGAAAACAGGTGGGTAGAGTCTCTCGTTTATTCATGATTACCAGTCTATGCAAATATTGTTTTTACCTGTATGCGTTGTCTGTGTTCATAGCATTTTGGTGACCGCATTAAGATATCACGGAGAAACCAGAGCTGAAATCTACAGCACAAAGACAAATAATGATACAAACCACATTCATAAGACTGACACTAAATTGGAATAATAAGCTGAATGTTGTTATTGTAACAATACACAGTAAAAGAGAGGAGAACGATACCAAAAACAATAATGAAACTTATGAGTCTCCAATAAACCGACCTTGCAATGCAAAAATCCCACAAGAAGTACAAAAGACTAATTACAACAGTACATTGACATCAATAGGGAAAAATAAAGACTGAGCAACATGAATCCCTAAAAAATTCGAAGATGGTCTCAGGTGATCTGGAAAGGTAAGTAAGTTCTGTTTCATATGTGGCACTCATCGTTTTGCACATTTATCTAAACACATGTTGATATGTTTATATCAGTTGGTCACATACTAGCAAAATATAATGGGAATGTGTTACGACAGATGAATATATCCACTGTCACCTATTAACAGTAATGGAATAATAATCAACGACTTCAAGATAACGTCCATAAAATTTCGGAATCTCAGTACCTTCCTTTTAAGCAGACCTGCTATATCAAGCAAATAAAGATAGGGATTACAACCTCTGGAATGTCGTGTCAACTAGAAAATATACACTCATTACGCAGGCGTTGTTGGGATGATGTTACACCGAATTATGGAAAGTTTACAACTAGGGAGTAAATCTATGAGGCAGAATCAAAACTATCTGTTGTATCCTTTATTTCAAGTTTGATAAGATAAATGCAATCATAATAATCTAATCAGCTAACTTGAAATTATTCGTGATAGGACATCATTTATATACCGAATCGTGTAGTTAAAGGATACTAACTCTTTTCATGATTTCTAAGAAGCTCATGTATGAATATGAAAAAAGAAAAAGGGGACAAGAAGAAGGGCACAAATGGTTTTCATCTGAATATCGATATATAGATAATGTCCGATTCAGGGAACATTTTGTTTGAATCATAACTAGATTGATTTTGTATTATATACCTGCCTTAGAAAAGGAACTTGTTTGTTAAACAAAGTAGGAACAGTCCTTTCAATTTATATTTTAGTTTTGAGAGGACAATGCGTGTGCACGAGTAAGGAAGGCATTGCAAGAGGAAAGAGAACAAAGCAAAATTAAACTGAGAGTAGTTTAACAACTTTATTCACGTCGATCATGAATACGTATATTCACAACAACTTAATGTAATTGATTAACTTCCAGTCAACAGTAGTTTACCGATGTTTGAATCTCATAAATCCAATAAGACGATATAACTCACGATACAAAAGATATGAAATAATCGTTACATTTGATGTGTAATGATTACAGATCAAGTATCTATTCTTTTTTCTCGGTATCGAAAACTGCTGATTGATTTAGCTAGCAAAGTAAGACAAATTCACAACATATTAATCAACTAATTCGTGATTGTGACCGTTAGTCTTGAGTTACGTCGATTTTACTCGATGTTTTTTATTTTCCTATTGGAGCAATTTGTCATAGAGCAAAACACGAGCGAGTCATATTCATTAACCAGTTTAAATACTATACGGTTTGACAGATGATCTTTATGGTTTAGAAATAGGAAGTTGTCAATTGGAAAGTAACACTTTATATGCTGAATTTTAATGTGCGTATTGTTATGCGTTTACTTTTCTGCTTTGGCTAGAGGTATAGGGGAGTGTTGAAATCTCACAAACATGTTTAACCCCGCCGCATTTTTGCGCCTGTCCCAAGTCAGGAGCCTCTGGCCTTTGTTAGTCTTGTAATATTTTAACTTTTAGTTTCTTGTGTACAATTTGGAGTTTAGTATGGTGTTCATTATCACTAAACTAGTATATATTTGTTTAGGGGCAAGCTGAAGGACGCCTCCGGTTGCGAGAATTTCTCGTTGCATTGAAGACCTGTTGGTGACCTTCTGCTGTTGTCTGCTCTATGGTCGGGTTGTTGTCTCTTTGACACGTTCCCCATTTCCATTCTCAATTTTATTGTCATAGATTCTAGTTGATGTCAATAAATATCAATATTAAAAAAATGGTTATGATATGGAACAAACTTACTTATTCTGGCAGTGATGTCAAGTTAAATGATATATAGGAGACTGTAATGAGTGTAAAAGAGGGACAAAAGATACCAAAGGGACAGCCAAACTCATAAATCTAAAACAAACTGACAACGCCATTGCTAAAAATGAAAAAAAGACAAACAAACAACAGCACACATGACACAACATAAAAAACTTAAGAAAACAACACGAACCCCACCAAAAAACTAGGGGTGATCTCAGGTGCTCCGGAAGGGTAAGCAGAGTGTAAGCTAACAGATTCTCAAAAGAATAAATATATATGTCGAAGCCTTAAATTCAGCACTGTATTAACAATATTTAACACGACTAACAGTTTTTGAGTTTTTAACAACGCTGGAGATAAAAAAAAAATATTATTTCTGGTTGGTCGTAATGACTATATATACACCACAGGCAGTCCCATAAAAAATTAATGTCGTTTATTGCATTGATTAACTTTACAAAGCAAACATTGTTGTATAATGTAGATAATGCGTCAAAAGCTTGCGTCAAGGTAGCAGATACCCCAAAGAGCAATGAGTTAAATGGGTCGTCTGTTAGTAAATTCAATCAGATATTTCATTTGTAAATTAAAACCATTGTTCTTTAGAACTTTTGTTTTACGTCAAATTGAAAAGACTTCCTTTCTAACGTATTCTACAGATACTTTGCAAACGCAGAAACTTTAAGAATATTCCCATTTCAATCAAGATGATACTTTCACGTTATTCTCAATGGACATTTCAACATGACCAAGCATTACATTTGCCTCGCCTACGTTTAATGTTAAGGTATAAGAAAATGTAATAATTATTCTAACGCTCGATGTGAAAATATGAACAAATAATATAATGTGTACCCATGTAGAATTAGCAAAGAACAAAACATTAAGTATGCCTGTATTCAATCGGAATAAATCAATCCAGAGTAATCAGCAAAATGTAATAGACCTTCTAATTCTTGCATAACTAGTCAATATATAATGCAGATATTATAAAAAAAACCTTAACGACAAAATTAATCAAAATCTTTGTATTTGAAGTAAAAGTATTAATAATACAATTACTATACAAAACGTACAATATCCTACTCGTTCAGTCGACTCTTTTGCACTATTATTATAACAAAGAAATATTGCCGTTTTATCTAAACACTCAAAACATTTGTATTCTTTGATTAAGTGTTGTCAAATTGATTATGCAATATTCATTGCATTGTAAGAACGCTGTTTTAAAAAATAATATTAAATTAAAATATTTGGAAACACTTACCGCCGATTATTGATTTTAGTGCTCCAAATGTGTTGAAAAATAGAATTTGTCAACATTTAAAAAGAAACTTTTACAGTAAATGCACACACGTTATTTAAATATTGTGTAATATGTATGCTACGTAAATGTAAATATTTCATGATTTAAAACTGCGTGGGTTGAAAAAAAAAGCGTTTTAAGCACGTGTTATATCATGTATTACACACCTAAAATAAAAGACAACTTTATTATGATTGGAACTGTAGATCTGTATTAGTTATCGATTGTATATTGCCGATGTAATCCATTTCTTGAATACTTAAATTGAAGTACAAGCTCACTACTATATGCAAAGTATAGGCCCACCTATAATAATCTGATTAAGTCGCAGCTTTAATTTATGTAAATCGACGTCTTTTATTGTATTTCAAGCCAAAAACAGAGTGTTCCTGAACACATATAATTTTTCAAAAATATTTCATTTTTTCTGATTCATTCATTCATGATGTGTAATGTCAAAACAACCATGAATAGCTAGAGTCGAACCAGTATTTGTTTAACAAAGTACTTAAAATTGTGTCCACAGCATAATCTTTCTTGGCATAAGAACACATGTATATAACGGAAGTATTACTGTTCGTTTGCATTACTGCAAACTCTTTATCATTGCTGAAAGAGGCATAAATTACCCATTACCCAATTCCAGATCTATCGATTTCGTCTTTGAAAAGAGATGCACAACTCAGTAATCAAATTTTGCCAGGATTGTCACAAAGTCAGCTAACTCCTCGTGTCTTATAATGTTTCATGAATACATACTGCATACTTATTTATGGAATACTATGCTACTGTTGGTCAATCCTTTAAAATATATAAAGCATCACTTTATAGTGGATGAGTTTTCCATAGTCTCTTTGCGATTTTATTTCTCAAGTAGTTATTGGGATGAAATACTGACATCAGAACAACACAACTTCGATGGTCAACTTCATGATTGGGTTGAACGATACGATACGATATGTCTATTTCTCTAATTCTTCGTCAATATATCATCACTCAAGAAATTTTACGGTCGCCATCATGATAACCTTCCATTATTACCGAACTGAACAGGAAATAAAACGACAGGTGTCGTATACGGTGCAGGAAATTTTTACCCTTCCGGAGCACCTGATTTCACTCCCGGTTTTTAGTGGAGTTCGTGTTGTTTCTTATTTATCATTTATAACTGTTGATGTAAATGTCCTTTGGTTTTTTAGTCTTTGTTTACTCCTTGGTGTTTATTGTTATTGTCTTGTCCCTATATGCACCAATTCTATATATTTTTTTTAATCAACGTGTAGTTCATTTCATCTCAGTTCTTTATTGGTTAAAATCTGATTATGATGTCGAATTTTCTTGCTTTCCTCTGAATTTCCTATTGCGACGGCATAAAAAAATGCGACCATGCCTGATGACGCCACGTAGAAAGAACCCATCATTATGGAGATTACTCGAAAAGAAGGAAAAATGTTGCTTTCTTATTATTTGAAAATCATTAGAGAAACAGATCCAACCACCAACTCTCGTTTAATACAATAATTATCCACTCTCCACTCTAAATTTTAAATATTTAAAACGCTGTCTCGGGTGGATAAATATCATATCAAACGCGATGCAGTGGTACAATCTATATGTATCTGCACTTCTTTGTAATAAATATAAAAGAAATAGGGTTTGTGAAATTTTCACTAATGATAGAAATTGGGAAATGATATTCTTCATTATATCAACACTGTGCATGTCCGATTCTTAGTATTTCAGACGTTTATACATAATCATGCCTTTCAAATGTTTGGGTTTGATCATTCATTTTAAAAGTTAAACCAGAGTAGGTTTTCGGACATGCGTTTTTTACAAAGTGGTTGTTTTGTTTAGAAAGGTCTGAAAACTATTTCTACAAATTAACACAATGCTTTTTCTTCACGTTTTTGTTCATACATCTAATCATTTTCATCAATATTATACCAACAAATTTTGAATAAAAACAAATATTTAAGTTATCATATGACATCAATCGACTAAAAGATATTTTTCCGATATAACATGTGTTGTTCATTGCAATTATCATAAATAGTTTAATAGCCATACTAAAATAAAACAAACCCAAAATGAAACAAAGTTTTAGAAATGATATCCTCGTTTTACAAATAAGCTGATTTTGGTTCACAATTGAGTAACTAAAGTAAAAAACATGTTTTTGTTGATATGCATCTAATAGGGTGTATATCAAATAATTCCTAGTTTGTTTTTTTTTTTTTATTTTATTTTATTAAAATTTGAGCTAATAGTGGTTCATGGACTTCATGAAAAGTATTTCCATCTGTTTGTTTACCTTTGATAAAATGACATCCTACATGTAGATGGTACATTGAATTTGTCTTTTGTTAAAATTAGGAAAATGTCGAAAATATATGCCAATTTCAAGGTAAGACTTTTAAAATCACTTCTTTCGCAGGCATAAAGTACTTAATATATTTAATATTCAATTTTGAAAGCAATATTTACACAAGCATTTGAATGCCGTTCAATTTGTCAATTACGGTCCTTGTAAATATTTTACTATTTCTTTTCCGTTTGTAAAAGTACACTCAGATATATTATTGTTTCAACACTAAAAGAATTCATATCCGTTGAAAGGTCAGACCAAAATGATTTAGCATCAATCTTCCAGGAATGTTCTATTTATGTATGGAAGTTTTATTTTGGATAAGCAGTTACTTTCCTGCATTCGTCATTTTGTAACAACAATAACTAATGGTCAAGTCAAGTTGTGTGTAATAATTTACGCCAATATAGTCCATTGATGTTTTATTATATAATAGAAAACGAAGAACTTTATAAATCATTTTTCAGAGACTCAAGTATTTATCTCAATATGAAATTACCTCAACTCTGATTGTTAAACACGTAAAACTAAGTTTATTTTTGCATAGTCTCATAATATGTCAAAAATATTTTTTTTCTTCTGTATCAGTAAACATTTAACGTCAAACCTATTATATCATGGATACCATTTCAAACTTCGAGAATATCATATCTGCCATGTTTATTATCTGCCTGCCACAAGTCAGTATATCCAGTAATTTAGTTGATTCTCGCTAAAAACTTATTTTTCAAAATCAGGCCTTTGTAGCTTGAAAACTTAGTTTTGCTCATTTTTAATGGCTGCACGATCCCTAGTTAGGTTAACATTTTCGTCCCTGTTCTTAGTTTAATATATTCGTAGTCCACATATGTCCTTGTTTGTATACTGTCTGATCTTAAATGGTGTATTTATGCATAATACTGATAAATATTTCGACTCGATAAAGAAATCTAAGGTTGATATTAAGATAATATTAAAATGCAAATAACTCCTAATTGAAAACCTATTCAAAAATGTAAGATGGTAATTACTTCAAAACAAATATTTTAGGGTATGCTAGGAATAGGTATAGCAAGACTGAAAGCAGTGATAATCTTGAATAGATTTAAACCCAGTTGTCTGAGTTGATAACATTTGTTGAATGCGATAATTCTAGTTAAGAGATATTGAGAATTTGCTTCCATAGATTCATGAAGACGGTATTATTGGCTAAACATTCAAGGCATTCAGCTTAATCCTTATAAGTTTGTAGTGACTTCTTTCTGAAAATCGCATTAAAGAGACATTTCTAGTCCTGTTCCTCTGTCTTGAATATCTTGTGTTACCTAGCTGTCATTTCCCGTTGAAATAAATAAACTCGTAATTTGGAAGGTATTTTTAAGTATTAAGACACTATTTTGAATACAAAGAAGCAATTTCAAAATAATACATACTGCATTTTTGCCACTTTGTACGCCCATTCTACACAATTATAGATCTATTTCAAAATTTATAATTGATTGTACGAATTCTGTATCTATCAGTTTTCAATATTCTGATGTTGTTAAAAAAAAGTTCCAATTGCGTACAATGAGTCATTCATCTTTGTATTACTGCCCAATTACATGTACTTTGTCATATTTTTTAAAGCAGTTCAAATCTGGTTCAATCTGATAAAACCAATAAGTGGTCTTAATAAAAGGAGAAAGTGCTACCCACTTAAATATTTACATGACTATATGGCGAGTCAAGATATATTGTTCTGACTTTCTATTACTGATTTCATAGAAGGACGACTATGCACCCTTAACGCATGTTTTGTTTATAAAATCATATTCTAGATATTCATGATTGTAAGCTTATATAATATAAGATTGCATTCATGTCATGTATATCTGAACCATTAATGCTATTAAACATGTTAGTATCTTCAATGCCTCAATCAAAATCAATAAATCTGATAAATATACATTTTACATGACATTGATAAATTAAAACTACAAGCTGATATGCATGTTATCGGCAGAATATCAGTAATACAATGACAAAAATACAGATTGATTTAATGCAAATATGATGCTACGTTGAATACAGTCCAAGATCAAATGTCTGGTAATGATGTGTTCTTATATCTCATGAGAGGGATCGTTTCTTTGTAACTGAAACAAATTCTTATAAAACTGAGGTTGTACACGTCTGAAAAATTGGACCCAACCCTATCATTTTCAAGAAAGCAAGATTAAAAAAATAGGACTGTGATACTATAACATTTTTGTTAAATTAAACAGTATTTGGAAAATGTAGAACAGCAGATGTTTAGAATAGCTATTTGATATATATAATTGTTACAATGTTTACTTGAAATTTTGTTCGTGACTTGCGAGGGAGGTTCCAGTGAAACGTGTCTTGTTGAAATGCACGTGTAACTACTCGTGAAAAGTCGTCTAATATGAAACGTAAATAGACTGTTATTAGTTTGAAAACATACAATTTTCGTTTGTAGTAAATCCTTCTCCGATATTCCAATCCCAACAGAATCGTAGTAATCTATTTTAGTCATGTAGAATATCCTAATTGAAAAGAGTTTGACTATAACTATACAATGGAGTTATCAATCAGCCACATTAACTGCTATACGTCTTTATTCACTGTTCTTCACGTACATGTCAAGTTGGAATTAATTAGAATAGTTTAACATTTAATAAACAATACCGTTAATTTATCAACCAATGTATCCACATGCACTGTTTCTTTACGTACATGTCAAGTTCAAATTAATTAAAATAGTTTGAAACTTAGTATACAATGTCGATATTTCATCAGCCAATGTAATGGATATTTCGTCTTCATGCACTGTTCTTCAAATACATGTTAAATTTATATTTGTGTAAATAGTTTGCATTAAATCTAAACCTTGATATCAATGCAAAGTCAGAAAATGTTAAAATTGTTTTTTTCAATTTTCAATGTATAAATGATACTGCACATTATATCAATGCACAAACAATATGTACAAATTTGTTATCTGAATTTATCGTTATTGTAACCTTTAATTCCTGAAATACAAATCTAAATTTGTTACTTGCAGAATGTTGCAGTTTACAAAACAAAAGAAGAACAAAAAAAAATATGTCAAAAAAAAAAGACAGGATAATTCAAATGCTATATACCAAGAAAGGCATACAACGTACAACATATATAATTAGTCCTCCACCTGAGAAGTCTCCTTACATCTAAATTAAGACTTTAAATGTCCCTTTGGTATCTTTTGCTTCTCTTAAAATGTTCCAAAGATAGCGAAAACATTAATTAGTACATGCACGATTTAAATCAACACTATTGTAATTATACGGGCACATCATATTTGTTTACCAGTTCGTGACATGCTTTTTGTTATCGACATAGTAAAGGTTTATATTTGTTATACCATGTTTACATTTTTTTCAAAATATCACTTACAGTAAAAATGAAGATGACTACCAAAGATTTCATCGAAAAATAGAACTTTCTAAAGTATGATCAGAAAACTATTATAAATGACGAACTATAAGTTCAATAGACAAAATAGGTTGAACTTTTATTGACTTTAAAAATTAAAGAATTCACAATATTTGCTTCAAGACTATCCAATACTTTAACAAAAATCATATTATCGAATATACTCTTCATCCTCAAATGACTACGAGATACATTTGTGTTGCAAAAGAATGAAGAATATAGTATAATCAACTTTCCTCTAATGAAAGAAATAAAAAATAGCTGGATGTTATAATTTAAAGTTTTCCGTAAAGTTCATTTCCATCAGAAATTTACCTGATAAATAATAGAGTCATGTTGGTAATAATTACCAGACATTATTCGTCAAGAAAATATAAATTGCAGCTACCATCGCAATTATAAAACAGCATCATCTATCAAGATTTGATTTACTTAATTCGTGAATTTGATCAATATGATTCAAACTGCTGGCACCTCAGTCTCGTCTTTATCCTGGAAATTGCTACGACAGAATTTCAATGGCTTTATTTTAGGTTAAAACAAAAAAAGAAAAAATATATACATTTGTATATTAGACTATCTATCGATTTATGAATTTTGAACAGCGGTATACTACTGTTACCTTTATTTAAACCAAAACCAAATGAAATGATTAACTTCAGGGTTACATAATTTAAAACAGAGCAAGGTTAAAATTCAATGAACGAGGACAGTATCAAACAATTTTACTATAAAGCATACCTAAATCATCCAACCTTTTTGTAATCCTATAAACCATTTTCAGTACACAAAAAAAAAAAAAAAAAGACTTTTTGAAAACTCAAATTAACTTCAGATTAAAGGGATTTAAACTATATAAATGGTCTTGTGCTTGTACTCAATCAAAACATAAGTTCAAATGCAAAATGAGATACAAAAATGAAGATCATTCAGAACTATAAATTTCAAAAATATTGTGCCAAATGTAACGATATTTTTGAAGCAGTACTCAAAATTCATAGAAAATGAACGTATCAATTGTAGGCATCGTAAACATCAATTGGCTGACCACCTGTCTAGTGATAGCCTCCAAAGGAAACGCCCTTCAGTAGTTGCATTGATCCAGTGAATGTTAAAACCAATCAACGATTTCAGATTTCAGACTAATAATTAGTAGTTTAATGGAAAATAAAGTATATATATATGTGTTATAATTGCAAATAAGACAATTATCCACAAAACGTCAAAAGGACGTCACCAATTTTGTGTCACCGTATATCGCCCTTCAACATACTTTATAAAGGTTAAAAGGTGGAATTAGGGTGTCACCATAAGATCTTCAATAATTAGCAACACCCATTCCACATACCAAGCTATAACAAGCTCTGCAATGATAAATATGAAACAATGTACATGAAAAAACTAACAATATAATTCAGGTAAACAACTACAAACGAAACCCATATGATAAACAGAAAATAACCACATTCACTGATTCTTGATTATAGGTAGGCACATACAGAATGGTGCGACATTAAACATGTTTGCAGATCCCTAACCTTCTTCCTTCACCTGTGACAGTTGTGTAACAGAACAATACAAGAACGAAAAAGTACAAAACAATGAACGAAAAATCAATGATAAACAACAGCAAACGATACCGACTCAATCACATGCTCCTGACTTTAAACAATCATAATAATATAGAATGTGGTTGGGTTTAACATGTTTTTGGAAGTCAATCCTTTCTCACTACTCAAGACAAGGATGTTATACAACAATATAAGAACAAATATTAAAACCAGCTGACAATTACTTCATTGATAACATTGATACACTGCGCATACACTAACAAAAACATTAGAGACACAAAGTACATATCTGAAAGTACTTGCAACTTCTTTTGAAAGACAACAAACCAGAAGTAACAATTTATTGAAAAAATATGTATCTAATGGATTTAGCGAAAAAAAATTGATAACAGTCAATGATATTGTGCAATGCTATAGAATGTATGACTATGAGTGTTCATAGTTGTACTGGAATCATACATAGTTATGTTGGATTTATTTATCACAAAAATCGATATTGATATCAATTAATACAATATTTTAGGATATATTTACAGTGCCAAATTGGTTATAATCAGCGTTTAAAATAAGTCTATTTAAATTATCGATAATTTGTTTTGGATCGTATATAAACTTATTGGTTAAATAAAGAACATCATTGAATTAAGATGATCTCTCCCGTTTACAATAAGTTTTTTTTCACAGGTACAGCCAAAACTGCTACACAAAACCTTTCTTTACATTGAAATAATTTGGAATAGGTTTAATTTGCTGTTACAAAATTTGCTACTTTATAATTTACCAGTAGCACATATATAACGTTCACTGAAATTCAAAACATTAATACGTTCATGGGCAATGATGCCAAGTTACGATATTTGAACGCTGTATAACAGAGTCATAGCTCACATTAGGGACAAACCCGACCAATTTATAGTTAATTGTTTAGAAATAATTCTGCTGTAAAACTAGAATATCTAAATCTACAAATCGACCGTTATTGCTGTTTATACATTGTCAATTTTTAAATTTGTTAAGAAAACCAAATAAAACCTGGCAAGTGAAATTACGTGTATACAATGTCATTCAAAATAATTAATAATGATGCGGAAAGTATACCTTATAGACAACATACATATAAAAAGAGTGAAACTGTGTGAAAGATCCGATTCCAATACCAACTAAAATGATCTAATATACAATACAGTTCTCTGTCGGGGAGACATATCAATTGAAATAAACCGTTTAAAAAAATTAGCATATTAATCTATACTATTATGTTTGTTTAAATGGTATAATTATGACAAACAAATAGCTCAAACCTCCCTGCTCTTGATTTAATATGAAACTTGTTAATGAATCGAAAGGTGAACTTATATAAGCTTTTTGTTAATGACAATATAAAAACGTACTAGCAATGCCTCAAAATAAAATGGTAATCCACATTATTCTGTATTTTTTTTTTCATTTCTGCCTGTACTACTTAACAAATAAACCAATCATAGATACTATAATTTGCATATTGTATTTGCGCATGCGCGTGTCGTACTACAACAAAACTTTTCAGTGACGCTCGAATCCAAAAATTTAATAATGAAAAAACCAATACAGTACAGTCCGCTTTAAAATCATTGAGTATGACATTGTTGAAACAAGTTAATAAAACAAGAAGTATGATTAACACCAAACAAAAAGCTAAATCTAGGACAGATATGAACCAACGACAATCACAGTCTCCTTACTTGGAACGGAAACACACATGCGGATGAAAGATGTATGTGAGTCCTCGACAATTTCCTAGCCTCGTAGCACAAAGCAAATGACAATTTCTGGACTAATGTGTCAATCAGTAGGCATCCAAAGCATTTAGTGTAAAGGCGATCATAAACAGTCTGCAAAAATTACTTAACCTTTTGCAATTCCAAAACAGCAGTAAATAGTATCAATTAAATGAAATTTAGACATGTTTGTACTGAGTTGTGCCATAAACATTAGATGCTTAGAAATAATTCCATAAATTACAAGTATAGGAGGGATATTCAGCCATGTGGTTTCGTTCAAGAACCATTAGTAAAATGAGTTTAATAAGTGATCGTGTTTGTTATACTTAGACGTAAATTTAAAATTATTTCCCTCGGTTTCTGTTTCATACCATAATTGATTCATGAGATTTGATCATAGGTTACCTATTGTGTTTATATTCTTAATCATTGTTCTCGATTTGTACTTTACGAAATGCAAATCCCGCCCAGTGAAAGACGTATTTTATTTAATATTTTTGTCTTAATCCTAACTATTTTTATTCCCATGTATAATATCTAATTTTCAAAATCGTTCCGAGTTCTGTAGTTCGGAATTATTGGTCATCAATGCTTTTCAACGTCGTACTTTATTTGACCTTTACACGTTTTTTTATTCGAGTGTCAATTTAAGAAGACATTTGCGTCGTGCGTACAAAATTGTAATACTGTTGTCAATGATGAGTTATCTTTTTTGATTTATATCATTGACTACAAGTACTGACAGCATGCTATAGGGTGAATCACTGAATAGATGCAGGCCTTGTGTAAGCAGATTAAGAACAGAAAGCTATAACCGCTGATCCTTAAAGTGTCAATGCAGTCTGTTACAAAGTTAACTGAGTTTTTGTTAAACAAAGCAGACAACCTTGACAACAACATTGGTTCAAAGCTACACCATATCAATTAATTTAAGAATAAAGTGTTTTTGTTGATTCAAATTTTTCATTTACGCCATTATATTATGTACACAAACTACATAAAGATATAACACTTCTTAAAAGGACATATTCACCAGGAAACATGTTTATCCCGACAGATCTCAATCGTAGTCAGTAATGATATTTGCATATTAAAGTGTAAGTGATAAAATCAATCTTCATGTCTGAAAGCTGATTTCTTGTTTTAGTTAAACGTCATCAGGTAAGAATTTATCAAGTGATAACTCATATATTTCAGTTTTGGGCATTATTCTTAGAGAAAAAGTCTATGACCCACAATCATTATATACGGTGTTTTTTACGAATTCAATACTGAAATAAATCGGTTGCCCGGAGTTAGTTGCCCAGATCTGCAGGTTTATCGCTGTTCGTAAACATTCTTTTATTGGTTTTATTTAGCTATGACTTGTTTTGTCATCATGTACAGACAGCATTTCTTTAGTAAGGGATGTGAGGAGGTCGGATACAATTCTAAATATGATGTAAATAAGAATCTGGTGAACAGAACATTAACCGTTATTGAACCTTCAAGCATTCAATCTGGTTCATGTTCTTGTATTATTTGCCATTTGAAAAATCAATTTTAATCTCATTGCTCATTGTTTGATAAATATGAAAAGATGTGTTCATGCATCTTTTTAATTTATAACGCTAAAAACGTGATTTCATAATGTTATAATCAACATCAAGCACTGATAATATTAGCTACCTATTCATTGCATGAACACAATGAATTTCAACTAAAATTGTGATACAAATGCAATCACTAGTTTTAATTAAAATACTTTGATTAAATTCTGAAGAGAAAAATCAATTAAAACTTGATAAGTAGTTGAGTGTTCAATTCAATTCGTGACCCAAAACGAACAATTAATCTTCTCAAAATATAAATAAGATGTATCAAATTTATCCTCCCACTACTAGGCGTTTGTGATAAAAATATTGTTATCAAGTTAATATCAAGAGGTATTTTGACGTATCAAATCAACAATGTATTTTTATTCAATCATTTGAATAACATTTTTTTGGCTGTCAAGTTACACTTTCAAGTTGCTTGGTTATCTAATTAAAATGTTTAATGCGATATATGTTTTATCCTAGTTATCTTCAATTTTATTTTAAATTGTAACACATGTAATTGTAGAAGAACCGGACGTATTTGACAGTACAGCAGATGATATGCATACCACCAACCTGCAAACATTCAAACAAAGACAAACAGTATCAAACAACACATGGCCCAGGTATCAACCTGACTTGGTACACGCACGTTTATGTACGCAATAAACTTCTCTATATTACTGATATATACAGAACTGTCATGTATGTAAAGGCTATAAGCCTCTTAGTCCGAGATTACTCTGACGTGCAATGGCTGTTTTGCCAGACAAGTTGGGGCCGTGGGACGTCAGAGCTCGTCCCATAACGAAAAGTAGATATTTGCCCACCCAAAATAGATGCGCTGCTTCGTCGCTTCTGGTGCCGATTGAGGGCCTTGGAATTATATAAATCGGGCATCAATCTGTTCATTTTTCATTTGTCTCTTTATTTCTGTAAGTTTAACCTACCTGCCAACCTTTATTTTTCCATATTTTAACAGTTTTCACAGAGACCCATCGATTTCTGCATTTTGACTTTCTCTTTCAAATGGACGTCAAGTGACGAGAGAGTTCGTGTCCTCGAGACTCAAATATGCAAATATTTATATGTTTTCACCTCCTTAATAGGAGATCGATGTTTAACATTTAGAAGCCAACCACGATGTTTCACCTCCTTTACTGGAGATCGGTAATAAGCATTTAGTTCCGACCATGATAACAATCGGAAGCTCTCGGACATTTAGATAACTTGCATCGTAAATGAACGAGGTGTTACATTATGGTCATTTGCACTGTTTTCTCGTGGTCACATGATAATCTTTGAAAATGAAAGTCAAAATACAGAAATCAATAGTCTCTGTGAAAACTGTTAAAATATGGAAAAATAAAGGTTGACAGGTAGGAGAAACTTACGGAAATGAAGAGATAATTGAAAAATGAACAGATTGATGCCCGATTTATATAATTCCAAAGCCCTCAATCGGCACCAGAAGCGACGAAGCAGCGCATCTATTTTGGGTGGGCAAATATCCACTTTTTTTATATGGGACGAGCTCTGATGTCCCACGGCACCAGCTTGTCTAGCAAAACAGCCGTTGGACGTCAGAGTAATCTCTGACTAAGCCTCTAACAGTTCATTTTGTAAAGTATTGGACAGGTATAAGGCCGCATTATTTAACACGTCAAAATGGTGAAAAAATGCAATCGAATAAAAAAGATTTATTTTTTTCAACTGTGAAAATTGTTTTGTGAATAAACTTGCTTTGCATTGAAATTTATCCTACATGTTGCCCCTTTTAAACAGTAGCGCAACATAAACAATTGAAAAAAAGAAAGTACAGCTGAAGGTAAACATTGTCAACATGTTTTGCTACATGTCGATTAAGACTTAGGGTATGCGTAACAGGATTTTTGCGTGCGAAAGGACTACCCTTAATATGCTCCGTGAATACCTTTACATGCGTTTGTGTTCAAAAATGGATAAAGACGTTGAAAGTATATTCCTAATGCAAAAATTGAAGAAAGTGGTGATTAGTAATTGTGCTGTTTCAAACTTTGGATTGAAATCTAATTTGTATTTATATATATTCGGTTTAAATGTGGATTATAAAGAGGATATAGTTTTAGCAACTGATAAAGGCAAGTTTTATATATATTATATTTCAAAATGTAGTCCTCTCTTTTCAGTTTCTTGTTTCTTCTCGGCTTTCATTTCTTACTAGGGGAATGAAAAAAAAGAAAAAAAAACATGTGAAGACATGTTAACGTTTAACCATAAGAGTACACTTCAGTCGATTTTGTTTCAAATATATAATTTATAGGAACAAATGAAATGACAACAACGTGCAATTATTTTACATTCTTTTGTTGTTCATCGGAATTTTCAAGAGAATGTGATTATTTACCCCAACGGTAACATCTTATAATCGATCTTTTTTATCGATTATTTTCCTGGAAGGTTTTTTGTTTATTTGTGTATTGATGTCCCTTGTGCTGTTTTATTTTTAATTAATTTTAACGGAACATATTTTTGTCTCTCGATTTCCTTTTGCAAAAACACCTCTCTCTTACATACAATGACCACTACGAACAAAGTGCGAATCGAACACAGTCACGGTTAATTTGTTTAACAGATAACATGCAGTAACGTTTCCTTAATTCTGCTTAAGTTTCCATATTCATCGTCGTTTATAAGCGAAATGTTGCATTATATTCATATTCAAGCAATAATATCAGACTTAAAAAACAAAAACTTGTAAATCAACGCAAAAACTTAGAATTATAGCAACTATTATACTCCCGTAGTTCATGAAGTAAGTTCTAGATTTGCACTTTTACACAGGGGGAGGTTTAAGTTGTTTATGATTTTTGTAATGCGGCGTGATCTATCAAACGTTAGAAGCATTACTTCACTGTTTTTTTTTTATTTGTAGATGAAAATGATGTTAGGAAGAATAAGAGCAACACCGAGAGGTCAATTTTGATAATCAAAGACGGACGAAAATAAATCTTTTGGTAGTGTAAAAATCTATTTGAAAGTGATTTCTTTTCAATAGATGAAAACATTTGGCGAAATTGATAGTTTTTTTCAGTGATTAGACTATCATTTACCTTTACGAATCAGTTATGTTACCTTCAGCTGTCCAATAATTTTAAGAAAGAGGAGGGCTATTCTTAAAAATATTGGACAGCTAAAGGTAACATAATGTTTTCATATTCATATTTTGTTTATTAAGTCTGATATTATTGCTTGAATATGAATATATTGTTTTTTACAGGTAAATGATGGTCCAACCACTGAAATAAAGAACGGATACAACAATAGAATTACGTCACAACAAGAGATTTATCAAGCAAAGCAAACAGGTTAAACTAAAACCTGCTTCGGCAAATACTTTTATAAAGTCAGAATTATGACAATAGTTTATAAGTCGTCAAGTTGATTGATAAAGTTGAACGTTTAGTTTTGTCAGGATTTATAGAATTTCCCTTTTCCTTATTTAACAGCTGGGAGGTCGATTGTTTTGTTTATATTTAGATTGCAAACACGTGTGTCTTTATAGTTCAACAAGATACAATTGAAACCGACAGTATAGCTACCAATATGTTAACAGTTTGTAAACTTTTCAATGCATAGAAACTTCCGAAAACCTCACACATGATATGATTGTTTTAAATCAACTATGTTAACGTATCTTGACATTATTTATTATTATTGATTATGTCAATTTGTTTGTTTTTCTTTTTAGATTTTCTGTTCATAATTAGATATAGGAAGATGTGTCGTGAGTGCCAATGAGACAACTCTCCATCTGAATATTAATTTATAACAGTAAACCATTTAGTCTTTTTTAATGTTCCTGGCTATAAAAGTTATCATATGACGGGGTGATCTGCAAAGTAGGAAATACTAAGTATGTTGCCACTTTTAAATCGTTTCAAATGTATTCGATTTTGTATCCCTGCACTTATAAAATAATAATTACCTTATAATTATAAATTGTGTGCCATATACAACAACATCAATTTACTTTCTGCAGCCTGATTTTGGTTTTAGTGGTGACAATATAATTCAAAACTTATTTCAAAACTGTCATGTTTGGGGCATTTATAGCTTGCTGTTCGGTGTGAGCTAAGGCTCCGTGTTGAAGGTCGTACTCATACTTATATTGATAAATTTTTGAAATTGTGAATACGAAGGAGAGTTGTCTCATTGGCACTCATACTACATCACATTTTTTTTTATTTGAAAATACATCTGAATTTAAAATGATAACCATATTATCAATAATATTCTGAAGATTAATTTTGAAAGTTATTCTTTTGAATTTTTACGTTCTCTGAATTTGTATTTATGTATCTATAAGGTTTCACACCTTCTCGAAATTAAACGTAATTGAAGTCATATTTACTGCGTGATTCGGCTTCAAGCGGAAACCTTTCCATTCGACATAATTAAATTCAAATTGAATGTTTAAACAAATGAGTCATTTAAAATGCAAACTGAATAATCTGACTAAATTCCAAAACAAAAGTTCAGTTCAATATTCTAGTAACGCATTTGAATCCTTAACGCTAAAGAGCGTTTTCATGACACAATTTACCAAAGATTTACCAAAGATATTATAATATGTCGTGGTAAAATAAAAGGATGGAAGTTTTTTAAATATACATCGAAAGAAACATGACTAAAATTAATTAAAAACAAACAAAAAAACATTTGTAGTCCATAACGAGATATATTTATATATATGATAAAAATACGTGACACACGCAAACTTTTTTTTTAATATTATTTTTGCATAGTGGTTTGATACAATCAACAATGTGTACGTTGATCTTACCACTTTCATCAATACATAAAAATAAAAAAAAAATGAATGCAATGGAAAGAATTAGCATTGTAACATAGAAACTAGTAAATCATCAAGTCATACGTCTTTTTGTAATGAAAGGAGACATCCAACCTTGTAGACATTGGTTTTAATCACTACACTAAATCCAACTCAGACTAAAGTAAATAATATGGGAGTTTTGTTTCACAAACATCATTGTAAGTGCATAGAGGAGGTTACAATCATAGAAGTTATACAGTCAGACCTTGAGTTCCCTTTATACACTTATTTGTAAAGGGGTTTCGTTAACAGTTGTTCGTTTATGTGACTATTTTTGGAAAGTTTCGTGTTTTTGTGTAATTTGCAGACGATGCACAAACAAGATTTGATAAGTCTCCAGAAGTAGATACCTGACGGATAAACGAAGAAGAGAGAAGAAATCTAACTAATTTAGTTTTGCATAATGTCGTTGATAGGATGCTGAAACATTTACATATATTTAAAAAGAAAACTCAACATAGATACTCTGATTAAAGTTTTATATTTACGCCAAATGAGCTTTTCGTCTACAAATCAAAAAATGTTTTAAGGCCACATAAAGTACGAAGTTGAAGAGCAATGAGGACCAAAAATTCCTCAAAGTTACACCTAAGGTAATTATAGGTAATTTATAGAGCAAATCTTAAATAGGTGGACACTAACGAAGTAAACTATTATAACAAGTAAATGAACTAAATTATCTTCAAATGTGTTTTTTCTCTGAACTTGAGTGAAATGTTATAGAAAAAACTTACCACAGCTAGTCCCGGATGACGACATAGAATAATCCAATAGTTCATTTAACCTAAAATACATTTAATAGAGTATTATTCTCATTTTGTGTTACACTGCTATGCAATGCAATCAACTAAATATCATCTTTATCAAAATTATGCATCAACATCACGAAATCAATTAAAGAAATTAAATGCAACTATTGTTTCAAATCTCAAAATATCATTGATATGTTATATGCATCAAGCTATTTCCGTAAGTTACTTATTCGCTGTTTATGCAAATCTTAAACATTAATAAAGCAAAGCCCGTTTTTCTTATACTGGGTGTTGAGATTTAACGCACCGTTAACATAATTGACAGCAATCAGACCTCTAAAAATGTAAATAACGTCATCGCTACGGTCCTATATATACTTTGCGTATCAAACGATATGAATAGTTTGATTTATGCTCATATCTTGTAGAACTGATAAGCAGAAGGGTGAATCATTTTGAGAGTGGTTAAAAAAGCAAGTGTCATTCTGTTGAAATGTTTAACGTCCTGTTATCATGCTCTGTACATTGTTTTTTTAACAGTAGATTTAGTGATTGAGATTTTTTGTAGCAACCATTCTATATAGTAATGTCGATTTTTTTTGTATGAATGTGTTTGCAATGGTTTTCCGAGGTTCAATCGTTGTTAATTGTCTTTTTCTGTGACGTAATGATAGAAGCATTGTCGTATTACAAATGTACAGGAAATGCACGAATATCAAAGTCAGCTATAAATCTATTGATAGACACCAATTTTAAGCTTCGTTTGCCGACCCTTTGACTTCTAGGTTTTAAAAATAAACGTCGTGTCGTTTGTAGGAATTTAACCTGTGTACAAGCTTGAGTAACCATGTAACCTCAAGTTGCCAAAATGTTCTATCGAAACCACAATTAAGAAAAATAATAGCGCTTTCAAATATTTAAGATATATGTTTATGACCCTGAATGTTTTTACTGTAATAAAATGTAGGATTAATTACCTACAACTGTCAAATTCAATGAAATATTTTTGTTCGACCTATTTTCGTGAGGTGATGTGACGTACCATGATTTGGTGGTATTACAACTACACAAAAATGTATACAAGTTCAGTGATATTGGGTTTCATACTAAACTCCAAACTAAAGTATATAATAGAAACAAAAATTAAAAATTATACAAGACTGACAAAGGCCAGAGGCTCCTTACTTTGTACAAACGCAAAAATGCGGCTGAGTTGAACAGGATTTTTGATACTACATCCCTCCCCTATCACTCTAGCCAATGAAGAAAAACAAACACACAACAATACGCACATTTAACTCTGTTTAAAACACTTTTCACTTTGTAACCTATTATGAAGAATAAATAAATTAAAAATGGAAATGGGATATGTGTCAAAGAGACAACAACCCGACAATAGAGCAGAAAACAGTTCTAAACCACCTCATTGAGAAAATCTAGCACTACAAAAACATGCTAAAGCTAGCCCCAAAACAAAAATATATACTTGTTCTTCAAAAATGGACTTCGCAGAAAACTCAGAAACATATAAATGAGCCAAAATTTAAAAAAGGACGATTTTGGTCCTAAAATCTATAATGAGTTTATATAGAAGACCAACAATGGTCAGCTACTCCTGATTTGGAACAGACACAAAGATTTGATTTACCTAGCACTCCTAATATGGAACAGACACAAATATTTGATTTACCTAGCTCTCCTGATATGTAACAGACACAAAGATTTGATTTACCTAGCTTTCCTGATATGGAACAGACACATAGATTTGATTAACCTACCACTCCTGATATGTAACAGACACAAAGATTTGATTTACCTAGCTCTCCTGATATGGAACAGACACAAAGAGTAGATTTACCTAGCACTCCTGATATGGAACAGACACAAAGATTTGATTTACCTAGCTCTCCTGATATGGGACAAACACAAAGATTTGATTTACCTAGCACTCCTGATATGGAACAGACACAAAGATTTGATTTACCTAGCTCTCCTGATATGGAACAGACACAAAATTTGATTTACCTAGCATTAAGAATTTCACAGTAGTTCCATTTAAGAATTAACTCGTCATAGATACCATGATTGAAATTTAATACATGTATTTGCTCCAACAAAAGACTCATCAGTGATAAAAATCGAAAATAGTTAAAAAGGCCAAATAAAGTATGAAGTTGAACAGCAATGAGGATCACAATTTGTTAAATGTCTTGTCAAATACAGCTACGGTGATCTTTTCTGAGTTTGTTATATAATGCTGAAATAGATAAAGTTTCTGATGTTATTGTACAAAATGTAAATCATGTTAACATCATCCAAAGCTAATCAGCACACTTCAAAACCTAAAATGCACCATCGATAGGTTTCTATTAATGTCGCAAATCTTACAATTTTGTCTATCATATGATAAAAACAGCATGATTTATCAAAGATATCTACAAGAGCTGTCAGATAGTAAGCCGACTTCATTTAGAGAGTAAACAGAATCAGATCTGTTGGAATTCCTTGGCTATATTTTTTTCAAGTATGAAGAAAAGAAAATATAGATATCATTGAAATAGAATCCGGACGATATAAAGGCCAATAGATATCTATCAAACAAGTAACTTACATTTTTAATAGCGATTTATCAGACAATAAGTACGCGGAACAACCGAGTTTGTCTGTTGTTTGATATTGACATTTTGTAATTCGAACTGGACTATATCCCTCAAATAGTATGAAAAGACATGAATATGTGTCACACAATATGCTTCAAATATTCATACAATATATTCTGTAAGATATCAATACTTCTTATAATCCTGGTACATAAGATCACTATTCTATCTTCAAACATGTTATATATACCGATTGATAGAAAAATATTTCTGTTACAAATTAAAACCGAGCAAAACACATCAATTATAAGAGGAAATCAACGGACAAGCAGAAACACTAACGTGTAACAAAAAAAACAAACGCCAACATACATAGGTACATACCATACGATTACAACTAACACATTCTTTTCATATATATTTTGTTTTGTAAAATTTGTTTAATTTGTTTTCCTTATAAAAACAACAAAAAACAATATCATCTGAAAGCTTTCAGTGACATTGATTGATATCAAACTGATATGTATAGAGTAAACACATTACCTCCAGAAATATGATACCATTAATGTTAATTTCTGGACATAGTTTACAAAAATTCGATAAAAACCTCAATTATAAAATCTGCAGTTCAATATCCTATAATGTCTTTTTTACATAGACTTATATATAGCAAGTCTTTTTCATCTTTTTGAACAATATACTAAATGCGTTAGATCGTATTCCCAGTGGTTATTTCATATCATATACATTTCACTAACAATACACTAATATGCATCTAAAAAAAAAGAACAAAAGAGTTTATGATACAGATAATTGATCTAGTGTCAAATAGAATCATTATCCTAAATAACTTATTCTCTGTTTTGCAATTGCACTATTACTGCATCTCTCAAATAGAGAAATGGAAAAAGACAGAAACACTGTTTGTCAAGAGCAATCATTGATAGTTACGACTACAATGCAAACATTTGGAAAATTTTAACACATCAACTTTTACTGTTATTCTTTCTTCAAAGTTCATATTGGTAATTCTTCAAAAAGTCATTTATAACTTAAAAAAAACCCGGACTGATAGGACATGAATTTGTTTTAAGTTGAATGAATTACAAGTGATATTAGAGTATTGAACTTGTCTGTAGTGTGGCATGGTACTTTAAAGATAGTAATACAGAATAGACAGTTTTATTATCTATCTCCAAAACGTACTCTAAAATTCTACATTGAAAAACTTATATATTAGTTCCCATCTCAACAGGCCAAACCCTTCTTAAATTCATTAAACTCTTTTCTGTTATCCCAAATTGATTACCAAGCGTACAAAATTCCTACATATCTATGCACTCTTTCCAGTGTTTGGGTAAGATCGTTCCTGATTAGGTTAAACAGCGAAATGCATCTCGGAAATACATGAAAGCCTAATTTTTGACATCAAATATCTTAACATTTGTTCTATTATCATTTTATCCAATCCGAGCTAAAGTATAAATGTTTCTTAAAATAATTTACCCAAATAAATCTAATTTTGATTGTACACACATATAAAATGTGATCTATGTCTGTGTTTGTTGATTGCGTTATTACTGCATCTCTCAAATTGAGAAGGTTATTCTAGAAATTGACAAAAACACTATTTGTCAAGAGCAATCATTGTATCAATCATATTTATACGACTACAATGCAAACAGATGGAAACGTTAACACATCAACTTTCACTTTTATTCTTTCTTCCAAGTTAATATTGGTAATTCCTTTAAATTTTGTAACTATCTCAAAGTCATTTATAAATTATTGTATAAAGAAAATTTGACATCAAGTTTGGAAAAGAAAAAATACAGTAAATCACAAACTCAACACAAAATCAGATTTTTTATTTTAATTTTAATTGTTCACACTGAAAACAGCTGTCAATGCGTATTCTTGCTTTCATCAACAACTCATTTCAAAGATTGTTAAAACAAATGATGACAAAGTTATTTGGTACGTGTTGAATCGATGCAAGCATCGAACTGCACTCGTAACACCAGAGTAAATTCCAGTATAGATCATGTTTAGGAGATTGGTGGTAATGTTTACAAGTTATGAAAACCCTCAATGCATATTCAAATTGAGTTTTCTAAATAAAATCTTTGATATTAGAAATTAGAAAATAATCAAGTCTATATTTCTTGTATATATTTAACTATATTTCAGCCATCATTTTCTCAAACAAAAGACAAAGAACCTTATCAAATCTGATAATTACCCATGTGATGAGAAAGGAAATACTTACTTTTTGTTCTTAGTAAAACATTTTACAGATAATTCAAATGTGTCTTAATTACTAGAGCATTAAGCAAGATTTACAAGAATATAAACTCTGTATTCCTCTATCAATTCACATACCAAATATATTGATACCAATCGAGATGAAAACATTGTACAGGCGAAACATGAAGATATATAGTTCGCTTCACATGTTGTTTCTCTTATCGTCAATTTGCATTATGGAAATAAAATACACACTACGATTGTTATCATTGGAAATTTTACATGTGTCAAATCATCTTATTTCTTTCTTCAGATTTAAACATCAGGATTAAAACGTGACAGAAAAACTAGCTGATATCTAAATTGTTCGCAACAACAATTATGAAACGAAAACAAAAAGATTGCTTGATTCTGTACTTTACGATTGTTACTAGATTAAGCGAATGTGTTACAAGTAAGATTACCCTATCCATCACATTATATAAATTACATTACATTTTCACATATTTTATTTAATTCATCTTTCAACCGGAAAAAAAAAGAACTACTTTACCGAACTTGATGTCATGAAAACTATTTAAAATCCTACTTTAAGTGACAATTGATAGATTTTGTTTTCTGAGATGATAAATCAATCCTTACGTATACATCATTTGTATAAAATATATAATAGTCCATTGAAATTAACCTTAAGCAATGTCAGCAATGTAGGTATCGGATGGGTGTAGGAATACAAATGTAAAATTGAATAGCAAATTATGGTTATTAAGGTTTTAAACGGATGCTAAATCTCAATGCTTAGATAAGTAATCAAGTTACTTAAATTTGTCTACATTTTTCAATTTTAAAATGTCATAAGTTATATAACAATATATATATATAAAAAAAAATTATTGATATGCTTCAAGTTTATTATCCAATTCCATTTTATCTTCAAAGTTTTACGGAAATCGTTATCAGGTGTAAAATGTAATGTAAAACTTCTGTCATTATTTATTTTATTTCCGAGTCATTAACTAGTGCCTCTTATCTTCAAAGCGTTATACCTTAATGCATGCATGCTAATCTGATACGTTTCATTCTTTGATGAAGAATCAAACAATAAAGCAAAAGTGTCTAACATGGACGGTTGAGAAACAACATACATGTCGTGCACAAGTTGGTTCGATTTAAAAGGTAAAAAGGAAAATTACAAAAATTCCGAATTCCATGAAAAATTCAAAACGGAACGTCCTTTATAATATGACAAAATCAAAACATCAGACACATCTATCGAATGGAAAACAACTTTAATATTCATGACTTTATAAGATTTCCTTTTATTGAGAAATGGTGGATTAAACCTCTCACTTATATGACAGTTGCATATAGTTCCATAATGTCGACAACAATGTGTGAGAAAGACAAACAGACATATATATATATATATATATATATATATATATATATATATCTAAAAACGTCAAAAATTGGGGTACAGCAGTCTGTACTGTAACATGACATTTATAACTTAAGATTAAAACAAATAGCTAATTCAACCGCAAAACACAAAAAGGCATATAGACACAGTACATAGAAGGCAAATATGAAAGACAACATCACAATTCACTAAATTATATATACCAGTCAAGTGCTAGCTACATTCATTTCAATTCTGGGGTGTGAAACCGATTGTGTAGAATGTTATGATCTTTACTTTTTAATATAGAACTTTTATCGGTTAGTAAGACAGCCGTGTTCTTGATTATAGGCTTCAAGGTTATTTGACAAAAAATCTTTTTTTCAAATAAATGAGTTGTAAAGACACAACACATTAACACTATATTAGGATTGATTGTGTAATCTAATTCATTGGTGTTATATGTTATATTTGTCTAATGCTTAGTTTGTTTCTGTGTGTGTTACATTTTAATTTTGTGTTTTTGTTGTGTCAGTGTTCTCCTCTTATATTTAATGCATTTTCTGCAGTTTTGGTTTGTGACTCGGATTTGTTTTTTTCTATCGATTTATGAGTTTTGAACAGCGGTATACTATGGTTGCCTTTATGAGTCACTGTGTTATGCATTACTTTTCCAGAAGTGTATATTATACTTTTATAATAATACGCGTACTGTACAACCAATCAAACACATTCGAAATGAATTCATAACTTAAAATATCATACTAAAAACGTAATATTCTGTTTTTATATTTTATTTCCGTTCTATATCGATTATAGGACGACATTACACATTGTTCGTGTTCAGGAATATTATAAAGTTACTAAACGCAATTAGCCAAGTGAAAGCATATATCTATTAGAACTACTTCATTTTTTGTCAGCTTTGATCGACTTCCCCCTTTTTAATGACTATGGATGTCAATTAGTTTTTCAAACATTTTCAAAACTAACGTAAGATTAATCCCTCTTCACTTTTAAAAAGAGTATACGAACTATAATTATGTGTCAGTTACGTTTTAATATTTTTTAAAAGTCTTTTCAGAATAAAACTACTTAGTCAACTGTAATGAATTGTACTACACAAGTTTGAAGAAATTGTACTTGACCAGTATAAAACAAAAATGTACTAGACGACCATGAAAAGTCTAAAAATATAGTAGTTGACCTGATGGCACTTATTGACTATACTTCTGAACATGTTGGCATGTAGTCTTAACAACTCTTGCTCATATTCGACTATACATTAACTAGTCTCCTCTAGTCAATACGCCAACTAATGTTCAATCTGAATTATCCCAGAATGGCAACAAGTTTATAATAGTTAAAACGTTTGTATGATAAAAACCTTGTTTGTCTATAGTTATGCTAAAAATAAGCAGATGAGTTTTGTTCGTTATTGAAAAAAAATGTTCTACTACTGAAACATCTCATTCTTCCCATTTTGGGCAGTGACGTTAATATGATCCTTGATATGGTTAGTATATTTCCAAACCCGTCCACTATGGACGTAACTGTGGTGACGTTTCATATTTCAAATAAACAAATATATGCTTTACAGTTAAATTATTAAGTCATGGAATTTTGTCTCAATGAATAACTTAAAGCATTTACTAATTGAATCATAGAAAAGGGTATTAAATTTGGATATTCTGCTTTACTTTTTTTCTTTTTGGATAGCACATTCAAACTTCAGTATCATATCCGTGTATCTTTAAAACATTAAGTAAAGGTCTCAATTAGTTTGTGCGAATAAAATGTTTTGAAAAAAAATGACAGTTATGCATTAATTCTCTTTATTGAAATCAAAAGCGTTACTAAGAATACGGAAACAGCTAAGCAGTCAGGATATGTAAACATCGTTATATGGTGCCAACGAAACAACTCCGTTCTCAAACTTAACATTTACAATTAGGAAAGGAAAAAACAAACACTGTTACTATTTATACAGATTATGTATCATTTTGAATTATCTTATCATTCCAAAATTAATGAACATGTTAACTAGATAAGTTTTAGATAAACACTTAGTTTTCAGAGGTTATATACTTTATTTGCCCCATATCAAAAGTTGAACACAATGTAATGTTGATATGTAAAGTTTGATATAATCAATGAGTTCTTTGCTTATTCGTTAATAACGAAAACTATAGAACATTTAAATGGATCCTTATATAAATCTACATGTATTATAAACACATTATCAGACATGCAATCACAAAACAGTTAGTTATGAATTTAGACCCCTTGAACCCACAATTGTAATAGACGAACAGGTTATTGATTGAACTTTATTTGATTTATTTTGTCCATAGCCGTAAAATATATGTGATACGTGTCACTGCACGTGCACGTCAATAAAAAGTAAAAATCATTATCCAATTGCTTCCCACAACTAATAATATCGGATCTATTTTAAGAACATCACCGCATACTAACTTTATTACTGTTCTATTTGTTTACTATTGGATCTTAGGTGCAGAGTTATTTGCAACTGTTTTACATTTTAAATGATAACCTGATGTGAATCAATTTCAACAATAATAATACACAGTTTATTATTTATACAGTCGAACACATTGTTTCTTACATTTTATAAAATTGGTTTATTGATTGTGACAAAATGAACTTGTGTTTTTAAACTGAATGTGCCACAATTGTTATAGTCATCTATGCATGTGTTGAGCTGTCGTAAATGTCACGATGACGAAAATAATACTAACCTTTCGACTATTTGAATCTTTAACTTTTAAACAAATCCTATCGTGCCTCATAAAATCATGGGAGTCTACGGGATAGATAAGAAGTAAGAGCATGTCATGAAATGGACGAATGAAAAACTGTTATAAAGAGCCGGAAATATGTAATCTTGATGATGTATGCTCAATTTCTAAATCACCAGTTATATAACATCGATTTGACAAGTAGATTTAAATTCCATTTGCCTGAAAGATACACTACAAAGATATTAAATGCAATAAATATTTATTTTTCGTAAATTTAGTTTTCCAACTTAAAATAGTGTTGATGTTAATAGATTGATATAGCATTTATAAAATGTCAGAAAACTCATTCTTCAATGTCAGTAACACCAAATACCCTTCAAAAGAATGCATTTTATACTTTAAATTTGAAATTATAAATAAGTGAACTTATATACAGGCACAATCGACTGTCTCCATCTCAAAGTTGATTGGACGGACACATATAGATTGAGATATGCATGTAAATTGAGTTTAAATTAATTAATTTCGAATGATATTTTGCGTTCAGATAACAGGCATATGTACATAAAAGAGAGTTCGGCAACACGATTCTATTATATAAACAAAACATATTATATGCAACAACCGTAAAGTTATATTCTTTATCAATGCATTATTTACGTAAAAAAACGTTAAACAGGCATATACCAAACCAACGAAGTCAAGACGTATGTACACGTATGTACGAATAGATAAAATGCAAATAAAACTCTATAAAACTGGTAAAGACAAATAAACCCATTTATAAACAAAATATTCGACACGTGTTAAATGGTAACTGTTGTTTTGTCCGTCATTGTTGTCTGTTGCAAAGCGAGATGCTGGCTCCAGTCTCCAATATATATGAACCTTCCTATTCTAATATTATTAATTAGTTCTCGTTTATAACGAAATGAAAAAGAACCTTCAGGATAGTAGTTTTTAAATTAAACTGTTGATTATCTCATTGATTGTTTTTCGTCTAAATATTGCATTTAATTTCCCTTTCCCAGGCCTTTGATATCTTTTCCTTTCTGTTGTAAATGATTGATTGATTTATATTGTGCGCGTTATTTTCAAGCAGAGAAAGGAAAATTTAACAAACACGAATGGGTCTATACTTTGACATTTACTATGATTAACCAAAAAGGCAGTTAGAAGTATTTGACAACTTTTTCGGAACCAAATCAATTACTAGTAACAGACCGAAGTGAAATAGAATGGCAACCAAAGTGGATAAATATCTTCATTCTTACATATTCAACATCATCTGGTTCAATATTTACGTTCTGTATTTTTGCTCATTCATATTGTGAGAGCGTGCCTAATTTCTCCCTAGATGTCCAAATGCCTTATTTATTTGTATACCAAATACCCTTTATCCATATAATACCATACTGCTTTCCCTATTACATTTAACGTTTATTGATAATTACAATTATCGAGAAGAATTTAATGATAATGGATAAAAAGAATCTAAAATCTGATAACTTCCCTACCTATTTGTATTGAAAATGGATGCTGGTTGAAACTACAATTAATAATCAACAGGTGCCCGTACATTATTTCATACGCTACGTGTCGTGCATTACAGTAACATTAAAAACAGTTGTCTGCTCCATTTAGCTTCGGTATATCTCATTTGATTAAAGAATATTTCAATTAAATTGGAATTTAATTAAACGAAATAAATTTTGCTAGTAATTAAAAAAACTTAAACATGTACTTTATCTTTAGATTGGCACTCGAACTTGTTTTGAACAATGGGTTATTTTGTAAGGTTAAACAGTTCAACATGAGAAGAAAATTCATAATATGTTTGTCCGTGATAAAACTTCATAGAAACATTAACATTGAATTGTATAAACGAACATGGATTATTAAAGCTTTCCTAATCTGCTAACAATATCTTTTTAAAAAACTTTTTGTTTGTAATCAATTATATAAGCCATCAAACAGACAATATGTAATTCTAGGATAATAACGATGAAACAAGGTTAGAATAATCTTTCTGCATTTTTTTTAAAAGAAGAACAGTGTCTTTTTTTAGTTATGACCACATTTTCAATCACCTCATGGGTTTTTTGGAAAGAAGTCCACTGTAGACGTCATCAAATCATTGTTACATTTATGCGTCCGTTTTGCTGTGCGATTTGTTTGAATTCTGACCACTTCCGTACTTTTCAGTTAAACCTGAATTCTGGTGAAAGGAAAGTGCCATATTCTCTGCACGAAAAACAACGTTGTCTGTAGGTGGCCTTTTGCAAGACTTTTGTTATCCAATGTTACTTACTATTGTTTTCGATGTCAGCATTTTATCCATGTCGTCTCACTTTGCAGAACGATCATAGTGTATCAATTATTTAAACCGTTTTATGCTTGGCAACACTAAACCACAGTTAATAAAAATTCAATGAACATAAATCATTAATTGTGCACTCAGCAACCTTAAAATACACAAGTGTTAATATAACAATTCTAATTGGATTTATTTCTGTTTTAATGTAAAAAAAAATCTGTTTAAATGTTAGATTTTAACACTTGAACCTTTTTAAAATTTAATGTCATAAATTACTGTTCCTCTGTCAACTAACCAGATTCCAATTAGACATGGTCAAATAATTTCAACAGACCCAGTACTTGATAAAGCACACATCGGGGATGATAGAACTTAATGAAAAATCAAAACAAGTTAAACTCTCATTACTTGATAAAAATGTTGGTGTCTCTTATTATATCGATTGCACCTTAAATTATATTTATGTCTTTATATACAGCTGGATTCTGACCTTTTTTTGGGTCATTTGTTGACATAAATGTACACAGTGACGCAAAGGATGAGAATAAATATTATATATATGGAATCTTGTCAAGCTTACAGGAAACGGACACAACTTCAGTGTGAAACGTTAACAGTAATTCTAATAGATTTTATGTCATTTTTCTGAAACATTTAATTTCCGCAATAGACAGTTATACATGTTATAGAAAGAAAAGTGACGACCTGAGTGTAAGATAACATAAAGTGCAAAATACAACACATAGAATTAATTGATGATAATCAACTTTAATTTTAGATAAAATTTGTCGATTTCTGCCTGCTTTGTGTCCGATGACTCACGAATACTTAATCCACTGTTAATAGCATTGCATTATCTTTAAAGATTTTCTATTTGTGTTTAAATCAAATTTTTTGATGAAACGAGTTACGTCAAAACAGAATAACGCGTTGTTTCGAAAAATATCGGGGTCAATTTTTAAAATCAAATCACACATATTTAATGCTGAGTGGAAAATGTCGAGTTATTTTTTATTAAAACGATTATTTCGCAATGCCTTTACATTATTTTGGTTTAAAAGAAAGATTGGAATGAGGGAAAATTATCAATAAAATTAAATCTTCTTTGTTATTAAGAAAAAATGGCTAATACATACATATGAAAATGAACTAACAACCCATGGCTAAAAGGAAAAGACAAACACCAGTATAACAAAAACACAACATAGAAAACCGAAGACTAAGCAACACGAACCCAACCAAAACCTTTAGGCCATATCAGGTGCTTCGGAGGGGTATTCATATTCTACTCCACAGTGATACCTGTCGTGTAACTCTGTTAGTATATATCTGTTTATAAGTCCGGTTGCGCGTATTTGGGAAAAAGGGTGACTGGAATGTAGATGTAATTTAGACAATTGTAAATTATAGCCTGTCATCTATTAAACGGATATTCCATAATTGTCAATCAAATCGTGATGGCGTCTGTAAATTTTACGAAGGTTTGATTTCAACTTCCTCACTTGTAATTCTTTATTTATTAGCTTCCTTTTGAGCAGCAACCCTCTATGAAAGAAAATCAAGATAGGAAATACAAGCTTTGGAATATTGTAAATACAAATCAAATACGTTTAAGATCTATTGCTTGTTTATTTTTTAACATTTAAATTTCCTATTTAAAAAAATAATATACAGACTTTATGTTTAAATTTACAATACATTTTTTTTTCATTTCAACGAGAATATATTCGATAACGTTATCTTATTCAAAGATCGTTTCATACAAAAAGCGTTGTTAAGTCTGATGCATCAACAGCTATTTTGTTATTTTTGATAACCTTGTTCATATGTATGGAATGTTTCTGGTGTATCATCTCATATACATATCTCAGTTTTTATATTCCTCTATATAAGTCAGGAATATGGTAGTTGTTATACAACAATCCATGTTTATGTTTGTTTTGGTTGCAGTTAAGTTTTTCTGTAGTTTCGTTGTTCCCTCTTATAATTGACGTGTTTCCCACGATTTTAGTTTGTAACCTGTATTCGTTTTCTTTGGGTCGATTTTTTACTTTTAAACAGTGGTATACTATTGTTGCCTCTATGTATCGTATATGCAATTACGTGTATGTACGCACAGCCGTAACAAGGAAAATAATGTGTTAAAAATTTGTGATTATTAAACAACCACTGGGTCGATGCCACTGCTGATGGAGATTTATTTCCCCGAGGATATCACAAGCCCAGTAGTCAGCACTTTTTGTGCTGACATGAATTGTCATTGATATGGTTATATTTATGAATTTACTGTTAACAAAATATTGAATTTTTTTTAAATACTAAGGCTTTTCTACCTCAGGCATAGATTACCTTAGCTGTATTTGGCAACACTTTTAGGAATTTTGGTCCTCAATGCTCTTTAACGTCGTACTTTATTTGACCTTTTTAACTTTTTTTGATTCGAGCGTCACTGATGAGTCTTTTGTAGACGAAACACGTGTCTGGCGTATATACAAAATTTAGTCCTGGTATCTATGATGAGTTTATTTAAAACATCTCTATGGACACGAGAGAATGGTGTGAGTCAAAGAAACTGCGTATGAAATCATCAATGAATTCCATTTTCTCAAGGTCACCAATATATATCGCATTATAAAGAAATTGTCTTTTCATTCAATGATGGTAATATTTGTATATATTTATATATGGAAAGGTGTTTACCTCTCCCAGTCTCATATAAATAAAAAAAAGCAGAGGATGGATGTACCATCAACGGTTGTATTATCAAGATTACTTTTATATCCTAGTAAATAATTAGTAATTTAAATTACAATGCTTATTATTATATTTCAGATTAAGATAAATAATTTGTTAATGAAGTGACAATCATTTAACAACTTTGGAAAAAGCTAGTTATGACAATCATAAGAATGATAAAATATTATTACTTATTTATCTTTTATATTTAAAAAAATACTGCATCCTTGTCGTATTTCACAATAATCGAAATTAATAATCACAATAAACTCGTCATGGATCAGGCAGTGATATAAACTGAATCCATTGAAGAAGGTTTAAATACCAGAATATGTTATGCACAGAAGGGCAAATGACATATAGACTGATAAAACAGAGACATATTGTAAAGACAGATAGAGTCAAAGTGTTAATTACCAGCATTGATGTTAATCACTGACGTGTGTGTGAAACTGAAATAGAACATATAAGATGATAACATATCAGAAATAAACACAGATAAGCAATTCATGCGTAAAGTATCTATTTGCATTTCAGTATTTTACACCAGCTGTTGATTACGCATGTTTTCAAAACAAAGAAGTTGTTTCGCACAGAGTATCAAACAATATATAAAAATGTGTCTTATCGGCAATTTTAGATATCACAAACTTCAAAACATTGACAAAATACGCACATCTTATCGATGAAACACAAAGGCCAATTATGGTCTTACACAGTATAATTTACATCAGATGCTCCTACAGAGAACAATTTACATCAAAATAATTGGTTAATGACAGTTATTAACACAAATTCTTTTTGTAGCTTACTATATAACTGACCAATACCTGTACCTTATAACACAACACAAAATTTTTATTATGTTTTATAACATTGTACATATGTATGTTCTACTTTTAGGTGTTTTATCTCATGTACAAGTTGTTTTGCAGAGAAATAATTTATACATAATAGAATACAAATAATGTTCATACATGATGCTGGTATTTTCACTCACATTGGTCCATTAAATGTTGTCTTGGGACAACATCATGGTTTATAAAAGATTTAAAGGTTTAATGAAAGAGACTGATCCTGTATTGTAGGATGCCTAACCACAAGATACGTGTCTTATAGATTTAATAAGAATTACTCGACGAGTATAATAGTTAAGCGTCTGCAATCAAGGTTCATGGTGAGGTTTGAATCGTCAATAAAGTATTCCATGGACACTTCTGTGTCCGTCTGTTGTTTGGCTAGTGTATTGTCTTTTATTTCTTGATTAATGGTTTTATTGACCCCTTAGTGAGCGGCTACATTTCCCATTTTTGTTTTGATGAACCTTATTAAAACTAAACGCGCGTCTGGTGGAAGAAACATATCAGCATGTTATATTTGATTAATTTTTACAACTTCAGGCACGTTGTAACTTCTGGTGAACGTATCGTCATAGACGACACCACAATCTTTGAAGTCAGAACTTTTATTTTGTTATGACTTCTCATTTTAATGCAACACCGTTTGTAAGATTTATTTTGATTAAATAACGTTACTAATTGTCATAGCATCAATTCACAATAAATGCTATGAAAAGTACGTGCAAACTAAGACGAAGTACATGTATGCTTGATTTTATATGTATGTTTTAACGTTGTTTTCTATCAGTTTTTTTTAAAGGAGATAACAATATAGTATTTGATGGTCGCAAATACTTTCTTACCGACCCCGCTAACGCGTCGCCGTTAAACCTAATTTGCGACCATCAGATCCATAAATGATGCCGTTGGAGATTAGAATACAATATCCTGATTAATATGCAATGTTTTCATTTTTGTAAATTACTGTTTAAACAATTCTAAACTATTTGAAAACTTATTAGTTTTCCTGTCTACAGCATAGGATGCCTTAACCGTATTTTGAATACTTATTGACTTTCTCTTTTTCAACTTTACAAGAATTGTATTTTACCTCTGTTTGGTTTTATTGGGGTTTCAATGGTGAGACTAACTAAGACAAAACATACTTCTGGCGTAAAAAGTGTAAACCTGGTATTTTTTATGAAGTTTAACACATTTTGATGTTCAATTTGTAGTACTGGTTTTGTAACATTTATGCATATTGTTGTCTTTCCACCACATAATGTGTTTCATAGGCTCCTTGGTATCATTTTCCTTTTTTTGCATAAATGCAGTCTTTTTTTTTTTTGTTAAAAATTAAACAATAACTCGTAAATCTCATCCTGCATTGAACACAACATTTAAATTATAACCAAACAGCATTAACCTCTAATTCCTTTACTTTGGACATTTTGAGTTTGAAACCCTCTCATTTAATCGTTAGTATTTCCAAAGGTACATAATCATGTAAGTAATTGTCCAGTCAAATGTGCATTTATCAACGCTTTGACACATAATAGAATGGCAAACAAGAAGTATACATTCTTTAATTGAAGTTAACATATATAATTTTTATTTATTAAAAAGACTATTTATTAGTCATTGCCCAGTTGTAAATGGATTTAATAAAAGCCATATGATACTTCATATTGAATAATATATCAAATATGTATGTTTAACATGGGTAAGTTAAACTACAAAACACTTTATTAAAAAAAAATCCTTTATCTTAAGGTATTAACATTTTTCAATGAGTTACTATGATAATAATTATGCGTTTCCAAAAATAAAACTTCGGCAACCGCACTACGTTCATGCGATGGAAAACCGATGATTGAAAGGAGATAAACAAAAATGCTATAGAAAGTTATAACATTAAATGGTTTGAAAGAACAATGTTATACACCCCAAATCATGTTATTGTTTTAATTACTCAAAGAAACGAATTGTCACTGGATGTTTATAGTATATTAAGGTTGCGGTCGGTAAACAAAACAGGAAAATTAATTATCTCGGAAAATTTTTACTAAATGAAATATTTTTGTGTCGATTATATCTAATAGATTTTGGATGTGTGTAGATGATGGAGATTATAATTTATACATGTATTTGTTCGCTAATTTTAATAACATTATAATATCCAGAACCTAACGTGTGTCGTTTAAATGTAGATCATTAATAAGATAATTATTTTAAAAAGAAGAATATCATCTGCAGTGAAATTTAGTATAGACGTTAGTTGTAATGTCAATATTAAGTGATGATTCAACTCATATCATTTTGTTTTCTCCTCCTTCTCTATGAAGTGAAATTGATAATTTGAAGGAGAGTTCCAAAATTTATAAGTTTATAAACAGCCACAAGAAAGCTAAATGTCATACGCAAATATATATGAAATACGTTTTGATAATGGAATCATTTACCGAAAATATATCTTTATATTTGATTAAATGTAGCGGACGTTTTTACCAATTTCGTACATGTTAATCGCTTCTTAGAATATTTTATTTGGTTTGGTGAGAAAAATATTAAGTGTACAATGATTGTATATAGCAATTATCTAGACTTTAAATGATGGAATTTAAACCAACGTTATACTTAAAGTCTGTAGACTTTAAGCGAATATTACACTTGAGAAGAGCGTTTTCTAATATTGCATGCTGAAAAAGTAGGAATTAGATGTACTCTGCAGCTTTATAACACATTATAGTATTACGTTGACCGCGTCCATATTATGGTTAATTGGATTAAGTCACTTGTCTAGACTTGCTTCAAGTCTCTTTCTTATCAATTTGTTTTCAATCTATAAACTCTCAAGACTTTGTTATTATAAAACATAATATGTTTGCTGATAACTGCCCTCATCGCATATAATTATAACTCTGGGCTACGGATTTCCATCCCACTCTCCAATTATCAGCAAAATTGCGATCAATTTGATTTCAATACACTTGTTAAAAGTGTTTCAAACGAGATAGAAATAGACGTTTTGAAGTTCAATCGTTTTCCAAAAAATAAATAAAACACCGAATCTAAATGAATTGCTACGCGCATGAGACGCTTTTCTCGATTTGTTTTATTCAAAAACTTTAAAACATAAGATTTGAAAACTAAGCGTGTTAAATATATGAATAAAGCTGAGGACATACAATGTATTTGACGAAAAAAACCATCAAAATGGAAAACACAAAACAAGTTTGGCTCCCCAAACTGAATGGAAGTTTGATAATTCCAGGTATTTGCCATTATTTGAATGAACCAAGTGGTTTACATAAAGGTAGTTTGTTATTTGATGAAGACAATTTATTATTTGATATTGATTGCTTCTCCGCCAAGCATGTGCCATTTTTGCGTTATTAAAAAGACCCATAGTCTACTATTTGGTAGAATATCATATAAAATTGCTACACTGTGAAATAGCAATTTGTAAAGTAAAAAGTTGGATTCAGGCTCAAATCACATTAACATGTTCTTTTTTTTTTTATTTTTTTGTTATTTTAGATTTGTCATTAGACTTTAAAATACGAATCTATTTTTCATGTCATCGTTGATTGATGATTGACAGCAATTATTAAGTCTTAATTCATTTCTGGTATGCATTTCATATCTGTTATTTAGAAATAATGGTCACGTAAATAAACTTTAAGATCAACAACGTAATTCTTAGTAATTCTTCAGGTTCTAGAGTCAATAAATTATCATAAATATTTCAATCTAATCACATTACTACTCTAGTGATGTCAGCATTTAAATATTGTTTCAACATTTTAAATATGGACCGATGTAACCTTGTTATTAATTTTTTCAGCGATATGACTTCCCTACAACTCAATACACAGACAGTTCTTATTTAATCATATGAAGTAGAAAAAACAAAAAATCACGTTGCCAATTTTGGAAACAGACCAATATCTTTTGTGTTGGAGACAAAGCCACATTTATGATTCAGTCTGACTCGTTGTAATTATGCTATGTGACCATCTCATTCCCTTCCTTTGTGTCTATGCAGAATCATTATGACCGACAACCCAGAAGAAGTCAAAATAGAATACTCTTACATTCTAATGTGAAGATATGTCACTTCCTGAATTGTTTTGTAGTGGATATCTTGATAGATAACGTCAACGTGCAAATACAAAAGAAATCTTTTAAGTAGATATATGAATTTCTTACCATTCAATTGTGTTCGTTGTTCATAAATATCGTTTTCTAAATGCCAGTGACTTTAAAACCAAATGAAATCAAAACAATTAGAGGTTGATGCTGGAAAATGTGCGTTGTTTGTTTGTTTCTGTTACTAGCATACTTTGAAACAATCAAATGGCTCTGACAATATATATTTATAAAAAAAAACTTTTCTATTTACCCTCCAACAATTTGTATGCGAGTCTTATTTAAGTGGAAAACACGTCTATTTTACAAAAATTAGTCTGAAGTTTTATGATTCATCAAGTTGTTTTGGTTTTTTTTTTAACAAAGATACAATAAGTGAAACGCACACTATTTAGTTAAATGTAAAATGCTTGATAGTATTAACTTTATTAATTATAACAATTCAAGGTCATGTACCTTTTTGGGTAGTCTTATAACGTATCAAACAAACAAGGGCTAGTTTTTTTTGTGACACAAAACGGCGTTCAAAATGTCTTAATTTCAATTTTATATTTGTTTTATCACTTTGTTCCTAACTTTATTGGTGTTTATTACCAAATATCTTTAAAACAAAAGAAACACATAGACGAATCATTATTTTGATAACAGATTATTTGAAGAAATTAACAGCTTTGATGTCTGATAACATTAATCAGAAGGCATAGATACAAATCAATTGAGATAATTATCCTGTTCATGATGTTGTTGTCTTTAGATAGTAACGTTGAAACATTATTATTCTAGTGTAGAAGAATGAGATTCCTTTAGTTAGAAATGTTCAAATATTAAACATCTCCGATTATTACTCGGCATATTCATCCCACATACAATGTATAAAACAGAGATGTATTTTTTCAATGAACTGACGCGTAAAATAGAACTTCATTCATTGCAAAATAGCATCTTAAAAAGATAAAACAATTGTAATTGTTTTCTGAAGTTATAAGATACAATAGTCCGGTCATATTTAACATCAAAACAACGCGTGCTGTCCCTCTCACGTCTTACATATGTAATTTCTAATGTTAAAATTGCAAGGGCCCGATAACTTTCATTCCATTCATCAAGTCACTTTGACGACATATATATGATTTTGTTTAATTTGTTTGTATAACTTAATAAAAATGTCTATATATATATATATATATATATATAATGTCTAAAAATAGCAACAATCAACATTCAATCTAATTAAGCGTGGATCAGTTTGTGAAAATAAACTGATACAGTTACTGAATTAAAATTATATAAATGTCTAAGAATATAACTAAAACACACTAATTGATACATTAAAAAGTTCCATTAGATGTTAAATAGAAATACGCAATGTTTCGCTAAACAAATTAGCTTCATCAGGCGTGTGCATCATCCAAAGTATCTAAACGGGAGATATCAACAATCGGAGGTTATAAACAATGCGGAAGGGGCAATTGTAAGTGCTGCAAAGTCGCCAATATAGAAACCCAGTTCATCAGCACAGTCACAAAGAAAAATTACAACATATTTATAACATCAAATTGCAAAACGCAAAATTGCATTTATGTTCTAACGTGTGGAACTTGCAAATTACAATATGTTGGTGAAACAGAAACCCCATTTAACATCCGACTAAATAACCATCGGTCATTTTATACAAAAGAAAGGAACTGCCCAATTACAAGACACCTTTTAAGAGCAGGACATGATTTTGAAAACATCACATTTCAAATCATTGAGAAAAATCAAAATTGGGATAAACAAGGAAGACAAAAAAGAGAGAGATTTTGGATGCACCAGTTACGAACTCTTGAACCTGATGGACTCAATGAGAGAGACGAAAAAAGATTTCAAAGCAAATCAAAACCATAGTTATCTTGAAATCATACAAATTAATTTATAAAAATTCATACAATTAATCGAACATCTATAAATGTGTTAAACTTTTATTCCAACTTCATGTAGTTGTAGCTACAAACATATTTTATGACCGAATTAATATATTACACCCATCCCTCAAATCTTGTATAGATTAAGCTACAAAAATATTTTTCTGTCATGCATCCGATTTCACCTTGAGAGATGCACACGCCTGATGAAGCTAATTTGTTTAGCGAAATATTGCGTATTTCTATTTAACATCTAATGGAACTTTTTAATGTATCAATTAGTGTGTTTTAGTTATATTCTTAGACATTTATATATATATATATATATATATATATAAACGCCTAAAAAGTGTACATAACAACACCAATAACATAAAAAGGAACTATAAATGTAATTATTTATAAATATTTCGGATAACAGATATCCTTCGTCAGTCAGATTCTGATGTTAAATGAATCATCTTTAAGTCTTCTTAGATTAAACTTTTACTAAATCTTGAAATTTATACAATAAAAAAGGCAAACCGAACATCAGTTAAGACGCTTGCACCATTCTAAAAATTTGTTGAACATGACATAGGTTATATGACTAATTACTTCAGAGAGTTTAAATATATGCTTTAAATAAAAATAATAATTTCCGATATGAACTAGCATAAAAAGAAGATGTAGTTTGATTGCCAATTAGACAACTCTCTCAAGAGACCAAAATGACACAGAAATTGATAACTATAGATCACCGTACGGTCTTCAACAATTGATTTCAGACTCGAAAAGGAGTAACAGTCTATGACTATGCGGTATGCTTTGCTCATTGTTGAAGGCCGTATGGTGACCTATAGTTGTTAATGTCTGTGTCATTCTGGTCTTTTGTGGATAGTTGTCTCATTGGCAATCATACCACATCTTCTTTTTTATATTGCCATCAAGATACTCAATGCATAACCATTTTTTTTGTAAAAAGCTCCTATGGCGGAAACCTGTTTCGTCAAGTAAGTTATACTCATGTATAGTGAAATATTTTTGGAACATGCAATTTTTTCAAAATGCAGAAACGTCAGAAAGAATAGAATTGATTTTTTTTTTCGTGTGTATAACAAATCTATTTTAAGGCAGATTAAAATGGTCATTTCCATATGGTCTATTCTTTACTTGAATATGTGAGACAGACTCCTACTAAAACAATCATAAATCAGAACGACTACATTTTTATGAGCATTTTATATCTGGTATAAAATCACTTGATAAAACTCAAGGCAACAGTGCATCATAAACAACTTCCGCTATGTCTGAAGCTTTAGGACCAAGGGAACATGATTGATAGTTTTAACCATAACTTTATATGAAGTTAATGAAATATAACCGCTACATAAGCATATTTCTTTTTAAGAAATAAAACTATTTATCTTTTTTTACAACAGAATAAGATTTGAATTTGACATGAATACGTAGGTAAAACAAATGTTATCAATATATAAATCTAAATACAGATCTAATAAAGTTGATATAGAATATTCTGATATAAATTTATCAGTATAAGTTTAAAGAGAAGATAACTACAAAAGAAGGGTAAATATAAAATACGAAATAAGAACGAAACACAAACATCAAACCAAAACACCACAAAGAAAGCTAAATTTTTAGCAAGTCAAACTCTGTAACAATTGAATAAACACAGGTAATCAGTTTAGGTGTCATTATATAAAAATAAGAAGTTGGTGTATGATAGTAATGAACCAACTACATGCCAGATACACAATCAAGTAGAAATTACAACTGTAGATGACATTACAGGTTTCATAAATGAGTTAAAGCTAAACAGCATATTAATGCGTTCAACTAATAAAACTGTAACATTCCAGAATGAGTGATGATAGATCTTTTTAATATAATTGCTAAAGATATTCAGCCAAATATAGATTATAACATGGCCTTTTTCATATCAGACCCTTTATCAGGCTTAGGTCAAGATTTAACCCAGAGAGCCGAGGGATGATTTTGCCCATGGCCTGGTAAGGGGTCTGATATAAAAAAAAAATACATGTTATGCCTTTTTATCATATCTTCAGCAGAAAATATAGACAGGATTTTTTTTTTAACTTTAAAAATGCATTTGTTGTTGCATTATTTGTTTTGCCTTTTTTAATTTTATTTTCCTTATTCCTAATATTTTTTTTATCAAACTGTGTTCTGTCATGTGATTCGAGATGGCGACCGTTATACCGGTAAAATGTTGATATTAGTCTAAACTAAACTGGAGGTTTTTAATATTCATATTTATGCATTACTTTAGTTTAAATGATAATAATAAGAGAACAGACGTTTTTATAACTTATTTGCTGATATACATTATAACATTATAGCATAGTTAACGATATTTTCCCAATCACGACATCATCCTTTATATTATAAAAGTTATATTAAAGCTACTGGCATATGTGTACAATATATTAATTTATCGAATATTATTTGCATACTTGTTTTCAACCAAGTTTCCGGGTAAACAAAAGGGTTGCTGATATCGCAAGTGGTTGGTTAAGATGGATGTGGATTTCTCAGTATTACAACAAAATGACATCAAAGTCATATAACTTTATTAAAGGAAAAAAAGATTACACTGTTTGACAACTGTATGCAACAAAATAGTTGGAAATTAAGACAAAAATATAGGCGGCAGTGGTATACAAATGTTCAATAGTCTTAATTCAATTAAACTTAATCAAATTCGGTGTACAAACTGATTAAATTCAAGAATTGGTTTCCTATTTAGTCGTGATGACGTTAATTTAAAGTTTACGTATTACGAACAAAGTATTACAATTAACCTCTGAAGATCACTTTTTATTACCTTGTATTAACAAATAAAAACAAATTGAACATACATTGTAGTCTTCAGGCGACAGCTAAAATATTTATTACTATCACATTATGTATGATTGTCATAAGTCAGGAGTCATACTTATGTCATATCTGGACTTTTAATTTACTTGTTTATTTTGATAATATTGGTTTTCCGAAGTCTTGACCGCCGTACTGGCGACATATTATTGCTTAAGTCTCTAGTGCAGAATTATCTAATTGACAATCATACCTCTTCTTCTTGTTTTTATATTTTTCATATCTAAGGATTACAAAAATAAATGTTATACACAACATACTTGATCTTTAAATCCCCGTTTCCAGCAACGAAACAAGGTTCAATAGTGTAATGATTTACGCGTGATATTGTAGTCCAAGGACAGATCACGCCACTTATCAATAAATGATATTAATTGTCATTTTATAACATGTTGCCGTAATATATTGTTATAATTGTAAAACAATTGGCACTGACATCACACGCGTAGTTTTGACATTATTTGTTGTTATATACAGATGGATTTATCAATAATTAAATTAGCAACATACAATGGAACACAGCATTCATTTCTATTTTAAATTTTTAAAAGGAAAACTTTTTTAATAAAATGATTGCAGTTTTATGAAAGAAAACAAGGATATATATCACTTTATCTGAAAAAAAGGCGAGAGATATCAAAGTGATATTGAAACCCATGCGTATTACAAACTTATAACGCCAGAGCAGCAAATAAGAGAAAATAAATACAAACTGAGGTATACAAAACACAATGTTCCAACTTAAGACCAAAAAACACGAAGCATACCATGACAGGAGTAAAAAAATAAGAACCATACCATCACAGGAGTAAAAAACACGAACCATACCATCACAGGAGTAAAAAACACGAACCATACCATCACAGGAGTAAAAACCACGAACCATACTATCACAGGAGTAAAAAACACGAACCATACCATTACAGGAGTAAAAAACACGAACCATACCATCACAGGAGTAAAAAACACGAACCATACCATGACAGGAGTAAAAAAACACGAATCATATCATCACAGGAGTAAAATGAGGTACTAACTATAAAACACGAACCATACCACCACGGGAGTAAAATGAGGTACTACACAGGATTTAACATGCCCTGTTCTATTTATGGCACCCGTCGTGTTTCTGAAAATGTCAAGTTCTCATACTGATACATTATATTGTATTAAGAAGCAACACAAGCATATAAGTTCGTTATTTTGCGGAATCAGAATCTACGCAAAATTGGAGTTGTGTACGGAGGTTAAACCTGAATAGACCTAGATCAGCATGCGTTTTAATGATTCAAAATTTCTGTATTGTACATTCATTTGGGTAAGTTCGATGTGAAATCAAACTTTTTCTATCTCCTTTTAGTACTTAAATCACAATTGGATTAAATTCTGAAAACAATCTGGAAATAATATCATTAACACAGCTACGTCAAAATATGACCGTGAAGAAGTACACTTCTTTCTAACAACAAAAATTGAATGTTCAATAAATACATGACCTCTAGTCTAAACGACACATTCTTGTTTGAATATATGATGAATTGAAAATGAAGAGTTATAATAAGCGTCTTTGCAGGCGTGTATATGAATTTCTCTATGCAAAATGAATTTATTAAATATTTACGACATTAAGCAAAATACTATTTATCATATGTACATAAAACAAAATGAAAACAACACAGTCAATGCGTCCGAATCGCGTTTCTGGATTTACCTTCATCACGAACGCATAAATCGAAATATATGAGAGCCGAGGATGTGTAAGTACCAAAACAGTTGAAGAGCTTTATGACAAAAATGCCTTAAGAAAAGCCAAATCCATTTAAAGTCAACTTTGCCTGAGGGAGTTGAAACCTTAGTTATTCATTCTTTCGAATAATACATTTGTGAATCTTACTTTATTCCAGTACCTTAGATAGTTGATTGTACAAACAAGTTGATTCTCTTATCATGGTTGACATAGTGGTATTTTGTTGAAAATCAGATAGGCTTTAAAGAGCATGAATTGAAAAGGAAACGAGGAAGGTGTCAAAGAGACAACAATACAAAAAAAGACTCCAAACTAGCAGTACAAATCGATCTTTAACAGCGAAACAATCCCGCAATCGGATGCTAACTTAAGCTGGCACCAATACAAAAAATGTTAAAAGTTCAGCGAATTAGATGCCATACATTTAAAGGAACTAAGAACTAAAAAATACACTAGACGAACAAAAGCTAGAGGTTCCTGACTTTGAACATGAGCATAAATGCATTGTGTTAAAACATGTTTTGTGATATCTAAACTCTCCCTTATACCTCTAGCCAATGTGGAACAAACAAACACAAAACAATACAGAAAAAAACTAGTTTTAAATAAGTTCGAGCCCAATTTTCGAACAGAAGAAACTGAGCAAAATGACCAAAGGTCAACATAAATTTAAATCAGCAAAATAAATGACAGCAATAGCCCTCTTTTAAAATGAAAACAAATTATGTCTTCATTATATGAAAATCAAGCACGATCTCTCCCGATAGGGGTTCAGTATCATGCCATCATATTTCATACAAGAATATTACCCGTATCAAGAGAACAACTAGTTTTAAATAAATGTGTTTATTTTTTAGCAAAGACCCCATGAGTTAATCAAAATTTATTTAAAAAATGCCACCATTAATGACTAGACAGCAATATCGTAACTATATCTCTTGAATATGGAAAAACATGAACGTATAAGATGTTTGCATGTTTATTTATATTTGAGAATGATGGCCTTGTACCAGTAAAAAAAACAGAGTAAATATTTTGTCATATAGAATATGCATTGAGATTATCTTGGTATCACTTTGCAATGAATCTCGGCACAAATAAAAACATTTAAAAAAACATTTTGGTATGTTGATTTTTTGTTATTAAAATATAGATTGATAGCGAATATTATAAATCATTCTAACAAATAAATTTTGAGTAGAATGGTTCATATGTGATCCTATTATTAATTTTCGTAGATTAGGACGTAGAGTCACTAGCTTTTCCGCTAGTATATGCCGCGTACAAAAAACTTACCGTACCGTACGGTGACTTATAAATGTTAATGTCTGTGTCATTTTATCTCTTGTGGATAGTTGTCTCATTGACAATCATACCACATCTTCTTTTATTTGTTATGCATAAAAGTGCACCAAACAGCCAATACATATACTCCATGCATATGCTATAGAAACCTAAATGTGATCTTATTACCTTGAAAAGGCAACAGTCGTGTTTCATATAAATGAAAACCAAATGGCTGTATTTATTTATTTATTTTTTTTTGATATAGGTCGATATACATAAATTTGATTTGTATATTTCTGCGAATTAGCGTAAGGTTAGAGAGTCCTATTCGAACCTTTGACCAAATAAATCGTAAACTCAGCTGAAACTCTATGCAATATGATAAAAGACAATTCGAAAAATCCGTTTTCTTTTACTTTCCGTTTTAACGTTATACTTAATGAGAAAAAGTAAAATCACAAAAATTCTGAACTCCAAGGAAAATTCAAAATGGAAAGTCACTTATCAAATGGCAAAAAACAAAGGATAAAACACATCAAACCGATGGACAACAATTTTCTGTTTCCTGACTTGGTACAGGCATTTTCAAATGTAGAAAATGTTGGACTAAACCTCTCACTTGTATGACAGTCGCATCAACAATCATTATATTTAAAACGATGCGTGACATAACAGACATAATAGGTAAAATTGTCAAAATAGGGGAAAAGCAGTCATCACCGTCCACAATCTCAATCAGAACATAAACAAACAAATATTTAACAAAGAAACACAACAAAGCATATATCAAATTAAACAACCACGTTCATTGCTTATTTATTTTTGTATTGTGAATCGACCCATAAACGATTAAAATATTTGAAGTCTTGTGATTCACATCAAATCTGGTGTAGAATCGCGTATTAAACGTCAGAATGTAAACGTAACACAGGTGGAGATATAAAATAATTGTGTCGTTCAACGAATTTCAACATTATAATAAAACAATAACATAATGGCGGGATTTTTAAAAGTACAGAGCTACGTCTTTTGTACCAAAGAAAAACAAAAGGTCACACGTACAAAGCACACCAGCAAAATTTAAATATAATACAAACAAATAAAATATTAACGAGAGATAATTTATCGTACAAATAAAGGCGTATTGCAACATGTTTTACCAAAAAACTTTTAACTCGATATACAAAAAGAATTTAAACAAAATCATAAACTCATACTGAATATACAAAATAAAAAAAATAAAAGCAAGGAACACAACTGTATATAGAAATTTTACTTTAAAACTGCAACCTAATTCTAGGAAAACTGGCCCAGATAAGCTTCCGGAAAATATGACTCTCTTTTTACGAGTTCGTTTCTACATGTTTATGCATCTACAATATATCACTTAAATGTAAAATTATAAAATCAACCGCTACAGTCACATTTTAATTAATACATATAGTGAATTAGTTTTTGCAATTTATTCAAGCATCTAACATGTCGAATAACTATTATACTAATTATTTATCAATTGCAGTTATAATTCCTACCTGTTATGATGCATAAAATATTGAAACTCGTCCACTCCACTGGTAATACATTCCGAAAATTACGCTATCATAATGAGGTATCGACTTATTTATACATACTACCAATATAACTAAAAGACGAAGTTTGTAAACAGATCCAAGTTAGAATTATAGTGAAACAGCTAGAGAGCCTAAGTTTTTTTGTTTTATAAACAACATACAATTCTATTAGCTATCCGGAAAATGGCTATGTTCATTGTTGAAATATAATTAAGATTGAAGTGATGTTTATTAGAGTCTGTTGTAGTAATATTATCTAACAAGATTAGTCCATTCTGTGGCTTCAAAAGTCTTGCTTTACCGATTTAATGATTTTCCGATGATATAAAAAAAAACTATCTACCGGATATCCTGCGGTAAATTACATTTATTAACTTTATTACGTGTTTGAGACAAAGATGTATAGAGCTATCATTTAACGCCTTTACAGATTGTCAGCAATTTGTTTGAGTTCGAACACAAGCTTAATATTCATTTTTCTTTAGGAGTCTGTTATCAGTTACGTGTACATGATTGCAGCTTGCAAAAACATAGATTATTAACTAGTAAAACTGTAGTTTTATCATAAGATCGAGGTCCCAAACATTCATCGAATGGGTCAATACGTGACAAATTACAAGGCAAACATTTTAATCTTATCAATTCATCTTTTTTAACTGCTAGTTTTTAATTGTTTAATACGGCAAGCAAACTTTGTGAACTGTATATTGAACAGATATATCATGTTAAGGAGGGGTATTTGCGCAAAATACCAGTCGAGAGAATGTTAAATATTGCGATCCAAGACTGGTATTTTTCACAAATACCCCTCAAGAACATGCTATATCTGTTTAATTACACCGAATGTTAACGTTCAAAAACGCATTGATGATCGTGACGTTACAAGCCTAAAGTCGGATAGAGTATTTTGTGGCAAATACTACGGCAGAGAGGGCAAAAAGTGATATCCTTTTTGCATATACTCCGGCGGCGTTAAAAAAATGAACGATATTCATTTGATAACAGTAAATTTGTGAAAAATGCACGGGCTATCTACCAATTAAAACCCAGGATTCTTACATAAGGTGTAATTATTAATAAAATGTATTTCTTATTCATGTAATTCTGGTTTAGTGACTGGGTGCATACCAAACAATTATCATTGACTACTTAAACCAAGTGGAGTAGGACAAAACAAAGACTAGGACACATTAAAAACAAATAGTTGTTTCTGGAATAACTTGCATCAGTTTAACTCTAACCGAAAAGGTTGAAAATATATAATTTTGGAAGCACAAAGACCAATTTGCAAACGGTTCTCACATAATCACCCCAACAATCTATGAAAACCTTTTAATATATTATTATTGCAACGTTACTTTTTTTCACATTTAAAAAATTATGCAAAATTTTACAAACGCAATTGTAACATACAGGAAGTACATTTTTAATCATGTCAATACCGCAGCAAGGCCTTCTAGAACGATGCAACCATGCATGTTTTGTGTACGACAGGTTTTATGGCTTAATGTAATAACTGGCTGATGTTCACGTACAATGCAGTGTCAGCATACAGCGTTTGTTTAAAATTAAATATATCACTTTCATAAACATTAAAAGCAAACACAGCAAACAAAACACACACATAAGTCTTTTTAATTAAACATAACATGCACATGCGGGGATTGAAAACTTATTTTCGAGTTTATCATAATTGCATGATTTATAAATTAAAATGTACAATCATTTTTTATCACAGTTAATTCATGTATCCATTCACGGGTTGGAGCGACCAAAATGCAATCATTTATATAAGTCAACATCCTGCACTTATACATTATTAATTGTCATGTTTCACATCTAACAAAACGCAAAATCCCTCATGACCTTTGTTGTCCGTGACATGTACATACTATTACGAAATATATTAAACGACTGCAAAAGAGCACGTTTGAACAGGAGAACTATAAAGAAGCATGATCATTTTAGTTTCCTTATGGATGTTTTCTGTTTTTCTACGAAACCTTTTTAACGTTTTCAACATAACGTATATACCTTATACATCACAGTTGGTTTGCTTCTACAGAGTGTTTGTCCGCTACTCTGATTTCTAACTACAATTACTGAACGTTATATTCAGCTTCAATTGATATCACCACTGCAAAAGTATAACGATTTCTATAATAGATAAGTCTATAACGAGTGTTTCATGTTACGCTGAATAAAGACCAAACAATCAACCTTTTAGTTATCCGTATAGAATTTGTCTCATCCTAGGCTCTAAACAACCTGTAATGTTGCGGATCTTTTTTTAAATGAAATCGGTATATCTAACATTTCCAGTATTCATTAGCTTGTATTTTATAAGCTTTGGTTTATTGTTTGTCCCTTTCTCCGATGTGTGTGTGTGTTGTGATTTGTATTAACAGTGATTGATAACTTTTTTTTTTTTTTTTTTTTTGCATTGCCTTTTCAAAGTCTTTAAAAGATCAAATATATCACCTTGTAAATCAAATATCATTATCGGTTTTGTCATACTTTTGGTTTTTGTAACAATTAATTCTATGGATAATGCATGAAAACCCTGTTTTCGCATCTGACCTCGTACCGTTTTAAGTTGAGGTGAATCGATGTATATCTTATGTCTTGTTTGTATGTATCTCCATATTTTGAATTAACTTGAAATGAAATTCAATATCGTTTCTATCTACTTTTAGGTTTAGACAAAAACATTTTTTTCCCATAATGAACTAGGAAGATGTACGACATTCTGTTCATCTGTCTATATTGTTTTACAGATGATTATTTCCCATTGCCAATTATTACATCATACTTATTGAAAATAGTTTTAAATGACTGTTTATCAATCTGTTTAGAGAATATCGACAAAATTAGTTTGACGAAACAGTTACGAAATTAAGTGAACTCAGAAAAAGACACCCTAATAGGCATGATAAAAATTTGCTAGTATATGACTGTATAGATTTATATGTATTTTAATTAATGTAAAGTGCTTCTTATCTACTTGTAACAAAAATGATTAGGTGCTTATGATTCAATGTTTCATTCATGAGGTTAATATCGACCAACAACACGTACTCTTAAAGTTGGTTGTATTCATGATTACAATAACATAACATATCTTTCGTCCCTCTTTTAAGGCCATTTTCAATATCTGTATTGCCCAATGAGACAATTTAAAACGGCCGGAAAACGATATTGACAGATTAATATGCATACCGGTTCCTGTAAATCGGTACAGTATTTCGATAAGAATTACGGACAGATAGCACTCTTAATTGTTTTTAAAAAATAGTTGAAAATAAATTCTGAAAATGCCCCTTGGTGCGGGAATTACTCGCTGTATTGAAGACCTATTGGTGGCGCGGTCGGCTGTTATCTGCTCTCTGATCGGGTTGTTGTCTCCTTGACACATTCCCTATTTCCATTCTCAATATTAAAGACAACGTATGCACTAATTACGTTTCCCTATGAAGGATTAGATAAGTATACATCAGAAGAGTACAGTATAAAATATTCATTAGACATATTACTTCGATTAATGTCAATATTAATGAATTCACAGCTGCATGCTCACATACACACTTTGGGCAACAGAATGTTTCATCTTTTTGTTCACGTCTAATATTCAAGGTAATAAAGACTTGAAGATCATAAAAACGATAGTGTTTCCAGGTAAAATAAAAGATTTGAAAATGAAAGGACAATATGTAAAACAGGACTGGAACATTGTTAATCAGTACAAATTATATGAAATTCACACATCATAAACATGATATAGCATGTTCACTAATGTCTGGCAATACATACGCCTTCAGATAAAAGCTGCTCCTAGATAGTATCTGCGATGTAAACTTCATTCTTATAATCACTGTGCCATTACAGCAAGTTATTCATAATATAATTTCAGGTAAATAATAGCACAAATAATGTCATACTAACATTACGTACAATTGCAACTTATGATAGTCAAAATGATAATTCTAGTAATGATAAAATTACCATACAACTTATCATTACCCTAAATAATGTTATAATTCTCTAAATTGTTGAATTGTTCCATAATACATATACAGCATTGTAAAAGGGATACGGACAAATGTCATACTGCATTTTATGAACCCTTTATAAATTATAGTCAGACGAATGTGTATTTCATTTGGAATAGCCTTACACAATTTCATATATAATTAAATATTAGCGAAATCACAAGACACAAAATATATGCTTTAATAAATCAATTAATATCAACTTGTGGTATCCATTTAGTACAAGATCCTTTGTTGCTTAATTAATCAACTTAAGATAGGATACAGTTTTGGGAAGAATAATGCAAATCGATAAAACCTAAAAGGAGCCTTAACAGAATATCTATGTAGGCTCATATGTACTTTTTGTACTATTACATAATTTCCCTTACAGAAGATTAAAGATAGAACATTTATCACTTAAAACAAACCAACATTTGTACCCTCGATGACTGACTGATAGATGATAATATACTTTATAAGTTGAATGGTCATGAAACTACCAGAAGTAATTATTTTAACGACAGATAAGAGATAGAAGAAAGCGGATGGGTTTTAGAGTATTCTAAGCTTTTAAAATAAGTACAAATGTGTTAGAGAAAAATGGCATTGGACGCGGAAGTGTTTCCTTTACGACATCGTCACATATACACTGCATTGAAGAAGAATAGAATTGATTCATACACTAAAATGCATGGCTTCTTTTAGATGTAATTCAGGCTGAATTCATTAAAAAAAAAAACTCATTAATTTATCTAATGATTTAAACTATAACAAAACTTTACAAATTTGAAAGTATCGAGAAACGTTTTCGATTAACAATACTAATTGAAAGTGCCAGACAAGATCTGCTAAGGAAATAAACAAAGTATATCATTACTGATACAATTATAACATGGAAGTATTTTTGAATCGTTTTAATTACATTCGTCAGTTTTTGAAAAGACTTAATCTAATGCCTAAATATTTTATTGCGTCATTCAACACATAGAACTATTTTATATACGCAAAGTTCATGTCAATATTTTTCAACAAAAACTTTAAATGTTATCAAGTTTAATGTGTTGCCACTCAAGTTTATAGTTTCGACTTTCATTGTGCACGTTCGAAACAAAAATGGCAATTTGAACCAGGTTTTTACATTATATAAATATTAAAACGAACTTCTTTTGTTTGAGAGTTATTTGCTTTAAAACGTTATGAATCGTGCATGTTTGATCAACTGTCCCCTTTATGCTAATGTGTTTTTTCTGTATGCCTTTTGTGCTTCTTTGTTACATGACACGTCTCTATATTTGGACTTCCCGCCTATGTGCTATTGTAGTTTTTGTATTGTTGTCTTTCATTTTTAATAATGTGCTTTGTCTATTAGCCTTTTTATGCTTTTTTGAAAAATATTTGTTTGTTTTCATGGTGATTAAGATTTCAATGTTGACTTCTATATCCCTATTTTTGACATTCGTACCTTTTCATGTCTTTTTGTGTTGTCCACACATCGTTGTCAATATAATGGAAGTTTATGGCACTGTCATACAAGTGAGAGTTTTATAAAACAAGGTTTAATCCACATTTCTCTACCTAGGTATATGCATGTACTAAGCCAGGAATATGACAGTTATTATCCATTTGTTTGATGCGTTTGATCTTTTGGGTTATGCTATTTGATAAGGGAATTTCCGTTTTGAATTTTCCTCGGAGTTCAGTATTTTTGTAAATATTATTTATAATATTATAGGGTTATTGCATGAATATTGGGGAATATTGTCAAATTTCATATTGCACGAGCTTGCGAGTGCAATATATGTTTTAAGGGGGACAATATTCCCCAATATTCATGCAATAACCAATTTATTGTATAGCAATATAATATTTGAAAGTAAAAATTGGTTTAAACTGAGGTTTTGTCGTTGATGACGTCATTAATTTTGAAGACTTATTGCACTAGTGCAATAATAGAATTTATTGCGCGCTAACTTTTGGTTACTTTCTGTGGGAAATATTATATTGCTATACAATAATATATATTATATTATTATTATAAAAATTATACTTTTTACATATATTTCAAACCCCAAATCATTCCAATCGACACAAATAAACAACATAGAAAATCACAATAAATATATTTTTTTTTTTATTAAAAGGTATCTTTATACACTATGTTATTGATTAAATTTGCGCAGTCTAAAACATTAAAACAACACCTTAAAAATGTGATGCGTTCGAAGCGCTTTTCTGGATTTACCTTCATCAAAGCCGAATATTTGAAAGTCAAGGACGTATAAAAGGAAACGTTGCAATGCTATAAACTAAAAAGGACCCAAAAAATAGCCAAGTTTACATATATATATGTAACAGAAACAATCCATTTCAACACAAAGTTCTCCAAATAGCAAACAAATGAGTTTATGACACAGGACAAACACTTTAAAGATTCCTGAATAATGAATATCTTTCTGTCACAGATATGTTTTGAATCGCATTTCTATTAAGTTACAATCAGCCTTTCAAACTAGACCTTTTGAATGATAACTAAAATCTGAATATAATTGTTTTCTTTTCGATTTGAAACGAGCAATCTGTAGATAACAATGAAATGACAAAATTACAGGTTTTAAGTATTGTCTCTTTTTAGTTATGCAATTTATCTTCTATGAAAATATTTAAACGAGACAGTTTGCAAAGAATCAATTTTTTCAAACCGACAAATTACATCAATATTGGATGACCCATTGCATGTTTTAGAATATTAATAATATATTTTGCACTTAATTCATTCATTAAAATATATTATTTCGCTAACACTATTTTGTGCCATACTTATGTCTTTCCAATTATTGAATAAATCAAAGAATAACCATTGCAGATTCATGACTTATTGTCATAATTAAAAAAATCGATGTAAAGGTCTTAATCACAACAATAATATGATGACAAGGAAAAGTTATATGATAAAAAATGAGACAGACCTTCAGACAATGATTTCACCATCTTTTAACAGTACAAATAAATTCTTGCATCAGACGGAAACCACAAAACAAAGTAAATATTCTGATTGCAAAGTATCTTCTCTAGAATCTGTTGTTAACATACTATATAGTAAAAAATCATTTCTATCGATCATCGCGGTAGGAAGTCGTCAAGAACACCGTACTATTTTATTTAGGGGGTTCACTCTATACACACAAATTTCATTAGTCTTCACTTCAAGGTTAATCGAGCAAATTTGAGCAAATTTTATTAAATAATGCTTTTTATAGTTTTTTTTACTTTACTACGGGCTCATGAGGGTCTTGCATCTGATCTTGTTGCTGTGTTCACAATTATTATTCTACGTATTTCACCTGTATCGGTTTTGACAATTCCATGGACTATTCCATACACCATTATGCTTAAGGGGTTTTCATATGTCGTGTCAAGATAATGTATGCTATTTACCGTTGTCTGCGACAAATATTTTTTTTCTGATAAAGTCATTTTTCTGAAAACCATTAAAATATAGTTAACATATATATATATATATATATATATATATATATATATATATATATATATATATATATATATATATATATATATATATATATATATATATATTTATCTAACTGTGTTCATTAACCAGGATGATTTGATTGTTAATGACAACACACACCTTAAATTCGTTTTGGTCTATCCCGTTTAACACATGTAGTGTTTTAACCAATATATATAGTCCCAGGAGTTTGAATCCTAGCAATGACGGTGTAAAATTATGCCAAACTCAACTATCACAGTAGAATCGAGAAATGGGAAGGTCCCCCCAACTCCATCCTTACTTTTATCAAGAAAAGGATGATGATTGTAAGGTCCTTCAAGTCGTTCTACGATGACGAATTTCATTCCTATTCATATTGATAAATGACGTGAGTATATATGTCAATGAGGACCGAATGACAAAGAAAACAAAACGACATATACAGACGGCAACAATCAGTCTTCAACAATGGACAAAATAAAGAAGTAAAGCCAACTGTTTTGAGAGTATTATAATTTGGACTTCGTTAGATATTTTTCAACAAATTTATAGTTTTAAACATGCAGTGAAAATTTTATCAAGAAAAGGATGCGGTTTGTAAGGTCCTTCAAGTCATTCTACGTTGACGAATTTGATTCCTATTCATATTGATAAATGACATGTGAGTATATGTCAATGAGGACCAACCACAAAGAAAACAAAACGACATATACTACAGACGGCAACAATCAGTCTTCAACAATGGACAAAATAAAGAAGTGAAGCCAACTGTTTTGAGAGTATTATAATTTGGACTCCAGATATTTTTCAACAAATTAATAGTTTTGAACATGCAGTGAAAATTAGCATATATACAAAAATAAATTGGCATTGTGTTTTTATGTTGTGCTGTTACCCAACTGTTCCAAAGGGTTACACGCTCAAAACATGCCAAATATCTCAAGTGCCTGTACTGTAGTCTAGTGGTTGTTGGTTTATGTCTGTCATTTCTGTTTTTGAAATTGTTAGCAAGACGGGTAGTTTTCAGTTCCAATTGTTTTTAATTGCTGACATCACTGCATAGTTGTCCCATTTGAAATCACACCACATCTCATTGTTTTGTTTTTCAATAATCTTTTAAACTACTTAAAAATTGATGTGACAAGCTGTAAACATCTGTAATAAATTTTGAAAAATAATAGAGTGAGTGACTCATATCGGCCACATAATTCGTTCATTCCCACTTACATCTGACCTGCATTCAAATATTTGGAATTTTTATGTAGGTTTCAGAAATTTTACTATATGAAAAAAATGTTTGATAAAGAAAATATCTTCAAAACATTGGTTAATTGTTCAAAAAATGGACACAAACGCAAGAGGAAATCAAGTTTTGCGTGTACCATGGTGGACACATTTTCGCCGCAATGTACAAATGTATGATATGACCATCCTCATTATCCTGGTATATTATAAAAACAAATGTTTGTAATTACATAAATAAGCTTAAAAGATCATTCCTTAAGATTTTTCTCTCTAATATTTACTGTAAGACTGCGCATAATTGCCATATAAATCTTGCATAATAGCAAGAAATTGTTATAAAACACCTGCGTATTTCTTTATAAGTGCGAAAAACCTTGGAAATGGGGTTAAGAGGATTAACAACCGTTCAAACATTACAAAAAAAACTATCATCTATTTAGGCAAGTACTGGAGGCACACACATTTTACAGAAAAAATGCAAAACAGTGAATTTGTGTCCATGGCGAATATGCGCCCACCACTCTACATATATTTTATATCAACATACAGTAAATGTTTGTTTTTGTTGTGAAAATATTGACCTAGAACTTCTCTCGAATTTGGACAATCAAAGTTTCAGTTCTGTTATAACATGTTTAACCCTTTTCGGTCCAAGTTTGCAGTGTTGTTTATTTGTTTTGGACATTTCCATATAATGCAGCATGTCAGGCCAAATATCTCGGTGCTTGGATCTTTGCATATGGCCATAAACCATGTAAACCGGACTGCAATTCCAGAAGCTAAAAATTAGACATCGATATGAAAGGTCAATAATCGATTTCGATTGACCCTAAACAAAAATGTATAGATGTACAGACTCAATACAATAGTCTGTTCCCATAAAATGCCTGAGATACAATTCAATATTTATTATTCATTGAAAATAAGTGGAATCATCTTTTAGAAAAGTTGTTCCTATGGTAATGACCCCCCCACCAGACACACCCTTTATAAGTTTTAAAGGCTACATCTTATACTTATTTTAAAGCCTTAAAATATGTCATTTTTAGGGGGGAATATTTTTCAAATCGGGACAGTTTTCCTCATTTTTGAAGGCTGTATACTAATGTATGGTTGCCTTTACTTAGTATGTCATCTGAACCTCTGTGGATAGTTGTCTCATCATGTGCATTGATTGGTAATCATATTATACATGTATATTACATATTGTAATTTTTATATGTATCCACTTAAGAAAAGTTTTTTGAATGTACTGAATCCCCTCCAGATCCCCCTTTATAAGTTGAAAAGGCTTCATCCTCTTATCTTCTTTAGAACATTGTTTGCTTCTTTTTTTTTTGGGGGGGGGGGGTCAAACCTGTTGTTTATAAGTTGTAAATCAGGTCATTTCTTTTTCTTAATTTAATTGTTGCGTATTTATATGTCTGGACTGGTTTTTTTTCTTTTTTGAAGGCTATATAGTTGCCTGCATTTATTTTGTTATTTTAAATTTTAACCTCTGTGGATAGTCGTTTCTATGGCAATCATTCCACATATGCTGATTTTTATATGGATTGCAGACCTGAAAAAGAAGTCAAAGTTAAATATACTGCAAACTTCAAACAGCATACTACAACTTATTTAACATGAAACTGTTGATCAGAACTATATACCACATAGTTGATATATACTGAATGCTTTTACCACAAATTTGTGAAGTTTTAACCGGTATACAATGTATATACTTAAAATACAATAAAATTTATGTCTTCTGTTTCAGGTCTTCTGATCTAACCATGTAGTATGGCATGTTATTGAGATATGGTTTTGGTCGATGTTCGTGATTGCGGTGAAGGACCTGTAATTAGTACAAAGTATATCACTGGATTGAGCTCTTTGTCTAAGTGTATTATGAAAGTGCTTTGCTATGAGCTCAGTTCATTGTTATGCAATTCATTCATTTGGAAATAAAGATTTGACAGACAACTCTCATGTACAAGGAATAACAAAGTAGTATCCATTCTATGTACAATGTAAGTAATACGGAGATAATAACATTTTATTTAGATTTGAATCAAACAATTTTTGTACATTAGCCAAATTAAAAAAAAAACCACACACACACAAATTTACCAAGCAACGCTACCCTTGCTACTAGCAATATGATGTTAGATTGTTATGTTACACTCCATTTTTTTTATACATCTATACTGCCTACATGACACCTTAGTTCTGAGTGTAAGGTCATTCAGTATGTTAAAAAAGACCAAAATTCATAAGGCCTGTTTGGCCTAATTGAATTCTTAAACTACATTTCATTGTACATGTTCAACATTTACCATTCATTTGTTTATTTCTTAATTTGAGTGAATCAACAGCAAATATTATTAACTACAATACACTTTCATACCACAACAAAACTGCCTTACTGTATTGGTATTACTTATATTTGTATCCATATAACAAAATTAATTGAAAAGGGAATATTTTTGCAATACCGTTTTCATATTGAAAACTAAAACATTTTAGATCTTTAGATATACACGTATTAAGTAGATGTTCATATCCACTTGAAATTTTATCAGATGACTTCTATAGCAGTTATTAGTCTTTGAAGCATGCTTACAGAGATTGTTTTGATGATATAATTTTCATACTGGCCAATTTGTGTTTGCTTTGAACTGCTTTGGAAGAAATATTTTCAAATAATTAATTAATATAAATAACACAGAAGTTTACTCTCTAGCTCAAATAGCCTCAAGCATCATGTCAGGCATTGTCATTACTATTGTTTTCTAATCTGAGTAAATTTATTACTTAAAACAATTAAATGTCTTCTAATCTGAGAAACAATTTCGACATTTAAACGAAATCTGTTACTTGTGATAATGATGATTCTCCACAAAGAAATATAAATAGAACCATACAAATAGTAAGCAAATACATGTTTTCAGATACCATCTATATAAAGAAAATCACATCATGAAAAAAATAACCTGTTATGTGTTCCTCTTCTAGCTTCAAAATGTATCCATAATCAAAGATGTGCAACATATTCTATCCGACATAATCATTTGGTAATTAATGTAATTAGTGTCTCGAGCTCTTCCATGCCCGTCTTGAACATAAAAACTAAATATATACAATTCTCCTAATGATCAGTTTGGTTGTCATATTATGCAACACAGTTAATAATATATAACCCTATGGGAAAAACACAGAACTTCTTTTGTCATACAAAACACTGTCAAACATCTTAACATACTATCCACACTGATCTGTGTCCACACTTGTAAAGCTAGCAAAAAATCGTTCGGTTCATTAAAATATTTTGGATACGTCTTTTATTGCGATGAGAAACCAACGAAAAAATTAGCAAAATAATTAATTTTATGTATTATACCCATTTTTTAAATGTAAGTAGACTTAAACGATAAAAATATTTACTTTGGGGGGATTGGTTTTTAGGTTATACGTGTACATCATTGAATACGTTCCATAATATTTTAACCATATCTGTTCTGCATTTATATGTGTCATAAATTATATCAGTCTCCTGTAGTATGGTAAGTTGTATGCATTCCATTATTCAAACCTCAAACTTCATAGTGAAGATCTTCTTCAGTTTAGATAAAGCAAATGTTCATTTTGTAAACCTTGTGTTTATTTTTTACATTTGTATGTTTATAAAATTTGTTTTTGTCTCGTACAAACCGAAAACAAAGTACATATGATTTTTAAGTTAATAACATAGAATTTGTTGAAAAGCTAAGTTATGGAATTGATTGAAATACTTAAAGTATGTAACCTTTTGCTTATTCTATATTTTTGATAATAAATCATTATCTCAAATCATATTTCACGAAAAATATATTATTAATTTAAAGTCTTTATACATTTGTTGACAAATTATAAACTAATACAATTATGGGACAAAACCATACTACACAATAGTTTATACATTAAATAGGATGGATTGCCGATCCATATTTTCATCGTTTCTGTTTTGACTACTATCACAAAGATTCCTGGTTCGATTCCCGTTTCGGGATGAAAATTTCAGGGACTGAATTGTCGGCTCTCCTTGGACATCATTTGCGAGTATGGTCTTGAGGAAACGATGATAGTCCGTCGGAAGGGAACGATAAATGGCAGACCCGTGTTAAGAGAGAGAAAATGAGCAGGCTAATGCCGCTACAAGGCAGAACTCGCACCCGCAAAGAGGAAAGGGATTATTATAAGTTGCAAAACTTGTCTACCAATCCACTATAAATAAATATGTTTAAACTAATCAAACGAATCGCGTCTGTTGGTTGACACATTAAGAGTCCCAAAACACATGATGTTTTAATAGAGATTTCCAATAGAATGACATTAATCGACATATCCTACCTATCTGACTGTATATCGTCCTATTGCAGTGAAGGTCGACGGAGGGGACCATAAACTGCTTGAAGTTTTGACTCGTTGAATACACATACTTAGTTGAAATACATGCTATTTATAAACTAGCACAAACTGCAAATTGTCAGAACCAAATGTAATAAAAAGATCGATACACTATAAAGAAAGACAGAAGAAAGTATTTTGGGCATTCATATGCAAAGTATATTGAAAAATAATTTCCATAATCAAGACCACGAAAGATAAACCGAATCGTACGTATAATAGGTATGGGATACATTTGTTACGTGATCTTATGTCAGTAAAATAAAAGCGGGAATCCGGAAAACCACGTGATCAATAAAAATGCAATATTTCTATCATTTTTCGTCATATTAAAAAAATATCATATGGACGATTATTTCAGTGTGTGATTTTAAAAGTCTTGGAATACTTTGTTTAAACTTAAGACAGTATTCAATCAAATTTGATGGATGGCAATTACCCGTCCCAATACGTCCGTACGTCGAGTTACGTACATATGACATTTTATTGGAAATCTCTAATGCTACATAGGAACAAACATTATCATGAAACTTACACAATGCGAATTTAAGTTCTTATGGTTTATCTTGTAATAATCCTATCTAGTCATTTAACCATACACATATAAAAACCAAAATACGAAAACGTTTAATGTTAAAAATAATACTCAACGGTGGACGGTTTATCGATAATCAATGAAACGATGTGCATTGTATATTTTCTGATGACAAAATAATAAGAATTCATCCCATTTGTCTCTCTGATGATATTTTTAATCTTATTTTGATGTGAAATTCTGTATCTTTATCTTTTATTATACTTTTTCAAACAGAATATGTGATGAGCCTCTTCGCGCAATTTCGGTTAAATTTAAAAACACTAAACTGTCGAATTTATATTTTATTAGTAGTGCTGAATCATTTTGCAAGATACTTAATGTTATATGCAAAATCAGTATGAATACGTTGATATTATGAAAGTAAATTTCTGTAAACTCTAAAGCAATTCGATCAGTGAACTGCTTTCCTATTTAGCTGCTTAAATGTGTAAATCTGATTACAAACGAACAAAATGAACAAAGATCAAGTGCACACAACGTAAAACCTGCATTTTCGAAAAAAAATATTTCATCAATATATTTTTGAACGTTTATAGTTTCAAATGAGCAAATAACCGGCGGAGATATCGATGGGACATACAAACTGGTAAGACTAACAAAAACAGACAACAGTATGGATTTGACCATGAGCCGTAAGGAGTCTGATTTGAAAAATGACATTTTATGCTCTTTTTATCATATACTTTAACAGAAGACAAACAGTCTAATGTCCGTGTTGAAGACCGTACTTTTAACTTTAATGGTTTACTTTTATAAATTGTGAGTTCAATGAAAAGTTGTCTCATTGGCACTCATACCACATCTTTCGATACTTAAAACTATTTTTTAAACTTTGAAATAATGCATATGTTGTAATATTTGTTTTGCATTTTTAATAATTACAAATTTTCCTGATTCATAATATATTTTTCCTTCAATGTTGTTATGTTTTACACATAAAAAAACGTACCGTTGAAGTGTAATTCACGGAATTTGATATTAACCGGAAGCAGTTGATAACATATCATACGGCTACGGAATTCTTCAGATTTAATGAAGAAAGATATGTACAAATTAGATTTATCGTTAACTTTTTCAAGTTTTTAAAACTTATGGTCATGTTTAATTGAATAGATGTTTATTCCAGAAACCTATTGTATAAATATTTTAGGTTATGCTTTGAACGGAAATTATTAAACAACATGCTTTCGTACTATTCCACTTCACACTGCAGGTTTTAACATATATACGTGATGTTATTGACAACAATGTGTTACTTTTAGTACCATCTTTAATGCAGATGAAAAACATGTGACTGAGAAAAAAGAAGTTATCAACGATGTAAATATTTACAAATGTTAAACATATTTTCTCAGTTTGAAATTGTTCAATTACATTTTTTTTTGCAATTTGTAGTGTCTTTAAAATCCCCGAACTAACTGACACACCATTTGACTCAGTTGAACAGATGCTTGTCAAAGTTCATTGTTCTTGTGTTTTTTTTTTACTTTTGCTACAAATATAGTATAGACGATTTAATATTGCTTTGAAGGTTTATGTTTTTCCAAACTTCTAAATTTACTCGGAAAATATATTTCCGTTAACTGTTGTTCTATTTAGATTATTGACAAAATTTTCTCACCCGCTACTTGTAGTAATTTACTCTTTCCCAACCTCAATGCTTTTAGTTAATAAATCTAAAAGTAGCTATACGACTGTCGAGTAAATATAAGACTTTACACTGCTGAATAAAAGTGTGGGTGGGATGACTGATTTATGTTCACAAACAAAAATATAAAATAAATGAAAAATCTATTTTTTGTTAAAATCAAAACACTACATCACCCAAAAATTAGAACCACATGATTGTAAGTTACAAAGTTGCGACATGAGTCATTAAACATATTAGATTTTATTATAATGTTATGGAGCTGACGAATATATAATTATTTTAACTTCTACCAATGAGTTATGCATACTGATCCTTATACTTTTTTTTTGTCTATGTATGATATCTTCATTTCTCTGTCATTCATGCGCTAGACTTTGGATCTGAACAGTTCCTAAAATCGAAATAATCACATTGTTTTTCAATATTCAGACTAGTCCAGTAAGGAAAATTCAGTACCATCGTGATTTATTTAGTAATATTAGTTGTATTTTGCTTTGAACTAGCTTTCCGCTACAACGAGTATTCTTATTTTGGTGCTTTCTGTCTATTGTATTTATGTTTGTTAGTTGTTTTTGTCCCTAATACCGATATTTTAAGCTAAACCTATTGCAACTGATTGTAGTTCAGTTGCTGTCGTTGTTTAATGACTGTCATATAAAAAAGAAGATGTGGTATGATTGCCAATGAGACAACTATCCAGTCATGTTGTTTTTCGTAAACTAGTTTTAGAGCCAACCATTCCATTTGTTCCTAGTAAAATAATAATGGCGTATAGACTTAGGCTTATTTGATTTTTTGCTATGAAGTCGTCCTGCGCTGGAAAAAAAATTGCCTTTCAAGACATTGTTATTATTTGGCCTTGATCTTTTCCGAAGAATATGAATTGATCGTCCCTAGTCTGGTTAATATAATTATGAAAGTTTTTTTTTCTGTGCATTTACAGTGACTTGGGGTGACTGATTATTTCTTCCCTACACCCAACGTCTACGTCTCCAGTTCGGTACTGCATGATTTATTTTAAGATTGAAGCAACCTACCTCTCAACTGTCTGTGGAATTATCTTTTTTTATCAAACAAAGATATTAAATGTTTAGAATCATGGTCTCCTATTGGCACACACAAAATTTTAGTGATTGTAAGTTGTGCTTTAAGTTTGTGCAGAAAAGTTCAAGGTCATAATTCATCATGATGAATTCTAGGTCATGATGCATATATGGGCAGAAATTAATATAGTGACTCTGCAAAGTGTTCTTTTGTCATAATCTTTAAAAACGAACATATAAGTAAAGAGAACATGCTTTATTTATTTGCTAAACATTGGTTTTAAACTAGCTCCCTGTAACAGCAAATATTTTTTAATTAGAAATTCTTGCAAGTATTCATATATCTGTTCTTTGTCCTTTGGTCTTTGTTGATAGTTGCTGCATTGTTAATCATACCACATCTTAAGTTATATGTGTGCATACAATGAGTTGACATTACGTACATTGGAACAAACACATCATCCAAAGGGGCAATATAGCGCAAATCATGCGTACCTTGCAACATATTAAAAAAATTAAGCCTTCGTGTTGAAAACCATATTTTTTATTTTATTTGATTGCCTAGCAAAATATGACATAAGGTGACTTATGTAACGTGTCAGTTGAGTCATTGGTAATCTCCATTCCAATCAATATTGGTAAAAGTCGATAGTATGCACACTATCCTGAACACAATTTCCTCCTAAATGAGATTGGTAGTTTTTATTTTGTCATATCAGTCATGTTAACCATGAAATTTAAAACTAATACGGCGATAGTACACACACTATCCTGAACACAATAAAAGTCAATAGTATATGCACTATCCTGAACACAATTTTCTCCTAAATGAGATTGGAGGTTTTTTTTATTATGTCATATCAGTCATGTTTACCATGAACTTTCAAACTAATATGGCGATGGTACAGATGTAATGGATTATATTATCTGATCGTATTAATCTAAATGCAGCTTTATTTGTATAGGATCCATAAAACGTAAAAGTGAAACTTATGTAATTGATCATCACAATCTGATTGACTTGTTTCAACTGTTAATCAACGACAGTCTTTAAAAATTCATAGACAAACTATTTTATTCTGTTTAGAAATACTATTTTCATTAATTTTCTAATTCAAATTATGATAGTTTGATATATGAAAAAGGAGTTTTCGTTTATGATGTATTTAATAATTTCATAGAGGGGCGTAGAAACAACAATGCACTCATATTTAAAAAACACTTTAATATGCTGTCTATAAATTACCATCATATTTCTAGTAGTTTGAATTATTTTTAATTCATCAAGAATTTTTTTTTCCAATTTCTACACTGTTAATTTACCTGTCAAATTTAACAAGGGATCTTTTATTAAATTGAAATGAAACATCAAACCTATTGCTATATCCTCGAAATCGTTAGTTGTATAACAGAACATGTAAAGTACGGAAGTTTTATCCAATAATTCATAATTATATCTACAAATAAAGGCAGTTTTTATTCTAAATAAGAAAAAAATAGCTTTTTATTTAACATACCTTTGTTATATTAAAATAATCACTAATACCTTAAATTCCCCACACTATAATTGACCGGAAAATTTAGCACCGGTCATTTGGAAAAAAGAGTAACAATGATGGTACGCTATACGTTAACATGGAATAAAGTAAAATGTGAAAACACCTTACCTTGAAACAACAGACTGTTGTAACTATTTAGCCTATCCTAAACATATCTGTTATTTGTTGAATAAATACAAAATAGTATTTTGATCCAATTACCTTCAATAACTAGTCTAAATGATGGGTATCCTTGGTAAGTGTCATTGTATAAATGATTCCATGCTAGAGGTTTGGGGTTAATTTAAAACCAATGATTACTAGCGACACGCGCGAGTTTGATTAAAAAGGATTACTATCGGATTTTGTTAGTGCAATGAAGACAAATAGTTACTGTGGACAAACATAATTTTAAAGCTTAAAGGGCGAAACCTGTTAAATGTTGAAAGCTTTATAGAAATGAGGAGAAAAAGTTATAAATTTGTCGATTTATGTCTTTGTAGATAAAAAGAACTTTATTCAAAGGTTTCTTGCTGTCTGATAGGTTTACGTTATGATATAAGATTTAATGTATTTATTGATATTCATACCAAAACGTTTTGAGTTCACGGTGAAAATCATTGTATTGAAGAAAAAGAGGGAGGGGCATACTAAACCATCAGAGGAAAAGTGGCATCGAACTTGGTGGGTCGATTTTATTAATTTTATGCCAATTTTGTTTCTGATTGAATGTGGTATAAGCCCTCTGTGTTCATCTGAATCTCCTTCTTGGGTAATGCCAAAATAAGAAAGCCCCCCCCAAAAAAAGAACCTGCACTTTGTTCATTACTATTTCTCAACCCTATTTCGCATTTTGATATTGAGTAGGGTCGAAGAAACAAATTTTCCAATATCACTCATTTGACAGCATCTCAACTGATGGGATCAGACAGGCTCAGAAACATGAGCCAGTGTTAAACAAGTCTTGTTAGTGTATTACTCTTTCCAATTACATTGATCAGTTAAGAATCGTGAGAAATCATCCAATAAGATCTAGAGGCAATACCAAAATCGAAACTATGTTAAGACCCCCCCAAAAATATACATGATTGATTTAATCAGTTATCAAATGTACTAAGCTTATAATTGATACGTCAGACGCACGTTTCGTCTACATAAAACTCACCAAAATGACTTTTTTTTAGAACAAATGTCTAGATTATAAATGCACCAAGGTGATTTAAAACTGCTGTTTTGATAATGTCAATTTAGCTTTATCAATACGATACATATACATTCAAAACCAAAGCACAGGAACCAATAGACTCAATTCATAAAAAGTATCCCAAAACGAGGTCGTATTAAGTATCAATATGTTGCTTGAAACAACTTTTTTCTTCAAATTCATTTTAAAAGGGAAGAATTTGTTTTATTTGTTTTTTAGGGATTCATAAACTTAAGATGTATTGAATGTATAAAAAAAATGAAATAACAAGATAGCGAAGATAAAATAGGGACATTAAACACTCTTGAGTCGAGAGAAACTGGCGTTGCCATGGCAAACCACAAGACTACGAGAGTCGAAAAAGTTTAAATACCATAACAAAGAAATCTTGAAACTGGTGGTTTTCACGAGTGATTTGAAATGGTTTAAAGGAACATACCAAAAATACAGAACTCTAAACAATAATTTAATTCAGAAAGTCTCTTATCTAATGGTAATTACAAAAGCCCAAACACATCAAACGAATGAAAAACAACTGCCGTTGTCCTGACTCGGTATATCGGAAATGGATTAATCGTAGATTAATATCTATTTAAATCTCTATTTTGTAATAAACTCAAATAAAATTCCATTGACAATAATTTTTTGAACAAAACGAACCAATATAATAGGAGTAGAACCATCAAAACTGTGTTATAATCCTAATCTTAATCACTATAAAAACAAACAAATATGTATTTAACTAATGGCATCCGTTGTGTTGCTGTTTGGAAGTGTTTTTTTCGGGGATGATATTGAAATCGAGAAAAAGAGAACGACATTTCTCTTCCAACAATTTAAAAATATCCGTGGTCATTCGAAGCACAGTTATCACAAGGCGGCAATCAACTCGTGATGGTGTATATAATTTCAAATACATGTTAACAATTTAACCACTTGTAACTCTTGTAAGCATCAACCCCTCTATCAAGGTGTCAAATATGCTGTTTGAAATATTTTTTCGTGTTTACTTTCGCACTGACCTTTAGAGCTGAACTGTTTGGGGTGTTATAACATGGTTATACAGTCTGTAATGCACTAAAAAACGTTTAAAGAATAAATATTGATTCAAAATTCCTGTAATTGGTTTATCTTAAGTTCTATTTTTATTTCAATCGGCGACTTTTTGAACAACAGTTGATGGTAGAGATGCTATACTGCTTAATTAAATAGATCAAATGGTTTACTTTTTTCATGTCATAATCTATTATAGAGTGTTTTTATGTCCTAAGTAATGGTTTTCCTTTTTTCGTTTGAACTTTTTCCCAGTCGGTGCAAATTACATAACTTGTCAAGCTATGCGTTTGATGTATATTTCCTGCCATCTATTATCATCGCCTTACTGTTATTTGTCCTACATTTATTTATTCATTAATTCGTCATAAATAAAATGCCATTTTACCATTACTTTCCTTGACCTGTACGATAACCTTTGTTTATACTTGAATGTGAAATATTCAAGCATACTTCAATTAAAGACGCTTTTGGTGATGTTTATTTCTATGTGAAATCAGAGAGTAAAGATGATATGAATGAGTATTAAGAGCGCTGGATATAATGGCGCCAATGTATGAAAATTTAGCAGAAGTTAACACGCACGTTAATGATTATAAAGTACATTGTGGTTTGAATCTATATCGAGTCACATGACCAATCACTGACTATCTCTCTATATTACAGCCATGTGAAATAGACAGATAGACACATTATCAAAATAAATGACTTCTACATTATATTTGTTACATGATAAATGCTGATTTAATAATATGTCGTTAATCTGCTTTGAAAAATCGAAGCTACAGTCGATTATTACAATAGATATTACAGATACATTTTTCTGTTAGCCATTTCCAATCTTACATGATCTGTCTGCCTGAAACTGAATATTGCTTATGTAAAAAAAACATCAAATTTCATCCATTGTTTATACCATTTCGATATTAAGGAACTCACTATTTCAATGGGCGTTAGATACACCAGACGCGCGTTTCGTCTTCATAAGACTCACCAGAGACGCTCAGATCAAAATAGTTTGAAAATCAAGCATGTAAAAGTTGAAGAGCATTCATAAGCAAAAATTCATTTATCAAAACTATGCCACTAAACCCTGGGAGACTTTTTTGTATTAAATGATAATCAAACACAACAAATATGTTTCTATTGTGAGTGCACATTCGGTGATATGTGTTATTTGTTGCTGTCAAAATCTAGGAAAATTGAACGGCATTTTGCTTACATAATTTAAAAAATATCAAATGTCAATGGTTATCTGTGCTACAGCCATCTCATACGGTCATTTAACTGAAAAGCCTGTAAAACGTTCATAAAGGAGACACCAATGTGGACCGCTTTGAATCGTTAGTTTAATAGCTTTCTTGTAGGGAGCTAACCTCTATCTAAGTGTGAAATATGCTGTCTTTAGTAATTTGCAGTTGTTTACGTCCGTCATAGAAGCTTAGAAGAAAACTTTGTGAGCCATAGATGTTATAAATTGACAATACAGTCTGTAATGCATTACGAATCATGGGTTGACAGAATTGGTATTGTTTCTGAAATCATGTTATTAGTTTATGATACATTATTTTTCATATTTTCTACCGACTTTTGGAACCACAGATGATAGTAGAGAGCTACTGTGCTTCATTAAATGAATAAATGGTTTACATTTCTATGTCATAATCTATTATATACTGTTTTTTATTTCCTTAGTAATGATCTTTTGATTTTGTTTGTTATTTTTGGCTGTTGCTGCAAGTTGCATAACCTGTCAAGCTATGTGTTTGATGTATATTGACTCTTATTCATTATCATCGTATTGCTGTGATTTGCCCGACATTTATTTGTTTCATAACCTTCAATATGAAATAAGGAGATGTGGTATGATATCTAATAAGACAACTATGTACCAAAGAACACATGAAGTGGATGTAAATAAAGGCAACAGTAGTATACCACTGTTCAAAATTCATAAATCGATAGAGATAAAACAAATCCGGGTTACAAACTAAAACTGAGGGAAACGCATCAAATATAAGAGAACTACGACACAACAGAAACACAACATTTAAATGTAGCACACATCGAAACGAACTATAATATAGCAATGGCCATTTCCCTGACTTGGTACAGGGCATTTTATAATAAAAATAGTGGATTGAGCCTGGTTTTGTGGCATGCCAAACCTCCCTCTTTAATGGCGATGTTAATTATAACATTTAAATGACAACATTACTTGGCAGGACTACAATACAAATAAATTAAAGTCTCAAAAAGTTGTAATCAATACGCCTGGGACAAGACATCATTATTATTTAGAATTTAGAATAATTCATACTTTTGTGAACAGTAAATTTGATAAAATGACTATATCAAGTGACTAGCTATAGAATGGAAACAGACACATTACAAAATACACAGCCGTGTTAGCCAAAACTCAGTGTAACGGCCAAAATGACGTCACATTTTAATTTGTAAAAAAAGTTCCCAAGAATTTGTATTGAATTCAAGATTAGATTTGTATGACTATCTAACATTTATTATTAACAGCGAAAATTACAATGCTAATTAATATCAAGTTGTAGTAGTAATTAGATAATTAATAGACAAAGTATCATCTAGCTATGCCGGTGTTTCTTCTGAAATAAACTGGAAACTAAATACATTGTGTAAGTTTCGTAGATCCAAACTAAAATTTAATAAATAAAGAGGATGGTCAATTATCTTTACCATATCACGCATGTGAAAACAACAGAAAAAGTAAGATTTACAACTACGAACGTTAAGCCATTTGACAAAATCCGATGACAATAACAAATATAACTAAATCAAAACTAAATAAATGAATTTGGGATGGATAAGTACCGTGACACTGCGAATTCTGTTCCGATTCTGAGGTGCTCACAATTTCAATGGGAGCAAAAGCAATTACATAAACTATCTATAACAGCAAATGTATAATAAAATATTTAAATAAAATATGAAATGTAATTGATTCTAGGAATACACAGCAGATAAAACATGCTATCCTTGAACAATGAGCAAACGTACAGTAAGCTATTAAAGCCGGACAGGAAAAAAAAACACTCCTTTAATTGTACCATATCATAGGGGACGGTTGATTTTAATTTACCTGGTAATTTGTTTTTTTTTTTACTTTGGTCTGACGGAAAATTAGTAAACGAACACAAGTTGTTGCAAACGCAAGTAAGACACCAACCTATAGTATTTTCAATTCTATACGATAATGTAATCATTTTATCGATATAAATTAATGCTAACCTTCACATACAGACATATAAAAAAACTGTGGAAAGAAATCTCGGGAGAATATTTGTGTTCTTCTTTCACCATTACAATTACAACTTAATAACATTTACGACAACATATTGTGTCTATGATAAAATATTGAAATAAAAAAAAAAATAATTCATACCCAACATATATACAAAGTTCAAAATATCTGCTGTCTCCGACAGGAAACTTTTGAACGATCACAAGATGCTACAAACGTCAGTGAGAGGTAACTATACGGTGTCCTATGACAGAGGAGTCATTTTGTTCATACCTTGTAAATGTTAAATAATGGCTCTACAGTACTGGTTCTTCAGCATGCCTAGAGTTTAATTGTTTTTGTACAAAACATTCTAGACTGTTATTATAATGTACGACAGTTTCATAATTATGGAAAGCCAACGGGGTCAAAATTCTTAATTTGGAACTTGTAGTTGTTTAATTTCAAAATTGTAAATCCGTCAAATTGTCAGTTTGTAACTTGTATATTTCACTGTATTTGTAATTTCAAAATTGATAATTCGTAAATTGTCTATTTTTAACTTGTAACTGTGTGATTTCAAAATTCTTTATCGGTAAATTGTCGATTTGTATATTGATGTTTTGTAACTTGTAACTTCGTGAAATGTCGATGTGTGAAATGTCAAAGTGTTACATGTTGTCGTTCTATTGTGCTAACGATCATTATGATGACAGAACGCGCTCTGTTTCTTCTTCTATAAGTAGGAGCACCTCCATAAAGAATGTATACCTAACTAATTTATACAATTTTATATATATATATATATATATATATATATATATATATATATATATATATATATATATATATATATATATATATACAGCAAAAACAAATAGATATAAAATCTAATCTTTGTTTTATATGGCATGTCAACCAGGGACTTGGTTTTATAAAGAGGTGACCGCGAATAAACATGTATGTTTACTATACCCGTCACCAAACCTTATGCAATAGTCTGTAATCAAATATTAAGGAACCAGAAAATTAAACGATGATCTAAAAAGACCTTTCATATTTTTAACCTAGCCAAGAAGGCCAACACAACACTAGGATTCCTGATAAGAAATTTGAGATATTGTCCCTCAGAATGCAAGGAAACCGCATATACTTCACTTGTCAGGTCAATAATGGGTTATGGGCAATAGTAGGGGACCCCTACAAATCTACGAACATCCACAAGCTTGAAAGAATACAGCGACAACCTGCAAAATTTATAATATGAGACTTCATATCCGGAGAAGGTGGTTGCATCTAAAACACGCTCACCAAACTGAAACTACAAGCCAGAAGCTAATATTCAGTCTGTACAAGGTGGTTGATGGGTTGGTTTCTGCTATAAAACCAAGCAATTTTAAAAAAAAGTGGGTTCAAAAACAACAATTGCTGCCAAGGGATTAAACAAATATCAGTCACGAAATGTTGTGAAAAAACAAGTCAAGAACTACACCAAGTGTTTTACGATCTCAACGAGCAAAATACCACAACTTCTTCTATCTCATTTTTCATAAAAAAAAAAGTAATCGAGTGGAACCACTTTGAAGACACTGTAGTGCTCAAACCGAGCGTTGACAGTCGTTCATGATTAGAAACTGCTCTCGTGCACCGTCAATACATCAAAAGTGCTCTCTCTACCATTGTATTAAAGCCACTATTGGTATCCACAACGTATTCTAAGAGATAAAGATGATCATGGTTATAGATCGAAGTGTTCCCGCTGAATATTTTGTCAATTACCAATGTCGTAAAACTATGAAACTGTTTTTTTTTTATATACTAAATAAAGGCAACAGTAGTATACCGCTGTTCAAACTCATAAATCCATTGACAAAAAACAAAATCGGGGTAACAAACTAAAACTGAGGGAAACGCATAAATATAAGAGGAGAACAACGACACAACACTACAATGTAACACACACAGAAACGGACCAAGCAACAGCAGACAAAATCCCACGAGAATAACAAATATAACATCAAAACACGTCACCTACACCAACTATGAGCCAAAGTGACACCCTACCCTTTTGACTTGTCAGAGAGAATATTCCACCATCTCGCCATTTGCATGTCAGAAGTAATTATCTCCAATATGCATATGCTTACCCAGAGGCGGATTTAGTGTGGCCCAGGGGGCCTGAGCCCACTATTTTCTGGAAAAATTGATTATATAGAGAATCACTGAAGCATGACCGGATCGCGGGCCTTATGAAAATTTCTGGATCCACCAGTGTTATCCTAATTGTATTTCTTCATGATAATTGTTGCACATGATTGAGGTTTGGCCCGGGGAGGGATATGTCTTGGGTCATTTTGGAGAGTAACAGGGTAGCCTGGGATCCTGGCTCACTGCTCGTCACGAGAGTCAGGCGGAATACATCATGGTTTGTCAATATCGTAATTTCTAGACATATGGACGGAAAATATTGATATTGTTACCAACTTCTTGCAAATTATTTTTAATTTCATATGAAATGCACTTTAAAAAAAATTAGCTTTCTTGATTAACATCGTGAATCTACCCGGTTAATTAACGATCCAATCGACGAAATATTATAATTGGTCAGGTTGCCGGGCTATACGGAGGGGTGACACTGGTTGGGGTTCTTACCGAGAGTCCTGGACGTAACAATGGTTCAGCATTTGAGAGGGATAGGGGAACATTTTGGTCTTTTTGGTTGTAAATTTTTTATAGAACAAAAAATCAGGTAGCGGCAATTCTTAAGCTTCGTAACAAGAATTATAGTCCAGTTGGCATGTATGTTAATGTGTTGTAGCATTTGAGGATTAACAGAAATCTTTAATTACTAGTACCTGGATTTTCAAGTAATGATGTAGCCTTTTATAGACGACTATATGGTATTAGGTATATTCATTGTTGAATGCTTCAAGTTGCCTTTACTTCCTTGCATCGACTTTACTTGAACTTCGGTGGTAAGTTATCTCATTGGCAGACATGCGGTTTATTAAAACATCTCTTTATTGTATATATCTGAAAAATTCAGTCGTTTTATTCCGCTGACAAACGACAATTTCATTGACCTCGCTATTAAGATAAATCGATTACGTGGAGGGACTGAACTATTCGGGAGGTATTCTTATACAGTTTCCCCTGGAACGAAACGCCTCCTGTCGTCTTCAGTAAACAAGATAAAACTGGGATCCTGTAAACATGCATTTGTTTGGTTTTGATTTCTTTTAGAGGCATTTGCAGAACATAATTAATTTAAATTACTGGGTATATACTCAATATGAAGGTGCTCCTACTTATAGATGGCTTCTACGCGAAGAATAAACCGAGCGCCATCTGTCGTCATAATGATCGTTAGCATAATAAAACGACAACATTTAACACTTTGACATTTCACACATCGACATTTCACGAATCGACAAGTTACAAGTTACATATATCAATATACAAATCGACAATTTACCGATAAAGAGTTTTGAAATCACACAGTTACAAGATACAAATTGACAATCAACGAATTAACAGTTTGAAATTACAAATATACAAGTTACAAACTCACGCAGTATTGATGCATTAAGAAAGACTCCGTTGGCTTTCCATATATAATCACATACATATGGACATTTTGAAAACAAAAAATATATTCGTTCAGTTCGATGTCAATGTCAGTCTGGCATCAGAAAAAAAAGTTGCATGTAAGATATTTATTTATCTTATTTTCATCTAATAGATCTTGTAATAGAGCTTTTTGGTCGGGTTGTTGTCTCTTTGGTCCATTCTCCATTTCCATTTGCAATTTATTCGTAATTAATACTGAAATGTATATTCAAGCTCGATAATGGACCGTGGAAGTGGATTTGATAAATCTACATGGGAAGAAATATTGTAAATTCTATTCTCTACAATTTGAAAAGTAACTATTATCATAGCTCATCTTATATCTATAAATATAAGGGTGATGCAAAACACTGTAGCTACATATAAACATTTCTTATATTGTTGTATTCATTAAAATAATTATGTCACACATTTTGACGTCAGTGTTTATGTTCTCATCTAACATTATGTTAAGCATGCAAAATATAGACCCAAGTTGTCTGCCAAGTTTGATCAAAATCTGCTATGAAACCTTTGGTGGATATAATTTTTTAAAGGAAAACACACGACAAATGAATGAAGTCTTCATAAAGTGTTTTTAAAAGTTCCAATGTCCCCAAAGTCATTTCCCTAATCACGTAATTGAACATAACAGATTTCCAGTACGTATAAGCTGTCTAGGATATTTACCTAATTTTATTTGTTGTAGCATCCAGTAACTATTCCTCTGTACTTATTTTTATTTTCTAAATAGTGCTTTTAGTATTTAATTATCGGTGTTTGTGATAAAGCTTAGGTTAATAACATAATGAATTACCTATTTTAAGGCCGCAAATAATTCTTTAAAAGCATTAGGTTATTGACTTTCCTTTGCGGGCGATTTTGTTACCTTTGGCAAAAGGAATTTACTATCTGTATCAAGGACATTTACACATTGTAATCTAATTAGATGGATCGGTTTAATATTTACTTATAAAATTGTCGTTTCACACTTTTGACGTCAATGTTTTAGATTACTTTGTATATTTTTAAAGTGCTTAAAATTGTTTTGTGCATTTATCGTTGTTAAGTTGCATTTTCGCGATTATTTCAATATTTTCATATTTCACAGTCGATTGTTAAACATTGTTCTCCTAACAAGTGAAAGAACTGTCGTTGGTAAAGGATTGATCGAAATTTTATAATGACGTAAAATATTCATGGTTTTATTTGGAATTTCCTATTGTGACGTGATGAAAAAGACCATGTTTGATGACGTCAAATATAAAGAATGCAACTTACTGTAAGTCTTTGAAAAGGAGGGACAACATTGATTGGAGAAACAGATTCCACCAACCTATAACTGGTGTATTACGATATGTTTTCACTCTCAATTGTTAAGTTTAGATTATTTAATAAACTCGGCAAGCCTCGTGCTTTAAATATCAAAATTTAACTTCTATTTCGTTACACCGATAAATGTCTTTCTATCTTCAGTTTAATGTAGAACGTGCAAACAATTTTAAACACAAAGTATGTTTAAAACATTATTTTAACTAATTGATATATGATTTATCTATTTGAGTTATTAGAGTATGTTCTATAATCAAAACCAAGTTGTTAAAAAATAACATATTTTTATTAAAGCCACATGTGGACAGAGTATGCACCAATAGTTCTTAGGTTTAATCGTATTCAGAAATAGTCGTACAGCCCTTGGATGGTGTAAACTTCCCATAAAAACGTGTGTGGTGTAATGGTGTATGGTATATGGTGCAATGGTGTATGGTGCTATGGTGTATGGTGTAAGGGGAATGGTGTAATGGTGTTTGAGGAATGGTGTGATTGTGTAACGTGCGATCGGGAATGGTGTGAATGATGATGTACGACATTTCATTGGTTGAAAACGAAGTTTTTTATATTTTATTTTGTCGAATTGTAAACTAACAATAATAATAATCTTAATATTTGAAATTTAATTGCATTATGGGTAATTTCGGATCATGTAGATAGAATTGGGAATGGTGTATGGTGCAAAGGTGTAACGTATATGGTGTAATGGTACAAGGTGTATGGTGTAATAGTGTATGGTGTATGGTGTAATGGTGTATGATGTTAGTGGGAAGTTTACACCATCCAAGGACTGTAAAAATACGTGTTAAACGACAGGATGACACATTAATGGTGTCATAGATGTTTACGTAATACTGTTCCATTTGTATCTTTCGTCCCTCTTCTTTAATAACAAATTTATGAATACGTCAATTTGATTTTCTTTTAACGATTTAGTTAAAATAGTGTAATCACCTTGATTTATGGGTTTGTCAAATATTTTAACTTAATTATACAACAGTGTACATTATATATATATATACAAAACAATAATTAAGTGATTAAATCAGGCTAAATAGGAATGTTTTTTTTTCAAGTTTTTCTTTCACAATGCAAAGACGAATATGTATTGTCCTTTGTTTATTCCAAGAATGAATTTATAAAGGCTACATATAAATTTTTTTTTCATATCGTCTGTCTTATTGCGTAACTATAGGTTAACTATATAGGTATGCAAGTTCTGATTATATTTCTATCCGGTTACAACACATTGCTTCTTATGTTTAGCAAAACAGTGTGAAATTACACAAGCAAAATGACGATGGAAAACTAACAACTATGAATTAGCATTTTTTTTTTATTATCGAACGTATAAATGAAATTTAACTTATTTAAAAGTTCAGAATAATTATAACTCATAAGAAGCATCCAAACAACACTACACATGAGTGTCCCGGTGCATTGATATTAATCCCTTGATAGATGTTTTTGCATTTCTTTTTTGAATCATCGAATTCAATTTAATGTGAATGAGTTTTGTCATTAGTCTATCTACTTCTTAAAGGTACTTTTCAACGATGAATAAATTTTTATGTTTATTTGTAATAGCAATGAAATTATCTCAATTCCACCACTTCTTATATAATTATAAATTTGGTCATACCCATTGATTTGTGAGTTTCATTTATGAGAGAATAACTACCAAATTACCAGGGAAGTGCATGTGCTCGACTCTGTTTTATGACATTTCATCAATAAGCAGAATCAACTATCCCTTGAGATTTTAACTTGTTGTGTAATAGATCAAATAGTTTGGGCATTCACTATTTCAAAAGTGTTACTGAAAAACAATTAGATTATCTTTTCAGAAATGATTGTATTAGCTCAATTGATCTGAATAGTAAACCATGAACGGTTGTAAAGATTACATTATGTGAAGAAGAAGACCATGTTCTTAAAATATTGCAGTGTGATCCAATATTTAAACTGTATGATATTTCATTCTTGTTTATCTAAAATTAGCCATTTTATCCGATGGAAATCAAATTCATATTGATTGAAGAAAAAAAAACAATATCTTCTGAGTTTCTATAATGGGTAAGGTGATTACAAGGAATAAATATCTTTTGACAAGGCTACCATGCTACTGTAATAATTCCTGAAGCCTGTTGTAAAACATGAAGCACAGTTTTGTATTTGAAGCACATCTATATTTGGCTTCATGAAAATATAAACCAGTATAAACAAGATATCTTCCAATTATACATAGTTTTTGAATGGACTTCTAAATGACCGAACAGGCTTGATCAATTCAGATAAAGTGTCAAGTTAAAGTTCATCTTGTTCGCACTTTACTAATTTACGTTAGAGATCTTATCTGAACCAATTCGCCACGTGAAGTTTTTAGTTTGTTAGACAGGGAATGAGACATTTGTTGCATTTGGATGGTACATTTTAAGATGTTAAAGAGGTTAAGGTCCCCGGTTATAACATGAATAGTAAACCTATTTATGTATAGTGATGATAAAATTAGAGTTATTTCAACGTTTATTCCCTCGGATAATGGTCTTTATTACAATATTACAAATCTTGGATTTAGTGTAGTTGAAAATGAGTAAAGTAATACGCTTCCACTGATATAAATGTAAATATCAGATCATGATCAGCATGTAGTACAGTTCTTAAATATCGTTTAACAAAGGTCACTTATTCGGTTTTTTTAAATTGTAATTTCTGTTGTTTAACAAAATAAACAACACCTGGTAAAATGTTATCCTGACTAACTTCATACAATAATCCAAAAAATTAAAGTTTTATTCAAGATAAAGCATATCATCGGTGATCTGATACACAAGAAGAGAAATAAGAGACATTTGGAAGTTACATTATTATTTTTCTTCTGAAATTTGTAATTTCTACTATCTAGATCATTTTTGTTTTTGCTTTTTTATACCGCCAAGATGGAAGGTGTAAATCAGATAAAACAATGTCAAAAGTAGAGTACACAGAAAGAAGGTAAGTTCTACCACATTTATTTTTAGAACATAACTTTTAAAGTATTATGCAATAATTAATTGAATGGAAAGTTATGCTTTCTCACTAATCACTTATAAATGGTGCTTGGTAGTTTTTTTTTTGTTTTTTTTTTTTTGGCAAATAGTTTGCGATTAAGCGATTCATAAATTAATACCTCATCTTGATCAAATTCATTGTCTGATTAAAATTGATTTACGGAGACTAAACGTGACTTGAAACAACTGACTGGAAGACTTAATTAAAGCAACTACTTGATGCAACACATTTGTAATGGTTTTTATTACGTCTAAACCGGGGAAATAACACAAGAGACAATTATTTTTAAATAGAAAATGATTTGTTCAGTTAATGTTAAATATTATTAGATATAGATAGTATTATTCTGAAAACACTTACTAAAGTGTACCTTGTACTGATATACAGAATAATGTTTCATTGTGCAGTCTTATTTGTCAAATAAGAATATAAAAGTACGCGTAATTCAGATCTTCTACCGGTGAGATATAATTTGAATATAAGTTCGTATTGTAATTTTTATGATGACAGTTTATATCTTAATAAGGATTTGTGCACTGTTATACCATAACATACCCATTATTAATCGCAGCCAAACTTTAATTAATTCATTATATGAGCTGCGTCGGATAAAAATAATGTAAATGGATATAAAAAAATCTGTTCACTTACTTAATTCCGGTTGATTACAAATATGAATGCAAAGTCGGTAACTATTTGAACATTAGAGATAGGAAGATGTGGTATGAGTGCCAATAAGACAACTCTTTATCCTAATAACAATTTATAAAAGTAAACCATTATAGGTTAATGTACGGCATTCAACACGGAGTTGATATAATAACCCTACAAAACAGACCCTGAATGTTCAGTTTTATGATATCTTAGTTCAGTTCAGCATTTGTCTTCTATTTGTTTATTTCATTTTTGCTGGTTTCAGAAACGTTAACGTATTTCAGCTCATTTCATCCTTCATTTTTGCCGTTACTCTTCAATTGTAACAAAAATTCATTATGAGAACCCTTCATTTCATATCCTATGGGAGTCTTCTTTGTGTGTGATGATTACGTTTTGTTTTATATTAATATATACACTAAATACCGTTTATTTTTCGCAATTTAGTTATCGTGAGAGATTTCATAGCTTATTTACGTTCGGATGGTCGTGCGTGATTGGAAATATGTGTAGTGTTTAGCAGAATGAAAACTTGAATGTCTCTTATTCACATTAAAAAAAACTCATCACAGATACCTGGTCTTTAATTCTATACATCAGACACGCTTTTCGTCTACTAAAGACTCAGCAGTAACGCCTGATTCATTAAAGACCAAAAATTATATAAAGTTGATGAGCATTTAGAAAGTACTTCCGAACGGTTTGTGTGCCAGTTAAAGAAATAACAGTGAACTGAGGAATAAGTTCAGAACGCATGTCGACATAACCGATACTCTGGCTTTTTTAACCAGTAGCTACCAAATATATTCAAAGTTCAGCACCTATTATTACTTATTAAGATTGAATTAAAAGTGTCGATATTTTTTTATTAAAATACGATGAAACATAAACATAAACATACTGTTATTTTTTAATATCATTTATAGTTTTAAAATGTATGCTAGCCGTAGAACGTCAAGAATGTATATACAATATAAATTCCTTTAACCGTTTAGATTATGAACTGAATAATATTATAGTTAAACAATTTTTATTTGATACTACATCACAATTTTGTTATGGAAAGTACCTCTTTTCCTTAGAAATATTTCATAAAGCTGACTGGGTAGTCATAATGAGTGCAGTAACGACAATATTTCATCTCTGTGTCGTATTAATATACACTAAACTGTTGTTGGACATCATAATGCTTTTGTAACATTTGCATTTTGATGACTGTTTATTGTAGTGTAATACAATATCACGTTTCTGGGCTACTCCAATCAAGGTTTAAATTGTAACATCACAGATTCATAGGCTTCGAAAGAGATATAAATCAAAATAACGCAATAGATAATACCACACGACTGTCCGATGGAAATTGAAATCAATATGAAAATCTTTTGTACAAATTTCTATATTGTACCCAAGTTAATTATATCATAATTATATGCTATTTCAAACAATTTTTGTTTATGTACTATACAATAACCTATTTACTTTACTTGTGCTAATAACACAGGAAATTTTGTATTCCCTTAGTGCTGATAGTAACGAGTTTGGTCTAAATTATTTACAATTGATAGAGAACAAGCCATTAGTCTCATTCTTTAAAACAGAACAACATATATTTTACATGCAATTGTACCAATGCTTTGGTTGCTTATAATGATTATAATCAATCTAAATGTAATTGAAATGAAAAATGTAAAAACAAATGGAAGATATCAGTTTTAAACAAAGGAAAATTATTTAACTGATTTGTATTAAACATTAACCTTTATAACAGCAAATATGATATGCTTTTGTAAATATGACATCAAACGAAGGAATCAATCTTGCATACCATGAACTTAACAAACAATCGGCATAAGGGAATACACAGACGCACTTTGGTTACAATGTTAGAATATACATTATTAAATTAACATCAAGTCTAAAAACGACAAGTGTCATTTTAAATGTTGGACTAATTGAAAGTGAAATGAAATGTGTGAATGTCATTAGTAAATATATCCCTCACTAAAATTTGTTTGAATTATTTAATATAAAAACATATTATAATCTAACAGATGGTTTTTGTTGTGTCTTTATTATATTGTAGAAATCCATCGTAGTGTATAGAAGGCATATAGTATACAGCTAGAGCCATACTCTCAAAAAAGAGTATTCGTATCTATGAAGGAATTAAATAAAAAAAATGAATAAATTGTGGTTACAAAATCCCTGCCTAAAAAGTATACAGACAATTTATATTTTACGTTCATTGAAAGCTACACATTCCTACAGACAGATTGGCATAGCACTCGATTTCGGCAATGGCTACACCAACGGGATAGGCAAAACTACCATTACCGGAAATTAACCATAGAAAAAAACTATGGGCCCATTCGTTAAAATGTTGAACAGTATGAATGGCCGTTCGTGTCATTGGCGGTATGAACATACCGTATGAAATTTTCAACGCGTTGGTTTTTACTTTCACCGCGTTGTTTCCTATTTTCAACGCGTTGGTTTTTACTTTCATGTACACATGTTTGATATGTTTCGATTTTTTAAAATTAAAACATCAAATAATAGTATGATTTTTTCCTTGAAGCTTGAAAATAGATTTATCTATATTAAACAATAAAGTTGAAAATGGAAATTGGGAATGTGTCAAAATGTATACTCTAAATGAGCTTCCAGTGTTAACAACTAAATAATTAAAACGATTAAAACTACAGTATCAACTATGTGTTTAACCTGCTGAAGGAATTTGTATATCTTTCTATGATCACAAGGATGATGGTTTTGAAACGCTAGGTTAAATTTCATGCGACTGTCAATAAAAGTGAAATATTCATCTAGCTATAAAACCAGGTTCAATCTTACTTTTTCAACCTTTTGGAATGTCTACACCAGGTTAGAAATATGACTGTTGTTTTCCATTCGTTTGATGTGTTTGAGCTTCTGATATTGCCATTTGATTACGGACTTTCCGTTTTAGATTTTCTCAGGAGATCAGTATTTTTGTTATTTTTCTTTTTATTACCGTTGTCATGACAAGGTGTATATTTTCTGATTTTGAAATTAAGATATTTCTTCATTAACACAACGTATAATAATTTTGAAGTTTCTATGACATATATATTTTGGATGTACATTAAATGCTTCTCATATCAAACCGAACATATAAGTTCGTTTATTTATGTTCGCATTTAAGCAATTATCCTCATGTCAATTTGTAATTGATAATAATATTTGAGATATTGATCAATCAACTTACAAAATGAATTTGAAATCTTTTAAGATATCGTAAGTCAAGCAAAAGACGTATTTTGTAGAATACGCAATATCATAGTAAAATGAAAACATAATAAGACCATATATATCCATATAACAATGCACAGAAAACAAAAGATTGAAAACCATTCACTCCAAAGGTGAGTTCAGCTGGCCAACATGTTAAGGAATATACTTTATAAGTAGAATTGAAAAATGGTATAGATATTGAATATCATTTTCCGTATAGTTGTTTCGTATTACTATAATAGTTATTGTAAATAAAGATATAGATACAATGTATCTATATTCAACAATTGCAGTTCAAATAAAATATTTTATTACCTTAAAATAGAACAAGTCATACATCTCTTCAAACATTTAATCGAAATACAACAAAATCATTGATAATTTCAAAATTAATCGTACTTCCCGCTTTTATAACCTTTTACGCTGTCTGTTTTATACTATTGCATCACGCAATAGTATATATATAGATGGTTAATTGATTGTTTTATTGGTTATAATGTCATGGAATCAGTATTATGGTTTCTAGGTTTGATTTAGTTCACGAAAGTTGATTAATGAACTAGTCGACGTTTCCAAACTTTATAAGCAGAAACAATGAGTTGACAGTACAATTAGGTAAATTTCAAACCGTCTTAAATTCCTGTAAAGAACTCCAGGCTAAATCATATTTTCAAACTGAAATAAAATCTAATTTTCGTTTCTATCACACTAGCTACGTAAAGACTGTGCTCATTTAAAGCAGTTTGAAGGTAGCCAAAAATTAAGAACAAATCCAGTACCATGGTCCTTGAAATTATTGTATAGTAAGCTGAATGAGTTCCATATTAAAAAAAACCTATATATGGTGACCTTAAACTTAAAGAAAACCAATATGTCTACCGGTGTTCCCTAGAACGTGAATTGTATTTTGTTGACTCCAACTTGTCCTCATCAAACAAATACAACTAAAGCATGATTGAATAAAGAGTTTGAAACGTCTTATGCGATGTCTCTCTTTTGTTATTGAATGAACTAAACATTAATCTTTCGACTATTCACACAATAGCTTATTCAGCTTTGATATTTTCTTACTTTTATCACGTTGTGATAATTATCAAATTATACCTTGCAGCTTAACCTACCTTTTTGTTCTCATTTTGGCATTTTTGCAAACAAACTGAATGGATTGAATTATGTGTCAAACAAAACTGTGTCGAGATGATTCTCTATACGAAACGAGTCTCGGTCTTATACCCGTTACAATTTTCTAGGATAATAAAGCACAAGTAATTAAAATGGGTAAGAAATTCGATTTAAAAACCAACTGCCCATTTTATTCATATGGTACATTGTATATCATTTAAAGGTATTAGACCCAACCCTTCAAAGCTTATATATATACATTCGCTATTTCATTAAGTTTTAATTTAAGATGACTATCCAATAACACGCTAATACTATGTTTTTCATGTATTTTGAAGGCAGAAACAAGTCTTACTGAAATACGAGAAACAAAGTGTCATATAACAAAACTCCTGAGAACTTAAACCCATACACGTTCTCATAATCACCTCACATTAATCATTTTGAGCAAAATATTCCAATTAAAAGTCAAATGAATCAGAAACTAGATCACAAGATGTTAGGTTATGCCCGGTCAAGGTTTCATGATAGAATATCAATTAATATCAGTTTGTTAATTAATATTAAGGTTGTTTCAATAAGCAAATACAGTTACAAAATAAAGCAATATTTGAATCGAGAGCCATAAATGTTCATATCGTTATCCATAACAATACAACACAAGGATTTTGACCGCTACATAAACAAAGTGTTAGGCATTGTTTAAATAACTATCTTCATGCAAAGACCGCCTGTTTTTGTTAAGACATTTCCGGAAATAATGACATTACTGCGAAGATATTACTTCTTCCAAACATAACATATGCTGTAATTTGTATATGCAAGCTGAGAATATGTTGAATACTTACAATTTTATCTGTCTACGTATTGTGTATACATTCTTTTTTTTTTTTATACTTTCAGATAAAGACATTTTACAAGATGAATTCATACATCCACAATGGCTTTATAACATCATATTATTTTTCTCAGAATATGACATACCATCAGTACCGGAGACATGTAGAGCGATATTTAATGATATGTTCATGACATCGTATTTAAAATATTAGTAAAACATGTGTCAGGAAATTAATGAATTTTGTAGAATTTTCAGGAATCTGTCTTGAATGTTACAGCCTGTATTATTTTTTACAAAGGTGTTACAATTAATAACTTGAAAATTTGATAGAGGAAAGTTTACATTGTATCTTACCAATTTATCACATCTTCAAGACTTTTCAATGCAATGTTGATACATTGGCACAAATCTGAAATGAAATTTAGATATACGTTTATACATGGCCATTGCTATATTATAGTTCGTTTTTGTGTGTGTTACATTTAAGTGTTTTGTTTCTGTTGTACATGTGTCGTAGTTCTACTACTATATTTGATGTGTTTCCCTCAGTTTTAGTTTGTAACCTGGATTTGTTTTTATCCCAATCGATTTATGAATTTCGAACAGCGCTATACTACTGTTGTCTTTATTTATACAACTATACATATATTATATTTGGGAAAATGTTAGTAAACAAAGAAAGGCAATGGTAGTATGCCGTTTTTCAAAAGTCAGTAATCGATTAAGCGAAAGCAAATTAGGTCACAAACCAAAATTGAGGGAAAATAAAAAGTATAAGAGAAAAATATAACAACAACGAAATAACAGAAATATAGAACTGTGCTTTCACCCAATATGGAATTTACTGACCCCGTATATATCGTATTAGATCACATACACACTATATAACTAAGAGTATGTTTTTAAAACTTTCAAAAGCTTTGGTTGTTTATATCAGCTATTTTTCCCCAGTTATGATATTTTTTATCTTGAAAGCATGAATTTTAGTTTTCTTACAAAAAACCTGCATTTCTAAATTTGATTATTGACTGATTTATATGTGAATTTCTTTAGACGAAGACATAGCAGCATTTTCTAAAATGACACATAAACAATTTTGAAAGCATGTTCGAAAGTATGCGGATAATATGATATGACTAAATGCATTCCGCATCTTTAGAATATTTAAATGCAATAGTCTTTAATTAAGCTCTTTATCTCGATAAATCAGTGAAACCAATTTGCGATAAGCATAACTGATGTATGTATATGTATCATGTATCAGTTTTCTAACATAAAGAAACTTCGACCACATTTCTGATAGAGTTAATCATATACAAAGTTCTTTTGTAAAACATATTCATTATAAGCTTGCAATCAGGAAATATTTTGGTTTTACCGATACTTTTAATGTAATTTACATGATTATATAACTACATGATTGATATTACGTTTATCTATTACACAATTGGACATCTTCTGACATGATAGAAACATGTAGATTTGTTACATGATAATCATTAGCAGCTCTACTTCTTCAATGCAGTAGAAAGTACAATATGGTGAAGGATATTGGAGGGGGCAGTAGAATTAATATAACAAAGTGTACAAAGCATATGGGTTCAGTATAGAGTCGGGAAATATTATAGAAAACAGGTGGGTAGAGTCTCGCGTTTATTATAGATCACCCATATATGCAAATATTGTTTTCACGTCTTTGCGTTGTCTGTGTTTATTGTTGCATTTTGCTGACCGCATATAAATATCACGACTAAAACAAAGCTTAAATCTAAAGCACAAAGAAAAATAATGGAACAAACCACATTCAAAAGACAGACACTGTATTCGAATAATAAGTTGAACGTTGATATTGTAACAATACATATACAAAGAGAGGAGAAAGATACCAAAAAAAAATAATAAAATTTATGAATCTCCAATAAAATGACCTTGCAATGCAAAAATCCCACAAGAAGTACAAAAAGACTAATTACAACAGTATATAGACTTCAACAGGGAAAACTAAAGACTGCGCACCATGAACTTCTAAAGAATTCGAAAATGGTGTCCGATGCTCTGGAAGGTAAAAGTAAGTCCTTCTTTCGTATGTGGCACTCATCATTTTGCACATATAACTACACACATACCTTCCTTGTAAGCAGACCTGCTATATGAAACAAATGAAGTTAGGGATAGCAACCTCTGGAATAGCGTGTTAACTAGGGGATATTCGCTCATTATGCAGGCGTTGCTGGGATGATGTTACAAAGAAATGGAAAGTTTACAATTAGCAAGATAACATCATTTGCTATATCCTTTATTTCATGTTCGATGGGATAAATGTGTTCATAACAGTCACCAAACTTCGAATTATTTTGTAATAAGACATCATCTTTATACCGGATCGTGCAGCTAACGGATAATGCTAGCTCTATTTATTCTTTCTAGAAGCTCATGTATGAATATAACAAAGAAAAGGCAAAACGAAGAAGAGCACAATTGTTTTCCAAGAGAATATCGACTTATCGATAATGTCCGATTCAAGGAACATTTTGTTTGAATCAGAACTAGATTAATTTTGTATTCTATACCTACCTTACAAAAGGTACTTGTTTAAAACAAAAAGAAGGACCAGTCCTTTCAATTTGTCTTTTAGTTTGGAATGGCAAATATATGTGCACAATTTAGAAAGGCAATGTTTCAGTGCAAGAAGAAAGCAACCTAAACTGGAAGTAGTCTAACAGCTTTATTCACGTCGACCGTAAACTACGTATATTCACAACAACTGTAAATAATTCACTAAATTAGGGTCAACAGTAGTTTACCAATGTTTGAATCTCATAAATCAAATAAAACGATACATATCACAATACAAAATATGAAAGATTCCTCATATTTGAAGTGTAATGATAACATCAAATAACTATTCGTTTTTCTCGATATCGAAAACTGCAGATTGATTTAGCTAGCAGAGTAAGACAAATACTCATCGTATCAATCAATTAATTCGTGATTGTGACCGTCGTTAGTCTTGAGTCGGGTCGATTTTAGATTTCTTTTCCTATTGGGGCAATTTGTCATAGAGCAAATCACTCCAAATGAAGACTGTGCAAAAACATATGAGTCATATTCATTAACCAGTTTGAATACTATAAAACTTGACAGAGAATCTTTATGGTTTAGAAAAAGGAAATTGTCAATTTGTAAGTAAAACTTTTCACGACTGTTGTGGATTCTAGTTGACGTCAATGGATATCAATATTAAGAAATAAGGTTATGATATGAAGCGAACTTACTTACTATGTCAGTGATGTCAAGTTAAATGATATATAGGAGACACAAACACTCACTGTAATGAGTGTAAGCTAACAGATTCTCAAAACAAAAAAATATATATGTCAAATCTCTAAATTTAGCACTGTATTAACAATATATAACACGACTAACAGTTTTTAATCTATTAACGACACTGGAGATAAAAAAATGTTATTTCTGGTTGACCGTAATGACTTTTTCAGTACAGACAGTCTCATAAAAAGTTAAAGTCAAACGACTGCATTAATTGACTCCACAAGGCAAACGTTGTTGTATAACGCGTCAAAAGCTCGGGTCAATATAGCAGATTCCCATAGAGCGATACGTTCTATGGGTTGTATGCTAGTAAATTCAATAATAGATATTTCATTCGTAAATTAAAACCATTGTTTATCTGAACTTTTGTTTTACGTCAATTGGAAACGACTACTTTTCGAACGTATTCTACATATACTTTGCAAACGCAGAAAAGCTTAGTATATTCCCATTTACATCAACATGATACCTTTCATGTCATTCTCAATCAACATTTCTACATGACCTAGTATAGCATTTTCCTCGCCTACGTTCAATGCAATAGACTTTCTAATCCTTACATAACTAGTCAATGTCTAATGCAGACTAGATAAAAAAATCTTAACGACAATAGTAATGAAATATTTTATATTTGAAGTAACAGTATTGGTATTCCATTTACTATACAGAAAGTACAATTTCCTACTCTTTTGGTCGAATCTTTTGCACTACTAAACACTCAAAACAGATATATATATTCTTTTATCTTGTGTTGTCAAATTAATTATAAAATCATTGCATTGTAAGAACGCTTTATTTAAAAAAAAATATTAAACAAGAATAGTTAGAAACACTTACCGTCAATTATTGATTTTAGTGCTCCGAATTTGATGATAAGATAAATATATCAACATTAAACAAGAAACTTTTACAACGAATGCAAACGTTATTTAAATATTGTGTAATATGTATGGTACGTGTAAATATTTGATGCCTTAAAACTGCATGGGTCGATAAAAAGAAAGAAGGCGTTGAAAGCACGTGTAATACCATGTAGTGCCACACCTAAAATGAAAGACAACTTTATTATGATTAGAAATATAGATCTGTATAAGTTATGGATTGTATATTGCCGATGTAATCCATTTCTTGAATACTTGAATCGTACTACAAGTTCACTACTATATGTAAGTATAGGCCCTAACTTAAAAACAATCAGATTAAGTCACAGCTTTAATTTTTGTGATTCTTAATATTCCATTGGTTAAATCAACCAGTCAAATCTACGCCAAGATCTTTTCGTATTGTATGCAATATCCGTTTATTGTATTTCAAACCAAAAACAGAGTGTTTCTTTCACAACTGAACAAGTTATGTTTTTTCAACTTATCATTGTTGTTCTGATTCATTGATGATATATGATGTTACATAATCTCTCGAAACAACTATGAACAGCTCGAATCGAACCAATTACAGTATTTGATTAACAAGGTAGTTAAGAATGTGTCAACAGCATAATCTTTCTTGACAGAAGAGCAAATACATGTCTAAGTGTAACTGTTCGTTTGCATTACTGCAAACTATTTATCGCTGCTGAAAGATGAATAATTTACCTTTTCAAGTGTTAATTCTAGATCTATCGATTTCCTCTTTTAAAAGAGATGCAGAAATCAGTAATCAAATTTTGTTAGGATAGTTATTACGTCAGCTGAACTTTTGCGAGTCTTATAATGTTTTTTGTAATACTGCTTGCTTTATGATAGATATGCTGCTTTATTTATGAATCATCTGCTGCTGTTGGTCAATTCTTTAAAATACATAAAGCAACATACATCACTTTATAGTGGACAAGTTTTCCAAAGTCTCTCTGTGATAATATTTCTCCAGTCGTTATGTGGATGAAATACTGACATCAACACTACATAACTTCAACGGTCAACTTCATGAATTGATTGACCGATACATTACGAAATGTCTATAAAGTTAGACTTCTTTGTATTGATTATTTAAGAAATAAGGTCTTTGGAATTTTCACTAACGATATTTTTTAAATAATATTGTTCTTTATAAAGACTTTGCATGTCCGATTCTAAGTTTTTCAACATTTATAGACACCCATGGCTTTAAAAGTTGGGTTTGGACATTCATATTAAAAGTTAATGCAGAATAGGTCTTCGGACTAGCATAAATCAACAAACGTTTTTTTTTCTGAAAATTATTCTACCAAGTTGTCATCATAATTTTTAATTACGTTTTTGTTTAAACATATAGATGAATTTCTGCAAAACAGTTTGTAATTTTGCATAAAAAAACAAACATTAAGCAATCGTATGACATCGTTTAAATCAAATATATTTTTCTAATATAACTTTTGTTGATATAGGTTGGACGTAAAATGTCCACTGTAAGGTACAAAAGAAAATATTTATTTTTGACATATTATTATACTAGGTAAAGGTGATCTTAAATTTTCAAAAAAAAAAAACACTTACAAAAACCTTACCCGAACAATTGAAAGAAAAATTATTGACTATCTTCCTTTTGGAGATAAGTTTTTAAAATGATATCATTATTAAGTGAACTTAGAAACATGTTTATAAAAAAAGCAGATGACACAGTGAAAGTAGTGATTGTGTATGCATCAACTTAACTAGTAAGCTGATTTTGCTTCACAATTGTTCAACTTAAAGCTAAATACATATTTCAATTTTCCTACCTTAGCTTGTATAGTAAATAATTAGCAACTTGTTTTATTACTTAGTTTTTACCTATACACGTATGTGGTTTTTGGACTCTCAGAACTTATCATTTTCAGATTCTATCTTTAGGAAAATTTCCTTTTAATTTGTCAATTACGATCCTGGGAAATATGTTACTGTTTCATTTTGGTTTGTAAAAGTACACTCAGATATATTTACTGTTTTAACACTACAAAGCTTCATATTCGTTGAAAGGTCAGACCAAAACGATTTAGCTTGAAACTTCCAGGAATGTTCTATTTATGTATGGAAGTTTTATTTTGGATAAGCTGTTAATTTCCTGCATTTGTCATTTTGTAACAACAATTACTAATGGTCAAGTCTTGTAATTATTTTACGCAAATAAGGTCCATTGATGTTTTCTAAATAGTAAGAAGAAAAAGAAGAACTTTTGAAATCATTTTTCCGGTTAGCAAATATACTAATCCAAATGTTTAATAATCTCAACTCTAGTTTATAAACGTAAATTTAACTTATATGGATATTGATCTAAGTTCACCTTTATCTAGCATAATGATATGACAAAAAATAAGAATTGCTTCTGATTTCACGTTCTACAAATTATAACATGGGTTCAATTTCAGACTGTGAGACGCTTAATTTCATGCGTAGAACTTCACAAAGATGTTCACCGAGCCAAATTCTATAGTTGTATATCACAAATCAGTAGTCTGTAGTACATTCAATGTCGTTGATATCTAAATATTTATTTAAATCAGGCGGGTAAAACTTAAAAACTTTATAAATTTACTCATTGTTGAAGACCACACGATCAATAGTTAACTTTTCGTCCTGGGTTTTTGGCCAATAAATTCGTAGTTACCATATGTCCTTGTTTGTTTACCGCTGTATTATCTTAAATGGCCGACCGTGTATTTATGCATAATATTGACAAATATTTCGACTCGATTAAAAAATCTAAGGTTGATATTGGGATAATGATAAAATGCAGATAACTCATTTTTGAAAACCAATTCAAAAATTTAAAATGGTAATGACTTTCTAATAAAGATTTCAGGGTATGATAGGAGTAAATTTAAAGGGGCCCTACCTGTCAAATTCATGTTCACCGATTTTTATCACTTTTTGATATTTGATATATAACAATATAAAACATATATCCTAACTTTTAACAGTCTAAAATAATCAATTAACAGGGTACGGTTGTGACAATACGTAGCTTCGCTTCGTGTGTATTTCAGTAAAGATGCCATCAAATTACCTTAAATGATTTTTCTTTGTTGCACTTTCAATGTTGACATTCTTTTCCTTTACATTACTTCACACATACAATTCACGTGTTATCCATCTCAAGCTAATTCACATGAATACGGAACTAATGAGGTCGAATTATTCAATTTAAATATTTTTTAGCTTATTTTGACAAAATTAAATCATACTAGCTGTTAAAGCGAATTATTATTTCCCTAATTGCATTTCATTAATGATTGAGCCAAAAAAATAGTGTTTTATATTTTTCATATATCTCGTAGCTAGTGCCCCTTTATACGTATGTATAATCTTGAATAGTATGAAACCCAGTTGATAACATTTGTTGAATGCGAGAATTCTAGTTAAGAAACACTGAGAATCGGCTTACATAGCATAATGAAAACGTTATGATGGGTCGACGTTCAATGCATTTAGCTTAATCCTTTTAAGGTTGTAGTAACTTCTTATTAACAATCATATTAAGAGGATTTCTAGTTCTGTTTACTAGGAACGTTAATTATTGAGTTCCTCTTACTCGATTACTAATATCTTGCTATGCCTAGCTCCAATATTCGCTTTTTATGTACATTATATATATTTTTAGATATATTAGTATGAATGCTACATAAATCAGTTTTTAATATTCAGATGCTGTTAAAAAGCTTTAATTGCGTGCACAATTTCAAGCTATTAGTGTTGTTTTTTAACCAAAGATGATGAACTGGATATTCCATCATTGTATGGGATACATAAACTGCAATAGTCCTTTCAAACAACGGTATATTGCTGGGTCTTCCAAGTGCTCCCCGAAACCTCTTTCTAAATTATTAATATATATTTTATCAGCAATCAAGACGGGCTTCAAAGTTATTGTGAAACAGCCTATTCTAGAGGTGGCGTGAATCAGATGTGGATATCTAAAAAATTCAAGAACTTTTAGAGTACATACAATCTAACTCTCTTTCATCTGGTAATAGTATTAAAACATTTGATTTTTCTACACTTGATACAAGTATTCAACATTCCAAACTAAAAGAAAAATAAAAAGAGTTGGTATTGCTTTGTTTAAAAAAAAAATGATCTAGATTGACATGTGGAGCAGGATCTGCTTACCCTTCCGGAGCACCTGAGATCATCCTTAGTTTTTGGTGGGGTTCGTGTTGTCTATTCTTTAGTTTTCTATGTTTTGGCATGTGTACTATTGTTTAGCTGTTTGTTCTTTCCATTTTTAGCAATGGCGTTGTCAGTTTATTTTCTATTTATGAGTTTGACTGTCCTTCTGGTATCTTTCGTTCCTTCTTTTAGACACATTAATGCTAAAAGGAGTAAAGAATAATGCAACATAATTTTAAAAATGTTACATGTTTAGTAATTATTCATCACAATGATACGTTTATCAAAATGTTGTTTTTTTTCTGACTTTCTATTAGTGATTTAATTAGAGGACCCTAAATACACGTCTTGTGCAAAATCATTTTTAAGTATCCTTGATTGCAAGCTTATATAATGTAAGCTGGAATTAATGTCACATTTTTTTCTGAATTACTAAAGCTATAAAACGTGATAGTATCTTCAAATGCCTCAATCAAAATCAATAAATCTAATAAATAAATGTTTTATTTGACATTGATAAACTAAAATTTCGAGGGGATATGTATGCTATCGACAGCGATAGAAACACATTTTACTTTAAGAAAATATAATGCTACATTGAATAAAGTCTCAGATAAAATGTCTGGTAATGAATCTGTTCTTATATCTCCTGAGAGGCATCGTAACTTTGAATCTGAAACGCATTTATATAAAGCTGAGGTTTTGTACGTCGTAAAAGTGAGTCGGACCCAGCAATATTATTGTCAAGCAAGCCTTCATACTTCATAGGGTCTTTTATAGCTGACTATTCGGTATGGTCTTTGTTCATTGTTGAAGGCCGTACGGGGACCTATAGTTGTAAATTTCTGAGTCATTTTGGTCTTTTGTGGACAGTTGTCTCGTTGGCAACCATACCACGTCTTCTTTTTTTATATTCAGAATAGAAAGAAAAAGTAAATGAATAGGACTGTGAGGCTTTGAAATGTTTGGTCCAAAATTGTAGTATTTACAAAATGTAGAGCAGCGCATGTTTGGGATCGCTATTTGTTTTAGGGAAACGTGTCTTGCTAAAATTCACGTGTCTTAACTCGTGAATAGTCGTCTAATGTGAAAAGGTAAATAAACAGTTATTATTCTAAAAAGATACGTTTTTCATTTGTAGTTAATCCTTCTCCAGTATTCAAATCCCAACAGTATCGTAATGATCTTTTTCAAACATGAAGTAGATCCTAATTGAAAAGAATTTGACTATATTATATATATATATACAATGCAGTATCAGCCACATTAACTGCTATTACGTCTTTATGCACTGTTCTTCACGTACATGTCGAGTTCACATTGATTAAAATAGGTTGACTTTTAATAAACAATTTGTTTAACTACGTAAATGCCAAGTTCAAATTAATTGAACGTTAGTATACAATGTTGGTATTTCATCAACTTTTTCGTCTTCGAGTACAGTTCTTTAAATACATGTGACAATCAAATTGGTGTAAATTGTTTGCATTAAATCTAATCCCCATGCAAATGCAAAAAAAAAACGGCAACAGTCGTATACCGCGTTTTGAAAGACATAAATCGATTGAGAGAAAACAAATTCCGGTTACAAACTAAAATCGAGGGAAACAAATCAATTTTAAGAGAAATCAACGAAACAACAGATACGTTGAAGTGCACCAAAAACAAACGACAATGCAACACACACTGAAACAAACTGAAAATAATAATAACTGCCATTTTTCTCACTTGGAAAAGTTGGGTAGAAAAATGTTAAATTATTGATAATACTGTACACTATATCAATGCAAGAACAATGTGTACAAATTTGTTATCGCAACTTTTGAACTTGTTAAGATCATGAAATTTGAATACAGTGTCTGTTAAAATTCACGAAACACAAATTTAAACTTAGAAATTATACTTTCAGTTCACAAAACAACACAACAAAAAAAGCGAAAAAAGATAGAATTTTTAAAGATATTGTAAGAAAATAGGTTTTATTATATGTTTTGAGAAAATATGCAAAATTTCCCTATCAGTCCTATATATTTATAAAAAAAAATTATCTCCGTTTATTTGACCGATTGTGTACTGCTATTGTACAATCCAAGATGGCGGTATTTCATGAATCTACCTTAAAATGTTCCAAAGATAGCAGAAACATTAGTACATGCATGATTTAAACAAAAATATGCTAGATGTCATATATGATGACCAGTTCGTGACATGGTCTTTGTTATCGACATAGTAAATGTTTATATTTTTATGTACCAGGTTACATTTTATCTAAAAAAAATCCTTACAGTTAAAACATACATGATTACTCAAGATTTCCTCAAGAAATAGAGCTTTTCTAAAGTATGATAAGAAAGCTGTTCTAATTCACGGTCGAACTTTCATTGACTTGACAAATTGAAAATAAAAGAATTTACAAAATTTCCTTCAAGATTATCCAATACTTAAACAAAAATCATAAAATTAAATATACTAGCTGTCCTCAAATTACTATGAGAGACATTTGTGTGGGACACAAAACAAAATAGATATTTTTGTTTTCAGAAACATATCCTATTCTTTAAGAGTTATGATCCTATGGTTGTCGAAATGATTTGAAAATGAAGAAGATAGTATAATTCGCTTTCCTCCTTTAATCAAAGAAGTAAAAAATAAAAAAAAAAATGGCGGGGTGTCATAATTAAAAGTGTTCCTTAAAGTTCATTTCCATCAGAGACATTATTCGTCAAGAAAATATAAATTCCAGTTCCGTCGCAATTATAAAACAGCATCATCTATCAAGATTTGATTTACATAATTCGTGAATCTGTTCAATATAATTTAAACTGTTAGCATTTCAGTCTCGACTTTATCCTGAAGCTTGCTATGACAGAATGTCACTGCCTGAATCTATGTTTAAACAAAGAGGCACTTGAAGAAGAAAAAAAGATACATAAATTAAACATTCTAAAAAACATCTTGAGTAAGTTGTACTTTAATATAAATGTTATCTTGCACGAGCATTGCCTAAACTATCAGTATGACACTTCCTCAATGATATTCAAATCTCTGTCTTAGTTTGTTAGATAATTAACTTCAGTTTTACGAAATTTAACACAGAGCTAGGTTGAAGAATTCAATGAACGAGAATAGTATCAAACAATTCTACTATAAAGCATATCAAAATTATCCAACCTTTCTAAATCCTATAAATCATTTTCAGTACAAAAACTTTTTGAATTCTCAAGTTAACTTCAGATCAAAAAGGATTTAAAATTTGAAAACAGGCTTGTGCTTGTAAACAATCAAAACATCAGTTCAAAGGCAAAATGAGATACAAAAATGAAGATCTTTCAGAACTATAAATTTCAAAAAGTATTGTGCCAAATGTAGCCTATGCAATCCATGCCTGGGAGTAGAAAAACTCTTGTGTTACGATATTTTTGAAGCAGTACTCTAAATTCATAGAAAATAAACGTATCAATTGTGTGTACCGTAAACACCAATTGGCTGATTACCTGTCTAATGATACTCTCCAAACTAAACGTCCTTCAATAGTTCAATTATCCACTAGAAGTCAAATCTGCGGACGTAACCGATTTTGTGTCAACGTATGTCGGCCTTATAAAAACTAAAATGTGACTTAAGGGTGTCACCATAAGACCTTCGACAATAAGCAACACCCATTCCCCATAACAAGCTATGAAAGACTCTGCAATGACAAATATAAAACAATGCACATGAGAAAACTAGCAATATTATTCAGGCAAACAACTACAAACAGAAACTAATGACAATCACTGATTTTTTACTAGGGGTAGGCACATACAGAATGGTGCGGCATTAAACATATTAGCAGATCCCTAACCTTCTTCCTTCACCCGTGACAGCTGTGCAACAGAACAATACAAGAACAAAAGAGTACAAAACAATGAATGAAAAAACAATGATAAACAGCAGCAAACGATAACGACTCAATAACATGCTTCTGACTTTACACAATCATATATAGAGTGTGGTGCGGTTGAAAATGTTTTCGGAAGCCAATTCTTTCTAATTACTCGAAGACAAGGATGTTATACTACAATATAAGAACAAATTATTAAAACCAGCTGACAATTACTTCACTGATCAGATTGATACACTGCACAAAAACTAACAAAAACATTAGAGACACAAAGTACATATCTGAAAGTACTTGCAACTTCTTCTGAAAGCTAACAGACCACCAGTAAGAATGTATTTTAAAAATCAAGTATCTAAACATTTAACATCAATCAGGTCCCTTCCACTATTTAATGAATTTAGCGAAAAGACATCGTTACCAGTCAATGATATTGTGCAATGCTAAACTTAAAGTCATCAACAGAATGTATGACCATGAGTGTTAATAGTTGTACTGCAACCATACATAGTTATGTTTGATTTATGAATCACTAAAATCGATATTAATATCAATTAAAACAATATTTTAGGATATATTTACAATGCAAAATTGGTCGTAATTAGATTTTAAAACAATTCTATTTAAATGATCGATAATTTGTTTTAGAATCGTATCTAAATGTATTGGTTAAATAAAGAACATCATGGAAATTAAGATGTACTCTTCCGTTTGCAATAAATGTTTTTACAGGTACAGCCAAAACTTCCACACACAACCTTTCTTTACATTGAAATAATTTGGCAAAGGTTTAATGTGCTGTTACAAAATTTGTTACTTAATAATTTACCAGTAGTACATATATAACGGTCATCAAAATTCAAAGCATTCATACGGGCATGGGCAAAGATAACAAGTTGCGATATTTGAACTCTGTAAATCAGAGCCATGGCTGACAATAGGAAACCGAAAACGACCCTTTAATGGTAAATTGTTTCGAATTAATTCTGCTGTAAAACTAAACATCTAAATCTACGAATCGACCGTTATTGCTGTTTATATATTGTCAGTTTGTTAAAATCTGGCAAGTGAAATTACGTATTTACAATGTCATTTCAATAGGTAACGGCGAAGACAACAATCCAGTAGGACAAATCTGAAGATATAATAAAAACGAAATCGATACGTCTATCTTATTTGTTTATCAATGACCAGTTAAAATAATCATTAATGATGATGAAAGCATACCTTATAGACAACATACAGATTAAAGGAGATTTCTATACCAACTAAAATGATGTAATATAAAATGTATTTAGTGCAAACATCAATTCCTTTAGTTAACAGCCTCCTTACTTGGAACAGGAACACGAAGAATGCGAATGAAAGATGAATGTGACTGCTCGACAATTTTCTAGCTTCGTGGCACAAAGCAAATTTCAGTTTCCGGACTAATGTGTCAATCAGTAGGCATCCAACACATTAAGTGTGTAAAGGCGACCATAAACAGTCTGCAAAAACTACTTAACCTTTTGCAATTCCAAAATAGCAGTTAATAGTATTAAAATAATGAAATTAAGACAGGTTTGTACTGAGTAGTGCTATAAACATTAGATGATTAAAAATAATCCCATAAATTACAAGTATAGGAAGGATATTCAGTCATGTGGTTTCGTTCAAGAACCATTAGTAAAATGAGTTAAATAAATGATCGTGTTTGTTATACTTATACGTAAATTTAAAATTATTCCCCTGATTCATGAGATTTGACCATCGCTACCTACTGTATTTATATACTTAATCATGTGACTCAGTGTGCACTTCACAAAATACAAATACAGCGCATTGAAAGACGTATTTTATTAAACACGCTTGTATTAATCAGAACTACAGTAATTTCCATGTTTACTACCATTTTACTTATCAGCATCGTTCCAAATTTCATATTTTATAAGTCATCAAAACACTTCAAACATTTCAAAAGCTTATTTCCCACAAAATAACAGAATTATTTAAATCAATTTTCTCAGTAAACAAAATAAACACCTAATATGAGTTGTGATGATGTTTTCCAACATCTCAATTTGTTTTTGCTGTGTTCAGTTCTTTAGAAATAGTCTCATTCATATGGCAGACCTCGTTGATACCGTAAATGTAGTCTTTACTTTGTGTGACTGTATACACAAATTAAGAGCGTATCTTTTTTTAAATTCTAATTGTTGATTGGTATCCTTAGCCTTTACACGTTTTTATATTCGAGAGTCAATTTATAAGGAAATTCCTGTAGTGCGTACATAATTGCCATATTGTTTTCAATGATTCATCTTTATTAACTGATATCATAGACTAAAAGTACAGACAGCTTGCTGTAAGGTGAATCACTGAATAGATGTAGGCCTGGTATGAGCAAACATAATGCAGAATAGCTATAATACTTATAAAAAGGACATGTTCATCAGGAATCATTTTGATTCCGACAGATCTTAATCGCTGTCATAATGATCAATTTGTAGTCAATAATAATACATGTATATTGAGGTGTAAGTGATAAAATAACTCTTCTTATCTTACAGCTGATTTCTTGTTTTAGCTGAACATTATCCGGTGAGAATGTATCAAGTGATTACTCATACATTTCCTTTTGGGACATTATTCTTAGGAAAAAAGTCTATGACACAATTACTAGTATCAAAACTGATATAAGTCGTCGGTAGTCTGGACTTAGTTGCCCAGATCATCAGGTTTCTTACTGTTTTGATAGGTTATATTTGGTTATTACTGGTTTTGCCATCGTGTAAAGACAGCAAATTTTTACTAAGGGGTTTGAGGAGGTCGGATAGAATTCAAGATATTATGGCAATAAAACTGTGGTGAACAGAACCTTTACCGTAACTGAACCTTATTATGTAAAGGATTGAATCTGGTTCATGTTTTTGTATCATATGCCATTTTGAAATATCAATTTTATCGCATTGCTCATTGTTTGAAAAAATATAAAAAATATGTGTTCATGCATTTTTTTTTTTAATTTATAACGCTAATTAACGTTACTTCATTATGTAATAATCAACATCAAGCACTGATAATGTTATATACCTATTAATTAAATTAACACAATGAATTTCAACCAAAATTGTGATACAAATGTGATCTCTCATTTTCATCAAAATACTTGATTAGATTTTGAAGAGAAAAATCAATTAAACTTGATAAGTAGTTGAGTGTTCAATTCTCAAGAGTTGAACCTGAAACGAACCCATAATCTCCTCAAAATGTATAAAAGACGTATCGTGTCTATCCTCCTACGAGGCGTATGTAATAAACATATTGTCATCAAGTAATGTATTTTTATTCAATCATTCGAATAACACTTTTTTGGCTACCAAGTTACACTTTCAAAAGAGGGACGAAAGATACCAAAGGGACAGTCACACTCATAAATCTAAAACAAACTGACAACGCCATGGCTAAAAATGAAAAAGACAAACAAACAACAGCACACACGACACAAGATAGAAAACTAAAGAATAAACAACACGAACCCCACCAAAAAACTAGGGGTGCAAGTTGCTTGGTTATCTTTCTAAAATGTAAATGCGATATACATTTTATTCCAGTTATCTTTAATTCTATAAGTCATATTTTAAATTATAACATATGTAGTTGTAGAAAAACCAGACGTATTTGACATAACAACAGATGATATACCACCCACTAATTCACCTGCAAACGTACAAACAAAGACAACTAGTATCTAACAACACATAGTCCAGGTAGCAAGCTGACTTTGTATTGTACACGCAGGATTATAAACTCATTAACCTCCTCAATATAACTGAGCTATACAGAACTGACATGTATGTAGGAGGTTTATCAAGCAAAGGAAACAGGTTAAACTAAAACAAATTCCCCAGCAAATGCATATTTCAAGTCAGAAATATGAACAAAAGTTTACCAGTCGTTTTGTTGATTGATAAAGTCGAACGTTTTATTTTGTCAGGATTTATAGAATTCCACTTTTTCTTATTTACCTCGGTGGTTGGTACTTTTGTCTGTACTTAAATTGAAAATTTACGCCGTTTGTCTTTATAGTTTAAAAGTATACAATCAAAACCTACACAGTGTAGCTACCCCCATAGGGTGACAGTTTTTGAATTTTGAAATGCTTAGAAACTTCCGAAACCTAACATTTGATATTATTGTTCTACATCAATGTAACTTGACAATGTGAACTGATTTAGTATTATTGATTACATTTTGTGTATGTCAATTTGTTATTTTTAGATTATCTTGTCATTACTATTTTTTAATGTTCCTGGCTATAAAAGTTATCATATTACATGCCTAGGGTTATCTACAAAGCAGGAAATACTTATTTTGGTGACTTTTATTTTTAATTCGTTTCAAATGTATCCGATTTTGCACCCCTACACTAATAAAACAATAATTACTTTTATAAATTGTGTGCAATATACATTAACCTCGATATAATTTCTTCATAATGATATTGGCTCTAGTAGTGACAACATAATAAAAAAAACTTATTTCAAAACTGTTTGCGGCCATTTATAGTTTGATGTTCGGTGTGACTCATAGCTCCGTGTTAAAGATCGTACTTTGTTTTATAATGAATAACTTTTACAAATTGTGACTACGAAGGAGAGTTGTCTCATTGGAAATCATGCCACACAACATTAATTTTATTTGAAAATACATTTGAATTTAACATGTTAACCATATTATCAATGAAATGCTGAAGATTCATTTTGCAATCTATACATCTTCTTTAGAATACAATACTTTCTATGAAACCCGTTTGTATTTATTAAGTTTCACACTTTCTCGAAATTAAAAGTAATTGAAGTCGTATTTACTGCGTGATTTTTCTTTGTGCGGAAGCTTTTCCATTCGACATAATTAAATTCAAATTGAATGTTTAAACAAATGAGTCATTTAAATTGCAAACAATCTCAAACAAAATTTCAGTTTCATATGCTAGTAACGCAACGGCAACGAGCATTTCCATGACACCTTACCAGAGATTTACCAAAGATGTTATGATGTGCTGCGGTAAAATAAAAGGTGGATGTCTATAGAATACATTGAATGAAGAAGCATCATGGCCAAAATTTATCAAAAACAAAAATAAAACAACAACCAATAGACTATTATAAGGAATAATCCATAACGAGATATATATATATGTATAATAAAAATACGTGACACAGTTATACTTATTCTTCTTGTATAGTCTTTTCACTTTGTGCATTGATACAATCAACAACGTGTATCATGTTAATTTTAACTGTAACATCAATACATAAAAACAGAAGGTACATGCAACAGAAAGAATTAGCATTGCTCGTTGTAACTAGTAAATCATTAAATCATACGTCTTATTATAATACAAGGAGACATTCAACCTTGTAGACATTGGTTTGAATCACTACACTAACGCCAACTCAGACAAACGTAAATTATACGGGAGTATTGTTACAAAAACATCACCATATAGGTTACATTCATAGAATTTATTTAGTCAGACCTTTGGAAAGTTTCGAGTTTTTTTGTTATTTGTAAAGGATGCATACACACGATTTGTTTTGGCCTTAAGAGTCGAAAAAAGGCAACAGTAGTATACCGATGTTCAAAACTCATAAATCGATAGAAAAAACAAAAACAAATTCGGGTAACAAACCATAACCGAGGGAAATGCATTAAATATAAGAGGAGAACGACGACACAACATTACAATGTTACACACACAGAAACGAACTGAGCAGTAGAAAAAATTCGATGAGAATAACAAATATAACATTAAAACTAAATACATGAATTTCGGAAAGAAAAGTACCGTGACACGTCTTATAATAATGTGAATTCACACTCAAATATAAGAGGAAACAAGCGACACAAAAGAAACACAACGCTAAAATGTAACACACACAGAAACGAACTATAATATAACAATGAGCATATTCCTCACTTGGTACAGGACATTTTTTAAAGGAAAAAAAGGTGGGTTGAAACTGGTTTTGTGGCATGCCTAGCCTCCCGCTTTAATGACCATGAACACGAAACCTGACGTATAAACAAAATATAAACAAGTAATCGTTCTTATTCAGTCCCGCATTATGTTGTTGATAGAATATGCTGAATATATTTATATTTTATTTCAATTTTAAAATTGTTAGAGCACATCTAAAATATCTTCGACACTAACGGAGTTAACCCTTATAACAAGGAAATGAGCTATCTTATCTCCAATATGGTTTTCTCTAAATTTGAATTAAAAATTAAAGAAAAAACTTACCACAGCTTATATCATATGCCGTTAATAGAATAATCCATTCATTTTACCTAAAATACAATTAGAGTTGTATTTTCATTTTGTGTTACATTGCTATAAAATGCAATCCACTAAATATCATTTGCATCAAAATTATGCATCAGCATCTCGAAATCAGTTCGACTTTTGTTTCTGAAAATTAGTTTACGTTACCAGTTGCAGAATAAATTAGAAAATAACACGCCTAGATATTAGCAAGATCGCTAGTTACAATTATGTAAAATGTGTTATAACCACAGCTAGAATTTTTAAAAATTAAAGATGAAAAAGTATAACAATTTCTCAGAAAAATTCAGTTAATAGTTTTACGGCCTTTTTTAGTAAATATTGTTATCAAGTTTTTTATTATGATATTTATGTTATTAATTTCAAATAAATGAAATATAATCATTCTTCTATTGTCCAATTTCGCTAAATACACTATTGAGTATAACAATAAAAGTACAAGCGGAGAAATATGTTGGATCAGATAAGTCTTTGGAAAGTTGTTCAATGCCACTGTTTACTTTTGCCAATGGTGATATTTTCCTTAAATGTTTAAGTCATTAGTTATATGTTGATTGCTGGAAGTATCTCTTCTGACAGTTTAGGATTTCTAACAGAAATACATGATTAACATCCTAATACAAACACAAGATACATTTTAAACACGTAATGGAGTGTATGTGAAAGCACTTAACTACAATTCAAGTATTATATATTCAACCTTATATGTGTGTATATCAATACGGAATGATACGTTTAAATGACAGAAAACAATTTGATCTATCTGAAATCTGATCCATCTGAAAAGCAATAAATGAATTAAATAAAAGCATGCTTGGGGTTGTATATTATAGTGGAAATCTTAAATACGCACAATACACCATGGTCTTGAGATATAGGTTCTAGGCTTTAATTTTGTTTTATCGTTTTTATTATGTGTTATAGTGTTCGTTATTTATCTTTCTATAGTATTTCTTATATTGGTGATAAGGGACTTTTCGTTTTGAATTTTCATCGTAGTTCGGTATGTTTGTTATTTTACCTTTTAGTTTTTTAACGCAATTAATGTGCATATTTTGAAAAATTGAGATTATGTCAATTGGATAAAAATAGGATAAAACGTTTAAATTTAAAACATTTTGTTTATAATAAAGATGTCTGAAACTAACTAGAAATTATACATTGTATCACAACCTTCGTGAATCATGTTTATTAGATCATACGTATTGTCATATGAAACTTGTTTTTTTTACGGTAGAAGTGCATTCTTTTTGTAGTTAAGCATATTTTTCCAAGTCATATTCTAATGATCTTCTTTAAAAATAATGAGTCATTTATGATTATGCATGTGCTTGACGGTCTTACTCTATTCAAGGTAATAATAATATTTTCCTTACTTTTTAACCTTTATTTAGTTAACTTATCATTTGTCAACTGCATTAACCACATTATAACCGTAATTACTAGGTTAAAACGATTTTGTTTATATAAGTTCCTATTTCTCATTAGTTGAATATTCACAATCTATAAGAATTTGAGAAGGGACCAATTTTGTTTACTACACCGACAGATGCGTTGAAGTAGGAATAAAACCAGTCAATTGTGACTTAAACTTTATTGTGTCCAACTTTCTGCGTAGAACTAACCAACAGAGCAATGTAAAACATAAAGCAGTGTGTCCTTCTTACGTGCAGTTGTGATGAGCGGTTCTAATTTTTGTGAAATCTGTTGAATACGTATGGTTGTATTTCATTCATTAGAATTTATGTCAGATTTGTCAGCAAATATCTTTATTAATTATTATATTTGTATATTTGGACAGGTACAGAATCCTGTGGGTGCTGATTGATAAATAAAAGGTACATACCATATACAAATTAATATTAAAATCAATTCAGAAAAAAGTAATTATTCTAACAATATCTGAAAAGTAAACATTAAAACCCTGACACAAGGGAAATAAAGATAGATTGTCATAAAAATAAAAATGATACATAACATAGAATTTGAAATGTTTGCTTTCAGTGAATACAAAGCATAGAGAACACTTCGCCTGTAGACATGAAAGCATAACATCCGTTGTAGGTATTTTAAAAACCTTGTTGGTGATATGTTTTGGAATTAAAACCAAGAAAAAAATATCGACATTGAATTTCATGCAAACTTCAAACAATTTACATTACTATTGATAAAGGCCCCGGGGATGTATTTAACGAAGTCATATTCAATTAAACAGTGTGCATATGATTGACTTACAATGTTTTTGCTATTTGTCGTCGGTTTAATCTAAAGATCTTAAATATAAGTACTATAACAATACCCTATTGCAAAGTACCTATAATTGTATTTAACATTAACCCCATGGACTAATAATTATACTATATGTTATTTTGTGTTTTTTTTTTTTTTCAAAATTCTGTTATCAAGTTCTCATTCCTGAATCATTTGTTTCTTTCAATTACATAACTGTGCACTAGTTGAAATGCGATACAATAGTAAATCAGTAACATCAAGTACACAATTAATATCGTTTGTGAAGTTTCCCATCAGTCAGAACTAATCGGCCATTCTTCTTCTTCAAACCTGCAGTGATATTAATCGTTGTGTTGTCAGCAAGAAAACATGTATTGATTTCTGTCGTGTCTGTTTATCCAAACAAAAAAAAATGTTTATTTTGTTTAACCTATGTATGTACCGAATGAGCCAAATCCTTGTTATAATAAAATAAAAATAAAACATCATATTAATAAATGAACCAAAGTAATAGCTTTATTTGACCGTCAAGAAAGATATTGAAGACAAGTAAAACGTTACCCTTTAAGCTACAGCTGATACATTGCGCACTTTTTGAAAGTATAGTGTAATATACCTTTACCTTTACTTGTTTAGTAGTTACAGTATTTTGACGTAAAACGTTTAAATTGCTGAGCACAATTTTGGACAAGCCGGTTGATGAATATGTTTCACACTCAAACAAACTATCGTAGTAATAACGTTAAGAACAAAATGTGAAATGGTTATACCTTAAATCGAAAACAAATAAAAAAGGGAAAACTTATGTCAAAGTCTAAATCGTCCCTTATAAATACAAAAACAAGTTAGAAAGAGTGCAAAGGGGTATTTGAAAATAACAAGTAACAAAGATATATAACTAAAAGAAGACACAATCAAATTTCCTGACAGGCACAGATTCATGTTGCAAAAATATTGAACAGACGCTATTTTACTGCAGCAGATAAGAATTTCGTTACGGTATTATACCACTAATTGATAGCTTTCTATGTCAAATTCTGCAATTTCAAGCATTATTTGCTACTTTGTTTTAAGTCCAAATAAAGTGGCAATCATTTCATGTTAAAACTATACCTTATTCTGACTAGTGCGGAACTATTCATCATACCTTTAATTACATAATAGAGCGTACCCGTTCCTCAAAGTTAGATAGTACAAAAAACAGGAAATTCTTATCTGAACAAATGTGCCCTCCTATTATAATTGTATATACTTTTTTATTTTTCAACAGAATCTTTCAACAAGGGTTTTACACTGCTTTCAGGTACTTAATTTTTGATTTGATATCAAAACTACCCAAACATTTCACCTATTAACAAAGAAATAGCTATGCGTAGGAACTATTTTGTTTATAATATATACTACTTTTTTCTATGTTTTTTTTTCTGACGGGGCCCGAATTAGTGGTTCTATACCGATATCAGCACCAAACATGTTTTATTGAATTCTGCTATGGCCTATTTCGAACATAGAAAAACACATAAAGCTTTTCGTTCGAAAAAAACCTATATCACTGATTTCAAGCTCAAATACGACATATGCATTATACAAAGAAAACATCATATGGGTACACAACATAACAGATATGAGACCTATCACACTAAACATTATAACATTGGTTGACATCAAGTATTTCAATTATATTATATTATTTTCACATATTCAAAATGTAAAATTATTGAGAATGGAAATGGGGAATGTGTCAAAGAGATAACAACCCGAACAAAGAACAGAAAACAGCCGAAGGCCAACAGTGGGTCTTCAATACAGCTAGAAAAATCCCGCACCCGGAGTCGTACTTCAGTTAGCTTTTAAACATAAATGTCTACCAGTTTATTGATAATGGACATAATGGACGTCATAATCAATTCCGAAAAATATAAAAGAAACTAAAATTGAAAATCATACAAGACTAACAGAGGCCAGAGGCTCCTAACTTGGGACAGGAGCATAAATGCGGCGGAGTTTAACATGTGTTTTTAGATCTCAAACCTCCCCTTTTCTTCTTGCCAATGTATAAAAACACACAATTATACGCACAGCTAAACATTTTGAACCTATAATGTTCTTTCATGAAAAATAATTAAATTGAGGATGGAAATGAGAAATGTGTCAAAGAGACTACAACCCGAACATTGAGCAGAAAACAGCCAAAGGCCATCAAATGATCACACTCACCAGAGACGCTTGAATAAAAAAAGAGAACCTTGTCCTTTTTTAATGCATAACCAAATAATATAAGTTAATAAGTCTAGATAAAAGGAACATGGAACCAAAAAAGTTAGTTTGATAAGTTTTAATGTAAATGAAGAAAGGGAATATACTTTTATTGCAGATCAGTTAAGGTAGAACAATACAAAGATTTTATAACCCCAACTCCCAAGTTTTAAAATGCTGTAACTTTCTTAATAAAGCTTGAAAATTTATAAAAACGGTAGTTTTGGATTTACTATTTTATTGGATAGCTAACAGATTACTCTTTCAAATAAATGCAATGTAACCAATTATAATGTTAACTGTGTCTTAAATATTTTTCACCAAATTTCCACTTTCAAATGAAATTAGCTTCTGCATAGGTATCCCTAGAGGGTTTGATTTTATCATATGTTGTTCCTATGGCCATTATCTACAAAAGAGTATCTCAGATTTCAGATAGAATGTATAGAACAAATTTTACACCTAATTAAACATTATCTTCTTTTATGTGGTTAGGATGCTTACACTAATTAGCGATTTATGAGAGAATGGAATACCATAGAGACAATCTGAGACACACTTTTGAAGCCCAAAATGTGTTGATTAAGATTTCGCTAAAATTTTCTGTATAGTTAAAGAGATTATAGAGCTAAATTCATTCAAGTGAACTTACCCAGATTTTTGCCACTAATTAGGTCTTTCCACTTTTCTGTGGAAAGACCTATTGTTTTTCTTCTGATTATTTTTTTTTTCTTCCGCCTAATTTTGTTCTTGCGATAAACATTTGTTTCGCAATATGTCGCTTAGATATTTTGTATATGATATCGAACAGTTTATGCGCTTTTGAAATTTACCCTGCGTAAACAAATACTTTTCTTTGTAGGAGTTATCTCCCCAAACACTGTTTTCCTTGTTATCGCATCTCCTTCGCAACCGTAAAAGATTATGACAAATTTATTTTACAAAATTGCTCGTTATATCCTTGGCATGATTTGTCCTATTTTGACCGAAGCGATATGACCGCTCCATATGAGAGTTATTTCCCCTTATGCATCTGATATAAGTGATATGAATTTCTATCTTATAAATCATAAGTGATAGAGACCTAGCATCTTTTGATTTGAGGTCCTTGGTCCCTAAAAATGAAAATTAGGTCAAGGTCAAAGGTCAAGGTCATATTCTAATATTTGAATTTGGCTTATTTTCACTTATATCCAAAGACTGTATAAGATATCAACAAATTATTTTTACTAAATTGTTAGTTGCGACATGTCGTAAGATGTAAATTTTGATTGCAAGCGTACGCTGAATGTAAAAGGGAGTTTTCTCCCCTCTTGTATTTAAAAATACGCGTTTGGTGATATAACTCATTAACTAAATATAATTAAGACCTATGGTCTTTTGATTTGAGGTCCTTGGTTTATGACCTTGAAATTGATCTCAAGGTCATAGCTTAATTTGACGTTCTAGATTTTGACCTTTGCTTTTATTCAATATGTGTACATGATAAAGATATACAACTTTTAGAAAAAGGTATCAAACCATTTAACCTTGAAAAAAACAACCGGAAGTGACCTTTTGTAAACCGGAAGTAGCTATTTTTTGTACTTTATTAATATAAAAGTATATAGAACCAGATATTTTTGGAATTAGTGTCAAGTAAATATTCAAATATAATCGGAAGTAACATTTTTCAAACCGGAAGTAACAAATTATCTCCCTTATTTAAAAAAAATGTATGGAAACAATATATTTTGGGAATCAGCTTACTAGGAGCTATCATTTGACGATTGAAATGACATTTTAAACTTAGTTTCACAACTTTTCATATCAAAATACATTGTTTTGATGGAAAGACCTTCAATTGTTCTCTGAACAATTGGTTTTTAATTACATAATAATTGATTACACAATGATTGCATAATAAAAATATTGCATTCATTTAAAAGATTAATCTTTTATCTATCTATATATACCTCTTTTATTATTTTCTATGCATTCATAAGAAAATTACAGTATTTCAAAGGTTAGTGATTGGAAGTAAAACAATCTTTGCATTGTGCTACCTTAAATCAAGGTCATAGTTTCAAATCAGAAGTACTAAGAATGGCATTTCAAAGCTTATATAGTCTTACTACTTTTTATCAGCAGAAACCTATAATGACCTTGCCATGATTAAACAGATATTGCGATGGAATTATTAGAATGATTATTTGTAAATTAGGACAAATATCCTGATCAACTTTTGGACTGGTTTATTGTTTCTTTTTGTGCTTTAAATTGAAATGTAAAAGCGTTGACCGATCCACTTTTTATATGAAGCGAGGACACTTTATAATGCTTTATCATATACTTAGTACAAAATACAGCAATTTTGTATATCTAATAAAGGGTCTTTTTTCCAGTCTGTATCACATACCCTGTATCGCATACCCCGTATCGCATAGCTAAACCCGTATCGCATAGCCCATATCGCATGGCAAAACCCGTATCGCATGGCTGCGTGACGTCATAATGTGAAGAACGTCAATTTTTGACCTATGACGTCCAGTTGCTGTATTTCCTGGCATGAAAGGAAAAAAATGAGTTCAAACTAACAAAAATGTCCTAGCATTTCAAATAAAATCAATATTTTCCAAAAAAAAATAGTACCCAGTGACTTCACGAGCGATTTTCATCTATATAAAAAAAGACACAATAAGATGGAAATATCTGAAGTTTTATTGTTTAGTCTTATTTTTTATGATGTCTCTTTTCATTACCTGATGGGTTAAACACAAATGAAAATTTTTACGATTTTAATTTGATAAGAAAAGATAGCAAACTTTCCAATAAATATTTTTCTTGGTGTTCACCTCGCCAGAAGTTAAAATGAACCAGATCATGAATAATATCATCGCCAAATAAACAATAAAACTTTAAACATTCTACATCTTACGATATTTATTTTTTGAATATTAATTTTTGTTGAAATATTAGGATAGTATCGTTGGTGGATGCATTTTAATACATTGTCTTAAACGTATATTGAGAATAAAATTTGGTTATAGGGGATATTACGATGTGGATATTAAGCAAATAAGGAAGTCTATAAAAAAAAAATTCAGCTGGGAAAATGCAGCACAATCACAATGTTCTTTTCTTGCTTATAATTTCAGACGATTTAAAAAAAATGGATATCCCATGAATCTGATTCCATTAAAATATATGATAAACAGAATAATACATGGCAAAATCCGTATCACATGACGTATCACCCTCGACCAATATCATCCCTTGGGCCTAAAGGCCCTCGGGCTGATATTGATATCTCGGGGTGATACGGCATATGATACGGATTTTGCCATGTATTATTCTCTATATAACGATGAAATTAAGTGTTTCATCGGGTTTTTTATGCATTGTCTTAACGTTGTTAAGGAGAGCATGTGCAATATATATACGGAGAAAAAAGATAACTTTTAGAACGCCTCGGCCAATTAAAATTACAGTTCGTTTAAAACTGATTTCTAATGAAATTATTACAATCTAACAAAAATATCGGAACCAACTATCCTAAAAAATCGCCTCATGTTTTGAGTCCAAAAACTATATAGTATTTCTTATAATTTGCTGTTAAAGGTGTATTGTGTAATTATTCACAATTCTAATATCAGTAGATCAATATTTTTATAGACAAATATTTGTTTTGTTTGTTTTACAAAATACCACGGAATTAAGTTCAATTGAAAAAGTAAATAGCAACTATTCGAAACAATTATGCTTAACACGATTATCTATATTCCACTAAAGACGATCGTGTAAAGGAAGATGTTTGTGAACTCATCATATATGCTTAGAAAATGTAATATAATCACTGCTCGAATCTAAAATAAATCAAAGGATATTCAAAATAGAATAGGAGCATTTTAATGTATGTATGAAGGGACGTTAAATATAAATCATGCACCTATCTAAAAACTGATGATTACAGAGTAGATGTGGCCGCAGATGAGTTTGAAAGAACTCAACTCTAGTAATTTTTGTATGAACGTTCAACTTCTATTAGAATATTTCACAATTTTCGAAATCTTCTGTTTATATTTGTAAAGTGCGATGGTACTTTTAGGTGCGATGGTCACGCTAATGTGCGATGGTCGACGCTAAAGTTCGATGGTGTCTCACGCTAAAGTGCGATGGTTGTTTGTTCGCTAAAGTACAATGATATATCACGCTTAAGTGCGATGGACCAAAAAGGTAAGATTCGAGGGATTCAAACATCGATGTTAAAAAATAGCCTTTTTACAAAAATTAATTAGTGTAGATTGCTGTTCACACAGTCTATCAATAACACCTCCTCATACAGTCGTCATTGTAAATTACAAATACATTTTCCTTCAATATACAAACTAATGTTTTAGTCGACCAAATTAGATTATAGTTAACGCATGAAAACAAGTACTTTTATTTTACCGACGTTACTTTCTAATATAATCGATAATATTTTAACGGGAACTGCAAAGTAAACTGCAATATAAACAATCATTCAAATGTATATGTTTGCTTTCAACAAAATTAGGATACATGATATCAATGTGAATACTATTATGTATCTATATACTAGTAGTAAAATGGTCGACTGCATGATACAAGTTCTTCCAGCTACAGAAAAAAAAACATTTGCCTCAGCCGACAAAGCACGGTCAGATTTAAATTAATTCAGTCATTGACATTTGGTTGTAAAGGTGTTAATAAAATATTTGTAATTTATCTTCCGGCGTGTTCAATTTTAAGTTTGTATTTAAACGACTGTTAACGTCATAATCTAACTACGCTTTTACGTCTATATTTTTCCGGACCATCGCACTTTAGCGTGACCATCGTACTTTAGCGTCCCCATCTCACTTCAAAGTCCTACATATATGTTATACGACCTCTTCTGTTCAGGTATTATGGTTTAATTGTAATAGACGTTTGATGTCTTATTCCTCCAAAAACTAAATCTTAGCCAACTGCGATTGAACATTTGACCTCTACTGGAAATCTCTTTTTATATTTTCCTTTATCTAATTGTTCTACATTTTATACTTCAACGCAGTGAAGAATCGTGACATTCTGGAAACACCCATTGTAATAAACCTGTTTCAGCATGTGCATATACGTATAGCATGATTAAACAACAGAATCAAATATTTATGCCAATGATTGATCAAAGTACAATGTTCCGTATTTTAATACATTTAACCACTTAATAAAATCTGAAATTATCGAGGAATGTTGTTCGTATGTAAATCTGTCAGATTAAAGTTAACCCTTAAAAAAAGTATATCTTTTTGGAATGATTAACTCTTAACGGCTACAAAATTAATCCGGTTTATAGATCAAAAATATAAGTATTCGTGTCTTCAAACTATTCTGGTGCTTAAAAAATAAGATTATAATATATACTATTTTAAACATTTAATTGAATATTTTTTTCATAAATTTATTGTCAAAGAAAACATCAACAATTTGATTACAACTTTATGTACCCAATTTTATTTTGTATTACCAGTTATTGTTTTTGTTTTATATTGAATCATACGAAGCCATTATACTACGTATTTTGCTTTAAATTTTATATAATGCTAAAAAAAGATAACATTTTTGATGCTGTTATTTTACAAAATGTAAATCATGCTTACATCATCCAAAGCTAATCAGCACACTTCAAAACCTGAAAGACACCATTGATAGGTTTCTATTAATGACGCAAATCTTACAATTTTGTCTATCATATGATTAAGACAGCATGACTTATCAAAGATATCTGCAGGAGCTGTGAGATAGTAGACCTACTTCATTTAGTGAGTAAATAAAATCAGATCTGTTGGAATTCCTTGGCTATATTTTTTAAGTATGAATAAAAGAAAATGTAGGTATCATTGAAATATAAATCCGGACTGTATAAAAGTCAAAAGACATCTATCAACCAAAAACACATACATTTCATAACAGCGATCTATCAAACAATAAGACTACGGAATTATCGAGTCTGTCTGTCCTCAGTAATAAATGGCAATATTTAGTGATACGATTAATTGAAATTTTAAAGATTTAATCAATTAACGATTTATAATTCAAATATCACTTTTGTAAAAGCTTGTACTGGTGAAGATAATAAATTAATTTGGTATGCAACATCAGACTGCAAGACAGAAAATATAGATAATAAGATGATGTAAAGGGTCTATGTGACAGCTACCAAACGACACAACAATAACTGACGTCATGAGGTTAATAACTGGTTATCAACAACATACAGGTGTCTTCATAGTATTAAAGCTCTAAACTGTTTCCCTTCTGACATGATTGTAGAATAGTTAAAACAATTTTTCAAAGATTTGCCGTAAATACAAAGATTTTTTTTCAAATATTCCATGCATAAATGCGTTCGAATGGAAACATTTAAAAAGCAAAAAAGGCATACAAAAATGACATGTGGAGCATTGAAAAAAGAAACTCAAAGACGTTTTGCCAACTACCAATAAGTTCTGATTAGATTTGCACTATGGAAGCTATAATTCAACTTTTGTTAAGTGTTCATTCTTTAAAATACTACAGTATAAAAATACAAAACAAAATAGTTTTCTAAAATTTTACATCTTCATAAAATCTACATTCACAACAATCTGAAACAAAAGTCATGATAAAATTATAATACGTAACAAAAAAGAAAACAAAAAGCTTCCTTAAATGAAAGAAAAAAACCAAAAAAAAAAAACAAAGACTAAAATTCCACAAATCCTCGTACAAAGTTAACATTCTATATTTCCGATGTTTATGGGACGACTATGATGATGATTAAATTGGTGTTGATTGAAATAGCAGTTACAGTTTATACTACTAGCAACACTTAAACCTTTTTTTAGGGTAAACTATCATATGTCTAAGAGGTCCAAAGAACATTTTGTTTTGTAAAATTTGTTTAATTTGTTTTCCTTATAAAAACAACAAAACAGAATCATCTGAAAGCTTTCACTGACATTGATTGATAACAAACTAGTATGTATGGAGTAAACACATTACCTCAAGAAAGATGATACCATTAATGTTAATTTCTGGACATAGTTTTCAAAAAATCGATAAAAATCTCAATTATAAAGTCTGCAGTTCAATTTCCTATTATATTTTCTTTTTAACAAGACTAGTATATTTTAAATATAGCAACTCTATTTTTCTTTCTATTGAACAATATCCTAATTGTGTCATATAGTATTCCCAGTGGTTAATTTATGTTACATACACTTCACTAACAATACACTCAGAAAAAAGAACAAAGGAGTTTATGATATAGACAATTGATACTGTGTAAAAAGGAAAACTAGTCCTAAATAACTTAGAAAAACAGACTGATAAGACATACATTTGTATCATGTTAAATGAATTACAAGTGATTTTGGATTATTAAACTTGTCTGTAGAGTGGCATGGTCCTTTAAATTAATGATACAGAGTTTACAGTTATATCCTTTATCTAAAAATGTAGTCTAAAATGCTACTCTGAAAATTAATAAATTAGTACTTTGTCCCAGTTTATCATCAGACGTACAATATTTCTAAATAATCTATACCTTCATGGCTTTGAAACGTTAGAGAAAGATCGTTCCTGATGAGTGTAAACAGCAAAAAGCATCTAGGAAATGCATGAAAGCTTAATTTTGGACATCAGAAATCTTAACATCAGTTCTATTCTGATTCGGTCCACCATGAGCTAAAATATCATTTTTTTTTCTCAAAATAACTTACCAAAACAGAGCAACGTTTGATTGTACACACATATATGATGTCGATCAATGTCTCTGTTTGGCAAATGCGTTATTGTTGCATCTCTCATATTGAATGAGTTATTATATAGCATAATTTGTCAAGAGTAATTAATGCATCAATCATTGATCGTTACAACTACAATTGAAAAAGTATGAAACTTTTTACACATCAACTTTCCCTTGCACACTTTTTTCAAAGTTAATATTGGTAATTCCTTCAAATTATGTAACTATCTAAAACAAAGTCATTTATATCATATTTTTTAAACGGAGTATTGACATCGAGTTTTGAAAAGAAAAAAATACAGTTCATCTCAAAACATAATCAGATTACTTTTTCACTTTCATTGTTGACTGTGAAAACAGCTGTCAATTCGTATTGCTGCTTTTATCAAGAAGTCATTTTTAAAGATTGTTAAAACTAATTATGATATAACTTGAAGAAAAAAAAACTAAGTCATTTGGTACCTGTTGAGTTGATGCAAATTTTGAACTGCACTCGAAACACCAGAGCAGACCAGATTCCTGCAAACATTACGCAGAATTGATTTTAACGAAGTAAACTAACTAACTTAGTTAAACTGCTATTAATGTATAAATGCTTTTGGTCAAGGATTAGAAGATGTATTTAAAAAAAAAAACGATATATGTACAACACACAATACAGTCACGATATCAACAACATTACTTAAATGTAAGTACTAGTAAGTATTTGATTCTTATATAAGTTTATTGCAGAGATACATAATATGTTTAGTATTTACCTTAAGATTTTAAATTAGTCATCTATTCAAGAATATCAATGACAATGATATCGATAAATTATATTTCAAATGTCGATCGATGTTAGTTTTCGATATAGACAATTTATTTTTTTCTTTTGGTTCATCTGTTAATGATGTCGATATCAAACATAATCATTTCGAGTGTACGTTGATGAAATTTGATGAAATTGTGTTATTAGAAGATTTACTTTTTCAAATAAGTACTAACAACCGGAAACACAAAGGAAGAGGATATGAACACCTATAAGTCTTCAAAGATGAATCATTAACACATGTAGGTTAAAATGTCAATAGTTCAGATGGTAGAACAAGCAGTCTTAATTATGTAAAAGTAATATAAAGAAAAGAAATATGGCAAACAAGAGCCATCACTGATTTAAAAAGCGTCAAAGTATGAACTGTCGCATAAAGAAAATGGCAGGCTTAACCATGATGTTGATTTCAATCTCCTACATTAGGGTGCATAACATCAAAACATAACACAAAATGTGAAAATAATTTGGATCGAGACAAAGCACATAAACAACGAAAGATAAAACCTCAAAGTAGCAAGCGGTCTCCAGCGGTTAAAATCATATCAACATCAAACAAAGCCAAAGTATTTCCAATGGAAAATACTTTAGGGAGGTGATACCATGAACGCTGTGTATAGTCACAAACTAATACAATGGAGAAAAAATAATTAGTTACAACTCAATCATCATCTCACCACATATCGATAGATATAGGAAGATGTGGTGTGAGTGCCAATGAGACAACTCCCAATCCAAATAACAATTTAAAAAAGTAAACCATTATAGGTCAATGTACGGCCTTCAACACGGAGCCTTGGCTCACACCGAACAACAAGCTATAAAGGGCCCCAACATTACTAGTGTAAAACCATTCAAACGGGAAAACCAACGGTCTAATCTATATAAAATAAAAAAACGAGAAACGAGAAACTTGTATAAATTACACAAACAAACGACAGCTACTGTACATCAGATTCCTGACTAAGGACAGGTGCAAACATTTATTAAATATTTTTCGGTTTTAATTTAATCAGCTTGATATGTCATTGTTCCTAGTTTTTGTAGAGACCAAATATGCATTTTCGATATCGAGATGAGGTCATCAATCGAAAGCGTTTCGAAATAATTTCGACATTGAAACCTGAATTTGTACTTGACATGTATAAATATAAAACAATCTATTAACTTTGAGCGGTTGATCTGAAACTTATTGTATAGAATTTATCGGTTTGATGTATTGAAGTAAGAAAGAAAACAAGGCAATTTTAACTTTATTAAAAAATAAAAAAGTCTGTAAAATATAAATCTAAATAGCATTATTATTTTTCTTAATACATTTACAGTTTTAAGGTCCTTTTTGTCAAATAGCTTTTCGATCATTTCGATTCTTTACCATTATCAGTATTCCTTTTCGAGGGTTCAAGATTAAGACAAATCCAGAAAGCGACTGAAACGTATTAAACTTATAAAGTGTTGTTTTTAAGCTTCTTTAACCATCCTTGACTAAGACTGTGTACACAATACTAAGTTGTATGTTAAGATGATTGATGGGAATGTACTTAATTTACAATAACCCGGCCACGTCCATTTGTATTTTGTCCATCTGATGAGTTAAGCCTTTTTCTACTGATTTTTATAGTTCGTTTTTATTTGATACTGTTATACCTCTGTCCCAGGTAAGGGGGTGTTAGGATCCCGCTTACAAGTTTATCCCCGCCACATTGTTTATGTATGTTCCTGTTCCAAGTCAGTAGCCTGTAATTCAGTGGTTGTCGTTTGTTTCTGTATTACATATTTGTTTTTCGTTCATTTTTTTATATAAATAAGGCCGTTAGTTGTCTCGTTTGAACTGTTTTACATAGTCATATCCGGGCCTTTTATAGCTGACTATGCGGTATGGGCTTTGCTCATTGTTGATGGCCGTACGGTGACCTATAGTTGTTTAAAAAATGTCTCTGTCATTTGGGTCTGTTGTAGACAGTTGTCTCATTGGCAATTATACCACATCTTCTTTTTTATATATTCTCTTACTCAAATTGAGTTTTCAAAATAACTTATTCCCTATCAGAAATTAGAAAAGAATCAAGTCTATATTTTTCTATATATTTAACTATGTTTCAAACACAAAAAAAAACTTTACAAAGCCAATAATTACCCATGTGATAACTAATCACTAGGACATTAATCAAGATTTACAACAATATTAACTCTGTCTTAATCTATCAATTCACATACCAAATAGATTGATAACAATCAAGATGAAAACAGTAATGCAAACAGGCGAAACATGAAGATATATATAGTCTGTTTCACGTGGTTTTTTTTTTTGTTTTTTTTTTATCGTCAATTTACATTAGGGAAATAAAGTACACACTACGATTGTTATCATTAGAAATCTGTTTCAAATCATCTTATTTCTTTCTCCAGATTTAAACATCAGGAATAAAACGTGAGAGAAAAACTTGCTGAGATTTGAATTGTTCACAACAACAAATATGAAACGAAAACAAATGGATTGCTCGATTCTGCATTGAGACAGGCACTTTACGATTGTTGCTAGGTTAAGCAAATTTGTTACAACTAAGATTCTCGCTTTCAATCACATTGTCTAAATTACATTACATTTTAACATATATTTTATTTAATTCATCGTTCATCAAAAAAAGATGAACTACCTTACCGAACTTGATGTCATGGAAAGTATTTACAATCCTACTTAAAGCGACAAATAATAAATCTCGTTTTCTGAGACGAGATATTAATTCTTACGTATACGTAGTTTGTGTAAAATATCTAACAGTCCATTAAAATAAATCTGAAGCAATGCCAAAATGTAGGTATCGGCAGGATGTTGGAATGAAGTATAAAATTGAATAGCAAATTCTGTTTATTAAGGTTGTAAACAAATGGTTAAACGCAATGCTTACATTTGGTGATAAAGTTACTCAGATTTGTATATGTTGGATTCCGTTTTTGTTTACTTTTAAAATGTCATAAGTTATATAACAATTTATATATAATAATTATTGTTATGCTTACAGATTATTACCCAATTCCATTTTATCATCAAAGTTTCACGGAAATCGTTGTCAGGTGTAAAACGTAATGTATACTTTCTGTTATTATTTATAACATTAACGAGTCATTAACTAGTGCTTCTTTATCTTCAAAGCGTTTTACCTTTATGCGTGCATGCTTATTTGATACGTTTTATTCTTTGATGAAGAATCCAATAATAAAGCAAAAGTATCGGACATGGACGGTTGAGAACCAACATGCATGTCGTTGGAAATTCAAAACGGAAAGTCCTTTATAAAATGGCAAAATCAAAACCTGATACACTTATAACGAACGGAAAATAACTGTCATTATCTTGACTTGGAATATGCATTTTCTTATGCAGAACAAATCTGGATTAAACCTCTTATGTGTATGACAGTCGCATAGCATTAATGATATTGACAACAATGTGTAAGGAAAACAAAAAGACATAATAGGTATATAAAACGTCAAAAATTGGGATATAGTAGTCACAGTGTAACATAACCGTAATCAATATGCAAACAAATAACTAGTTCAACAAAGAAATGCAAATAGGCATATAGACAAAGTACATATAAGGCACAAATGAAAGACAACAACTTGTTTTTACTAAATCACATTTACTAGTATACTGCAGGTAACAATCATTTTTTTTAATTCTGACGTTAAAACCCGATTATGTTGAATGTTATGGTCCGTATTTATTATATGGAACTATTCTCGGTTCGTTGAACAGCTATTTTTTGTGACTATAGGCTTTCATAGTTATTTGATAACATTTTTTTTTTAAATAAATGAGTTGAAAAGACACAAACCATTAACACTAGATTACGATTGATAGTGTAATGCAATTTAAGTGTCACTTCTTAATGCATTACTTTAAGAGATCTTGATCTGTATGGTAAATTTTAATTATACTACTCGAACGGTACGACAAATCGAACAAAAGTAAAGTGGTAGCTAAAAATATTATGTTAAAACGTAATATGCTGAAAGATATACATTTCAATTCCAGTTTTTTTTTTTTTATTATAAAAAGTAGGACAACATAACACATTAATCGCGATTGAGATAAAAAATATTATAAAGATACTAAATACAATTTGTCAAAAAACAGGATAAATCTCTAACGGGAACTTCAATTGTCGTCAGTTTTGCACTCTTTGAAATACCAATGAGGTTTGTACTTTTTGTTATACATTTTCAAAACATCAAACAAATGATATATCACATTTAAAGAGAAAGCCGGAATAAGACAAAAATATTAAAAAAAGAACAAAATAAGAAAATGTCTTAGTCGACTGTAATAAATTTCACTAGATAAGTTTGAAGGAGTTGACTTGAACAGTATGAATAAATTATACTGGACCATAATAAACGGGGTGTACTGAATGAAGTAAAGGTTTCAAGAGTTTGTGCTAACGAACATTTTGACCAAATAAAATTGCCAGTAATGCAGTGATTATGTTCATAGAAATTCAAAACGTTACTACTGACAGGGACAAAAGCTAATAAGACGGGATATATACACAACGCTACATGGGACAATCTTATTATATTATCGAAACCGGGGGGTAGAACCCCCCTTTTTTTTGGCCGATCAATGCATTTGAATGGGAGCATATAGTTGGAACCCCCTTTACTCTAGTTTGGGAACACCCGCTCCCGTTTTTTAAAATGATGAAATGGACTTGCGCTTTTACAAAAATACAAAATAAATGTAGTACGCTACAATTGATATAGTCATCTATGAATGTGTTGAGCTGTTGTAAAAGACACGATGACGAAAATAACACTAACATTTCGTCTATTTGAATCTTAAACCAATAAAATAAATCATAGTGTGCCTCATAAAATCACGGGAGTCTACGGGATAGATAAAAAGAAGTAAAAGCATGTCATAAATTGGGCAAATAAAATACTGTTATAAACTAGAGCAGGACATATGTAATCTTGATGATTTTGCTCAGCTTCCAAATCACATCAATTTAAGAACTAGATTTAAATTCCATTTGCCTGGAAGATAAACTACAAAGATATTAAATGCAATAAATATTTTTCGTAAAATTAGTTTTTAAACTTAAAATAGTGTTGATGTTAATAGACTGATATAACATTTATAAGATAACGTCACTGTCAGAAAACTCATTGTCTATGATTTACTTTTTTCTTCGATATCAGTAACACCAAAGACCCTTCAAAAGAATGCAATTTATATTTTCAATTTGAAATAATAGATAATAGAACTAATATACAGGCACAATCGACTCTCTGCATCTCAAAGTTGATTGGACTGACACATATAGATTGAGATATGCATGTAAATTAAGTTTAAATCTCTTAATTTTGAATGATATTTTACGTTCAGATAACAGGCATATGTAGATAAAAGAGAGTTCGGCAACACGATTCAATTATTCAAACAAAACATATTATATGCAACGACCGTAAAGTTATATCCTTTATCAATGCATGATTTATATGAGTTTTGAACAGCGGTATACTACTGTTGCCTTTATTTACGTAAAAAAAACGTTAAACAGGCATATACTAAACCAACGAAGTCAAGAAGTATGTACACGAAGGAACCAATAAAAGGTAAGAGAAAATTATGGAATATTATCAATAGAAAATACAATATTTTTCTGCTGCCCTTTTGTTTTATGAATACCGAGTGAAATCCTTATACCAAGGTCATAAAATTGACAACGTAAATTAAGACAAAAAGAGGTTTCGAATAGACAAAATACAAATAAGACCTTATAAAACTGGTAAAGACAAATAAACCCATTTATAAACAAAGATATGCGACAAGCATTAAATGGTAACTGTTGTTTTGTCCGTCATTGATGTCTGTTGCAAAGCGAAATGCTGGCTCCATTTTCCAACATATATGAACCTACCTATTCTTATATTATTAATTTGTTCTTGATTGGGTTTCAACGAAATAAAAAAGGACGTTAAGGATAGTAATTTTTAAATCAAACTGTTGACTATATCATTAATGTTTTTCGTCTAAATATTGCATTTAATTTCCTTTTCCCCAGGCCTTTGATATTTTTTCCTTTCTGTTGTAAATGACTGATTGATTTATATTGAGTGCGTTATTTTCAAGCAGAGAAAAGAAAATTGAAGCAAACACGAATGGGTCTACACTTTTACCTCAGTGGCTATGATTAGAACGAAATTAATTACTAGTAGAAAAAAATTATTTAATATTAGTTGTAACCAATACGAAACATTTTAACAGACATAGTTGTCTCATTGGCAGTCATACCACATCTTCCTATATCTAATAAAGGAACTATAATGGCGACCAAATGGGTATGGACCGATACAAATCCTCATCCTTATATATTGAACATCACCTATAGTCGCCGTCAGCTGAAATTCGTATCGGTTATCGGTAAAAATAATTTAAACTATAAACCACGTTCACTCGTGATATAGTTTTTCACATTCCATTCATAAATCGCCAAAAGAAAAACCACTACTGACCTACCTTTTAAGTGATTGCACTGTGAAATCCTGACCTTCACATTTTCCAAGACAATTTTGAATGGTGGAATCCGCCATTGTTTTTACCGGAAGTGTTTCCGAGGAGTTCAATTTCATAAAATTTGCATAAAGTGCGGGAAACTTTATCACATCAATGAAAAGAACATTACAAGAAACTCCGAAAGTGACGTGTGTCATATGTAAACATAGGATCCTCATAGAAACGAAGATGGCGGAATTACAATGGAAAACATTCTGGAAAATGTGAAGGTCAGGATTATTACACTGATATCACTTAAAAGGTAGGTCAGTAGTGTGTTTTCTTTTTTGACGATTTATGAATGGAATGTGAAAAACTATATCTCGAGTGAACGCGATTGATAGTTTAGATTATTTTTACCGATAACCGGTACGAATTTCAGCTGACGGCGACTATAGTTCAACATTTACGTTCTAAAGTTTTTATCATTTTTTTAAAGGTGTGGTTTCTCTCTAGATGTCCAAATGCCTCATTTACTTTTACACCAAATACCCTTTTATCAATATGGTATCATACTGTTTCCTTTAAAGATTTAACGTTGAATAATTACAAATATTGAGAAGAATTATTTAATTATAATGGATTAAAAGAATCTACAATCTGATAACTTCCATACCTATTTGTTTTGAAAATTGATACTGGTTGAAAATACAATTAATAATCAACAGGTGCCCGTACATTATGCCAGACGCTGCAGGCCGTGCATTTCAGCAACATTAGAAGCAGTTGTTTGCGCCATTTATCTTCTGTATATCTCACTTTATTAAAGAATAAATTAATTAAATTGGAAAATGATTAAACGAAATGAATTTTGCTTGTAATTCCAAAAACTTAACAATGTACTTTATCTTTAGATAAGCACGCGAACATGTTTTAGCAATGTTTTATTTTGTAAGGTTAAAGAGTTGAACATGAGAAGGAAATATCAATTGGTTTCTAAATAATTATTTTTTACTTTCATAAAACTACAGAGAATCATTTACATTTATGAATTTAATGCTTCTTTTTGTAACTTCAGAACATTTACATTTAAGAATTGAATGCTTCTTTTTGTAACTGCAGAACATATACATTTAAGAATTGAATGCTTCTTTTTGAAACTTTAGAACATTTTCATTTAAGAATTGCATGCCTCTTTTTGTAATTTTATTTGAGTGTAAAAGCGTTAACCGAAGTACATTTTGTACGAAGAGCGTGTCACGTTCTCTGTACGAAAAACAACCTTATCTGTTTGAAGACTTTTGTTCTCCAATGTAACTTACTATTGTTTTCAATGTCAGTGACAGACCAGATTTTATACTTTTTATCCATGTCGGCTCACTTTTCAGGACGTACATATTGTATTAATTGTTTAAATAGTTTTATGCTTGGGAAAACTAAACCACGGTTAAAAGTGCCTGAACATAAACACTATAGTTGTGCACTCAGCAGCATTAAAATACACAAGTGTAAATATAGTAATTCTAATTGGATTTATTCCTGTTTTAATAGGGAAAAATCTGTTTAAATGTTAGAACATTCTAACCTTTTAAGAATTTAATATCACAAATTAATGTTTCTCTGTCAACTGACCAACTTCCAATTAAACATGTAAAAATAATGTCAACAGACCTAGGTTTTGATAAACCACATGACGGGAATGAATTGGTTTAGTTATAGAACTTAATGAAAAATAAAAAAAAAGTTAAACTATATAAAAAAGAAGATGTGGTATGATTGCCAATGAGACAACTATCCACAAAAGACCAATGACACAGACATTAACAACTATAGGTCACCGTACGGCCTTCAACAATTAGCAAAGCCCATATTGCATAGTCAGCTATAAAAGGCCCCGATAAGACAATGTAAACAATTCAAACGAGAAAACTAACGGCCTTATTTATGTAAAAGAAAATGAACGAAAAACAAATATGTATACATAAACAAACGACAACCACTGAATTACAGGCTCCTGACTTGGGACAGGCACATACATAAATAATGTGGCGAAGTTAAACATGTTAGCGGGATCCCAACCCTCCCCCTAACCTGGGACAGTGGTATAACAGTACAACATCATTACTTGATAAAATGTGGATGTCAATTATTATACCGATTGCACCTTAAATTATATTTATGTCTTTATTTAGAGTTGCAATCAACCCTTTTTATATCATTTGTTGACATAAGTGTACACAGTGACGCAAAGGATGAGAATAAATATTCTACATATGAAATCCTGTCAAGTTTACAGGAAACGGACACAAGTTCAGTGTGAAACGTTAGCAGTAATTTTAATAGATTTTTTTTTATCATCGGTATAAGGACATCATTCGTAAATATAGCTCAACATGCAGACTTCTTATACGTCCAGGTATTTCACATCCAATTTTTTATGGAAATATTCTTTATAAAGCACAAAGGTGTCAGTATTCACCTCAAAAACTAACAAAACCTTTGAATAGACTTATTAAGAAGGGATATAGTTACGATACTGTTGTCAGGTCATTAAAGATTGCATATTTTGGCGTTAATATTTATTCATTTATAGGGTCTTTGCATCGGAACTAAACACATTTATTCAAAAACTAGTTGTTGGCATGACACGGGTTATGTTCTTCTCATATATGTTATGATGGTATGATACTAAACCCCTAACGGGAAGGATTGTGCCTGATGTTCATATGATGAAATCATAATCTTTCAGTCAGTTTAATTGAAGTCTGGAGCTGGCATGTCAGTTAACTGCTAGTAGTCTGTTGTTATTTATGTATTATTGTCATTTTGTTTATTTTCTTTGGTTACATCTTCTGACATCAGACTCGGACATCTCTTGGACTGAATTTTAGTGTGGGTATTGTTATGTGTTTACTTTTCTACATTGGCTAGAGGTAAAGGGAGAGGGTTGAGATCTCACAAACATGTTTAACCCCGCCGCATTTTTGCGCCTGTCCCAAGTCGGGAGCCTCTGGCCTTTGTTAGTCTTGTATTATTTTAATTTTAGTTTCTTGTGTACAATTTGGAAATTAGTATGGCGTTCATTATTACTGAACTAGTATATATTTGTTTAGGCGCCTCCGGGTGCGGGAATTTCTCGCTACATTGAAGACCTGTTGGTGACCTTCTGCTGTTGTTTTTTTCTATGGTCGGGTTGTTGTCTCTTTGGCACATTCCCCATTTCCATTCTCAATTTTATTATTTATGTCATTTTTCTGAAGCATCTAATTTCCGCAATAGACAGTTATACATGTAATAGAAAAGTGACGACCTGAGTGTTTAATAACATGAAGTGCAAAATACAACTCTGAGAATTAATTGATAATAATCGACTTTAAGGAAGCTGGCTTGTCATGTTTTGGAATTTTTGTAAGATTTTCGGAATCCTCTGGTTTTATTTATTTGAATGCCTTGAAAAAAATTGCCCGGTGACCCCTATTTTTCTTTTTGAATACTTGTATAATGATAAGCATCTGTAAAAGTCTGATAAAAGTTTAACTACTTTTTAACAGTTTTTGAGAACTTCAACTTGTCAATGATAAAGCTATGAAAAGTCAAGAGGGAAAACAAGCACGGTGACCTATACGCTGTTTTTGCGCTTTGGATTCCTTTATGAATTTCTTATCAATATAACTAGTGTTTTGAAAAGTTAATTATTTGGAAACTGAGAAGCAAACTCCCTTAAGTTTAGATAAAATTTGTCGATTTCTGCCTGCTCACTAATTTTCCCATCACTAATATTCCTGCCATCACTTGTGTCCAGTAACTCCGGATTCCGTACTGGACTCATTTTGAATTATACTAGTGTTAATTACAGAGTTGACAGGGATGTATAAGTACGCAGCCAGGTTCAATTATTTAACCTTAGTAAAAAAATTATTGCTATTTTTTTCTAATATCAAATTAATATATATTTGGGATTTTTAAATTCGCATTCTCTGTTGCAATTGCTCTAACATTGTCATATTTTAAATATTATACCAGCTTAGATTGGTCAGGGCTGTTTATTGTGAATGTTTTTCCACGCAGTTATTGTAACATCTTAACTGTCATCCCCTTTGGAATTTTAGAGTTGTACCAGTTCATTTTATATTGTAATAGATAAAATGTTGATATTCATATTGAATATAAACATTTGCTGCATTTTCAGCCTTAATTTGTTTTTCTGTTTTGTGCACAGCGTGGACAAAATTTAAAAACTTTTCAATGTATATATTTATCTCTCATTTTAAAAAAAGTTGTCTTTTCATTCAATGATGGTTACATGTATATATGGAAAAGGTTTTTACTTTTTCCAGGTCTCTTATAAATGCAAAAAAAAAGCAGTTAATTGATGTGCCATCAATGGTTGTATTATCATGGTTATCAGAAATAGTTAGTTATATCAATTACAATTACTATTATTGTGTTTCATATAAAGATGAATAATTGTTAATAAAGTGACAATAATGAAACAACTCATTCTTTGGAAAAGTCGCTAGTAATCACAATTATAAGAATAGTATGTGCCTTTATACAACATCTTGGTCAACCAAAGGTTAAATAAATGAGACAGATCCTGTATTGTTTGATGCGTTACCACAAGATTTGTGTCTTTTATAGATTAACAAGAATTGCTCAACGGATATTTTAAGTTCATCACCTGAGATTAAGGTTCATGGTGAGGTTCGTGTCGTCAATAAAGTATTTCATGGACACGTCTGTATCAGTCCATCGTTTGTCTGCTGTATTGTCTTTTTTTCTTGATTAATGGTTATGATTGACCTCTTATTGGGCTACATTTACTGTTTTTGTTCTGACATTAACACAAAACGGGCGTTTGGTCTAAGAACAATATCAGCATGATACCTTTGATTAGTTTTCACAACTGCAGGCACGTTGCAACTCCTGGTCCTGGTAAAAAACGACATAGCAATCTTTAAAGGCAGAACTTTTGTTGTATAATGAATACTCATTAGTACACTAGGTTTTCATTTTCTGTAACTTACTGTATACACAATTTTAAATCATTTGAAAAAACTTATTAGGTATGACTTTCCATGGCTTATGTTGCCTTATCTGTATTTTGAATACCTATTTACTTTCTGCTTTTTTCAAGTTTTTCAACTTCAAATTTAATTTGCCTGATATCAGTTGTTTATTCAAGCGTCAATGATGATCCTCATTTAGACGAAACATGCTGGCGTACAAAGAATCAACCTGGTATTTTTTATGAGGTTTTACACATTTTGGTACTCAATTTGTGGAACTGATTTTCTAACATGTACAGCCTTTCTATGTATTAAAATGAATAGCACGAAGGATAACACTTTTCTTATAAAAAACAAATCATACTCTACGTAAGTATATTTAGAGTTGATTTATCATTTATATTTACATTTATTTTTTTTTACGGAAAATATTTGGTTTACCCTCCCCAAATGAACAAACAACAACATGAAAACTCTCCAGTCCCTAAAAACACCAATGTTATATTTGAAACTACAGTGAAATATTACATAATAGTTCAGCGGTTACACATTACACTAAATCTTCAAATATAACTTAATTTGTAAAGTAAATTATGATTATTATGACTTATGACAATTGACAGATTAGAGTTATCTATATTAATAAAAATAAGCATATTTATGAAAACAGGCGCATCATGATATATACTATGCCTCACATGTTATTATTCTTATCATCAATTTACCTTACCTAGATAAAATCAATATTGATGATGATATCAATGGTTTATTTATGCAAAGTGTTGATTTTCCACGACATGGTGTGGTTAATAGGCTCTTTGGTATCATTTTCCCTTTTTTCATATCACTTTATCATATTGTAAGACTAGTTCATATCAGATCTTACGTGATGATTGTTAGTTTTTAAACATTCTGTTGCAACCGTTTGTACAAACTAAAAGAATTACCAAGGCAAAATCATTAACAAAAGGAGATAACGAAAACGGAGTAAGACATGTTATGGAGAATAAACTACATAGGGCGACTTGTGTTGTGATACATATTAATTAAATTGTTTTTATCGGAATTAATGATAGAAATAGTTTGCATGCAAGGGCATTCCATTTTTCAAACATCGTGATTAGCCGGTCAATAAAGTGTTAAAGAAGATGTGAAGTAATAATTATGACACCAGAACCCAGCTACACGCAATATTTTGAGCAGGAATGTGCATATATATATTGGAAGATTTAATTTGATTTTTGGGGTTTTAACTCCACTTTTAAGCACCGCATTCAGGCTATTTGGTGGCGGTCAGTTTTTACTGGTGGAGGAAGCCGGAGTGCCCGGAGAAAACTACCGACTTTCGATGGGAAAACTGACAATATTATTCAATTAAGATTGGGGTCGAGTGCACTAGCACCAGCGGGGTTCGAACTCACAACATCAGTATTGACTGGCCAATGATTACAGTAGTAACTACTTATACCACTCGGTCACCGAGGCACATCTTTTGCGAGTCGTGAGAACATTAAACCAAAACTCAAAGATTATCCTGCATTGAACACAATAGTTAGGTAACAACATTGAAAATCAACCTCTATAGAGATTCCTGACTTCTAATTTTGAGATTGAAACACTCTCATCTTGATCGGTGGTATTACAAACGGAATATAAAAATGCAACAGAGCTAAATATTAACTGTACATCTATAAACGCTTTTCCACCTCAAAAGTAAAATGAAAAGATACCGAGCTTCGAGGAAAATTCAAAATTGAAAGTCCGTAATTCAATGGCAAAATCAAAAGCTCAAAAACATCAAACGAATGAATCACACCTGTCATAATTAAGACTTGGTAAATCCAGTTTCCAAATAAAGGCGAAAAAGGAGCAATCTTTTCATAACTGTAAAAATTTGTCAAGTAGGGCTTGTTTTTATTAAAAAAAATATGTACTAGTCATTGCTCAGTTGTAATTGGATTTCATTAACTCCATAAGATACGTCAAATAAAACAAAATAATAATTATGTATTTAAATATAAAAAAGATGATGTGGTATGATTGCCAATGAGACAACTGTCCACAAAAGACCAAAATGACACAGACATTAACAATTATAGGTCACCGTACGGCCTTCAACAATTAGCAAAGTCCATACCGCATAGTCAGGTATAAAAGGCTCCGATAAGACGATGTAAAACAATTCAAACGAGAAAACTAACGGCCTTATTTACATAAACAAAATGAACGAAAAACAAATATGTAACACATAAACAAACGACAACAACTGAATTACAGGCTCCTGACTTGGGACAGGCACATACATAAATAATGTGGCGGGGTTTAACATGTTAGCGTGATCCCAACCCTCCCCTAACCTGGGACAGTGGTATAACAGTACAACATAAGAACGAACTATAAAAATCAGTTGAAAAAGGCTTAACTCATCAGATGGACAAAAATAAAGCATCCTTGAATGGATAAGTTAAACTATCAAACACTGGGGGAGATTTATGTCCCCGATGGTATCACCAGCCCAGTAGTCAGCACTTCTGTATTGACTTGAGTTATCGTTGATATGTTCATAATTATAAATTAACTGTTAACAAAACTTTGAATTTTTGAAAAACTAAGGCGATTACCTCAGCTATGTTTGGCAAAACATTTAGGACTTTTTTATTCGAGCGTCACTGATGAGTCTTATCTAGACGAAATGCGCGTCTGGCGGAAATGTTAAATGTATTCCTGGTATCTATGATGAGTTTATCTGTACTTTGATTGTATAATAAACGAAAATACTTTATCTTATCAGAATCTTTCAATGTGTATGTATGTGTTAATGTGTAAAAAATTAACCGTTCGGCAACCTCACTGCGCACATGCAATGGACAACACATGGTCTAAAGGGGGAAAACACACATGCAATAGAAGGTAATAGCATTAAATGAGTATGAGAAAACAAGGTTGTGCAACAAATCAATTATTTGTTTTAATTAATCATAGAATAGAACATCTTTTTGATGTTGATCGTTCATTTAGGTTGCGTTTGGTAATCCTAGGCAATAAAATACTAAAGTTGATTAGCTGCGAAAATTTTCTTCGAATGAAATACTTTTTTGTCCATTATATGTAATGGATGTTTAATATTTGTAGAGAATTAAGGTCAGAATATGTGCATGCATTGGTTCAATTAATTTCGATAACACTACAATATCAAAAACCGAACTGTTTTGTATGAGTTTAATTTATTATTAGTTTAAAAAAAGTCATTATTTTGAAAAGTATATTTTCATCAGTAAAAGTTATTATAGAAATTATATTGTAATGTCAATATTAAGTTATGATTAAACTCATATCATTATTTTCTCACCTCCTAGTGTATTGAGTCTAATGGGTAATTTGAGAGTTCCAATATTTGTAAGTTGAAAAACTTTATACCCACAAGAAAGGTAGATGCCAAATGTCAATCTAAATTAGATACGTTTAGATGATGTCAATACATGATAACTATGAAATAAAGGTACTTTGTAGCTCTATAACACATTAGAGTATTATGTTGACCACGTTCATCTTAAGGTTAATTGGATTAAATCACTTGTCTAGACTTGCTTAAAGTCTCTTTCTTATCAATTTGTTTTCAATCTATATATAACCTCTCAAGACTTTGGTATTATAAACAGAATCTGTTTGCTGATAACTGCCCTTATCGCTCATAATTATAACTCTGGGATACGGATTGCCATCCCTTTCTCTAATTATCAGCAATATTACAATTAATTTGAGTTCAGTATACTTGTTAGAAGTGTTTCAAACAAGAAAGGAATAGACTTTTTGAAATTCAATCGTTTTCCGAAAAATAAATATAACACCGAATCTAAATTGATTGAGACGCTTTTCTCGATTTGTTTTATTTAAAAACATTCAAACATAAGATTTAAATACTAAGCGTGTATAAATATCTGAATATAGCTGAGGACATACAATGTATATTATAAAATAACACACAAAAAGGAAAACACAAAACAAGTTTGGATCCCCAAATTGAATAGAAGATTTTGCATGTGTCACTTTTGCGTTATTAAAAGACCGATACTCTATCATTGTTTCAGGGTAGAATATCATATACAATTGTTACCCGGTGAAATAACAATTTGGCATTGTATTCAAGTAAAAAGTAGGATTCAAAAATATCACATTAACATGTTCTAGTTGAGTATTTTTTTCCTGAACTGTTTTGTAGTGGATATCGTGATAGATAACAACCACTTGTAAATATAAAAGAAATCTTGTTAGAAGGTGTATATTTTTTACCATTCAATTCAATTCAATCTAAAAGCCAGTGTTGTTTCTGTTACTAGCATACCTTAAAACAATTAAATGGCTTTGACAATATATATTTATAAAAAAAAACTTTTTATTTCACCCTCCTGCAATTTGTATGCGAGTCTTATTTAAATGGAAAACGCGTCTATGTACAAAAAATAGTTTAAAGTTTTATGAATTTTTGGGTAGTCTAAAAACATATCAAACAAACAAGGGCTAGTTTTTTTTGTCACACAAAACGGCGTTCAAAATGTCTCAATTTCAATTTTATAATTGTTTTATCACTTTGTTCCTAACTTTATTGCTGTTTATTACCAAATATCTTAAAAAAAAGAAACACGTAGACGAATCATTATTTTGATAACAGATTATTTGAAGAAATTAACAACTTTGATGTATGATAACATTAATCAAAAGGCATACTTACAAATCACTTGAGATTATCATCCTGTTCATGATTCTGTTGTCTTTAGATAGTAACATTGAAACTTTATTATTTTAGTGTAGAAGAATGAGACTTTAGCTACAATTGTTTAAATATTACACATCTCCGATTATTACTCGGCATATTCATTCAACATATAACACAGAGATGCATTTATTCAATGACCTGATGTGTAAAATAGAAATTCATTCGGTGCAAAATCGCATCGTAAAAACGTTATAAGATACAATAGTCCGGTCATATTAAACCTTAAAAACAACGCGTGCTGTCCCTCTCACGTCTTACATATGTTATTTCTGATGTTGAAATTGTAAGGGCCCGATAAATTTCATTCCATTCATCAAGTCACTTTGACGACATACCTATGAGTTTGTTTAATTTTTTTTATAACTTAATAAAAATGTCTTTATTTATAAAAAAAAAAAAAAAAAAAAAAAAGATGTGGTATGATTGCCAATGAGACAACTCTCCACAAGAGACCAAAAGGACACAGAAATTACCAACTATAGATCACCGTACGGCCTTCAACAATTGGTGATAGACTCGAAATGAGTAGCAGTCTTACCACCACGATATTCAATGCACAACAATTTTTTGGTAAAAAGCTCCTATGGCGGAAACCGGTTTCGTTAGGTAAGTTAAACACATGTATAGTGAAATATTTTTGGAACATGCAATTTTTTTCAAAATGTACAAACGTCAGAGGAAGATTAATATTGAATATTTTTCTTTCCTGTGTATAACAAATATATTTTAAGGCTACCCGTCACGGAAATAATTCCATTTACCTGAAATTAAAGTGGTCAATTCCATATGGTCTATTCTTTTCTTGGATATGTGAGACAGACTCCTAAAGGAATCATATATCAGTACGACTACATTTTTATGAGCATTTTATGTCTGGTATCAAATCACTTGATAAAACTCAAGGCAACATTATATCATAAAAACCTTTCACTATGTCTGAAGCTTTGCTTTAAGAGCAATGGAATATGATTGATAGTGTTAAAGATAAATGAAGTGAAAGAAATGTTACATAACGCTCCATAAGCATATTTCTTTTGAAGAAATAAAAATATTCATCTTTTTTACAACAGAATAAGATTTGAACTTGACATAAATAAGTAGGTAAAACAAATATTATTAATATATAAATCTAAATACAGATCTTACAAAGTTGATATAGAGCATTCTGATACAAATTTTTCAGTATTAGTTTAAAGAAAGGATAACAACAAAGGGAGATATGTTTTGTCACATGATTTTGTAGAACTAAGCATGCCCAGTTTTACAATTGTCTGTTGAACTGGGCATGCATTGATTTACAATTTTCATGTGATCTGTACGTTATGCACAATTCTCCAGGAAATTGTACAAACGAGCAGTTCATATATATGCATGTAAAAAAATGAAGCCTAGATCATCAAACAATTGTAAAACTGTGCATGCTGATGCACGTTAAGGCATGCAACCAGGTCATTCATACAATTGTAAAACTGTGCATTCGTTTATAATATTGAATGCACAGTTTAACCTAAGTTTGTTGAAATAGGCGTGCATTGTTTAACAATTTTCATATGATCTGTACATCATGCACGATTCCCCAGGAAATTGTACAAGTGAGCAGTTCATACATGCATGTAAAACAACTCTGAAGCCTAGATCATCAAATAATTGTTAAACTGTGCATTCGTTTATTATTCTGGTATGCGCAGTTTTACCTAAGTTTGTTGAAATGGGCGTGCATTGTTTTACAATTTTCATATGATCTGTACATCATGCACAATTCCCCAGGAAATTGTACAAGTGAGCAGGTCATACATGCATATAAAACAATGAAGCCTAGATCATCAAACAATTGTTAAACTGTGCATTCGTTTATTATTATGGAATGCGCAGTTTTACCTAAGTTTGTTGAAATGGGCGTGCATTGTTTTACAATTTTCATATGATCTGTACATCATGCACAATTCCCCAGAAAATTGTACAAGTGAGCAGGTCATACATGCATATAAAACAATGAAGCCTAGATCATCAAACAATTGTTAAACTATGCGTTCGTTTATTATTATGGAATGCGCAGTTTTAACTAAGTTTGTTGAAATAGGCGTGCATTGTTTTACAATTTTCATATGATCTGTACATCATGCACAATTCCCCAGCAAATTGTACAAGTGAGCAGTTCATACATGCATATAAAACAATGAAGCCTAGATCATCAAACAATTGTTAAAATGTGCATTCGTTTATTATTATGGAATGCGCAGTTTTACCTAAGTTTGTTGAAATGAGCGTGCATTGTTTTACAATTTTCATACGATCTGTACATCATGCACAATTCCCCAGGAAATTGTACAAGTGAGCAGTTCATACATGCATATAAAACAAGGAAGCCTAGATCATCAAAGGAGGGGAAATATAAAAAGGGAAAAAAGAAACATGAACATTTAATATCATACCAAAACACTACAAAGAAAGCTAAATACTTAGCTTGTCAAACTCTCTTACAATTGGATAAACATGGGTACTCAGTTCAGATGTCATTATATAAAAATAATAAGTTGGTAAAATTTTGCAATGGACCAACTATATACTAGAGACAAAATTACGTGGAAATTATCAGGCTGTTGTCCATTGGTTTGATAGTTTTATCATTTGATGTTGCCATTTGATTAGGGGCTTTTCGTTTTAAATTTTACTCAGAGTTCAGTATTTTTGTGATTTTATTTTTCACATTACAGGTTTTACTAATGAGTGAAAGTTAAACATAGTAACGCATTCAACCAAGAAATTGTAACATCCCAGAATGAGTTATAATAGGTCTTCTCATATAATTGGTACAGATATCCTGCTATATATATTTATTAACCGCCTTTAAATCTACTTCAAAGAATAAATATGTGAATTTTACTTCAGTTTTACAATAACGTGTCTTTAGATATTTGATTTATAATCATAATTATGCATTGCTATTGATAAAATAATGATAAGACGGTGTTATAACTTATCTGATAATATACCTCAACATTATAGCCTATTTAACGATCTATTGTAAATCACGACTACAAATCACGACTAACCCTTACCGGACGTTATCTTTTCCTGCTGACAGCTGAATTTTTTTATATTAATACAGTTATATTAAGACTACTGGCATATGTGTACAATACATTACTAAATCGAATATCATTTGTTTATATATTTATAAAAAAGAAGATGTGGTATGATTGCCAATGAGACAACTCTCCACAAGAGACTAAAATGACACAGAAATTAACAACTATGGGTCACCGTACGGCCTTCAACAATGATAAGTACATGTACCAGATCTTCGAGTTACCGAAAGGGTTGTTGATATTGCATGTGGTTGGTTTAGAGGAAAATAGCTATTTCACTTCTTGTTAAACAGCTATGACATCAAAGTCATATACATTTATTAAAAAGATAAATATTACATTTTTTTTTCTTGAAAAGAGTGTCTTAATACTAATTTCCATGTCTTTATTGAACACTGTTTGACAATTGTATGCAACGGAAAAATAGAAAAAAAAAATAAATAAAGGTGACAGTGGTATACCAATGTTCAATAGTCATAACACAATTAAGCAAAAACAAATTCGTTGTACAAACTGACTGAATTCAAGAATTGTTTTTTTTTAATTAAGTCGTGATAACTTTAATTTAAACTTTACTTATCAATTACAAATTATAACAATAAACATCTGAAAATCACTGTATAGTATATTGTATTATCATACAAAAAAACATACATTGTAATCTACAGGCGCCAGCTTAAATAGTATCACTATCACATAATGTGTGATTGTCATAAGTCCGGTGTCATATGTCAGATCTGGACTTTTAACTTATTTCCTTATATTTGCAGTGTGGTATTTTCTCATGTCTTAAACGCCGTACCGACGACCTATAATTGCTGATGTCTACGTCTGTTGGTCTCAAGTGCAGATTTGTCTCATTGACGATCATACCACTTCTTCTTTTTTTTCATATTTTGCATATCTAAGGATTACAAAAAGAAATGTTAAGCACAACATACTTGATCTTTAAATCCCCGTTTCCAGCAACGAAACAAGGTTCAATACTGTAGTGATTTACGCGTGATATTGTAGTACAAGGACAGTTCACGTCACTTATCAATACATATTTTCATTTACTACTTAGGAACATGTTAAAGTAATAAATTGCAATTGTTAAACAATTGGCATTGACATTACACGCGTATTTTAACAGTATTTGTCGTTATATTCAGATGGATTTATCAATAATTAAATTAGCAACATACAATGGAACACAACATTCATTTTAATTTTTAATTTTGGAAAGTAATACTATTCTAATAAAATGATTGCAGTTTTATTAAATAACACAAGGCTGCATACCTCTTTATCTGAAAAAGAAAGGCGGGAGATATCAAAGTGATATTCAAAAACATGCGTCGATTACGTTATAGATAATGCATAGTTTAAGGGTTTCTTTTCGTAGACACCGAGGGGTGTGTTCTACGACACGAAAAACCTTAAAATATGCATTATCTGACTTATGTACCGTCAAAGAATTATTATTTTTTATAAAGATTTGCAAAATTTAGTATCCTATTTTAACGACAACACCAAATAAAGGCAACAGTAGTATACCGTTGTTCAAAACTCGTAAATCTATGGACAAAAAACAAAATCGGGGTAACAAACCAAAACTAGGGAAACGCATTAAATATCAGAGGAGAACAACGACATAATACCAAAATATAACACACACAGAAACGGACCAAGCATTAGACAAAATCCGATGAAAATAACAAATATAACATCAAAACCAAATACATGAATTTGGGTTAGAAAAGTACCTTGACACGTCTTATAGTAATGTGAATTCACACTAAAATATAAGAGAAAACAAACGACACAACGGAAACACAACGTAAAAATGTTACACACACAGAAACGAACTATGATATAGCACTGGCCATTTTCCTGACTTGGTACAGGACATTTTTTGAAAAAAATGGTGGGTTGAACCTGCTTTTGTGGCATGCCAGACCTCGCACTTTAATGGCAATGTTAAATATAACATTAAAATGAAAACATAATATTACAGGACTACAATACAAATAAATAGGAGAACGTATTAGGCAAAGAAACACATGAATAATAGATAACAAAAGGCATCAGGTTTAGAATGAAATACGGTAAAGTGGGATATTCCTTTCTAATGCGTTCAGGTTTCAATACGCCCTACGGCTCATTTAGAATGTGAAATTAAACTCACTAATTAATCTACATATAAACCTTTAAGAATTATTATCCGTACACAATAAAAATGTTATTGTAACTGCATGAAGTAAGATACACATGTATTGTTACCATCCGATTACGATGGATGACAAATACAAGACACATTGTAAGTAATTTATTGTACCACTTAGTTTATGGAAAAGAGGGAGGGGGTATGTTTTTTTTTTATTTGTAATGTCATTTCTTTCGCGGAAAAGGAGTTATTTTTTTAATCATTTTAATTGAATCGAATGAAAAATTCAGAAAGATTGTCTTTTGAATATAGCAATACATTTTATAAACAGATACTCAGAATATAATTATATACCCTCCACACCCGACCCTTTTGTGAGTTACATGAATGTTATTCAATAGAATATAAGATTATATTATTAGTTGTTTATCTGATAGAGTAATAGGTATAGATAAATTTTAAAAAGTTAGGAATTGACACGAAGACGAATATAAATACATGTAGGTCACAGTATGATTTCCTATTCAGTGTGTATCATCCTCAACACGCATGAAATATTTGCCACTGGACGTTAAGCAAGCAACCAAAAATCAATCAACTTATTCAGAGTGACTCAATAAGATTTATGAAATCTCACGAATATGTTACATCTGGCTTTATTTTACGAAAGTCTACATTAAAATTCATCTCATATATATGATAATATTTCTTTATTGCAGCGATAAATTAGCAAAACTTCACGTTATTTGTTTCTAAAATTAAACCCCCAAGAACTTCCACCAGGAGGAATGACAAATCGTTGAATTATCACTAGTGATAATGACGTTTCCAGATGCACTTGAGCCATTAAAAATCAAATACCTTGTAGCTTACACTACACAGATGTATTAGCATCATATTTCACTTCATTGATAAAAACACAATAATTTGTAGTTTTAGACGATTTATAATTACACAATTTATACACAGTTTACTGTTATTCCCACAAATGACCCATATATTAGATTCCAACAGGATTAGGATACAGTTCTCTAACAAGTTCCAAAACACACTCCGGCATAATTTCCCGCTGGTGCATAACAACCCATTCCCCACCGCCAACTCTTTTCTTTTTATTCAAATACTGTGGAAGTAACCATCCATACATATTGTTTATACATTTCCAAAATCTTCTGTATATCCCTTTTCGTATCTGGGGGTTTGCATTTGGAGCAGTAATATTTGAGGTAGCAACACATGGGCTGATGAAACAATAAGGACATTGTCCTTCTCGTAATTCAATGTCCTCATGACCTGGATCTGGATCTCCATTGTCACCATTGTCATCTCTGTCACTACTTTCATCCTGGATATTTCTTTGGCTTGAAGAAGTACTTCCTCTTTCATCCTTTTTAGACCTTTTTCTCTTTATACATTTCTTTTCTAAAATAAAATTGCAGTCATCAATAATAAAATATATATAAATATTATGATATGCCTTCTTTACATTTATATTTGTCATACTATTATTATAATGTTATAACATAATTAAATTTAAACGATAAATTAATATTCACATTTACAGAATAATTTTTTATTGAAATATCTATAAAGTAAATGAATAAAAAAAAAATACTTACCAACAATACATGATGTCATATTGTTCTCTTTCAAAAATATCATCAATTTATCCTTTTCCTCTTCATTTACTTTCAAAACCATTTCACATCTTTTTTCCATCTTTGCTTTTGCACTTTCTTCTTTTACTACTGACCTGATCTTAGTCATGTGATTATTGTTTGAATTTGATTGGTCTAATAAACTTTGCGCCTAATTTTTCAATTTGAAATAAAATCTGATTGGACCAGATCATTTATCAAAGTCATGAGATTTATAAACTTCGAATTTGATTGGTTTGCTAATTTTTGCGCTGATATTCTTTCAATTTCAAATCAAACACAGTATTTTGTTCCTGTATACAATAAGTTCCAAGATAGCTAGCAATATGAATATACTAAGTAATATTACAAATGTGGAGTATTTTAATAGAAAGAGACTTTCAAATGGAGAAGTGAAATCATACAAATATGTCAGAAAACCTCGAAAATCCATTGACTACAATTTTGACAATGACTCACAAAAGTCGGTATTTGATGAAAAATATGAAGGCATAAAGAGGGAAATGAAAGTAAAATCTAATGTGGACATTTTGAACATTTTGATGGACTTTTACAATCAGAATTGTTCAACTCCAAAGCTTGAAGAAGTACTAAATCCAATGGATAATAGTGGACAGGATGACCAAGACCTTTTTGTTTGCTCTAAACAGAAACTGTTTGAACTTGTACGTTTATCACAGTGGTATGATCCTCTTGAACCTGCCGAAATGACAAAAATTGGACACGTTGCAAGACTAGTTGTTAAACCAGTTAAAACCACATCTTTTCCGATTTTCTGGCATTCCTCATCCGCACTGAAGCAGGACTTTACAGTGAATTACAAGTTGATACATTCTTATCTCTGAGCTGGGATGTTTCCTGCTCAATACGAACGATTTAGTAGTTTTGCTAACATTGGACTTCCACAGAAACGATTTCGGGAAAAAATGTTTCCAACATTCAGACAGGTGGTAATATCGCTTCGGGACAAGAGCATTGATGATGCTTTAAAAGAGGAAAAAGATAAAAACTCTTATAGTGATAATAAACTTGATATTATGACAGATGCAAGACATGCATGCAGAAAGAACAGTTTTCATACTGATGTAACAGCTCTGGGGAACTTGACTCATAAAGTAGTAGGTTATAGTCACGTTACAAAGAACCAGGAAAGGAGTTCCCAGAAACATGAAACCTTTGGTACAGGAAAGCTTTACGAAGACTTCGAAAGGAAAAAGATTAAAGTAAAAGTTCATTCGAATGATAGAAATGCATCTGTCAGTAAATATCTGAGCCAAAACCAACCAGATGTAATTGATTCATATGACACTTGGCATGGTGCAAAGGAGGTCCGCAGGAATATGGCAAAAATTACAAAGGGGACAAGGAAAAACATCGGAAAGACATGGCATCCAGAACTTAGAGACAAATCTGCTGGTGTTAAAACCCATGTTTACTGGGCAATGAAGAACTGTAATGGTAATGCTGCTCAATTAGTGCTCTTACTTGACTCCATTGTAGACCATTACAAACAAGACCATAGAAACTGTCATCAAACATCTAGATGCAAAAATAATGACTATGTTCCGTCACGAGACATTATTCGAGACCCAACAGTCGAGTTGTTGCTAAGGAACAGTATAAAAAACCTTTATATTTATAAGCATCCAGAAAAGTACACACATTGTCGTGACACTCATTATATTGAGAGTTATCATAATACAATTCTTATACATGTGGATAAAAGGTTACATTATCATAATTTAATGTATGAAATTAAGTTGGGACTATCAATACTTGATTGGAATGAACATGTTGACTGACCTGCTTCATCTGTACAACACCGTGTGCAACATGACCATCCACGTCGCCAATCTGGATATCGGGTTTTGACACCAAAACAATATACTTTTACAGATGAATTATGAAATAACTTTGTAAATCTGTTAAATCATGTCCGCAATGACCAAATTGAGCCCGATGACGTTGAAAATGTTCAAATAGACCAAAATGATACAATTGGTAGTGAATATGAAGATTCAGATGATGATGATTAAACTGTGATATATCTTTATGTATAATTTATTAGTATAATTAAATTATTGTGTGTGCATTATTATCTTCTTTTTTTTATTGAAAAACAAAATACTCATCGCAAAATTTTGAATTGCAAAACTTATGAAACACAAATAAGATGATTTCTTTCTAACAATACTGTAAACTCTGAAAATGTAGATAAAATTACAAATTTGGATGTATAACTACATGAACTAATTAAGATGTGATGATGCTCAAGGCCAAAATAATTATTTAATCCAACAATTGAACAATGGAGGACCAAATAAAAAACTGTCTAAGGACAAACTTATGCAGGAGAGATTCTTCTTATTTTGCCATGAAATTCGAATAAAATCAACAAGAAAGAAACTTTCAAACATTTGCTGTTTAAAAATTTTTAATTTACAGAATGATGCATAGACATTAAAATTCAAATGTCAATTATTTGTCCAAAGAGTGGAATTACATTCTATACAGGTATACAGAGAGGTTATTCCATATCATAACTTTAAACGATAATTATGCGTAAAACGTACACTATTATCTTTATTGAAACTTTACACACAATTGTTTTAGTAACATTCCACTTCAACATTTGTAGCTGTACCTAAATGACTGCCATTAATAACCTTTAACAAGACAGAAACTGCTTTACCCCACTTTCGCTATCAGCTTGAGATGGCAAGTAACTTGTGATAAAACTTTGACACTGACAGCTATGCTCTTGGGGTTTAAAATGCGGGTAATGACGGTTTTACACCTATCATCGATTGAACTTTAAAAAATAAATTTCCAAATCGGCAACAAATAACTGTCAGACGAATACAATTTTGAAGTAAAATATAGATTTTTATCAAGGAAAATAATGACCTCACATAGGTCATTATTTTATGCCTTGGCGCATATTTCATCGAAACCTGGTATCATCCGGTTTGATTCTGAAAAAGAATGACCTGTCTTTCTGAAAGAAAAAACTCAATATAGGTATATAAAAACTGAAAACGTTATTGCAACAAAAAAGAGAGAAAAAACTACAGAATACAAAACACACAATCTCACTACAGACTTAGAAACACGAACCTCAAAATCACAGGACAGAAATGAGGTGCTACCCAAGGATAAACAGACCCTGCTCTATATATGGCACCATTCATGTTTCAGAAACTGTTAACTCCTCATTCTGATACATTGTATCGTATTAAGAAGCAACAAAAACCTATAAGTTCTTTATTTTGCAGAATCAAAGTTGGAGTTGTGTACTGTGATTAAACCCGACTAGACCTAGATCAGCATTTTTTTTAAATAATTCAAAATGTCTTTATTGTACATTCAGTTGGGTAAGTTCGATGTGAACTCAAATTGTTTTTATGCCTCCATATGATACTTAAACCACAAATAGATTAACTTCTAAAAACAATCTGGAAATGATATCATCTACACAATATACTGAACCAATAGCTTTCTGATGATTTAGATAAACACATTCATCTTCCAAAAGAAGAAAGTCTAAAGAATGTATTATTCTAATGAATATTCGTTTAAAATGTCGATACAAAGTGATCTTAATGATTCCAAACAACGCTAACTTCCATTCCATCGTCAAATGTGTACGATAAACAAACATGTAAATTGAGGAGTTAATTAAACGTAACATCTTCATGGTAAGCTAGCATATAATTACATTAACACAGCTACGTCAACATATGACCGTGAAGAAGTACACCTATTTGTAACTATAACAATTAAATGGTCAATTAATACATGACTTCTAAACAATAGAACCTTATTTAAATATGTATCGAATTGAAAATATATAGTTATAAGCGTCTTTTAAGCCTTGCATATTAACTTCTCTGCGCTAAATAAATTTATTAAATTTTTTAAACATGAATATAGAAACAAAATACTATTTATCTAATATACATGACACTCAGTGTTTCTAATAGATAAGAAATATCCGTTTTTAACAATTGTCCAGTAGCAAAGGTGGATTGTACAAACATTGAGGTTTACAATAGAATGTCTTGTTGAAAAGAGCGTACGCTTAAAAAAAACATGTCTTTATGCAAATCTTTATATTATGTGTCAATAAAACAACCATATAAAAAAGACCCCAAAAAGTCTAGGGGTTTAGTTTCATGTCATCATAAATCATACAAAAAGAATATTACCCGTTTCATGCCAACAACTGGTTTTTGAATCAATATTAATTTAAAAAAACTCAAACTTCGCTGACTTGACAGCTGTATGATTACAATATCGCTTCTCAATCAGTCGTTTGGCTAGTTTTTAGGCACATTTTACAACATTCCTGTAGAATATTGGATATGAAAATCCTGAACTTATTATATATCTATATAATAATTTATATTTACGAATGAAGGCCTTGTACCAATAATAAAATAGAGTAGATATCTTGTAATATCGAAACAGCTGGTGTCAGAATTTGCAGGAATACAGAGATTTCTTCTGTTAAATTCCAGTACAATGTTTCATGCACGATCGAACCGACAAGGTTGAGATATATAATTATCATTGAATATCAGGATTTAGGAAAGGATATTGTTCAGTATGAACATTTGTTTTATTTAAAGTAAGCTAAAAACGACAAATTCCTTTAGTGTATATACCGAAGTCGTCATCATTAAGTGTCGATATACCATCCGAAAATCTAAAAGTGGTAACAAATTTTGGTATCCGTTGATACGTTGTCCGAGGGGTTGTGCTGATTTAAGTTTAAACTTATTTTCCATATCATTTTTTATGAAAGAGAGCCGATATTCAACCAAGTAAAGATGTATTACAACATGTTTTACAAAATAACTTTTAGCTCGATATACAAAAAAAACATAAAAACAAAAGCCTAAAAGTACCCTCGATATATATATAAAAAAAATCTTTGATTAGAACAATCAACAATTGTATTGTGAAATGTTACTTTTTAATTGCTACATAACAGGTGTTTATAAGGAAAATGTTCCAAAAAATTTCCACAGGATCTCTAATTCTGCCTAAGATGTATTATTCCAGTTTTTGGAATCGACAATACATAAGTATATAAATAAAAATTTGCAATTGTAAATCAATCGCTATGTTTGAATGAATAAATATCCTGACTGAGATTTTGCAATTTATTAAAGCGTCTTTTAATTAGAGAACAATTATATTATGCTCTGATTGTATATCAACTGCTGTTTTAATTCCTACCTGTTATGAACCATAAACTATTAAAACTCGTCCACTCCGCTAGTAATACATTTCCAGCATTACGCTATCATAATGAGTTATCGAATTCTCTATACATACTACCAGTCTAACTAACAGACAAAGTTTGGAAACAGATCCACGTTACAATTATAGTGAAACAGCTAGAGAGCCTACATGTTTTTGTTTTATAAACAACATACAATTCTATTAGCTATCCGGAAAATGGCTATGTTCGTTGTTGTAATATAATTAAGATTGAAGTGAGGTTTATTAGACTCTGTTATAGTAATATTATCTAACAAGATTAGTCCATTCTGTGGCTTCAAAAGACTTGTTTTACCGATTTAATGATTTTCCGATGATATCAAGAAAACTATCTACCGGATATCCTGTGGTAAATCACTTTTATTAACTTTATTACGTGTTTGAGACAAAGATGTATAGAGCTATATTTTAAAGCCTGTAGGTATAATACCACCATTGATTTTACCCTATTAGCCTTTGTTAAATTGGCTTTTAAAAAAAAATGTACAGTATTTACCTTTATTTCAACCAAAGAAATACTTTGCATGAATAAAGTTTAATCCTTTCCAGTGCTACAGTAAAAATTTCAAACTACATTTCATTGCGTATAAGAAAGTAACCATCACCGGAAGTAAAAACCCAATTTTTTTCACTGTTATTTACTGGTAACCTGCTTTGGTAACTATGTAACCTTAACTTTCAAAAACGTTTTTATAAGACCATAAAAAAAAAGAATGATGCTTTCAGACACCCAACAAACATGTTTATGATTTAAGTGCATTGAAATGCAGGGTTAATTTTCTACAACTGTCAAATTCAAGAGAACATTTTTTAGACCTACTTTCGTATACAATCGGATGTGATGTACCATGATTTATTGGTATTACACTTTTACAGATTGTCAGCAATTTGTTTGAGTTCAAAAACAACCTAGACATTCATTTTTCTTTCAGAACCTGTTATTCATTGCATTAACATGAGTGCAGCTTGCAAAAGCCTATATAATTTACTTAGTAGAACTGTAGTATTACCATCACATTCATCGGATGAGTCCAAAAATGACCTGTCTAACCTATTGCAAGGCAAACGTTATATCCTTATCAACAAAACTGTTTTCACTGCTAGTCGAATTTTTTCATCGTTAATGCCGTACCGCCAATTTTGTAAACTTTTATCTAAGTAAACGTTTTGTTAATGTTATGTCTTCCTGGTTTTGTGACTAGAACCATGTTAAGTAAGAAAAATACTAGACTAGAATACATAAAAAAGTAATACATCAGGTTAACACTTCACGGAAAGGTGGAAAATCCAGAAATATAAAATGTTGAAAGCATAAAAACCAATCAGGTCAAAATAATCAGCCAAGAAATCTATGGTCAACTTTGTCTATAATAATTGTAAGAAACAGAAAGTGAAATTTTTATCATGCAAATATAGACGATAGGACTTCTTTATGGACGCAACCATGTATGTGTTGCGTACGATAGGATGTGTGGCTTAAAGTTATAACTGACTTTGATGTTAACGTACAATGCAGTATCAGCGTACATCGTTTTTTTTTTTTTAATTAAATACTTCACTTTTATAACATTTGAACAGAACAAAACAGCAAATAAAAAAAAAACACATAAAAGACCTTACAACTATACATTACATGAACATGCGGGAATTGAAAACTTAATTTCAGCTTTATCGTTGCATGATTTATAAATTAAAATGTACAATCATTGAAATTCGATCACAAAACATAAATCAAAAAATATAAAAATCCAATCACGGGTTTTAATGAGCAAAATGCAATTATTAATATAAGACAACGTAATGCACATTTATTGATTATTAATTGTCATTTTCATACATATAATAGATTACAAAATCCTTAATGACCTTTGTCGTCCTTGACATGTACCAGTTCCTATATTAAAACATACAATTACAAAATATTAGAAGACTCCAAATGAACGCGTTTCAATGCGGGAAATATCTATAAGCATGATCGTTTTAGTTTCCGTATAGATATTTTCTTTTTTAAAAAAACCAATTTACATAACATTACATCACAGTCGGTTTGATTCTAAATAGTGTTTGTCCGCTACTCTGATTTCTAACTACAATAACTGAACGTTATATTCAGCTTGAATTGATATCTCCACTGCAAAAGTATAACGATTTCTATCACAGATTAGTCCATCATTATCAGACGAATGTTTCAAGTTACGCGGTATAAAGACCATACAATCAACCTTTCCGTCATCCGTGGAGAATGTGCTTCATCCTTAGCTTAAAACAACCTGTAATGTTGCGGATTGTTTTTTTTATATGCAATTGGTATTTCTTACTTTTCCAAAAAAAAATTATTAAAAGCTTTGGGTGTATATGGTTTGTCCCTTTCTTCGGTGTGTATCTTGTGATTTGTATTAACAGTGTTTGATAATTTGATTTTTTTTGTGTTGCCTTCTCAAAGTCGGTAGAAGATCCAATTTACCACGTTATTCAAATATTATTATCGGTTTTGTCATACTCTTGGTTTTAACAATTAATTCTATGGATAATGCTTGAATATCAGAAGATGACAACCATGTTTACTCATCTGACCTTGCACCGTTTAAATTCAGGTAAATCCGTGTATATTTCATCCCTCGTTTGTAGGTTTTAAACTTAAACGTTTATGATATTTACTAGACGTCGGTAAACACATATAATACTGTAATATTTCAACAATTTTTATGGGTCAGATATATTCTTACTTTTATGACCACTTTATTTTTCAAAAAGAAGACAACTAATAGTAACTTATTTAGTAAAACATTTAGGAATTTTTAGTCCTCAATCCTCTTCAACTTTGCACTCTATTTGGCTTTTTAAACATTTTTTGATTCGAGCGTCACTGATGAGTTTTGTTAGACGAAACGCGCGTCTGACGTTCATATAAAATATTGATCCTTGTATCTATGATGAGTTTATTTAAATCAAGAAGATACAATTATCATAAACTTTTCATTCTTCGTTTTTAACAATGTTGATGTTGATAAGTTGTCTATATTTTGTCAAATGTATTTAAGTAAGCGAGAGAGAAAATGCCAGACTGTGTAGAAGGTGAACATAACGATTCAGATGTCTCTTAAACTCTCTATAAATAGCAATAGCTTTATCTGATGATAAGAAAACACTGCTGTACAATGCAGTACAGTTGATAATGTAACTTAAGTTTGAATTACATCATAATTCAATTGTGTATTATAAAGCAAATTAGATATCTGCAGGATTATGACGACTCAAAATATTTTTGAAAAGACACAGCAAAATTAATATTCTACTAGTTGATACTTTACATGTACTATTGAAACATTTTTCGTTTAAAAAAAAATACTTAATCTAAACGTTTCATGATGTAACCCGTTTCACTCAAATAGTACAAGTCATGTTCTAGTCAAACATGGTTCAAAAAACATTATGTACTTGTTTATGTTATGATCTAAATCTTTCGAAGGATAAAGCAATCAGAATTTGAACATGTGTAAGAATTCATGGAATTACGGGTCTTTTTTTTTTTTTTAAACATATCAAGATCTTTTCAATTACAGGAACAAAAGTACCTTCAATTACACTAAAATATGAATCAGAGATTTCACTTTGGAAATATACTGTTCTTTCACGAAATATTTCTACGTTTAATGACTATGGTTTAATTGCATCTATCTTTCACATATTATAAGGATATGTATTGATTGTCGTAACCATTATGCCTTCCCATTTTCCTTGCCGTATCACTCACTTTGTACTTGCATGAGAAACAGATCAAATGCAAGATGCAGAACAGGGAGAAATGATTAACCATTCGGGAGACCCGAGTTCAACACAGGTATCGATTTGTAGTTTATCATGAGATAATCAGACATGACAAGTTAAACAAATAAACAAACAAAAAAGGAATAATTTGCGAATTTTGTTTTAATGGGTGATGTAATATTTCTATCTTATTTCATTGCATCAATTACGAATAACATAAACTATAAACACCTACTTCAGTAGATATATGTTTGAGTTAATATATACATATAATTGTGATTCGCTAAAGTATTAAAACTCTCAGATGTGTGTTGTAAGAAATGTGCACATATTAGTGTGTATCTACCTTTTTTGAATTGCCTTGTAGTTTGCCCGTTAATATAACGTTTTTTTGTTTTTTGTTTGTTTTGTTTTAGCAGTAATTCACTGCGATTATCAGTACAATAGTAAAAAACAAATGAATTCAATATCGTTTCTGTCTACTTCTACGTTTAGACAAAAACATATTTTGCCCCATAATCAACTAGGAAGATGTACGACGTTCTGTTCATCTGTCTATATTGTTTTACAGATCATTATTTTCCATTGTCAATTATTACATCATAATTATTGAAAATAGTTATAGTTTAATGTTTATCTATCTATTTAGAGAATATCGACGAAATAATTTGACGAAACAGTTAAATAATTAATGGAACTCAGATAAATCCACCTTAATAGCATAATACAAATTTCCAAGAATATGACTATATGGATGCGATTCATTTATAAGTATTCTAAATAATGTTAACAAAACATGATGAGGTGCTTATGATCCAATGTGTTATTCATGAGGTTAATATCGGTTAATAACTCTTAAAGTCGGTTGTATTGATTTCATGATTACAATAATATAAACTTGTTATAAGTACAAAATAATAATTCAAATGTACTTTTTTATGAATTTTATATTCGCCCATAATTGACTTATTTTTTTCTTTTTAAGATCTTTATAGTACGATAAGTTATTTCAATTTTTATATCACCCTCTGAGACAACATCAGACGGCCGGAAAACGATATTGACAGATTAAAGTGCATACCGGTTCATGTGAGTGGGTACAGCATTCGGATTAAAACTAAGGACTTATAGCACTCCTAATTGCTAAATACTATAGTTTAAAATAAAGTATGAATTAATAACCTTTCCCTAGAAAGGATTCAATAAGTATTGACAACCTTCTGCTGTTGTCTCTTTGACATATTCCTCATTTCCATTTTCCATTTTCAATTTTATCAGAAAGAATCCACTATCAAAGTATATTAAACATGTAACTTCGATTCATGTCAAAATGAATAATGCTCACATGCATACTTTGGTCGATAGAATGTTCGAAATGTTTGGTCACGTCCAATATTCAAGGTAATAAAGACTGGACTAAAAAACGATAGTGTTTCCAGGAAAATAAAAGATACTAAAATGAACACACAAAACAGGACTTGAACATTGTTAGTCAGTACAAAATGTATGAAATTCACACAGCATAAAACATGATACAGCACTTGCACGATGTATGGCATACTTCCTCAGATCAATTCAGATAGGCTACAAGTTTGGGAAGGATAATGCAAATCGATAAAACCAAAAAGAATCCCTAACAGAATATCTAAGTAGGCTCATGTGTACTGTTTGTACTATTGCATAATTTCCTCACATAAGATTAAAGATAAAACCTGTATCCTTTAAAACAAGCCAACACTGGTACCCTCGACGACTGACTGATAGATGATAACCTAAAAGAAACTACCAGAAGTAATCATTATAACGACAGATCAGAGTCAGAATAAGGCGGATAGGTTTTAGGGTCTTCTAAGCTTTAAAAATAAGTACAAATGTATTACAGAAAAATGTCAACGGACACGGAGGTGTTTATTGTACGAAATCGTCACATAAACACTGAGTTGAAGACGAATCAAATTGAATCATTCTATAAAATGCATGGCTTCTTTTAGATGTTATTCAGGCTGATTTCTTTATAAAGCTCATTAATTTATCTATTAAGTTAAACCTTATCAAAACTTTACAAGTTTGAAAGTATCGAGATAACGTTTTCGATTTACAATGCTAATTGAAAGTGCCAGACAAGATCTGCTAAAGAAAATGAACAAATATTATCATTACTGATACAACTATAACATGGAAGTATTTTTGAACACATTTTAATTATATTTGTCATTTTTCGAACAAGACAATCCAATGTCTAAATATTGCATCGTGTCATTCAAAACATTGAACTGTTTTCTATACGCAAAGCTTATATCAATATTTCTCAGCAAATAGACCGGTGACTATAGTCGGAATTATGAAATTTTAATCGTCAAAAACGGTACATGGCTATATCATATAACATTGGATTCGGAAAAATGTGTACTTTGAGATTTTTCTGGTCGTCAAAAGAAAATATGGTGCAGTTTTTCAGAAATCTTGATCGAAGGTCACATGTCGTTTTCAAGGAAAAACAAAATCGAATATCTATCTCCTATTCAAATAACCTTTTTAAAGTAGAATGATTGAAAACTTGAATTGATTTTCTTTCTTTTTCAATTGTTCATGAAAAAAGTTGAAACCCATCATTAAATGAGATTTCCGAACACATGTATGCGACTTCACAAAAAAGGGGGTAGTTTTCAGTTTTATTTGATGTATTTTTTTAAGTAATAAGAACAACGTCCGTCAAAACTTAACATACTAATAATTGAGTATTTACAATGTCATGACGATTTCTATGAAATAAACTTGTACTAATAGGAATATAAATCCTTTGAAGATAAACTATTAACTTTAAAAGATATGTTTTATGATAGAACAGCCTTTTATTCGTTTGAAAAAAGGAGAAAGTTTCGGTTATTCAATCCCAAACTAAATGACGCAAGATAATATTTTTTTCTATGCAGGATAGTTTAACATAGCACAAAAATGATGTAAAAAAGGATTTTTAAAACAGATGTACCTAAATGGGCATGTCCCATTAACCATATGATACCATTCGGGACGACTAACTGTTCAACATCAGTGGTATTTAGCAAATCATGTATTTACCGAAGCAATCGATAACTGAGCCACAAGCCACTCTGTTGGATGTCAATCCACTATCGATGATGCACAGATTAGACTGCTAATAAAGTAGAAAAATGTATTTGATACCAATTTAACGTTATCTATTTAAATGCAACTTTGATCATCAAGCGCTCTTAATTGTTTTCTAACTTTTGAATTATTTATAACGAAATACAGACCAATGACCAATGAAAAATTTCTTCTGTATTTCAAATGCATCAATTGTATAACTGATCTAACTTATTTTGATAGAATATCAATAATAAATTTAAAGGATATCAAGAACTATCAAAATATTGTATAGTATAAGTGACAACCATCATTCTACTTTTGTGAACAAATAAACATATAAACATACTACAAATAACGAATAACGCATTAGTAATACATTTTAAAGACGCACGTCTACTGTATAATCGACTTTATCGCTTCTTAGCACCAAAGCCAGCCCCCTCTTTTATCCGTTAGTGGACATCACAAAGTTTCTGGTGACATTTAGACGTCGCAAATGTCTGACTCCATAAAGGAAAAATAATTGTACTACGTGAAAAGTAAAGATTTGCAGGTCAAGTGTTGCAGATACCTAAACAGCGATATGTTAACAAGCTTTGTTTCATTTTGAAACATATCTATACATAGCAAATTTAAGGAGTTAAAGTAATGTCGTCGACAAATGTATTCACATTTGTTCTGCTTTACAGAAAAACCAAAGAAAATAGATTTTTTTAAAACGTATGAAACCTTGATTTAGAGTGTAACTGCCAAAGATGATAACAGATAATGGTATATCGATGAAGCATAAAATAAAGATTGCAGTTAAATCATTGATGTAGTACTTGTATTACAAGATGTGCTATCAAATGACATACCCTACTTGGTTGGCTTCAAAAATGACGAACGAATTTCGACATGTTAGTTGATAACATTGAAAGACACTAATTATAATAATCACTGAAATATTCACATACCATAAAGAAAAACTGTATCAATTCAACTATGTTTGCATGATAAAACAAACACCGATATTGAACAGCCTTGTCATTATGAGACAGTAAAAATTGGCTTCAAGTAATGGCATATGCGGTCCGTATTTTCACAATCAATACGTTTGTTTCCAGGAGGTCTTTTTCACTAAAGTTACACAAATTCTTAACATAAGTTATTATCTGAATATGTATGAATATTGGTCAAACATATGAAAAGTATGAATTGTAACTGATTTCGTCCTCACACTCTCGGCTTTGAGCATTCCTAAATCCACAAAAGAGCTGTGAACGCATGCGATTGTTCTGTTGTTTACATTTCTAATAGTTTATATAGAAAAAAAACAAATCTTTTTATCAAATATAAAAAAAAAATAATGAAAAATAAACGCCATAAAACGATTCATTGAACACAAATCTTGATAACAAACTTTTAAAAAACAGAGAGATTCACATCAACTATAAGAGGAAGCAACGGAACAACAACAACAGTGAACTGCAACAAAAACAAACAATATGATGGCTAGCGAAGGTGTCTGTCTATATTTATGAGTTGTGTATTGTAATTTTGAAAGCTTACGTACCAAAACCTATACCTATAATTACTATCATGCCTAACGTCAACTATCGTCAAGTTAATTTGCATTGTCAAAAATTACGTTTCTCATATAAAAAAAGGTCAAATCTTATCCAGATACTTAACTTATTTAATATCAAATCCCACACATGTAACACTATGACCTGTGAAAACAGTCGTCAGGAAAATTTATAAAAGCACTTAAAATAACTAATTCAATAAAAACGTTCATCGAAAACATAATATCTGCAATCATATTATCTTTTATGGAAATACTATTTTAAAATTTTATAATTGGAATACGCCATTAAAGTAATACGTATTTGCCAAAAGCAAATTAGCCTATTGGAATGACGCAGACATCATTTACTGTAAAAATGTGTCAGCCAAAAATGAGATTTTGCCCTGAATTTACAGAATGACCTTTTTATGAAAATTGAGAAAAATAGCTATGCGTACAAAACCGTTATTATAAAGCTTCTGTAGAATATTGATAACAAAAAGTTTTAAAAACTCATATTTTACATCTTTAAAGAAAAAGTGAAGGGCTAAAATATTGAACACTACAATGAAACTAAATGATCTGCTTATGGTTCACGTAATATCACAGAAAAGTATGTTTCTTGCAATCAAGCTTTGGATTCAACGTGCTGTACAACACTAAAAATGAGAATAAAAAGTTATCCATAAAATCTCTTGTCAGAAATGTGTTCAATGAAAAAACAGCAGTATGTTTTCTGCCATGTTCGACAACATTATTTTTTTTTCTTCAAATTTTCCACTTTTTATTATAAAAAGTGTATTACAGTTATAGTTAGTTTTCGCGTTTGAATTGTTTTACATTGTCTTATCGGGGCCTTTTAAAGCTGACTATGCGGTATGGGCTTTGTTCATTGTTGAAGGCCGTACGGTGACCTATAGTTGTTAATGTCTGTGTTATTTTGGTCTTTTGTGGATAGTTGTCTCATTGGCAATCATACCACATCTTCTTTTTTATATTGATATGAAAACTTAATTTTTCTGTTTATGTAATTAAATTTGAATTGTGCCATGACCATCTTTCATTCACCTGATAATTATTCATTACTTATAAACAGTTATTTTTTTAGTCATATATGAAAGAAAATTCAGAAGCCTTTTCCAGGCACATGTTGCTATAGTCGTGATCTTCATATTGTTTTTTTATGAATGTTTGCGTATACAATATTTTCACAGTTCAAGCAATGTTTGGCCTAATTTAATTTGTAAACAGTCAAAGCAGCTCGTAGAGTTTGAGAAAACATCGCTAAAAGATTTTTTTATAACTCAAGTAAAAAATTACTGGAAATATGTAGACGCAATCGACAAATATGTCAAAGAATGTTTTCCTAAATCATTAATATAACAGTGAACATATAAATCATGTTTAACGAATTATCAAAATTAAGATAATTATTAAAATTAAACTATTGACAGCTAATGTATTCTTTATAAAGTAAAATATGGTGTTCTTTTGTTTATCTTAATATTGCATCCACCTATATATTTTTATATGCAAATGCCCACCATAACTGAAATGACAACAAACAGTTACTGTAAGCATGCATTATGTAGTGATAAAGAAATGTCCAAACCATATGTCAACCTCTTAGTCGTCTATACGACAGACATTTTTTACTACAAAATTAATGTATTTCTTCTATGTCAAAGTACTTTAAGAAAGCACTAAAGAAAAACACATGTACTTTACATCTAATAGGTGCATAATGATTTCCCATGAAATTATTGAAATTAACAAAAGACAGGTATAAGATAATTTTTGGCTGTAAATTCATTTATACCATGCAAATACAAATCACAACCATATATGCAAAGGAAATCGACAACATATTGTTCATGGTAAAATGTAACTTCTGAAACAAGCTAAAGTACTTGATTGTACTAAATCAGCTGAGTTGAATAATCAATCAAAAAACATCACATTACAGATATGACGTAAACCAAAAGCTTTACAGTATGTGTATGAATAGACAAAACGAACAGCATACTGAAAAAGGAAAACTTGAACACAAGATTCTATCAAGAACGAAAATATTATTAGGTATTATCAATTTGTTTCAGCATCTATCATTAAACGCAACATTCGTACATATAAAGTAGTCAACGTTTAAATTGTTCAGTCTGATATGAATGGATAGCCAATACTTCTTTTGGGGACATGCCAATCTATGGGCTTATATCCTCATTCTATTAGGGGTGATGAAGGGGATTTAAGTTCCAAGAATCATTTATTACAGTATATTAACTCTACAGGTAAAGGTTATAATATAGGGTAAAGATGCTGATATTTTTGCGGACGATTTTGAATTTTGAATTCTTTACTATCTACTTTTTTCAGAAAAAGATTGAGGGTTTAATTGGTTACATTTATACATAAGAACCTTCTATCGCTCATTTAGGTATTATGATAACAAAAGATTGATTTTATAATAAGTATAGTAGGAAAAAATAATGTATAATAGCAACAAAACTATATTAAAAACATCAACATGATTCAGATTCAGATTCAATATTTGATTATAGTCTCACCACATACAAACATAAAATGAGATTCACATACATAGATTTTAAACATTAAAAAAAGGCAGCAGTAGTATACCGCTGTTCAAAACTCGTAAATCTATGGACAAAAAACAAAATCGGGGTAACAAACCAAAACTGAGGGAAACGCATTAAATATAAGAGAACAACGACACAACATTAAAATGTAACACACACAGAAACGGACTAAGCATTAGACAAAATTCGATGAGAATAACAAATATAACATCGAAACCAAATACATGAATTTGGGATAGAAAAGTACCGTGACACGTCTTATAGTAATGTGAATTCACACTAAAATATAAGAGAAAACAAACGACACAACGGAATCACAACGTAAAAATGTTATACACACAGAAACGAACTATGATATAACAATGGCCATTTTCCTGACTTAGTACAGGACATTTTTAAAGAAAAAATGGTGGGTTGAACCTGGTTTGTGGCATGCCAAACATCGTACTTTAATGGCAATGTTAAATATAATATAAAAATGACAACATAATATTACAGGACTACAATAAAAATAAATAGGAGAACGTATTAGGCAAAGAAACACATGAATAATAGATAACAAAAGGCATCAGGTTTAAAATTCAATACGCCAAAACGCGCCTCATCCACATAAGACCTACCAGTGACGCCCAGATATAAAAAATCGAAACTCAATAAAAAGTACAAAGTTGTACAGCACAGAGGATCAAAAGTTGAAAAAGATTGTGCCAAATACGGCTAGGGTTTTCTGCTTGTGAACATCCTTATTATTAAGAACAATTTATGCTATTGCAAACAGCAAATTTTATCAAATTGATATAAAAGATATACATGATAAAACTGAAGTTTTAACTAAATACAGAAAACAAAACCCGAATACATAATACAAAGACCAAAAAATACAAAAAATAAACACACCCGACTTAGTCCAGGCCTCAACGCAAAAAGTCATAAAAATGACGTCACATACGAAGTGGTGAAAAGGCACAAAAATTACGTCACATTTGAATTTTTGAAAGAGCACAAAACTGACGTCGCATTAGAAAAACTATATCTCAAAAATAAGATAAAATTAGGATTGATTTAAGATTATAATAGAACTAAATACTGATATTACATTTAAACACAATGCACATTGCAATACTTATAAATAGCAATACACTATATTATATATATATATGTCCGGTTTGTTTTGAATCTTAACTTCAAACGTAAAACATCGTTCAGATTACGTTGAACAAACTCAAATCTAAAAAATGAAGGTGGTGATTAATTTTCTCTACCATAACACGTCAATATAATAGAAAAGACGTCAACAAATTTGACACAATCCGATGAGAACAATTGTAACATGATGCTATTACGAAGTCTCCCAAACAAAGCTCCCATAACTCGCCATTCCTATGGTGTCATTTTGGTCTTTTGTGGATAGTTGTCTCATTGGCAATCATACCACATCTTCTTTTTTATATTGATATGAAAACTTAATTTTTCTGTTTATGTAATTAAATTTGAATTGTGCCATGACCATCTTTCATTCACCTGATAATTATTCATTACTTATAAACAGTTATTTTTTTAGTCATATATGAAAGAAAATTCAGAAGCCTTTTCCAGGCACATGTTGCTATAGTCGTGATCTTCTTATTGTTTTTTATGAATGTTTGCGTATACAACATTTTCACAGTTCAAGCAATATTTGGCCTAATTTAATTTGTAAACAGTCAAAGCAGCTCGTAGAGTTTGAGAAAACATCGCTAAAAGATTTTTTTATAACTCAAGTAACAAAATTACTGGAAATATGTAGACGCAATCGACAAATATGTCAAAGAATGTTTTCCTAAATCATTAATATAACAGTGAACATATAAATCATGTTTAACGAATTATCAAAATTAAGATAATTATTAAAATTAAACTATTGACAGCTAATGTATTCTTTATAAAGTAAAATATGGTGTTCTTTTGTTTATCTTAATATTGCATCCACCTATATATTTTTATATGCAAATGCCCACCATAACTGAAATGACAACAAACAGTTACTGTAAGCATGCATTATGTAGTGATAAAGAAATGTCCAAACCATATGTCAACCTCTTAGTCGTCTATACGACAGACATTTTTTACTACAAAATAAATGTATTTCTTCTATGTCAAAGTACTTTAAGAAAGCACTAAAGAAAAACACATTTACTTTACATCTAATAGGTGCATAATGATTTCCCATGAAATTATTGAAATTAACAAAAGACAGGTACAAGATAATTTTTGGCTGTAAATTCATTTATACCATGCAAATACAAATCACAACCATATATGCAAAGGAAATCGACAACATATTGTTCATGGTAAAATGTAACTTCTGAAACAAGCTAAAGTACTTGATTGTACTAAATCAGCTGAGTTGAATAATCAATCAAAAAACATCACATTACAGATATGACGTAAACCAAAAGCTGTACAGTATGTGTATGAATAGACAAAACGAACAGCATACTGAAAAAGGAAAACTTGAACACAAGATTCTATCAAGAACGAAAATATTATTAGGTATTATCAATTTGTTTCAGCATCTATCATTAAACGCAACATTCGTACATATAAAGTAGTCAACGTTTAAATTGTTCAGTCTGATATGAATGGATAGCCAATACTTCTTTTTGGGACATGCCAATCTATGGGCTTATATCCTCATTCTATTAGGGGTGATGAAGGGGATTTAAGTTCCAAGAATCATTTATTACAGTATATTAACTCTACAGGTAAAGGTTATAATATAGGGTAAAGATGCTGATATTTTTGCGGACGATTTTGAATTTTGAATTCTTTACTATCTACTTTTTTCAGAAAAAGATTGAGGGTTTAATTGGTTACATTTATACATAAGAACCTTCTATCGCTCATTTAGGTATTATGATAACAAAAGATTGATTTTATAATAAGTATAGTAGGAAAAAATAATGTATAATAGCAACAAAACTATATTAAAAACATCAACATGATTCAGATTCAGATTCAATATTTGATTATAGTCTCACCACATACAAACATAAAATGAGATTCACATACATAGATTTTAAACATTAAAAAAAGGCAGCAGTAGTATACCGCTGTTCAAAACTCGTAAATCTATGGACAAAAAACAAAATCGGGGTAACAAACCAAAACTGAGGGAAACGCATTAAATATAAGAGAACAACGACACAACATTAAAATGTAACACACACAGAAACGGACTAAGCATTAGACAAAATTCGATGAGAATAACAAATATAACATCGAAACCAAATACATGAATTTGGGATAGAAAAGTACCGTGACACGTCTTATAGTAATGTGAATTCACACTAAAATATAAGAGAAAACAAACGACACAACGGAATCACAACGTAAAAATGTTATACACAGAGAAACGAACTATGATATAACAATGGCCATTTTCCTGACTTAGTACAGGACATTTTTAAAGAAAAAATGGTGGGTTGAACCTGGTTTGTGGCATGCCAAACATCGTACTTTAATGGCAATGTTAAATATAATATAAAAATGACAACATAATATTACAGGACTACAATAAAAATAAATAGGAGAACGTATTAGGCAAAGAAACACATGAATAATAGATAACAAAAGGCATCAGGTTTAAAATTCAATACGCCAAAACGCGCCTCATCCACATAAGACCTACCAGTGACGCCCAGATATAAAAAATCGAAACTCAATAAAAAGTACAAAGTTGTACAGCACAGAGGATCAAAAGTTGAAAAAGATTGTGCCAAATACGGCTAGGGTTTTCTGCTTGTGAACATCCTTATTATTAAGAACAATTTATGCTATTGCAAACAGCAAATTTTATCAAATTGATATAAAAGATATACATGATAAAACTGAAGTTTTAACTAAATACAGAAAACAAAACCCGAATACATAATACAAAGACCAAAAAATACAAAAAATAAACACACCCGACTTAGTCCGGGCCTCAACGCAAAAAGTCATAAAAATGACGTCACATACGAAGTGGTGAAAAGGCACAAAAATTACGTCACATTTGAATTTTTGAAAGAGCACAAAACTGACGTCGCATTAGAAAAACTATATCTCAAAAATAAGATAAAATTAGGATTGATTTAAGATTATAATAGAACTAAATACTGATATTACATTTAAACACAATGCACATTGCAATACTTATAAATAGCAATACACTATATTATATATATATGTCCGGTTTGTTTTGAATCTTAAATTCAAACGTAAAACATCGTTCAGATTACGTTGAACAAACTCAAATCTAAAAAATGAAGGTGGTGATTAATTTTCTCTACCATAACACGTCAATATAATAGAAAAGACGTCAACAAATTTGACACAATCCGATGAGAACAATTGTAACATAATGCTATTACGAAGTCTCCCAAACAAAGCTCCCATAACTCGCCATTCCTATGGTGTCATTTTGGTCTTTTGTGGATAGTTGTCTCATTGGCAATCATACCACATCTTCTTTTTTATATTGATATGAAAACTTAATTTTTCTGTTTATGTAATTAAATTTGAATTGTGCCATGACCATCTTTCATTCACCTGATAATTATTCATTACTTATAAACAGTTATTTTTTTAGTCATATATGAAAGAAAATTCAGAAGCCTTTTCCAGGCACATGTTGCTATAGTCGTGATCTTCTTATTGTTTTTTTATGAATGTTTGCGTATACAACATTTTCACAGTTCAAGCAATGTTTGGCCTAATTTAATTTGTAAACAGTCAAAGCAGCTCGTAGAGTTTGAGAAAACATCGCTAAAAGATTTTTTTATAACTCAAGTAACAAAATTACTGGAAATATGTAGACGCAATCGACAAATATGTCAAAGAATGTTTTCCTAAATCATTAATATAACAGTGAACATATAAATCATGTTTAACGAATTATCAAAATTAAGATAATTATAAAAAGAAACACATGAATAATAGATAACAAAAGGCATCAGGTTTAAAATTCAATACGCCAAAACGCGCCTCATCCACATAAGACCTACCAGTGACGCCCAGATATAAAAAATCGAAACTCAATAAAAAGTACAAAGTTGTACAGCACAGAGGATCAAAAGTTGAAAAAGATTGTGCCAAATACGGCTAGGGTTTTCTGCTTGTGAACATCCTTATTATTAAGAACAATTTATGCTATTGCAAACAGCAAATTTTATCAAATTGATATAAAAGATATACATGATAAAACTGAAGTTTTAACTAAATACAGAAAACAAAACCCGAATACATAATACAAAGACCAAAAAATACAAAAAATAGACACACCCGACTTAGTCCGGGCCTCAACGCAAAAAGTCATAAAAATGACGTCACATACGAAGTGGTGAAAAGGCACAAAAATTACGTCACATTTGAATTTTTGAAAGAGCACAAAACTGACATCGCATTAGAAAAACTATATCTCAAAAATAAGATAAAATTAGGATTGATTTAAGATTATAATAGAACTAAATACTGATATTACATTTAAACACAATGCACATTGCAATACTTATAAATAGCAATACACTATATTATATATATATGTCCGGTTTGTTTTGAATCTTAACTTCAAACGTAAAACATCGTTCAGATTACGTTGAACAAACTCAAATCTAAAAAATGAAGGTGGTGATTAATTTTCTCTACCATAACACGTCAATATAATAGAAAAGACGTCAACAAATTTGACACAATCCGATGAGAACAATTGTAACATGATGCTATTACGAAGTCTCCCAAACAAAGCTCCCATAACTCGCCATTCCTATGGTCCCATCCATTTACAAGTATTCAAACAGGAGGGGGTGGTGGTGACCATCAGGGGCTTTGATTTGTTTTATTGTCCCATACAAGAATATATATGGTTTAGGGGTGGGAATCTAAACCATTTAAAAGTTTTTCATACATGTGGGGTGGGGTGACTCCCAAGGACTCTCCCTATATTTCATTGATGTGTTTTATTCTTCTGTACAAGAACATATATGGTTTAGGGGTGGGGATCTTGACCGTTAACAAGTTTTAAAACAAGAGGGGGTGGGTGACCCCCTAAAGACTTCCCTCTTATTTCATTTCATTTTTTTTATCGTCCCCTACAAGAATATTTATGATTTAGGGGTGGAGATCTGGACCGTTTAAAAGATAATAGCACATTCTCAAATTGAACAGGGTGGGGTGACTCCAGGGACTTATCTTGAATTTCATTTCATTAGTTTTATTGTCCCCTACAATAATATGTATGGTTAAGGGGTGGGGATCTAAACTGTTTACAAAATGATAGCATATTCTCAAATTGAAAGGGGTGGGGTGACCCCAAGGGACTTCCCTTTAACTTCGTTTAATTTGTTTTATTGTCCCATTCAAGAATATACATGGTTTAGAGGTGGGGATCTGGACCGTTTACAAGATAATAGCATATTCTCAAATCGAAGGGGGTGGGGATGATCCCCCAGTGACTCACCCTATATTTCATGCGATTTGTTTTATTTTCCTTTGATCATTTCTGAAGATTGCGTGTGTTTATCACTTACAGTTTTCAAGTTATATTCATTTGAAAATTTTAGAAAATAAAATCCCATAGGTTTCTATAGTAAACCCCTCCCTCCTGTCTGCCCCCCAAAATACCCCTTAATACACCCAAATGCACAAACGAAAGATTGATGGCACACCTAGACTTATTAGTCTAACATTCTATGAAACCCTAAGTAAATCTGACCAGCAGTTTTGGAGAAACGCTGCGGACAAGTTCATTTTTAAAAGTGGCGGAAGAAAAAGAAAAAGAAGAAGAAGAATGATAATAAAAATAATAAGAACTGAGCAAAAACAATAAGTCTCCAAACTTTGGTTGGGAGACTTCATTACAAATATAACATCAAATGAAATACATAAATTTGGGATAGATAAGTATCGTAACACGTCTTATAGTAATGCGAATTTACACTCAGCAAAACAGTCACAATCGAGAATAAGTCACGTTCGGTAATTAAAAGATTTGACGACGTAATGACAAACCACAATCTACCATGTGGTAAAAATGTCCTTAGCTAGTTTGGTCAAAGACACATCGTATGGATCAACTACATTTGTAATTCGTGATGGTGTCCATAAAATTTACGGAGTGTCAATTTTAATCTGTTCTCCTCATAACTTTGTTGAATCAGTTTCTGTGTAAGGAGCACACTTCTGTATATGAACTCCGTATAGTGTGAACAAGCACGAGAGAATAACGTATCAACTGTGATATGTAAACACAGAGGGTATGTTACTGCGATAATTGGAAGCTGAAGGCCACTAATTATATGGAATTAGTTATCAAAAGTACCAGGATTATAATTTAGTACACCAGACGTGCGTTTCGTCTTCATAAGACTCATCAAAGACGCTCATGTCCTCGCTTGCAACACGCCGGCATCAAGCTTACATATATTTACATGCATATTTAAAAATTTGTGAGGTGCCTTCAACAAAGTCGTATATAGTGTCATATTTCAAGAACATTCTTATATCTATGGATACCTAAAAAAAATGCTCCTTCTAAGTTGTTTCTTGAATGTGCCTTGTTCCTGATGAAATGCAATCGTGTTGAAGTTCAACTCAGAAAGTTTAAGGATAGAAGGGATGAAATATACATACATAATCTAGGTCACTCAAAAGAAATGCATGCACAATTAAAGAGAGTTATGTTATCTCTTTGAACATATTTAACTACAAACACCAGGAAACAAAATTTTAAATTCAAACAAGAAATCCATTATATATTCTAGTATGTAACCTACCGGCATATATTGCATCAGAAAACGCAGAATCATTATTCACGCGATCGTTAGACATTTTTTATAGCAACCTTTATCAGGAATTGATGACTTTTTTTTTGTAATTATAAGTATTATGCAAGAATTCAAAACAATGGAACCTTCTAACATCAAATGTCATTGTAAATCGTATATATTGTGTTCAATGCATATATATATGTCGGAAACTGTATCATAAATCAAACGTAAGATAGATTCACCTTGTATGGAAAATAATCCTGAATGTTCGGTAAATTTCAAGAAAGTGCTTTTAATGATCTGAATTCTGAATGCCTTTCAGTTTTTGGACGCCTTTAGGTAAATATAATATCAAGATATTAGTATTAGAAATGTTCTTTTTGAGGTATTTTTCTTGTTATTTTTGTTCAAGTAAGTTTGTCGTTATGTGCAACATGAGCAACACGACGGGTGTCACATGTAGATCAGGATCTGCTTACCCTTCCGGGGCACCTGATATCACCCTACAAACATATCCTGAAGATAACAGTAAGAATGTAAGAATGTATCAATCAAATGCGATTAAGACGGGTCTTTATTGAGTTTCGTCATAAACTGTATTCATAACAGTACCAAAAACAAATCTGCTAGTGCATGGGCACATAGGCATACCTACAACCTGTATTATCAAGGGGAAATTAACAGCTCTAATTATCTCAACACTTTCAATAAGTAAATCTAGCATTGGCGAAAAAGGTTTTAAATGAGTTGCAGCAAATATATCTGCATTCAAATCTACCAAACGACCTTTTAATTAAATAAAAAAAAACGTTGGTTTGATAAGATTGTGTGGAAGTTTTGTATAAAAAATTGAAAAGTCAAAACTGTCAATAAAATCAACAGGCCCACCCACGTAATTTATCTATTGTTATATTATAGTTCGTTTATGTGTGTGTTACATTTTAATGTTGTGTTTCTGTTGTGTCGTAGTTCTCCTTTTCTATTTGATGCGTTTCTCTCAGCTTAAGTTTGTGACCCGGATTTGTGTTGTTTTTTTTTTTTTCAATCGATTTATAAATTTCGAACAGCGGTATACTACTGTTGCTTTTATTTATCTAAGACGCACAGGGAAAGAATGTTAGATAAACTATTCATAAGTTATGTGTAGTAATTATGATTATGAAAAATAAACTTAAAGGTAAAAAACAATTTCTCTTTATAAATAGGGAAAAAAACTCGAAATCATTATTTTGTTCATTTTAATTAATCATATACTATACTAGAGATTACATCATTGCATGAAAAACGACACAATCATTTTAATGAAGCCATTATTCTATACTGATTGGGGCAACAATGACTTTTGTCTTGACATCAAATGTGTTTTTATTTCATTTTAGAGACACATTGTTACCAGTTATGTTGAAATGGCATTGTAAATCGTATATTTACATATTTACTGCATACAGTTCCGACATACTAAAACTAATTAAAAATAAATAAGGTTCATTCCATATAAAACATGTACTTAAAGGTAGTAATATTTCCGAGCAAGACCAAAACTATTAAAAAGAAATTCAGTTTTTCTCTAAATTAAATTAACAACTAAAATCAGAAAAATAATAAAGGAAAAGAATTGAAAATCCGTATTTTGCTTATTTTGATATATTAAATTAAATTGCAAATTTTAATGAAGTCATTATACATCGTTTGCTATACTAATTGGGGGTATATACGACAAATATTATGTAAAAATTTGAACACTGAACCCTTCGAACATCAAATGTCTGTGCTTTGTGATCTATTTCTATTTGACAAATATTAACAGATATCAACTTAATATGATTGTAAAACTTTTAATGATTCGAAATATAGATTTAAGATTTAAGATTGACTTAAAACATAAGATAGAAGAAGGGTGAAATATACCAGAAGAACAGTCAAACTGACTACGCCATGGCTTAAAATGTAAAAAGACAAACAGATAAATAATGGTACAAAAGAAATCACATAGAAAACTAAGAACTGGGCAACACGAACCCTTGTTCAAATTGTCTTCAAATCTTTTCAAATTGAAAAACATACTTAACGTTTAGATTTCAGAACAAGCTATAAGATATTCTTAAACGCAATTCCACGTTTCGGATATGGATTTTTGTAAAAACAATTTCCAGTTTAATCATCATTTATCGTCATCTGCAAGTATATCTTTAATGTATTCACTAGAAAGTTACACTTACTTGACTATATAGATTTATCTCATTCTTAATTTTACTATCTAAATCCACTTTTCCTCGATACACGAAATATTCAAACATGTATTTCATTCTATAAATATCCCGGTCAAGGAATTTGTTTTGTAAAAACAGTCGTCAACCAATCAAAACAGTGTGTCTCTCATACTTATATAATACCATTAAAAGTGTTATATGTTATAATATATCTGTTGTCAGGAGATTTTCCACCATGATAATATTATAGGATTAGATGGACATACTTTTATAATAAACAAAAAACACTTTTTGTCACACAATTTCCTTGATGTTTTTTTTTTTTTTTTTCTAATTTGAACGAATTTAATTCAATTGTCTCTAAAACAGTACAAAGAGCAAATTTTAGCAAGATTACAAAAACATTTGAGAGAGTTTGACTGTCCTTTTGGTATCGTTCGACCCTCTTTTGTAACATTTGACTGTCCCTTTGGTATCGTTCGCCCCTCTTTTGTAACATTTGACGCACTTAGATATCGTTACGTTTGTATATGATCCAGGTTTACCAAACGTAATTTAAGTAAGGCGCTTTTTAAAACAGACACAGGAAATAAGTAAAATGCTAGATTTTTTCAATTTGTTTATTTCTAAATATTAAATAATATAAAGAAATTGCTGTAGTTTAAACTGAAGTTTTGTACTATCAACTTTGGGTTTGACTTTAAACTCTAAAGCAAAGGAAAGAACATTACATAGAAATAGGCTTAGAATAACAAATATTAAATAAGATGAGGTTTTTTTTGGAAAAAATTAACAACGTTCCCTACCCTTATTGTACTAAATTCAGCTTTTGTGTAGAGTATAAATCATGTAATACCAAATAGCTATGCTTACCTTTTTACTTTTAAGTAAAATATTCTCAGGTGTATACCAGAGATGGCAAAATAACATTTTTTGGCATTAAGTTTTATCTTTTGAAAGCACAAAGGAAACAAAATCATGATATCTCTATCACTCATATACAAGTGACATCTTGGTAGAAACATCAAAGGTATCAACTCAGTGATCAGTTAATATTTGAAAAATTAAAAGGTCTCTATACAATATGTTAAGGTATAAATCTGCCTAGTCGAAAAAGAATAGATTTAAAAATTCCTTTATAAAACAAAATTGCCTTAATACTAAACAAATGAGGAAGTGACACAGGACAAAGGATCCTGAAATTCCCTAGCCATTCTATCACAAGACTTCAAAATTTCAATCTTTAATGGCTTGATTTAAAATACAAAAATAAGTAAGCAATGAACGTGGTTGCTAAATTTGATATATGTTTTTTTGTGCTTCTTTGTTAAATATTTGGTTTTTTTTTTGGTTTTTGTTCTGATTGATATTGTGCCACAGTGATGACTGATGTGCCCTTATTTTGACACTATCACCTATTATGTCTATTTTGTTGCTGGAGTTAGTGTTGTTGTTGTCCCCCTAAATGTGACATTTTGTTCACGCAACGTTGTCAATATAATGGAATTTGATGAGACTATCGTACAAGTGAGAGGTTTAGAGCTATTAAACCATGTTCAATCCACCATTTTTGACATTTGAGAATGCCTTACCAAGTCAGGAATATGACAGTTGTTGTCCATTTGTTTGATGTGTTTTTTTTTTCATTTGATTTTGCCATTTGATTAGGGAATTTCCGTTTTGAATTTTCCTCGGAGTGAAATATTTATGTGATTCTACTTTTTTCATATCTTTCTGTCACAGATATAAAGTAAAGTGCATTTTTATTAAGTTGTAATCAGCTTTTCAAACTAGGCCTGATGAATACTAACTAAAATCTGAATATAATTATTTTCTTTTTGATGTAAAATGAGAAACCTGTAGATTGCAATAAAATGACAGAATTACCATTTTTCAGTATTGTCTCTTTACAGTTATGCAGTTTATCTTCTATGAGAATATTTGAAGAGACAGTATGCAATATTTCAATTTTTCTGGAACCGACAAATTACATTAATTCGGACTTAATATTGCATGACCCGCTTCATGTGATAGAATATTAATGATATTTTGTGCGTTTATTCCATACATCAAAATATATCCTTTACTTAACACTATTTTATGTCATCATAATGTCTTTTCATAATTCATAGGAGAATTTGTCAAGGTGACCTCTGCCGATCCATTCTTAATTGTCTTTTCATATGTTTTAATGTGAAGGTCTTGACCACTATGCTAATAAAGAGATAAAGAAATAATATTCGTTTTATTCGGAAGCAATAGACTATCAATATTACAAATAACCAATTACATCAGTGAAATATGTATAATACATGTGAACAGTCAAACAATCATACAAGTAAGTATACCCATATAACAGCACAGCAGAGGATGATAAATTATAACACATATTAAACACTTATAAAGGCAAGGAATAAATACTTCCCTAAATTGTTACGTTCCTTTACATTATGAACAGATAGCAGTTGTATTGGTTTGAAATTCAAGTTTAAAATTCGAAGGTTTTCTCCAATAATATGGTTTGATAAATTTCTTTTTAAAGATCGTTATACTTTTCACATACTAAAACAATGTTATTCATCTTCAATTAATTTTTTATCACACATATTACGAAGTGATATACTATTACTAATCAATGAGGCAAATATCAAGAAAACACCAAGAACAATGATGTCGACCTCTGGATGTATTTTAAAAATATGCCGTTCATTGTGATAAATAACAATTCAAAAAGGAGCATATTAATTCTTTCAATGTATTTTAGCATTTTTCATTTAAAAATATACAATACCAAATTTCTTTCTTTTTTGGGGGAGGGGGAGGGGGGTTTGGGGTTATATATACATTACTGAATACATTCAATAAAATACTACTTCTCAATTATGATCATGAAACTCTACGAATTTCATTGTAGTTCATATAACTTGTTGTGTTAGATTAAACTAATAATTTAAACACAAATTACAAAATAAATCGTAAAAATTTGATTTTCACGTTATTTGCTAACAAAATAATAATTTTGATCCAAATTTTACACTGTTTAATTCGCAGATTCATCTTGAATTGTATATTTTAAAACGGAAAATTTTATGAGTCTCTGTATGCATTTTTGGGTTTTTGTTTTCAAAACTTTTACCGTCAAATTTATTGTAGTTCTTTAAGTAATGCTGAACCATTTTGCAAGATACTAAATGTTATGTGCAAATAAATTATGAATACGTTTTGATTATGAAATTAACTTTCTTCAAACGATTCTAAACAGATCCGTTACCATTTGATTAGTGAAATGTGCTCCTACTTACTTAGCTGAAAAAAATCTGCTGATCAAGGATCTGATCCCCGATGAACCGAATGAACAAGGATCATACACAAACAACGTAGAATCCGCATTTTGGAAATCTTATTTCAGCCATATAATGTAAAAGTCTCTAATACGCCAATAACAGGCGGAGATATCGACGGGACATTGCAACATAGTAAGGCGAACAAAAACAGACAACGCATGACAAAGAAAACCCCACAACGAGAGAAAATACGAAAAAATCATCAAGAATTGTTCAAAGAATAGTTCATTGTAGAAAGAAGTATTTTTATTTTATATTTTTGTTTTGTTTTAGATCACCAAAAATGTTTGTTGTATTTATTTTTAAAACGTTTTACTTTAACATGGTGGTCAATTATTACATTCTTGATATGTTCAATGACTATACATGTTCCTTTATTTTAACATATAAACAATTTTATTTTACAGCAATGAGTTACTATTATGTTGACGGTCAAATAAAACATTATCTAGATCTATAAACTTTTGCATTTCCAATTATTTTTATTTTTCATTTGTATTTAGCATGTTAGATTGCATTACGATTAAGTATCAAAGACTTGATTTCCCCACAAACATAAACTTTCGAGTTATGTCTTGAAAAGCATCATAAAGAGCCGACTTTTGTAACAGCTAAAACGACCATCGTCTACCAGAAGTTTTGAAATAAATCAGTAAAGTATAATACAAAATACCTCTTCATCAAAAATATCATGTAGCGAATATGTTTTGAAATCGGTATGGAGGATGCTTGTTTAATTTGAAAAGCAATTAGTATTGAAAATAAAATACCAACACTATATTGGCATTTAGCTGCAGACAACCAATTATTAATATGAAAAGATATATTATAACTTTGCCGTATCGCACTAATTAGTGATAATGGATGAATTTATGCCCAGTAGATATTGCTAGCATTTTGTATTGGATGTTATGTGAACTAAATACAAATTCTATCAACATCCCACATTAATAATCAAATAGTTAATCAGCCATGTGTCAATAAATACATAACGACATATTTAATTATTAAAAGGTTTTCGTGATGTATGATTTTAAATTATGATATAATATCAAAATGAGGGACGAAAGATACCAGAGGGACAGTCAAACTCATAGATTGAAAATTAGCTGACAACCCAATGGCTTAAAATAAAAAGACAAACAGACAAATAGTAGTACAGAAGACCCAACATAGATAAACTAAAGACTAGCCAACACGAACCCAGAAAAAAAACTTGGACTGATCTCAGGTGCTCCGGAAGGGTAAGCAGATCTTGCTCCAAATGATATTATCAGCACATTTAATTTAAATTTGCAGTACTTCTTCACCTTGCACGATATTGACGGTTCTGTTTTTGTTCTTTTTTTGCCTCCACGGGTTTTAAAATGCTTGTTTTAAACGTTTGGCCGCGTGTATTTTTAAAAGTGTTTATTCAAAAAATATGCGTGTGCGTTTTAGTATTTGAGGTCATATTTTTAACGCTAATTATAAAGCAACGGGAAATTGTCAAATCAAACAGAACATGGAAAAAGTAGTTCAAACTGTTAGTAATCAAAATGTTCTTCGATGTTTAAATACTTTGTAGCGTCTAGCAGTATTATAAATTGCAACGAAGAACATACCAATGTCATATATTTATTTGCGATGCTTTATTTTAGACAGATATACCGAGTTGGATTTTTAATGTGAAGACTCAACCTCAATGGATTTCTACCAACCACAGTTTGCCGTCCGACTCAAGGCTAAACCGTCCTAAATGTCAAGTATCAGGTAGAGAGGCATAAAATGCCTAATGTAAACAATTTGGATTGAAACTTTATAAATGGTTAACAGCACAAAACAACCAGATGAACTGTATAAGTAAAGACACGTGTGTGTTTAAAAATAAATTAAAAGTTGATTCATGTATCTGATAACTGTTTGTCAGAATGATTTTATAAACTACAACATGCTTTAGTACGATTTTTAAGCTGTAAACCATATTATTAGTACATGATTATAATGACCGCATGGTGTTGGTTCAATATTAAATGCAGATGTTAACAGTAGTTATCAATCTCCGAATATAGAAACATATTATCTCAGTTTGAAACTTTTGCGATTTCTTTTTTTGCAATATGTTTTGATTTTAACAATAAGTTTATTTTTCTTGTATTTTGTTTGTACACAAAGATCAGTCACCCAACCCACAGTTTTATTCAGTAGTGCAACGTCTTATATTTACACGAAATTCTTATAGCTACGTTTGGATTTATAACCTTAAAGCAATTATGTTGGGAAAGGGTAAATTATTACAAGTAGCGGGAGAGACAATTTAGTCAACTATCTAAATAGAAATCAACAGTAAACGGAAACATTTTTCCGAGTAAATTTAGAAGTTTGGAAAAACATAAACCTTCAATGCAGTATTAAATCTTCTATACTTTATTTAAAGCGAAAGTGAAAAAAGCAAGAACAATGAACTTTGAAAAGCATCTGTTCATATGATTCAAATGATGTGTCAGTCAGTTGGAGATGTTTTCTCTGTTAATGCGGTCACCAAATATGACAATTTATGACATCGCAAAGGATATTTTTTCAGATTCATATGTACTGATTTCTTAATTTTTATTATCGTAGTTTTCTAATAAATATTGAACAACTGGTATCATTCGAACGATAAATCTTATAATTCTTCTAAGTCGAATTCATTAATTAGTTTCCGTGCTTAAGATGGTATTGAAGCGCTGTTTGTTTATAGTGGTCCGTACAGTACAATCTGCTCAGATTTCATACAGAATATTCTCAGGAAGAATGATAGGAATATAGCATTATCCTCTACATTCACGTTCTGATATATTGATGATGTAATCTTACTATATAGCTAATTGTACCAAATTTTGCTGACTCTGTTGACTGCTTCCATCACTTCCAATATTAAACAAAAAGATACCTCAGATACAGTTAACTCTAAATTATACTTGACTTATTTCTAGAAATTGACAGCTGGGAAAAAATACGATATACGTAGTAAACTTTTCATTGGTATGTAGAAATATTCCAGCAAGAATACAAGAAGTTTATATTTCTCAGTTGATACAATATTCAACAGCTTGCCTTTCCTTTTATAATTTCTTTGATAAAAGAAGTATAGCTATAAAGGAAGAGTTCCAAGACAACAACAATCAAAACCAAGGAGTAAACAAAGACTCACAAAACCAAGGGACATTTACATCAACAGTAATAAATAAGAAATAAGAAACAACGCAAACTCCGCTAAAAATCGGGAGTGAAATCAGGTGATCCGGAAAGGTAAGCATTTCCTGCACCGTATACGGCATCCGTCGTGTTATTTCTTTGTTCAGTTCGGTAATGATGGAAGGTTATTATGGCTGAAGTTATCCAAGTTAAATAGGAAAAGTTATCAATATAAAGTTTTGCAGACGCTATATCGAGTTGATCAACCTTAAAGGTATATATGTGTAATAATTGGCAACGAGTATCTTTTATTTGTAATAGCCATAATAGATATCAAAGGTACCAGGATTATATTTTAATACGTCAGACGCGCGTTTCGTCTACATAAAACTCATCAGTGACGCTCAGATCAAAACTTAAAATGCCAAACAAGTAAAAAGTTGGAGAGCCTTAAGGACCAAAAATTCCCAAAAGTTGTGCCAAAAACGGCTAAGGAAATCTGTTCCTGGGATAAGAAAATCGTTAGTTTTTCAAAAAATTCAATGTTTTCTTTACTGGAAATTTATAAAAATGACCATACAATTGATATTTATGTCAACACCGAAGTGCTGACTACTGGGATGGTGATACCCTTGGGGACGAAACGTCCACCAGCAGTGGCATCGACCCAGTGGTGTAAATAGTTATCAAAGGTATCAGGTTTATAATTTAATACGCCAGACGTGCGTTTCGTCTAGATTAGACTCATCAGTGACGCTCAGATCAGATCTTAAAAAGCCAAACAAGTAAAAAGTTGAAAAGCATTAAGGACCGAAAATTCCAGAAGGTGGTGCCAAATACGGCTAAGTAAATCTACTCCTGAGATAAGAAAATCCTTAGATTTTCGAAAAATTCAATGTTTTGTTAACCGGCATTTTAACTAGAAAATGACCATAATCCCGTCGTTTTTGTGATTGTGACATCAACTTATGAGACTTATCACCAGATTTTAAATCGCAGGGTCAACACTACGGATAACACATGTGGATTAAAAACTGATTACACATATGGAGCACCTAAGTTAATTCCCTTGGCTTTTTAGTATTATGTATCGTGTTTGTGAATCTGTTTGTTTTTTCTTCGTTTATCGTTTGTTGACATGATGTGTCAGTTTTTCTTTGACCTATGAGTTTTGAAATGTCGCTTTGGTATAATCTGCATTTATTGCATTTATTGCTTTTTCTACCCCTCTGTCACCATCTCCCCACAATTGCAACTACATGAGTGAAAGTTTTAAAGTTTCAAAATTAGCCATTAAACATATTCAATTTCGGTTTCAGTATATGGTTTATTGATCCAATGAAGATATTATTTTATAATTAACAAATACTAATGAATTGTGCATACTGATCCATATTCTGTGTCTGTTTACTTTTGTAGATAATATCATTATCATTTCTCTATCTTACAAACCCTAGTAAACCAATAATAAAAGAGTAACCATTAAATTATTAAGTCATTTTCAATTTTTGTCCATTTTCAGACAAATCCACTGCGATATATTTACTACTGCTCAGACATTATGCTTGCAGTAAAACAAGATCTGTCAGACTATCTTTAGAATGTGAAATAGCTGCTTTAACACATCAACATCATACTAAATTGTCTGAAATGCTACTGAAGAGACTACAAGCGAACTGTTTCGAAAGTATTGAATTAACGGCAGTGGATTAAACTAAAAATAAAATAAAAAGCTAAACAATACTTTATAATTCATTATTCGGACTTATTCATTTCCTATTAAGATCAAAATTGCCATGTCTTGGACGACAATTCATTTACTAATGAAACATGTTGTATTTGACAAGTAAGGTTTGACGTTGAAATTAGGTAAGACAATAAAACCTCATTTTGTTAACGTCATATAAAATTACATCTTTGTTTGACAATGCCGGAAGAATTTGTCTGTCATCTGCATCATAGGAAGCTGAAAACGTAATTGGTAATTACATTGTGTTAATGAGATGCAACAGAGCTATCACACTTCCATCAACGAGATATCAAATATAACCGGAAGAATACAGCATGTTAATCCTTTCTCTTTTCCGTAGGGTTCTCATATCCAAAACCCCATTTTATACGTTTCAATGTTAAATATTTAGATAAAAGTAGCACATGATCTTTTTATGAATAGCGCACTAAGTAAAACCTATACCCGTCTGTAATGCATATTTCATAGCAAATATAATATATACTCACAGAACACCGCAACAAAAAACAAACCTGAAACCATAGCTTCCATACAGAGTAATCTTTAATGTATATTTGGTTGATTTAAACAGATAAATCATGTGTTATTTCAACAAGCTGGGGAAAAAAGTAATAACTTAAGATAAAATGTAGGTAAATTTGTAAGATTTTTAAGTGACTTATGAGAATCAAGTTTCACTTTAAATATTAAATTATTTTCCCCAAACTCCCTAAAATAAAAGGTATGTATGATTTTCATGTTAGCACTAGTTTCATCAGTTAATCTTTTAACCCAATCTATTTTGATAGCCTCAATGTATGCATCAATATCTGTCATTTTTAATCCCCCTTCAATATAATCTTTTCTTAACACTGAGCGTTTAACTTTCTCGCTACCACCCTCCCATAAAAAATTAAATGAGATTTTTTTTAATTGACTTATAATTTCACTGCTTAGATTTATCAATGAAGCAACATATGTTATATTGGGAATAATTAGTGTTTTAATTTTAGTAATTTTTCCAATCATACTCATTTTTTTTTCTTCCAATCATTTAGTATTCTTTCTGATTTTTCAAACTATTTGTCTATATTTAGTGTTTACATTCTTTTTTGTTAAGGCCGAAATAAATACCAAGACTTTTCAATTTATCTTTCCAATTGATACTTTCAAATTCATCTTTGCAGTGTTTTAGTTTACCTAGCCATATACCTTCTGTTTTGTTTCTATTGAGCTTTAGTCCCGAAAAAGATCCAAAAGTTTCTATTAAATTAAGTGCATGTTTTATTTCATCTTTAGATTTAAAAAAAGAGAGTTGTATCGTCTGCTAGCTGTGAGATTTTTAGGATATGCGGTTTTTATATCAACTTTTATTTGTATCCCTTTCAGATCATTATTATATCTTATTCTTCAAGCCAGTATTTCAACAGATAAAACAAACAATTACGAACATAAAGGCAATCCTGTTCTAATTTCCTGTTGAGTCCCAAAGGTTTCAGAAATCCAACCGTTATTTAAAATACATCCTTTCATATCATAATATGGTGTTTAGACCCACTTTTAAAAAGACTAATTACATCCGAATTGTTTTAATGATGCCAGCATGAAGTCCCATTCGAGTGAGTCGAACGCTTAAGAAAAGTCAATAAATAGTATAGCTCCATCAATATCAAAGTTTTCAGCATAATCTATAATATCTTGAATTTGGCGTACGTAGAATCCTGTATATCGATTTTTAACGTAGCCATTTTGATCTCTGTGTATAATAAGGGGTAAAAAAAAATTTACGTATTTGTGCTTAGGTATATGATATAACTTTTACATCAGTATTCAACAAAGTAATTGGACGGTATTTATCTAAGGACAAAGGGTAATTGTTTTTAAAAATCAATGATATTATCCAAAGATTTTGGGTGTCAGATAAAGTTTCGTTATCATAACATGTGTTAGAAACATTCAATACAATATGCTTTAATTTAGGCCAAATTATTGATAAAACCATCTTTGCCTGAAGTTTTGTTTAGTTTCATATTATAAATAGAACTCTAATAAGTGTAATTTACCATCCACTTGTTTGCTTTTACAAGGATTTAAAGAGTAATCTATGGGGTATTTTCTAAGCATGTCTTTAAAATTCCAGTAACAGGACTTTTTTTATTCAGAGATTTAGAATACTCTTTATTTACATTTAAAATTTCACTTTCATCAACAGTAACCTCACCGTATTTTGTCATTAATGTATTAATGGATTTTTAAGCCTGTCTAATTTTTTTTCTAGGGATAAAAAATACAAAGTATGTTTTTCCCCTTCCTCTACCAATTTTATTCTTGATCTAACTTGGGCTCCTTGGGATTTAAAAGAGTATATCGCTTTTATTTCTTTTTCTAAATTGTTAGTTGATTAAAAATTTTATTATGTTTTCTATCAGGTAATTTGTCTAATCTTTCATTTACAAGATTTAGTTTATTTTCCATTACTGAAATTTTTTTTTTATCTTTCTTTGACTTTAGATTTACAACATTGGATAGTAGACTCTCTACTGTTTGTCAGTTTTGAGCAGGTCCCCCTGATTTAGGACATTTGTAAGATTAACATTGTGCTCATATTTTTCAATTAACTTATTTATTAGTTTACTTATTCAATTACAAATTTTAAAACACCATTTTATTGGGATTTATCAGTTTAAGAACGTTAACTATAACTATCATGAGACATATTGATTCAATGAAGAAACCCGACAATACAACTTGTCTGGAATGTACGTATCGTAATGGACATGTCGGTATAACAATTGATTATTGTCTAAGGTTAAATTATTTATTAAAAGCCTAATAACTGCAAGCCAAAAAAAGAAAACTATTACAATATGACAGATAAGAAAATTCCATAAAAGTACAAGGGTAATAATTCTTCTTTTCAAATTTCCTAGTCGCATATGATGGCAGTAATTTCAACAAATTGATACAAGACATTTAAAATACATAAAAGTGGGGGAGTTTAGTATGCCGTCTGGAAGCCAAAAGACATGTTTTCGTTTAGCTTTGCTTGATTTATGTATCAAATATAGTATTGGGGACATCCAAAGACATAAGAAACGAACAGCAAAGTCTATACATAACAAGAACTTCTGGTTGTTTCTTAATCAAACGCCAACGAAATGCCATCTTGACATTTTATTTATATCTTTTTGGTTTCTTAGTAGGCATCTAATGCTGTCTCAAAATAATTTAACAAAGAAAATCACCATATTTTAACAACAAATCCAACAGTTATACATGTAATATTGAGGTTAGTCACAATTGTTTACGAGTCGTGGACTCCTATATTTTTTGTCACATTTGACGGTTTTGTCTTCTTCATGAATGTTGACTGTCGTATATTCAAATTAAATACCAGTGCAACGTCAAGTTCGTCGTTCTTTGCTGAGTTTCATTTGGCCTACAGCAAGTATCCCTGGGGTTCATAGAATTAAGAAGCAGTGGATTTAGCTGTATGTCTTGTCGTATATTTAATAAGTAAACGTCGTAATTACCAACTAAGAAGCAGCGCAGATAGCTGTAAGCCTAGCATTTATTTTCATTGTAGAATTTAGGATATTCCCGTTTGGTCCGTACTAAATACAAGAAAGAATGATATTTTAGTAGCCCCGTATGAAAATTATATAGTTGTTAAACAGTGTACTTGTATGGAAATGTTTCAGCTGTACAAGAAGTATCATTTTTGTCATGGATTTTTTATTCACTTTTTATATTTAAAGTTTATCAGTTGGTTTGTATTTGTTTGTTTTAAAACCAGACCTAACAGGTCATGAGCAGACGTTACGATATAGCTGATAAAAGTTCAAATTTTGAAATTCATATACCCATGTCTAATTAACTACGTTAGATTTGAGCATTCGTGGCAAAGGTAATCATCAATTTGTTGGCCTACAACTCGTAAGTTTGGAACACTAATTAAAACTTCCATCGAAATAGAGAATGAAATAATTTAAAATTGACAAGGAAGCATTTCCTGCTGAACTTACAATAGTTCTGTGTTTAAAGCAGACAATAAGTCATATACTACAAGGGTTCACATAAAAAAACAAATAGCGGAGAGATTTGTGTAAATGTATTTATGAATAATTGTAGCACACACAGCTGATCACCTATAACTTATTTGTGAAGGCGTTCTAACTTTATATTCATGATATTGTTTCAATGCATAATTTAAGCTTATGTTACACTGATTTATAATACGAAGTAATATCTGCTTAAAGTAACATACAAAGTACATCAGAGAATTTCAACGAACGTAATTCCCCAACTCAGAAGTTAAGTAACAATGTATTGTAAGAAGGATAAAATAGATGTAATTTGTCATTTTTTGACATAAGGATTGTTTTAAACTTAAACACTAGTGTTTTTTATACTTTTTATTACTTGGTGAAGTCGTTTGTCTGGAAACCAAAAATTAAATTATACCTTACTGGTCGCACGTACATGAACAGCCGCCATTTAAAAGATCAGAAGATTATTTGAATATTCCAGCATCTTTAATGTCTTCGGTTTGAATTTTATTCTACGTTAACGTTAAGTAAAAGATAAAACGTACCAGATTGAACTATATATTTCTTCATTTTGTGTACATGTTTATTTCATAACTCTATAAAAGACATGATATCTTGACAGTTTTTTTTATTGATGTTCCTATGGAAATTAGTTATCATAGGTACCAGGCTTACATGAATATGCGTATGTTTCGTCTACAAAGGACTCACCAGTGACACTCAGATCAATATAGTTAGAAGGCCAAACAAGTGCATGTGCTAAACTGAAGAGCATTGTGGACAAAAAAATCCTGTGACAAATATATACGTCTAAGGTAATTTATGCTTAGGATATGAAAATACTTAGTATTTCGAATAATTCATACTTTTTCAAACAGTAAATTTACAAAACTTACATATAATTGAGATGCATGTCAACACCGAAGTGTTGACTACTAGGTAAGTGATACCAACGGGGACGAAACGTCCTCCAGCAGTGGTATCAACCCAGTGGTTCAAAAATTTATCAAAAGTACCAGGCTCCAGTCGCGCGCTTCAACAAAATCATCATAGATACCAGGATTAAGATTTCATATTTACACCAGACGCGCGTTTTGTCTAAGAAAGATTCATCAGTGACGCTCGAATCAAAGTTAAACAATCAGAATTGGATGTATCACTGAGTTTGTACCTATATGTGGAACACAAAGGGGGCACATGTGGTGCAAAATTTGACCACCGTTCCTAATCACTTGTTCACTAGTCTTTATTTTCAATGTTTTGGTTTTTCGGGGCTGTTTTTGCGGCCTTGACATGGTCAGTTCGTTTTCGACATGTTATCGTAACTACCCCTTTGGTATCTTTCACATCTCTTTTAACAGTTAAGTAGACATCTAACGGTTTTGTGTTGCTCTTGCTTTCGTTTTGTTTTTTGTTGTTCGTTGTGCATTTAAATTTTCACATTTCTATGTCGTTTTATACTTGTTACAGTCTTTTAAATTCTTTTTCGTTACATTTTAGACCTATAGGTTTTGTTCTGATTATTATTAAAAAAATTTTCTTCCGCCAACTTTTGTTTCCCTTTGCTGTTGTATTGTATATGATATGAAACAGTTAATACGCTTTTGAAACTGACACCGCATAACCAAAATCTTTTCCATGTAAGAGTTATCTCCATGAACACTGTTTTTCTTGTTATTACTTATATGTCGCAACCGTATAAGAAACCGACAAATTAATTTTACCAAATTGCTCGTTATATCCTCAGGATGATTTGATTTATTTTGACAGAAGCTATGCGGAGACTCCATATGAGAGTTGTCCTTATGTAAATGATATAAGTGATATGCATTTCTAACTGGTAAACCATAAGTGATAGAGACCTACGGTCTTTTGATTTAAGATCCTTGGTTCAAAAAGATAAACATTAGGTCAAGGTCAAAGGTAAAGGTCATATTCTAAATTTTGATTTTGTTTTTTTTTTACTCATCTTCATTAACTATATAAGATATCGACAAATTATTTTTACTAAATTGTTAGTTGCGATATATCGTAACTTAATAATTTTAGTTGAAAGGTTGCGGAGACGAGGAGTTTTCATTCCTATCATATCTAAAATTATGCTTAAAGTGATATAACTTATTAACCATACATATTAGAAACCTAGGGTCTTCTGATTTGAGATCCTCAGTTTGTGACCTTGAAATTTAGGTCAAGGTCATAGGTTAATTTGACGTTCTAGATTTTGACCTTTGCTTTTAATTCATATCTATACATCATAAAGCCATATGAACTGACATTTTAGACTGATTTTTCAATATTTTAATATCAAAAAAAGATATTAACTGGTGGAAAGACCTTTAATTGTTCTCTGAACAATTGGTTTTTAATTATATCCTGATTATATGTTTTAAAAAAAAATGCATTGCTATTCAATAGACAATCTTTCTGAATATATCATTCAAGTCAATGAAAATTGTTGAAAAAAAACCACTTTTCTGCGATACAAATGTTATTACAAATGGAAAAGAAACATGACCCACTTTTCTATAAACTAAGTTGGTACAATAAATTACTTACAATGTGTCTTTTATTTGTCATACACCGTTGTCAGATGGATAAAATTCATTTGTTTTTTTCTTCATGTAGTTAAGTAGTATTTTTATTGTGTATGGATAATAATTTTTAAAAGGTTTATATCTAAATAATTAGTCAGTTTTATTTCACATTGTAAATGAGCCGTAGGGCGTATTTAAACCTTAACGCATTAGAAAGTAATATCCAACTGTAGTGTGGTCGGTAACATAGGATACTAAATTTTGCAAATCTTAATAATAAAAAAAACGGTATATAAGTCAGATAATGCACATTTCAAGAGTTTCTTTTGTCGTAGAACACACCTCGGGGTGTTATACAACAAGAAAAACCTTAAAATATGCAATAGCTGTAACATAACTCAGAAACGAAAAAAATATATAAATTATTTTTTATCGGAAGGGAGCTCACGTGTATCGATTTGAATTAAATTAACAAAGTTTCATTCGGTTAAAGCTTTTTTAGAGTTATTTTCCAAAATGTTTGTCAAGTAGACAGATGGAAGGACAGACAGACGGACGAACACAGATATACAATAATACATCGTGTAAACGTGTATACAAAATGAAGTTTTACAAATGCATGTATAAAAATTCACTTACATTATAACTTGCACTTTTGATTTAGAATCACCAGGGATTTAACTTTATCCTGACTCATAATAAATTGTACACTTATTAACCCACAGTTTTGTAATTAGATAGCGATATTTGTTTGAAGGAAATAATTTGTATAACTGTACTGTTAAATAAAATGTATCCAATAAATTCACACTTGACGTTTTTTTTTTAAATCTAAATTTTATAAAATTGATCGTTGTTCTTATCTTTAAATCTTCATATCTTTACATTTATTTCTCATGGGAAGTTTATTAATACGATTTTGATTAATGAGATGACTTTGGTATTCATATCTTTTAGAAGTGTTCCTTTAAGCGATTTTTTAATTCATTACCAACATCTTATTGAGTATATATTCCTATGATGGCTAAGATATCATTAAGTAACGTCTTAGATCATTATTAGAACTAAAAAGATTAAAACTGAGATACAGAAACATTTTACTTAAAACTTTTAAAAAATTCAAATATCATTTAAAGGATTTATTGTTGAAGTATGATCATTTAAGGAAATTATTGCATTTGCATTCCCGTCCGGTAGTAAAGCAAACAATTGATAATACTCAGCTACTTGGCACTGTGAAAATGCAGTATGTTTTGTATGGACACGAACATATTACACTTTTAACAGTGTTACAATTTCTCGATGGAGGACTTAATTGAAAAACATGAATGATAATGGTAGCATATTATTATGGTTTTATAAATATAAAGGAAAAATGTACATATAAATGTCAGTTAAAGATACTATCAAAAAATGGTGATAATTTCAGAGCGCAGGATCAAGTGTTTCAGTCATCAGATCCATTGATATTCTATACGATCTTTAATTTACCAAAAGGAAGCAAAGTACACAAAAAGTGATATAAAGAAAATACTTAAAACTGTTGCTATCCCTGTACGAAGACATAGTAAGTAGAGGCTTACTTTATAATGACTTTGAATTTGTTTGTGCTGAAAATTCCCTGATCCCAATATTTCATATAAATAAGTAGGTGCACCCTATTAAAGCACACTTGACTTTGTTAGGTTATATATATGATGCCATGTATTTCGAACCACTACCTTCCTATTTTCGACCCTTGTTACTTCATAGTTCATTTATCAGTTCAATTAAACCTCAGTATGGGCATAAGTGAACTTTTAACGTTTACAGTTATATTGGTCAGTCCAATGCCATTGTAATATTTGTTGGGCAATATTGTTGATAACAGTAAACTTTGTAAACAAATGTTCGGTCATGGCACTGGACAGGGCAGTACAACTAAAGTTGTCGTTTTTTTTTATTTATACCAGTCATAATGAGCGAGTTATTGTAATAATCATACGTACATTTCTTTACGTCCCATTCGTGTTTTGTTCTTCAGAAGACTCATCAGGACGGTCGAATTGAAAAAGTTAAAAAGGCCAAATAAATAACGAAGTTCATGAACACTGTGGACCCCAAATTCAGAAAAATGTTCTGCTAAATATAACTAAGGTGATCTATTGTTGAGGTAGAAAATCCTAAACCTTTCGAACAATCAAAATAATTCAAAGCTGTGTTTTTCTAAATATAAATATAACAATTGTATTTCATGTCAACATAGAAGTGATGACTACCGAAGTGGTGATACTCTCTTGAAGGAAACGTCAACCAACATTGATAATACCCAGTAGTTGTACAAAACCTTATTGCCTAGCATGCTCATTGTTTTATTAGCTAGGTGCTATTTTCGTCTGCATATTACTATTTGACGCTCGAGTCCAAGAAACGAAAAGCTCACATAAATCATGCGTTAACGATACAAACCCACCATGACTTTTGCCCAACTATAAAGAAATCAATCAATTCGGTCATGACTAATCATTCACTTTTCCGGGACAAGTTGGCTCGAAACAATATTGTAAATACGATGTACAAAATTTACATTTCTTTTATGACAATCATCGACACAGTATTACAATCATCTAACACATGTCTTTGTCGCTTTAACTAATGTTATTCCAGCAGACATAATATTTCCATTGTTAAGTTTCAGATTGTATGAATCGAGTACAACGACAATAAAACCTCTCGACTTGCAGGAGCTGATCACAAACACTGACAAAAAACGATGTAATTTCTTTCAGGACACTCGATATATTTCCAGGAAATGAGTTAAAATTGGCGAGGATTAATAACATAACTAGTAATTTGTCAAAGTCTACAAAAAAAGTTGTCATGATAACATAATATCCTGATAAATGGTGTTATGTCCTCCTTAGCCATACAAATATTAATTCGAAAATAACAGTCCATATAGGTCTATCACAGACGCTATTTTCATACATCAGTTTATCCGTTATTTTACTGAACACAAATTGGCACAAACTTAGACGCCTGGTATCTTTGATGAGTTCATTTGATAGGATGTCCAATTCGGAAAAATATAAAGGAAAAAGTATTTTCATATATGTTTGATTCCAATGCAAATGAATTGCAGAGTTGAACGATTTTGATTTCTTTGTTGTGTATTCTTTTATTCTTAACTCGCTTTGGACGGATTATTTTTCCCTTTATAATACCCTTTTGACACAATATCAATAATTTTGATATTGTATTTTTGTTTATTTTGCATGTTCGTCTTTAGAGATGAATTCATTTTGAAAAAAGTAGCTCTCTTTTCTCCCAAACTAATGTATACCAAACAATCCACAAAAATACCAGGCGTTTTAAACATCAGTACTTAAAAAGAACAATGTTATTTGTTAATTGTAAAATAAAGGATCAAATAGGCAATCAAGTTATAAATATAGTTCTCATGAATTTGAGGGGACTTACGTCACCACGTACAAACTATTTGACAGTTTACTTGCAAAACTACTCAATTGTTATGTTAATAAAAACGGTCATGTTTTAACTTTTGTGATAATATTGCAAGGTATCTTCGGCCTAGGGTATCACCAAAGAGACATTTAATGTCGAAATGTGCATCTATTGCAGTAAGTATGGTACCGTTCATATCATTATAATGTGAGTAATACTCTACTCTATTGTCGTAGATAATATGTAACAAATCAAGCATAATCATGAGGGATTTATATTGTTTTAAAACTTACAGGAAACTAATAATCAACTATAGTCTAAACTATAGATCACGGTAATGCCTTCAACAATGAGCCAATACATACTGCATAGTCTGCAATAAAAGGTCCCAAAATGACAAATGTAAAACAATTCAAACGAGATAATAATGGCTTTATTTATTTATAAATAATGAAACAAAAAATATGTAACACAGCAACATTTCACAACCACCCAATTACAGGTTCTTGACTTAGAACAATGCACATACAGAATGTGACGGGGTTAAACATGTTAGTTGGGTCCCACCCCTCCCCTTACAGTAGACATTGGCGTAACAGTACAGCATAAGAACAAATAAAAATCGGTTAAAAATGGTTTAAATTATCAGATAGATCGATACAAATAGAAACAGATCTAACAACAGCACAGAGTGGACATGGCCGGGTACTTGTACATCCCAAAATATAACAGACACTTATTACAGATCTGAGAGTACTCGCAGTTGCTGAAAGCTATTTCAAATCCAATAATATCCAAATAAAAAATCAGCATCTAAGACGGATTTATAGAACGAATAGATTTATATATCTTTCCCAAGCGTTTTTATTACAATAATGAAATGAGATATATTTGCATTTCATATTGTTGATCCAAAGAAGGTGTGCTTAAAAATTCAATTACTTTCTAATGAATGATTTCAAACTTAAAAAGTTATTCCCAGTAACATAAACTGACATTAGGAGAAATAATCTGAATTACCTGAACGGAATGATAGTGTTAATAGTAAAATAAAATCATAAATAATTCTGATAATGAATAAGATATGTTGCATCATATCTGATTTCATCCACAAATTCATTATGTATACAAAAGGAGATAACTCAATTTTGATAAAAGTTTTAGGTTTGAAGTTAGTTTTAGTTCTGTTTGGTTGTATTGCCTCTTCGACCTTTGAATCTATTAGCTTATAGATGTTCACATATTATATTATTCATTGTGCTCCACTGAAGAGACATTGGTTGTCTATATATATATATATGCATCTGGTGCAGTAACTTTGATACCGTTTATGTTATTGCAGATCAGGTGGCGGTACCATGCATAACAATATTTATAAAAATAAGAAGATATATGACCTACGACAATAAACACCAGCATTAATCAAGGACACATTTGACATCATAATAATGTTTCTATGATCCTAGCGTGCTCCAAAACTAAGTTGTGGACAACAAGTAGATATTTACAAATTTTACCATATGAAGAGCAAATTGGAAACCCCTAAAACATTGTTGAAAGACAAGGTTTTTATCAGTATCTATAATTGTGTTTTTTATCATTAGGAACCAAATTCACACAATTTAAACATGTCAGTAAAACAAAAGTCTATTGCAATTATTTCAATAAATAATTAAAAGAGACAGTATGCATTTGAAATAAAATTGTTTACCGACGTAAACAAACTATTGAAAGTTGGCCTTGAGGATAGATACTGAATTGTATATGTCTGTATATGAATATTATTTTGTTTCATAAATCGATTAAGCAATATCAAATCCAGGTTGCAATCTAAAGGCGAGGAAAACAACGGAACAACAGAAACAATGAACTGCAACAAAAATTTATAACAACTGTCATCTTTCTGACATGGTACAGGACATGTTAAGAAACATAAAGTGGGTTTTATTACTAACCAAACCTCCCGCTAATATGGCAAAATTACATATCTGGAATACAGTACAAATAAACGTACGAACATCCGGGTGAAAAATGTTGCCTTAGTTGTAACCTCTCTCCTTCCTTTTTTCCCACTCTATTCGGTCCTGCCTTTTTTATGAGTTTATCCTGACATGAGTTTTGTACATAAATTGTTATCCTCCCTTTTTTAACTCAAAACTTATGTCCTTCCTTTTTCAAATTTCATCTTACCCCCATACAAAATTAAAAAGTAGCTCCGTAGGACGATACTAGGTAAACGATTAGAAATACGCCGATGAGCAGACACAACCGCAACAGGTACATGACCAAGCAGGACAAAAGATGAAATAAAAACGGAAAAAACACTTAACCAAAAGTAGAACAGCAATCCAGGATTTAAGTCAGAAAACCAGGTAGGACATGCAATTTGCTCTGTACTACATGTTATTGTACCCGTTGTTTTTGGTCAATATATATTAAATCTTTTTGTTATTATGTACAAAATGATAAAGTGTCAGCAAGCACTTTCCTTGTGATAGTTTACATTTTCCATAAATATATGTCGATATAAACACAAATTTACCTGACACTTTGTAAAACACTTTTTTAAAAGACTATCATGTCGGTTACTGACCTATTTTTAACAAAATTGTCAAGAATGTAAGAATCAGCTACAATTGAATGTTTTGTGGTCAGTTAATCTATGCAGGGCAATAACTTCATGTAGTGACCAAACACCCAGTGAACAGGTTTTTAATTTGTTTATAATTTATATATAATATGCTTTTACGAAGAAGATGCATTTAAAAATCCTAGTCAATCTATTAGTATTATTATACTTGTACATCCAAATTTATGCAAAGCCAAGATACATCCTTGTTATTATTTCATTACATTGAAACAGTGACTTACAGATTCTTTTCTGAGGACCGGTACCTACGGTTTATTGTTTGGTTAAACAGAACTGCCTCTTTCACAACTTACATAGGCAAGTGGTGTTGCAGTTTTATTTTTCATTGTGGAATTATTTTTTCGATACATTGATAAATTGATACACATTATGCAAATGATATAGACATCAGAATGTTAAGAGTCAGAAAAATGTATGTTCACATATAAGATGGCACTTATCTTCTACTTCAATTGTGTACCAAAATCTATAACAAAAATACCGAACTCCAAAAAAAATTCAAAGAAGGGAAGTTCTAAAAATTATTATTTTAAGAGACTGTCATACAAGTGAGAGATTGAGCAAGCTATTTAACCAGATTCGATTTTCAATTTTCTATAAAAGAAAATGCCTGTACTAAGTAATGAATATGACAATTGTTATCCATTTATTTGATGGGTTTGAGCTTTCCATTTTGCAATTTGATTATGAACGTTACGTTGTAAACTTTCCTCGGAGTTCGGCAGTTTTGTAATTTTACTTTTAACGAAACAATTGAAAACCGTTAATTTGTTAAAGACATTTTGTGGATTAAACCTGATTTTATATAAATAAAGAAGGGTGTGGTATGAGTGCCCATAAGACAACTCTCCATCCAAGTCACAATCATAAAAGTGAACCATAAAAGGTCAAGGTCTTCAATACGGTGACCTGGCTCACGCCAAACAGCAAGCTATAAGGGTCCAAAACATTACTAGTTTAAAACCATTTAAAACCCGGAAAAACCAATGGTCTAATCTATATGAAAAACAAGAACAAGAAACACTTATGAACCACATAAACAAACGACAACTACTGAACATCAGATTCAAACAATTGCAGCGGGATTAAACGTTTTAATGTTACCAAACCTTGAAATTCTCTCTTATCTGAAACAATATATTTAGATAAACCTCCATCTTGTATACATCAGATTTTGTATAAAACTGTAAGAAGAAAACAAAAAACTATGTTTACTATTAAAATAAAGAGAACAGTATTATACCGCTATTCGAAAGTCAAAAATCGATTGAGAAAAAAAAACATATATGGGTTACAAACTAATCTGATAGAAATACATCAAATATATAGGAAAAAAACGAAACAACAGAAACACTCAAGTGCAACAATCAACCAAACGACACTGCACTACATATAGAAACGAACTATAAGCTATTTTCCTGACTTGGTCATACACCCTTGAGTATAATGAACATAGTTTAAACACATATTGTCTGATAACTCACCCACATCATCCAAAGCCTGTAGTCTCACAGTTACATTTGGTACAATCAGAAGCATAGTCAGATCATGTGTCAAATTGTGTTATCAATATCTTATCGTTGTTATTTGTGTTAGTAACTTCTAAGAAATGTCGACTATTCCCACTAATTATCATATGATTTGAAAATAAATCCTGCGATGATCATAATAAGACAAGGAGATTAAAATAAATTTGATTCACCAAGAAAAAATACAAAAGCCATAACAACGTTAACAACGTTAACAATGAAGGACATTTAAATAAGGAAGGCAAAGGACAAGGTCCACTATAGGCCAAATATGGCCTTAAACTTCAACTTCATCATTAATTTTCAAAACTGCTATAGTTTTGTTTTTCAAAGGATCTATTTCAAAAGACTAACTTATTTTTTAACATTAGCCTCTTCACAGGAGTACATTCCTATCTTAAAAAACACAGCACATTTTGGATACATTGTTAAAATACCATGTTTGAGCATTGTTTGGAACATAAAAGCTTAAATAAAGTTATTTTGAATTAATAGTATTATCACAACTATTTCTGTTTGAAATTTATAGTATTTTGGCCTGATAAAAAACCCATCAATTTCTAATGGCCAGTTTAATCCGTTCTGGAACCAATTCCTTTTCTATTATTTCTTCTAGAATAGCACCAAGATAAGAATGGTATTCGGAATATTTTCAAGATTTCAAAACTCTGTACCGACATGTAACCTGAAATTCGTAAAATACCTGAATTACAAGAGCTTGTCTCTATAATATTTCTGACCGTGCAAGGGCTGTATAGCCAGTTAAGGTCGATAAAAACTTCCATTTGTTGTCTCTATAATATACCAATATAGTAAGGATTTATATCATAGCAGTACACTTTTTATTGCATCAGATGAATAAACTGCCGAATTGTTAATTGTTTCCAGGCGTATGCAGTTCTTAAACAAAATATAAAAGATATGTCTGTTTCATGTTTTATCGTTTACAAGTCTAACCAAAATGCTCAAAGTTATTTAGTGTTAATAGTTATATCACAACTATTTGTATTTGAAATGTATAGTATTTTGGCCTGATTAAAAAGAAAAACATCATTTCTTTAAGGCCAGTTTAAACCCTTCGGGAACCTTCTCCTATTTCGTTGTTTCTATTAAAATACATGTACATTTGTAGCACCAATATTAGATAGTATTACAAAACATTTTTAAGATTTTAAAACTTTGTACCTTCATGTAACTGAAAATTCTTAAAATTACTGAATTACAACAGCTTGTCTATATTATATATCAATATACGAAGGAATTATATTATCTGCACATATGTTATTGAATAAGATGAAATAACTGTTGAATTATTAACTTTAATTTCCAGGCGTATACAGTTATTAAGCAAAATATAAAAGTTTTTGTTTTATGTTTTATAATTTTCAATTAAAAATACTTGCGCGTAATTTCTGTTATAGACGTTTTTTTGCAAACGAAATTCATCGGAAGTTAAAAGAAATATGACTAATTTTGAATGTCAAAGTAAATTTTATCTTTCTATGTTGCAATTGTGATGTTAAACTACTGTTTCAGAAAAGAGAGAAGGTTTAATACCATTAAAAAGTTTAATCCCGCTTCAATTGTATGCACCTGTCTAAAGTCAGGATGCTCAGTGGTTGTCGTTTTTTTTATGTGGTTCATAAGTGTTTCTCGTTTCTCGTTTTTTTTTTTTTTTTTTATATAGATAAGACCTTTGGTTTTCCCGTTTGAATGGTTTTACACTAGTACTTTTTATGGCCACTTATAGCTTGCTTTTCTGTGTAGGCTAGGCTCTGTATTGCAGACCGTACCTTGACCTATAATGGTTTACTTTTATAAATTGTGACTTAGATGGAGAGTTGTCTCATTGGCACTTCTACCAACTCTTCTTATATCTATTGATAGAAAATCTTTATACATAAATAAGATTTCATAATTTTTGATATTCAAATCAGCAGATTGTTTTATTTCATCAACGATTCATTAATGTAACAAGAAACGTGTTGCATTATTAACATAAATATATATACAGAATATAGCCACGTAATGCGTATTTAACAGCTTTATAACTTTTGACTTATCGACCATATTAATGCATATTTTATGTAATTTTATGTGTGTTGGTTTTCCTGTTTTGCTATTTGTAGTGAATGGTCCACAGCTATCAGTGCGGTAAGATTTGTTTGTTCATGTAAATTTCAAATTTTTTTATCAAAGCTTTTTGGCAAAGTCTTAATGAATCAGAAACTACTCATAACAGTAATCAGAGATGTTTAAGACTTAAATTGATAAAACAAAACAAAAAAGGCTTTGGTTATACTTAAAATACAGTACTAGTGAAAAACAATTATATAAAAAAATATATGATTTGTTATATGATTCTTATATTAAATTATATTGTGTAACATAAAGAAAGAATGAAATATGTACGACTGTATTTTGCTTTTTTAATTCTTGGACAATGTACTGTGACATTCCATTAACAAAAATAATAGTGTGGCAAGTTTAGTGCGTATTATAATTAATGTGTTATTCATAATAAAACATATCCGTTTCAATGTTTTTGTTTCCCAATCATTTAGATGTTTTATTATAAAAAAAAATAAAACAAATTAAAAACCAATTGTTCAAAGAACAATTGAAGGTCTTTCCACCACTTAAGATATTTTTTATAACAAAATTTTAGAAATCAGTCTAAAATGTTAGTTTCTATGGCTTTATGATGTATTGAAATGAATTTAAAGCAAAGGTCAAAAACAATAATTTAGAACGTCATTTTAACCTATGACCTTGACCTCAATTTCAAGGTCACAAACCAAGGACCTTAAATCAAAAGACCCTAGGTCTTTAAAATGTTTGGTTAATGAGTAATATCACTTTACGCGTAATTCTATATGTAAATTGGGCAAAAACTCCCATTTATTGTCTTCGCACCCTTTAAACCAAAATTGACAAGTAACGACATATTGCAACGTACAATTAACTAAAAATTATTTGTCGTTATGTCATACGATATATGAAAATAGGTGAAAATAAGCCAAAATCAAAATTTAGAATATGACCTTGACCTTTGACCTTGACCTAATTTTCATTTTTTTGGACCAAGGACCTTAAATCAAAAGACCCTAGGTCTCTATCACTTATGGTTTACCAGTTAGAAATGCATATTACTTATATCATATGCATAAAGGGAAATAACTCTCATATGGAGTCTCCGGAAAGCTTCGGTCCAAATGAATTGCTTAATCCTTAAGATGTAGCGAGCAATTTGGTAAAACAAAGGACAAGGTACGATAAGCATCAGAGAACGGCCCCCTAATTTCGTTCAAATTAAAAGTGACCTGCCATTAATTATAATACATTATTTTTAAAGTTTAAAACCTATATTTTTGTAAACATCAATAGATTTTTCAACTTCCGCTGATATTATTCATGCTCTGTTGCTGTAAAGACCTCAAGATTCGCGAAAAGGCCAGAAAAATGGCAGTTTCTAAACCTTTTTCTGCATTTTAAACTATGAGCGTACCTACGACCCACGATCATATTTATACCAGACATTCTTTGAACATAAATGTTGATGCAGTTCAAATATTTTAGTGGGTCGTAAGTACGCTCATAGTTAAAAATTCAAAAAAGTGACAAAAATCGTCGGTAGTTTTCATTGAATCATTGAAATTTTTAACCGAATTGCGGATCGGAGATGATTTCCGGTATTTACTGGATCCGACGGAAATGTATTCATGGTACGCTATAATAATGGCTAGTTTCTTCAGGACGAAAAATAAACATATTTGAGACAGGAAAACAGGATATTCCTGTATAATTCATTATTCTTGAATTTAAAGTGACATTTTAGCAGACCGTCGAAATTTCACCCAAATTAGACGGAACTGTGACAAACTTCAGAGAAATTCTGGGAACGTAATTGTGAATGAATATAATAACTGGTTCATACTCAAACAGTGCATATACTTATTTTGTTTCATAATTGACGAAATCGTCGCCCTGGAATGTTTTAATCTCCGATGACACTTTTGTGAAAAGTGCTTTCTTTCACGTCCGCATTTCTACCAAGTATGGCATGCCAAGTTAACATTTTAGACAATCATTTAATATAAATACAGATGGCGATGGCGAAATAAACTACAGAACTGTGAATAATAACATACATTGTAATTTATATGACATAAGAAGACACCATGTGACAATTTTTATTAGTTAATTGTGTAAGTATAACAATATAAACTATCCAACACTTTTATGATCTAAATTATGTATCTTGAGTTATGGTTTGGTCATTGTGTTGAATTTATTGGACTTATTATTTGTAATTGTCACCCGCCTTTCCGTTGTTCTATCTTGACGACAACGCGTGCTACTTCGAATTTCTTGTTTGCAAATCATTCTCTACATATCTTTTCATTAAAATTTGCATGCATAAAGAATTTGTCACTGGACGGTCAGGAAACAACATTCAATCAATCATATGTCTTCTTAAATAACAGCACTACATGTAGAATGAATTTAAACATATTCAAAAGAATAAAAATAAGTATTGAATATGAAAGGAATAAAACGCATCATAATTAAAGACATCTTGATTGTAAGACATGTGTTTCGCATACAAAAGACTCATCAGTGACGGTCGAATAAAAAAATGTCAAAAGACCATAAAAGGCTCAATATTCCGATTTTTTTTTGCGATATACAGCTAATAAAGGTTATTTATTCCTGAATATATTATCCGTAGTTTTTGCAAACAATATAAAGTTTTGTAAACATTTAATTCATATAATTGACTATTTTAATAATAATTCATGTTTACACAAAGTACTAACTTTTGGACATCGTGTTGCTGAATGGGTTGTTTGTTTCATTAATTTTTATTGTGCTATAGCTAAAAAGGTTACAGTCCACAGGAAGACATATTACCCTAACTTGACACTCCGATCCAACTAGTCTTTGTTCTTACCCCTTAATGCCAATTGATTAACGGAAATCAGCAAATACCAATTTTTGAGTCTTAGGTTTGACCAGGCCGGTGTCAGAACCCACGATATCAGGCGTTTTAATTCATTTATTATATTTATTTAATTGTACAATGAATTAATAAAAGGGTGCATACTGTAAGAATCCATCTTATATGAATCCACGCTTAAACATACACATCCACCCAAAAGAAATAACTTTTGCAACATATATAGAAATAAGAAGATGTGGTATGAGTGCCAATGATACTACTCTCCTTCCAGGACACAACATGTAAAAAGTAAACAATTATAGGTCAAAGTACGACCTTTAACACAGAGCTTTGGCTTACACCGACCAGCAAGCTATCAAGGACACACAAGTGACTAATGTAGCAATTCAAACAGGAAAACCAACGGTTTAATCTTTATATAAATAAAAAACTAGAAACGAGGAACACGTATGAACCACAACAACCACCGAACAGGTTCCTAACTTGTTACAAACAAACACAGCATGTGAAAACGTTTAAACAGGCGACAACCTTCACCCTAACCCGAACTTATATACTTTTATTAGTAACTTGCATGTCCAATTATAACTGTAGTTCATTTTGATAAACAAATTACAAAAACACAAAAACAAAACGAAACAATACAAAATGCAACTTAATCACATACATGCATTTTACATGATATTTCACAAATCATTTGACACTGACAGGAAAGTGAAAACATTTTTCGTCATTGCCAGTATCCACATCATAATTACAGATAACACAAATGTTCCATAGATATAGGAAGATGTGGTGTGAGTGCCAATGATACAACTCTCCATCCAAATAACAATTTATAAAAGTAAACCATAATAGGTCAATGTACGGCCTTTAACACGGGGCCTTGGCTCACACCGAACAACAAGCTATAGAGGGCCCCAAAATTACTACTGTAAAACCATTCAAACCATAATCCATTTCAGCGTGAAAGAAACATCAGTTTATTCTGTTCTCAGTTTTCACTTGTCTTTGTCAATTTTCCCTGGCTTCCAAGATGAAATGAATGGATATATTATGTTAAACATAACTTTTCTTCTTCTTTTTTGGAATTTTATTCTCATACACACTTGTCCGGGTCTACACTTATTTAGTTTTTATACATTGACTTATGATGTTTGGCATACAGTGTATACCCATGACTCAGATATCATAACAGTCTAATATCATTATGACATTTACCGTTGATCTCAAGGTACAATTAATTGACCTTTAACTTTCATGGTTAAATGATTGTCCAACCCTTAAACCATATACACATGTATATATTCTTACAGGCTATGCCATTTTTTTTACTGCACAATAGGATTAATTTCTTAGGTCAATTAATGCCTCGTTAATAACTTCAAAAATGATTTAACCCCCCCCCCCCTTTTTGACTTGATAAGTCGTTTCTAATTCACTATAGGTTTTGTACCCATGCAGAGGACACATTCCTATTCCAACCCCTACATCATATTAATTCGTAATTGCCTGGATTAGTCATTTTATTCCACACAATGTGATTATGTCTGTATGTGGTACAAGTCACGTCTCTTTGATTCCATTAACTGTTAAGTATCTTTGAAAGCTGTTCAAACTCATCTCAAATTATTAAATCCTATATATTCTTGTTTTCATGAAAAAACTTTCACATTGAAAGTCAAACAAAGGTGTTGTAGTGGTCTACAATTTAAAAAAAAATGTTTGCTGTTCTTAAGCAAGATGTGGGATTCTATACTCGATATAGAATTCGCCCAAAAAATAATGATAATCTAGATGTTTATATTATAGTGTAACACCGTATTAGGAAGTATATTCCTAAAAAATAACTAAGTTCATACTTCAAAAAATATAAAGAACCTATTATTGCATGGTTGATATGCACTTGTTATGTATCTTAGTTGTTGATCAGCGTGTAGTGACCTACAATTGAACTAAGTGTTCATTTCTAACTAAACATGTTCACAAACAGACAATCTGCATTGCATTCAATTTAATTTGTTCAATATAATGACTAATTGATTTGTAGTTGGCTTTAATTCAAACATGTTTTGCTGTTGCTAAGCAACACTTGTGTTGCTATGCTCAATACGAAATTTGTAAAGAATAAAAAAAGATGTATATGAAAAAATATTGGAATGAAACTCCAAATGGAAAGAAAAATCTTCAAACAACTGCTTAATTCATACTTAAGAGTGGCAAGCACCAATTTTTTAACCGTCGCTAGGCAACATGTCTGTTGCCAATGTTGTTTTAAACATATAATAAACAAATTCAAAGGGTATTTTCATTTGTGACTTCAAGTTCTTCTTGGACAAACAATATTATTTGCAAATATTTAAATTTTTACTGATAAAGCAATTATTATGTGATAATTTTCATTCTTAATAAAAACCGTTGCTAGGCAACCTTCCTTTCACCGGAACACAATAAAATCATTATTTTTTCAAGTGTCTACACTAAGACCATCATTGATATCAATATAAACTTATTTGGAGAGGGGGTCAAAAATAGCCCTTATCATACCTTGTCCTTTGTCGTAATCTTTTACCGTTGCGAAGGAGTAGTGGCCACAAGGAAAACAGTGTTTGGGGAGATAACTCTTACAACGTTAAGTATTTTGTTACGCTGTTGTAAATTTTTAAAGCGAATAAACTATGTGATATCATATTCCAAATATGTAAGCGACATCTTATGAAACAACAATACTACGCAAGAAAAAAAATTAGGCGGAAGAAAAAAAAAAATAATAATCAGAACAAAATCAATAGGTTTTTCCACGGAAAGGTGGAAAGACCTAATAACACGCAATTTTATTTTACTTCGTGTCATATAAGACTTTCATTCTATCGGTATGTATAAGCTAAATGATAGATTATAACAGCTGTTTAAGTTGAAATAAATTATTTTAAAACATCGTTTTATCTGAAATGTTTGATTGGTACTGCGTATGCATGCATTGATAGATTGATCGAAATTTTTTCATCTATTTCAAAGTAGTCGTTTTAAAATGTTTTAATACAACAGAAAAAAAATAAATTTGTTACCGAAGCTTACCCCTCCAACCAGTAGCCAATTATCTTCTATTAGCATAATTGTTTTTGAAACATTTTGTTTGTAAATTTCTACAGAAAAGTATTATGTTATAAATTGTTTAAAAAATTATAGGCTGTACCTCGAGCTCCTTCAGGCAAAATAAAGTGTTCGCTGTTCTGTTAGACTCATTTCGTAACTATATTTGATTTTCAAAATGTCTTGTCTAGAGAGTACACGAACGTTTTCCCCAGAAAAGAAATCAATTCATAAGTTTTAAAATTAGTCGATCACTATTTAGTACATAGTTTTTACAAAAAATATTAACCATCGTCCTCGTGATGTTCAATAACGACTGTATTTGTCTGTTTTACAGATATGAATCTTTACTTTCAATGGTTGATGGTCATTGTGTTACATTTACATCTATCCTACCAAAGGGTAAGTGTATTACTCTTTTCATTAAACAGTAATATAAGTACGTGCAAATATCTCTTTCAATTGTTAATAAATAGCAAGGTTCTATCATTGTTTAGATTGTGATCCGATATTTATCCTCTCGAGACCGTTAAATTCTAAAATTTAAAGCGCGAGGATGATTGAGCGTTTTAAATATTTGAAATTTAACCGTCGAGAGAGAATAAAAATCGAATTGCACAATATTTGATAGAGGAATCTGTTATCAAGAAGACGGACAGTTGAAATTGGTTGTTACGTAATACAAAAAAAGGTCAATCTCATTCCTAGCGGTTCTCTACAATAGTTGACGGATTAAACCATTCCCAATCGATCCAAAGTATATGTCGTTGTTTTTTCCATCATGATTTTCTGGGAAAACTGGCTAGAGGAAAGTTATTAAACCATGAGGTTTGCAATGGTACATTTGATTTATTGATTGTTGCTTTGCACATTAAACGCCCAGTTGCAAATATTTCATGCATGTTCAGGTGGAGAACATATTAACAATAATAATAATAATACGTCCGTCCTGTAATGGAGGCCGTATGTGAAGAAGGTCGGGACAATTCGTACTGCCACTGTGAGTTGAGGGTATACTGGATAGGAACAGAATTTGTGCTTTTCAACAGTACACATAACAAGCGAAGCAAATATTTACCTTTCCAAAGGGCCATTAACATATTTTTGTCCATTTGAAATCACTTTTGTGTGGATACGGTATTTATTTTTCATTCTTTTTTTGATTTTGTAACACTTTTTTTTCAGATAGTTCGAATTATCTCTTGGCATATCATAATTAACTGTGAACGAAGTATGTCAAGAGTACTAATTACAAAGACGATATTAATGAAATTGTACCAAAGAATACTAAAGATCATTTTTAGATTTGCATGTTATTCCTATTGATAGAAATGTGTGCTAGTTACCAAGATAAGAACTGGATCTATTTAAATGAACCAAACTCATTAATACAAACAATAGACAAACAGTTAATTTTCAATTACAGATGGGTTAATAGACAATACAGTAACATTTATGTTTTTAACCTTTCAAAAATTAAAAAAATGAGTTGTTTATTCACTACATTATTCTCTTTTAAATCTATCAGAATGTGTTGTCTAATGCTTAGTCCGTTGCTGTGTGTGTTACATTTTAATGTTGTGTCTTTGTTCTCCTCTAATATTTAATGCGTGTCCCTCAGTTTTAGTTTGTTACCCCGATTTTGTTTTTTTGTCCATAGATTTATGAGTTTTGAACAGCGGTATACTACTGTTGCCTTTATTTATCTGATACAGTTAGGAAGTGATGTGACGGCGTACAAAATCGTAACAAGACAAGAAGCTTTATCTAAAGCACTGACTATAGTAAATCTGGTTGCAAACATGGTTCCAAATATGGTAGATGGAAATGTAACTTATTTGTGTATGATGTTCTAAAAGGCGTTGGAGCAAACGTTCCTACAAGGTAATCAATTTTCCACTTTAATAACCTTATAAATTTATGTTTACCCTGATGTTTAAAAATAAAAGAATTGTTGATATATCATGTGTGTCTATACATATTTTTAGCAATGAATGAGATAATGAAAACATTTGTAGCTTTTCAAGTGATCTGACATCCTTTCACATTTCTGATTTAAAGTGTTTCATATTAAGTATAATCAAGAAAAAACAACTAATTTAAAAAGTGATATTATAATTTTCTACGAATGAGTTAATTTGTTTCAGTACATCTTTTGAAATTACTATGAAAGGTTAATACATCTGCCAAATAATTATTAAAGAAACCTTGAGAGATAAAGACTCATTTCTTTGTGAGAAGGTATAGCAACAATACCGAATTTTAAGGCCACCAAACAATACCGAACTCTAAGGCCACCAAAAAGGTATAGCAACAATACCGAATTTTAAGGCCACCAAACAATACCGAACTCTAAGCCCACCAAAAGGTATAGCAACAATACCGAACTCTAAGGCCACCAAAAAGGTATAGCAACAATACCGAACTCTAAGGCCATCAAAAAGGTATAGCAACAATACCGAACTCTAAGGCACCAAAAAGGTAAAGCATCAATACAGAACTCTAAGGCCATCAAAAAGGTATAGCAACAATACCGACCTCTAAGGCCACCAAAAAGGTATAGCAACAATACCGAACTCTAAGGCCATCAAAAAGGTATAGCAACAATACAGAACTCTAAGGTCATCAAAAAGGTATAGCAACAATACCGAACTCTAAGGCCACCAAAAAGGTATAGCAACAATACCGAACTCTAAGGCCACCAAAAAGGTATAGCAACAATACCGAACTCTAAGGCCACCAAAAAGGTATAGCAACAATACCGAACTCTAAGGCCACCAAAAAGGTATAGCAACAATACCGAACTCTAAGGCCACCAAAAAGGTATAGCAACAATACCGAACTCTAAGGCCACCAAAAAGGTATAGCAACAATACCGAACTCTAAGGCCACCAAAAAGGTATAGCAACAATACCGAACTCTAAGGCCATCAAAAAGGTATAGCAACAATACCGAACTCTAAGGCCACCAAAAAGGTATAGCAACAATACCGAACTCTAAGGCCACCAAAAAGGTATAGCAACAATACCGAACTCTAAGGCCATTAAAAAGGTATAGCAACAATACTGAACTCTAAGGCCACCAAAAAGGTATAGCAACAATACCGAACTCTAAGGCCACCAAAAAGGTATAGCAACAATACCAAACTCTAAGGCCATCAAAAAGGTATAGCAACAATACCGAACTCTAAGGCCATCAAAAAGGCATAGCAACAATACCGAACTCTAAGGCCACCAAAAGGTATAGCAACAATACCGAACTCTAAGGCCATTAAAAAGGTATAGCAACAATACTGAACTCTAAGGCCACCAAAAAGGTATAGCAACAATACCGAACTCTAAGGCCACCAAAAAGGTATAGCAACAATACCGAACTCTAAGGCCACCAAAAAGGTATAGCAACAATACCGAACTCTAAGGCCACCAAAAAGGTATAGCAACAATACCGAACTCTAAGGCCACCAAAAAGGTATAGCAACAATACCGAACTCTAAGGCCACCAAAAAGGTATAGCAACAATACCGAACTCTAAGGCCACCAAAAAGGTATAGCAACAATACCGAACTCTAAGGCCACCAAAAAGGTATACCAACAATACAGACCTCTAAGGCCACCAAAAATGTATAGCAACAATACCGAACTCTAAGGCCACCAAAAAGGCATAGCAACAATACCGAACTCTAAGGCCATCAAAAAGGTATAGCAACAATACCAAACTCTAAGGCCACCAAAAAGGTATAGCAACAATACCGAACTCTAAGGCCACCAAAAAGGTATAACAACAATACCGAACTCTAAGGTCATCAAAAAGGTATAGCAACAATACTGAACTCTAAGGCCACCAAATAGGTATAGCAACAATACCAAAGTCTAAGGCCACCAAATAGGTATAGCAACAATACCGAAGTCTAAGGCCACCAAAAGGTATAGCAACAATACCGAACTCTAAGGCCACCAAAAAGGTATAGCAACAATACCGAACTCTAAGGCCACAAAAAAGGTATAGCATCAATACTGAACTCTAAGGCCATCAAAAAGGTATACCAACAATACCGAACTCTAAGGCACCAAAAAGGTATACCAACAATACAGACCTCTAAGACCACCAAAAAGGTATAGCATCAATACTGAACTCTAAGGCACCAAAAAGGTATAGCAACAATACCGAACTCTAAGGCCACCAAAAAGGTATACCAACAATACAGACCTCTAAGACCACCAAAAAGGTATAGCAACAATACCGACCTCTAAGGCCACCAAAAAGGTATAGCAACAATACCGACCTCTAAGGCCACCAAAAAGGTATACCAACAATACAGACCTCTAAGACCACCAAAAAGGTATAGCATCAATACTGAACTCTAAGGCACCAAAAAGGTATAACAACAATACCGAACTCTAAGGCACCAAAAAGGTATAGCAACAATAACGAACTCTAAGGCACCAAAAAGGTATAGCAACAATACCGAACTCTAAGGCACCAAAAAGGTATACCAACAATGCAGACCTCTAAGACCACCAAAAAGGTATAGCATCAATACTGAACTCTAAGGCACCAAAAAGGTATAGCAACAATACTGAACTCTAAGGCCACCAAAAAGGTATAGCAACAATACTGAACTCTAAGGCCATCAAAAAGGTATAGCATCAATACTGAACTCTAAGGCACCAAAAAGGTATAGCAACAATACTGAACTCTAAGGCCATCAAAAAGGTATAGCAACAATACTGAACTCTAAGGCCATCAAAAAGGTATAACAACAATACCGAACTCTAAGGCCACCAAAAAGGTATACTAACAATACCGAACTCTAAGGCCATCAAAAAGGTATAGCAACAATACCGAACTCTAAGGCCATAATAAAGGTATAGCAACAATACCGACCTCTAAGGCCACCAAAAAGGTATAGCAACAATACTGAACTCTAAGGCCACCAAAAAGGTATACCAACAATACCGAACTCTAAGGCCATCAAAAAGGTATAGCAACTATACCGAACTCTAAGGCCACCAAAAAGGTATAGCAACAATACCGGCCTCTAAGGCCATCAAAAAGGTATAGCAACAATACCGAACTCTAAGGCACCAAAAAGGTATAGCAACAATACCGAACTCTAAGGCCACCAAAAAGGTATAGCAACAATACCGACCTCTAAGGCCACCAAAAAGGTATAGCAACAATACCGACCTCTAAGGCCACCAAAAAGGTATAGCAACAATACCGACCTCTAAGGCCACCAAAAAGGTATAGCAACAATACCGACCTCTAAGGCCACCAAAAAGGTATAGCAACAATACAGACCTCTAAGGCCACCAAAAAGGTATAGCAACAATACCGACCTCTAAGGCCACCAAAAAGGGGAAGTCACTTAAAACTGACAAAATCAATCAATCAATCATGTCCTAGAAAAATTTACGAATATATACTTAAGTACCTGGCCTTTTGTTAGTCTTGTATGCTTTTAATTTTATCTAATTTATAAATTTTAGTATTAAGTGTGACATTAATTTTCACTGAACTAGTACACAATTTTATTTAGGGGCCAAACCAAGCTAAGAACAGGCTCCAGTTGCGGAATATTTGCTGCGTTGAAGACCCATTGTTGGCCTTCCTCTGTTATCTGCTCTTTGGTCGGGTTGTTGTCTCTTTGGCATATTTCCCATTTCAATTTTCCATTTAAATATATGCTCGTCTTCTGAAAAATTAAAACTAGAAAGTATAATCTAAATGTGTGTTTTCAAAGTCCGTCAATTTCTATATCTGAAAAAAATCGAAAACAGGAATGCAGCATCCGGAGGCGTGCTTCGGATAGTTCCAAAACAAAAATGTATACTTGTTTATTGATAATGGACGTCATACTGAACTCCGAAATATACACGAGAAACTAAAATTAAAAATCATGCAAGACTAACAAAGGCCAGAGGCTCCTTACTTGGGACAGGCGCAAAAATGCAGCGAGGTTAAACATGTATAAAATATATATATAAGGAATAGATTACCTTAGCCGTATTTGGTACAACTTTTTGGAATTTGGGTCGTCAATGCTCTTCTACTTTGTACATGTTAGGATTTATAACTATTTTGATCTGATCGTCACTAATGAGGCTTATGCAGAAGAAACGCGCGTCAGGCGTTTTAAATTATATAAGCCTGGTACCTTTGTTAACTATGTACTGTTGTTGTAAGGACTGTTCGAGTAGTGTCGGACGTGAAATTGTCGAAAGACAGGACGTTGAAGTAATCCTGCCAGCAACATTATAATGGCCTGGTTCAGATTTTTATTGATCAGTCAAATAATTTGCTGTTTTGATGTAAATGTGTTACATGCAGGAAAAGACAAAAAATGTATGCATTTGTTTCAGCTTTCTGTTTTAGAATTTCATGCTAGTTCAATAATACGGTATGATAAATTTCGTCATGAAAATCAAATATTGTATAAACAGAAAGATGTATGATAAGCATCAATAGCAATTTGATATATGAAGATTAATCATGATTTGTAAAATAAAAATTACCAACATGTTACATTCTGAACAGTCTTCAGTACCTGGACTGTTCACTTATTATTTTTTTGTATTCTAGGCATTGGTGGATTTATTCCCCTATAGGCGCCAATGAGTGGAGAATCCAAACTCGGTGGAAATTTAAAGTACGGGATGTTACGCTCTGATACCAAGTTTCTCTCAAAAGCGATCTGGAGATATCATCGCTTTCCCGAAAACAATCGGAAGTGGTAAAGTTGGTATTGTATATTCCAGCAATGAATATATTAGTGCCAAAGAATTCAAAGTGGAAACGTCTGGATATCCAAGTACAGTTACGTATCAAACAAGAACCATCTGGAGGTACAGATATACTAAGAGCGGCTGTGAATTGTAATCGACACAACAGGCGTTAGTTTAATTATATATTCTTTAAACTATTAAACCTGTTTTGATCAAAGTATTTTGTTCCTTTCAATTTATGTATAAGTAAAAGAAAATACAGTTGATACAAAAGATAGTTTGGTACCTGTATTGAAATAGATTTTTATAACAACAAAGTTTTCGCTTCATATATCATTTTATCTTCTGTTTATTCATTACTTCATTTCAATTTGAAAATATAAAAAAATCAGGAAGTGACAATTCTATTGGCAAAACAAGACGTTTGCCACAAATAATACTTAAATTTGGGGGAGGGGGAATCTACAGGCTGAAAAAATGACAATGTAGTTAAATAGTTTTATCACGTATATTTGGCGACAAAACTTTACGACATAAAATTTGGGGTTGTTAAAATTTTAATGCGCTACTCGAACCATTGCCGTACATTTACGAAAGCCTAAAAACAATTTAATAGAGACTGTACCTAAATAAAAAAAAAAACTGGAAGAACCCCTGGGATGTTCAAATTAAAGAAAGGAAACCGGCTTTGCTAAAAGATTATATCTACTCTAAATAAAGGGTCAACAAACACTTGACAAAACACTAAAGATGAACTACATGACTTCTACCAAAACCTGGAACGTACTCGTGTACTTCGCAAGGGTACATATATAATTATGCATAAGAATGATTATAAAAAAAGTCAGATAAAGTACCAGACTTTCGATTTTGTACGACAGAAATAGTTCCGTCTGCTTACTTCTCATCATAATCCAATTAAACACGTTAAAACGAATGCCACCAATGGATATTCAACACAGCGTGGAAATACTGCACACTGAAGCGTGCTTCAACTGTCCTATAAGCAAAACTGTGTACTAGTTCTGTGAAAATGGACGTCACACTAAACTCCAAAACATTTTTGTTTTAGATACAAGTTAGATAACAAAGATCAAGGGCTCTTGATTTGAAACTGGCGTAAACTTAAGCCCGATGTTAGCAGCTTAATTTATACAGAAGCATATTATCGTTATAGTTAAGCATCCTATTAAATTGAAAACACATAATTTTGGACCGTATCCAATGAATATACGTAGAAAAATCCAGAGGTAAAAAAAATCCGGAAATAATATTAGGTGTTTTTTAACAATATCCTGGCATAAAGTTGGTTTTTTTTAACAATATTTTGATTATTAAACAACTCTCTACTACACATTTTTATATGTCGATTTTTGAATAATACTTAAAGAAAATAAATTCATGGAAAGATTTATACATACAAACCAATCACTACTAATATTTTCTTCATTTTTAATTAGTTATGAAAACAGAAGAAGAAACGATTTTCTTGACAATCTCAATTATAAATTGTAGAGACATTACAGCTACCGAATAACACCATCAAATGTTTAGGTATTCATGGATATCTAAAAGGCTTTTTTAAGTGAAAGCAACTTGTGATTATCTATACATGGCATTGTAAGAAATTGACGATTGTTAGTATCACCAGCCCAGTAGCCAGTACTTCGGTACTGGCATGAAAATACGGATTTTTTGTGTTATTAAAATTTGCTGTTACAAATGATAGAAATTATTATGAATGAAGGAATGTATCTCACTCGTGCAAAGCTCTGATTCCTTACACGGATTTGGCTATACTTTTTGGATTATAGCTCTTCATCTTTTATATAAGCTTTGAATTTTAAATATTTTGGCCACAAGTATCACTGAAGAGACATGTATTGTCGAAATGCGCATCTGGTGCAAGAAAATTGGTACCGTTAATTTTATTAGTAGCAAATGAAAACAGCACTTTAAAAATTGCCTGTCTGTCGCGCTTTGCTTGGTTAATCTCGAACTCTCAACATCGAATATTTGAAAGCGAAGATTGCACAAGAACTAAAAAAGCTAAAGTGATATATGACCAAAAATAAGGTTTTTTCATGGCTCGTTGTTTCATGACCATTGATCTAAACTCCAACATTTCATTTTGTTCATAATATACAACCAATTGTTTTAAACATTTTCAAAGAAAAGAAATACATAAGTTATTCAAGTGGTGAAGTTAATGTTGTTCCTTTGATATTTTGACGAATGCCGCATCATTCCAAGGTAGAAATAAGTTCGATAGGCTTGGTATATACTAAGGCAAGTTATAATTATAGAATAAAACTAAATGTTGACTGCTTAACCCTAATTTTTGAGATTTGTACCTGTTATGTCTTATTTTTTGTGTGTACACACATTGTTGTTGATTTAATGGAATTTTATGCGACATGCATACTAGAGAGAGGTTTACCTAGCTATAAAACCAGATTAATCCACAATTTTCGAAATAAGAAAATGCCTGTACCGAGTCAGGAACATGGCTTTTCTATCATTTGTTTGATGTGTTTGAGATTTTTATTTTGCCATATGATGAATTTTCTTCTGAGTTTTGGTATTTTTGTTATTTTACTTTTTAGTACAAAATTTGTGTACACAATATCCTGACATAAAACCAATTCTTTCGACAACATTTTTATTGTTAAACAAGTCAGAATACATTGAATATACTAGGATATTTACATACAACGTAATAATAATAATTACAGTACAATAAGTATGTAAGTGTTGTTCACAATCAATTTGATTTGACAAAAAGCTTTTTGTAAAAAAAAGCAAGAATATTCTAAACCAAGTAATTTATCATACAATTTGAACATAAAAAACAACCACAATGAATATTTATAACATTTAACAGAGAGAAAAAATGATTTTCTTGACAAACTCAATTTCAAATTGATGACAGTACAACTACCGCAGACCACCTTACAATTATATGGCATATAAAGATCGACAAATATTGATAATTTTTATGCCTTTATTATAAAAACAAATACGTTTCTTGTAACTGCGTATACCTATATCATAGAGCATAAAACATGTATAATGTTAGGAACGTTTTAATCTCTATGTCCATGTCATATGCTCTTCAACTTTGTACTTGTTTGGTTTTATAAATATTTTGATATGAGCGTCACTGATGTCTTATGTAAATGAAACGCGCGTCTGGCGCATTAGATTATAATCCTAGTACCTTTGATAACTATCATAGGGCATGATTAAATGTCTTGTATTTGTATGCCTATATAACAGACCATATAAAGTAAGGGAAACTTGTTACGTTATACTTTCTATGCGCATGTAATAGTGATTTTAATATATTGTAAATTTATATGGCTTAATTCTAAGATAATAGGGAAACGTGTTACGTTGTTTGCTTTTTCACATGAAAAAAGAAGATATGGTATAATAACCACTAAAAAACTCTCCACAGATACAAATGAAATATTAATTTTTAAATCGTTGATTCCTTTCTTATATCATTAAAATTACATACAACTTTCTATGTCTATATCATAGTGCATAAAACATTAGGGAAATAGTCACTTCCTTTGTCTCTATCATAGTGTATACAGATAATGTAATGTGTCACTTATTAAATCTAACATTCGGAATAAGGTCACGGTTGTGTTTAGAAAAGGTAAACAACACTTTTAAAAAATGCATGCGTCTTCAGCCTTTTTTATAGATTTACCTCTAAATCCAAAATACTTGAAAGCCAAGATTGTACAAGAACCGAAACAGTTGAAAAGCTTAATGACTAGCATTGAATGTAACATGTGTAACTGTAATCAACTTACAGGCATTTGTCAAATTCATTTCGGTTTAGCTATAGTTATGTGGATGTTGCTAGTCTATGATATGTTGGCAGTCTATTCTATAGAAAATACATAAGGTTTTTCCTAAAGTCATTTAACACTTTTCTGTAAATACTATACAGACCTTTATGTAGATGGGCAAGGCTTAAAGCCACTCTAACTACTATATAAAGTAATATATTATATTAATCTAACTTCTCGACATTTTTTCGCAATTATTGCTTATTGCTCTTACTACAATTTCATTTCGTTTTTCTATATACTGTGAATTTATTATTATTCGTGAATACCAAATTTCGTGGGTTTCGTGGGTACAGTTGAATCAAGAATTCAAATTGTTTACAGTCTTTGTATGAAGATATTGGAAAAACCATTATATCAAAGATCAAAAACAAATCAAGTTTTTCTCAATCTACAAAGATTGATACCCACGAAAATGAATGAATCCACAGTAACTGCCATATTAGTAAAATCCGTTAACCCTTTCATAATTGTGTTTTTTTTCCACAAACACGACGTCTACATCGGAACCGTGTCAGAGACTGACTTGTATCATTTTATATTTCCCTGTGTTTATTTGTATATCTTAGAGGTGGTTATTCTTTTGATTATTTTATTAACAGCTTTTATCAACTTTTTGGAAATTACTTTTACTCTTGCATAAGACTGTATGTTGGTGTTGGTTTTTTTTTTTTTTTTTTTTTTTTGTCGTCTCAAAATTCCGTCTCATTGGTGTATAACTCACATCTCATTATCTCATTGTATTCATTTTTTTAATATAAACAACAGGGTTTTTACACAAGGAGCGGAAACATATCTATACACTTTGTTTCCAAGACGCACGTCGGACTTGCCTTGTTGTCAAATTTGCAATGGCAACCGTCAGCCCTTGTAAACTACAACATGTTATAAATATGTATTCCATTAGTTCAGTTTGAATAATACTACCTAAAATTCCGCATATCCAGAAAATGCCTGTCACAGCACTGATTCTAGCAAACACAAAAACATGTTGGAAAGAACTTGATTTCCGTATATGCCGTGTCTCTAATGATTGTTTTGTGATTATAACGGCTATAACAATAAGACAAGCAAAATTGGTAAAAACCGCTAAACCTATCGGCACCGATACAAATATTAAGTTAGCAGGATATGCTGTGGGAAAGCAAATAGAACCATTGTAATCAAGGTTGAATTGTGTCAACCTATCAAGTGCAACTGCAGGTATGATAAACGCTAATGGTAAAACAAGACCAAACAAAGTCAGACATGCTTTCGTGTTAACTGTTTGACCAGCAGAATGTGCCCTATTAACTGTCATTTTCTAAGGTTGTGACACATATAAACCAATGAAATAGTTTTAAATGAAAATACTAACAACCAAAGGTAATGCAAAATAACACCCACACTGTAGCATATCAGTTGATGATCATTGGCGCCAACGCCGACTATGAATAAAATGTCAGCGATCAACAAAGAAAATGACATATTTTCAATATTTGAACCAGAAATAGTTTTATACAAACCTAACCGTCTATGAACAACAACTGATACAATTAAAGCAATAATAGAAAGTCCAATACCAGTATATGTTATGACACTCTTGCTGTCTACATAAAATGTTAGTTGACTCTGTATAACATCGTCAACGCATCTTACTTCTTTGACCATTAGTTTCGAATCTTCTTTTTTTATTTCGCATCTTAAAATGTATAATGTATTTATCACATATCACTTTTGATAAATTCTGTCCGATACTAATGTTGAAGTCATCCATTACCTTTTCAATTGATCTATCTGTGAAATATACCTCTTTATCGGTATAGCTGATGTTATCGTAAACTCGATTCTGTATATCAGCAATGTTAATTTGTTCCTCGGGCGATTGAATTTCTATTTTTCATTCACAATATAATGTTTTCTGTTCAAATTATAAAATGTCGTAAGCGTTTAGTTTCTTTTTAATATTTCCATCCAAGCGCATTTTAGTAATTAAAACGGATTTGTCTGTGGGAACACTTACCAAGGCAGAGGTCCATTCGCGATCTTTGTTTCTAATGTCTTGACAATTTTTGTCTGTGATACCAATGAAAACTCCTTTCGTACAAATAAATTCTCGTAAATTTCATCTTCGATACAAAAACCGCTAATCTATAAAAAAAAAAAAAGAAAAAAAAAAGAACAAGAACAAGAATAACAACAATTCTACAGATAGTAATTTAAAAATGTTTTCGATTTATTTGTTTACGAATGTATGTCAATACAATGAAAGTCCCAATCACAAATGGATATATATATACAAGAGTATGGGGAGACATAACCGCAATATTTTATAGGCATTTATTTCGAAAAATTGATAACCTTGGTTGGGTTAGACATAAGTTTCTAAGAATTATCATGTTCCTTTCGATGCATGGTTTTATATTACACCTGGTCAAGCTTTTTTTATAATGATCATTACTCCCCCAGGGTAGCGCAGGGTTTAGCTCTCATAAACATGTTTAACTAGTCTTATTCTTGTCATGTTATGTGCATATGATTGTTAGAAACACAGTGTTATACAAGAACCATTGCATCCTACAAATTATTGATGACCGGATACAACAAAAAATCCAGATAATAATATTTCGAATGGTATATGATATAGCTGTATGTTCCGAAATTGCATTGCAATCGTTAAATCATCGTCTGTTTGAAACAATGTCGCTCGTCTAGAAGAATGATAGTGAAATATGCGAAAATGAACTATTATTTGCCACATGGGGATTAGATTTAATCCAGATTGAATATTTTGTGGGACATGCGCCGATATTGATCTAAGCATGATGCTGTGTGTGTATTTACACGTGTGTAACGTTGAATTTTGTTTATCCTAGTGACTTCTTATATTGACAACTTAACACAAACTGTTTATATTTCAGTATTAGTTTTAATAGTGCGATTAAAAACGACATAACTTTTGCATACAGGGCATTAGCTACAAGATATATTATTAAAAAGAAATATCAGTTTTTTTTTGTTCAATCATTCATGAAAGTGATCTAGGTAAATAATAATTTGTTTTTAGCAACAAATTTTGTTCAATTTTGTCGAAATAAGTAAGAAAAACATCGTTGAAGAATTATTTACTTCCAAGTGAATAGTTCGACCTAATTAAATCCGTACTCATGTGAACTTTACTTTAATCCTTTAGATGGAGATGGGTACGCATGTGTTCAGCTAAAAAAAAAGGAAAACAACGTTAAATTGAAAGTGAAACAAGGATGAAAAATTTGGTTGACTGATTCTACTTACATTCTGATATAAGTATATAAAAAAAAAAAACATGTTTTTAAAATACAAAATGATATCAAACCGAACTAGAAAAATCAAATTGCACGTAGTCGCTATCTATTTATATTCATATTTATGTTTATATCGGATCATATGACCGTCGCCAGACTTTTGAGGTCGTCTCTATTGTAAATTAAATGATGTATAGACATAAATACAGATGGTAAATATCATCGATTCCATGTATTGTTAATTGTTTATTTCATGCTGCTTGTTTTAATTTCGATATATATCTCAATGTGTTATGGATCAAATATAAGAATTTAAGTCAAATTGATGACATGAATTTGATAGGTATTGACAGGTACCCTTTATCGTAAGTGTCGAAAGTATAAAATATTTGTAACAGGAAATTTGCGTTTAAAGGGGGAAATGGTTAAAGGGTCTCGCGTTTAAAAGGAACAAGTCTCAATAAAAAGGTAACTCAAATGTTAAACATCTACAATAGGTCAGACACTTAAAAGAGAGACGAAAGATACAAAAGGGACAGTCAAACTCATAAATCTAAAACAAACTGACAACTCCATGGCTAAAAATGAAAAAGACAAACAGAAAAACAATAGTACACATGACACAACATAGAAAACTAAAGAATAAACAACACGAACCCCACCAAAAACTAGGGGTGATCTCAGGTGCTCCGGAAGGGTGAGCAGTGGTATTAATTGTGAAAATGCGCATCCTGGACATTAAATCAGTACTGGTTAATACGATAATTGCTCTGCGTTCTAAATGTGAAGATCCTGATTTGTTAGGGATTGTGCAATATTTATCTGAGGGTGGGGCCGGTGCAAACATGGACGGGGCAAATACTTTTTTTATGCAATTAATGAGCGAGGCGCAAAGTTTTATGTAACAAACATTTTGTGGGGCGCACACTTTTTTAAAAACTCTTCGTGTGTGCATAGAAAAATTAAATCAGAATATAACGGATTAAAACTATAATACAACATGTTTAAAAGTCTAATTATTACATTAGTTGCAATAAATTACATTGATTTCCCAGTTAAATAAAAACCGATAATTCCACATGTGAAATAAACGTGGTTATTTCACTCTCTGACGTCATACAACAATAGGCGTTATCAAGACGTCGATAACGTCGGATCAAAACAAATTGTGAATGCGTAGGAAAAACATATAGTTACTTACATTTTCTACATTAATTACATAAAAAAACAACATTAGCCAATGTAATAAAAAGTATAACTAATCGCCGTATTTAAATAACAAAAATAAGACAACGCGTGACCGAACGACGCATGGATTAAACGAGTGCGCAGCAAATAAATATTCTTATCAAAATATATATTTGAGATTTCTTTAGGAAAAAGTAACTTGATAGAAAAAAACACAATAGAATCTAAAACAAAATCACCTAATACAGTGCTTCAATATATTTTTATGTGTTTATGCTTTTAATAATCATTTTTTTTAAATGAAATTCTGATCAACAGAACATGTACATTGTACGTACAAAGAATCTTAAAACTAAAATAAGAACAATAAATGTTTGGCACTTTAAAAAAATATTAAATTGCTTATAGTACATTATTATTAAGCATTGTCTATATAAGTAAAATATCTGGAAAACTATAAACAATGTTTCATTTTTTATATAAATAAGGCCGTTAGTTTTCTCGTTTGAATTGTTTTACATTGTCTTATCGGTGCCTTTTATAGTTGACTATGCGGTATGGGCTTTGCTCATTGTTGAAGGCCGTACGGTGACCTATAGTTGTTAATGTCTGTGTCATTTTGGTCTCTTGTGGACAGTTGTCTCATTGGCAATCATACCACATCTTCTTTTTTTATATTTGTAAATTAAACATATGACATAACATATAGTAAATAAATGCTTAAACATAAAACAAATTCAATTGTATTTTAAATAAATCTTTAACATAATAAAATTAAATTCTTAAAAAGAAATACAAAAGAACTATAGTTTGGTGTATTTTATACAATATAGTTAATATTGAACTCCTACCAAAAAGTTTTATATCAGTACCCATCAATTTGACTTATAATGATGAATCAGCACTTTTCTCAACACACTATTAGTCTTAGTGAATATTTTTTATTCTTTGTGATAAAAATCAAATGTACTAATCAAAAGCTTCAAAATAGTCTAACATAACTGAAGTCTGATGCCCACTGTCATTTAACACCAAATTTATGAAATTTTGGAGGTCTTTTCAAATAATTCTCTAGAAAATATTTCAATAGGTTACAAAATTTATATTGTAAATATACACAGTTATTCATAGAAAAATACACAATATTATATTGTTGCCTTACATTCAATCACAGCGCTCTTAAGTTGACTTCCTTAAATAAAATAGAATCTTTATAATATTGAATTATATGCATTTGAGTTGAAATATCAACTCTGATATACATGTATTATTGAATGTTGTGCATTTTAGTTAAAAAAATATCATGTTTCAATATAATGTATTTTATTTTTTCCAGTGGGGCAAGGACTTTTTATTTCATTAATTGAAGCGGGGCAAGAACTTTTTTATAATAACTATTGACGGGGCGTAAAGTTTGGTTTTTTTTTAATATTTGCTGTACAACGGCCCCACCCTCAGATAAATATTGCACAGTCCCTTATGAAATATAAGATTTGATGATATTTGATTCTTTAATTGGACATTTACGATTAATGTGTTTTATTTTGATAAAAAATAAAAGAATACTTACCATTCTGGGACAGCGCATTGTCATTTTTGTGAATGGAAACATGATTGAAAGTGGAAACATGCCATATAAATTGTTATCTACTCCTATAAACTGAAAATTGACTAAACATAGAAACCAACGATATGGTGAAATGCAGAATCTGTTTCTATATGCATGATCTTTGTCAATATAAACAGGGTTAATTGTATTTTCTAAGCAGTCTCGTGTGTAGTGGAATGTTTGTTCGGTAAATACAATGCATTGTCTGATGATGACTCCCTCTGGCGAAATAAACTTTTTAATAATGTACCTCTTAAAAAAACGTAGATTTATATTTTATTTTACCAGGTATCGTTAAGTTTATTGAATTTTGGATATATGCGGATGGTACATAAGACCATAAATAAATAAAAGGAGTGTATGCATTTATGCCATTGCATTCAGCACAAAAGCGGTTTTGAAAGACAACGTTGGTATCACTTACAACCCACGGCCCTACTACAAGTATATCACTATTGTGACACTTCACTTCAATAGTTGAGTTTAACATGTCTGCGGGACACGTTTTGATGATGTAAATACCTGTCTTGTAACGCACATTATTTACTGGACTGCACTCAAATAAAAGATCATCTTCGCGATTAAGATTGTGCTTGAAACCAGCATCTATACAGCAATCGTTGTAGCGCGTGCAGTTTTCATCACAGCGGAAAAATCGAGTAGAAGAGTGTGCACCGACTCCACAAGTTTCAAAATTACATAAGGGATAAATGTCATTAAGGTTGTTAAGGACAAAAACAGCCTTTGAACTTACGCTATTTTTTACAACGAATATTCTGTTGTTTGTGCTTGTGAAATATAAAAAATTGAAGAGTTTTTTGATTGGTTCGATAACAAATAGAGTTGCCCACTAACAGTCGTATTCGTCATCCGGCTCTTATATGCATCAGTAGTTATCTTGGAAGTTCCTCAACAAAGACACATGTTGTGAGATAGCATTAGAGTTGGAGACATAAAATACCTCTCTAGGTTTGCCTGTTGACCTGGTGGCATTAGAGGTGTAGGTATCAAACACCTCTCTAGGTTCGTCTGTTCATCGTTTGGCATTAGAGTTTTATATATCAAACACCTCTCTAGGCTTATATGTTGATCTGATGGCATTAGAGGTGTAGGTATCAAACACCTCTCTATTTTCGTCTGTTGATCTACTGACATTAGAAGTGTAGGCATCAAACACTTTTCTAGGTTCATTTGTTGATCTGATGACATTAGAGGTGTAGGCATCAAATTAAACATTTTGCTAGGTTCATTTGTTGATCTGATCGCATTAGAGGTGTAGGCATCAAACATCTCTCTAGGTTTGTCTGTTGATCTGATTGCATTAGAGGCAGCTGTTGTTATCAATAATGAACTATTTTGTGAATAGTTATATTGTTTTGTTAAAATCAATGTTGTTGATTCAATGCCGTTTCTCCAAAAGACCGGTGTATTATACCATGGAAGTTTCGAAGTTTCATTGTTGACCATTTGACCTTCAGTAAACTCGGAAAGGTCTGTGAAGGTCAACAAAATAATTGCAAACAACAGTTTTAGCATCTTTAACCCCATCGTTATGCTGATGGTTTGTTCTCCTTGCAAACCTTATATACCTATGGTGTGAGTTAGTCGTGATCATCAATTTACTTACCTGTCGAGATTAACCTTTTATTTGCTTTCTAAACATCTAAATCTAAACCGCTCATGACGTTGAAAAGAAATGCAAGTTCATGTATTAGTATACTACTGTTTTTCTAAGTGTTTTTGGAGTTCATTGAAATGTTATTTCCAGATACAATACATTGCTTTGTATGAATAGATAATTAAATATGTCTTTTTCTGTTAAACGATAGCTGGAAGCTTAATTAAACCTTGTATAAAGCATACTATCTTAAAGGGTAAATGAAGTATATTAATATATGTCATCAAAGACCGTCCATTAATTGTTTTTATATTACAGGGTTCATATGATATTCGAGGGAATTAAGTGCGAATCTACCATTTGTTAGCAATGTCATGGGAATATCACAAAAAGACTACATACCCTTTGTTTTGTTTATTTCAAGAGATGGGGCCTACACTTGTAATTTAATGAATGATTTTATTCGATTCATTATTTGTTAATGAAGGTAAAAAATTATCAGTGTGATTTAAGTAACAAGCTTTGCGTTGAAGTCAATGGACAATTTTGTAAAGGAATGTACCCTTTCGTAATTTTTGCTTAGTAAATGAAATGACTGATAAAATAATTGATCAGAAGTGCACTTTTGCATTTTCCTCAATGATATTCATCAATCAACGGGTTGTGTATATGAAAAAAACAATTTCAAAAATTAAAAGAAGATCGATAGAACCATACTAATTCTTTCGAGATGAATTAAATGTCTTTCTGTCTCCCAAAAATTCATACTGACTGCGTCAAAAACTTAACTTTTAGTGTGTTTAATGAACATAGAATCAGGTATGTTTGCATGAGATGATGGCGGTAGTTAGAAACTTTGTCAACTCTCAGTAACTTTCATAGTAAAAAATAAATACCTGTTTGACACATCGTTTGGTCATTAAACATAATCTATTTTTGTTGTTTTTTTGCGCTATCCATTTTGTTCACTTGTTTATACCATGTTTGATTGCATTACAAATTGATACCTTAAACTTTTTTCCCTATAAACACGAACTTCCAAATTGTATCTTCCAAAAGCAGCATAAAAAGCCGACTTTTGTATCAGCTGTTAAGACCATCTTCTTCAATAAGTTTCAAAATAACTGAGAAAAATATAACTAAAAGTACCTCGTCTTCCAAAATATCAAAGTACCGAATATGTTTTAAAATTGGTATGGAGTAAACTAATCTAATTTGGAAAGCAATTTGATTTGAAAATAAAGTAGAAACACTATATTGGCATTTGGGCTGCAAACAAGCAATTATTGAGATGAAATGATATTATATGTGTCGTATCGCACTTATAAGTGGTAATGGGTGAATATATGCCAAATGAATGTTGTTAACATTTTGTTCGAGATGTTATGAGAACTAAATAAAACTTCTATCAAAATCCCACATAAGTTTTCAAATGATTAGTCAACCTTGTGTCAATAAATGCATTAAGACTTTTTTTTAATTATTAATATATTTTTCGTGACACATGATTAGGGATAGAGATTATAACATGGCATTTTTCATATCCGACCCCTTATCAGCCCTCGTTCAAAATATCAGACCGACCTCAAGGATTGATTTCACCATGGGCTGATAAGGGGTCTGATATGAAAAATGACATGTTATATTCTTTTTATCATCTACTTCAGCCGAAGACAAACAGAATAAGCTCCGTGTATAAGACCTTACTTTGACCTATAATGGTTTACTTTTATAAATTGTGAATTGAATGGAAAGTTATCTCATTGGCACTCATACCCCCACAGCTTTCGATATCTAAAACTATTTTTTAAACTTTGAAATAATGCATATGATGTAATATGTGTTTGGCATTTTTAATAATAACAAATGTTTCTGATTCCAATATTTTTTTTATTCATTTTTGTTATGTTTTACACACAGAAAAAAAGTACCGTTGAGTTGTATTTCACGGAATTTATTGAACTTCTTCGAAATATCATGCGATACCGTTACAAAAAAGCATGCGGTAGTAACCGGAAGCAGTTGATATGAAACGGAAGCAATTGATATTAACTGGAAGCACTTGATAATTAAAATCATATCACAAAGCTACGGTATTCTTCAAATGTGATGAATAAATATATGTACAAATTAGTTTTGTCATGGGGTTCAATTATACCATTATTTTGTATAAGTATATGATCAAATGATTTCTTATCAAAATGACACTGTCAGCACATATAATCGAATTTTGTTTCAGTACTGCCTGACCTTAAACGGCAGTTTGTGTTCAGTTTATGTCCTTCTCTGCTCGCTAACGTTAAGTGTTTCAGGTTTTTAAAACTTATGGCCATGTTTAATTATAAAGGTGTTTATTCCAAAAACATGTCGTATAAATATGTTTGGTTGTGCTTTGAACGGAAATTTTAAAACAACAGGAAATCATAAAACCAAACCCAAAAGGGAAACTCTTTTAGGAATCAAAATGTCCTTCGAGATGTGTTCAGATTCTTAATGTCTACCATTTTTTTTTTACGTACATGCATTTTTAGGTGAAAAAGTACTGATGTCATATATCTGTTTATCATGCTTTATTAAAGATATCATTAGTTGGATTTTGAAAGTTCAAATTTGTATTTCTAGCCAGACTTAAAGCTAAACTGTCCTTAATATCAGGAATATGCATTTGGAGATGCACTAAATGCCAATTGTAAAGTATTCGGATTGAATTCATTTTAATATTGGTGTTGAACCACAAACTGTTTTAAAGCACAAAACCACCAGATGTTCGAAAAAGAATTATATTATGTGAAATACAACGTGATATTAATAGTTTTTTTATGGAATGGTAGTACTCCGAAAGTCAAATCGGAAGTTATTCAAAAGTCTCCTAGCGAGGGGGACTGAAAACTCCAAATTTTGAAGTACTGCTGTTACCTTTACGTATTATGTGGGTAAAAAGATTTCTGTCAGAATATGACTCCAAATGGAAACATGTTTCCAAAGCATTTTTCTCCCTTTTTGAGTACGAGGACTTGTTTATGAGCAGATGTGAATTTGAGCTTTTGAATTTGAAAACACCTCTTTTTTATATAGAAGTGTTATCTGCTTGGAAACGTTTCAAGGGTATTTTCATCCCGTTAAATGCATTTCATGTTAGAAAAGAATTTATTTGGTTCAATCCGTTTATCAAAATTGATCAAAAAAGTATTTTTTACAGATCTTGGTACATGAAAGGCATAAGGTTTATCAATGATATTGTAGATGATAAAGGCGATTTTTATGACGCTATTAACAAAAAATATAACCTGAATGTCACTTTTGTAGACATTCTATTTATTAAGCTGGCTATACCACGTGACTGGAAAGATTTGTTATTACAACAACACATGTCACCTAACAGCAACTCATTTGGATTCGTTTTTGAGCACGAGAATAAAAAAATGCCTATTAGTAAATTATTTGCTAATATGTATATTCACTTTTTACCGATCAGGGAAGTGTTTTTCCTATTTCACAACAAAGATGGGAAGAAAGTTTTAATATAGAAATTCGTGACGAACAATGGAAAAATATTTATTCATCAGCTTTCAAATGTACTATAGAAAGCAAACTACAAGCTTTTCAATATAAACTACTTCACAGAATAGTCTCCCATAATTATCTTCTTGAAATATATATATATATATAACTTTCCTTAACTAATGAATGTGTAAGTTGTAAAGAAATAGAAACTATATCCCACATAAGTTATCAAATGATTAGTCAACCTTGTGTCAATAAATGCATTAAGACTTTTCTTAATTATTAATATATTTTTCGTGACACATGATTTGGGATAGAGATTATAACATGGCATTTTTCATATCAGACCCCTTATCAGCCCTCGTTCAAAATATCAGACCGGCCTCAAGGATTGATTTCACCATGGGCTGATAAGGGGTCTGATATGAAAAATGACATGTTATATTCTTTTTATCATCTACTTCAGCCGAAGACAAACAGAATAAGCTCCGTGTATAAGACCTTACTTTGACCTATAATGGTTTACTTTTATAAAATGAAGCCACCCATTTTCGAACTTGATCTGTATTAAGTGATATTTAGCGTTGTGTATTAGTTTCATAACATTTGTTTGAGGCAAACTAAAGTTAGAAAACGGAAACCAACTTTGGGACGTACGGGCGTACGTACAGATAGACAAAGGTAAGACTGTTTGCTCCTCCGCTGCGGCAATAATCATAGATCTTATACGACATAGATCTGAGATATGGTATGAGTACCAATTGAACAACTATTCATTCAAGTCACAATTTGGAAAAGTAAATAATAATAGGTCAAATTACGGCCTTCAACACAGATACTTGGCTTATACCGAACAGTATATTTTGACTTTTCTCTTTATTTCTCTTTCGGTCTTACTCACTTTATCCCTTTGTTTTATTGTTTTGGATCTGAGCGTTTCTGGTGATGGCCAATGCAGACGGAACATCGGACGTTTCAACTGTATTTGATCTGTAGCAAATAGAGGAATTCTCTAGTACGAGCGTGCATGATGTGGTACTCCTTCTTTTATTTGTTGATGAAAAGTATACACAAGCAAAACGCACTACATATGATGGTGACGAATTTCACCTGCATGGTTTGCCGATGATATGCGCGTGATGTGAATTGGATATCTGCAACTGATCATTCAGGATGTAGTTACATGTCAGGTTAAAGAAATTTTGTCGGATTTTCTGAATCTTTGGGCTTTTTCTTACGATACATGGTAAAATATTTTGATCAAGACCAACCTCTTTTCTTTTTACAAGACTTCAACAGCTCACGCAATGTCCTTTGCAAAAATTTTAGCAGTACATCCAACAACCAATCAAGCATTGAATCATTCTCTATATATTTTCATTAAGAGTATCTGATGTATTTCACTTTCTTGTATGGGTAAGAAACGTTTACATTTCGGTGTATATATGTTTTTGTATAACAATCGAAAGTTAATGTGTATTCTAATATGACGTGCTTCATTCGCATTGTGAATAAACCTATGCTCTAAATCCAATAAAATATGTTTGCACATGCGTATATTGACTACTGCAGAATAATGAACTTTATTTAATTGGCATGCATTTAATATATTTGATTAACTTAAAACACTTCCAACCTCTTTGACGAAGCACATACTGTTACTAATTCCTTCATTATTACTGTAACGTGTTGCATTGCAATTCGAAGTTGACATATTTGACCTAGGTACGTCAACCGTTCATGATGGCTGTTAAAAACACCTCCATCATTTGCTTGTTTACAAACAAAACAAGAAGGTTCATGGAAGAGTCAGCACAAACGTACCACACTTGGACACATCGGACATCGAAATAACTGATGCAAGATATACTTTATTGTATTTCACTATCGTTTGGCCAAAAATAATCACGAAAATAATGCCTACCAATGCTAAAACTATAATAAAGTATAGCTTGAATCAATTATTTCTTTAAAAATATAGTTGTTACATCATTTAGCTAGCCAATGCCCTTATCATCACGTTCTATTTATAAAATATATTTTGAACCGAAATAAAAACATTATTCAAAGGTTATGATTGTTAAAAAGTAGAACATATTATTTTTATTATTTTATGCAACATTTCGAAATAAAATTAACAACATTTCGGAAAGGAGAAGGGTACGGTTTGGTCCCAAATTGGCTCTCTCAAACAACGTGTATTCAAAACTACCATTCAAAATTTAATGTTAAATATATGGACTTTAATAGAATATTGCGGTATAGTTGTTATGCAGTCATGAAATGACAGATTATAAAAAAGAAGATGTGGTATGATTACCAATGAGACCACATGACATAGACATTAACAACTATATGTCACCGTACGGCCTTCAACAATGAGCAAAGACCATACCGCATAGTCAGCTATAAAAGGCCCCGATATGACAATGTAAATGAATTCAATCGAGAAAACTAATGGCCTTATTTATATAAAGAAATGAAAGGAAAACAAATATGTAACACATAAACAAACGACAACCACTGAAGTACAAATTAGTTCATTAAACTAGAGAATTGATGTAAAATCATAATTGTGTGACTAGCACATGTTGGACACAACCGTCGACCAACAAAGATATTAACGCATGACATGTTTTTGTGTTATCTGTTCATTAAAGAAGGGGGGATACACTACAAAGTACGTCACTCAGTTTTTACATTTGAAAATGCCTGCACCAAGTCAGGAATATGACAGTTCTTGTCCATTCGTTTTTGATGTGTTTTGTTGTTTGATTTTGCCATGTGATTATGGACTTTCCGATTAGATTTTCCTCAGTGATTTTACTTTTCACCTTATTTTGTATTGAGACAAAAGAGAGACCAAAAGCATTCAAAATATGTGCTTGGATGAGAAGGGATAATCAGAGTTTAATTGCAATAACATATTTTTATATCATTTATTGTATTTAGAATGAAGACAGTCATAAGCAATATAAATATAAATATAGTTATAAGAATATGGCGAGCTCGTGTAATTGGATTTTTCTATGTCTGTTTAATTTCATTTTATAGGTTAAGAATATATGTTAATCATCAATTTTACCTGTATAAATAACTAAACACACATAATTAATAATTAATTCATCTTTAGCTAAGGGGTTATTTGGAATGTCACATGAATACGAATGAGGTCAAACTATTCACTTATACGTGAATAACTCATCATCGATGTTTCTTATCTTATTTTGTCAAAATTGAACCATACTGGCTGTTTAAAAGCGTGTGGCTAGGCGTGATATGAAAGACGAGCGTTGATCTGAAGACACAATGGTGCGACATTACATGTTTTTTTCAATGACTATCTCTATTGCTCTTCCATTGTCAGTTTGTTGACTAACTGTTTGCATCTCAGAGAGAGAAGAACTTCGAAACAATCTTTTACATATGAACGTTTGTTTCAGCGATCTCCAAATCTCTTTTCTATATGGCCTTGACCCTAAGATGTACAGTATTGGTTTTATAGAATATGAAATTTTTTGAAACAATTGTGCAATTAAAATCATTTCCGGGGGCTGCATTATCTTAAGCACTCGAAACACTCCGTTTGTAATACTGAGAAAAAATGTTACGTAGGCCACTAACAAAATTATCCCGGATGTTATGTATTCATTATCCTGTGGAACATATGCTGTTTGACATCTAAAACCTGTTGATCTATTTCTTTTATAAAATTGCCATGTTTTGACACCTATAAGGCACGAAATACAAAATATTAGCACATACGGAATCACCGAGACCACAACCGCATCAACTGTATTCAATTTGTTCCATATTTCAAATAACTCATTCTCTGGCCATGGGTAGCAATACATGTAAGGGTAATCGGACCCCACAGTCCATGTAATATAATGATAACAGATAATGGCAAGAATAGCTAATCTGATGATTACACATTTAGCACGGACAACAGTACAAAAATGGGCCTTCTTTGATGGCCAAAATAATCCAATGAACTTCTCTATAACAAGTGAAGCCACATACCATATCGATAAAAACGTACAAATATTATTAACATACATACTCAAAGGACACAGACCATGCACGTGGTACACACTTATTCCCCACTTTGTCAAATTTGTACACAATGCTGATAATAAGTATCCAATATCCACGATTGATATTGCAGAAAAATATCTAGATGTTGATACTTTTCGCAGTTTTGACTTTGTAAATATATAAAAATTCACTACATTCCCAATTACTCCAAAAATTATGATGAATAAAAATGCCCATCGGTAAAATTCCATTATATTTAACAACAATTGACTCGGTGGTGGTGGTGGCATAAATCCTCGATAGTAATCGTCAGTTTCATCATATTGCACCATCACTGGAATCTTTGTATCATTCATACTGGTATGGTTGTATGATCCAACATATTAGCTTCCCATCTCGTAGTTGTAAGGAGGCAAACTCCTTTTGTAGTAAAATGTCTTATCTAAGTCTCAAATTAAACCATTTCCTGATTTTGCAATATAAACGAAGAGTGTAATGATAGCGTCATTACAATGATTTCTCTATCACGTCTTGTCTACTTAAACGATGATCGCCGTTTAGGAATCTGAAATGACAAAAAAAACCTCTCAATTATAAAGGATCATTGTACTTTAAAATATTTGAAATGTAGAAAGGGGAGTATAAAATAAAAGTTGCAATACATGCTGGAAAAAAAACACCTGTTTAAAAGTACAGATCTTATGTCATGTCTTTGCACAAGTTAATTAAATGTAAAGATTTAACCATCACAAGTCACAGTAACGTTTTCCCTCGGAAAGGTCGTTCTAATTATATATGTGACTATTTGTAAGCACATAACTCAGTTTCAACACAATTCCAAATAACATTTCCAGATGTTTAACATACGGAAACACATTTTATTGACATTTGGAGTAATGCCACTTTGTCGCTGTGTATTATAAAAACAATCCTAATTATTGATTTGCCATCTATACATCTTCTTTTGAATTTCATACATTCTATGAATTCCGTTTGTATTTATTACATTTCACACCTTCTCGAAATTAAAAGTAATTGAAGTCATATTTACTGCTTAATTCATCTTTGAGTAGAAGCTTTTCTATTCGACATAATTAAATTCAACTTGAATGTTTAAACAAATGAGTCTTTTAAATTGCAAACTGAATGATCTGACTGAATTCTCAAACAAAGTTCAGTTTTATTTTCTAGTAACGCATTTGAATCCTTGACGACGAAGAGCATTATCATGACACTTTTCCAAAGATTTACCAAAGATGTTTGGATTTGCCGCGGTAAAGTAAATAAGTGAAAATCTACAGTATACATGTACATTGAATGAAGTAGCAACATGACAAAAATTAATAAAAAAGAAGATATATATATATATAAATAATAACAATACTTGACGGAGTTGTGCTTATTCTTCTTGAATATTCTTTCCGATAAGTGGTTTGATAAAATCAACAACGTGTACTGATATTTTACCAATATTTTTTGTTCTGAACCTACAAAAAATATTGGTAAAATATCGAAAAAGACAGGTTCAGAACAAAAAATATTGGTAAAATATCGAAAAAGACAATAGATTAGGTATAAAAATAACAACAGAAATAACGATATAACCTCGACACGAACTTACAAACAGAAGGAACAGTATAAACGCAGATCATAAAATTATAACAGATATGAAGACATACATGCAGTTTGAATAGGTTTTCTAAAATTCTTTGCAAAAAAAAACACATAAACAGCCCACGACGCGACCTTTTTTTTTAAATCCTAGCGGGCAAACAGTGTACAGAGAATGATAAAAGGACGTTACACATTTCAATAGAATGACACTTGCTTTTTTTACCCCTTTCAAAATGATTGAGCCTCGTGCTTATTAGTTCTACAAGATATTAGTAAAAATCATATACGCAAAGTATACATAGGACTGTAGCGATGACGTTATTTACATTTTTTAGCGTTCTGATTGCGGTCAATTATGTTAACGGTGCGAAAATCTCAACATCCAGTGTAAGAAAAACAAGCTTTGCTTTCTTAACGTTTTATTTTTGCAAATACTGGTTTATGTGGTTAGTAAATGCTTAAACAGATTATTAGTTACATAGTGTGCTAGTGACCTTATACGGTATATATGGGTTCAGTAAATGCCATATGGGGTGAGACCCCATATATACCGTATTACGTCACTATCACACTATGTAACGAATTTATCTTACCGACTATCTTAACGTGTAAAATTTAGACTAGTGACCTATCAAAATGAGCAAGTTTTCAATACAGTTAGCATTAACATGATTAAGAAACTACTTCCTTTGATCCTCCAAAAGCAGATGCCAACAATGACAACTAAAGGGACGTAACACCACTACTAACCGTGTATGAAATATGTCCCGCCTCCTTATTACCTTATATGGTATATAAAGGGACGCAGCTCCACTACTAACCGTGTATGAAATAAGCCCCGCCTCCCAACTAAACTAACCTAATATTAGATATACACGGTTTCCACGGGGATGCTTTTAACCAATCATATACCTAGAAATGTATAGGAGGTAAGATAAAACAATTCACCTACGGAAATAGCTGGATGCACATTACATATAAATGATATTTTCAGATTTGAAACAAACGTTACATTTAATTTTTTTAACTGGTGTCGTGATGCTGATGCCTAATTTTTCTAAAAATTATATTTGGTCGATTGCATTTCGTAGCAGTGTAACACAAAATGAAAATAAAACTCTCTTAAATGTATTTTAGATAACATGAACTATTGGATTATTCTATCACGCCATGCATCTGATACTAGCTGTGGTAAGTTTTTTCTATAGCATTTCATTCAAGTTCAGAGAAAAATACATTGGAGGATTAGATAGCTCACTTACTTTTCATTAGAGTTTACTCAGTAAGTGTCCTATAATGTTTAGATCTGCTCTATTAACTTCAAAATTGGTCAAAACTATATATATCTTCAGTACACGTTGTTGATTTTACCAAACCACTTATCGGAAAGAATATTCAAGAAGAATAAGCACAACTGCGTCAAGTATTGTTATTATATATATATATATATTATATATATATATATATATATATATATATATATATATATATATATATATATATATATATATATATATATATATATATATATATATATATATATATATATATATATATATATATATATATATATATATATATATATATATATATATATATATATATATATCTTCTTTTTTATTAAATTTTGTCATGTTGCTACTTCATTCAATGTACATGTATACTGTAGATTTTCACTTATTTACTTTACCGCGGCAAATCCAAACATCTTTGGTAAATCTTTGGAAAAGTGTCATGATAATGCTCTTCGTCGTCAAGGATTCAAATGCGTTACTAGAAAATAAAACTGAACTTTGTTTGAGAATTCAGTCAGATCATTCAGTTTGCAATTTAAATGACTCATTTGTTTAAACATTCAAGTTGAATTTAATTATGTCGAATAGAAAATCTTCTACTCAAAGATGAATTAAGCAGTAAATATGACTTCAATTACTTTTAATTTCGAGAAGGTGTGAAATGTAATAAATACAAACGGAATTCATAGAATGTATGAAATTCAAAAAAAGATGTATAGATGGCAAATCAATAATTAGGATTGTTTTTATAATACACAGCGACAAATTGGCATTACTCCAAATGTCAATAAAAATGTGTTTCCGTATGTTAAACATCTGGAAATGTTATTTGGAATTGTGTTGAAACTGAGTTATGTGCTTACAAATAGTCACATATATAATTAGAACGACCTTCCCGAGAAAAAACGTTACTGTGACTTGTGATGGTTAAATCTTTACATTTAATTAACTTGTGAAAAGACATGACATAAGATCTTTACTTTTAGACAGGTGTTTGTTTTTTCAGCATGTATTGCAACTTTTATTTTATACTCCCCTTTCTACATTTCAAATATTTTAAAGTACAATGATCCTTTATAATTGAGAGGTTTTTTTTTGTCATTTCAGATTCCTAAACGGCGATCATCGTTTAAGTAGACAAGACGTGATAGAGAAATCATTGTAATGACGCTATCATTACACTCTTCGTTTATATTGCAAAATCAGGAAATGGTTTAATTTGAGACTTAGATAAGACATTTTACTACAAAAGGAGTTTGCCTCCTTACAACTACGAGATGGGAAGCTAATATGTTGGATCATACAACCATACCAGTATGAATGATACAAAGATTCCAGTGATGGTGCAATATGATGAAACTGACGATTACTATCGAGGATTTATGCCACCACCACCACCGAGTCAATTGTTGTTAAATATAATAGAATTTTACCAATGGGCATTTTTATTCATCATAATTTTTGGAGTAATTGGGAATGTAGTGAGTTTTTATATATTTGCAAAGTCAAAACTGCGAAAAGTATCAACAGCTAGATATTTTTCTGCAATATCAATCGTGGATATTTGATACTTATTATCAGCATTGTGTACAAATTTGACAATGTGGGGAGTAAGTGTGTACCACGTGCATGGTCTGTGTCCTTTGAGTATGTATGTTAATAATATTTGTACGTTTTTATCGATATGGTATGTTGCTTCACTTGTTATAGAGAAGTTCATTGGATTATTTTGGCCATCAAAGAAGGCCCATTTTTGTACTGTTGTCCGTGCTAAATGTGTAATCATCAGATTAGCTATTCTTGCCATTATCTGTTATCATTATATTACATGGACTGTGGGGTCCGATTACCCTTACATGTATTGCTACCCATGGCCAGAGAATGAGTTATTTGAAATATGGAACAAATTGAATACAGTTGATGCGGTTGTGGTCTCGGTGATTCCGTATGTGCTAATATTTTGTATTTCGTGCCTTATAGGTGTCAAAACATGGCAATTTTATAAAAGAAATAGATCAACAGGTTTTAGATGTCAAACAGCATATGTTCCACAGGATAATGAATACATAACATCCGGGATAATTTTGTTAGTGGCCTACGTAACATTTTTTCTCAGTATTACAAACGGAGTGTTTCGAGTGCTTAAGATAATACAGCCCCCGGAAATGATTTTAATTGCACAATTGTTTCAAAAAATTTCATATTCTATAAAACCAATACTGTACATCTTAGGGTCAAGGCCATATAGAAAAGAGATTTGGAGATCGCTGAAACAAACGTTCATATGTAAAAGATTGTTTCGAAGTTCTTCTCTCTCTGAGATGCAAACAGTTAGTCAACAAACTGACAATGGAAGAGCAATAGAGATAGTCATTGAAAAAAACATGTAATGTCGCACCATTGTGTCTTCAGATCAACGCTCGTCTTTCATATCACGCCTAGCCACACGCTTTTAAACAGCCAGTATGGTTCAATTTTGACAAAATAAGATAAGAAACATCGATGATGAGTTATTCACGTATAAGTGAATAGTTTGACCTCATTCGTATTCATGTGACATTCCAAATAACCCCTTAGCTAAAGATGAATTAATTATTAATTATGTGTGTTCAGTTATTTATACAGGTAAAATTGATGATTAACATATATCCTTAACCTATAAAATGAAATTAAACAGACATAGAAAAATCCAATTACACGAGCTCGCCATATTCTTATAACTATATTTATATTTATATTGCTTATGACTGTCTTCATTCTAAATACAATAAATGATATAAAAATATGTTATTGCAATTAAACTCTGATTATCCCTTCTCATCCAAGCACATATTGTGAATGCTTTTGGTCTCTCTTTTGTCTCAATACAAAATAAGGTGAAAAGTAAAATCACTGAACTTAGAGGAAAATCTAATCGGAAAGACCATAATCACATGGCAAAATCAAACAACAAAACACATCAAAAACGAATGGACAAGAACTGTCATATTCCTGACTTGGTGCAGGCATTTTCAAATGTAGAAACTGAGTGATGTACTTTGTAGTGTATCCCCCTTCTTTAATGAACAGATAACACAAAAACATGTCATGCGTTAATATCTTTGTTGGTCGACGGTTGTGTCCAACATGTGCTAGTCACACAATTATGATTTTACATCAATTCTCTAGTTTAATGAACTAATTTGTACTTCAGTGGTTGTCGTTTGTTTATGTGTTACATATTTGTTTTCCTTTCATTTCTTTATATAAATAAGGCCATTAGTTTTCTCGATTGAATTCGTTTACATTGTCATGTCGGGGCCTTTTATAGCTGACTATGCGCTATGGTCTTTGCTCATTGTTGAAGGACGTACGGTGACATATAGTTGTTAATGTCATGTGGTCTCATTGGTAATCATACCACATCTTCTTTTTATAATCTGTCATTTCATGACTGCATAACAACTATACCGCAATATTCTATTAAAGTCCATATATTTAACATTAAATTTTGAATGGTAGTTTTGAATACACGTTGTTTGAGAGAGCCAATTTGGGACCAAACCGTACCCTTCTCCTTTCCGAAATGTTGCATAAAATAATAAAAATAATATGTTCTACTTTTTAACAATCATAACCTTTGAATAATGTTTTTATTTCGGTTCAAAATATATTTTATAAATAGAACGTGATGATAAGGGCATTGGCTAGCTAAATGATGTAACAACTATATTTTTAAAGAAATAATTGATTCAAGCTATACTTTATTATAGTTTTAGCATTGGTAGGCATTATTTTCGTGATTATTTTTACTCAAACGATAGTGAAATACAATAAAGTATATCATGCATCAATTATTTCGATGTCCGATGTGTCCAAGTGTGGTGCGTTTGTGCTGACTCTTCCATGAACCTTCTTGTTTTGTTTGTAAACAAGCAAATGACTTGGATGGAGGTGTTTTTAACAGCCATCATGAACGGTTGACGTACCTAGGTCAAATATGTCAACTTCGAATTGCAATGCAACACGTTACAGTAATAATGAAGGAATTAGTAACAGTATGTGCTTCGTCAAAGAGGTTGGAAGTGTTTTAAGTTAATCAAATATATTAAATGCATGCCAATTAAATAAAGTTCATTATTCTGCAGTAGTCAATATACGCATGTGCAAACATATTTTATTGGATTTAGAGCATAGGTTAATTCACAATGCGAATGAAGCACGTCATATTAGAATACACATTAACTTTCGATTGTTATACAAAAACATATATACACCGAAATGTAAACGTTTCTTACCCATACAAGAAAGTGAAATACATCAGATACTCTTAATGAAAATATATAGAGAATGATTCAATGCTTGATTGGTTGTTGGATGTACTGCTAAAAATTTTTGCAAAGGACATTGCGTGAGCTGTTGAAGTCTTGTAAAAAGAAAAGAGGTTGGTCTTGATCAAAATATTTTACCATGTATCGTAAGAAAAAGCCCAAAGATTCAGAAAAATCGACAAAATTTCTTTAACCTGACATGTAACTACATCCTGAATGATCAGTTGCAGATATCCAATTCACATCACGCGCATATCATCGGCAAACCATGCAGGTGAAATTCGTCACCATCATATGCGTTTTGCTTGTGTATACTTTTCATCAACAAATAAAAGAAGGAGTACCACATCATGCATGCTCGTACTAGAGAATTCCTCTATTTGCTACAGATCAAATACAGTTGAAACGTCCGATGTTCCGTCTGCATTGGCCATCACCAGAAACGCTCAGATCCAAAACAATAAAACAAAGGGATAAAGTGAGTAAGACCGAAAGAGAAATAAAGAGAATAGTCAAAATATAATGTTCGGTATAAGCCAAGTATCTGTGTTGAAGGCCGTACTTTGACCTATCATTATTTACTCTTCCAAATTGTGACTTGAATGAATAGTTGTTCAATTGGTACTCATACCATATCTCAGATCTATGTCGTATAAGATCTATGATTATTGCCGCAGCGGAGGAGCAAACAGTCTTACCTTTGTCTATCTGTACGTACGCCCGTACGTCCCAAAGTTGGTTTCCGTTTTCTAACTTTAGTTTGCCTCAAACAAATGTTATGAAACTAATACACAACGCTAATTATCACTTAATACAGATCAAGTTCGAAAATGGGTGGCATCATTTATACAGTTCAAGAGTTATACCCCTACTAAAAAAAACATGGGTTAATTTTTGGTTTCCGTTCTATTACATTGGTTTGCTTTATCAAATGTCATGAAACTTATACACAATACTTATTGCCGCAAAATACAGATTAAGATTGAATTTTGGTGATGTCACTTTTACCTTTTTAGAGTTATGCCCTTTAACAAGTGGAAACATTGCTGAATTTTTCGTTACTGTTCTCTAACTTTTTAAATATGCTTGCCTCAAATAAATTTTATGAAACCTATAAACAATGTTTCTTACCACAAAACTCAGATCAAGTACAAATTTGAGAAACTTCACTCCTATAGCTCCTGAGTTATGTCCCTTAATAGTGTCATATGCACGCGAGGGCATCATCTACGTCCCTGGACACATTCCCCATTTATTTCTTTTTTTTTAATTTTTTATTGATCTTTTTGGTGTTCAAACTACAGTGCATGCATACATTTTTACAGGACATAATAGAATGACATGACATGTATGGCATTGTTATACTACTGACATTATGCAAATAAGACATAGTAAAAATTTACAAGTTAGTGGTGTGAATACTCACTATATGATACGTCTTCAGAATACTTTGGAATACATTCTACTATAACCATATTAAAAAATAAATTTAATTAAATAGCTTTCATTAATCCCCCCATCTGTTGACAAATGACTCGTGTTTGTCTTTAGAAATATATAAATATTCTAATATCTCCAGACCTCTTTTCAAAAATTTAAGAAAAGCTTGCACGGATATGAACAGTATGACTAATTGTGTGTTCTTTACATAATAAATGTAATATTTTGCCTGTAGAATGCAATAATTTAAAACTAAGTTATCAGAATTCAATTCACTAAAAATGACAATGTCCAAAAACTGAATACCACCAATTTGAAAAATCTCTCCAAAATTGTTTTATTTCTGTACATTCAAAAAATTTATGCTCTATAGTTTCTATTTCTTTACAACTTACACATTCATTAGTTAAGGAAAGTTATATATATATATATTTTTCAAGAAGATAATTATGGGAGACTATTCTGTGTAGTAGTTTATATTGAAAAGCTTGTAGTTTGCTTTCTATAGTACATTTGAAAGCTGATGAATAAATATTTTTCCATTGTTCGTCACGAATTTCTATATTAAAACTTTCTTCCCATCTTTGTTGTGAAATAGGAAAAACACTTCCCTGATCGGTAAAAAGTGAATATACATATTAGCAAATAATTTACTAATAGGCATTTTTTTATTCTCGTGCTCAAAAACGAATCCAAATGAGTTGCTGTTAGGTGACATGTGTTGTTGTAATAACAAATCTTTCCAGTCACGTGGTATAGCCAGCTTAATAAATAGAATGTCTACAAAAGTGACATTCAGGTTATATTTTTTGTTAATAGCGTCATGAAACAAAAAATCGCCTTTATCATCTACAATATCATTGATAAACCTTATGCCTTTCATGTACCAAGATCTGTAAAAAATACTTTTTTGATCAATTTTGATAAACGGATTGAACCAAATAAATTCTTTTCTAACATGAAATGCATTTAACGGGATGAAAATACCCTTGAAACGTTTCCAAGCAGATAACACTTCTATATAAAAAAGAGGTGTTTTCAAATTCAAAAGCTCAAATTCACATCTGCTCATAAACAAGTCCTCGTACTCAAAAAGGGAGAAAAATGCTTTAGAAACATGTTTCCATTTGGAGTCATATTCAGACAGAAATCTTTTTACCCACATAATACGTAAAGGTAACAGCAGTACTTCAAAATTTGGAGTTTTCAGTCCCTCCTCGCTAGGAGACTTTTGAATAACTTCCGATTTGACTTTCGGAGTACTACCATTCCATAAAAAAAACTATTAATATCACGTTGTATTTCACATAATATAATTCTTTTTCGAACATCTGGTGGTTTTGTGCTTTAAAACAGTAATAGTGTTTGTGGTTCAACACCAATATTAAAATGAATTCAATCCGAATACTTTACAATTGGCATTTAGTGCATCTCCACATGTATATTCCTGATATTAAGGACAGTTTAGCTTTAAGTCTGGCTAGAAATACAAATTTTAACTTTCAAAATGATTTGGTTATCTTTTATATAAAGTCAAAATTTTATTAACAAAAATATAACTTATTTACAGAAAATACACGAAAGAACTACTATATATATTCAAATCATTCAAAAATAAATTAACTTCTCCTACAAAATCTACATAATCACATCGAAACTATCAAATTGATTGTGAATGAAAAAATAAATGGTGGAGCCGATTGACGGATAGGAAATTTCCGTAATTTTAAAAGGTACTAATGATGTTTTTATTTTTGAGTTTTTTGACAAAATTGTTTGGAATTTGCCCAACAAAATTTGCATGCAGTATCGCAATATTATGTTGTGTCCTCTCAAATGTCAAATACTGTTTTTGAACCATATGTTTTCTCGTTTTCAAAGAAAAACGCGTTAAATTTCTATCTAAAAAACAGCCAACTTTAAGTTTGAAAGTTTTACTTGAAGATGGTATAATATTTATGTCTTCATCATTCCGATGATCCTTGATGATATGTGCATAGAAAATATTTACGAAAATAGCGGGAAATTTAACCAAAAAATATATTTTTGGATTTTAAGGTAACTACCCAAAACCGTAAATTGAAGGGTACCCCCATTAAAGGGATAAAATACAAAAATGTGACCATAGAAACTTTTTACGACCCGACGGAAATTAAAATATAGATATTATTCTATCATTTAAAACAATTTGCAGCCGTGTGTTATTCCGGACCATTAAACTCGTTAACTAAGCGTCTTTTTCGATGTCAGTTGCAGTACTATTTAAGATAGTATGTTAATTGCTTTATACAAGGTTTAATTAAGCTTCCAGCTATCGTTTAACAGAAAAAGACATATTTAATTATCTATTCATACAAAGCAATGTATTGTATCTGGAAATAACATTTCAATGAACTCCAAAAACACTTAGAAAAACAGTAGTATAATAATACATGAACTTGCATTTCTTTTCAACGTCATGAGCGGTTTAGATTTAGATGTTTAGAAAGCAAATAAAAGATTAATCTCGACAGGTAAGTAAGCGGGCGCCAAACCCGCTCCCTAACCGTACATTGATTGTCGTATGGTAAACACTTTCAAAAATGCTACCAAATTAGAAATAGGACGTGTGTATCTGTATGCTTAGTCATATTAGCATCTGTCTAGTTATTGTATTTTCCTACTAATTTACACTTTCGTATGCATAAGGATTTTTTTTCATGTACCTACAAGAGTGTTTCGATAATACAACGGATATTATGGGTTGCTGTCTGCATGTTGTGGTTGTAAATTTTTTTTCCAACATGCATGTTGGTTATAATCATATCAAAGCATAATTTAATACATGCAAAATTCATTGACAAACGCATTATTGTGTCAACGATGCGTACAGTATAAAAATGTGTAATGACAACGAAGCGTACACAACATGAAAATAAAGACACTTTAAAACGTGTATTTTTTTGTTTCTAGATACAACATAAACATACGATCTTTACAAGTTTGTTTTATTCTAAACTAAGAAATTTTAAAAAATGTATGTTTTAAAAACTATGAGGTACGAGAAACATTATGTTTTGAATATTTAAAAATACCAAGCATGTTTTATCAACGATATCGTCATTCGCTTTTTTATATTTGCATATAAAAATGTCACATATTTGAGAAACCTGTTAATAGCTAATGAGCATTATGGCAAAGAATATATTGGAGCAAAATATCTGAAGAATAGATATTGGATTTTCTTTAAAAGAACTAATCCCTTACTGTCTGAACTCAGTGTTACACTGTGTGTTCGATTCGTACGCGTCAACGTCCGGTTTCATCTGTATCGGGGTTATACAGGGTGTTAATATTTTCATTGAATATACATTGCATTTTATCTTAACATATACATACAAAAACTTTATTTGACAGCCATGAATTACAGTTATGTTGACGTTCGATTACACATTATCAAGATCTATCCACTTTCCAGGTTTGAATCTCCTTTACACTTCCAATCAGATTTAGTTTTTCTTTTTATATACCTTTATCGAATGCATTACAATTTAGTATCTAAGACTTAATTTCCCCACAAACATGAACTTTCGAGTTATATCTTCAAAAAGCATCATAAATTGCCGACTTTTGTAACAGCTAAAACGACCATCGTCTGCAATAAGTTTTGAAATAAATGAGAGAAATATAATGCAAAATACCTCTTTACCAAAAAATCATGTAGAGAATATGTTTTGAAATCGGTATGGAGTTTGCTAGTTTAATTTGAAAAGCAATTAGTATTGAAAATAAAATAGCAACATGATATTGGCATTTGGGATGCAGACAACCGATTATTAAGATGCAAAGATATATTATAACTTTGCCGTATCGCACTAATTAGTGATAATGGATAAATTTATGCCCAGTGGATATTGTTAACATTTCGTACTGGTTATTATGTGAACTTAATACAAAATTCTATCAACATCCCACTAATTATCAAATAATTAATCAGCCATGTATCAATAAATGCATAACGACATTTTAATTATTAATTTCGTTTTCGTGATATATGATTTTGGATTATGATATAATATTACAAAAGAGGGATGAAAGATACCAGAGGGACAGTCAAACGCATAGATTGAAAATACACTGACAACGCCTGGCTAAAAATGAGAGGACAAACAAACAAATAATAGTACAGAAGACACAACATAGATAAACTAAAGACTAAGCAACACAAAAACTTGGGGTGATCTCAGGTGCTCCGAAAGGGTAAGCAGATCCTGCTCCACATGATGATATTAGCACATTTAGTTCAGATTTGCAGTACTTCTTCACCTCCACTATATTGACGGTTCTGTTTATGTTCTGTTTTGTCCTCACGGGTTTGAAATTGTTTGTTTTCAAACGTATGGCCTTGCGTATTTGTAAAGGTGTTTATTCAAGAAATATGCGTGTATTAAGGATTATATTTTTAACGTAAATTATCAAGCAACGGGAAGTTGTCAAATCAAACAGAACATGGGAAAAGTAGTTTAAACTTTTGGAAATCAAAATGTCCTTCGATGTTTAAATACTTTGAAGCGTCTAGCAGTAATATAAATTGCAATTAAAATCATACCAATGACATATATGTGTTTGCGATGCTTTATTTTAGAACCGATATAATGAGTATCAGGTAGAGAGGCATAAAAATGCCTATTGTAAAGAATTTGGATTGAAACTTTACATCTGGTAGCATTCAAACGATAAATTTTTAATTTCTCCTAGCGCTTTTCAAGTCAAATTCATTAGTTTCCCTGATTCACAAATCGATGTCCAACACAGATTGAAGCGATATTTGCTTACAGTTGTTGGTACAGGAAATCTGATCAAAGTTCATACAGGATAATTTCAGGAGGAATAAAATAATCTTGCATTATTCTTTATTTTCACGTTCCGATATAATGATGATATTACTCATTTTACTAATAAGTCCAAATGTTTGAAGACTATGTTGAACGCGTCTATCTTATCGAACTTAAAATAAAGAATATCTCAGTGGTTATAATTGATAATGAGTGAATCACAATTGTAATAACTACAATGCCATCCACTTTTTAGCGATTGTGAGATGAGCGAATGAGATAGATCATGATTTGATTATCCTTACGGAGCACATACGTAAATCCCCAAGGTTGTTTTTGTTGGGATAAGAGTTTCTCAAATTTAGTGTTATTTAGTGTTTGTGTATATTTTCTTTGATTTTCGTTGGTTGACATGACGTTGTCAGTTTTTCTTTGACCTATGAGTTTTGAATGTGGCCTTGTTTATTATTTCATTGTTGATGATGATTTTATAACTTAGTTGTTAGATTATAAAACTAATGTTGATTTAATATATAATGATATTTACCAGAAAACAACCCTGAATTTCTGGTATCAACAAACAGGGACTCTTCACTGGTATCCTGGACTAGTGAGGTATATTGTTAACAGCAGAAAGTGCAATTTGTTGTTGAATAAAAATAAAAGAATGTGGCCTTGGTATCATCTACATCTATTGTATATTTTTATATATAACCCTCCGTCACCCATCTCTCAAAAATTGGAACTACATGGTTTAAAGTGTATTTTAGTTTTCACTTCTCCGTCATGCAAACACTAGTACACCAACTATGATCTAAACAGCTCTTAGATATACTTAACATTAGATTATCAGACTGTAAAATAGCTGCTTTATTGTTATACACATCAACAGCATACTGAATTGTTTGAAATGCTACTGAATTGACTACAAACAAAAAAGTATTGAATTCACCGCAATGGATCAGTATAAAAATAACGCTGGACCAGACTGAATAATTCATTCTTCATACTTTCAATATCTTGTTGAGATCAAGATGATCGTGTTGCAGACTAGCACTCAGTTACTGATGAAACACTTTATATTTGACATGTAAGGTTTGACGTTGAAATTTGGTAACGCAATGAAAACAGTACATCTTTAATGCCATATAAAATTACATCTTTGTTTGACAAAGCCGGAAGAATTTGTGCGTCATCTGCTTCATAGGAAGCTGAAAACGTAATTCGTAATTATATTGTATAAATGAGATGAAACAGAACTATTAAAGGTCCATTAACGAGATATCAAATATAACAGCAAGATTACAGTATGTTTATAAAAATCAACTCAATTTCGCGTTGCGAATGATTCTCATTTCCAATACAGTTGTACACGTTTCAATGTTAAATATTTAGATACAAGTTGAAGTATTGAATGATCTTTTTATCAATTGAATCGAGAATCGAATACGTAAGGTGAGGATAATCGGTTGCGTATTCTTTTAAAACCGTTCGATTGGATCAATAAATAAACTAATGCTTGAGTTTCTAGAAAATAAACTATGTAACGGCATCCTTGTGATAAAAGAAGTTTACATTCACTAAAAATTCAGATATGCTTAAAATGTTGAAACTTACATTGTAGCTTTATCCGTGAACTACGTTCATGAAATATCTCATTAGCTTAGAGGTTCTTTACATGGAAACTAGTTGATTTTTAATAAATTACAATTCAAATGTTAAATTTTGAACTGTTAAAATTTTCAGTGTAAATAAAACGTCAAAATGGTACTTTTCTATCGCTTCACGCTAGTTAAAAAATTAAACATGTTTTTGATCAAATAACTTCTAAAACTATCTGTCCTTGTCTCTGTTTACTAAATCGATTAAATTAAAACAAAGTGTAAAAAAACTTATGATAGTCTGATGTGTAAAGTTATTTTACATCATTGATTTAAGCCTTTCAAATATCAGTCTTTGAGCGTTCCTGATAAAGATTAATCAAGAAGAGCGATTCGGACGCATGTAATTCATAATGCGTTATTTGTAGTCTTACCAGGCTCTTTTTAAAAGGCAATATAAGCTGCTGATGATATTTCTACTAAGTGAAGAGTAGGAGATTATATCTACCAAATCATAAAGGTATATCATGTTTAACACTCGCTTTCAATAGAGATTGAAGATACGCAGTGTATGATAGTCTCCCTTTCATTAAATCCGCGTTTGCTTTCATAATGGAAACAACCAAAGGCGGTGACTTTTACAGATAAAATGTCTAGAGTTATTTTTAATGAATAATGACTTAAAAGCCATTTGACAGTTTTCACATTCATTTACAGTGTTTTGAGTAATATTTTCAAAGGCACACACAACCACATTATTCTACATCTAACATAATCTCGATTCTTTTTAAATAATGTACGGACTATGTAATAATAAAAGAAGTGCAAAAGATACCAGAGGGACAGTCAAACTCATAAATTAAAAATAAACTGACAACGCAATGGCTAAAAAATAAAAAGACAAACAGGCAAATAATAGTACACAACACACAACATAGAAAACTAAAAACTAAGCAATATGAACCCCATAAAACCGGGGTGATCTCAGATGCCCCAGAATTGTATGTAGATCCTGCTCCACATGTGGCACCCGTCGTGTTACTTATGTGATTACAAATCCGGTAAATAGTCTAATTCGGAATGTCACATTCGTGAAAGGAAGTGTATTGTAGTAACGACACAAGGAACATATCCGATAAAAATGGTCTTATGAAACGGCGAATTGATGACAATTATTTTTATCAAAGTCGTACATATATCGATGTTAGTTTGGTATGTTTGGTAAGGTACACGTGTTTATGCTATTTATAGAAAGGTCTGATTGATTGGACATATAAAGTATGCGGGTAGCATTGCATGCATGGGTGGTTTGATAGTAGATAAAGTCATTCAAGTCATTGCAGTCATATGCTCCAGATGCTTTTTTCCAAATAAATAATTATAAAAAAACATTTATTTACAGGTTAATAGTCAAATATGAGCCGCAAATATTGATGTGCTAATTAAAGACAGGCAGTTCTGACAATTCTCAATGATATATCATGAATTACGTGTATTTATTTCCTGAAAAAAAAATGCACTTGACTTTTGCAAGTGACTACTACCATGTGAGAGTTTTGTATTCTATTGATAAATGTTTCATGTTCGGTTGAGGTTACGAATTAGAAAATAAGCATTCATTGAATACAGACACTAAATGTAAATATTCAAAACCAATATCGACAGTTTCAACTTTTCTTAATTTAAGTTTTATAACCATGATAACTTTATCCTAGTTCAAATTTTAAACCCCATTTTTATAGGATGTATATGTTTAAGAACTATCATGAGACGTTTTGATTTAATGAAGAAACCCGACTTTGCAGACTAGTCTGGAATGTACATATCGTAATTGGCATTTCCGCTAATTATGGTCTTAGGTTATATAAGCACAACAATTATTGAAAACCTAATAAGTGCACGCAAAACCAGAAAAACTAATACAATATGACAGATCAGAAAACTGCATAAAAGTACGTGAAAACTAATTTTTCTTTTGAAATTCGCTAGTCTCATATGATGGCACGAATTTCAACAAATTGATACAAGACTTTTAAAATACATAAAAGTGGGGGAGTTACGTAGGCCGTCTGGAGGCAAAAAGACATGTTTTCGTTCAGCTGTGCTTGATTTATGTATCAAATAGGGTGTTGTGGGACATCCAAAGACATAAGAAACGAACAGCAAAATCAATACATAACAAGAACTTCTGGTTGTTTCTTAATCAAACGCCAACGAAATGCCATCTAGACATTTTATTTATATCTTAGTTTCTCAGTAGGCATTTTATGGTGTCTCGAAATAATTTAACAAAGAAAAACGCCATATTTTAACATACAATCCAACGGTAGTGCATGTATTATTGAGGTTAGGAACAATAGTTTATTATAATAAGCATTGCGAGTCGTCAACTCCGATAATTTCTGCCACATTTGACGTTATGTTTTTATTCTTGCGTAGAATATTTACTGCCAAAAACTTAAAATAAATACCAGTGCCACGTTAAGTTCGTCAGTCTTTGCTGAGTCTACATTTGGCCTTCAGCAAGGATCCCTGGTATTCATAGAATTAAGAAGCAGTACATTTTAGCTGTATGCCTCGCCGTATATTTTATAAGTAAGCGTCGTAGCTACGAACTAAGAAGCAGCGCAGATAACTGTAAGCCTAGCATTTGTTTTCTTTGTAGAATTCGAGATATCTCGTTTGATCCGTACTAAATACAAGAAAGAGTGATATTTTAGTAGCTCCACCCCGTACGAAAATTAAATAGTTGTTAAATATTGTACTTGTATATAAATGTCTCAGCTGTACGAAAAGTACCATTTGTTTACAATGGATTTTTTAACACTGAGAGAGAGCATACATTATAATTGACGACCATATTTATGTATCCCAAGTAGACTTGGTATAGTTAAAGTTGTTTTGTATTTGTTTGCCATAAAACAAGCCATAACAGATCATGATCAGACATTACGACATAGCTCATAAAGGATCAATTGTTGCAGTTTATTAACACATGTCTAATTAACTACGTTAGATTTCAGCATTTATTGGAAAGGTAAATCATCAATTTGTTGTCCCACATGTTAAGTTCAAAATACAACTTTTAAAAAACTTCCATCGAAACAGAGAATGAAATAATTTTAAATTGACGGGGAAGCATTTCCTGCTTCATTTACAACTGTCCAGTGTTTAAAGCAGCTCATAAGTCATATTCTGCAAAGGGTTCACAAAACAAAAAAATAGCGGAGAGATTTGTGTAAATATATTTATAAATAATTGAAGCACACACAGCTGATTACTTATAACTTTTTTGTGATGGCGTTCTTATTTTATATTCATGATATGTTTTCAATGCATAATTTAAGCTTATGTAACACTGATTTATAATACGATGTAATATCTGCTTATAGTAACATACAAAGTTCATCAGAGAATTTCAACGAACGTAATTCTCCAACTCAGAAGTTAAGTAACAGTGTATTATAAGAAGGATGAAATAGATGTAATTTGTCATTTATTTTACATAAGGATTATTTTGAACTTAAACACTAGTGTTTTTAGAATCACTTGGTGAAGTCGTTTGTCTGGAAACCTATAAGCAAAATATTAATTATTGGTCGCACGTACATATAGAGCCGCCATTTAAAAGGTCAGAAGATTATTTGAATATTCAAGGCATCTTTAGCGTCTTCGGTTTTGATTTTATTCTACGTTAACGTTACATAAAAGATAAAACGTACCAGATTGAACCATACATTCCTTCATTTTGTGTACATGCTAAGTTCATAACTCTATAAAAGACGACATTTCTTGATATTTTTTATTGGTATTCCAATGGACATTAGTTATCAAAGGTACCAGGTTTATATGATAATACACAAGATGCGCGTTTTGTCTACATAAGACTCACCAGTGACGCTCAGATCAAAATAAAACTTTTATTTGAAGTTAAAAAGCCAAACAAGTCCATGTACAAAAGTGAAGAGCATTGGCGACCCAAAATTCTAAAAAGTTGCGCCAAATACGTCTAAGGTATCTAAAGTATTTCGAATAATTCTTACTTTTGCAAACAGTCAATTTACAAAACATTACAGTAACCATATAACCACTAAAGTGTTAACTACTATTTATGTGATACCAGCAAGGACGAAACATTCTCAAGCAGTGGCAACGACCCAGTGGTTTAAAAGGTTAGCAAATGTACCAGGTTTATAGTTTTATATGCCAGACGGGCGTTTCAACAAGCCGTACCTATTATGGGGCTTGCCAACCGAGTTATGAGTATATCCATATGACACATAAGGTATGAAAAAAAACATTACAACAACATGCATTTCACCAACAGCTTGAAATATAATATAACATAAAATACAAACATGAACATGCTTATTTTGATAACAGCTGACGCTGGATTCATCTACACAGTTACTTGTAGCACTTGAATCATATAAGTGATGTTTAAGAGCATGGAAATTCATTTCACATGTATCTTTTTGATAAATAAAGTTTCTTAACATGTATTGTGTTGTTTGGTTTGGGTTTTTTTGTCGCTGGTAGATTTCCGTTATTCATATTTAACTTGAAATACGTACTGAGGGTGGTATTTTACTCTATAATTAATTTTTCAGTGATTTCTTGTATTTTATAAATTTTAGTGAACTTGACATCAAGAATATTACAGACTCTTGATTGTATTCTTATTCACTTTCATGATGTTTACTCCAATTTCTTATAACATTCTTTACAATGATTTCTTGATAAAGTGTTGATATTTACAAGGCAGTTAGTAAGGAACGAATTCCTAATGGCGAAGTTGAAGTCATATATTCCAAAAATTAACACTAGTTTGTTGACCGTTATGGAGTATCTGTCATAGATGACGACAGATTTAGTCATATGTCGTAACACAACCGCTCCCTCCTTTCGTCAAAATGTAAACTATCGAATTGACATCACCGGGTTTTTACCTACATGAGCAACACAACTGATGACACATCTGGCGCAAGGTTTGCTTACCTTTCCTGATGACTTGTGCATCAATATTTGGTATCTTCCGCATCTCTTTTATAAGTTAAGACGTTTTAACGGTTTTGTATTGGTCTTGGTTTTGTTTTTATTTGTTGTTCTTCGTGCATTTTGATTTTCCAAATTATGGATTGTTCATACACGTTACAGTCTTGTTAATCCTTTTTCATAACATTTTGTTTCACCTTTTTTAAAAATCAACGTTAGGTCAAGTTTCATGGTTAGAAAATTTACATGACTGATGTTTTACGAATTTGGTGATGAATTAAAGTTTAATAAATGTAACTTACCGATAACGTAATGACTGATTTTCCCAAATTTATTTATGGGTTAGTGTTCATCAGTCTCTAGTTTTCTATGTTGAGTTTTGTGCAATGATGTTTGTCTTTTTTTTTGTCTTTTTTCCCTTATATGGCATTGTCAGTTTGTTTCCGACTTATGAGTTGTTGGATATACCTTTGATATTGTACACATCTTTGTTTGAAAATAGCAGAATTGGCTAACCCTTCAGAGAACATATGATCTTCTCCGCCACCTTTTGTATTTGATAAAATCGTGATCCTCGGTCTTCAATTTGAAGTAATTCAAGTTCCATTCAAATTGGTTAAAGCTATTTTAGAGTTATGTTCCACAATGTTGGACGGACTGACGGACTGACGGACAGACAGACGGACGGACGGACGGACGGACAAACGAACGGACAGTGGTATACCATAATACGTCCTGTAAACGGGCTTATGCAAAACGAAGTTTTACAATTGAATGCATGTGTAAAATGTCACTGATTATTATAACTGGAACTTCTGATTTAGAGTCACAAGAAATTAAACCTCATCCTGACTCAAATATATTGTACACATATATACCCGCAGTAGTTTAATCATATAGGGATCTATTCTTAACAAAAATCATTTTTGTAACTATATTAATAAAATGATTATCTACCAAATTCTCACTTGATGATATTTTTTCAATTTAAATTTTATAAAATTGATCGATTAACTTATCTTTAAATCATCATATCTTCATATAATTCGAAACAATTTCTCTGGGGAAATTAAATGTGTTAACAAGATTTTGATTAATGAAACGACTTTTTTTTCCCGGTCTTTGGGACGTGTTCCTTTAAGTGATGTTATGATGCATTACCAATTTACTGAGTGTATATTCCTTTGTTAAGATATCATTAAGTGACGTCTCATATGTTAACTAACGTTACATTATTAAAACTTTAAAAAAATAAGCAGAGATACAGAACATTTTGAATGTCATTTTACGGACATATTGTATGATCAGACATTACAAGAATGTATTGGTCTGTTTAATGTCAAAGTGATATTTTTTGTGCAATGGCGAACTTGTAAACAAGACTTCGGTCATAGCACCGGTCGAAGCAGTAAAACTAAAGCTGCCAAATTTTTTTTTTTTATTTTTACCAGTCATAGTGAACAGTAATCAGTACATGTCTCGTTCTTAAAAAGACTCAACTGGGACGCTTGAATTGAAAAAGTTAAAAGGCCAAATAGTAACGAAGTTCAAGAACAATGTGGACCCCAAATTCAGACGAGGTTCTGATAAATATAACTAAGGTAATCTATTGTTGATAACAAAAATCCTAAATACTTCGAACAATTTAAATGTTTTGGAAACTGTTTATTTATAAATATTAGTACTTCAATGATATTTCATGTCAACACAGAATGATGACTCAAAGTGGCGATAATCTCTGGTCAGAAACGTCAACTAGCATTGACAATACCCAGTGATTGTAAAAAACACTCATTGCCTAGCAGGCTCATTATTTGATAAGCTAGATGCGAGCATCGCCAACAGAAAATGCTATGTTAAATAATTCACTTTTCGGACATGTTTGCTCGAAAAAATAGTGTATATACGATGTACAAAATTGATATTTCTTTCATGACAAAAATTGACACAGTATTACAATAATCTAACACATTTCTTAGTCGCTTTGTCTGGTATATAACTAATGTTACTTCAGCAAATGTTCAGCAGACATAATATTTCTATAGTGAAGTTTCAATTTGTATGAATCTAGTATAATGACAATAAAACCTCACGACTTGCCGGAGCCGATAACAAGCAAGTTATGAAAACCTCATTTCACAAAAACGATGTAATTGCTTTCAGGACACTCGATATATTTCCCGGAAATGAGTTAAAATTGGCGTGGATTAATAACATACCTAGTAATTGGTCAAAGTCTAAAAAAAGTTGTCATGATAATATAATACCCAGATAAATAGTGTTATGTCGTCCTTAACAATACAAATATTAATACGAAAATAACAGTCCATATAGGTCTATTACAGAAGTTATGTTCAAACATCATCTTATTCTTTATTCTACTAAACACAATCGGTACAAACTTATACGACTAATATATTTGATGAGTTGTTTTGATATATTGTCCAAATTCAAGGCAAATGAATGGCAGAGTTGAACATTCTTGATTTCTTTATAGTGTATTCTTTTTTTTTCAATTTGAATTGGAAGGATTATTTTTCAATTTATCATACCGTTTTGACACGATATCAATTCTTTAGAAAATTTATTTGAGTTTATTTTGCATATTAGAGATGCTAATGTACAATGTATAGAAAACATCAACAAAAATACCAGGCGTTTAAAATATCAAGACTGTTAAAAAAGCAAACGTTATTGTTGTAGTTTGTTTGTTATCTTTCGTTGACAACATTCAAATAAAATGTTACATTTGGGACCAAATAGGCAATCAAGTTATATGTATAGTTCTTATTAATTTGTAGAATTAATCTATGGATACATCTTCTCCGATATGACATTGCTGTTTTAAATGTATCTTTTCGTATATCAGGTGATAAGAATAATTTAAATTAATGATAAAACTAAACAAAATGTTTGCTTTCAATGGACTGACGCAAACACGTAAAAACTATTAAACAGCTTATTCTCAAAACTACATTAAATAAAAAGCAACCCAGGAATTCATTGACATGAACGTAGCCATGTGATGACGTCGTTTATTTTTAATTCTGTTAGTACATGTAGCATATGCATACGAATTCAATTTCATGGTTTGTACCCATTGTACTTTGATCAAGGGTTAGAATAACTTAAATATGCAAATATAAAAAGATAAGAAGATGGCAAAAAAGATTTCTAATGCGACAACTCTTCTCCAGCACCATGACATAGAAGTTTACAACCAACGTTTAGCTATTAAAGGTCATGAAATGACAAATGTAAAAAAATTTAAACGAAAAAACTAACGGCCTGATATATGCACAAAATGATGCTCTAAAAAAATATGTTATAAAGCAACAATTAACAACAGCTGGATTCCATATCCCTGATTTGAGACACTCACATACATAATATGACGGAGTTCTCTTCTCCCTAGGGTATTACAGAAGAAATACACAAATATTGGTCACCGTAATACCTTCAACGATGAGCACAGCCCATACCGCATAGTCAGATATAAAAGGCCCCGAAATGACAAAAGTAAAACAATTCAAACGAGATACTAACGGCTTCTTTATGTATAAATAATGAACAAAAAACAAATATCTAACACAGCGACAAACAGCAAAAACTGACTTGGGACATGCACATACAGAATGTGGCGGGGTTAAACATGTTAGTGGGACCCCAACCCTCCCTTAACCTTGGAGAGTGGTGTAACAGTACATCATAATAACAAATAAAAATCAGTTGAAAAACTCAAGGAAACACATCAAAGTGCAACATAAAAAAACGACAATGCAACACACACATACACGAACTAAAAGATAACCATTGCCCTTTTCCTGATTTCGAACAGGACATGTTTTTAGAAAATAGATGATGTGTTTATCCTGGTGTCGTGGCTAGCCAAACCTCCCGCTTTTGTGGCAATATTAAAATTTACACTACAATGACAACATCACCTGACAGGACTACAATACAAATAAATGAAAGAACATTCAGGAAAATACAATAGAACATTACAACATGCTTATAGTTATCAAAGGTACCAGGCTTATAATTTAATACACAAGTCGCGTTTTTCATCTTCTTAAAACTCATTAAGCCTCATTTTGCCTCTCAGGTAAAAAAAAGTAAAGAAAGCCAAAGCAAAGATGCAGAGCATTGAATAAACAAAATTCCAAAAAGTTGGGTCAAATACGGCTTAGGTTTTCATCCTAGGATAAGAAAATCCTCAGTATTTACAATTTAGAGTAATTCATACTTTTGAAAACTCTAAATTTATATAAAAAAGGACCATATAATTAATATGTACTCTCAAAGTGTTTTAATTACAAAAATGAAATGAGATATATTTGCACTTGTTATTGTTGTTCCATAGAAGTTATGCTTTTAAGTTAAAGTACGTTCGAATTAAAATGATTTCAAAATTTAAAATTAATTCTCAATAACATAAAGTGGCATTAGGAGAAGTTATCTTAAGAACTTGAACTGAATGATAGTATTAATAGTAAAATAAAATCATCAAATAATTCTGATATGTTGCATCATATCTGATTTCATCAACAAATGCATTCTGTATACAAAAGGAGATAACTCAGTTATGTAAATTCCGGGTTTGACGTTTCTTTTAGTTATGTTTGGACTTCGAAGTTTACTTTAGTAGGTTATAGATATTTACATAATATTTTATTCGGTACCAAGGAAGAGACATCTGGTGCAGTATTCAATACCTTTTATGATATTGCAGACCCGGTGGTGGTTCAATACGCCACAATATTTATATAAATAAGAAGTTATCTGAACTACGACAATGAACACCAGCATAAATAAAGGACAAATATGGCAGCATAATAATTTTACTATGCGGTTCTTAAAAGTTATATGTGCGCAATAAATAATTTGGTCGTATTCTTAATTAATTTAGCCGAAAAAAGGGTAGATATTTGGAAATTTTACCATACAAACAACTAATTGGAACCCTTAAACACTGTTGAAAGAAATGGCTTAAATTGGTACTTATAATTGTGTTTTTTTAATAGGTACCAAATACTTACAATTGTTAAAATGTCAGTAAGACAAACTTCTAATGCAATTATTTCAATAAATAATTAAGACAAGACAGTATGCATTTGACTAATTTGTAACTTTTATCATCAGAAAATTTGTATTTATCTTGTTCCCGTTTCATCAGGTCACACCCTGAGCTCAACAAGAAAGAGAAGTTAGCCTTTATGGTAGGTACCGAATTGTATATGTCTCTATATGAATATTATTTTGTTTCATCCAATTTTTCTAGAAGTTTGAAAAGTGGTAGATAAATATTATAATTAAAAGCAACAGTAGTATACCGCTGCTTAACTGTTATAAATCGATTAAGCAAAAACAAAATTCCAGATTGCAATCAAAAGGCGAGGAAAACAACGGAACAACAGAAACAATGAACTGCAACACAAATTAATAACAACTGTCATCTTTCTGACATGGCACAGGACATGTTAAGAAACAAAAAGTGGGTTTTATTACTAACCAAACCTCCCGCTAGTATGGCAACATTACATATCCGGAATAAAGAACAAATAAACGTACGAAAATCCATGATGACAAATGCTGCCTTAGTTGTAACCTGTCTCCTTCCTTTTTTCCCACTCTATTCGGTCCTGCCTTTTTTATAAGTTTATCCGGACTTTTTTTACATGAATTGTTATCCTCCCTTTTTTAACTCAAAATTCATGTCCTTCCTTTTTAAATTTTCATCTTACCCCATATAAAATAAAATAGAAGCTCCTTAAGACGATATCAAGTACACGATTGGAAATACGCCGATGATCAGACACAACCACCACAGGTGCATGACCAAGCAGGAGAATAGATGAAATAAAAACGGGAAAAAACACTTAACCAAAAGTAGAACAGCAATCCAGGATTCAGGTCAGATGACCAGGAAGGACATGCAATTTGTTCTGTACTACATGTTATTGTACCCGTTGTTTTTGGTTAATATATATTAAATCATTTTGTTACTATGTACAAAACGATAAAGTGTCAGCAAGCACTTTCCTTGTGATAGTTTACATTTTCCATAGATATATGTCGATATAAAAACAGATTTACCTGACACTTTATAAAACACTTTTTTAAAAGACTATCATGTCGGTAACTGAACTACTTTATAAAAAAAAATGTCAAGAATGTAAGAACCAGCTACAATTGAATGTTTTGTTGTCAGTTAATCTATGCGGGGCAATAACTACATGTTGTGACAAAACACCCAGTAAACAGGTTTTTAATGTGTTTACATTTTATATATAATATGCTTTTACGAAGAAGATGAATTTAAAAATCATAGTCAGTCTATTATTATCATTATTCATGTACATCATAATTAATGCAAAGCCAAGATACATCCTTGTTATTATTTCATTACGTTGAAACAGTGATTTACAGATTCTTGACTAAGGACCGGTACTTACAGTTTATTGTTTGGTTAAACAGAAAACTCATAGCCTTGCTTCTTTTACAGCTTTATTTTTCATCGTGGAATTATTTTTTTTGATGCATTGATAAATTGATACACATTATGTAAATGATATAGACATCAGAATGTTAAAAGTATTAAAAATATATGTCTACATATAAGTTGGCACTTATCTTCCACTTCCATTGTGTACCAAAATGTATAAAAAAAATACCAAACTCCAAGAAAAATTCAAAGAAGGGAAGTTCTATAAAACATTATTCTAAGAGACTGTCATACAAGTCAGAGATTGAGCAAGCTATTTAACCAGATCGATTTTCAATTTTCTATAAAAGAAAATACCAGTACTAAGTAAGAAGTATGACATTTGTTATCCATTTATTTGATGGGTTAGAGCTTTTCATTTTGCAATTTGATTACGAACTTTACGTTTTGAATTTTCCTCGGAGTTCGGCAGTTTTATAATTTTACTTTTAACGAAACAATTGAAAACTGTTAAATTGTTACAGAGATTTTGTGGATTAAACCTGATTTTATGTAGATAAAGAAGGATGTGGTATGAGTGCATATGACGCAACTCTCCATCTAAGTCACAATCATAAAAATGAACCATAAAAGGTCAAGGTCTTCAACACGGTACCCTGACTCACGCCGAACAGCAAGCTATAAAGGGTCCAAAAAATTATTAGTCTAAAACCATTTAAAAACCGGAAAAACCAACGGTCTAATCTATATGAAAAACAAGAACAAGAAACACTTATGAACCACATAAACAAACGACAACTACTGAACATCAGATTCCTGAGTTAGGACAGGTTCAAGCAATTGCAGTGAATTAAACGTTTCAATGTTATCAAACCTTCTCCCTTATCTGAAACAATATATTTAGATAAACCTCCATCTTGTATGCATCAGATTTTGTATAAAACTGTAAAAAGAAAACAAAAAACTATTTTTACTATTAAAATAAAGAGAACAGTATTATACAGTTGTTTGAAAGTCAATTATCGATTGAGAAAAATACAAATATTGGTTACAAACTAATCTGATAGAAATACATCAAATATAATGGGGAAACAACGAAGCAACAGAAGCACTCAAGTGCAACAATCAACCAAACTACAATGCAACACATATAGAAACGAACTATAAGATAACATTTGCCATTTTCCTGACTTGGTCATACACCCTTGAGTATAATGAACATAGTTTAAACACATATTGTCTGATAACTCACCCACATCATCCAAAGCCTGTAGTCTCACAGTTACATTTGGTACAATCAGAAACATAGTCAGATCATGTGTCAAATTGTATTATCAATATCTTATCGTTGTTATTTGTGTTAGTAACTTCTAAGAAATGTCGAATGTTCCCTCTAATTATCATATGATTTGAAAATAAAGATAATCATAATAAGACCAGGAGATTTATATTAATTTGATTCACCAAGAAAAAAATACAAAAGCCATAACAACGTTAACAACGTTAACAATAATTAAGGAAAGCAAAGGACAAGGTTAACTATAGGCCAAATACGGCCTTAAACTTCAACTTCATCATTAATTTTCAAAACTGCTGTAGTTTTGTTTTTCAAAGGATCTATTTCAAAAGACTAACTTTTTTAACATTAGCCTCTTCACAGGAGTACATTCTTGTCTTAAAAACACAGCACATTTTGGATATATAGTTAAAATACCATGTTTGGGCATTGTTTGGAACATAAAAGCTTAAATAAAGTTATTCTGTATTAATAGTATTATCACAACTATTTCTGTTCGAAATTTATAGTATTTTGGCCTGATAAAAAAAAACATCAATTTCTAAGGGCCAGTTTAATCCGTTCTGGAACCAATTCCTTTTCCATTATTTCTTCTAGAAAAGCACCAAGATAAGAATGGTATTCGGAACATTTTCAAGATTTCAAAACTCTGTACCGACATGTAATTCTTAAGATATTTGAATTACAACAGATTGTCTCTATAATATCCAATATATTAAGGATTTATATTATAGCAGTACACTTTTTATTGCATCAGATGAATAAACTGCTGAATTGTTAACTGTTTACATGTGTATACAGTTATTAAGCAAAATTTGTTTTATGTTTTATAATTTTCAATTAAAAGTACTTGCGCGTAATTTCTGTTATAGACGTTTTCTTGCAAACGAAATTCATCTGAAGTTAAAAACAAATATGATTAATTTTGAATGTCAAAGTAAATTTTTATCTTTCTATGTTGTGATGTTAAACCACTGTTTCAGAAAAGAGAAAAGGTTTAGTACCATTAAAAAGTTTAATCCCACTTCAATTGTTAGCACCTGTCGTAAGTCAGGATGTTCACTGGTTGTCGTTTGTTTATGTGGTTCATAATTGTTTCTCGTTTCTCGTTTTTTAGCTCACCTGGCCCGAAGGCCAAGTGAGCTATTCCAATCACTTGGCGTCCGTCGTCCGTCGTCCGTCGTCGTCGTCGTCCGTCGTCGTTAACTTTTACAAAAATCTTCTTCTCTGAAACTACTGGGCCAAATTAATCCAAACTTGGCCACAATCATCTTTGGGGTATTTAGTTTAAAAAATGTGTGACGTGACCCGGCCAACCAACCAAGATGGCCGCCATTGCTAAAAATAGAACATAGGGGTAAATGCAGTTTTCGGCTTATAACTCAAAAACCAAATCATTTAGAGCAAATCTGACATGGGTTAAAAGTGTTTATCAGGTCAAGATCTATCTGTCCTGAAATTTTCAGATGAATCGGACAACCTGTTGTTGGGTTGCTGCCCCTGAATTGGTATTTTTATGGAAATTTTGCTGTTTTTGGTTATTATCTTGAATATTATTATAGATAGAGATAAACTATAAGCAGCAATAATGTTCAGCAAAGTAAGATTTACAAATATGTCAACACAAACGAAATGGTCAATTGACCCCTTTAGGAGTTATTGCCCTCTTTAGTCAAATTTTAACCATTTTTTCGTAAATCTTAGTAATTTTTTACAAAAATCTTCTCTTCTGAATCTACTGGGCCAAATTAAACCAAACTTGGCCACAATCATCTTTGGGGTATCTTATTTAAAAAAAAATGTGTCCGGTGACCCGACCATCTAACCAAAATGGCTACCACGGCTAAAAATAGAACATAGGGGTAAAATGCAGTTTTCGGCTTATAACTCAAAAACCGAAGCATTTAGAGAAAATCTGACAGGGTTAAATTGTCTATCAGGTCAAGATCTATCTGCCCTGATTTTTTCACATGGATCGGACAACCCGTTGTTAGGTTACTGCCCTGAATTGGTAATTTTAAGGAAATTTTGCTTTTTTTTTTGTTATTATCTTGAATATTATTATAGATAGAGATAAACTGTAAACAGCATTAATGTTCAGCAAAACAAGATATACAAATAAGTTTCATGACCAAAATAGTCAATTGACCCCTTAAGGAGTTATTGCCCTTTATAGTTAATTTTTAGCATTTTTCATATTTTTTTGTAAATTTTTAGAAAATATTTTCCACTGTAATTACTGGGCCAAGTTCATTATAGATAGAGATAATTGAAGCAACAAAAATGTTCAGTAAAGTAAGATCTACAAACACATCACCATCACCAGAACACAATTATGTCATGAATTTATCTGTGTCCATTGTTTAATATGCACATAGACTAAGGTGAGCGACACAGGCTCTTGAGAGCCTCTAGTTTTATATAGATAACACCTTTGGTTTTCCCGTTTGAATGGTTTAACACAAGTACTTTTTATGATCCTTTATAGTTTGCTTTTCTGTGTAGGCTAGGCTCTGTGTTGAAGACCGTACTTGACCTATAATGGTTTACTTTTATAAACTGTGACTTAGATGGAGAGTTGTCGTATTGGCACTTCTACCAACTCTTCCTATATCTATTGATAGAAAATTTTTATACATAATAATAAGATTTCATAATTTTTAATATTCAAATCAGCAGTTTTATTTCATCAACGATTCATTAATGTAACAAGAAAGGTGTTGCATTATTAACATAAATATATATACAGAGTATAGCCACATAATGCGTATTTAATATCTTTATAACTTTTATGTAATTTTATGTTTGTTGGTTTTTTCCTGTTTTGCTATTTGTAGTGAAACGTCCACTGCTATCCATGCGGTGAGATTTGTGTGTTCATTTAAATTTCAAACTTTTTTTATCAAAGCTTTTTGGCAAAGTCTTAATGAATCAGAAACTACTTATAACAGTTATGAGAAATGTTTAAGATTTAAGGTGATAAAACAAAACCAAAAAAGCTTTGATTAAAATTAAAATACAGTACTAGTGAAAAACAATCATATAAAAAAAAATATATGATTTGTTATATGATTCTTATATTAAATGATATTGCGTAACATTAAAAAAAGAATGAAATTTGTACGACTGTATTTTGCTTTTTTAATTCTTGGACAATGTACATTGACATTCCATAAAAATAGATAATAGCATGGCAAGTTTAGTGCGTATTATAATTAATGTGTTCTTCATAGTATAACATATCCGTTTCAATGTTTTGTTTCCCAATTATTTAGATGTTGTATTATAAAAAAAAAAATAACACGCAATTTTATTTGACTTCGTTTCATATAAGACTTATATTCTATCGGTATGTATAAGCTAAATGATAGATTATAACAGCTGTTTAAGTTGAAATAAATTATTTTAAAACATCGTTTTATCTGAAATGTTTCATTGGTACTGCGTATGTATGCATTGATTGATTGATCGAATTTTTTTCATCTATTTCAAAATGGTCGTTTTAAAATGTTTTTAATACAACAGAGAAAAATAACCGTATTGTTACCGAAGCTTACCCTCCAACCAGTAGCCAATTATCTTCTATTGGCATAATTGTTTTTGAAACATTATCTTTGTAAATTTCTACAAAAAAGTATTATGTAATATATTGTTTTAAAAATTATAGGCTGTACCTCCTTCAGGCAAAATAAAGTGTTCGCTGTTCTGTTAGACTCATTTCGTAAATATATTTGATTTTCAAAATGTTTTGTCTAGAGAGTATTGCCCGCGTCACACTGTCCCGATTTTTATATACGATGGACACCCGAATGCGAAAATTGTAAGTTCGTACGAAGTTGGTCCCGATCTAGTTAAAATACCAAAAAGTGACCGAAGCAAGTACGATGAATAACGATGGTGCCGAAATTATATACGATAGCAAAAGATGGACATACGAAGGTTAACCGAAAACGGGTATTTAAGCTTCATATCTCAGCCGAAGCCTACACGATGGATTACGAAGGCTACACGATGGATTACGATGATGGCGCGATGGCATGTACGATGTCTAAAAGACGTCGTGTACAGCTTACGATGCATTTAAATTATATGCCGAAGGCATCCAGTTACTGAATGTTTTGGTTGATTTCTAAAAAAATAGTTTATGTATCAAATATTCAATTTACCATTTTCTGCATGTGTCATATACAAATATAGTGTCCATATTTGTCCCCAATATATTACATACGAGGGGATGCCACGCTCGGCATTGCCTCGTTTGAACTGTAAAATGTGTGCACTAGTCTGAATAATCACCCATAAGTATGCCAATGTTTACTGATCTATCTTAAAGGTAAGGTAAAGGTTGATCCCTTTTATTCAAAAAGAGCTCTTTCCAGGAGAATATCATAATAATATAGACAAAAGGAAGGATGTGGGGAAAGCAAGAAATGCGGCAAAATATGACATATAGAAAACAAAATGGTTATGGAGTAAACATTTGTGTGACAACAACTCAGACGATACATAAAAAATCCGGCAGAATAATGAAGAAAAAGTTGGTTTCCCTATATACGTGTACCTGCAGTGTTGGTGTACGAGGCGCGTTTATGATTTTCATTATGTTACTTGATATGAAAAATTGACACAAAATAATATTTCTTGTAAAAGAAAATCCTGAGCCTGTAATAGCTGCTCTTCTTGTTCCATTTGAATTAATAGAAACAACGCTGTCGCCTTTCTTGTTCTCATAGAAGCATATGATATGAGCTCCATGTTTTGTGAACGTCTTTCTTAACTGTCGTATTAGACTGACCAGTGCATATCGCGCATAGCACTTTAAATGTATTTTAGCGCGAAAATTAACTTACATTTAGCTGGATTTATTGCCGTCGTAGTTCCATCTTGTCGCCTTCGTACTTTTATTCGATGGCAACACGACGGGATTACGAGGTCTTCACGAAGTCGTGTTGCCATCGTAAGACCTTCGGGTAGCTTCGTGATTCATTCGTGTAGACATCGTAATGTCAAAACTGCCCGATGGAAACGATGGAAACACGAATGCAATACGATGTTCAAAGATGCATTCCCGGTGACATTACGATGGTGAGGATGGTGATACGAACTCAATACGAACCCTCAACATCGGACGCACCTTCGGGGATTTTTTAATATGTTAAAAAATTTAGAACCCTTCCCGAAGTTGTCCCCGAAGGCTAGAAAAAGTGGCCGATGGTTCTTCGATGGTTAAGGATGGCACTACGAATAGCCCGATCTGGATACGACCAGTCCCGATTTTGAAATTTTCCATAATCGTGTTGCCATCGGCGTAAAAATCGGGACAGTGTGACGCGGGCATATACGAATACAAAACATTTTCCCAAGAAAGGAAATCAATTCATAAGTTTTAAAATTAGTCGATCACTATTTAGTACATAGTTTTCACAAAAAATATTAACCATCGTCCTCGTGATGTTCAATAACGACTGTATTTGTCTGTTTTTCAGATATGAATCTTAACTTTCAATTGTTGATGGTCATTGTGGTACATTTACATCTATCCTACCAAACGGTAAGTGTATTACTCTTTTAATTAAACATTATTATAAGTATGTGCAAATATCTCTTTCAATTGTTAATAAATATAAAGGTTCTATCACTGTTTCGATTGTGATCCGCTATTTATCCATTCGAGACAGTTCAATTCTAAAATTTAAAGCGCGACGTTGGTTGAGCGTTTCAAATATTTGAAATTCAACTGTCGAGAGGGATACATATCTAATTGCACAATATTCGGTAGAGGAATCTGTAATCAAGAAGACGGACAGTTGAAATTGGTTGTTACGTAATACAAAAAAGGCCAATCTCATTCCTAGCGGTTCTCTCCAATATCTTACGGATTAAACAATTCCCAATCGATCCAATGTATATGGTCTTGTTTTGTCCATCATGATTTTCTTGGAAAACTGCCTACAAGAAAGTTATTAAACGAAGAGGTTTGCAAATGGTACATTTGATTTATTGATTGTTGCATTGCAAATAAACGCCCAGTTGCAAATATTTCATCCATGTTCAGGTGGAGAAGATATTAAGAATAAAAATAATACGTTGGTCCTGTAATGGAGGCCGTATGTGATGAAGGTCGGGACAATTCGTACTGCCACTGTGAGTTGAGGGTATACGGGATTGGGACAGAATTTTTGCTTTTCAACAATACACGTATGGGCCCTCAAGGGTCCTAAAAGTACAGGAAAAGGGTTTTTAACGTACAGAATGCATGACACTCTCTTCACGCGAGCATAAGATTGGGACGTCCCCTTTCTATCGGACGTCGCTGCTTACTTGTGCAACCCACAGTCAAATAGATGTCCAACTTCGTTAAGGGTTTTACTGTTGGTCGGAAGACAAAGATATTGATAATATTTCTATTTCTATTTCTCAGTCACTATTTGGGTAAGGTACAGGTGGAGTCACTCACCAACAGTTTTATTGTTGCTATTGGGATTGTAATGTCCGTTTTAGAAGGCTTGCGTCTGATGATTACGAATTTGTTCAACTTGTTTATATTATATCCCGTCTTCCTTAGCTGGTTAGTGACATGATTTTATTCGAAATAAATACTTTATTTCCGTGGGCAACATGTCAATTTAACAAGCGTAGCAAATATTTACCTTTCCATTGGGCCATTAACATATTTTTGTCCATTTGAAATCACTTTTGTGTGGATACGGTATTTATTTTTCATTTTTTTTTCGATTTTGTAACACTTTTTTTCAGATAGTTCGAATTATCTCTTGGCATATCATAATTAATTGTGAACGAAGTATGTCAAATCACAAGGACGATATTAATGACATTGTACCAAAGAATACTAAATATCATTTTTAGATTTGCATGTTTTTCCTATTAATAGAAATGTGTGCTAGTTACCAAGATAAGAACTGGATCTATTCAAATGAACCAATCTCATTAATACAAACAATAGGCAAATAGTTAATTTTCAATTACAGATAGGTTAATAGACAATACAGTAACATTTATGTTTTTAACCTTTCAAAAATTCAAAAAATGAGTTGTTAATACACTACATTATTCTCTTTTACATCTACATCTATTATGATACAGTTAGGAAGTGATGTGACGGCGTACAAAATCGTTAACAAGGCAAGTAGCTTTATCTAAAGCACTGACTATAGTAAATCTGGTTGCAAACATGGTTTCAAATACTGTGGTACATGGAAATGTCACTTATTTGTGTATGATGTTCTGAAAAGCGTTGGAACAAACGTTCCTACAAGGTAATCAATTTTCCACTTTAATAACCTTATAAGTTTATGTTTACTCTGATGTTTAAAAATAAAAGAATTGTTGATATATCATGTTTGTCTATACATATTTTTAGCAATAAATGAGATAATGAAAACATTTGTAGCTTTTCAAATGATTTAACATCCTTTCACATTTCTGATTAAAAGTGTTCTATATTAAGTATAATCAAGAAAAAACAACCAATTTAAAAAGTGATATTATAATTTTCTACGAATGAGTTAATTTGTTTCAGTACATCTTTTGAAATTACTATGAAATGTTAATACATCTACCAAATAATTATAAAAGAAACCTTGAGAGATAAAGACTCATTTCTTTGTGAAAATGTATAGCAACTATACCGAACTCTAAGGCCACCAAAATGGTATAGCAACAATACTGAACTCTAAGGCCACCAAAACGGTATAGCAACAATACCGACCTCTAAGTCCACCAAAAAGGTATAGCAACAATACAGAACTCTAAGACCACCAAAAAGGCATAGCAACAATACCGAACTCTAAGGCCACCAAAAAGGTATAGCAACAATACCGACCTCTAAGGCCACCAAAAAGGTATAGCAACAATACCGAACTCTAAGGCCACCAAAAAGGTATAGCAACAATACCGAACTCTAAGGCCACCAAAAAGGTATAGCAACAATACCGAACTCTAAGGCCACCAAAAAGGTATAGCAACAATACCGAACTCTAAGGCCACCAAAAAGGTATAGCAACAATACCGAACTCTAAGGCCACCAAAAAGGTATAGCAACAATACCGAACTCTAAGGCCACCAAAAAGGTATAGCAACAATACAGAACTCTAAGGCACCAAAAAGGTATAGCAACAATACCGAACTCTAAGGCCACAAAAAAGGTATAGCAACAATACCGAACTCTAAGGCCATCAAAATGGTATAGCAACAATACCGAACTCTTAGGCCATCAAAAAGGTATAGCAACAATACCGAACTCTAAGGCCACCAAAAAGGTATAGCAACAATACTGAACTCCAAGGCACCAAAAAGGTATAGCAACAATATTGAACTCTAAGGCCACCAAAAAGGTATAGCAACAATACTGAACTCTAAGGCCACCAAAAAGGTATAGCAACAATACCGAACTCTAAGGCCACCAAAAAGGTATAGCAACAATACTGAACTCCAAGGCACCAAAAAGGTATAGCAACAATACCGAACTCTAAGGCCACCAAAAAGGTATAGCAACAATACCGAACTCTAAGGCCACCAAAAAAGGTATAGCAACAATACCGAACTCTTAGGCCATCAAAAAGGTATAGCAACAATACAGAACTCTAAGGCACCAAAAAGGTATAGCAACAATACCGAACTCTAAGGCCACAAAAATGGTATAGCAACAATACCGAACTCTTAGGCCATCAAAAAGGTATAGCAACAATACCGAACTCTAAGGCCACCAAAAAGGTATAGCAACAATACTGAACTCTAAGGCACCAAAAAGGTATAGCAACAATACTGAACTCTAAGGCCACCAAAATGGTATAGCAACAATACCGAACTCTAAAGCCACCAAAAAGGTATAGCAACAATGCTGAACTCTAAGGCCACAAAAAAGGTATAGCAACAATACAGAACTCTAAGGCACCAAAAAGGTATAGCAACAATACCGACCTCTAAGGCCACCAAAAAGTTATAGCAACAATACCGAACTCTAAGGCCACCAAAAAGGTATAGCAACAATACCGAACTCTAAGGCCATCAAAAAGGTATAGCAACAATACCGAACTCTAAGGCCACCAAAAAGGTATAGCAACAATACCGAACTCTAAGGCCATCAAAAAGGTATAGCAACAATACCGAACTCTAAGGCCACCAAAAAGGTATAGCAACAATACCGAACTCTAAGGCCATCAAAAAGGTATAGCAACAATACAGAACTCTAAGGCCACAAAAAAGGTATAGCAACAATACTGAACTCTAAGGCCACCAAAATGGTATAGCAACAATACCGAACTCTAAAGCCACCAAAAAGGTATAGCAACAATACCGAACTCTAAGGCCACCAAAATGGTACAGTAACAATACCGAACTCTAAGGCCACCAAAAAGGTATAGCAACAATACTGAACTCTAAGGCCACCAAAAAGGTATAGCAACAATACAGAACTCTAAGGCCATTAAAAGGTATAGCATCAATACCGAACTCTAAAGCCACCAAAAATGTATAGCAACAATACTGAACTCTAAGGCCACCAAAAAGGTATAGCAACAATACAGAACTCTAAGGCCATCAAAAGGTATAGCAACAATACCGAACTCTAAGGCCACCAAAAAGGTATAGCAACAATACCGAACTCTAAGGCCACAAAAAAGGTATAGCATCAATACCGAACTCTAAGGCCACCAAAAAGGTATAGCAACAATACCGAACTCTAAGGCCACCAAAAAGGTATAGCAACAATACCGAACTCTAAGGCCACCAAAAAGGTATAGCAACAATACTGAACTCTAAGGCACCAAAATGGTATAGCAACAATACCGAACTCTTAGGCCATCAAAAAGGTATAGCATCAATACAGAACTCTAAGGCCACCAAAAAGGTATAGCAACAATACTGAACTCTAAGGCCACCAAAAAGGTATAGCAACAATACCGAACTCTAAGGCCACCAAAAAGGTATAGCATCAATACAGAACTCTAAGGCCACCAAAATGTATAGCAACAATACCGAATTCTAAGGCTACCAAAAGGTATAGCAATACTTACGAACTCTAAGGCCACCAAAAAGGTATAGCAACAATACCGAACTCTAAGGCCACCAAAAAGGTATAGCAACAATACCGAACTCTAAGGCCACCAAAAAGGTATAGCAACAATACCGAACTCTAAGGCCACCAAAAAGGTATAGCAACAATACCGAACTCTAAGGCCATCAAAAAGGTATAGCAACAATACCGAACTCTAAGGCCACCAAAAAGGTATAGCAACAATACCGAACTCTAAGGCCACCAAAAAGGTATAGCAACAATACCGAACTCTAAGGCCACCAAAAAGGTATAGCAACTATACCGAACTCTAAGGCCACCAAAAAGGTATAGCAACAATACCGAACTCTAAGGCCACCAAAAAGGTATAGCAACAATACCGACCTCTAAGTCCACCAAAATGGTATAGCAACAATACCGAACTCTAAGGCCACCAAAAAGGTATAGCAACAATACCGAACTCTAAGGCCATCAAAAAGGTATAACAACAATACCGAACTCTTAGGCCTCCAAAAAGGTATAGCAACAATACCGAACTCTAAGGCCACCAAAAGGTATAGCAACAATACCGAACTCTAAGGCCACCAAAATGGTATAGCAACAATACCGAACTCTAAGGCCACCAAAAAGGTATAGCAACAATACCGAACTCTAAGGCCACCAAAATGGTATAGCAACAATACTGAACTCTAAGGCCACCAAAAAGGTATAGCAACAATACCGAACTCTAAGGCCACCAAAAAGGTATAGCATCAATACAGAACTCTAAAGCCACCAAAATGTATAGCAACAATACCGAACTCTAAGGCTACCAAAAGGTATAGCAATAATTACGAACTCTAAGGCCACCAAAAAGGTATACCAACAATACCGAACTCTAAGGCCACCAAAAAAGTATAGCAACAATACCGAACTCTAAGGCTACCAAAAGGTATAGCAATAATTACGAACTCTAAGGCCACCAAAAAGGTATACCAACAATACCGAACTCTAAGGCCACCAAAAAGGTATAGCAACAATACCGAACTCTAAGGCCACCAAAAGGTATAGCAACAATGCTGAACTCTAAGGCCACCAAAAAGGGGAATATAGCAACAATACCGACCGCTAAGGCCACCAAAAAGGTATAGCATCAATACAGAACTCTAAGGCCACCAAAAAGGTATAGCAACAATACCGAACTCTAAGGCCACCAAAAAGGTATAGCATCAATACAGAACTCTAAGGCCACCAAAATGTATAGCAACAATACCGAACTCTAAGGCTACCAAAAGGTATAGCAATAATTACGAACTCTAAGGCCACCAAAAAGGTATAGCAACAATACCGAACTCTAAGGCCACCAAAAACGTATAGCAACAATACCGAACTGTAAAGTACCAAAAAGGTATAGCAACAATACCGAACTCTAAAGCCACCAAAAAGGTATAGCAACAATACCGAACTCTAAAGCCACCAAAAATGTATAGCAACAATACCGAACTCTAAGGCCACCAAAAGGTATAGCAACAATGCTGAACTCTAAGGCCACCAAAAAGGGGAATATAGCAACAATACCGAACTCTTAGGCCACCAAAAAGGGGAATATAGCAACAATACCGAACTCTAAGGCCACCAAAAAGGTATAGCATCAATACAGAACTCTAAGGCACCAAAAAGGTATAGCATCAATACCGAACTCTAAGGCCATCAAAAGGTATAGCATCAATACCGAACTCTAAGCCACCAAAAAGGTATAACAACAATACCGAACTCTAAGGCCTCCAAAAAGGTATAGCAACAATACCGAACTCTAAGGCCACCAAAATGGTATAGCAACAATACCGAACTCTAAGGCCACCAAAAAGGTATAACAACAATACCGAACTCTAAGGCCTCCAAAAAGGTATAGCAACAATACCGAACTCTAAGGCCACCAAAAAGGTATAGCAACAATACCGAACTCTAAGGCCATCAAAAAGGTATAACAACAATACCGAACTCTTAGGCCTCCAAAAAGGTATAGCAACAATACCGAACTCTAAGGTCACCAAAAGGTATAGCATCAATACAGAACTCTAAGGCCACCAAAAAGGTATAGCAACAATACTGAACTCTAAGGCCACCAAAAAGATATAGCAACAATACCGAACTCTAAAGCCACCAAAAAGGTATAGCATCAATACAGAACTCTAAGGCCACCAAAATGTATAGCAACAATACCGAACTCTAAGGCTACCAAAAGGTATAGCAATAATTACGAACTCTAAGGCCACCAAAAAGGTATAGCAACAATACCAAACTCTAAGGCCACCAAAAAGGTATAGCAACAATACCGAACTCTAAAGCCATCAAAAATGTATAGCAACAATAGCGAACTCTAAGGCCACCAAAAGGTATAGCAACAATGCTGAACTCTAAGGCCACCAAAAAGGGGAATATAGCAACAATACCGAACTCTTAGGCCACCAAAAAGGGGAATATAGCAACAATACCGACCGCTAAGGCCACCAAAAAGGTATAGCATCAATACAGAACTCTAAGGCCACCAAAAAGGTATAGCAACAATACCGAACTCTAAGGCCACCAAAAAGGTATAGCATCAATACAGAACTCTAAGGCCACCAAAATGTATAGCAACAATACCGAACTCTAAGGCTACCAAAAGGTATAGCAATAATTACGAACTCTAAGGCCACCAAAAAGGTATAGCAACAATACCGAACTCTAAGGCCACCAAAAAGGTATAGCAACAATACCGAACTCTAAGGCCACCAAAAAGGTATAGCAACAATACCGAACTGTAAAGCCACCAAAAAGGTATAGCAACAATACCGAACACTTAGGCCACCAAAAAGGGGAATATAGCAACAATACCGACCGGTAAGGCCACCAAAAAGGTATAGCATCAATACAGAACTCTAAGGCCACCAAAAAGGAATAGCAACAATACCGAACTCTAAGGCCACCAAAAGGTATAGCAACAATACTGAACTCTAAGGCCACCAAAAAGGTATAGCAACAATACCGAACTCTAAGGCCACCAAAAAGGTATAGCAACAATACCGAACTCTAAGGCCACCAAAAAGGTATAGCAACAATACCGAACTCTAAGGCCACCAAAAAGGTATAGCAACAATACCGAACTCTAAGGCACCAAAAAGGTATAGCAATAATACCGAACTCTAAGGCCATCAAAATGGTATAGCAACAATACCGAACTCTAAGGCCACCAAAAAGGTATAGCAACAATACCGAACTCTAAGGCCATCAAAAAGGTATAACAACAATACCGAACTCTTAGGCCTCCAAAAAGGTATAGCAACAATACCGAACTCTAAGGCCACCAAAAAGGTATAGCATCAATACAGAACTCTAAAGCCACCAAAATGTATAGCAACAATACCGAACTCTAAGGCTACCAAAAGGTATAGCAATAATTACGAACTCTAAGGCCACCAAAAAGGTATACCAACAATACCGAACTCTAAGGCCACCAAAAAAGTATAGCAACAATACCGAACTCTAAGGCTACCAAAAGGTATAGCAATAATTACGAACTCTAAGGCCACCAAAAAGGTATACCAACAATACCGAACTCTAAGGCCACCAAAAAGGTATAGCAACAATACCGAACTCTAAGGCCACCAAAAGGTATAGCAACAATGCTGAACTCTAAGGCCACCAAAAAGGGGAATATAGCAACAATACCGACCGCTAAGGCCACCAAAAAGGTATAGCATCAATACAGAACTCTAAGGCCACCAAAAAGGTATAGCAACAATACCGAACTCTAAGGCCACCAAAAAGGTATAGCATCAATACAGAACTCTAAGGCCACCAAAATGTATAGCAACAATACCGAACTCTAAGGCTACCAAAAGGTATAGCAATAATTACGAACTCTAAGGCCACCAAAAAGGTATAGCAACAATACCGAACTCTAAGGCCACCAAAAACGTATAGCAACAATACCGAACTGTAAAGTACCAAAAAGGTATAGCAACAATACCGAACTCTAAAGCCACCAAAAAGGTATAGCAACAATACCGAACTCTAAAGCCACCAAAAATGTATAGCAACAATACCGAACTCTAAGGCCACCAAAAGGTATAGCAACAATGCTGAACTCTAAGGCCACCAAAAAGGGGAATATAGCAACAATACCGAACTCTTAGGCCACCAAAAAGGGGAATATAGCAACAATACCGAACTCTAAGGCCACCAAAAAGGTATAGCATCAATACAGAACTCTAAGGCACCAAAAAGGTATAGCATCAATACCGAACTCTAAGGCCATCAAAAGGTATAGCATCAATACCGAACTCTAAGCCACCAAAAAGGTATAACAACAATACCGAACTCTAAGGCCTCCAAAAAGGTATAGCAACAATACAGAACTCTAAGGCCACCAAAATGGTATAGCAACAATACCGAACTCTAAGGCCACCAAAAAGGTATAGCAACTATACCGAACTCTAAGGCACCAAAAAGGTATAGCAACAATACCGAACTCTAAGGCCACCAAAAAGGTATAACAACAATACCGAACTCTAAGGCCTCCAAAAAGGTATAGCAACAATACCGAACTCTAAGGCCACCAAAAAGGTATAGCAACAATACCGAACTCTAAGGCCATCAAAAAGGTATAACAACAATACCGAACTCTTAGGCCTCCAAAAAGGTATAGCAACAATACAGAACTCTAAGGCCACCAAAAAGGTATAGCAACAATACCGAACTCTAAGCCACCAAAAAGGTATAGCAACAATACCGAACTCTTAGGCCTCCAAAAAGGTATAGCAACAATACCGAACTCTAAGGTCACCAAAAGGTATAGCATCAATACAGAACTCTAAGGCCACCAAAAAGGTATAGCAACAATACTGAACTCTAAGGCCACCAAAAAGGTATAGCAACAATACCGAACTCTAAAGCCACCAAAAAGGTATAGCATCAATACAGAACTCTAAGGCCACCAAAATGTATAGCAACAATACCGAACTCTAAGGCTACCAAAAGGTATAGCAATAATTACGAACTTTAAGGCCACCAAAAAGGTATAGCAACAATACCGAACTCTAAGGCCACCAAAAAGGTATAGCAACAATACCGAACTCTAAAGCCATCAAAAATGTATAGCAACAATAGCGAACTCTAAGGCCACCAAAAGGTATAGCAACAATTCTGAACTCTAAGGCCACCAAAAAGGGGAATATAGCAACAATACCGAACTCTTAGGCCGCCAAAAAGGGGAATATAGCAACAATACCGACCGCTAAGGCCACCAAAAAGGTATAGCATCAATACAGAACTCTAAGGCCACCAAAAAGGTATAGCAACAATACCGAACTCTAAGGCCACCAAAAAGGTATAGCATCAATACAGAACTCTAAGGCCACCAAAATGTATAGCAACAATACCGAACTCTAAGGCTACCAAAAGGTATAGCAATAATTACGAACTCTAAGGCCACCAAAAAGGTATAGCAACAATACCGAACTCTAAGGCCACCAAAAAGGTATAGCAACAATACCGAACTGTAAAGCCACCAAAAATGTATAGCAACAATACCGAACTCTAAGGCCACCAAAAGGTATAGCAACAATGCTGAACTCTAAGGCCACCAAAAAGGGGAGTATAGCAACAATACCGAACACTTAGGCCACCAAAAAGGGGAATATAGCAACAATACCGACCGGTAAGGCCACCAAAAAGGTATAGCATCAATACAGAACTCTAAGGCCACCAAAAAGGAATAGCAACAATACCGAACTCTAAGGCCACCAAAAGGTATAGCAACAATACTGAACTCTAAGGCCACCAAAAAGGTATAGCAACAATACCGAACTCTAAGGCCACCAAAAAGGTATAGCAACAATACCGAACTCTAAGGCCACCAAAAAGGTATAGCAACAATACCGAACTCTAAGGCCACCAAAAAGGTATAGCAACAATACCGAACTCTAAGGCACCAAAAAGGTATAGCAATAATACCGAACTCTAAGGCCATCAAAATGGTATAGCAACAATACCGAACTCTAAGGCCACCTAAAAGGTATAGCAACAATACCGAACTCTTAGGCCACCAAAAAGGTATAGCAACAATATTGAACTCTAAGGCCACCAAAAAAGTATAGCAACAATACCGAACTCTAAGGCCATCAAAAAGGTATAGCAACAATACCGAACTCTAAGGCACCAAAAAGGTATAGCAACAATACCGAACTCTAAGGCCATCAAAATGGTATAGCAACAATACCGAACTCTAAGGCCACCAAAAAGGTATAGCAACAATACCGAACTCTAAGGCCACCAAAAAGGTATAGCAACAGTACCGAACTCTAAGGCCATCAAAATGGTATACCAACAATACCGAACTCTAAGGCCACCAAAAAGGTATAGCAACAATACCGAACTCTAAGGCACCAAAAAGGTATAGCAACAATACCAAACTCTATGGCCACCAAAAAGGTATAGCAACAATACCAAACTCTAAGGCCACCAAAAAGGTATAGCAACAATACCGAACTCTTAGGCCACCAAAAAGGTATAGCAACAATACTGAACTCTAAGGCCACCAAAAAAGTATAGCAACAATACCGAACTCTAAGGCCACCAAAAAGGTATAGCAACAATACCGAACTCTAAGGCCACCAAAAAGGTATAGCAACAATACCGAACTCTAAGGCCACCAAAAAGGTATAGCAACAATACCGAACTCTAAGGCCATCAAAATGGTATAGCAACAATACCGAACTCTAAGGCCACCAAAAAGGTATAGCAACAATACAGAACTCTAAGGCACCAAAAAGGTATAGCAACAATACCAAACTCTAAGGCCACCAAAAAGGTATAGCAACAATACCGAACTCTAAGGCCACAAAAATTGTATAGCAACAATACCGAACTCTAAGGCCATCAAAAAGGTATAGCAACAATACCGAACTCTAAGGCCACCAAAAAGGTATAGCAACAATACCGAACTCTAAGGCCACCAAAAAGGTATAGCAACAATACCGAACTCTAAGGCACCAAAAAGGTATAGCAACAATACCAAACTCTAAGGCACCAAAAAGGTATAGCAACAATACCGAACTCTAAGGCCACCAAAAAGGTATAGCAACAATACCGAACTCTAAGGCCATCAAAAAGGTATAGCAACAATACCGAACTCTAAGGCCATCAAAAAGGTATAGCAACAATACCGAACTCTAAGGCCATCAAAAAGGTATAGCAACAATACCGAACTCTTAGGCCACCAAAAAGGTATAGCAACAATACCGAACTCTAAGGCCACCAAAAAGGTATAGCAACAATACCGAACTCTAAGGCCACCAAAAAGGTATAGCAACAATACCGAACTCTAAGGCCACCAAAATGGTATAGCAACAATACCGAACTCTAAGGCCATCAAAAAGGTATAGCAACAATACCGAACTCTAAGGCCACCAAAAAGGTATAGCAACAATACCGAACTCTAAGGCCACCAAAATGGTATAGCAACAATACCGAACTCTAAGGCCACCAAAATGGTATAGCAACAATACAGAACTCTAAGGCCATCAAAAAGGTATAGCAACAATACCGAACTCTAAGGCCACCAAAAAGGTATAGCAACAATACCGAACTCTAAGGCTACCAAAAAGGTATAGCATCAATACCGAACTCTAAGGCCACCAAAAAGGTATAGCAACAATACAGACCTCTAAGGCCACCAAAAAGGTATAGCAACAATACCGAACTCTAAGGCCATCAAAAAGGTATAGCAACAATACCGAACTCTTAGGCCATCAAAAAGGTATAGCAACAATACCGAACTCTAAGGCCATCAAAAAGGTATAGCAACAATACCGAACTCTAAGGCCATCAAAAAGGTATAGCAACAATACCGAACTCTAAGGCTACCAAAAAGGTCTAGCAACAATACCGAACTCTAAGGCCACCAAAAAGGTATAGCAACAATACCGAACTCTTAGGCCATCAAAAAGGTATAGCAACAATACCGAACTCTAAAGCCACCAAAAAGGTATAGCAACAATACCAAACTCTAAGGCCACCAAAAAGGTATAGCAACAATACAGAACTCTAAGGCCACCAAAAAGGTATAGCAACAATACCAAACTCTAAGGCCACCAAAAAGGTATAGCAACAATACTGAACTCTAAGGCCTCCAAAAAGGTATAGCAACAATACCGAACTCTAAGGCCTCCAAAAAGGTATAGCATCAATACCGAACTCTAAGGCCACCAAAAAGGTATAGCAACAATACCGAACTCTAAGGCCACCAAAAAGGTATAGCAACAATACCGAACTCTAAGGCCACCAAAAAGGTATAGCAACTATACCGAACTCTAAGGCCACCAAAAAGGTATAGCAACAATACCGAACTTTTAGGCCTCCATAAAGGTATAGCAACAATACCAAACTCTAAGGCCACCAAAACCATCAAAAAGGTATAGCAACAATACCGAACTCTTAGGCCTCCAAAAAGGTATAGCAACAATACCGAACTCTAAGGCCACCAAAAAGGTATAGCAACAATACCGAACTCTTAGGCCTCCAAAAAGGTATAGCAACAATACCGAACTCTAAGGCCACCAAAAAGGTATAGCAACAATGCTGAACTCTAAGGCCACCAAAAGGTATAGCATCAATACAGAACTGTAAGGCCACCAAAAAGGTATAGCAACAATACCAAACTCTAAGGCCACCAAAATGGTATAGCAACAATGCTGAACTCTAAGGCCACCAAAAGGTATAGCATCAATACAGAACTCTAAGGCCACCAAAAAGGTATAGCAACAATACCGAACTCTAAGGCCACCAAAAAGGTATAGCAACAATACCAAACTCTAAGGCCACCAAAATGGTATAGCAACAATACTGAACTCTAAGGCCACCAAAAGGTATAACATCAATACAGAACTCTAAGGCCACCAAAAAGGTATAGCAACAATACAGAACTCTAAGGCACCAAAAAGGTATAGCAACAATACCGAACTCTAAGGCCACCAAAAAGGTATAGCAACAATACCGAACTCTAAGGCCACAAAAAAGGTATAGCAACAATACTGAACTCTAAGGCCATCAAAAAGGTATAGCAACAATACCGAACTCTAAGGCCACCAAAAAGGTATAGCATCAATACCGAACTCTAAGGCCACCAAAAAGGTATAGCAACAATACCGAACTCTAAGGCCAACAAAATGGTATAGCAACAATACCGAACTCTAAGGCCACCAAAAAGGTATAGCAACAATACCGAACTCTAAGGCTACCAAAAAGGTATAGCAACAATACCGAACTCTAAGGCCACAAAAAAGGTATAGCAACAATACCGAACTCTAAGGCCACCAAAAAGGTATAGCAACAATACCGAACTCTAAGGCCACCAAAAAGGTATAGCAACAATACCGAACTCTAAGGCCACCAAAAAGGTATAGCAACAATACCGAACTCTAAGGCCACCAAAAAGGTATAGCAACAATACCGAACTCTAAGGCCACCAAAAAGGTATAGCAACAATACCGAACTCTAAGGCCACCAAAAAGGTATAGCAACAATACCGAACTCTAAGGCCACCAAAAAGGTATAGCAACAATACCGAACTCTAAGGCTACCAAAAAGGTATAGCAACAATACCGAACTCTAAGGCCACAAAAAAGGTATAGCATCAATACCGAACTCTAAGGCCACCAAAAAGGTATAGCAACAATACCGAACTCTAAGGCCACCAAAAAGGTATAGCAACAATACCGAACTCTAAGGCCACCAAAAAGGTATAGCAACAATACGGAACTCTAAGGCCACCAAAAAGGTATAGCATCAATACCGAACTCTAAGGCCACCAAAAAGGTATAGCAACAATACCGAACTCTAAGGCCACCAAAAAGGTATAGCAACAATACCGAACTCTAAGGCCACCAAAAAGGTATAGCAACAATACCGAACTCTAAGGCCACCAAAAAGGTATAGCAACAATACCGAACTCTAAGGCTACCAAAAGGGTATAGCAACAATACCGAACTCTAAGGCCACCAAAAAGGTATAGCAACAATACCGAACTCTAAGGCCACCAAAAAGGTATAGCAACAATACCGAACTCTAAGGCCACCAAAAAGGTATAGCAACAATACCGAACTCTAAGGCCACCAAAAAGGTATAGCAACAATACTGAACTCTAAGGCCACAAAAAAGGTATAGCATCAATACCGAACTCTAAGGCCACCAAAAAGGTATAGCAACAATACCGAACTCTAAGGCCACCAAAAAGGTATAGCAACAATACCGAACTCTAAGGCCACCAAAAAGGTATAGCAACAATACCGAACTCTAAGGCTACCAAAAAGGTATAGCAACAATACCGAACTCTAAGGCCACCAAAAAGGTATAGCAACAATACCGAACTCTAAGGCCACCAAAAAGGTATAGCAACAATACCGAACTCTAAGGCCACCAAAAAGGTATAGCAACAATACCGAACTCTAAGGCCACCAAAAAGGTATAGCAACAATACCGAACTCTAAGGCCACCAAAATGGTATAGCAACAATACCGAACTCTAAGGCCACCAAAAAGGTATAGCAACAATACCGAACTCTAAGGCCACCAAAAAGGTAAAGCAACAATACCGAACTCTAAGGCCACCAAAAAGGTATAGCAACAATACCGAACTCTTAGGCCATCAAAAAGGTATAGCATCAATACCGAACTCTAAGGCCACCAAAAAGGTATAGCAACAATACCGAACTCTAAGGCCACCAAAAAGGTATAGCAACAATACCGAACTCTAAGGCCACCAAAAAGGTATAGCAACAATACCGAACTCTAAGGCCACCAAAAAGGTATAACAACAATACCGAACTCTTAGGCCTCCAAAAAGGTATAGCAACAATACCGAACTCTAAGGCCTCCAAAAAGGTATAGCAACAATACCGAACTCTAAGGCCACCAAAAAGGTATAGCAACAATACCGAACTGTAAAGCCACCAAAAATGTATAGCAACAATACCGAACTCTAAGGCCACCAAAAGGTATAGCAACAATGCTGAACTCTAAGGCCACCAAAAAGGGGAGTATAGCAACAATACCGAACACCTAGGCCACCAAAAAGGGGAATATAGCAACAATACCGACCGGTAAGGCCACCAAAAAGGTATAACAACAATACCGAACTCTAAGGCCTCCAAAAAGGTATAGCAACAATACCGAACTCTAAGGCCACCAAAAAGGTATAGCAACAATACCGAACTCTAAGGCCACCAAAAAGTATAGCAACAATACCGAACTCTAAGGCCATCAAAATGGTATAGCAACAATACCGAACTCTAAGGCCACCAAAAAGGTATAGCAACAATACAGAACTCTAAGGCACCAAAAAGGTATAGCAACAATACCAAACTCTAAGGCCACCAAAAAGGTATAGCAACAATACCGAACTCTAAGGCCATCAAAAAGGTATAGCAACAATACCGAACTCTAAGGCACCAAAAAGGTATAACAACAATACCGAACTCTTAGGCCTCCAAAAAGGTATAGCAACAATACCGAACTCTAAGGCCACCAAAAAGGTATAGCAACAATACCGAACTCTAAGGCCACCAAAAAGGTATAGCAACAATACCGAACTCTTAGGCCACCAAAAAGGTATAGCAACAATAAATTAAAGCTAGAAAGTATAATCTAAATGTGTGTTTTCAAAGTCCGTCAATTTCTATATCTGAAAAAAATCGAAAACTGGAATGCAGCATCTGGAGGCGTGCTTCGGATAGTTCCAAAACAAAAATATATACTTGTTTATTGATAATGGACGTCATACTGAACTCCGAAATATACACGAGAAACTAAAATTAAAAATCATGCAAGACTAACAAAGGCCAGAGGCTCTTTACTTGAGACAGGCGCAAAAATGCAGCGAGGTTAAACATGTATACAATATATATATAAGGAATAGATTACCTTAGCCGTATTTGGCACAACTTTTTGGAATTTTGGGTCGTTAATGCTCTTCAACTTTGTACATGTTAGGCTTTATAACTATTTTGATCTGATCGTCACTAATGAGGCTTATGCAGAAGAAACGCGTGTCAGGCGTTTTAAATTATATAAGCCTGGTACCTTTGTTAACTATGTACTGTTGTTGTAAGGACTGTTCGAGTGGTGTCGGACGTGAAATTGTCGAAAGACAGGACGTTGAAGTAATCCTGCCTGCAACATTATAATGGTCTGGTTCAGATTTTTATTGATCAGTCAAAAAATTTGCTGTTTTGATGTAAATGTGTTACATGCAGGAAAAGACCAAAAATGTATGCATTGGTTTCAGCGTTCTGTTTTAGAATTTCATGCTAGTTCAATAATACGGTATGATAAATTTCGTCATGAAAATCAAATATTGTATTCTCTAAACAGAAAGATGTATGATAAGCATCAATAGCAATTTGATATATGAAGATTAATCATGATTTGTAAAATGAAAATTACCAACATGTTACATTCTGAACGGTCTTCAGTACCTGAACTGTTCACTTATTATTTTTTTGTATTCTAGGCATTGGTGGATTTATTCCCCTATAGGCGCCAATGAGTGGAAAATCCAAACTCGAGTGAAATTTAAAGTACGGGATGTTTCGCTCTGATACCAAGTTTCTCTCAAAAGCGATCTGGACATAACATCGCTTTCCCGAAAACAATCGGAAGTGGTAAAGTTGGTATTGTATATTCCAGCAATGAATATATTAGTGCCAAAGAATTCAAAGTGGAAACGTCTGGATATCCAAGTACAGTTACGTATCAAACAAGAACCATCTGGAGGTACAGATATACTAAGAGCGGCTGTGAATTGTAATCGACAGACAGGCATTAGTTTAATTATATATTCTTTAAACTATTAAACCTGTTTTGATCAAAGTATTTTGTTCCTTTCAATTTATGTATAAGTAAAAAAAAATACAGTTGATACAAAAGATAGTTTGGTACCTGTATTGAAATAGATTTTTATAACAACAAAGTTTTCGCTTCATATATCATTTTATCTTCTGTTTATTCATTACTTCATTTCAATTTGAAAATATTAAAAAAAGCAGGAAGTGACAATTCAATTGGCAAAACAAGACGTTTGCCACAAATAATACTTAAATTGGGGGAGGGGGGAAACTACAGGCGGAAAAAATGACAATGTAGTTAAATAGTTTTATCACGTATATTTGGCGACAAAACTTTACGACATAAAATTTGGGGTTGTTAAAATTTTAATGCGCTACTCGAACTATTACCGTACATTTACGAAAGCCTAGAAACAATTTAATAGGCACTGTACCTAAATAAAAAAAACTGGAAGAACCCCTGGGATGTTCAAATTAAAGAAAGGAAACCGGCTTTGCTAAAAGATTATATCTACTCTAAATAAAGGGTCAACAAACACTTCACAAAACACTAAAGATGAACTACATGACTTCTACCAAAACCTGGAACGTACTCGTGTACTTCGCAAGGGTACATATATAATTATGCATAAGAATGATTATAAAAAAAAGTCAGCCAAAGTACTAGACTTTTGATTTTGTACGACAGAAATAGTTCCGTCTACTTACTTCTCATCATAATCAAATTAAACACGTTAAAACGAATGCCACCAATGGATATTCAACACAGCGTGGCAATACTGACACTGAAGCGTACTTCAACTGTCCTATAAGCAAAACTGTGTACTGGTTCTGTGAAAATGGACGTCACACTAAACTCCAAAACATTTTTGTTTTAGATACAAGTTAGATAACAAAGATCAAGGGCTCTTTATTTGAAACTGGCGTAAACTTAAGCCCGATGTTAGCAGCTTAATTTATACAGAAGCATATTATCGTTATAGTTAAGCATCCTATTAAATTGAAAACACATAATTTTGGACCGTATCCAATGAATATCCGTAGAAAAATTCAGAGGTAAAAAAAATCCGGAAATAATATTAGAGTGTTTGTTAACAATATCCTGGCATGAAGTTGTTTTTTTTTTTTTTTTAACAATATTTTGATTATTGAACAACTCTCTACTACACATCTTTATATGTCGATTTTTGAATAATACTTAAGGAAAATAAATTCATTGAAAGATTTATACATATAAACCAATCATTACTAATATTTTTTTCATTTTTAATTAGTTATGAAAACAGAAGAAGAAACGATTTTCTTGACAATCTCAATTATAAATTGTAGAGACATTACAGCTACCGAATAACACCATCAAATGTTTATACCACAGAGTGTAGGTATTCATGGATATCTAAAAGGATTTTCTAAGTGAAAGCAACTTGTGATTATCTATACATGGCATTGTAAGAAATTGACGATTGTTAGTATCACCAGCACAGTAGCCAGTACTTCGGTACTGGCATGAAAATACGGATTTTTTGTGTTATTAAAATTTGCTGTTACAAATGATAGAAATTATTATGAATGAAGGAATGCATCTCCCTCGTGCAAAGCTCTGATTCCTTTCACGGATTTGGCTATACTTTTTGGACTTTTTGGATTATAGCTCTTCATCTTTTATATAAGCTTTGAATTTTAAATATTTTGGCCACAAGCATCACTGAAGAGACATGTATTGTCGAAATGCGCATCTGGTGCAAGAAAATTGGTACCGTTCATTTTATTAGTAGCAAATGAAAACAGCACTTTATAAATTGCATGTCTGTCGCGCTTTGCTTGGTTAATCTCGAACTCTCAAAATGGAATATTTGAAAGCGAAGATTGCACAAGACCTAAAAAAGCTAAAGTGATATATGACCAAAAATAAGGTTTTTTCATGGCTCGTTGTCTCATGACCATTGATCTAAACTCCAACATTTCATTTTGTTTATAATATACAACCAATTGTTTTAAATATTTTCAAAGAAATGAATTACATAAGTTATTCAAGTGGTGAAGTTAATGTTGTTCCTTTGATATTTTGACGGACATAGTCTCGAAGTGGTACGGTTTATCCGTTATCTAATTGTCGCATTAAAGTGTTTTTGATAAGTAATTTGTACACCGTCTGTATATCTATCTAGCTTTAAAACTAACATGCTGACTTGATACATTACTTTTGAAAAAAAAACATATATACTGTACATTTTCTTACTGTACTTATCGTTTGCTTAAAAACACAACTACGGACTATAAGGCTTCTGGCTGGGACACGCACATACATAATGTAGCCGAGTACAACATGTTGTGAGTTAGTTAGAATAAAGTATACGAACGCTGTATTATGCAAGATAGTGGTTGTCTAATTCATTATGAAGTAGATTTTTAAAGAATGCCACATCATTCCAAGGTAGAAATAAGTTCGATAAGGTTGGTATATACTAAGGCAAGTTATAATTATAGAATAAAACTAAATGTTGACTGCTTAACCCTAATTTTTGAGATTTGTACCTGTTATGTCTTATTGTTTGTGTGTACACACATTGTTGTTGATTTAATGGAATTTTATGCGACATTCATACTAGAGAGAGGTTTACCTAGCTATAAAACCAGATTAATCCACAATTTTCGAAATAAAAAAATGCCTCTACCGAGTCAGGAACATGGCTTTTCTATCATTTGTTTGATGTGTTTGAGATTTTTATTTTGCCATATGATGAATTTTCTTCTTAGTTGTGGTATTTTTGTTATTTTACTTTAGTACAAAATTTGTGTACGCAATATCCTGACATAAAATCAATTCTTTCAACAACATTTTTATTGTTAAACAAGTCAGAATACATTGAATATACTAGGATATTTACATACAACGTAATAATAATAATTACAGTACAATAAGTATGTAAGTGTGGTTCACAATCAATTTGATTTGACAAAAAGCTTTTTGTAAAAAAAGCAAGAATATTCTAAACAACATTATCTAGTAATTTATCATACAATTTAAACATATATAACAACAACCACAATGAATATTTATAACATTTAACAGAGAGAAAAAAATGATTTTCTTGAACAAACTCAATTTCAAATTGATGACAGTACAACTACCGCAGACCACCTTACAATCATATGGCATATAAAGGTCGAAAAATATTGATAATTTATATGCCTTTTTTATAAAAAAAAATACGTTTCTTGTAACTGCGTATGCCTATATCATAGGGCATAAAACATGTATAATGTTAGGAACGTTTTAATCTCTATGTCCATGTCATATGCTCTTCAACTTTGTACTTGTTTGGTTTTATAAATATTTTGATATGAGCGTCATTGATGTCTTATGTAAATGAAACGCGCGTCTGGCGCATTAGATTATAACCCTAGTACCTTTGATAACTATCATAGGGCATGATTAAATGTCTTGTATTTCTATGCCTATATAACAGACCATATAAAGTAAGGGAAACTTGTTACGTTATACTTTCTATGCGCATGTAATAGTGATTTTAATATATTGTAAATTTATATGGCTTAATTCTAAGATAATAGGGAAACGTGTTACGTTGTTTGCTTTTTCACATGAAAAAAGAAGATATGGTATAATAACCACTGAAAAATCTCCACAGATACAAATGAAATATTAATTTTTAAATCGTTGATTCCTTTCTTATATCATTAAAATTACTTACAACTTTCTATGTCTATATCATAGTGCATAAAACATTAGGGAAATAGTCACTTCCTTTGTCTCTATCATAGTGTATACAGATAAAGCAATGTGTCACTTATTAAATCTAACATTCGAAATAAGGTCACGGTTGTGTTTAGAAAAGGTAAACAACACTTTAAAAAAATGCATGCGTCTTCAGCCTTTTTATAGATTTACCTCTAAATCCAAAATACTTGAAAGCCAAGATTGTACAAGAACCGAAACAGTTTAAAAGCTTAATGACTAGCATTGAATGTAACTGTAATCAACTTACAGGCGTATGTCAAATTCATTTCGGTTTAGCTATAGTTATGTGTATGTTGCTAGTCTATGATATGTTGGCAGTCTATTCTATAGAAAATACATAAGGTTTTTCCTAAAGTCATTTAACACTTTTCTGTAAATACTATACAGACCTTTATGTAGAAGGGCAAGGCTTGAAGCCACTCTAACTACTATATAAAGTAGTATATTATATTAATCTAACTTCTCGACATTTTTTCCAATTATTGCTTGTTGCTCTTACTACAATTTCATTTCGTTTTTCTATATACTGTGAATTCATTATTATTCGTTACTACCAAATTTCGTGGGTTTCGTGGGTTCAGTTGAATCAAGAATTCAAATTGTCTACAGTCTTTGTATGAAGATATTGGAAAAACCATTATATCAAAGATAAAAAAAAATCAAGTTTTTCTCAATCTACAAAGATTGATACCCACGAAAATGAATGAATCCACAGTAACTGCCAAATTAGTAAAATCCGTTAACCCTTTCATAATTGTGTTTTTTTTTTCTCCACAAACACGATGTCTACATCGGAACCGTGTCAGAGACTGACTTGTATCATTTTATATTTCCCTGTGTTTATTTGTATATCTTAGTGGTGGTTATTCTTTTGATTATTTCATTAACAACTTTTATCAACTTTTTGGAAATTACTTTTACTCTTGCATAAGAGCATAAGACTGAATGTTGGTGTTGGTTTTTCTTTATTTCTTTTTTTTTTGTCGTCTGAATTCTGTCTCATTGATAAAATTAAGAATGGAAATGGGGAATGTGTCAAAGAGACAACAATCCGACCAAATAAAAAAACAACAGCAGAGGGTCATCAACAGGTCTTCAATGTAGCGAGAAATTCCCGCACCCGGAGGCGTCCTTCAGCTGGTACCTCACATCTCATTATCTCATTGTGTTCATTTTTCTAATACAAACAACGGGATTATTACACAAGGAGCGGAAACATATCTATACACTTTGTTTCCAAGACGTACGTCGGACTTGCCTTGTTGTCAAATTTGCAATAGCAACTGTCAGCCCTTGTAAACTACAACATGTTATAAATATGTATTCCATCAGTTCAGTTTGAATAATACTACCTAAAATTCCGCTTATCCAGAAAATGCCTGTCACAGCACTGATTCTAGCAAACACAAAAACATGTTGGAAAGAACTTGATTTCCGTATATGCCTGGTCTCTAATGATTGTTTTGTGATTATAACGGCTATAACAATAAGACAAGCAATATTGGTAAAAACCGCTAAACCTATCGGCATCGATACAAATATTAAGTTAGCAGGAAATGCTGTGGGAAAGCAAATAGAACCATTGTAATCAAGGTTAAATTGTGTCAACCTATCAAGTGCAACTGCAGGTATGATAAACGCTAATGGTAAAACAAGACCAAACATAGTCAGACATGCTTTCGTGTTAACTGTTTTACCAGCAGAATGTGCCCTATTAACTGTCATTTTTCTAAGGTTGTGACACATATAAACCAATGAAATCGTTTTAAATGAAAATACTAACAACCAAAGGTAATGCAAAATAACACCCACACTGTAGCAGATCAGTTGATGATCATTGGCGCCAACGCCGACTATGAATAAAATGTCAGCGATCAACAAAGAAAATGACATATTTTCAATATTTGAACCAGGAATAGTTTTATACAAACCTAACCGTCTATGAACAACAACTGATACAATTAAAGCAATAATAGAAAGTCCAATACCAGTATATGTTATGACACTCTTGCTGTCTACATAGAATGTTAGTTGACTATGTATAACATCGTCAGCGCATCTTACTTCTTTGACCATCAGTTTCGAATCTTCTTTTTTTATTTCGCATCTTATAATGTATTTATCACATATCACTTTTGATAAATTCTGTCCGATACTAATGTTGAAGTCATCCATTACCTTTTCAATTGATCTATCTGTGACAAATATCGTTTCAGAGGTATAGCTGATGTTATCGTAAACTCGATTCTGTATATCAGCAATGTGAATTTGTTCCTCGGGCGATTGGATTTCTATGTTCCATTCACAATATAATGTTTTCTGTTCAAATTCTAACATGTCGTAAGCGTTTAGTTTCTTTTTAATATGTCCATCCAAGCGCATTTTAGTAATTAAAACGGATTTGTCTGTGGGAACACTTACTAAGGCAGTGGTCCATTTGCGATCTAAACTTAGGGCCCATGCCATTACTATCAGTATCTTTGTTTCTAATGTCTTGACAATTTTACTCTGTGATACCAATGAAAACTCCTTTCGTACAAATAAATTCTCGTAAATTACATCTCCGATACAAAAACCGCTGATCTATAAAAAAAAAAAGAAAAAAGAAAAGAAAAGAAAAAGAATAACAACAGTTCTACATATAGTAATTTAAAAATGTTTTCAATATATTTGTTTAGGAATGTATGTCAATACAATGAAAGACCCAATCACACATGGATATACAAGAGTATGGGGAGACATAATCGCAATATTTTATAAGCATTTATTTCGAAAACTTGATAACCTTGGTTGGGTTAGACATAACATTTCTAAGAATTATCATGTTCCTTTCGATGCATGGTTTTATATTACAACTGGTCAAGCTTTTTTTTATAATGATAATTACTCCCCCAGGGTAGCGCAGGGTTTAGCTCTTATAAACATGTTTAACTAGTCTTATTCTTGTCATGTTATGTGCATATGATTGTTAGAAACACATTGTTATACAAGAACCATAAAAGGACATTTTGTTTAATTGTGCAAACTCTAGTAATGTTCATAATGGGCATTTGACCTTGATTTAAAGAAAATTGTATCCTACAAATTTTTGATGACCGGATACAACAAAAAATCCAGATAAAAATATTTCAAATGGTATATGATATAGCTGTATGTTCCAAAATTGCATTGCAATCGTTAACTCATCGTCTGTTTGAAACCATGTCGCTCGTCTAGAAGAATGATAGTTAAATATGCGAAAATGAACTATTATTTTCCACATGGTAATTAGAATTAATCCAGAATGAATATTTTGTGGGATATGTGCCGATATTGAGCTAAGCATGGTGCTGTGTATGTATGTACACGTATGTGTAACGTTGAATTTTGTTTATCCTAGTGACTTCTTATATTGACAACTTAACAAAAACTGTTTATTTTTCACTATTAGTTTTGATAGTGCGATTACAAATTACATAAGTTTGCATACAGGGCATTAGCTACAAGATATTAAAATCAAATGAAATATCAGTTTTCTTTTGTTCAATCATTCATGAAAGGGACCTAGGTAAATAATAAGTTGTTTTTAGAAATAAATTTTGTTCAATTTTGTCGAAATAAGTAAGAAAACCATCGTTGAAGAATTATTTACTTCCAAGTGAATAGTTCGACCTAATTAAATCCGTACTCATGTGAACTTTACTTTAATCCTTTAAATAGAGATGGATACGCATGTGTTCAGCTAAAAAAAAAGGAAAACAACGTTAAATTGAAAGTGAAACAAGGATGAAAAATTTGGTTGACTGATTCTACTTACATTCTTACATAAGTATAAAAAAAAAAAAAAAAAACATATTTTCAAACTACAAAATGATATCAAACCGAACTAAAAAAAATCATATTGTACGTAGTCGCTATCTATTTATATTCATATTTATGTTTATATCGGATCATATGACCGTCGGCAGACTTTTGAGGTCGTCTCTATGGTTGAGTAAATGACGTATAGACATAAATACAGACGATACATATCATCGATTCCATGTACTGTTAATTGTTTATTTCATACTGCTTGTTTTAATTTGGATATATGTCTCAGTGTGTTATGGATCATATATAATAATTTAAGTCAAATCGGTGACATGAATTTGATAGATATTGACGGGTACCCTTTATTGTAAGTGTCGACAGTATAAAACATTTGTAACAGGAAATTTGCGTTTAAAGAGAAAAATGGTTAAAGGGTCTCGCGTTTAAAAGGAACAAGTCTCAATAAAAAGGTAACTCAAATGTTAAACATCTACAATAGGTCAGATACTGTTGTAGATTATAAGGGTAGTCTCATTTCCGGGAGTCTATCACATGTTATAAAACTTAAACATATTTCATTCATAAGCATATACTTGTATATCTATGTTGTGCATTTCCATAATCGTAGCGATATAAAAAAAAATGAAGAAGATTAACAAAATCATTTAACATGTTTAACTGTTCATATATTTTGAAACTACTGAAACATGTTGAAAATCAAAGAAAACGGTCGGTTATGCGTCAATAGGGTAACAATCATTACTGTCGAAAATCTATTTTCCTTTATGTGACACTTAAAGCTGGCTGTTAAAATGTGTATATCTGAATGCAATGAAAGTTTTTATTTTTACACTGGATTGATACCTTTGTTATAACATTTGTAAATTGTTTCAATTTAGGAAACTATTCTCCTCAAGCAAAACTCATATTCCTGTTCCGAATTTGGCTAAACTTAATATTTTTGTTTTGTTTTCTAAGTTGTCAATTTTCAAGTATTTCGATCTGGAACATCACTAAAGTGGTATTAATTGTGAAAATGCGCATCTTGGATATTAAATCAGTACTGGTTAATACGATAATTGCTCTGCGTTCTAAATATGAAGATCCTGATTTGTTAGGGATTCTGCAATATTTATCTGAGGGTGGGGCCGGTGCAAATATGGACGGGGCAAATATTTTTTTTCATGCAATTAATGAGCGGGCCGCAAAGTTTTGTAACAAACATTTGGCGGGGCGCACACTTTTTTAAAAACCCTTCGTGTTTGCATAAAAAAAATTAAATCAGAGAATAACAGATTAAAACTATCTGAATACAACATGTTTAAACTTTAAGGTCTAAATATTCTTATCAAAATATATATTTGTGATTTATTTAGGAAAAAGTAGCTTGATAGAACATAAACACACTTGAATATAAAACAAAATAACCTAATACGGTGCTTCAATATATTTTTATGTGTTTATGCTTTTAATAATCATTTTTTCAAAAAAAAAATTTAATTCTGATCAACAGAATGTATAACATATACATGTTCATTGTATGTAGAAAGAATTTTAAAACTAAAATAAGAAAAATAAATGTTTGGCACTTTAAAAAAATATTAAATTGCTTATAGTACATTATTATTAAGTATTGTCTATATAAATAAAATATCTGGAAAACTATAAACAATGTTTCATTTTTTTATATTTTCTCGTTTGAATTGTTTTATGTTGCCTTATCGGGGCCTTTTATAGTTGACTATGCGGTATGGGTTTTGCTCATTGTTGAAAGCCGTACGGTGACCTATAGTTGTTAATGTCGGTGTCATTTTGGCCTCTTGTGGACAGTTGTCTCATTGGCAATCATACCACATCTTCTTTTTTTTATATTTGTAAATTAAACATATGACATAACATATGGTAAATAAATTCTTAAACATAAAACAAATTCAATTGTATTTTAAATAAATCTAACATAATAAAACAAAATTCTTAAACATTAAAAGAATTACAACTTAATCTATGAAAAAACTAAATTATGTCCCTTGTAAGTATTAATTTCCAACAAAAGTCCTTGCAAACAGTAGAAAATGAAAAATTATTTATGCCTGATATAATAAAAGATACAAACTATAAAATCAAGCACTATGGAAATATTTTCTGCATGAATTGCCCAGAATGTGAACAATTCTTTACACAGGAGAATATAAATTCTATCTAAATTTGGCCTCAAGTGGGTCTCTTTTTTACTTAGATGGACAATTTTAACACTGAAAATGCTTCTAGTTGACTAAATATTGCCTTATAGACAGTAAAAACTTAACCAGAACATTTCCCATTTTAATAGATTATAGCTACAGAAATACCCAAGTGATACATTTATGGAATTACATAGCAAAGAAGGCAAATATCTCAGTTAAAAACATTTGTCGCGACTTGAATTCTGGTGTTTCCAATTGAACTCTATATTGCGAAAGGTGAAAAGAAATACAAAAGAACTAATATAGTTTGGTGTATTTTATACAATATAGTTAATATTGAACTCCTAGCATAAAGTTTTATATCAGTACCCATCAATTTGACTTATAATGATGAATCAGCTCTTTTCTCACACACAGTTTGGTCTTAGTGAATATTTTTTATTCTTTGTGATAAAAATCACATGTACTTATCAAAAGCTTCAAAATAGTCTAACATATATATATAACTGGTCTGATGCCCACTGTCATTTTACACCAAATTTGTGAAATTTTGAAGGTCTTTTCAAATAATTCTCTAGAAAATATTTCAATAGGTTTCAAAATTTATATTGTAAATATACACAGTTATTCATAGAAAAATACACAAAATTATATTGTACCCGTGCTTGCATTTCCTATCATGATTTTCATGATAGAGGGTTGCTGCTCACAAGGAAGCTATTAAACCAAGAGTTCCAAATGGTGAAGTCGAAATCATTCGTTCGTAAATTTTACGGGCGCCATCACGAGTTGGTTGACCGTTATGGAATACACGTTTCACAAATAATATCGGATATGTTCCTTACGTCGTAACTACAATCCCCTTCCCTTTCATGAATGTGACCTACCGAATCAGACTATTTACCGGATTTGTTATCACATAAGCAACACGACGGGTGCCGCATGTGGAGCAGGATCTACTTACCCTTCCGGAGCACCTGAGATCACCCCTAGTTTTTTGGTGGGGTTCGTGTTGTTTATTCTTTAGTTTTCTATGTTGTGTCGTGTGTGCTGTTGTTTGTTTGTTGTTTTTTTTTTCATTTTTAGCCATGGCGTTGTCATTTTGTTTTAGATTTATGAGTTTGACTGTCCCTCTGATATCTTTCGTCCTTTTAAATTCAATCACAGCGCTCTTAAGTTGACTTTCTTGAATAAAATAGAATCTTTATAATATTGAATTATATGCATTTGAGTTGAAATATCAACTTCGATATACATGTATTATTGAATGTTGTGCATTTTAGTTAAAAAAAATATCATGTTTGCATATATGTATTTCCTTTTTTTCAGTGGGACAAGGACTTTTTATTTCATTAATTGAAGCGGGACAAGAACTTTTTTGAAATAAATATTGGCGGGGAGTAAAGTTTTTTTTAATATTTGCTGTACATCGGCCCCACCGTCAGATAAATATTGCACAGTCCCTTATGAAATATAAGATTTGATGATATTTGATGCTTTGATTGAACATTTACGATTAATGTGATTTATTTTGATAAAAACTAAAAGAATACTTACCATTTTGGGACAGCGCATTGTCATCTTTGTGAATGGAAACATGATTGAAAGTGGAAACATGCCATACAAATTGTTATCTGTTCCCATAAACTGAGAATTGACCAAACATAGAAACCAACGACTCGGTGAAATACAGAATCTGTTTCTATAGTAATTATCTTTGTCAATATAAACAGGGTTAATTGTATTTTCTAAGCAGTCACGTGTGTAGTTTAATGTTGGTTCGGTCAATACAATGCATTGTCTGACGATTACTCCCTCTGGCGGAACAAGCTCCTTAATAATGTACCTAGTAAAAAACGTAGATTTATATTGTATTTTACCAGCTATCGTTAAGTTTATTGAATCATGGATATAATCGGATGGTACATTAGACCATAAATAAAGGAAAGGAGTGTATGCATTTATGCCATTGCATTCAGCACAAAAGCGGTTTTGAAATACAATGTTGGTCTCACTTACAACCCACGGCCCTACTGCAAGTATATCACTATTCTGACACTTCACTTCAATAGTTGAGTTTAACATGTCTGCGGGACACGTTTTGATGATGTAAATACCTGTCTTGTTGTAACGCATATTATTTACTGGACTGCACTCAAATAAAAGATCATCTTCGCGATTAAGATTGTTCTTGAAACCAGCATCTATACAGCAATCGTTGTAGCGCGTACAGTTTTCATCACAGCGGCAAAATCGAGTAGAAGAGTGTGCACCGACTCCGCAAGTTTCAAAATTACATAAGGGATAAATGTCGTGAAGGTCGTTAAGGTCAGAAACAGCCTTTGAACTAACGCTATTTTTTAACAACGAATATTCTGTTGTTTGTGATTGTGAAATATAAAACATTGAAGAGTTGTTTGATTGGTTCGATAACAAATAGAGTTGCCCACTAACAGTCGTATTCGGCATCCGGCTCTTATATGCATCAGTAGTTATCTTGAAGAAGTTCCTCAACAAAGACACATGTTGTGAGATAGCATTAGAGTTGTAGACATTAAATACCTCTCTAGGTTTGCCTGTTGATCTGATGGCATTAGAGGTGTACGTATCAAACACCTCTCTAGGTTCGTCTGTTGATCTTATGGCATTAGAGTTGTAGGTATCAAACACCTCTCTAGGTTTATCTGTTGATCTGATGGCATTAGAGATGTACGTATCAAACACCTCTCTATTTTCGTCTGTTGATCTGATGACATTAGAGGTGTTGGCATCAAACACTTCTCTAGGTTCGTTTGTTGATCTGATCGCATTAGAGGTGTAGGCATCAAATATCTCTCTAGGTTTGTCTGTTGGTCTGATGGCATTAGAGGCAGCTGTTGTTATCAATAATGAACTATTTTGTGAATAGTTATATTGTTTTGTTAAAATCAATGTTGTTGATTCAATGCCGTTTCTCCAAAAGACCGGTGTATTATTCCATGGAAGTTTCGAAGCTTCATCGTTGACGATTTGACCTTCACTAAACTCGGAAAGGTCTGTGAAGGTCAACAAAATAATTGCAAACAATAGTGTTAGCATCTTTAACCCCATCGTTATGCTGATGGTTCGTTCTCCTTGCAAACCTTATATACCTATGGTGTGAGTTAGTCGTGATCATCAATTTACTTACCTGTCGAGATTAATCTTTTATGTGCTTTCAGAAATCTAAACCGCTCATGACGTTGAAAAGAAATGCAAGTACATTTATTATTATACTACTGCTTTTCTAAGTGTTTTTGGAGTTCATTGAAATGTTATTTCCATATATAATACATGGCTTTGTATGAATAGATAATTAAATATGTCTTTTTTCTAAATTAGACAATTGTTTGCTTAATGACAATCCAAACTGCATACTAGAGTTTATATCATTATTTTGTTAAACGATAGCTGGAAGCTTAATTAAACCCTGTATAAAGAAATTAACATACTATCTTGAAAGGTTAAATGTAGTTCATTAATAAATGTCATCAAAGACCGTCCATTTTGAAGGAGAGTTTTCAGGAAAGAACCGAAGTTTTTGGTCGAGTTGTTGTCTATTTGAAACGTTCCCTGTCATTCCTAATTTTATTAAAAAAAATAAATGAATGCTGAATTCACTCAATTGTTTTTATACTACAGGGTTCATATGCTATTCGAGGGAATTAAGTGCGAATCTACCATTTGTTAGCAATGTCATGTGAATATCACAAAAAGAATACATACCCTTTGTTTTGTTTATTTCAAGAGATTGGGCTTACATTTGTAATTTAATAAATGATTTTTTCAATTCGTTATTTGTTAATTAAGGTAAAAAAAACATCAGTGTGATTTAAGAAACAAGCTTTGCGTTGAAGTCAATGGACAATTTTGTAAATGAATGTACCCTGGCTTTCGTAATTCTTGCTTAGTAAATGAAATGATTGATAAAATGATTTAACAGAAGTGCACTTTTGCATTATTCTTCAATGTTATTCATCAATCAGCGGGTTGTGTATATGGAAAAAAATCAAAAGAAAATAGATAGAGCCATACACTAATTCTTTCTGTCTCCCCCAAATTCATACTGACTGCGTCAGAAGCTTATCTTTTACTGTTTCCAAAGAACATAGAATCAGGTATGTTTGCATGAGATGAAGGCGGTAGTAAGCAACTTTGTCTACTCTCAGTAACTTCCATAGTAAAAAATAAATACCGACCTTACACTAAATTCGCCAATAATATGACTTCTATGTCTTATCCGCACATTCGTCATTTCCGGGTTTTTTAAAGATAAATTTCACTGATTCCAACAAAATAAGTGGTATTTAGATATTTTTATATGACATTCGGTAACATGGTTACTACTGATTTATTCATGGTCATTTCCGGTTGACCTTTTTTAAGTTTCTTTTTATCATTTTTTATTCGAGCGACACTGATGAGTCTTTTGTAGATGAAACGCGCGTCTGGTGTTAATATAAAATTATGATCCTGATATCTATGATAAGTTTATTTTCCTTTGTCTCGTCACCTAATTCAAAAGCAGTATGGCTTTTTCACGAACCAGTATGAAATTAATGATGCGTAAATTTAAGCAAAACATTCCAGGGGGATAAATCAATAATGTTGCGGGGTTTGTTTGAACATAATGTTTTAAATCTTAGTTATAATCATCAGAACATTTTTCACAATGCATTTCTTTGTCTGTTTTTCACAGTGTTATTTGATTAACTATTACAAGTAAAGTTCAAACTCTTCAACATCAAATGCATGCCACTTAGATGTATTTTTGGTATTGGTTTTCTGTCTCAATGATACATACTGCACATCTCATTTTATTCATAGTTGGAATGTTACTGTTATTTACTAATAATTTTAATACTTTTGTTAACTAGGAAATATTTCCTTTCATATTTATAACGAACAATGGGCTCAATTTTTTTAAACGCTGTCATAATAATGGAAGAGTTATCGTTTTAGTTAAATAGATTATACAATTGTGACGTAGACGTATAGTCATAAAAGAGACTGGGTGATGTTTTAATTGGATTTTATATGAAAACTGGGATCCCTTTCATACTATTGACTTTTTATGCATTTGATAATAACCAATGTTTTCAAAAATTAATTTAATAGTCTTCCAAGTTATAAAATGAATATAGATTAGTCACTGAAGCATGATAAAAAAGATATTTAAAGATTTTTTTAATTCATTATATCAAAAATAATTTATACATATTTGCCATTTTATGAACAGTTAAGAAATAGGAGATGTGGTATGATTGCCAATGAGACAACTATTCCCCATATCTCAAATAAAGTGGATGTAAGGAATTATAGGCAAAAGCACGGCATTCAACGATGAGAAAACCATATCGTATGGTACAAGTAGGGTTATTTCAAGAGGATTTTGTATAACTATTAATATTTTTTTCTTTTTACTTGTATTTGATACGTTAAATTGTAATCCTACTGATTAATAAGCTGTGTTGTACAGTCACGTTTTCGAAGAATGATAGATTGCAAGAGGCAATTTGTATTAAGTATATCAGAATAAAGTCTTTTGACGATTGCTTAAATGCATTTTTTTCTGTTTTCGGAAGAAATTATCTCTTACAATGTGTTTACATGTAAAAATTATCCTACATCATAGAAACAATATAATGCTGTCCGGAACGTTCTTTTTATATTAGCAGTACTGTAACACTAAATTTAAATATTTACCAGTATATTGAATATATTCATAGCTAGCTTTGGTTTTCTTGATAAGTTTTCTTGACAAATGTTAGTGTACAGCCCTAAAAAACACCAATGTTGCTCGAGTAAGAAAAGTTAATTACTCAGTTGAGAAGCACTCAAAATCGAATACTTTTAAAAAAGAAATTCCAAATTATACCATCTTGTCTTTGGTAGAAAACATTGAATTGCTAATTAAGCCATGTCTTCAAAACATGAAAGAGACTTTTAAGTTTTATGTATTTTCTTTTCGTTCGCTTTTTTATCTGGTACCTTTATATCTATTCAAGTTTTTATAGCTACATCATCCTTTATTCTCTACCACACCTTGAATAATGTAGCATACGCCCTTTGAAATTGGAATCAAATATACAATATATAAAATAATTGTTGTGTTTTAGATTACTTCTAATTTAAACTGAAACAGGGAAGATTGGGAAGTACTAAGTACGTGTCGAAAATCAAAAGACACGGAAAGAAAGGCTTCCTCCTGGTTACAAAATGAACATGTGCTGATTTTTCATTACGGAAGGAGAAGTCAATCATGATACGCTAATTGTTTTCTCTTTTTCTACGCGTGGTAGTAACGTCGTCATAACGAAGAGCTCGTATTTCAGTGATTTTGCCAGTATTTGCATGATTGTTATATATTTGTGGACAAACAATGAGAGAATATAAACATTTTGAGTTTTTGCTTTCAACATACATATAGATTCTACCACTGTATAGTCAAATTGAAAACGCGAGGCTCGCCGAGCGTTTTACTGATGAAAATTTATCTGTCTTGAGTAGATAAATATCGTAAATAATAAACAAAACAAAAAACAAAACAAAACGAAACAAAAACGCGAGGCTTGCCGAGTATTATTCTTCCAATTCTTTCAATTCATAAATATGGAAGTTGTAATCAGATTCGTTTCTATGTATGTTAGAGTTTATTTTTATTGTAGTTTAGTATTTTTGATGTTCCGTTGTTGAGGTGTGTCCCTAGGTTTTGGATTGTGAACCAGATCGGTTTTCGCTAAATCGATGTATGACAACTGCTGCCTTTATCTATGGCTAATACATTAGTAAATTGGAGTTGAATCAGATAGCTAATAATTTTACACTGATAATACCAACAGATGTTAAAATTTCAAAGTTGTATGCTTGTTCACCAAACATAAAAGAAGATTGGTTTACTGTCTGTTAAATTACATATTTTGCAATACTATACAGTTTCCCATAAAAGATAGCTACTTTTGTACATCATATTAGATTTTTGAAAATAAAGTGTCATTGTATGGTTCATGGTATACATAGTTCAGTCCTGTGATTTTAATCTTGAAAGAAGGATATTAGTAACAATAAAAGTGAACAACCTTTATACAGCTATGGAAATTCTGTACAAACAAACCTTATAGATAATTTTTCGCTTTAAATGCTGATGACATTAGAGGTGTATGCATCAAACATCTCTCTGGGTTTATCTGTTGATCTAATGGCATTAGAGGTGTACGTATCAAACACCTCTGTATGTTTATTTGTTGATCTGATGGCATTAGAGGAGTAGGCATCAACCACTTCGCTAGGTTTATCTGTTGGTCTGATAGCATTAGAGGTGTAGGCATCAAACATCTCTCTAGGTTCGTCTGTTGATCTTATGGCATTAGAGGCAGCTGTTGGTATCAATAATGAACTATTTTGTGAATAGTTATATTGTCTTGTTAAATCAATGTTGTTGATTCAGTGCCGTTTCTCCAAAAGACCGGTGTATTATTCCATGGAAGTTTCGAAGTTTCATCGTTGACCATTTGACCTTCAGTAAACTCGGAAAGGTCTGTGAAGGTCAACAAAATAATTGCAAATAATAGTGTTAGCATCTTTAACCCCATCGTTATGCTGGCGGTTCGTTCTCCTTGCAAACCTTATATACCTATGGTGTGAGTTGGTCGTGATCACCAATTTACTTACCTGTCGTGATTAATCTTTTATTTGCTTTCAGAAATCTCAACCGCTAATGACGTTGAAAAAAAATGCAAGTACATTTATTATTATAATACTGCGTTTCTAAGTGTTTTTGGAGTTCACTGAAATGTTATTTCCATATATAATACATGGCTTTGTATGAATTGATAATGAAATATGTCTTTTTCTAAATCAGACAATTGTTTGCTTAATGACAATCCAAACTGCATACTAGAGTTTATATCATTATTTTGTTAAACGATAGCTGGAATCCTAATTAAACCTTGTATAAAGAAATTAACATACTATCTTAAGGGGTAAATGTAGTTCATTAATATATGTCACCAAAGACCTCCATTTTGGCGGAGAGCTTTCAGGATAGAACTGAATTTTTGGTCGAGTTGTTGTCTATTTGAAACGTTCCCTGTCATTCCTAATTCTATTTTGAAAATAAAGAAATGCTGAATGCACTTAATTCTTTTTATACTACAGGGTTCATATGTTATTCGAGGGAATTAAGCGCGAATCTACCATTTGTTAGCAAGGTCATGTGAATATCACAAAAAGACTACATACCCTTTGTTTTATTTATTTCAAGAGATGGGGCCTACATTTGTAATTTAATGAATGATTTTATTCAATTCATTATTTTTTTGATGAAGGTAAGCAATTATCAGTTTGATTTAAGTAACAGCTTTGCGTTGAAGTCAATGGACAATTTTGTAAATGAATGTACCCTTTAGTAATTCTTGCTTAGTAAATGAAATGGCTGATAAAATAATTTATCAGAAGTGCACTTTTGCATTATTCTTCAATGTTATTCATAAATCAACGGGTTGTGTATATGAAAAAAACAATTTCAAAAACCAAAAGAAAATAGATAGAACCATACACTAATTCTTTCGATATGAATTAAATGTCTTTCCGTCTCCCCCAAATTCATACTGACTGCGTCAGAAGCTTATCTTTTTGTGTTTCCAAAGTACATAGAATCAGGTATGTTTGCATGAGATGATGGTGGTAGTTATTAAACAGCTTTGTCTACTCTCAGGCACTTCCATAGTAAAAATAAATACCGACCTTACACTAAATTCTCCAATAATATGACTTCAATGTCTTCTCCGCAAATTCGTCATTTCCGGGGTTTTTTTTAAGTTAAATTTCACTGATTCTAACGAAGTAAGTGGTATTTAGATATTTTGATATGAAATTCGGCAATATGATTACTTCTGATTTATTCATGGTCATTTCCGGTTGACCTTTTTCAAGTTTCTATTTATCATTTTTTTTTATTCGAGCGACACTGATGAGTCTTTTGTAGACGAAACGCGCGTCTGGTGTTAATATAAAATTATGATCCTGATATCTATGATGAGTTTATTTTCATATGTCTCGTCACCTAATTCAAAAGCAGTATGGCTTTTTCAAGAAACAGTGTGATCTCGTAGAATTAAATATGTCTGAAACCGATGATTCTTCCATTTTGTCTTGTTGTCTCTGAAAATAATGTGAGGTGTTTCAATTAAAATTGATTAATCCTGATATTCGTACCATCAGTATACATTGATTACATTATTGTATAACTAATCATAATTAATAGCTAATATTTTTACTGTATAATCTCCCTGGTTAAACAGTAACTAATTTACAGGGATACTAGACTGAATGCTGTGAGTCGAGTAAGTTGTAAACAGCAGAGAAATGTGCAATAAAGGATTTATTTTATTAAAAAAAAATAAAAACATTCACATTGGTTTGCTTTTTACAGTTTTTGAGTTAGCATATATAGTTTAAAGTATTACAAAGACTTGCACGACGGAGATTGCACATTCGGATGTAGGTCTATACAATATAACATCAAAAATGAAGAAAATGAAGTAAATCGTAAAATTTAATCGTATAACTGATTAAAAATCACTGTTAAAAAACATGAAACTAATTATGTTTCCCTAAGATCTTGCCCCGAGCTGAGAGACAAGTTCTAATTAATTTCATATTTTTGGATTAACAATACCAATCAATATACTAGAAAATTGATCCGTCAAATTAACTACCACGACGACAATTTTTAAAGAAAACACAATTATTTAATGATTTCAATACAAATGTATAGCAAATCTATAAGAATTAAAAAAAAAAGTCCGGTTACCCGGTTAGCGTTTTTGATATTCGGTCGTTCGATCGGTTAACCACGGTTAACCGGGTAACCGTTGACAACACTAAGTAGAACATAATGATTTGATTGCCATTTTATTCAGCACTCTGGGGTGAATGTTATCTATGTCCATTACTTTTTTTCAACTTCTAAACCTTTTTATATATTTTTAACTCGTTTTGGTGAATGAGATGGTTACCATTATATCTACATGCGACTGCTGGTATCAAATTGTACTGAGATTTTGCGTCTAGGTCGTTTCTATGTCTATTACTGAAACTCTAGTTTCGTTCGTGAGTAAAAGTTTAAGATGTTTTATTTTGCCTAGTTTGTTCTTAGTTAAATGAATATTATCATCTGCAGAGTCATTGTCAACGTTGGTTCAGAAGGTTGTATTGATTGTGTTAGAGCAATACAAACATATAAAAACATAAAGCAGAAAAGGCACCAGATGGAAACGGAATGTCAACTGACCACTTTAATGTATGGGATGGACGAGTTTACTTCCTTTATTGTACATGTGCATACTATAATTTAAACATATTTGAATGTTATAATTTTCCTTAAATCCGGGTTCTAACAGCAACCCAAATAAAGCGAAAAAATAGGAAAACTCTGATGCGACTGTCGTACAAGTGAGAGATTTGGCGCTATAAAACCAGGTTCAATCCACCATTTTCTACATTTGAAAACGTCTGTACCAAGTCAGGAATATGAAAGTTGTTGTCCATTCGTTTGGTGTGTTTTGTCATTTGCTTTAGCCATTTAAATTGGGACTTTCCGTTTTGAATTTTTCTCGGAGATCAGTATTTTTGTGATTTTACTTTTTCTAGCTATAGAAGAATAACTGTTACAAACACGTTTGCAAAAACATTGCAAAGTATACTCAAAACTAGAGTTGTAAGTAAAGGCAACAGTAGTATACCGCTGTTCGAAATTCATAAATCGATTGAGGAAAAAAAAACAAATCAGGTTTAAAAACTAAAACTGAGGGAAACGCATCAAATATAAGAGGAGAACTACGACACAACAGCAACACAACATTAAAATGTAGCACACACAGACACGAGCTATAAAATAATAATTGCCATTTTCCTGACTTGGTACAGGACATTTTAAGAAAAAATGTCATTTTTACCCTTCTAAACTGTCTGCAAGGGAGATTTACAAAGGGAATTCCTCCTTAGCTTATGTCCAGCATATATCACATTATTAGCAACGGTTGGTACCTAATAACCTTAATAACCCTCAATGCAAAATAAAACCTGGTAAACTGAGAGATGGTGTTGAATTAACTAATAAATAATTCAATAAAAGATAGGCAAAAGATACTAGGGGTACATTCAAACTCATAAGTCGAAAATAGACTGACAATGCCATGGCTTAAAATGAAAAAAAGACCAACAGACAAACAAAAGTACACAAAACACAAACCACAACATAGAAAACTAAAGACTGAGAAACACGAACCCCACAACAATTCGGGGGTATCTCAGATGAAGCTGTATCTTTAAGAAATACAAGGGAAACTGTGAGTACTTCTTAGAAAGCTGAATAGGGACATGATAACTGAAATGAAACTAAAATGACAAGAAGATGCTAGTGTATTGCAAGAATTACAAAAAGACGCAAAATTATCAACTGTCCTTTACAAATATTATAGCAATATAATGCTGGATAGTTTTGACAATAGGCTTGACGAAAGTATTGTTGATTAAACAGTTCGACCACGTACAAGAATAGACGACATTGATGTCCAGGCAAATAATATGGAAGATGCAAGTATACGGCATTCTGAAGAAATAAAAACAGTACCATCCCAAAAGGTGAAAATCTATCAAAATAAATATGATGCTGAATACCACAATACATAAGGCCTAAATGTAAACAAATTTAACTTTTGAAGAAGATGCAATTAATTGAATACGAGACCAAGCTACTTGGTATAAATAGAAATGAACAACACTGGTAACATATGTCAGAAGCAATAAGAAATTGCAGGGCAAATTTGTATTGTTTTCGAGGAGCAAGTTCAAACATCTATGTATGAGATCATTTTATGCGATGGCAACTCCTTCAGCTTATTATAGACCGATTCATCAAAGACAAGAATGTAAGAAGATATAGACATCACAAATATATTGTATGTAATAATTGAGATATTGTATAACTCAAATATCATATATCTTAATAATTTATTAATATAACTCATTAAACAGTTAAACAAGATATGTATTTATTCGAGTAAAACAGATATCCTGTTTCTTGTTAAAAAAAAATCTTATAAGCTAAACAAGATATCTAATAAAAAAAATTAAAGATATCTTAAAAACTGAATAAGATATATTTTTGATTCAATAAGATATCCAATAAACTAAATAAGATATTTCATAAACTAAATAAGACATCGTGTATTTTTATAAGATAATAATATATTTAAAAAGATATCTTATATATCAATTGAAATTTATCATTATCAAAATAGTGTATATAGTAAATAAGATATCTGTCTTCTATCTTTTTTTATCAAATTAGTAATCTGAGAGAACTATCTTTTAAACTTTATAAGATCATGTCTATAAATTAAATCAGATATCTTGTCTGTCAAAAAATATATCTTATATATCAAATAAAATATTCTATATATAAAATGGCTGAATATAAACCAAATAATAAGATATCTTATCAAGCTAATTAGATATCTTATCAAGCTAATCAGATATCTTATACTATAGATAAGATATCTTATATACTTTAAAAGATATCTTTAAAAATAAATAATCTACCAAACTGTTAGTAGCCCAGTAGTCAACATTTCGGTGTTGACATGAATATCAATAGTGTGGTCATTTTTATAAATTTCCTGTTTACAAAACTTTGAATTTTACGAAAAACTAAGGATTTTCTTATCCCAGGCACAGATTACCTTAGCCGTATTTGGCACCATTTTTTGGAATTTTGGATCCTCAATGCTCTTCAACTTTCTTCTTGTTTGGCTTTATAAATATTTTGATATGAGCGTCACTGATGAGTCTGATGTAGACGAAACGCGCGTCTGGCGTACTAAATTATAATCCTGGTACCTTTGATAACTATTAAAGATATCTTATTAAGTTTAAAAATTATATATGTATTTAACTGAATAAGATATCTTGTTAAGGTAATAAGATATCTTGTAAAGTTAATAAGATATCTTGTAAAGTGAATTAGATATCTTGTGTAAAGTTAATAAGATATCTTGTATAACGTTAATAAGATATCTTGTAAAGTTCATAAGGTATAGTAATGTATCAACTTCAAATTCAATAATATATCCCATATTGAAAACAAAAGATGTTTTTTTTTCTTTATTAGATATCTTATTTACAATCTAAGATTTCTTGAAATTAAATAAATATTCACCAGGTGCTCCGCAGGGCGCAGCTTTAAACGACCGCAGAACCCTGAACAGTTGGGGCAAGTATGAACACAACATTCAAGCTTGATACAGCTCTGAATTTGGATTCCGATCAATTTTTTTTTTTTTAAAATATGAGTTTCTGACACAAAACAAATGTCAAGATCTTACAAATCTATTGTACAATATTGGGCAATTAAAGATTTCTTCTTTTCCTAATTGAAAACAACTAGTAGTGTAAGGGAGGTAAATCCGAACATACCCAACATTGTATGTTAAATGTTTTAGAATTACCTCCCTTACACTGCTTTTAAATTGTCTTAATTGTCCATTGTCCTTTTTTTGCCCCTAATTCCGAGAGATTAATTTCAGAGATATTCATACACTTGAACATAAGTTATTGTTTGAAAACTACAAAAATTATTAAATTGGGGCCCCCTTTTAGTCCCTAATTCCTTAACTATTGGGAAAATAACCCAAAGTCAATCCCAACCTTCCTTTAGTGGTATTGAACCTTCTTGTAAAAATTATAGAGATCCATACACTTAAACACAAGTTATTGTCTGTAAACTAGAAAAATGCTTCTTTTTTTCCCGTTTTTGGCCCCTTATTCCTACATATTTGGAAAAATTAACCCCAAACTAAATCCCAGCCTCTCCTGTGTTATATGGAAACTTGTGGCACAATGTCAGAGAGATCCATAGAGTTACACACAAGTAATGGTGTTGAAACTAGAAAAATGCTTGTGTTTGGCCCCTTTTTGGCCCTTAATTCCTAGAATGTTTGTCCAATAACCCCTTAAAATAAATTCCAACCTTCTACTTAGGGTATTAAATTTTTGCGGTCGTATAAAAACGGCTTGTCATGGAAGAAACGCACGTTGAACTACATTGTCTTTGGGATTGGCTAGACATACTGTGTGTTCGGCAAGATATAATTCACTGGTATAAATATATCAAATCCGCTGCGATGGGTTGTAAATCAGTGTGCATAAATGGCCACTTATATAACATTAAAATAGAAAAGCGTTTGGTGTTAGTTGATAAACGTACATTGTATACCGCCAACGTTCAGGTTGTTTACTGCAGTTTATAAATATAGCCTCCGACATAATTATATCTGATAAATATGTCTCAACGCCTATATTTCAAAATGTGATGTATAAACATTTTACTTAGCAGTAGGTTTACAATATAAATTTGTCTGCTTTTTAGTAAATCAAATAAACTTACTTGGATAAAATACTTGAAAATTGTGGTAATATTTCGTCAATGTTCGTATAAATTTATGATACGATTGATGTTCTGGTAAAACCGATGACGCGATCTATCAATTGATAAGCATGGTAACGGATGTGTTACATTGTTAGTCGTACACATACTTCAATTTGAAAAATAAAATATATATTTTCTACAACTTAGTTTTAATTACACAGGTCTGCCGTGTACACTTATATTTATTAAAATATTGCCGATTTATAAAAGTTAGTATCTGTTCTGGTAAAAAAAAACAATATGTTTACAAATTATGTTATATTCGTTAAACATTTTTACTTTTTATAATCAAAACAAAAGTCGTCTCAATGTTTGTACATTTATGTGCGTTCTTCTCAATGCTATTAGGCATCAACCATTTGATTTTCTGGGGGGGGGGGGGGGGGGGGGGGGGGGGGGGGCTATGGGTTTTTTTTTCTGGACAAATTTTTTTACCCCCTGTTTTTTTTAGCTATGGCGGCAATATTTGTTAACTGACCAGGGGTTGAAGTCATTAAACTTTTGCTCAGTGCTTGGAGCACAAAAATCATGCTCGAAACATGAAATCCAGCATTTCGATTGGCTGATTTGGGAGTATGAGTACAAAAAAAACTGACTCGAAAGTTTTACGACGTCAACATGGTCAAGGCTGATGTAAAAAAAAAGACAGAATTTCGTGTTCTTGATTTTCACATGTTTCACTTTTTTTTGTTTTTAGATGGTTGTGTTCTGGTATAAAAAAAAATCAGGAGATGCGATGTGATTGCCAGTGAGACAACTCTCTACAAGATACCAAATGACACAGAAATTAACACATATAGGTGACCGTATGGCCTTCAACATTGAGCAAAGCCCTAACCACAGTCAGCTATAAAAAGCCCGGAAATGACTAATCTTAATCAATTCAAACGAGAAAACTATTAAACTACCTTATTTATGTACAAAATACTAGTAATGAACGAAAAACAAATATGTATCACAGCAACAATCGCTAGTACCTTTTATTTTTCATATTTTGGGCAAAACTCCATTCTTTATACATGTGTCTATGTCAAAGCATAATCTACAGGAATTGAAAAACGTATGCAAAATTGAAAGTATAAAATACTTTGCAGTAGATGTAACATGTAGATGCAATAAAATTACCTAAAAAAGTATTTCTTATTTCCAAGGGGCATGACTTTTAAAGTATTTAGTCGTCACTGCTTTTCAACATTTCCAAGACATTGCTGATATAAACCTTTGATATAAATTTGATAATAATATGGCAAAAACTGTACACTTTTTAGAGTGCTTACAAATGCTATTTTCAATATGATTTATATTTTCATAGGGCATAACTCTCTAAAAACATAACTGATCAGCACAGTTTTATTTATCTTGTCGTAGTCATTGATGATTTAAGTTTCATAAGTATCTGGTTAGAATTGTACACATGAGAGCCCTCCCTATAACTAACAATGCAATTTTAATTTCCATTTCAGTTACATTCCAAGGGGCATAACTCTCTTATAATTCGTAATCAGCACTGATTTAGAACTTGTCCATGACATTGCTGGTATAAACTTATGATATCGAGTTTCATTAAAATCTTGAAAGAATTGTGCACACGAGAGCCCTAACAATGCAATTTCTATATAGGATTAACATTTCCAAGGGGAACAGCTATTTTAATCAAAGCATCATGGATGTTGTGATTCAGCCTGTTTTGTATCCAATCTGACCATATTTTCAATAACTATTTTGTTATCTTTATTTCCATAATCTCACTGTAAAATTTCTATTACATTGCCAAAATTTAAAGATGGAGAATTTTATGAAAGTGTATATCTGAAATGAAGAAGTTGTTAGGGAGCTACCATTTGATTTTTATGGGGGGGGGCTAGGATGAAATTTGAAAAAAATAGGCAGGACAGGAGTTTTGAGTAGAAAAAAAAGGCAGGATGAGACACTTGCAAAAAAAAAAAAAAGTCAGGACGACAATTTAGGTAAAAAAAGTCAGGATTAAACTAAAAAATAAAAGCAGGACCGAACAGAGTGAAAAATAAAAAGGCAGGACAGAGATTACAGCTAAAAAAAAGGCAGGACAAAATTTTTCATCCTAGCCCCCCCCCCCCCCCCCCCCCCCCCCCCCCCCCCATAAAAATCAAATGGTAGCTCCCTTAGCCCAACCTTTTCTTAATTTAACATATTAAAAGTTGTCAGCTTATATCAAAATGATGTATAAAGTTTCTGCAAGTCGTAGAAACACATCATTATTTTCATGACATGTCTTCAACTTAGAATGCTGCACCATTTCCAAATCCAGAGTGATCGCATATGTCCAGCATAGCTGAATCAAAAATTATTCATAGGCAGTAATTTCTGAACATCTACAAGTCAATGTGAAACAAACCTATGATATAACTTTTATAAATATCTGGCAAGAATTGTACATTTGATCACTAACAAGACAGGATGAACTTACTCTCTGAAGGGGGATGAACACCCTGTTTTTTGTATGTCACTTGCAATGCGCCCTGTAGGAAACAATATTGTAGATTTCAGAATTATTGCTAGGTTTTTATTAATGAGAAAAATGTGACTTCTTGAGTTTAACAATGATAAGAACTCACATTCTGATTTTAATAAACTTGAGAATGGAAATGGGGGAATGTGCCAAAGAGACAACAACCCGACCATAGAAAAAAACAACAGCAGAAGGTCACCAATAGGTCTTCAATGTAGCGAGAAATTCCCCGCACCCGGAGGCGTCCTTCAACTGGCCCCTAAACAAATATATACTAGTTCAGTGATAATGAACGCCATACTAATTTCCAAATTGTACACAAGAAACTAAAATTAAAATAATACAAGACTAACAAAGGCCAGAGGCTCCTGACTTGGGACAGGCGCAAAAATGAGGCGGGGTTAAACATGTTTGTGAGATCTCAACCCTCCCCCTATACCTCTAGCCAATGTAGAAAAGTAAACGCATAACAATACGCACATTAAAATTCAGTTCAAGAGAAGTCCGAGTCTGATGTCAGAAGATGTAACCAAAGAAAATAAACAAAATGACAATAATACATAAATAACAACAGACTACTAGCAGTTAACTGACATGCCAGCTCCAGACTTCAATTAAACTGACTGAAAGATTATGATTTCATCATATGAACATCAGGCACAATCCTTCCCGTTAGGGGTTTAGTATCATACCATCATAACATATATGAGAAGAACATAACCCGTGTCATGCCAACAACTGGTTTTTGAATAAATCTGTTTAGTTCCGATGCAAAGACCCTATAAGTGAATCAATATTAACGCCAAAATATGCAATCTTTAATGACCTGACAACAGTATCGTAACTATATCCCTTCTTAATAAGTCTATTCAAAGGTTTTGTTAGTTTTTGAGGTGAATACTGACACCTTTGTGCTTTATAAAGAATATTTCCATAAAAAATTGGATGTGAAATACCTGAACGTATAAGAAGTCTGCATGTTGAGCTATATTTACGAATGATGTCCTTATACCGATGATAAAATTTAGTAAATGTTTTGACTAGTTTGTGATATCGAAAACCCTGGTGTAATAATTTTTCAGTAATACATAAATTTCTCTCGTTAAAATCTAAAACATTGTTACATACACGAGCGAATCGAGCAAGTTGAGATATATAAACACCGTAAGATGGTGACAAGGGAACGTCACCATCTAAAAATGGATAATTAACGATAGGAAATGAAAAATCATCTCTTTTATCATAAATTTTAGTATTCAGCTTTCCGTTAGTGATATAGATATCAAGATCGAGGAAAGGGCAGTGGTCATTGTTAGTATTAGCTTTATTTAAAGTAAGTTCAACAGGATAAATTTCTTTAATATACATACTGAAGTCGTCATTATTGAGAGCCAAAATATCATCCAAATATCTAAAAGTATTATTAAATTTGTTTATCATATGTTGTTTCGATGGGTCTTTGCTTATTTTTGTCATAAATTGTAACTCATAGCAATACAAAAACAGGTCCGCAATAAGTGGTGCACAGTTAGTCCCCATTGGAATTCCGATAATCTGACGATATACGGAATCCCCAAAGCGAACAAAAATGTTATCTAGTAAAAATTCAAGGGCATATATAGTATCAAAGCATGTCCAATTGGCATAGTTTTTTGTTTATTGCTACTAAAAAATGACCTAAAAGAGTTTGAACATATATATTCACATTCTGACTTTTTAAATGACCATTTAATTAGGTGTGTGAATTTTTTCTTAATGAGAATGTGAGGCAATGTGGTATAGAGGGTAGAAAAATCGAAACTTTGAATAGATTTAAAATCACCAATATAAGCATGCAATTTATCAAGTACTTCCAACGAGTTCTTGACACTCCAAAAGTACTTAATTCCACTATTTTAAATATACATTTGTATAATATTGTACAGTACAATGGGCTTCATCAACTGTCAACAATTGGCTGTATGAAAAAAAGACTTACAAACAGCAACAAACAACAAACAGAAATTCTGATAGCTAGTTTTGGTTCTTTTCCTACAAAATCATGGGTTAAACCAAATTAACCTGTGCAAAAAATGCTCCTATATCTTATCTTTACCATATGTCTTTCTATGCTGTGATGTTACACTATTGTTTCAGATAAGGGAGATGGTTGGTACCTACTGGGGTTATTAAACGTTTAAACCAGTTGCAATTGTTTGAACCTGTCTTCCGTCAGGAATCTGAAATTAAGTAGTTGTCGTTTGTTGATGTGGTTCATAAGTGTTTCTCATTTCTTGTTTTTTTATATAGATTAGACTGTTGATTTCACGTTTGAATGGTTTTCATTAGTAATATTTGGGTCCATTATAGCTTGCTGTTCTGTGTGAGCCAAGGCTTCATGTTGAAGATCAATAATGGTTTACTTTTACAAATAGTGGTTTGGATGGAGAGTTGTCTCATTGGCACTCATACCACATCTTCTTATGTCTACATATGCCTCAAAATCAAACACAAAAATAAAATACATGTACAGTCCACTGTGTTTTCTTGTGTTTTGTCATAGACTTTTGTTTGTTTTTACCTGCTTTTTAATGGTAAATGTTCATGAAAGTGAATACAACATTACAAATAGATACATTTTAATCTCATAATTAAAACTGTTACACAGAAATTCATAGCAAATTAAAATACAATTATACCTTGGTAAAAAATAATTATTACAGTTATTTTTCATTATGAAGGCAGTTTTAAGTTGCTATTTAACAAAAAATAACTTACCATGAGGGACAAACTTTGAAAAAACAATTTTAAAAAATCTTCTTCTTATCTTAAAGACAACGATTTCAGCTGAGAATATCTAGTTTCATCTAAAAGTCTACAATTTTCTTGAAAATGTCTTCCATCAGTACTCAACAAGTTACAAACTTAATTTGATTTAAACAGATAACAGATTCTTTTCTGGCTTGGTTTTTCTGGTTTATAATGAGAAAATAAGGCTGTAAAAATATATCTCATAAAACATACTAAGATACAAATATAATAAAATACTTAGCTGAGCACATCCTGATACTACGATAAAATGAACCCTGAACAGTTTGAGCAAGTTTGGACACAATATATAAGCTTGATACTGTCTGAATTTGAATTGTTATCAATTGTGTATTGATAGGTTTTTGGCACAAAATAAATGTGGTCAAAGATCTTTCTACAAAATCTATTGTGCAATACTGTGCTAGTATATATTTCTTCTTTAAACTTGAAAAATGAAAAAAAAAAATGTGAACACCCCCAGAAAACACCTTGCAAAATTTCATAGAGATCCATACAAATTTAAGTTATTGTCAAGGAATCAAATGTGTCTTCAGACTACAACACTGACGACTACGCTGATCGTGACAACTTCTTAGCATTATATGTATAAAAATAATACTGGCCATAACTTACATTAATATTACAATCTGATTGGAGTATTAATTCATGAGGTAGAGTTGTAAACTAATTCCTACACATACACAAATTGACAGGATAGCTAAAACATCACAAAAACATTAAAATAAATTTATCTACATTTACACACTTTCAGACATAATCAAATCAGTTATAAAATTATTTCCAGCTACTTTCAGCTTAACATGTATAATCTTACAAAATGAATGTTCTTCCTCCTATCATAATCATCATTTTTATACAGAGGTCACAACAGTGCTTTATAAATTACATTTACACACCAAAATGTTGGGATTTTTTACAGCTTATTTATATCGAAAATTGATATAATTACATTACATTTACAGGGAAAGTAAATCTTAGGTTTCAAAGCATTAACCACTTTTAATCAAAGCGCTGTAAGCGCTGAAGGCAGTTAACCAAAAACCAAGGCAACCGTAATTATGAAAACTGTGGCAATGTTGCCTCAACATTAAACATTCATATATAGTACATTCATGTTTATCTAATGATTTATTTATTAAGGCAAATAATTTATATGTTATCAAGGTTTCAAAAGCAATGCATATATCAATGTATATTTTTTATGGTGAGTCAGCAGTGGTACAAGTTCCCAATGATTGCAGTTGTTCTACTTGGTAGTTAACCTTGGTTTTATTTGACTGCTAGAAGTTCAATTTGACGTAGTATGAATATGTTATAGTATGAATGGACTGGTTTCCCTGGAAAGAAAACTGAGTTTGTGTTCTATAGTACAAAAGTTATGAGACACGAATCAGACAAATGTTCACTACAACAGGGATCAAAGATGAGGTCTGACTGACTTGCCCATAGTAAATGTAAATGATTTGCTATTTTGTCCCATACATATGAATATATATAATTTAGGGGTGGGGATCTCAACGGTTTTCAAGTTCTCAAACAGGTAGGGGTAGGCAGAGGATTTAGGGGGCAGGGGGGCCCGGCCCCCCCTTTTTGAGAAAAAATTTGGTTGCTTATATAGGGAATCACTGGAGCGGGCCCCTCTTAGGTCAGTCAGTGGGCCCCACTTATGAAAATTTCTGGATCCGCCACCGGGGGTAAGGTGACCCTAGGGACTTCCCCTACATTTCATTTTATTTGTTATATTGTCCCATACATGAATATATATGGTTTAGGGATGGGGATCTCAACCATTTTTAAATTCTAAAACAGGAGGGGTGGGGTGACCCCTAGCGACTCTTCCTATATTTCATTTGATTTTTCATATTGTCACAAACATGAATATATATGGTTAAGGGGTGTGGATCTCGACCGTTTCCAAGTTCTCAAACAGGAAGGGGTGGGGTAACTCCAGGCACTCCCCTATATTTCATTTTTTATTTATTATATTGTCCTATACTTGAATATATGCAGGGGCGGATTCAGACGGGGGAGGGTTGCGGGCTTGCACCCCCTTAAATTTGCAAAGCATGGGTTGTTCTCAGCTTAATAAAGAAAATTCCCATAATTTTACCTCAATTTTTTTTTAGCCTCGCTCTGCTCGGCGAAAACTTAAGTTTGCGCCCCTCCTAACCTAAAATCCTGGATCTGCCCCTCATATGGTTTAGGGGTGGGGAGCTCGACCGTTTCCAAGTTATCAAACAGGAGGGGGTAGAGTGGCCCAAAGAATGCCACCTATATATCATATGATTTACTTACATTAAGGTATATATAATATAGTTGCATTATTTGTGAAAATAAAGAATGAAACTTTCAGCTACTTTAATTGACCCTTCAAAATTGAGAAAAAACAAATAACCCCTCGAAATTGCAGTAATATGTTTACACTTTAAAAGCATCTCACATGCATTATCATCATTTATCATTTATAAAGAAAATTTAGACTGTGACCATGAACATGTATATTGTTAGATATACTGTTCCCAGCTGTCACGTTGTATTGGATTTTTAAATTAAAATTTATCAAAAAGTAATTTTTAGTTTCTGAATAAAATATTTTTTCTGCTTTTTCTTTCTTTTACATATATCTTTTGGTTTACAATACTAGTGTTTATATTCATTTACCATGCATAGATGTATTTTTTCACCTGCTTGGATTTTTTTTGTAAATGATCGTCAAACCCGGAATTACCCTTATCCGCTTCCGGAATCGGATCCGGACCACCGCTAATTTGTACACCTGCCTTCAAATTGAAAAGCTACGAAAATTTCTTTTTCTAATTTGAAATTGCCGCCAACAGCATGAACAGTTGAATTATATAAGACTACTGACGTAGTTGTACTACGTATTGATGACAAACAATATTCCTACGACTTTTGTCATTTGGGAAATCTAAACTGCTTGTCTTCAGAGATTTTCGGCGATTAAATATTTCATACAATTGTTCTTTGACATCTTAGCTAAAAGCACAAGTCATAATGAACTACACAAGGATTTTTAATAAGCACTACTTCCTATGTGTAACTTTAAAACTTTTGGATAAATCGACGATCATTTAAGGTTTTTCTGGTCATTTTTTTTGTAATCCAGAATAAAAAGTATTAAAAAAGTGTTCAATTAGTTATATATAACATAGTAACAAGCTAGATAATAACAATGGCAAGTATTTCAGGATTTATTGGGTAGAACACAAATCTAGAGTGCTCGCATAATGCAGCTTAACTGCATAAAAATCATTTATGTTTATATTCAAACATGTATATCGTCATATAAAAGAAATCCTAAATGAATGGTTAATAGTAAACACAGCAACAATGAAACTATTGGATAAAGGAGAATAGTGAACTTGTTTTAATCTCTGGGTATTTCTAACATGAACTCCACACACAGAGACTTGTATATTACTCAAGGTTTTAAAACTTCTATTCGATAAAGGTATAAGTAGCCAGGAGAAAAAACTAATTACAAAATTTAACCAGCTTTATACGACCCCAGTGGTTGAACCCTGAATAGTTGGGGCAAATTTGGTCACAATATTCAAGCTTGATTCTGTCTGAAATTCAGTGAATTTGGATTGTGATCAAATTTTTGACATAATATAGGTTTTTGTCACAAAATTAATGTGGTCAAAGATCTAACAAATCTATTGCACAATACTGTGCAATTGAAGATTTCTTCTTGAAACTTCTTTGAAAAAAAGGAAGCCCTTCAAAAAATGGTTAACAAAAAATCCCCCCAACTTTTTGAACCCCCCTTGGAGCAATAACCCTTAAACTCAATCCCATGCTTTCCATTGCAGTATTGAACCTTGTAGTACAATTTCAGAGAGATCTATACACTTAAACACAAGTTATTGTCATGATTGTTTGGAAACTAGAATCATGCTTCTTTTTGGCCCTTTTTTGGCCCCTAATTCCTACATATTTTGGGCAATTAACCCAAAACTTAATCCCAGCCTCCCCTTTGTTATATGGTACATTGTTGTACAATTTCAGAGAGATCCATACAATTACACGTAAGTTATTTTCTTGAAACTAGAAAAAAGCTTGTTTTGACCCCTTTTTTGCCCTTAATTCCTAAACTTTGGCTCCATAACCCCTAAAATGAATCCAAACCTTCTACTTGTGGTTTTAAACATTGCGGTATGATTTTAGAGCAATTGAAATACTTCTACACAAGTTATTATCCTGAAACTAGAAAAATGCTTGTTTTGGGCCCCTTTTGGGTCCCTAATTCCTAATCGGTTGGGACCATCATCCCCAAAATCAATCCCAAACTTCCTTTTGTGGTATTGAACCTTCAGAAAAAATTTCATGAAGATCTATTCACTTAAACTAACGTTATTATCCGGAAACCAATGTGTCTTCGGACGACGACGACGCAGACGACGACATCATACCAATATACGATCCAAAAAAATTTTTGGGGTCGTATAAAAACATCAGTTTAAACTAAAATTCTCACAAAAGAAAAGCTGCCAGACTGATAAGTATCGACATCAATAATCTAAATATTTTTCTATAATATTCAGACTTATTTGTTCTTCATTTTTTTAGCATAAAAATTAAAGTCTTCTTGGTTAAGTTTATATCCCCAATGTTGTAATGTCTGTCTGACAACTGGAGACACCCCATGGTTATCGTAGCCACACCCACTTCTGACACACTTAGATATGAGATTGTTTCTCCAACGTCCTGTTGTTCCAGCACACCTCAGCCATCTCCCAATCTGTCTCTCGTCATCAGCAGTTCTCCTACCCTGGTAAAATCTACAAGTACAATTTACACAACATTCATTTTTATCTTTACAAAATCTTGAATTTACAGTAAGGTACTTCATGTTGAAGGTGACATTGTGACTTGCAGATGAAGAACAACAATAAAAGTGTGACTTCTTTGGTTCTGTACAGTGTCTGTATATATACTCATGAGAGTGTAATTCTGAAAACAAATAGTTTCACCATGCACCCATGGTTCTTTATAATTGCTTGTAATAATCGTTGAGAGATTGGTTCATTTTGTACTTTGTTTTGTTGTATTTTGTGGTAATTTGCAATACATACATTTACAATGAAAATAATTCTAATCAAGGTGAAGTATAAAAATTGCAGGTATTTCCAATTTGTAAGGTGACTTTGCATGCATTTACATATTGTTGTAAATACAGGTATCTTCATTACAGCATAATTATGAGAAATTATCCTTTTCCTAACAATATTTTGAATGTTTCAATGTTTACTTCTCACAATCAAGCATATTTTCCTTTTTTTTCAAATTATTATATTGACGTGTTATACATCTATTAAATAGACACTTTTTTCAGGAAAATCTTATTCAAATTCCAGCAGCTAAGCAACAAGCAATGATAAATCAGAAATTGGTTATAGACAGGAAAATATCTCTTAAAAAAATCAGATCAGTTTTAACCACTTTAAACCACCTACCTACAATACCACTGGAACCAGCCATAAGGATCTTGTTTATGTATCCAACCACTCTCTTCCCACATTTCTAAGCTGCCTCCACATTTCACTTTATAGGTGTTAACATTTTCATGGTAGGGACCTGATGCCACCTTAAATGAATAGTACATGTATTCAAATATGAACGAGTTTGCTGGTGCAAAACCATCCCCTAACCTGGCAGGGAGAAAAACACAAACTTCATAGATCATACCCTATAGTATCATTCAAGCCAATATAAAAATAAAGGAGATGTGGTAAATTGCCAATGAAACAACCATCATTTAGAGCTCAAATAATAAACCAATTATAGATTATTGTATGGAGTTTGGTTAAAAATGGTTCAAAGTGGTTTCAAACTAATTAAAGACAGAGATACTTAACATGTTTAATGACTTTATCCTGTATTACCTGTCTAGGTATATTTAATCCTTCCAGCCAGTCTTTTGGTAGCTCTTTCCATTCTCCTGAGTAACTTTTTCCTGTAAACAAGGAATATAAAATGATAATTATAAATATTCTGTTTGATTTAAAAATTAATAAATTAAAATTAAATCTATCAAATCATCTAAACAATGGATCTGCTAATATAGTTATTTGCTTTGTTTATATGAAATACAAAGTAAAACAGCACACTATGGCCACTTACTTGCATGGAGCATTTAGATGGGATTTCATATAAATTATTGACACAAATTGCTCCTTAATGGTATTTTGTTTTTCTTACCTTAAATCTGTTTCAGTTATTATTAATTTTTATATATTACATTAACTGCTCGCAATTTGATGAGGCAGCAAATTTCCACCTGGCTTTTAATTTCCTTCTAGTAGTTCTGATCGTGGCTTCTAAAATGTGTTTAGCCAGTCAAACATTTGTTTCCCAACTGTTTTAATTTATGATCAATTAATGAAAAGATCAGGATTAAGGAATTTTGTAAAAACACAGGTGACTGGTGGGGAAATGTTTATTTCGTTTTTGATGTTGGTTCGGTTGACTTACTGTACATGTAGCTTGACATTGTACATTTAAATTACAGTGATGTCTTTGAAATGATGATCATCAAAAGACTTAAGTGTGCTAAAATATTCAATAAGTGCATTAAACATGTTAAAATAACCTGTAGCTGATGACTTTATTGGTCTGAAATATGTGCCACCAAAACTTCCAGCTTGAAGAACTTCTTTGGGAGTCATATTCGGTCGTAGTTCTGGAACATCTTCAAACACTAGCTCCCCCTTTTTGTTACGAGTTGGTAACTTTGCAGTGAATTCAAAGCTCTGAAAAACATTCATTGTTGAAGATTTATATACTACATTTCGGTGTGTGAGAGTAGACATCAGCAAAAAAAAATTGGGGTAATATTAGTTATCTTGGTGTAATCAGGGGTGTACAGAATTTTACACCGTTGTTGAAAATTCATACACCCTGAGGCGCAGCCGAATGGGTGTATGAATTTTCAACTACGGTGTAAAATTCCGTACACCCCTGATTACACCAAGATAACAAATTTATTTCTTATGAACAATTCCTTTACTCATTTTGAAACCAGGACGTAAAATTGTAAAAATGGTAGTGAAAATTTTCCAGCGTAATATTATTTCAATGTCCATGTTGCTGCACATTGCCAAACACTTTTTTACTTTATTTTTGGAAAAATTCTGAAAATTGTTGTGTTCTTTTGAGTTTACAAAAAAAAACTAAAAAAACAAAATATTTTTTAAAAATTTAATTTTTTTTTTTTTTTTTAGCATTTTCTCCTTATTATTTTTTTTCTTATTTTTTTTTTTTTTTTTTATTTTGGGAAAATTTTATTTTTTTATTTTTTTTTGGCAAAATTTCATTTTTTTTAAATTTTGGCAAAATTTTATTCATCCCTGGGTGAACAAGGGTGGGGTGTTATTTACACCGGGGTAGTCAACCAATCAGATTGAAGTATTTTTGCTGCATAAGAAATAAAGAAATTTATCAGCTAATAAAAAAAGTAATACAAACAAACTGAAATGTTATTAAGTGACTACTATGGATCATTTATTTTCGTGGGTATTAATTTTCGTGGATTGAAGAAAATTGCATTTTTATGGATATCTGATTTCGCGGTTTTGCTAATCTCTGCATGACAAGCCTATACAAAGTTTATAATACGATGCAAGGCCTAAAATAACTGTCATCACATTCTCACTCTACTTCAACGAGAGAATAAATATTAAAAAAGTTTCAGATGGGAAAAAAATTGCACATAAAAATAGAAAAGAAGAGACATGTACTGATAATTACCTTTTCTACATTTGTAGCTTCATCAATATTTTTGGGATAGTTCTTCTTTTTAGATGAAGATTCTTGTTTGTTTAAAGGCTTTTCTTTACTGCTTTTGGGAGTTGTTTTCTTTGATTTACTCTTTGAAGCTGATTCAGGTTCAACTTCTTCTCCAAGTTTCCTTTTTGGCATCTTTGTTAAGCAGTCTATAAACTAAAATGGATTACAGAAATAAACAAATACTAGACATGCATTCTTCTCCATGTTTGAGGTGGACTTGTACTATATATGTTCTCTTATTTTTACAATTGTGGAGTATTTATTCCTGAAATATTTTTTCCTTTTAGTCATGTTTAGTGCTTCTCTACTTTCCTACAATATGACTATAATCCAGTTAGATTATCAAGATTATTGAAATTTAAATGCAGACAAACTGAAAATAACTACTTTGTCTCATAAATAATAATGCTAATTGTTTGTTTTAAATTACCTGAGCAAAGGAGTAGGTCGATAAGGCCTTAAAATGGCCCCCTTTTTAAGTCTAAATATCAAATTGGGATTTATTGACCAATATTACAATGATTAATAGATAATACAGTGACTGTATTTTAGTTTCTTGTGTACAATTTGGAGTCTGGCGTTCATTATCACTGAATTAGTATATATATGTATATATTTGTTTAGAGGCCAGCGGAAGGACACCTCTGGGTACAGGAATTTCTCGCTGCATTGAAGACCTGTTGGTGACCTTCTGCTGTTGTCTGTTCTATGGTCGGGTTGTTGTCTCTTTGACACATTCCCCATTTCCATTCTCAATTTTACTAGATAGAAAATACGTCTTTTAGTCCAGTCAAGGGTCTAACTTAGATAAGTTATTAGAGAGAATAACATACAGTACTACCTGTGACATTATCTTATTCATGGTGGCCATAAAAATTATGTCCACCATGGTGGCCCTATATGTCCATCATTATACCCCCTGTCGCTTAATTAATACACAAGGTATTAATCAAAAACTAGTCAAGGATAAAGGGAAATCTTGACTGCAATGAAGTGTTAAAATTATAAAACTTACAGGTCATGTGTCTAAGGTAAAATATACATGTATGTGTTTGTAAAATTTAATTACTGTGATTATGACAAGAAAAATAGCTGGGTTTTTTTAATTTGACTCATGACTATTTGTTTTGACAATATACCTTTTTAATCAATTTAAGTTATTTTTTACATGTTCTTTATGGTAAGTGAAGAATAAATTAATTTAATCTTCTAATATAATGCAAACTTTCCCAATGCCTGTCTTTTTCTATTGAAAAGTTGTTTATCAAATTAATTTTCTTAAATTAAAATGATTTATACTTAAATCATAGTAGATAGACTTATCCATGTTATCTGCATTCAATACTGTTTTACAAATTTTTAGAACTTATTCTAAATAAAATTTAGGCAATTCCTTATTTCTCTATTGAATAAATATATTCAAAATATTCCTTAATTCAACAAAATTTCCGGTGCACCTGAGATCACCCCTAGTTTTTGGTGGGGTTCGTGTTGTTTATTCTTTAGTTTTCTATGTTGTGTCATGTGTACTATTGTTTTTCTGTTTGTCTTTTTCATTTTTAGCCATGGCGTTGTCAGTTTGTTTTAAATTTATGAGTTTGACTGTCCCTTTGGTATCTTTCGTCCCTCTTTTGATAATATTTGTATTGTCATATAAACATATGATATTTAGTTTGTGACAAAAAAACAAACAAACAAACAAAAAAACAATTATAATGCAAAGAATTAACAATTCTATAAGAAATTAAAACACATGGATTTTTTTAGGTTTTTGCCCACAGTTCTAATAATGACTATTTTATAAGGGAGCCAATATTTTCAACATATATATGTAATACAGGTTTAGCATTTCATTCACTTTTTGTTCTTGGGTAAGAGACAATATTATGACATGTATGAGGAGGTAAACAATTTTCAAATAGATTATCTCAAGTTGTTTTGTTAATTTTACAATTAAGGAAGGAGTGGCCTTCATTGTCCAGCAAGTGGCACAGTTTACATATTCTATCTTTTCTAGGAATTTTATATTGTCCATTTTTTTCTATTTCTAAATTATGACCACTAACTCTCTATGTGACACATTTGAGTATACAGTTTTTATTAAAGTTTTTATTCTTAAATCTATTTTCAAAAAATTTCTGATATTTTTCTTTAAACTGATTTTTCATTAAGGGTTTTAAAGTCTTAATTCATTCAAGTCCCTGAAATTGTTAACTTCTACTAAAAGGCCTGGCATGGGTTTTGGGAAATATTTGCAAATGTATACCAAGAATATGTATCAATACCAGTCCAGCACTTCCAACAATATAAATGTACACAGTAAAAAATGATAAATTAATACTAGACCATAAAAGTGTATTTTGTCAAATTTTGGCTTTTAACTGACAGATATTAGCCAAACTGAAGATGTCATATTTAAGTTCACATTTGTTTCAAAAAGGCAAAGCAAGACAGTTTTTTTTCTTAAAATATTTTTTTGGAAAATAAGTCTCTTCAACATGTCCATTATGTTAACTCCTGATTTCAGATTTTAAAAAAAAAGATAGACAAAAATAGTTTTTTCCTATTAAAACTGTATAAGGATATTTGTAGTTTTCCTGAATAATAATAGATGTTGTAAACATTTATTATAAGAGGATTGATATTGTCTAATCAGTTTATTTTGTTAAGAAACAGGCTTGCTAAACATTACTTCCTTCATGGTTTCTTTAAAAATATCATTTGCTTAATTATCAGTTATTATTAATGATAATTTATTAAATAATGCAAATCAACAATTTTAAAAATACAATGAACATCATGTGCATTAAATTATTTTTTTTTTCGTTAAAAAAAAATAATTAAAGTCTAGATCTGTTGTCTTTCAAATGCTAGTCAATAACTTTATCTTTGACATTTTTGTCTTTTTGCTTCTCAAAATTCTTACTTAGAAGACATTAAAAGAATAAGAAACAAATTCATACAAAAATGAATAAAAACAAATAAAAAAAATAAATTTGAATAAATTCAAAAGACAGAAAAATCAAAAATAATATTAATTAACAAAGACTAAAACAATGTCTTATTCTACATTTTCAAAAAAAGGTGAAATGTCAATTTTGAAAGAAACCATAGTTACCTGTACAGGTAAATTTTAAAGAAACATACAAGTTGAAAACTTCAACCCTGATTGATTAAAACAGGTAACACTATTAGATCAAGCATCTACCTATGTTTTATGACCCCAATAAATGGCCAACATCTCAAGATTGAATACCCCAATAAATGGCCACCATTGGATGTTGACCATGCATGAGGGTGGACATAATTAAGAGAATGTCACAGGCTGTACTGTACATGTTGTTACATGTATTGTGGGCTAAATTATCAAAAACCTGTGATAACATATGTATGTTACATGTTTCAAAGGGAAAATACAATGTATACAACCTTAATATTTTGTTAATTTTTTCTCAAGTTCTATTGATATTATAATTTTCTTTATGTATACTAATCTTTGCAAAGATATAACAGCTCATAGTTCACCAATCATGCATAGTACACCTATGTTATTACTGAAAATATATTCCTGCAATAACCAAGGGGTGTTATTACAGCTTCTCTATATCTCTTTAAAGGCTTTGCTCTGACATGCATAACAATGTATTTCAATTCATTGTAAGAAATGATGATCAGAGCTTGTAATGAGGCACTGCTTAAGATTCGAAGTGTCTCATTTACTCTCATATAGTAAGTTACATGCTTGTAATAACTAAGCTTAGTTTACAGATTAAGGAAAAAAGAGTAGACAACTCATGAAAGTTTCTGTAATGACATACAATGACATACAAAATGTACACATGTAGGCATATTATTTTTCTCTGATAACTTATTTATTTGACCCTTGACTGTAGTCGCAGATTTACATTCCTGCGTATTATTAATGACGTCAAAAATAGTCAAATGATAGTACTCATTTTCATTTTCCACGAAAAAACAATGAAATGGGTAAATTTCTGTTGGATATTTGGACAGGAAACATATCATGCATAAAGCCCATACATTTGTACATCGACAAAAAAGATCTTTGACAATAATGTTTGTAATGACATTTTACATGTCTAACTTGAATATTTATGTTGTCGAAAGCTGCGCTCTATGTTTCCTGATGTTAAATTTGGCTGAATTCCTGCCGATTTTGGCAACTGTCGCTAAGAAATTTGGATTTCCTTCTTAACCAGTACTGTTTAAATCAGGACCTTTCTCAGATATACAATGTATATATATCTTTAAAAAGTTATAAAGGGACATAACTGATAGACTGTAAAAGTGACACTCCCCAAATGTGTGCTTGATCTGAGTTTTGTGGTAACAAGAATGATGTATAAACTTCATAAAATTTGGTTACGGCAAACTTAAGTTGGAGAATGGAAACGAAAAATTCAGCATTTTTTGTATAATTTTGTAAAGGAACATAACTCTAGAACAATAAGAGTGACAACCCTGATATTCAAACTTGATCTGTATTTTGTGGTTATAAGCATTGTGTTTAAGTTTCATCAAATTTAGTTTAGGCTTATTAATGCTAGAGAATGGAATCGAAAAAATCAGCATTTTTTACATTTGTTCAGGGGCATAACTCTAGGAAGGTTTACACCACCAAAATGCAAACTTGATCTGTAATATGAGGTAACAAGTATCGTATCTATAAGTTTAATATGGGGACGAAGTCCCCTATTACATTTGTATTACACATGTTACAGTAGAAAAATCAACAAAAAAAAAATCAGGAAAATTTCTCGAATTTTTCATTTTACCATGTTTAAAATTGAACTCAAAATCGTTAACTTTTTTTTCAGTTTTTTAAATCCCTGCATCTGCACAGAAATCTACTTCCTTTTCCCATCTTGTTTGCCTGAGACTTTGAATAAAATATATATTTATCAGTCTAGTAAAATATATATAGAAAAGAACTCGATACTACATTGTAATTCACTTTTAAAAATTGTTTGTCTTGAAAAAAGGTTACCCTAGCGTTTCATTGTTTACATTGAATAAGATGACGTCATAACTTAAACAACTTCACAACTAAAATCCCTAATAACAAAACCAAAATCGGAAACGTCACTGTACTTCCATTTCTTTTTTTTTTGAACATGTTTGAATTAAAAAAATAATTCATACAGACTTCATCCCCTTTACAGGTAATGCCTGCCTCATGTTAGCATTTAATTAAGGCAAATTATAAAAGTTGTAGAACAGAAATAAATTATTACAGACAAACCTGTGCATCTGTAAAAGTTGTAAGGCATAGCATGCCCTAGATAAATAAATTTCAAATATGTATTATGGTTTAGAAAAATAAAAACTTAACTGGATTTTGCAGTGCAATTTTTTTCGAGAAGGTGCCAAAATAAACTAAGTTGGGAAAGAGGTTTGAGAACTTCCCCACAGATAATAATTGAAGTGAGCTGTATTGATTGACATGGACAATAGATGGACAATAGATACCTAACAATAATTGGTCATTTAAACTGTGTACCTGAGTGGACCATATCAAGGGAAACTCAACTGTTTGATAATTTTATCATCTTCTGCAGGGACGAAACAAAGTGCACTGCAAAATCCATTTAAATTATGGATTTTCTAAATCATACAATGCATTTGATTATATTTATCTAGGGCTTGCTATGCCTTAAAACTGTTCCAGGTCACAGGTCTGTCTGTACTCAGAGTAAATTTTGGGGTGAAAATGCAGCCAAGAACCTTAAGTGACGCCACTAAAATTGAAACTTTATCCATGTTTGTGGTAATAAACCATGTGTATTATTTTCATAACATTTGGTTGAGGCAAACCAATTTTTAGATGCAAGTGCAAAAGGGCATACAGCGGACAAGGATTTAAAGCCTGGCAGCACCTAGATACATAGAAGTTGTATTCATTTTCTATTTTAAAATGAAAAAAACTTTTGTGGATTTTGCTAAACATTTTCTTTCCTTTCCAAAGGTACATGTAGTGTAAAAATAAACAAAGTCATGTGAAATCTTTGAGATAGTCCCCTCAAGTAATGATTGTATTGTATCATATTAATTGAAATGGACAATAGAAATCTACTCACAACAAAGGTGATTTAAATAGTGTAAATGAGTGGACGGATCTCCTGTAGATGTGTAGTTGGTGATCGCAATACTGGTATACCAGTATTGTTCATACTGGTATACCAGTATTGTTCACAATACTGGTATAAAAATTTTGTACCAGTATTGTAACTTTTTTTTTAAAAACAACAATACTGGTACATTACTGATATACCAGTATTGTAGTTGTATTGTTGACTATACTTTTTAAAAGGTGTATAACAAATGGTATAATGAAAAATGAATTTTAAGCAAAATTAGATATTGAAATTCAAAGGGAGATTAAATGAACTCAAAAAGATTACATAGCATGTAGAGGATAATTGTCAAAATCAATTAACCAGGTTAAAAATAATTACAATAGTCTATACTTGTACAAATAAACAAAAGATTATTGTAATGAACTTATATTATTCAAACAAATGTTAATCTTATACATAATTGCTAATAATTTTATCATCGTGATCATATTTCTATATTTTATCTATTTCAATTGAGATAAAATAAAATGAAATAAAAGTTTAATTTAATTATCTGAGTTATTATTGATTTTTGGGGTGAAAATACATGTATACTAAGATCATATGCATTTGTTGGACTTTATTTTCTTATTAATCTTTCTCAATAAACATGATAAAAGACATCAATATCCATTAAACATAAACAGTTGCTTAATGGGGAAACCTGATTATAATCAAATTAACTAGTTTGTCTACAAAAATGTTAACATAGTTAAGGGTAGTTTAAGCAGTTGATTCAGAACCATGAGTAATACAATTTGTAGCAGATATATCTACTGGTAAAAATACTCAAATACTAATACATGTATTACATGTATTAGACAAGCACTCCTACAGTAAGAGCTGTACAGGTGCCTTCTATCTAGTAAGCGTAAGAGAAAGTCAACAGACTGAATACCTAACTATCAATATAGGAAGTGGGGGTTGCAGAAATGCCATCTGAAGATGAAATAGACAATACCAATGCTGATGATACAGAAGCTATTACAGCATTAATGTCAATATAAAATTCACTGAAATATAGTACTATTGAGTCTTGGAAAGAGAGAGCTGGAAGAAAACATAGAAAAGAGTAAAGAGTTTGTTAAAATGCTGAGACAGTACGGTTCCCTTTTAAAAATAAAAAAATCAGAAGATTTAAAACTTTCTTTGATTACAATCACAGTATTCCATCTATGGCATCATAAGTTAAACATACAATCATTCCATATAAAATTGTCATGTCATATGTTAATATCATTATGAATATATATGTGACACCTTTAAGATTAACTACATGTACCTGTGTATATATGTATTGTTTATTTAAAAAAAAACACAATACTGGTACAATACTGGAATACAATACTGGTACAAAAATTTTATACCAGTATTGCGATCACCAACTACAGGAGATCCGAGTGGACTGTATCAAAGAAAACTCAAGTGTTTGTTTACTTCACCATCTTCTGCGGCAAGAAAATGTTCATGAAAATCTATTAAGTGTTTTAACTTTTTGTCCTGTGACTTTCTGTCCTACATTCTATATAACTACCACCCCCCCTTTTTTCCCCACTACGGCGACATAAAAAAAAGAAAACAAATTGGCATGGCCATTCCTACATGTATTATTTGTGTTCGTACAAGTGTGTCTAGTACCACTCCCCCTCCCCTTGACAGAACAAATGCCTGTCTTTTCATTGAACAAAAAAAATATTGAAAATCGAAAATTATTTTTTTAAAGAAATGTCACAGCTTTCAAGAACCATAAAGCGTGCACTATAGATGTCTGAAATAAAATATAAAAGGTTCAGTTGCAATTCATACAAATATTTATGTTTACCCTGGTTCAATTCTTTTTAAAATAAGGTAAGCTTCTGTAAGCGGGAGAGGTTGCGTAACCAAACATGTGCCGGATGTAAACAACACCGCATACATCATTAAAAATAGTAAAGTAAATAAATACTTTTAAAACATGTAACTTGAAATATTAACATCGGGATGAGAGCATTTAGTTTTAAAGGTCTGTTTTGTATTTTGTATTTTTTTACGAGAATGAATTATATGATGATATCTAAAATGGTGTTTTCGTCCCAAAAACAGTTTGGACCCGGAAGTAGGAAAATTCGTCCCCAAAAACTCGCCAAACAAACACGCCCCCACTTTGAAAATAGTAATAATTATCTAATTTTCATTGAGGCCCTCAAACAAAATACATGCATACACAGTTAACATTCATACATTCATACATTATAATACAATATATATTACAATATATATTACTAGTATATACATAATTCAATCATTAAAATATACAAATGGTAATAAATGGCAATATTTGATAAAGTTTTGTTATTAAAGGAAAACAAATTATTTGACTTGCATATATTTTTCAAGAATGAGTATAACAATGTTTCTTAAATAATTCCACATTACGACATTTTTTTTATTTCGAGCGGTAAATTATTCCATACTTTGGTTGCAGAATAATGAAAATATTTTTTATAAAAATTTGTATTTGGTCTTGGAACAAAAAGATCATTATTAGAGACAGATCGTAAGTTGTGGTGTTGCTCATCATCAATATCAGAGACATATAATATATGTATTATATGTCTCTGTCAATATTTAGCATTGCTAAGTAATCAGGTGTTAGTCCATTTACAATTTTATACATTAGAATTGATTGTTGGTATTTTATTCTTTTGGTAAAAGATAGCCATTTTAAAGATGAAAACATGAAATCAGATGGAATAGAAATATCGCATTCCAGTATAATTCTTGTTACTCTTTTTTGAAGTTTTATGATTCTATCTGAATCTTTTTGTAATAAATATCCTCAAACTGAACTACAATAGTCTATGTATGGTAGAATATATGCATTATGAAATAGTTGCCTTGTGTGTATTGTCATATACTTTAATTTTATATAAAAGTGATATTTTAGATGAGACTATGATAATTTTACATATACGATCAACATGATCTTCCCAGCTTAAATTTTCATCAATGTCTATTCCAAGTAATTTGAAAGAATGGACATTCTCAATACATGTTTCGTTGACGGTAGTACATAATTCTGATAGTTGTCACGGTAAGTTTTTGTTTTGAACCCAATTTCATACACTTAGTTTTTTGTGCATTGATTTTCATACTGTTATTGTTACACCAAGATTGTTTAGCATTTAAATCATTTTGCAATATGCTGTTTATTTTTTCAATGTTTTTATCATGAAAATGCAATGTTGAATCATCAGCATATAAATCCATGTTGGATTGTTTTAACATGAAGGGGTATATTTATATATATTAAAAATAACAGCGGACCTAAAATTTCTTGTTGTCTTTCAGACAAAGATGATTTTATCCAATCTATCTATGTTCTCCGATATGATAAAATTTTAACTTTTCTAAAAGTATGGCATGGTTAATAAGGTCAAAAGCCTTACTGAAATCTAAAAACACTGTACCAACTATTTCTCCATTATCTAAATATTTTAACCATTCGTCAATTAGTTTAGTTAGCGCTGTTTGGCACGAATGACCATGTCTGAAACCTGACTGGGCGATATCATATGTAACATTTTTTTATTGTTTAGGAATTCATATAACTGTGTACATACATGCGTGTCTCTCGAAAATTTTAGATATGGTATTTAAAATAGAAATATTAATTGGACGATAATTTGAGGGAATATCTCTTGGTTCTCCTTTATGTATAGCAGTTACTCTTGCAAGTTTTAATTTTTGCGGGAAACGATTTGAAGTTATACTTTTGTTTATTAAAAAAGTTAATGATGGCGATATTATTTCTGCACTTAGCTTTAAAAATTTGGGACCAATTCCATCTAAACCTGCGGATTTATTAATATTAAGATGTTTTAGTTGAGAACACACCTCTCCAACAGAAATGAGTTTTAAATTAAAATTTTCAGTTTTCTTTAATTTATTACTAGTAAAATTTTGTAGCATAGAAAAATCCATATCTGAAGTATTATTTCCAATAAGTTTTTCAGCTACGGATGAAAAATGAACATCAAGAGTATTTACAATATCTTGGTTGTTATAAACAGTTTGATTTTCATACTGCATTTTAGGTGGAAAAATATTATCCTCTTTTGGATTTAACTCTTTAATATGATTTCAAAGTTCTTTACTATTTTTGCATCAATTATTTCGATTCTGATTAGGACAATTAAGGTAACTTCTATGTCCGATGTGTATAAGCTAGGATAAAGCGATTGAGTAGGCTCTTCCATGAACCTCTCTTTTTTGTTTGTAAAGAAACAAACAGCTGGCACTGTGATTTTTCAGAGAAGGAGTTTTTGAACAGCCAGCATGAACGGATGTCGTATCTAGGTCAAATATGTCAATTTCGGAATGCAACACATTACAGTCATAATAAATGAATTAGTAACATCATGTGCATAATGCATTTAAGAGTTTGGAAGTGTTTCAAGTTAATGAAATATATTAAATCCATGCCAATTTGATAAAATTTATTATTCTGCAGTAGTCAGTATACGCATGTGCAAAAAATAATTATTGGATAATTAGCATGGGTTTATTTATAAAACGAAAAGAAGCAGGTCATATTAGAATTCCTAATCATTCGTTACTTTTTTTTTCTTCAAATTTACGCACTACGATGGAGAACACACTAGTACTGATAAACTGCTTTGAAATTTCGGCGGAATAAATTTTCATATATATTGTGATGGAATCGCTAGCATCTTCAGTCTAGTAAATCAATTTTGTGTCTTTCGAAGAAAACATGGCTTATTATGAACTAATAAAATGGTAAATAACCGACGATAATTTGACAAAGTTTAAAAAATAAACCTGTGGTATCAACTTTGAATCCAAATAATCAGTAAAGAAGTAAAATGGAATCCCCTCATGAACACTCCCTGTTATCATTTAGATACAATTTTCAACTTATACCGTTTAGCGCTATGATGTGTAACTTTTCAGGGTATTTTTTTTTTCTTACATTACAAAGAAACCAAGATCGATATCCATGTAGTCCACATAAGAATTTCGATATCAACTTCAGTAGAAATTGAGATATCCAGATTTGTACTAGGAGGATTGATCCTGGACTGTACTTGGTGGTTACTTGGAAATGCACAATAATGTTAGTACTCTGATTTAGCTACTTCATTATGAAATAAACTTATTATTAAATCTTGTTTGAGTCGGGCCAATTTCCCGACTGAATTTATTTCGATAAATACGATTTAAAGACAAAAAAATGAAGAAAAAAACACTGAAAAAAACCCAAACAAATGGTTAAAATCATGCTTTATTTTAATAGTACTGGTTGTTACTCTTACGCCTATTAAGGAGGTTGGGTAAAAATATTCGATAGAGCAAGCATTCAAACGCAATGTCATTAAAACATGGAACAGGTGAACAATGACGGAAAGCAGATTGTGTAGTCTCTCTATGCAACACATACATCTACAAAGAAGTCGCAATGTTGCAATATTGAATGCATATAAGTGCTAAAGAGATGAGATTCGACCAGGCACAGAAAAATCCCTTTAGCATTTGACAAAGCCTAACCGAATAAAACTTTCAGTGTAAACAAACTGTGTTACGCTATAATAATTTGAATTTGATAATTAAAAAGGTCCACAAACGTTTTCGCCTCGCTCCGCTCGACGAACCTCAACTGCCTCCCCTTATAGGGAAGGCAATTTACGGCCCTGCAGACATTAAATTCTGAATCAAATTTTAGATGGTTCAAAACTTAAATGATAACAGATTTATGCTAAAATATATAGAGAAGAATAAACCCTGTACAAACACTGAACTGAAGGAAATTATATATAGTTATGGTGTTCCTTGCAATTTTCTGAAATGAATGTTATCTTGAAAACTGGTATTTAGAAAATGATCATGTCAAGGATTTGTATAGTAAGACTACATATACAAATCCTTGACCATGTTAATTTACGCCAAAGTTAACTTGTTGTGACTGCCTCTGTCATTAACTGTTGTAAAGCCAAAACTGTTTTAAAAAAATATTGCCGAATGGGAAGTCTAGAGGGTTTCGAAGTTGGGGAAAAAATCCATTACGATCTAGAATCGTACTTACTATTTTTTATTGGGCTCATATATTAATATATTAGTCATATCTTCTATGTTTAATATATGAATAATTCAGTATCCCTTTTTTCCAATCTAATTAAAATTAAATCCTTTAATTGCTCCTGTTCTGATATGTCGCGCCTTGATGCGCGACATATCAGAACAGGAGCAATTAAAGGATTTAATTTTAATTAGATTGCCTTTTTTCCAATTCCTATAAAGAGGCCAATTCTAGCGTTAGAAACAAGCACGTGTATTTTGCCGCAAAGTTTATTATGTGAAAATTGACCAACTGCATAGTTTATTTTAATTCCTACAAGGAGAAAAAATCCAGGGAATACTTGTAAAAAACAATCAGTATACGGGAAAATATTTCATTACGGCGAGGCCACATGCGATCTTGGTACGAGATAAATAGAGGACGAAATTATCACATACCCGGAAGCTTTGTAGTCTGGTTCCGTGTTTACTTCTTAGGTACCAGGTGTTCTCTAATGCAGATTGCTGACGTGTTTGGAATCTGCATTTATTGCATTTTAATTTACTATAAACCATGGCTATGGAATTTGAATATGACGAGGAAGGAGGGACGTTCTTCTACTTTCTATTGTCATTCTGGGGCCTTGTCATTATTCCAGCAACATACTATTTTTGGCCAAGAACCAAAACAGATGGTAAGTTGTTGACATTGTGTATGTACCTAATTCACATCTTATGTAAAGATAACCATTACAAGTGTATGATAAATTGCTTTTTACTATCATATGTGATAATATAATAAATTAATGTAATATACTATTATTCGAATAACCACCTCGTCCTCGGTGGAAGCAACAGACGGGAAGCAATCTTCTATAAATTACAGAAATTATGTCTTTAGTTTGACTTGCCAACCAGTTCGAACTAAAGACTTGGTCAGCTGGCAATCAGAATAATGTGTCGGGGTAGAGTGACATGTCTACCTGCAGAAATTTAGCCAGAATGTTACATGGTGATTGAGCATATTCATGATAATAAAAATCAAACTCAGGGTTTCTTGTCCAGTATATAGAAGGGTTTATATTCTAAATATTTATTTTGAACTTCTACCATGTCTACTTGTTCATTTTTTTAACCCTTACTATAATGACTATTATACTAAGGAGAAGGTGTTGCAAATCTTATTCTTTAAAACAAATTGATGCAGGTAGCAAAATTAAACATTCTAAAGTAAGATTATGTAGATCATCTTTTAAGATATACAATTCCAACTTATTCCAAGAGTTCTATGATCAACACTTTTGTTCAAACAAAAGCTGCTCTATGCGACATCCTTGGTGGTTGTACCTAAATTGACTTAAACACTTAGACACAGTCAGCTGAAAGGCATATTTTTTATTGAAAGGAAAATCATAATTAAAGGAGAGTCACAATCTTTCTGCATGTAGGATGACCAATCAGTTTGTCTAGGTATGGAGAAAAGTGTTAATAACTCTTATTATGCCCCCACTGTAGAGGAGCCACTGTAGTGGAGGGGGCATAAAGTTTTACCCTTGTCCATCTGTACATACTTTAGTTTGCTTCAACAAATGTTATGAAACTTGTACATAATATAAAAAAGAAGATGTGGTATGATTGCCAATGAGACAACTGTCCACAAGAGACCAAAATGACACAGACATTAACAACTATAGGTCACAGTACGGCCTTCAACAATGAGCAAAGCCCATACCGAATAGTCAGCTTTAAAAGGCCCCGATAAGACAATGTCAAGACAACGAGAAAACTAACAGCCTTATTTATATAAAAAAAATGAACGAAAAACAATGCTTATTTCCACAAAACACAGATCACATTTGAATTTTTGTGGTGTCACTTTTACCATTCTTTGAGTTATGCCCCTTTGCAAATGGAAAAGCATCTTAAACTTTCTTTTCCCTCCCCTTACATTTTGTGTACTGTAGTTTGCTTCTAATAAATGTAATGAAACTTTTAAACTATGCTTAACTTATTACCACAGAACCACAGGCACTCGTCTCAGAAAAATAAATTTCCTATATACCTTTATATAACACAAGGTACTTTACTCGCGATTTAAAAAAATGTCAGGAGATGACAAAATATCTGTTACACTTGTGATTTCTCGGCTGTCAACCCCACTAAAACTTGTACTGTATTGTCATAAAAATGTGGTAGATGAAATAATTATGATTGACATACAAAAATGTACTTGGGTAGGATTGCTACGGATGATTACGACAACAAAAGTAGGAGTGTTATACACCATTGTGAAGATAAATCAATTTAGATTTCCGACATACAAGTTTTAGTGGGGTTGACAGCAGAGAAATCGGCATATAACGTTATTTCGTCATCACCTGACAGTTTTCTAAATTGCGAGCTAAGTACCTTGTGTTATATAAAGATATATAGGGAAAAAAAATATTCTGAGACGAGTGCCTGTGCACAGAACTCAGATCAAGTACATATTTGGGCATGTTGGGTAGACATGGTAGAGTCACTTTTTCAATTTTTGAATTATGTTACGTCTCTTTTTAACATTATATGCAAGTGGGGGCATAATCTCATTCTGTATCCCCATTTACAGAAAATTTTACCATTGTTTTAACAGTTTATGTTATCAAGGGTAAAAGAAGTTGAACAACAGAATTTCAAAACTTGGTTATGTAATCCTCAGTTTAAGGATTTAACCACTTTGAGGTTACATTTGTATATTTAACAACTAGATGAACAACTAGGTCCTGGCACCACATGCACCAGGGGATTTTGTTAATGTTCTCCTTTTTGTTGAAAAAGGTTGAATTTTGAAATTGTGTAACTGGAATATTTAAACAAGCTATATAAATCATTGTACATATACATTTCTTGAAAGGCTGCGATTTTACACATTTTTTGGAAATTAAATTTTGTATTTGGTGGAATTAAGATTATTCTTTTTTCCAGTCCTCTACCATAAAATAGTTGTTTTTTAGATGGATGTTGAAATTTTTGCGTCTAATAAGATTGAAATATAAATTGAGTTTGACATTGTCCAAATGTAGATTGATTTGATGTGTATCTTTGCATTAAAAGAAGCATTTTATTATTGGCTTTTCAAATAGATTTTTTTTTCTTTTTCAAGATCTAAATTCTTCAAATATTGAATGAAAAAAACCTAGATCAATTTGAAGTAAATTTGGAATTTCATATGATTTATATACAATGATGATATACCATGATATACCCGAAAATAAATAAAAGAGTCTATTTTACTTTGAAACAATTGCATTATAAATCGAACTTGTTAAATAAACAATAAAACAAATATGAAAATATATATATTTTGAGTATGACAACATCCTATCAATATTAAAGTAGTATAATGTAAATCAAACACACAATTACAAGGAAATGTAAATACAAAGATTGTCATATCAGATGATGGGATAAAGATTGTTACTAAAAATAGAGTTTGTCAACAGGTAATGCCCGAAGGTCATGCTTATAGATTACATCTATTCCAGGAAGTAGAGTTAGAATTCCAGTGAATTGATTAAATGTCTTTTACATCATGTTCATCCTATACTAAATGATATATTTTGCACCTGCTATCTGGCTATCAGATATTGATCAATATGTAATGAAACATGTACTGCAATTATATTTTAAAATTTCCATATGCCATTTTTAGAATTATTTTCATGATTTGTCTACAATGGAACTCTATTTTGTTTTGTATTTTATCCTGTTATTTATTTGTCTCTGATATTAACCATGTGCAGTATTCACAACGATTCAGTTACATCATGTCACTTTTTTCTTCTTTGTTTTTAATTGAAAGTTCATGTACATGTGTCATGTTTATACAAATACATCTTTTATTTATGATCACCACAATGATTGAATTAGATCTGTGTCAATTTCATGGAAATTCCTGGAAACTCTTTAATAAATTAAAAATATCATTGCTTTCAACATGTTCAATAAGTGAAAAATGCAGATACGGTCATAATAATTGAATTATTAATTTCTTTTCTTTAAATATTGAAACATTAAAACTCAACCTTGCTCCTGTGATGGATGATGTATTGACATAACACAGAGGATTTTTTATTTAAAACAAATTTATCTCCACTGATATTTTGCCTGTGGCATCTATTTGAAATAAAAGATAGGCCAATACATCTCTATTGATGTCCAGATGCTGAATCCTGGATATACATAAGATATAGGAAGATGTGGTATAAGTGCCAATTAGACTACTCTCTATATCCAAATAACAATTTATAAAAGTTAACAATTACAGGTCAAGGTATATATTAATTGTCACTGTCCTTGCTTTTGAAAAAGATTTTTAAATAAGAAGATGTGGTATGATTACCAATTCAGAATGAGACAGCTCTTCACAACATGCACAAGACCGCTGACTTTTTCCTATGCATTCATGATTATATGTCAAATGTATGTGTGGAAAAATTAATGTTAAAATTGAATGACATATATGGTAAAAGGGTATTTGAGCATGAGATGTATGTTTGAAAAAAAAGTCAAATTCCGGGAATATCTGACTTTATACATCATGTACAACAGTACAAGTAAAACATTGCAATGCTATGTTGTCTTAATATAAGCTTTGGGTTATAAACATGATATATCTTCCACTTTAAACATCAATATACCACTTGGATTACTTACATAATTATTTGTACTGTAACTAACAAAACAACAAATACATGTATCTCGTAAAGTGTATATTTGTGAGTCTGAACAGCTATTTTATAAACATTTGAATCAGGCCATTTTTATATGAGCGCAAAAATTGAAATTTTTTTGGTCGTATATTGGTATCACGTTGGCGTCGTCATCCGAATACTTTTAGTTTTCGCACTCTAACTTTAGTAAAAGTGAATAGAAATCTATGAAATTTTAATTCAAGGTTTATGACCACAAAAGGAAGGTCGGGATTGATTTTAGGAGTTTTGGTCCCAACATTTTAGGAATAAGGGGCCAAAAAGGGCCCAAATAAGCATTTTCTTGGTTTTCGCACTATAACTTTAGTTTAAGTAAATAGAAATCTATGAAATTTTGACACAAGGTTTATGACCACAAAAGGAAGGTTGGGATTGATTTTGGGAGTTTTGGTTCCAACAGTTTAGGAATTAGGGCCAAAAAAGGGCCCAAATAAGCATTATTCTTGGTTTTCGCACAATAACTTTAGTATAAGTAAATAGACATCAATGAAATTTAAACACAAGGTTTATGACCACAAAAGGAAGGTTTGGAGTGATTTTGGGAGTTGAGGTCCCAACAGTTAAGGAATTAGGGGCCAGAAAGGGGCCCAAATAAGCATAATTCTTGGTTTTCGCACCATAACTTTAGTATAAGTAAATAGAAATCTATGAAATTTAAAAACAAGGTTTATGACCATAAAAGGAAGGTTGTGTTTGATTTTGGGAGTTTTGGTCCCAACAGTTTAGGAATAAGGGGCCCAAAGGGTCCAAAGTTGAACTTTGTTTGATTTCATCAAAAATTGAATAATTGGGGTTCTTTGATATGCCAAATCTAACTGTGTATGTAGATTCTTAATTTTTGGTCCCGTTTTCAAATTGGTCTACATTAAGGTCCAAAGGGTCCAAAAATAAACTTAGTTTGATTTTAACAAAAATTGAATCCTTGGGGTTCTTTGATATGCAGAATCTAAAAATGTACTTAGATTTTTTATTATTGGCCCAGTTTTCAATTTGGTCCAATTCGGGGTCCAAAATTAAACTTTGTTTGATTTCATCAAAAATTGAATAATTGGGGTTTTTTGATATGCCAAATCTAACTGTGTATGTAGATTCTTAATTTTTGGTTCCGTTTTCAAATTGGTCTACATTAAAGTCCAAAGGGTCCAAAATTAAACTAAGTTTGATTTTAACAAAAATTGAATTCTTGGGCTTTTTTGATAAGCTGAATCTAAACATGTTCTTAGATTTTTGATAATGGGCCCAGTTTTCAAGTTGGTTCAAATCAGGATCCAAAATTATTATATTAAGTATTGTTTAATAGCAAGAAATTTTCAATTGCACAGTATTCAGCAATAGCAAGAAATCTTCAATTGCACAGTATTGTGCAATAGCAAATAATTTCAATTGCACAGTATTGCGCAATAGCAAGAAATATCTAATTGCACAATATTGTGCAATAGCAAGAAATTTTCAATTGGAGCTATCTTTCTTTGCCCAGAATAGTAGTCATGGTAGTTGAATCAACTTAAATCATTGTTTTATACAATATACAATGTATATTCACTTTTACTACCAACTGGTAAATTAAAACAATCTTTACCATTCAGTGATAACACGCACTTTATTTTACATTTTAATATTTTATGATGTATTTAAATGAGTAGTTATTGTTGCAAACTCCATTAGAAATTTGAATTGAGATCAGTTTTGGAAAAAGGGAAAGGGGGATGTGAAAAAAAGGGGGGGGTAAATTTTTCTCATTTCAGATTTCATAAATAAAAAGAAAATTTCTTCAAACATTTTTTTGAGAGGATTAATATTCAACAGCACAGTGAATTGCTCAAAGGCAAAAAAAATATTTTAAGTTCATTAGACCACATTTGTTCTGTTTCAGAAACCTATGCTGTGTCAACTATTTAATCATAATCCAAATTTAGAGCTGAATCCAGCTTGAATGTTGTGTCCATACTTGCCCCAACCGTTCAGGGTTCAACCTCTGCAGTCGTATAAAGCTGCACCCTGCAGAGCATCTGGTTGTTTGTAATTATCATGATTATGACTTCAACCCAGTATGTCTGTCCTGAGACTTCAATGAATATCTCCTAACTCATTCAGACAAGTTTCTACCAGCTGACCATAACATGAGTTTATGATATGTTTGAAAAAATCAGGGGAAAGTTGTGTTTCAAAAAAATAAAACAATAGGCTTTGAATGGGGATAGTTTGAAAAGGTAATTCGCAAATAAAATACTTGGTGCAGGTCTTGTAAGCTACTATGGCTGTTAATAATTTCGTCTTTCTAAGTTCCACTGTAGAACATGTTGAATTGTTATTCCTTTTTAAGATTTTAGATTTCACACAAACATTTTATTATTTGTGAGGCTATTGAATTCTAAGTTTTAAGATTACAAAGATAAGTTTCTGTGTTCCAACTTTAAATCATTTTTGTTTATATTTAATATGTATGACATTTTATTTTTTTAGGATTATTGACTTTTGCTTTTATCACATTGATTTTTGTCATATAGTTGATACTGAACAAGCTGAAGAAGGCTATATCTTATCCAAAATATTTATTGATCATCCTATTTAATATAATATAGTGTTACAGTAAAACTTAAAGACAAAAACAATATTGATTTTTTTTTTTTTTTTGAAGCTTACATGTATGTTGATAATGTAGAAACCCCAATATTCAAAGAATGTTTGAGAGGACTCTTCATATTTTTTTCAGTTTTTTGTGCTGCAGAAAATCGGTCAAAATATAATTATCAATCAGCCTTGTGAAATGATTTATTGACACATGTATATAATATATTTCTGTTTTTGTCTATTTAAGCTGGTCCTGACTTGAAGAAGAGAGAGTGCAACTGTGAACCATGTCAATTAAAAAGACAAAGATTAAATGTACAAGGAAAATGGAAACATACTACAGAGAAAGGAGTGTAAGTTTTATATTCAAAATAAAAACAGTGGTTTACTTTTATAAATTGTTACTTATATGGAGAGTTGTCTCATTGGCACTCAAACCACATCTTCCTATATCTATTTTATACTTTTTTTTGTCATTACAGTACAATGATGAAAAAAAAATCATTAAAATAATTTTGTGAACTAAATGTTTATTGTTATATCATCAGCCCTTTTTTTGTTGACATTAAATATCACAGAACCTCAGTGGCTACATTTGGATTAAGATTTCCAATCCTTCTAGTGGCAAAATGCTTGACCCAAATCTTAACTGATTAGGATTGTCTGTTTCCATAACAAATGTCTTTTTGTTTCTCTCTTGGTAATCTGGCCTCCTCCCAATCAAAATTTACGATGGTTTTATAGTCAAGTGTGCTGAAAATAACATTAAACACTACAATCAATCAATCTATTTAAGGTGGTACCTAACACAACAGGGAGATAACTCTGTAAAATCAGCTAAACGTTTTAATGACATTGTGTTGTTAAGGGAAAACTAAGCTTCTCAGTGATAAAAATAAGTGCTTGTCAATCTGCTATATAACCAGTGTAATTTTTCTGATTAAACGGTTGGTTCAAATTTTTTCAAATTTTTATATTTTTGTCAAAGGGTCAAAGTAAGTACTTTGTCAAAATTTTTAGAGAATTAAACAAGCCAAATTAATTTTAGTTCAGGTGTTGGGTACCACCTTAATATCTCATAGAATGACTTCATGTTTCATGTATATTATTGATTTAAGAAAGCTTTGATAGTTTATCATATTTGGGAAAATCATCAATTTAAATTGTCAATTTTTCATAGCATTCTTATTCATTTACAGGAAAATAGCATTGGTGATAGGATGGATAATATTTCTGTTATTGGCATACAAAGTATCAAAGATACAGATGGAATATGTAGAATATGATCCTTATATGGAACTAGATGTTGATAGGGTAGGTTTTATTATCATATTGACAGTCAATTGATTCAGATCTCTTTGAATTCCTTCTATATATTTGTCTAGAATTTAATATTGCAGTATTTATGGAATTAATGTACATTTTTAATTAAGAAGCCAGGATTTGTTATGAGAAAATTGAAAATTGCAACTAAAAAGGAGAAAGATGTACCAATCTAGTTGTTCTGAATGCTACAACATACATTGACATATGAAACTGAAAATATGACTTTGATTTGGATTTTAAATACAGAAGCAGATAAAAACTGTGAACCTGTCATCACTGGGAAAATGCATTTGTTTAGAAATGAACTATATAAAAATCTTGTTACGTCATTAAAAAGTCAATTACAAGAACACTTTGAAAAGTTACAAAAAGGAATGTGACAAGATATTGTTGCAAATTAAAGTTTAAAGTACAAGCACATCGCTAATTTACAGCTTTTCGTGAATTTTCTGAATATTGAAGAAAATCCTGTGCTTTAAATTTTGTAATTTTTTTATGCTACAAATAACATTACGATGTATTATAATATTTGTTTTTTTCTTATTTTCCATGTTCACACATGTCATAACTACTTAAAAAAATACATTGGTATTAAGATTGCCACACAACTTTACATGTGACATATTTTTCCATTGTAGGGAGCAAGTCAGAAGGAAATAAAGAAAGCCTACAGAAAGCTGAGTTTAATTTTCCATCCCGACAAGGAAACAGGAGACCATAAGAAGTTTATGAGAATAGCCAAGGCCTATGCTGCGTAAGTTCCAAGTGTATTATTAAAAACTCAACATGCTAAAAAAGTGATGATTTAGTTTCAAACCTTATTATTTTCATTAAACCCGAACTACCATAAAAGAAATGCAGGTTTTCAAAATTATAAAACAGAAAATGTACACAAATTGGTGAGAATGTTGCTGTGTAATTAGCTCCCATTAAATCAAGTTATAGGAACAGGCATTTTTACGGTAATAACTGTGTACTAGTATTTATTCCTTAACTAACACATTAAGCAGTGCAGTATCATGGATCTCAAGAGTTTCCTGTAAAAAGGGTAGACAACTCTTTAACTTACAAAAATGACAAGTTTCCCAATTACCAATGCAATTTGTGGTTGATGAATTAAAATCAATTTAAATCACTTTGAAATTCATGATTAGTCTGTACAAGCCAAGGAATGATGTTTTACTTTTTCCTTTATTTTTTACAGACTGACAGATGAGGAAACAATGAAGAATTGGGAAGAATATGGTAATCCCGATGGACCAGGAGGTTAGTATAGAACTACTGATAAATCAAAGTTCTATCATGTTATTCTATAGGAAATCCAGAGCCATATTACATATGCAATGCTGAGTGAAACTTATCATAGATATTACAATATATACATCAATGAGACAAGTTTAAAAAGTATTTTGTGTTCAGATCACATATGTTGAGAAGATGTGACTTTAGCAAGGGGGATACAAATATCTAAAAATAGAACATATAAAACACATTCCAGTCAACATATATCCTTCAATAAGGAAGACATTAACATTGTAGTGTCTTTAACAAGAAACAATATATAACAGACTTATTATACATAATTTGTATGAATAATGTATTATAAGTGGTGATATGTTTTTTTTCAGTTCATTCACTGATTAAATTTCTTGTATGATAAACATATAAAATTCTCCAAATTGAAAATATTTATTTAGATTTGATCTTCATAACTTTAGCTAATAATTGTTTACCTTTTTTCACTTGTACAGTTACAAAGTTTGGCATTGCTTTACCAAAATGGATTATAGAAAAGGAGAATTCAATATGGGTAAGTTAGATAACCAAACATGGACCTATTTCCTAGAAGTGTCTATATCCAAAAGTAGCACTTAATAAGAATATGTAAAATTTACAAACAGAATCAAATGAAACAATGATACAGCATGAAAAGAGAATAGAGAAATTTAAGTAACGTTAAACTCCTACTTCTTTTACATCTCTGATTTAGTCAAGATGATTTCTAAATTTCATTTTTGAAAGAGATTATTACTAGAATTTTCAGTAAAAATAGTTGTTTTACTATTCAGTCAATAGTTAAACTTTTTACCAGTAAAAATTCAGATGTGGACTAGAGTTTTAAATTGAATTCCTATGACCTTTTATTCAAGCATGTAAGAATTTGCTATTTCATGTAAAATCATTTGACAATAATTATGATATTCTTCAGGTACTGGCAGTGTATGGATTATTGTTCATGGTACTTCTACCAGTTGTTGTGGTAAGATTACTTAAAGATGCAGTTTTACTTATTTCTCTTGTATATTTCTATGTAGAATAAAAATCTGTCCTTCCTTCATGACCCTTTTCTTGAAAATAAAACAGTATATGAAACCAAGGATTGTAATAACAATATTTACAGACTTCATTAGCATTTCAACAATAGAGGAATGTTGTGAATAAATAAACCTTTATTAATTCAACTTCATTGTGATGAAATGGCATAACAGCTGTTTCAAAAATGAATGCCAAGGGAGATCAGAATTAAATTGTGAAAAGCTATAATTTATCAGTGGCAGCTGTTCATTGCATAAGATAATGTGCTTTTAAAGAAATTGAAATTGTGGTTTGGTTATTTGCTCATAGTATGAAAAAATGAACAAAACATGTATTAATGTGTTCTTCAATTTTGGTTTGTCAATACCTGCATAGTTTTCTTGATAATATGATAATTCTTTTCTCAGGGAGCATGGTGGTACAGATCTATTAAGTTTAGTAAAGATCAGGTTCTACTTGACACAACACGATTATATTACTACTTCTTCCAGAAAATTCCTAACATGATGTTAAAAAGTAAGTATCAGCCATTATGAATACTACAGGTTTAAACTGAATAACAACCAGATGTAAAACCTGAAGATTCTAAATTATTTAGAGTTATTCCCCTTTGTACAGTTTGTTTAATGGCATAATAAAGGATGAGTTTTACAGCAATTAAGCCAGCATCAAATTTTTGCTGATGTGGTATTTTGTGAATCAGGTGTTTTTTTTGCATTGCGCTACACATTTATACTTCTATTACATAACTTGATGTTATTAAGTGATTTATTAACAAGTTGGATTCATTTCTTACAACATAATCCTGATATAAGTCTAGCATATATACCCTGTTGACAAAGTACACAAAAGAAGTGGAAATATGATACAGAGAATAAGAGATTGATTTAGAAAAAAATATCATAAGATGGAAAGAGCTAAGTATTCCTTTATTTGGATGTTATGCTTGACTGTTATTATAAAGTAAATAGATTTGTTTTTGTTATAGAAATTCTTACATATTTGTTCATATTTATGTATTGCAGAAGTTGTAATGGTTCTAGCTGGATCCTTTGAGTTTGACAAATTTCACAACCAAGAGATAGTTGAAAGACCTAGTGACAATGAAGAAGTTCCACAGGTTACATATACAAATCATCATTGTATTTCTCTGAATGTATTGTAACTTGAAAAATTAATTGGTTATTTTGTCAATACAAAACAGATTTATTCATACATTTTGTTACCACAAAATGCATCATTCTTTGTGGTGAAATTTCATTGAAATAATTGGTAATTCAATAACTCATAAACAAAACATATTTCACAATCATGGAAAATAAGAAATAGAAGTATTTTTACAGTATTTCAGATCTATGACATTGAAAAGAATTAACCTGACTGAAATTTTCTTAATACAATATATATGAAAATGAAATGTTTTCAGTATTGCATTTTCAATCTATTTTGAGAAAATGAGCAACTGCAAACAAGGCTTTTTATGGGTCATATACCATGTAAACAGTATATCTTAGATGATATTTAAATCAATTTGAAATGAGTTACAAAAAAACATGAAATATATAAATTTTATGCTATTTCTAATAATGTATATGATATTTTTACAGCTGATAAAAATGTTGCCAAATTTGGAGGAGAAACATAAAGAGAAGCCATTGTGTTACCCATACAGTGTAAAAGCCAGGGCTTTACTCCATGCACACTTTAACAGATTAGAGTTATCACAGAATACACTAGAAATAGGTAAGTTCCTTGAAGAGGGGCGTAAAAGGGGGGGGGGGGTATCTGCATGGAAGAATGCAAAATGTTGCATGAAAATACCGTTTACTGTTTTACTAAAGTGTAAAAAATGTCATGTATAGTCAGAACAAATAAACAGTTAAGTTGTCTGTGAAATGGCATGGGTCAATCTAATTAAAATCCGATCTCTCATCGCTCCTGTTTCTGATATGTCGCGTGGGAGATCTAACGAAACCCGCTTTGAGGTCACATGTGAGTGACCTCGTAGGTGTGTCTTTTTTGACCAATGAAATTGAGTCTTCCACGATCTTGAAAGTTTGACGTAAGGTAAAGGGATGTAACTCATTTTATTTACGACGAAATCGTCTCAAAATAATTCATAAACCTTTTTGATTGGCTTATTAATAGGTCGTCAACTCATTTGCATATCATTATAAATTCATAACTTTTAGTTCACTCACATGTGACCTCAAAGCAGGTTTCGTTAGATCTCCCACGCGACATATCAGAAAACGGGAGCGATGCGAGATCGGATTTTAATTAGATTGGGCATGGATCAACAAGATAAAGGGCAACAAATTTTAGCTGCCTTAATCTTTTGGAAAAATAATGGATCTTTCGGTTAAGATTAAGAAAATATTCAAAGCAACAGCTTTGTTTCAGGTACATGTATATCATTAATTTGTTCCAAGGATTTTTAACATGTGAAAACTTTAATCTTCCATCAAAAGAACTTAGCCCTCCATTTACAATACTATAACAGTTAACTAGCTATATCATTTAGTTTGAATACTCTTATATAAATCAATATTAATATTTAGATAAGATGTATGTCCTGAAGAAGACTCCATTCCTGGTCAATGAGATGGTGACCATTGTAGCACAGTTAGTGTCAGGAGCTGCTAGAAATGGTATGTACACTTACTATACAGTCCACATATGTGCAATCTAAGTCTTTATACAATAGTCAATAGACTTAATACCATTACAATCAGCAATCTCTTCTTAATGAATAGGCTTAATTACAAGTTTTATTAAGAATAAACTATTAAAAAAAAAACCTTTGCATTACACAATTACAAATGAAATTTACGAACATAGTAATAAAATTGAGAATGGAAATGGGGAATGTGTCAAAGAGACAACAACCCGACCATAGAGCAGACAACAGCAGAAGGTCACCAACAGGTCTTCAATGCAACGAGAAATTCTCGCACCCAGAGGCGTCAATGTTTGATTGATTGATTGATGTCGGCTTAATGATATATAATAAGTAACATTATATCTAAACAAAATTCTATAAAAACAATGAATTTAGTATTGTTAATGATGTTGCTCATCCCAACCTGCATCTTTTAACAGTAGAAATGTCAATTATTAATCAGCTGGAAGATTTCAAAGAACATATCATATATTACCCTTCTTTATCAAATTATTATAAGATTAAATCTTTTTTGTCGAGTTCAAAATTACCAGTAAATAATTATTTGTCTTATTTGTTTTTAATAAAATATATTTCTTACAATGTAGCACTTTCGAAAGAAAAAGTATTTCGTAAGAATGTATACTGATTTTAACATTTGATTTTGGCTTGGTTATATCATAGTTATAGATTTGGGGCGGTTTTGAGATCACGCTAATGTTATAGAAGTGAGGCTTAATATTATGTTTAACAAAATGTTTAACTTGAATCACATCATATTATTATCTCATTGATTTTGAGGTTAACTTTGTACACAGTAGCACTAATGCTATGGAAGGACTCAAAGAGTACATAAGTTTGTGGTTTAGGTTATACTTATAGCACAGTGTCATTTAACATCTTTCAGTTAACATCATAAATTCACATAAAATATACTTAATCATAAAAAAAATCATCGTTTGCAGGGTTCTCGTTAAGACGCGTATACGCGTCCTGGACGCATGGAAATCGAACTAGACGCGTCATTTTTTAAACCCGTGAGTCCCTGGGACGCGTCCTGATTGTATCCCCCCGAGTCCCAGAAACACCGTTTTGCCTAGAAGATTTATGATACAACATTGTTTTGAGCCGTTGTTTTGACAAGAAACTAAACCGGATTTCGATGTCAAAACATCAATGTGATGCGTAGATCAATATTTTTGACAGCTGATAGATTTATAATTTGCATAATTTACATTGTCTGCATGGTTGAACAAGCCAATGAACGATCATGAGACATTTGTCAAAATAAAAGTAAAAATAGTTTGCAAACTATTTTTTAAATACAAATGCTTGACTGTACCTTAAATGGAATGAATATAAATCCAAACTAAATTATAAAAAGCAGAATAATCCAGAAATCAAATGAATTCCCTGACCAAATGTTTTCTTTTGTTGACAAACATGTCACATGATCATTTTAGGCCGGAAAAATACTTGGGAAAACACCTAAATAACAGACAACTCTGTCTGGATATTTATAGACATTTAAAATAAACAGCTGATATGGTAGTGCCATGAAAATAGTTAAACTTGGTGTATATAATTCAATCTACACTAATCTAATTGGGAAAAGGGTGTAGAGGGGAAGGGATTAATTTGTAAAGTTATATATATTTTTTTGTAATTTAAATTTTGATAACTAAAAATCACCAGACAAATTCTTTAACCTGAGTTTATTATTATAATAGTCCATTCATATTAAAGAAAAATAAAATAAAACACTATCTATCTCCCCAATCTTTTTTATGGAACTCTGGCTTTGGCAAACCAACATTTTTTTCAATGTGGCGCCACATCCGGAATATGACAGACCCAGAAAGAAGTCTGTTTCGTGTATATATTTTGAACAATAACTATTAAGCATTGTTACAGGTCATAATTTTATTGATACAATAAAAACTACCAACCCAACACGCATCGTTTAATTTGTATTTCGTCATATTTCATTATATTATAACACAAAAAATTACATGCATCCTGGACTCATCAAAATCTTTTGGGACTCACCATTTATAAAAGTGATGAGTCCCAGGACTCACCATGAAAAATTCCTAGTGAGAACCCTGGTTTGCAGTGTTACAAAAATAATTTCAAGGTATAGATACAAACTTGGACATTTTATAAAACTGATTCATGTCATGGTTATGTTTAATTATGTTTAATGGTTATTATCTACATAGAAAATTTGAAAAATAGAACTAAAATATTAAATATAGCTATCCTAAAGTTAACAACACTGGGGAAACCAAATTAAACTAGATGAGTTCAGGTTTGTTTAAAGGGGAGGGACACAGGAATTAATGGTTGATCAATTCACATGTAGCAATTATAACAATGGAACATAAAGATAAAGATACACCAAAGGGTTATTATATTATTGACAACAATAACAACAAAGTTTTGATTTAATTATTTTCTACTTTTAGCTGTACAATATATGCCAAGACTGGAGACTGTTGAGAATTGTATGAAGGTATCACAGATGATTATACAGGGCCTGGACCAGAAATCTAGTCCACTGTTACAGCTACCACACATCAAACCAGAAATGTTAAAACATTTCAGTACCAAAAAGGTAAGATATAAAGGTTTTGAAATAGGATTACATATGATATATAAAAGATGTGATATGAGTGCATATGAGACAAAGCTCCGTCCAAATCACAATGTATAAAAAGAGAACCATTATAGGTCAAAGTACAGCTTTTAACACAGAGCCTTGGCTCACACTGAACAGCAAGTGATAAAGGGCCCCAAAAATAACTAGTGTAAAACTATTCAAATAGGACCACTAATAGTCAATTAGCAAGTGCATATTTAAAAATAAGGAGATGTTGTATGATGGCTAATGGCACTAATATCTACTGGAATTAAAATGAAGTGGATTTAAGAAAGTATAGGAAACCATATGACCTGCAATAAAAGAAAAGTTCATTTGATATAGTCGTTGTTCTAGTACATGATTGTGCTCCATATATAGTATCAAAATAAAATGTAAAGATATCTAAGTAACACAAATTTGACATGTAATATAAACTTGAAATGTCTTGCCAGTTGCTACAGCAACTTTATGTAGCAACTTCACTTATTTCTTCATGCCAGATATAAACAGATTTTGGTACTTCTCATCTGACTGCAATTTTTTGTATACATGTTAAGAAATAAAACTTAAAAGTAAATACATTATACTATATAACTATAGTAGTTTTGTTAGAAATTTTCAGAGAAATAAGCAAAACACAGGTTTTTGTATAAATATACTTCATTATAACATTGATTGCAATGAATTACATTGATTTCCCAGTGAAATAAAAACAAATAATTTCACATGTGAAATAAACATGGTTATTTCACTCTGCTGACGTCATACAATAATAGATGTTGCCAATACATCAGATCAAAACAAGATATGAATGCGTAAAAAAAAATATAGTTCCTTTCATTTTCTACATTCATTTCATATAAAAAGCCATTTGCCAATTAGACAAATATTCAACTTGTGACAGTTAAACGCTGATAATTAACTACATGTGAGCTACATGCATTCGTGAACTAATGAATAATTTTCTCTATTTGAATTCTTTGATTAGTTATTCTATTTTATTTAATTTTACAATGAACATAAAAGTTAATTCATATGTTTTTTATTGTTTGCAGAGACACATCACAAGAATTAAAGATTTTATAGGAATGAAGGATAGTGAGCGGAAATCTTTGTGTAGACAATTGTCACCTGATGAATACCGTGATGTGATGAGTGTTTGTGCCACCATGCCATATGTCATTATGACAATAAGGTCTGAAGGTAGGTTTAGTAGATATAGGAAGATGCTGTATAAGTAAATGCCATTGAGACAACTCTCCATCTAAGTAACAATGACAAAAGTAAACCATTATAGGTCAAAGTACGGTCTTCAACACGGACCCCAGGTTCACACAGAACAGCCAGCTATAAAGGGCCCCAAAAATTACTTGTGTAAAACCATTCAAACAGGAAACCTAACTGTCTAGTCTTTATAAAGAACAAGAAATGAGAAACACTTAGGAACCACTGAACATAAGATTCCTGACTTAGGACAGGTGCAAACATTTGCAGCAAATCTTATTTTTATTGAGCTAAAATATTGAATGTTAAGTTTTATGCTGTTTTCACACTATTGTGCTATTTGGTGGCAGTCAGTATATATTGGTGTAGAAGCCCAAGTCCCTGGAGAACCACAACCGTAGGTACACAAACTGACAATTCTAATCAATTAAGATTGGAGTCCATTGCATCTACCATTTATTGGTTTTGAAAACTCACAACGCCAGTGTTATCTCACTAGTGATATAATAGGTCGATTATAAAGACCACTCGCCCACTGAGTTCCAGTATTGTCTGGCTAGTGATATAAAAGGTCGATTACTAAGACCAATTGGCCACTGAGTTCCAGTGTTGTCTGGCTAGTGATATAAAATGTCGATTACTAAGACCACTCACCCACTGAGTTCCAGTGTTGTCTGGCTAGTGATATAATAGGTTGATTAGAAAGACCACTTGGCCACTGAGTTCCAGTGTTGTCTGGCTAGTGATATAAAAGGTCGATTACTAAGACCACTTGGCCACTGAGTTCCCTTTCAGCACTAACAATAAATCAGTCAATAACTTCAATTATGTAGAAAGGAATTCTAAATATTGTTCCATTTTTTAATGTCATACAGTTCACAATTGCAAGCTAAAACAATCTTAACCTGTCTATGCTCAAATTTTTATGGCATTATTTAAGTAAATATCTTATTTTCAGTTCTGGATGATGAAGATTCCACTATAACAGCTGGTTCCATAGTGACCGTCACTGTCACTCTTACTAGACAAGATTTAGAAGTTTTGTTTGAACAAGAACAAGAAGACAATGCTCCGGAAATTGAGAATGTGGAAGAAACAGAAGAAACTGAAACTAATGTATGTTTACTTATCAGAATATATAGAGACTGGCATTGTACTTGTAAATTATACGAGTGTTTCAGGAAAATTTCTAACTTCAATTTTCAAAATTTAAAATTTTGCTTGTGTTACTTTTTTTTTTTAATTTTAATTTTTCGTCGTATATTGCTATCACGTTGGCGTCGTCGTCGTCGTCCGAATACTTTTAGTTTTCGCACTCTAACTTTAGTAAAAATGAATAGAAATTGATGAAATTTTGACACAAGGTTTATGACCACAAAAGGAAGGTTGGAATTGATTTTGGGAGTTTTGGTCCCAACATTTTAGGAATTAGGGGCCAAAAAGGGCCCAAATAAGCATTTTCTTGGTTTTCGCACTATAACTTTAGTTTAATTAAATAGAAATCTATGAAATTTTGACATAAGGTTTATGACCACAAAAGGAAGGTTGGGATTGATTTTGGGAGTTTTGGTTCCAACAGTTTAGGAAAAAGGGGCCAAAAAAGGGCCCAAATAAGCATTATTCTTGGTTTTCGCACAATAACTTTAGTATAAGTAAATAGATATCAGTGAAATTTAAACACAAGGTTGATGACCACAAAAGGAAGGTTGGGATTGATTTTGGGAGTTGAGGTCCCAACAGTTTAGGAATTAGGGGTCCAAAATTGAACTTTGTTTGATTTCATCAAAAATTGAATAATTGGGGTTCTTTGATATGCTAAATCTAACTGTGTATGTAGATTCTTAATTTTTGGTCCCGTTTTCAAATTGGTCTACATTAAGGTCCAAAGGGTCCAAAATTAAACTTAGTTTGATTTTAACAAAAATTGAATCCTTGGGGTTCTTGAATATGTTGAATCTAAAAATGAACTTAGATTTTGATTATTGACCAAGTTTTCAAGTTGGTCCAAATCGGGGTCCAAAATTAAACTTTGTTTGATTTCATCAAAAATTGAATAATTGGGGTTCTTTGATATGCCAAATCTAAGTGTGTATGTAGATTCTTAATTTTTGGTCCCGTTTTCAAATTGGTCTACATTAAAGTCCAAAGGGTCACAAATTAAACTAAATTTGATTTTAACAACAATTGAATTCTTGGGCTATTTTGATATGCTGAATCTAAACATGTACTTAGATTTTTGTTTATGGGCCCAGTTTTCAAGTTGGTTCAAATCAGGATCCAAAATTATTATATTAAGTATTGTGCAATAGCAAGAAATTTTCAATTGCACAGTATTCAGCAATAGCAAGAAATCTTAAATTGCACAGTATTGTGCAATAGCAAGAAATTTTCAATTGCTCAGTATTGCACAATAGCAAGAAATCTTCAATTGCACAGTATTGTGCAATAGCAAATATTTTCAATTGCACAGTATTGCGCAATAGCCAGAAATATCTAATTGCACAATATTGTGCAATAGCAAGAAATTTTCAATTGATTGGAGTTATCTTTCTTTGTCCAGAATAGTAGTTGAGTCAACTTAAATCATTGTTTTATACAATATACAATGTATATTCACTTTTACTACCAACTGATAAATTAAAACAATCTTTACCATTCAGTGATAACAAGCACCTTTTGTTACATTTTAATATTTTATGATGTATTTAAATGAGTAGTTATTGTTGCAAACTCCATTAGAAATTTGAATTGAGATCAGTTTTGGTAAAAGGGAAAGGGGGATGTGAAAAAAAGATGGGGCGGGAGGGGGGGTAAATTTTTCTCATTTCAGATTTCATAAATAAAAAGAAAATTTCTTCAAACATTTTTTTGAGAGGATTAATATTCAACAGCATAGTGAATTGCTCAAAGGCAAAACAAATTTTTTAAGTTCATTAGACCACATTCATTCTGTGTCAGAAACCTATGCTGTGTCAACTATTTAATCACAATCCAAATTTAGAGCTGTATCCAGCTTGAATGTTGTGTCCATACTTGCCCCAACCGTTCAGGGTTCAACCTCTGTGGTCGTATAAAGCTGCCCCCTGCGGAGCATCTGGTTTTTCTCCTCAAATACTGTTATAAGGAAATATATATAAAAATAAATATGAATTTTGTCGACTTGTCAAAGAGAGGAGTTCAGAATAGATTTTCTGTAATGTTTTTGCAATTTTTTGCACACAGAAGGATGACAATACACAAAAGAAAGTAGCACAGAAAGCTTGGGAAAAACCAAAGAAAGGAAAGAAAAAGCCAGCCAAACCAAAAAAGAAAGCAAAACAAGCATTTAACTGGAAAGCAGCATCAACATCTGCCGCTGGTGCTGCAAGTGACAAAACAGAAGAAAAATCTGAGGAGAAGGAGGAAAAAGGGGATACTGACGACGAAGGAAAGGTAAGAAGAAATTTTATAAGATATAATTTCGTGAAGAATAAACAGACAAGAATATAAAGATATTCAGACACAAGAATAAATATATTTATTGAATATCCAGGAATTATGATGATTGGAAAAATGGGTCATTTATGTGTTTTTTGAATGGCAAGATTATTGTAGATTCATTTATTTCTGGGATATCAATTTTTTTGTGGATTAGAAAAAATTGAATTTTTGATGGATATTGTTTTGGTTTTTTTTTTTTTTTGTTTGACCAGAGTATGCATACAAGCCTATACAAAAAAAATGAATTTGTTGATCATTTGAATTCCTGGCTATTCTCGACCCAAAAAATGTATGAAAATGACTATCCTATGAATTACAAATTATTAGTCCACAGTATTTGATCTAAAAAATGCAATATGCATATTATTGAGATAAAATTATCAAAATGCCTTTCTTTCCTTCGCTTTGTAATATTTTGATAAATTTTAAAATGGTCACTGAAAATTAAATGTTATTGGTGTCTTTTAGAATTGTTTTGTATCTGAATGTAAGTCTACATTTATATCAACATGAAAAATATGTAATCCTATCATTTTACAGGCAGTTGTAGCTACAAATCCCGATAATGATGAATCTGAAGTAGAATCTGAACAAGAGGAACATGATTCTGAGGCAGAAAACTCTGCAAGTAGCTCAGCTCTGTCAAAAAGACGATCCTCTGGGTCAGGATTTGAAACGAAAAAAGACAAAGATAAAGATGATGACCACGCCTTAGATGATGAAGAACAATGGAAAATATATCAAGAAGAAGCTAAAAAAGAATTCTCAATAGAAACTAAAGCAAAGGAAAGTCCTGCTGTACATTGTCCATATTTCCCAGAGGTAAGGTCACAAACTAAGATGTAGGCAGAATAAGTATGATAGTTCTTAAGATTTAAAAAAAAAATCTATCTTTTTTTAAGCAATTTTTCATTTAAACTACAGTATTTGCCAGATAATAATCATATATTAATTTTTCTGTGTTTAAAAAAAAATCCTACTTAGTTTGATTACAGCATATTGTTTACATCTTTTGTCTATATAATATGTAATATTTGTTTTATTTCTAGGCTAAACAAGAAGGATGGTGGTTATATGTTTCTGATAAGAAACAACATATGTTAATTACAGCACCTGTACAGATATTAACACTGAAAGAAAAAGAAGAGGTAATTATTATTATCTTTATCATTTTGAAACTTGAATGAAAGGGGAAACAATCCAACATAAAACTGCATGTGTTGATATTACTAAGCCACCAAACAAGATTGAAGATGTTATCAATTGGCTTACACTCTTGTCTACTGTAAATTCAGAAATTATTGCATTTATTATGCGATTTTGTTATTTCAGATTAAAATGCGACTTTAATGTGATATTAAGAAAGTCCTGTTTAATTCATATAAAAAAATGAAAATGTGAGCTTCAATTATTGCGATTATAACCCGGTCACATTTTTTGCAATAATTTCTGAATTCACAGAATATTTATTCTTATGATCTGTTACTCTCACCAATTTATATATGTTCACTCTGTTGTCCATTACTATTTTCAGCAATTTGAACTTCATTTCTTATTTTTTATTTATTTTCTTCAACTTTTTCAGATTACACTGAAATTTTTAGCCCCAGCGAAACCAGGTGCTTATACATATACAGTCAACCTGAAATCGGATTCCTTCTTTGATTTTGACCAGGCACAAAATATAAAGGTAAGTTTGATATTTGTAATTAATAGCTGCAGTACATAAGGTCCAAAACTTACAACGTCACACCAGTAAAAAATATACAGTGTTAGCACATTATTTATATGATTTATATAAAATAAAACTACACAAAATCATTACAATATATTATTACATTGTTTTGAATTGATCATGATTTTCCTGTGAAATAAAAACTAACAATTTCACATGTGAAATAAACTTGGTTATTTCCCTCCTTTGACGTCATACAATAATAGGTATGGTCAATTCAAGCAAATTGTGAATCTGTAGAAAAGCATATTATTCTTTAAATTTTCTTATTTTGATTTTATAAAATAGCCTGTGGTCAATGTAATAAATAGAAAAACTAATTAAAGAATTAAAATATAGAAAAATATTCAACATGTGACAATACAGATAAATGTCTCATGGGCTATGCACATTTGAGAATTAATGTATTGTTTATGTGACTCATTGAATATTTTTTTATATATGAATTCTTCAATTAATTATTCTATAAATGTTTACACCTGACTGACACCATATACAGGATTTAATGAAAATTAAGCAATGTTTACACTATTTATACCTTTATGTACTACTGGTAGATAACATGGGTTCTAGTGGAATCATTTTCACATTGATAATTACACATTCCTGACATATACGGTAATAGTATAATTATTTTCTTTTTTAGCTTGATGTTAAGGATGCTAAGATTATAGAAGATCATCCACAATGGGATATATCTGAAGATGAAGATGCAGACAAAGATGACGATAGTGATTCAGATTACTCAACGGAAGGGGATGACTCGGATTGATTCATACAACTCAACGGAAGGGGATGACTCGGATTGAATCAGATAATTTCACAGGATGTGGACCTTATCATGATGATCCAAGTGGCTCAGTTATGATGCCGCTTGGTTTATTGGACATTGTTTTTATCATCATAAACCAACTTGTACATTGTGTCGGGGAAAATGTTACTAAAGAGCATTATGATGTAAGGGCATTTTAAAAATTTACAAAGCCATGGGAAATTTAAAATTTCAGTAACATTAAATATTCAAAGATTGAAAATACAGAAAATGAAAAGTTTGTGCTTATATAAATTTATAATGCTGAGTTCACACGTAATTCGAATTCGATTCGCATTAACTAATTTGAATTAGTTTAATTCCCATTCGAAACGTTTTACGTCCTAATGTCAATTCTAATTCAAATTGCAATGTGCGTCAAATTCGCTAAACTGTCCAAACGATGTTGACTTTCAATATGAATTAACAAAAGCGTATTTCTAATGCGAATTGGATAATTAGAATTAGGTAATTGGAATCAATTCAAATTAAAAAAGAAGAAGGTGTTAACATGATTAGCGGATTTCGATTCAGATTCGATTCAAATTCAATTTGAATTAAATGTACGTGTGAACGAGGCATAAGTTACCTTTTTGTTTGTATGTGGTATAACAGAGGTACAATAAAGAAATGTAATTTATCATTAGGTTTAGATAGACAATAAGGGGAAGAAAGTTATATCATAGTATGATGTTATTTATAAAGGAAATCTTTTGCCTCTCTAGTCAAAGAAAATGGGAATTATTTAAAAATAGCTGCCAATTTATTATAAATATTGATTAAATCAATTATTTTTTTATGACATTTTCATGGCATTTAGATTAAATTATAGCAAAGCATTTATTAATTTTCATATTAGTGCAAATAAAAAAAATGGGAAGATATATTGGTCATTTTTGTCTGTTCATTTATCTACACTTTTTATTTGCAAATCCGCCAATATGTCACAAACCAGTATCCAGAAATTCTTAAGTCATTGTATACCTCTTGTCTCATCTTTAAGTCATGGTTATCTTTGAAGTTTATAACAACAAACCATGTCTTTGCTATAGCTGTAGCAATATTGAAGTAAATGAATTTTTGTACTCTGCTCACGTTTTGGTAGTTTAGGGAAACATTGAAATCATAGATTCATTAACATAGATTTTATTCATATCAGTGTGTTACACATTAATCATATTTTGAATATGTATAACATGTTCTCTAAAGTGTATATAAATATTGGTGCTTTGTTGTATAGATATAGAGTATAATATTGCAGTTTATATGTGTGTTTATTTATAAATGAGTCTGACCTGACAGGCATTTGTATAGAATACAGATGAATTGTTAAGAATAATGGTGTGCTGGTGGTTATTTATCAAAAGTATGCTTCATTTTGTCTATTCCATCAACCTTCATTTGCTTTATTCTTTTCTAAGTAGAAATTTAATCATTTGTTAGATTTTTAAGCAAACTTCCACTACCATCAATACACATATGTACATTATTAAATTGTTCTTGCATGAAAATAAATCTTTTGTTTAAATGATCTAAGTGAATTGTGTTGAGATTATTGTATACTAAATATCAACATCAAACTTATTAAAAATCATCTGTCATTTTAAACATATTGAAAGTAGTTACAGCAGGAAACCAGAATTTGGTTCTTAAGACTTGAACTATGTAATGTCACTGTTAACAGACAATGTATATGACTTGATTAGGCTAGTTAGAATAAAATAATGTTTCAGTCATGGATATTCAAACTATAAGTTAGGACACAACAAGCCAAGGAATATTATAAGAAACCATATTATAAGAAAACATATCAAATGATGTTATGGGCATTATCTAGATCTTAAAGATGCACCAGATTGTGTATGTTGTTGTTCTCATTTGAAATGATTCCTATTTAATCATGTAACTGAACGTTGTACAGTAACCTATAGTTGCTAACATCCACATCATTGAGTCTCTGTTTGAAAGTTGTCTCCTTGGCAATAGTACCGTATCGTAGTATTATATGAATTTTACACTTGACTTTTATCAAGGAGTTCTAATTGTTACTGATACTAAAGTTTACTACACAATGTACTAATTGATAGTTTGTATTCCAAACTAAGACCATGCTTACCATTCATGAATATCATCAAGTCAAACCTTTGTTCATAGTTTGCATCATTTGAAAATTGTCAGTCTCATCTAATGTTAAATTCTTAAGAGATGTATTACTGTGCATATAAACAAAATGCAGAATATAAGGGGCCAATTAATAAAATTAATTTGTTTAATAAATTTCTATGTATCTATAAAATTTTATTGTAATCAGATCTTTTTAGTTATGTTTATGTTAACTATTTTCATAGGTGAAGGAAGTATTGTCATTGTCTATTCCTCCGCCCCACCATGAGGTTCATTTTAATTGCAATACTTTTTTTGTTTTGTCATATTTGTATATAGAAGTTATATAAAATCATATTGATTGTATATAATTTAATTCCTAGTAATTTATTGGTCATCGTTGACAATAAATTATTTATTGGTTTAGTACTATGAACATTATTTATTTTTTTAAATGGAGTGATGAGATTGAAAAAATGTTGAGAATGATGAGTAATGATAGTGAAAAAAAGACTGGATGTAAAAAAAGTTGTTTTATATTAAATATGCAATAAGAAAAATTTCTCGTTTTCAAATTTGAAAATACGAATTGATATGCAACTAGTATTCATTCATTGTAACTTTCCCTTTATATTTATATAAAGCCATACTTTTCTGAACTTTGGTAGTATATATTCATTATTTTTTCCATAAGTTCAACACTTATAAAAAAATAAACAATAAAAAACCAGGAACTTTACAATAAAGTTGAGCTGTGCAAATAAATGTTAGTTTGAACATCAGAACATGTAGTACATTTTAAAGCTACAAATAAATGGCATAACCAGCTTCAGATCATTAATATTTCAATATAAGAATAACCAGTGAAAATTGTGATGAATGAATATTTTGTGCTTATCCTGTTTATGTGGAATAATACATTCAGAGAAGTCAACAGACTATTCTGAAGTCTGCCAGTTATTGAAAAAAATAGTTAATGAAGATTTTGGTATAAACTTTTAAAGTAATAAAATTGAATTTAAACATGTTGTTATTTTATTGCTTGTTAAATGTAAGGAACATTTGACATTATAATTATCAGTCATAATAATTTTTGTATTAATTTACATTCATAATTACCTTGCAAACATCTTTATCTCTAAATGTTCAAAACGTTTACACATAGTCGTTAATCACTGATTCTTGCCTCCCCTGTCATTTGTATTAATTTACATTCATAATTACCTTGCAAACATCTTTATCTCTAAATGTTCAAAACGTTTACACATAGTCGTTAATCACTGATTCTTGCCTCCCCTGTCATGACTCTAAAGTGTTTTTTCCAGGGAAGGTTTTGTTTGTGTCTTACTAAATCTATAAAATTTGCGTCTAAATCAGTTTCTGGAAATCAACAAGTGCTTTTTCACTGGCATATCTTATTTCCATGGATATTTTTAGGAACTTGTCCCTCACTAATAGAAAATTGAATTTGTGAGACTTTTGATTAGTTTACTAGTCATTGGACCAGTTTTAAGAAAAGAACTTTTGGTAAAACAATCATATTTGATATGCAGTAGCACATCTCATTTCTATGGAAATGTTTTGACCATGCCTCTGCAGTCCTTGTCTGTTTAATGAAGATTATATATAGTTTATCTGTTATTGGTCTTGAAGAATACAACTGGCACACACGAGCGACACAGGAATATTTTAAGAAAGCTTTAATTTTTTTTTATTAATTTTCTCAAATGATTAAGCAAGTTACAGTGTGTATAATAAAATGGAAAGATCTTTAGAATGTCTCTGGTTATTTCATGCCAACCAGATGAACATTAATGATACACTCTCATTGACTTAAAACCTCATTCTTTCCATTTTATTTTAGTCCTTATTACATATAATATCTATACTCAATAATAAACCAACTAGTTCTGAATCAAGGAAAGCTTGACCATCATGATTTTTCTGTCAGTGGTAAAATATATGGTATAACGTAGAATTATTCCCCTTTTGATATCAAAATTACATACAATTCTCTGTGCCAAGAGTTTATTAAGCATTTCAAATCAGTTATAAAAAAGGAATCATTAGATACGGTATATTGATGACCTCTTAGATTATAGCAACAGTAGTTAAACAATGTTCAAATCTAAAAAAATCGATAAACATGAAAAAAAACAAGGTAGCAAACAAAAACTGAGTGAATCTCATCAATTTGATATTCCAACCTTAGCGTATTGACAGGGTGATTGATTTCCAGCAATGCATTCATCAACTGCCATGCAAATCTACACTTGTAAAAAATGTCATAATCAAGAATAAGACCCACAACATTATTATGGAAATACTGCCAATTTTTGTCTCGCCTTGACGGGAGTCAAAAAGCGAGACATAGGTATGCTGTTTCGGGCCGCGGCCGGGATGGCGTCAACAATGTGTTAGTTTCTGATTAGGTCTAGTTTATAGTGAACCACAAGTGGTAGGTCAATCATATTTGGTATGCAGTTGTATAAGCATTGACACATCTCATTTCCATGGAGATTATTTAGCCCTGCCCCTTCAGTCATGGTCTATTGACTTCGAAACTTGTTTATTTTACATGTATTAGTTTGGTATTAGGCCAGTTTATGGGGAACCACAAGTGGAAGGTCAATGATATTTGGTATGCAGTTGAATAAGCATTGGCATATCTCATTTCCACAGAGATAATTTGGCTCCACCCCTTTGTCATGGTCTATTGACTTTGAAAATTTTTGTAAGTTTTACCTTTGTTTGTAATTAGTTCAGTTTATGGGCAACCACAAGTGATAGGTCAATGATATTTGGTATGCAGTTGTATAAGCATTGGCATATCTCATTTCCAGAGATAATTTGGCTCAACCCCCTTAGTCATGGTCTATTGACTTTGAAAGTTTTTGTAAGTTATCATGTATTAGTTTGTGAGAAGGTCAGTTCAAGGGGAATCATTAGTGGTAGGTCAATGTTAATTGGAATTCAGTTGTATAAGCATTGGCACATCTCATTTCCATGGAGAATATTTGGCCTCGCTCCTCAGTCACAGTCTAATGACTTTGAAACTTATCTTAGTTTACATGGATTAGTTTGTGATTAGATCAGTTTAAGATGAACTGCTTATGTTAAATCAATGATATTTGGTATGCAAATTTGCAAGTATTAGTTCCATGGAGATTATATAGCTCCACCCACTCTGCATGCTTCATTGGTATTTGGTATGCAGTTGTATTAGCATTGGTACATCTCATTTACATGAAGATTGTTTAGCAATGTAACTCAGTCATGGTTAATTGACTTGAATATTTGCATAACTTGTGTTAGATGTTAAGCTATTGTTATTTTGATTTCAACATTTGCATAATCAAAATTACAAAAAGGCGAGACATATCTCTGTGATAACAGTTTTATTATTTTTTGTCAAATATGGTATAAATTGTTGTAGAATGTGTTCACAGTGTGTGCTGGAGGTAACTCTGTAAACCGGGATATGGAAAAAATAGAAATTTAAACATTCTGATATGATTCTTACTTATTTTGCGAGGGACTAAATAGGAAGTTACAAATCAAGTTTGTTTTAGTTGACCAATTCGCTTTATGCTTCACCACTGGATATTAAATTCCTATGAAAAGAAAGTTCTTAGTTGAAGCCCTTGCCTCCAGCAATAGCCTCTCATGCAGTAAGACCTATGTTACCAAATATGGAATCCTTCTCTAGGTGTCAGATGTAAACTGGGTATCACACGGTCTCAGACATGACTATGGCTTAGGCACACAAATGCATGGTATATGGACACGTCATGATGCTTGCAAAGCTGGTCCCTGACTATATTGAAATCTTGGATACAGACGTTTGAATGAAAAAGGTGGTAAAAGAATAGCAGAAGTATTTAGCATAAGAAAAGCATAAAATAGGGACCATTTTTCAACAACGTAACATTCATAAATTTACATTGTGCTCTCCTACCCAAAGGACAAGAATCAAATCAATCAAATCATAATAACGGAATATTGAGACGATCCCTTCTGGGTGTAAGCCAAGAGATGAGCTGATGATGAAAGTGATCATCATTTGGTTACAGCTGACATTAATATCAAACGTAAACCTAATGGTAAGAACACACTACTACTAATAGTATGTATCGTTGAAACAGTTTGACAAAAACATTTAGGATACACAACCTCGATTTGAAATAGATAACTTGAATGAGGAAGAACACAACATTTAGAATAAATTGGGGCAAAGAAATCTCTGAAATATTCCAAGAAGAAAGTATTGAAATGAAACAAAAAAGACACATAAAATTGGATCAACCATCTTAAATCTGGGGAAATATTATCATTATAAGAAAAAGCATCAAGAAATTAAATAATGCAAAATCACAATGTCTTAAGCATGTTTAGACCAAAACGAATACTAACAAATACACTGAAATTTGAATGAAGGTATGCCTTCAATAAAATGGTATGCACCGACAAAAGAGCAATACAATCATAAAACGTGTGTGTAGCAAAACCTGAGTACCATTTAATGTTTTGGTAAACTATAAGTTAAGGGGTATGTAAAATATCATACAGTGAACAAGGTAAAAGATGGACAGAACATTTCAGTTAATTTCTAAAAAGACCAACTCCTACAATCGGGGATGACTTCAGCAATTCAACAGTCATATTGTCTATAGAATATGTACAGCTCTAAATCATCCAGAGTCTTGTACAAAATGTTGCTTATGTATAAACCAATTAAACATTCACCATTATAGGATATTAGTTATTGAATATATAAATCGGAACAAGTTTTAATCTACGAAAGGTGGTCTTCAAAGTATGTCAATACATAAACACATATCTTTGTAATATTTACAAAACAATGAAATAATCTTTGGCACATTATTCAAACTTTAGTTCAGTTAATATATAAGAAAATGCGTGCATCGGTCAAAACGTGACAATCTGTTTAAAACATTATAACATGTGTCATTGTTTGGATGTAAATGAACCTTTGGAAACTCCGATATTGGATTTTTATTTAATGTATTCGGCTAATTAATACAACTGAATACAAACGTACCCTGCAAGTAAATTATGTCATTGTATTCAATCTGTTAATAACATATACTAAATGTTAGATATAGGATAACACAAGATAGTTTTCCACGAAAATGATCAATAATTGTTTAAATATTTTGACACGAAATTCTATACAGTTATAATACGGAGGAACACCATATTAAGTCATACTTTATTTTTGAAGTTATAAAAAGGCGATAGGTTGATATTGTTGTTGAAAGCAATCTTTTCTTATGTCATTTTGTTGAATGAGATAACCTATTTATATTGACATGCTTATAAGTTATTTGTTAAGATAAACAAGACCATATCCTCATCACGTATACCATTCTTAAATTTTTAAACGAAATAGTATTGTCATACTTGCATTTCCTTGCATACAATAAAAAAATTAACAGTTGTTATCCACTCGTTTGATGTGTCTGAGTTTTTGATTTTGCCATTTGATTAGGGATCAGCATTTTTCTGATTGTCCTTTTCCTTTTCTTTTTTTACAAATATGGCCATTCATTTTAGGTAATGAACACTTTCCAGTTGTTTTTGTGCCTAGGAGTTTTGCAAACGCGTAATTTTAACAATACATTCTGATTGTAAATATAGTCATTCAATGATTCATAAACTATTGTATTTTATAATACATCAGTTGCGGTTGGCCTCTAAAACCGCCAAATACTACTTAAACAATAAACTGATTAATACATTGTCATTTAAACAAAACATATTGGTCAACTAACTAGTATGCATTATTTGGAAACTTTCACTTTTATTTTAAAAACATGAATAACTGCCATGGCAAATGAGGTTGAAAAGAAATTAGTCGAAACAATATATTTAGATATAAAAAACAAATCGGGCAACGTAAAGTAATCCAGCAACAACCGAAGCGTTCCCTCAGTGGTAATGCTTCATGTTATTAAAAGAAATACATTTTTCCTCATTTCTTTGTTACCATGGTCTTGATGTGGACCAACGACTTTTGGATATTCAACTTGTAACACAATTCCTTTAACACATATTTTGTGCTCCCATGACTATGGAAATACATGCAACTATGAATGAAATAAATTTGACAGTTATTATTTCAGATGTTAATCTACCTATACTTTGTGAATTGCCGTCAGTATGTGTACTAGAAATTAGATTTTTTATATAATGATAAATAAAGGTCAGTTTGTGTACTAGAAATTAGATTTTTTTTATATAATGATATATAAAGGTCAGTATGTGTACTAGAAATTACATTTTTTTATATAATGATATATAAAGGACAATATGGAATTGCAAACAATACATGAATCCATAGTATTTATCTTTTGTATAAATGCTTGAAGCTAATGCATGTCACATGATTTACAGATGTATCCTGTTATTTAAAAAGAAGAAGGCTTGTGTATTTACTATATATAAGATTTTGAAAAGACTGTGAAAAGGAATACAGAAAGAAAGATATTTTGATTATTCAATATATGCCACATGCCTGTCTGCAGAGACTCATGAGAACCGACTTTTTGGTTTGTAAATCTCATTTCTCCCTGAATCGGGTGTGACTAGATTATTTCTGGGTGAAATGTGGATAGCATGTCATGCTTAACCTATTGACTAATCTGATCTTGATCCTTTTTGCATCTCATTCGATTCAGTCAAAATTGTTTCTTCATATATTCTAATTGATTTACAAGTTAAAAACATCTGTTATTAAGTTTTAGTTGGTTTTTCAAGGAAAGATTACTAGTAACATAATGTTTGATAAGTAGCTAGTTCAAGATTCACTCTTTCTCATTCAGCTGCCTGGCCTGCCACATTGTGTTTTTGGACACTGGTATCAATTGATGTCATGCAAAATGTGACTTGTGTGACAAAGGAATGATTTTATTATGCTTTTTGTGTGCCATTTTTTTAAATAGACACCATAATGTGTCACTAAAGTTTTGAGCGTCGGTCGTCATATTATATTTGAACTCATATAAGTTAACCAGAACCGAAATGCGCTTATTAATGTAACTGTTTCTACAAATAACTGAAACAGGGTACAGCTAGTAATAAATAGCAGGAAATAGCGTGCTGGGATGTTTGCTAGATGAGATAATATAATAAATTTTTGTCTGTTTGATCTTATGTCAATATTGTTTGTCGTTTTGATGTATGTATTTACTTAGTTTTATTGCATTGTTCAAATTTCTTTAAAGGTCAATTTCTTACTGACACCATACGAAATTCCCGTAGAGTAAGATATTATACATGACAAGGATACCAAATGTGCGCTATCAGTTAATTTCTTTGAGTATAATTGTTATCTTTTGCAGATATTTTTGTAAAATGTATGTGTAAATAAATAATAAAGTTTGTGCGAAAACGATCTTTATGAAAATCTGTGCGCATAATATTCAGAAAGCATTCAGTACACTGTTACAAACTATTCATTCATATATATATATATATGACACATCTGTCGACATTTACTAGCATATCGGCTTATAATACATTTGACAATAACCATATACTACCAATTGTGAGGTAAAAGTTCTAATGAATTCTGTGGGAAACTATACTGTCCCTGTGGTTAAGGTCCCCATCAATATTAATTTTCTATAAAAATCACATTTCATAATTTACAACCTGATGATAATTAACAATCCATTTCAAAAATTATACACCAACCAAAAATAATATCTTAAAAATCAAAGTAAACTTTATATCATTTAAGAATTTCACCTTATGGATGAAAACTTAATCTTAACTCAAACGTAATCAGATTATATCAGTAACATTAATCATTGACACAATATTGTATTTTTGAGTTTGCGAGTTGCTCCAAAAAAGACCCTCATAGCTTCTTGTAACAATTCTTTGAGCATTGAGCAAATTTAAGCTCGTGTGCATCCGTGAAACTACATAGCTTAAAGATAATGTAGATTTTAATATATTTTTTTGCAAAATTTTATTTTATTTCAAGGTCCTTTTCAACATACAATAGCCATGATATTAACACATTTGACTTATCTGCCCTTTACGCAATAAGATTTCAATATTGTCACACCACTAGTATTGTAGTTTGCAATTATTTAATGCAATTACTTTGTTTCGTTCAAACATCTTTCTGTACCTCTCATACAACAAAATTAAGCTTTATTTCTTATTTTCCCCCATTTTATGTTTAAATTGGTTAGTGGACGTTTTTTCAACAGATAGTCAGTCTGTATTTTAATGTTTCTTAAATTAATGATTTTAGATTGTCTTTCTACATTTTTATCAAACGAATGTACAAAGATTTATTACCGTGTCTGAAATATAACTGTTACAAATGACATTTAATTTCTAGTTTAACTAAAAAAACACGATACTTTCTGTAATAAATTTCACTCCCGGTTTTTAGTGGAGTTCGTTTTGTTTCTTAATTATTATTTATAACTGTTGATGTAAATGTCCTTTGGTTTTGTGAGTCTTTGTTTACTCCTTGGTTTTGATTGTTATTGTCATATTGATCACGAAAAATAATTACCAAATACACATTACACAAAAGGGAACCCTTGAACTTATTCAGACGTAATTCTAAATGAATAAGTACTACTAGCTTTAAAAACATCCTATTAAATTCATTAAAGTGACACATGACCTAGGACGGTTGACTACCCATCATTGACTCTATCAATTTAAAAGGATAGGTGATTCCCTGACATATACATGATATAAAAATAGGTGAAAATTTTCACTAGTATAGGTCAGATGTCATTGATAAAAATAGCTACTATTTACGTTTTCGTAAAACTCAAGTCATTGAATGAATCATATAATTTATCTTATTTTTAATGAAAAGCACACATGAAAAAACCTTACAAAGCCATAGTCATATATCATAGTCCCTGAAGGCTTTTTTACACATCGATACATCGCATAATACATCACATCTTAATAGTATGCGCGGACAATGACTCCATATCAAAATTTTGAAAAACTAAAACATCAAATGCCTTGTTTATATAATGTTTGTACTGCTTTTTCATTATTAAGTTTCAGACATAAACAATAAGATGTGGTATGAGTGCCAATGATCTATCTCTTCAATTCAAAGACTGAAAATATTATGATGACACAAAATCTTACAAATGAACAGTGAATTTGGCACCATGTATTTTAGTAATGAAAAGACCAAACATAGGAAATATTAACAAACGCCATATCAAAGTTACACGAAAAAATACAACTTGTCAAACCTTGTTAAAGGGACACTAGTTCCGAGATATATGACCAAAAAAAAAATCAAAATATGATTTTTTTTTTCAATCATTAATAAAAGTGTAATAGTAAAATAATAATTCGCTTTTAGCAGCCAGTATGGTTCAATTTTGTCAAAAAAGTAAGTGATATAATTATCAAAAACTCATTCTTATACAATTGGAAACGTTTATTAACATTACATGTTTGACCTATAATATGACATTAAATCAAACTGAATCAGCTCAAAGTAATTTTTTTTTTATCAAAAAGACCTTATGTTGGATTAATTTTGACCCATGTGCACGTGTTTGTTCACGTCAATTGCACTCTATCATTTTCTGTAGACAGCAGGTTCACATATTTGGTGTTTGAAGAATGATGATGTGAGATCCTGTCAACGCATCACAATCCTTGTACATGTCCAAGGCTACTAAAAGGATAAACGTTATAGAGATGATATTTAACAGAAACTTATGCTCAGTATTATTAACAGACTAAAGGAAATATTAAGTACTGTATACAACAAATGACTACTATTGATATCTTTACTCAGACCAACATTAGTGTAATGCTATGGCCCTGAAATAAGAAGGATCTGAACTTTGTAAAACAAAAGTAAAATCCCAAAATCACTCAACTCCGAGGGAAATTCAAAATGAAAAGTCCCTAATGAAATAGCAATATCAAAAGCTCAAACACATCAAACAAATGGATAACAACTGTCATATTCCTGACTTGATACAGGTATTTTCATATGCAGAAAACGGGAGATTAAACCTGGTTTTATAGCTAGCTAAATCTGTCACTTATATGCCAGCCGCATCAAATTCCATCATATCTATACTATCTATACTATTAAACGAGAAGACCTCATTTTGTGTGTCGCTTCTCTTCCTTCCACAATAAATCAATCATCATGCCTCTGTGTCCTATAGGTTACTTGCATAGTCGCATTTGTCATCCATTCTTATGATTATTCAGATTGAGTTATTTTGGGAGAAAAACGACAAAAAAGGAGTCCGGATATGATTCCGTCATCAGACTAACTTTTATTCATAGATAGGACTTCCGGTTTGAAACATGCACAAATACAACCAATCGTATGATAGATAACAAAAATGAAAAATAGATAAGCCAATCAGAGCGTTCTCCATATCATGGTGTTTAGATCGCAAGAACCACAACTATTATACCTCTTTAGAGAGGACCATTATTTTTCGCGTTTATTTACATGTAAACTACGATGCTACTTTAATATATAGAGACTCTCTGTATTCTGTATACTGTTTGTTTTTTTAAATGTTTACTATTCAAGGGGTCATACCAGTTGCATTTATATTAAAATAAGTAAAACATGTGACACAAGTACAACCAATCGTAGAGCGTTCTCCATATCATGGTGTTTACATCCCAAAAATCACAACTATTATACCTCCTTACAGAAGACAAATATTTTTCGCGTTTATCTACATGTAAACTACGATTATACTACTTTAATATATAGAGAGACTCTATATTCTGTCAGGAAATTTCTATGTTAGTATAGAAAGTCCCTGATTCTGTTTACTGTTTTCTTCAAGCTTTAAAAATGTTTACTGTTTAAGGGGTCATACCACTTGCATATATATTAAAACAAGTAAAACATGCTCAGCTTCATCTAAAAACTTTTACCTGAAGTGGGACAGACGGACGAGACGGACGGACGGACGACCGAACAAACGAACGCACAGACTAGACAACATAATGCTCACAATTGGGACATAAAAATTTATTGTTAAAAGGGAAAATAGTGATTTGGTAAAAAATGAAAGTAAGGTAGAGATTAGAGGGAGGCAGGACCTTTTTCGGGGCGTCGGGATCGGGTGTTTTTAAGCTCGATTTCGGGATATAAATTTCTTTAAATTCTGCATCTCGGGATTTCATGGTTTTAAGCCCGGGATTTCGGGATCAGGACCACTCCGATCGACAACCCCTCAAATTAGCCTTAGTCGGTATTAGTCATTTATACATGATTCAAATCCTACCATTGGCATGTTAATAAGGCTTTCTAAAAAAAAAGCACTGATGAATTGTCATAGAAGCATATGTTTTACACTAATAATGGTCTATATATAAGCAGTTACATTTATTTCATGTTTGAAACGGTGCAAATTTTTAATTTGATTTGACTTTTACCAAAAAAAGCATTGTAGCAAAGGAAAAGAATAATTGTGGTCGTAGGCCAGAAACACGAAAATAATTGAATTTAACAGAAAGGAAACAAATATAGGACTTTGGAAAAAGGGAGATACCATTTATGTAATTCTCCATACATAATGTCTTTTACAAAAAAATCATCCTACAACAGTTCACAAGCTGTATATGCCCGCGATTTCGCGGTTGTGTTCTAGTTACATTTAAAAATCTTTGGATGAACTAGGTACACGCGCTCCCAATTCCCATCAATTATTGACTCAATATATCTAATATAACGTTTTTCCTATTCTTATTTTGATATCCTGTATGGCATTTGTATTTGAATTATGTTTTTGAATAATATATATTATATAATTTGTTTCATGGTTGGTTCTTGTAATTACATATGAATATTGATGAAGTACTCCAGTGTCAGAAGTCAACAAACAAGTACATCGCAAGTCAACAAGATTAAACCATTTTATTTTGATTTAATTTAAAAATTGACAATGTGACCGACTTAGTCTATTAAAGAGTTTGTTAGTACCATTCGTCCTCTTATTTGAAATCTTTCTGATGAATATAATGAACAATATCACAATAAAAATTGGAGTGATGTAACAACTGTTTTAATAAGAAAACTTTTTCAATGTCAAGACTTAAATCTTAAAATTAACAATAATTGTGTACAAGCTTTATGTACGCCATGTGATATTCTTATAAAAATTTCAATGACTATTTAGACTTTCAAGTTATGGAAATATTGTAATTCGATTTTTACATTAAAAGACGTAAAGTACAATATCATTTACATAATGAACTTTATAAAAACATTTGTAAGAAAACGTCCGGGTGCAGACTTTTTCACTATGTTAAAGACCCATGTGTGGCCTTGGGCTGTTTTCTATTCCTTTGCCGAGTTGTTGTCTTTTTGATAGATTCCCCATTTCCATTCGTAAATTTATTTATTGATTGACATTTTTTTGTTTAATCTAATTAGGAATTGTATGCATATACATGATATTGGTTTTTAGGGCCGATGTTTGGGATGTTGTCTATGGTTGGTGTCTATTGTGTTTGAATTTTTATATATATTTATAAATTATTACTTATTAATAATTATATATGTGAGCTTCATTTCGTATACATTAGATAGTTGTCTCTTTGGCATCATATCACATCTTATTTTTTTTAGATACTGAAATCCTGAGCAGACATAAGACCAAGGTGGACATTAAATGAATAATCCAATTCAGCTAAACATAACTTTGTCAGAATGATATCGATGTTAGGAGGTCATTGTGTTTTCGTATGTAGATTTTAAAGGGGTGTACACGACAAAAGCTGTGTCATGCTGCATAATAGTTATTTCACTAAAAGAAACCGGATGTGTTAAAACAGAAATGTTAATAGACAAAAATGTTTTTTTGAATAAAAAATCTAATGTTTCAACTCTCTCAGGTGCAGGTTGCTTTTCTGTAAATATTGACAATGGAATTTCCCATAGGAATTCCTTTTACGGCTAAAACTGTACCACTTTTACTATGAGTTTTTGAAGAAGAATTGAAAGTTCATATGCACCACAATTTTTTTCAAAGGTCAAAATATAGGTCTGTGCGGCTTATTTTCAACGTTTATATGCCCTGTACTTCTTAGACTTTAAATTAACACTAATGTTCTTAACTACCCCTACCTCGAATGAAAGGTTACCACATATTTCAATGTAAACAATATGCACATGTTTATTTACTGGTAACATTCACAAGTTATGTCTCTGTGAGATGGAATACAGAGAACATAACTGAGAACCAGTATGTAAACAAAATTAATTTTCTATGAATATTCAAGATCTCCCCAAAAGAGGCGTGCTTTTAGAATCAGCTGTATTTACAAAGTGCAACCTGAAGTTGACCTTAGATGGAAAAGGTTATTACTTGCATGGCTTTTAGTGTTTTATATCTATTCAACTGTTTCAGTCTTGTACATTATTAGATTTCCACTATCCGGTTTTGGCATTTCTGGCGAAGAGTAATTCAGAAAAGCGTTTAGGACGCATGACATTTATAAAGTTTTGTTTTCATTTCACACAGAACTTGGTCAATATAAATGCTTGCAGATTATCAGTTCCTAGTTGTATCACCAGCTCAGTAGATAATATATCAGTATTGACATGATTCATAAAAAAAACTTTTCTTAATTGTGCTTTTATGAACTTATAAATTGTCAAACAATGTATAGTTTCAACCGCCTCCGGCAGATGGATGAACTAAACAATTATTTTAGTATCTTGTTTTTGGTTATATAGCTCTTAAAATGTTTCGGTTATTATTTATCCTTGGCTTTCAAATATTTGGTTTTAGGTATTCTTGGAGAACGTTAACCAGCAAAAAAGCTAAAGACGAAATGCATTTTTCAATATGTTGTTTTAATTTTTTTTTTAAGTAAAATAGCATAGTTTTCGCTAGTTTCACATTCATGCTATAAAATATTATACCCATTGGATCTATTATTTATTGTTGTATCTCTGAAAATTAAAAAAAGATACATAAATAATTTGTATTTGATTTCCTGATACATTTCACCAACCGTACCGATTGCGTATTTCTTTGTCTTTACTTTGATAATGCCTATTTATGAACGTTAGATACCCCTACATTAATTTCTTTCGACATATCTATTTGTTGTTTAGATTGCACAAGTTATTTTTGTTTCATGTGATATGATGGATGGAATATTTCTTGCTGTGTTATCGTTCTTAAACAAGCTAAATTCTTAAAATTCGCAATGACTTTACAATTTGTAGATTATAAGTAGGCCCAGTCAAACTTCTTCATTTTGATATTATAATAATATAATTACATGTGACCTCATTTCTACAAAGTAAGATTTAGAAAATTTCCAGCCCGACCGTCATAATTATAATGTATATGTGTGTTCTCTGTAAGCTTTCTGTAACTGCGATAATTTTCTCTAACATAATAACTCTTTGTTTACATAAATCTTAACGATACACTTGTTAAATTGAAAAATACATTTTAAATTATTTGAAAATAACTTATGTGCTATGAAGCCTAACATGATATGTCCCGGCTTATCCAAATATATTTTTATGCAATACTGTCTTTGGCAAAACCCTGTTTTGGGACTTCCTCCTTCATTCTCATATTCATCCGGGTTATATGTAAAAAGTTTTATTTAGTTTTTTGTAATTTGTTTAAATTATGGTTTCGATCGAGGGGTCCCATGTCCTTTGAATATAATTTTACAATTCGACTTTAATTATTTCAATGTTAATATGCATATGGCCATTTAAAATCTATTTAAATTCGAAATCAAATTACTAGGGTAATTTTTCATGAAAGAATATGTTTATCATGAACCGAACATTTCCACTTTTCATACAATATAATTAAATGTTATTCAAAACGAAACTAACAATTATATAAAAAAAAAATATCAACGCATTTAATTTAGTCTCAGAGGGTATCTTCCGCTATGGTTTAAACTCTTTCGTATTAAAAATGCATAATCATTGATAGCTTATTTTCCGTAAAATTACTGTTGATAAAATGTTGATTTTTTCGGAACACTGCCTTGTTTGTCTGTATCAATTCAGGAATATAACAGTTATAATCCATTCGTCTGGTTTGTTTAAGCTTTTGATTTTACAATTTGCGTAGGGACTTTTTTGGACTTTTTTGTATATTTTTTCTTTGAAGTTCGGTATTTTTGTTATTATACTTTTTACCCATATGCATAACTTTTTGGAACTGTGGGTTTTCGATGACGTTAACATTAGTATTTAATTTGACCTTCCAACTGTTTTGTTTCGAACATGCCCAGACGAAATTAACTAAGACATTAGTCATGCCGGGCTTACAAAATTAGGTGATAAAAATCTTTAATGAGTTTAAAGTAAATATAAGCTACTATTCTGATTCATATACAACGTTAAAAAGGGAAATTATGAATAACCGTCAATAAGAAATCGACGCAAATGAAAGCTAACCAAACATTTAAACCGTATTTAGCCGTAAATGGCACAACTTTTTGGAATTTTGAATCCTCAATGCTCTTCAACTTTGTACTAGTTTGGCTTTATAAATATTTAATATGAGCGTCACTGATGCGTCTGATGTAGACGAAACGCGCGTCTGGCGTACTAAATTATAATCCTGGTACCTTTGATAACTATTAAACATAACTATTTGGATATAGTCACGATACTTATGTCTGGTCATGAATTTACAATCAATAACGGTTACTATAAGTAAATGAGATATGGGCTTTTTTATAAATTAATTCATATTGCGGCCAACATCTCCCGGTTCGGGGCAGGTTATTTGTTTCCACAAAATACCGCCTGATTATTGATCGAAGTTATTTAAGCAAGTAAAAGCATTTTCAATCAAACAAATTCTTGAAATTGTAAATTAAGGTATTTTGCTGGGTGTTTTTTTCCCAATCCTATTTCAGACCCCCTCATTTTAAGAGGGCGTATCGTATTAGTCATGCCCGATTAACCTTAAATGAATTGAACCTCAACTTAATGACCTACATCGGGTAAATAAGTCGATTTACAGTCAAGATTGTTTCTTCATATATTCTAATTGATTTTCAAGTTAAAAACATCTGTAAAATATTAAACATAATTTATTATTAAGTTTTAGTTGGTTTTTCAAGGAAAGATTCCTAGTAACATAATGTTTGATAAGTAGCTAGTTCAAGATTCACTCTTTCTCATTCAGCTGTCTGGCCTGCCACATTGTGTTTTTGGACACTGGTATCAATTGATGTCATGAAAAATGTGACTTGTGTGACAAAGGAATGATTTTATTATGCTTTTTGTGTGCCATTTTTTTAAATAGACACCATGATATGTCACTAAAGTTTTGAGCGTCGGTCGTCATATTATATTTGAACTCATATAAGTTAACCAGAACCGAAATGCGCTTATTAATGTAACCGTTTCTACAAATAACTGAAACAGGGTACAGGTAGTAATAAATAGCAGGAAATAGCGTGCTGGGATGTTTGCTAGATGAGATAATATAATAAATTTTTGTCTGTTTGATCTTATGTCAATATTGTTTGTCGTTTTGATGTATGTATTTACTTAGTTTTATTGCATTGTTCAAATTTCTTCAAAGGTCAATTTCTTACTGACACCATACGAAATTCCCGTAGAGTAAGATATTATACATGACAAGGATACCAAATGTGCACTATCAGTTAATTTCTTTGAGTATAATTGTTATCTTTTGCAGATATTTTTGTAAAATGTATGTGTAAATAAATAATAAAGTTTGTGCGAAAACGATCTTTATGAAAATCTGTGCGCATAATATTCAGAAAGCATTCAGTACACTGTTACAAACTATTCATTCATATATATATATGACACGTCTGTCGACATTTACTAGCATATCGGCTTATAATACATTTGACAATAACCATATACTACCAATTGTGAGGTAAACGTTCTAATGAATTCTGTGGGAAACTATACTGTCCCTGTGGTTAAGGTCCCCATCAATATTAATTTTCTATAAAAATCACATTTCATAATTTACAACCTAATGATAACTAACAATCCATTTCAAAAATTATACACCAACCAAAAATAATATCTTAAAAATCAAAGTAAACTTTATATCATTTAAGAATTTCACCTTATGGATGAAAACTTAATCTTAACTCAAACGTAATCAGATTATATCAGTAACATTAATCATTGACACAATATTGTATTTTTGAGTTTGCGAGTTGCTCCAAAAAAAGACCCTCATAGCTTCTTGTAACAATTCTTTGAGCATTGAGCAAATTTAAGCTCGTGTGCATCCGTGAAACTACATAGCTTAAAGATAATGTAGATTTTAATATATTTTTTTGCAAAATTTTATTTTATTTCAAGGTCCTTTTCAACATACAATAGCCATGATATTAACACATTTGACTTATCTGCCCTTTACGCAATAAGATTTCAATCTTGTCACACCACTAGTATTGTAGTTTGCAATTATTTAATGCAATTACTTTGTTTCGTTCAAACATCTTTCTGTACCTCTCATACAACAAAATTAAGCTTTATTTCTTATTTTCCCCCATTTTATGTTTAAATTGGTTAGTGGACGTTTTTTCAACAGATAGTCAGTCTGTATTTTAATGTTTCTTAAATTAATGATTTTAGATTGTCTTTCTACATTTTTATCAAACGAATGTACAAAGATTTATTATCGTGTCTGAAATATAACTGTTACAAATGACATTTAATTTCTAGTTTAACTAAAAAAACACGATACTTTCTGTAATAAATTTCACTCCCGGTTTTTAGTGGAGTTCGTTTTGTTTCTTAATTATTATTTATAACTGTTGATGTAAATGTCCTTTGGTTTTGTGAGTCTTTGTTTACTCCTTGGTTTTGATTATTATTGTCATATTGACCACGAAAAATAATTACCAAATACACATTACACAAAAGGGAACCCTTGAACTTATTCAGACGTAATTCTAAATGAATAAGTACTACTAGCTTTAAAAACATCCTATTAAATTCATAAAAGTGACACATGATCTAGGACGGTTGACTACCCATCATTGACTCTATCAATTTAAAAGGATAGGTGATTCCCTGACATATACATGATATAAAAATAGGTGAAAATTTTCACTAGTATAGGTCAGATGTCATTGATAAAAATAGCTACTATTTACGTTTTCGTAAAACTCAAGTCATTGAATGAATCATATAATTTATCTTATTTTTAATGAAAAGCACACATGAAAAAACCTTACAAAGCCATAGTCATATATCATAGTCCCTGAAGGCTTTTTTACACATCGATACATCGCATAATACATCACATCTTAATAGTATGCGCGGACAATGACTCCATATCAAAATTTTGAAAAACTAAAACATCAAATGCCTTGTTTGTATAATGTTTGTACTGCTTTTTCATTATTAAGTTTCAGACATAAACAATAAGATGTGGTATGAGTGCCAATGATCCATCTCTTCAATTCAAAGACTGAAAATATTATGATGACACAAAATCTTACAAATGAACAGTGAATTTGGCACCGTGTATTTTAGTAATGAAAAGACCAAACATAGGAAATATTAACAAACGCCATATCAAAGTTACACGAAAAATACAACTTGTCAAACCTTGTTAAAGGGACACTAGTTCCGAGATATATGACCAAAAAAAAATCAAAATATGATTTTTTTTTCAATCATTAATAAAAGTGTAATAGTAAAATAATAATTCGCTTTTAGCAGCCAGTATGGTTCAATTTTGTCAAAAACGTAAGTGATATAATTATCAAAAACTCATTCTTATACAATTGGAAACGTTTATTAACATTACATGTTTGACCTATAATATGACATTAAATCAAACTGAATCAGCTCAAGTTATCAATAAACAATTAAGACGTGCTACTCCAGTAATTTTTTTTTTTATCAAAAAGACCTTATGTTGGATTAATTTTGACCCATGTGCACGTGTTTGTTCACGTCAATTGCACTCTATCATTTTCTGTAGACAGCAGGTTCACATATTTGGTGTTTGAAGAATGATGATGTGAGATCCTGTCAACGCATCATACATGTCCAAGGCTACTAAAAGGATAAACGTTATAGAGATGATATTTAACAGAAACTTATGCTCAGTATTATTAACAGACTAAAGGAAATATTAAGTACTGTATACAACAAATGACTACTATTGATATCTTTACTCAGACCAACATTAGTGTAATGCTATGGCCCTGAAATAAGAAGGATCTGAACTTTGTAAAACAAAAGTAAAATCCCTAAATCACTCAACTCCGAGGGAAATTCAAAATGAAAAGTCCCTAATGAAATAGCAATATCAAAAGCTCAAACACATCAAACAAATGGATAACAACTGTCATATTCCTGACTTGATACAGGTATTTTCATATGCAGAAAACGGAAGATTAAACCTGGTTTTATAGCTAGCTAAATCTGTCACTTATATGCCAGCCGCATCAAATTCCATCATATCTATACTATCTATACTATTAAACGAGAAGACCTCATTTTGTGTGTCGCTTCTCTTCCTTCCACAATAAATCAATCATCATGCCTCTGTGTCCTATAGGTTACTTGCATAGTCGCATTTGTCATCCATTCTTATGATTATTCAGATTGAGTTATTTTGGGAGAAAAACGACAAAAAAGGAGTCCGGATATGATTCCGTCATCAGACTGACTTTTATTCATAGATAGGACTTCCGGTTTGAAACATGCACAAATACAACCAATCGTATGATAGATAACAAAAATGAAAAATAGATAAGCCAATCAGAGCGTTCTCCATATTATGGTGTTTAGATCGCAAGAACCACAACTATTATACCTCCTTAGAGAGGACAATTATTTTTTTTTTTTACATGTAAACTACGATGCTACTTTAATATATAGAGACTCTCTGTATTCTGTATACTGTTTGTTTTTTAAATGTTTACTATTCAAGGGGTCATACCAGTTGCACTTATATTAAAATAAGTAAAACATGTGACACAAGTACAACCAATCGTAGAGCGTTCTCCATATCATGGTGTTTAGATCCCAAAAATCACAACTATTATACCTCCTTACAGAAGACAAATATTTTTCGCGTTTATCTACATGTAAACTACGATTATACTACTTTAATATATAGAGAGACTCTATATTCTGTCAGGAAATTTCTATGTTAGTATAGAAAGTCCCTGATTCTGTTTACTGTTTTCTTCAAGCTTTAAAAATGTTTACTGTTTAAGGGGTCATACCACTTGCATATATATATTAAAACAAGTAAAACATGCTCAGCTTCATCTAAAAACTTTTACCTGAAGTGGGACAGACGGACGAGACGGACGGACGGACGACCGAACAAACGAACGCACAGACTAGACAACATAATGCTCACAATTGGGACATAAAAATTTATTGTTAAAAGGGAAAATAGTGATTTGGTAAAAAATGAAAGTAAGGTAGAGATTAGAGGGAGGCAGGACCTTTTTCGGGGCGTCGGGATCGGGTGTTTTTAAGCTCGATTTCGGGATATAAATTTCTTTAAATTCTGCATCTCGGGATTTCATGGTTTTAAGCCCGGGATTTCGGGATCAGGACCACTCCGATCGACAACCCCTCAAATTAGCCTTAGTCGGTATTAGTCATTTATACATGATTCAAATCCTACCATTGGCATTTTAATAAGGCTTTCTAAAAAAAAAGCACTGATGAATTGTCATAGAAGCATATGTTTTACACTAATAATGGTCTATATATAAGCAGTTACATTTATTTCATGTTTGAAACGGTGCAAATTTTTAATTTGATTTGACTTTTACCAAAAAAAGCATTGTAGCAAAGGAGAAGAATAATTGTGGTCGTAGGCCAGAAACACGAAAATAATTGAATTTAACAGAAAGGAAACAAATATAGGACTTTGGAAAAAGGGAGATACCATTTATGTAATTCTCCATACATAATATCTTTTACAAAAAAATCATCCTACAACAGTTCACAAGCTGTATATGCTCGCGATTTCGCGGTTGTGTTCTAGTTACATTTAAAAATCTTTGGATGAACTAGGTACACGCGCTCATCAAAGGCCAATTCCCATCAATTATTGACTCAATATATCTAATATAACGTTTTTCCTATTCTTATTTTGATATCCTGTATGGCATTTGTATTTGAATTATGTTTTTGAATAATATATATTATATAATTTGTTTCATGGTTGGTTCTGGTAATTACATATGAATATTGATGAAGTACTTCAGTGTCAGAAGTCAATAGTGAAAAAACAAGTCTTATTGCATCGCAAGTCAACAAGATTAAACCATTTTATTTTGATTTAATTTAAAAATTGACAATGTGACCGACTTAGTCTATTAAAGAGTTTGTTAGTACCATTCGTCCTCTTATTTGAAATCTTTCTGATGAATATAATGAACAATATCACAATAAAAATTGGAGTGATGTAACAACTGTTTTAATAAGAAAACTTTTTCAATGTCAAGACTTAAATCTTAAAATAAACAATAATTGTGTACAAGCTTTATGTACGCCATGTGATATTCTTATAAAAATTTCAATGACTATTTAGACTTTCAAGTTATGGATATATTGTAATTCGATTAAAAGACGTAAAGTACAATATCATTTACATAATGAACTTTATAAAACATTTGTAAGACAACGTCCGGGTGCAGATTTGTTCACTGTGTTAAAGACCCATCTGTGGCCTTGGGCTGTTTCCTACTCTTTTGCCGAGTTGTTGTCTTTTTGATAGATTCCCCATTTCCATTCGTAAATTTATTTATTGATTGACATTTTTTGTTTAATCTAATTAGGAATTGTATGCATATGCATGATAATGGTTTTTAGGGCCGATGTTTGGGATGTTGTCCATGGTTGGTGTCTATTGTGTTTGAATTTTTATTTATATTTATAAATTATTACTTATTATTAATTATATATGTGAGCTTCATTTCGTATACATTAGATAGTTGTCTCTTTGGCATCATATCACATCTTATTTTTTTTAGATACTGAAATCCTGAGCAGACATAAGACCAAGGTGGACATTAAATGAATAATCCAATTCAGCTAAACATAACTTTGTCAGAATGATATCGATGTTAGGAGGTCATTGTGTTTTCGTATGTAGAGTTAAAAGGGGTGTACACGACAAAAGCTGTGTCATGCTGCATAATAGTTATTTCACTAAAAGAAACCGGATGTGTTAAAACAGAAATGTTGATAGACAAAAATGTTTTTTTGAAACAAATATCTGTTGTCTGATTTTCAAGAGATCATATGCAAATCATTCTTAAACTGTCCATCAATAGATGTAGAAATGATTAAAAATCTAATGTTTCAACTCTCTCAGGTGAAGGTTGCTTTTCTGTAAATATTGACAATGGAATTTCCCATAGGAACTCCTTTTCTGGCTAAAACTCTACCACTTTTACTATGAAGTTTTGAAGAAAATCTTATCCTAGAATTGAAGGTTCATATGCACCACAAGTTTTTTCAAAGGTCAAAATATAGGACTGAGCGGCATATTTTCAACGTTTATATGCCCTGTACTTTCTCAGAATTTAAACTAACACTAATTTTCTTAACTACCCCTACCTCGAATGAAAGGTTACCTTAGATATCAATGTAAACAATAGGCACATGTTTTTACTGGTAACATTCCCAAGCTATGTATGGGAACCAGTATGTAAACAAAATTAATTTTCTATGAATATTCAAGATCTCCCCAAAAGAGGCGTGTTTCTAGAAACAGCTGTATTTACAAAGTGCAACCTGAAGATGATCACAGATGGAAAAGGCTATTACTCGCATGCCTTTTAGTGTTTTATATCTCTTCAACTGTTTCAGTCTTGTACATTATTAGATTTCCACTATCCGGCTCTTGGCGTTTCTGGCGAAGAGTAATCAAGAAAAGCGTTTAGGACGCATGACATTTATAAAGTTTTGTTTTCATTTCAAACATAACTTGGTCAATACAAATGCTTGCAGATTATCAGTTCCTAATTGTATCACAAGCTCAGGAGACAATATATAAGTATTGACATGATTCATAAAACAACCTTTCCTTAATTGTGCTTTTATAAATTTATAAATTATCAAACAATGTATAGTTTCAACACCTTCCGGAAGCTGGATGGATTTGACAATTATTTTAGTATCTTGTTTTTGGTTATATAGCTCTTTACATGTTTCGGTTATTATACATCCTTGGCTTTCAAATATTTGGTTTTAGGCATTCTTGAAGAAAGTAAACCAGCAAAAATGCTAAGGACGCAATGCATTTTTCAATATGTTGTTTTAATTTTTTTTAAAGTAAAATAGCATATTTTTCGCTAGTTTCACACTCATATATAAAATATTATACCCATTAGATCTATCATGTATTGTTGTATCTCTGAAAAATAATAAAAAAGATAGATAAATAATTTGTATTTGATTTTCTGATACATTTCACCAACCGTACCAATTGCGTATTTCTTTGTCTTTCTTTAAAAATGCCTATTTATGAACGGTTGATACCCTACATTAATTTCTTTAGACATATCTATTTGTTGTTTAGATTGCACAAGTTATTTTTGTTTCGTGTGATATGATGGATGGAATATTTCTTGCTGTGTTATCGTTGTTAAACAAGCTAAATTCTTAAAATTCTTAATGATTTTACAATTGGTAGATTATAATTATGCCAAGTCAAACTTCTTCAGTTTGATATTATATTTTATAATTACATGTGACCTCATTTCTACAAAGTAAGATTTAGAAAATTTCCAGCCCGACCGTCATAATTACAATGTATATTTGAGTTCTCTGTAAGCTTTTGGTAACATCGATAATTTTCATTAAACTAATAACTTTTTGTTTACATAAATCAATAAATAAAACGATACACTTGTTAAATTAAAAAATACATTTTGGATTATTTTAAAATAACTTATGTGCTATGAAGCCTAACATGATGTGTCCCGGCTTATCCAAATATATTTTTATGCAATACTGTCTACGGCACAAACCCCGTTTTGGGACTTCCTCTTTCATTTTCATATTTATCCGGGTTATATGTAAGAAGTTATACTTAGTTTTTTGTAATTTGTTTAGATTATGGTTTCGATCGAGGGGTCCCTTGTCCTTTAAATATAATTTTACAATTCGACTTTAATCATTTCAATGTTAACATATATATGACCATTTGAAATCTATTTAAATTTGAAATCAAATTATAAGGGTAATTTTTCATGGAAGAATATGTTTACCATGAACCGAACATTTCCACTTTTCGTACAATATAATTAAATGTTATCCAAAACGAAACTAACAATTATATAAAAAAAAATATCAACGCATTTAATTTAGTCTCAGGGGGTATCTTCCGCTATGGTTTAAACTCTTTGGTATTAAAAATGCATAATCATTGATAATTTATTTTCCGTAAAATTACTTTGATAAAATGTTGATTTTTTCGAAACACTGCCTTGTTTGTCTGTATCAATTCAGGAATATAACAGTTATAATCCATTCGTTTGTTTTCTTTGAGCTTTTGATTTTACAATTTGCGTAGGGACTTTTTTGTTTATATTTTCGTTGAAGTTCGGTGTTTTTGTTATTATACTTTTTACCCATAATGCATAGCTGTTTGGAACTGTGGGTTTTCGATGAAGTTAACATTAGTATTTAATTTGACCTTCCAACTGTTTTGATTCGAACAAGCCCAGACGAAATTAACTAAGACATAAGTCATGCCCGGCTTACCAAATTAGATGATAAAAATCTTTAATGAGTTTAAAGTAAATATAAGCTACTATTCTGATTCATATACAACGTTAAAAAGGGAAATTATGAATAACCGTCAATAAGAAATCGACGCAAATGAAAGCTAACCAAACATTTAAACCGTATTTAGCCGTATATGGCACAACTTTTTGGAATTTTGGATCCTCAATGCTCTTCATCTTTGTACTAGTTTGGCTTTATAAATATTTTAATATGAGCGTCACCGATGAGTCTTATGTAGACGAAACGCGCATCTGGCGTACTAAATTATAATCCTGGTACCTTTGATAACTATTAAACATAACTATTTGGATATATAGTCACGATACTTATGTCAGGTCATGAATTTACAATCAATAACGGTCACTATTAGTAAATGAGATAAGGACTTTTTTATAAATTAATTCCTATTGCGGCCAACATCTCCCGGTTCGGGGCAGGTTATTTGTTTCCACAAAATACCGCCTGATTATTGATCGAAGTTATTTAAGCAAGCAAAAGCATTTTCAATGAAACAAATTCTTGAAATTGTAAATTAAGGTATTTTGCTGGGTGTTTTTTCCCAATCCTATTTCGGACCCCCTCATTTTAAGAGGGAGTATCGCAATAGTCATGCCCGATTAACCTTAAATGAATTGAACCTCAACTTAATGACCTACATCGGGTAAATAAGTTCGAGGTACAATAAGTAGACAATAGAAATCCTTTGTGAAATAAGATCGTCCCAGGTATCTTAGAAAAAAAATTTGCGTTGAATAACAATGAAAAATGCACGAGCAGATTTGTAAAGAAATATATGCACAATCATTGATTCTTATATGACTGACAATCGACACCAATCACTGCAATCATACTACAATGTATTACCAAGGAGCAGATACATGTATCACTCGGATTCATGTGGGTTTTTTTTTGCTACGATAAAACCGTCAGAAATAAGTACAAAAGCAGGTGAATAAAATATTTTAGAATGCATTCACATACATTTAATTAATGAATAGATACGGCTTTGGTATAAAACATTTCTCTCTCTATCTCTCCCCCTTCTCTTATCTCTCTCTTATCACCAATCAATGGCATTACAAATGTTAATAACTTTTAATGACTTTGCAACCAAAATTAAAAATTGCACTCTCCGCCCGTGTCACATAAGTCAAAGCACTGCATGAATAAAAATGTGTACCACGCTATCTAAAAATTCATTTAGTGGAAATCTATCTTGTTTATAATATACTTTTAGTACTTAGTGCATATTGGTTCATATATTTTATGCATGGCCTCAATGAACTTGCTTGGGTCTTATCTAATTAGATATTTGATTAAGCAAATACAATAAACAAAAGACATAATCACAATATTCAAAGATTACATGCATTTAAATTGAATGTTGACCAATATAGATATAATTCGTGCATCTTGAATATATATATTTTTGAATATATTTAAAACAGCTTGTCATGATACGATAGATGAACGTTTTTGATAAAACCAAATAATGCAGAAGTGACTAGTTTGAAAACCATTTACCAAAACTACCAAATAGTCAAGGTCATCTGGTTTTCTTACAATAAACATATGTGGGTAGTAGATGTACTTGGCTGAATTGATTGAACGTAAGACATGTCACATGTACACTACTAATTCAGGTTATTGTGAAGTGTGGCGCCTGTTCGAATGCTTTAACCTGATACATTTCTCTGATGGAAGTGCCCCTGGATGAAGAAACTGTCTAAATCAACTAAATGTAGAAATAAAACCTAGTTGAATCCTGTGCAGGTTCAAAACCAGGAACATCGTTTGTTGATCTCATATCTTTTGTGTTTTTGTTATACGGAAATTTTTTGATTGAAGGCAAATCTTAAATTTCCACTATTGAATCTATTAACATATTGATGAGGCTAGTGACAATTAAGAGCGGTATATATTGTACAGAAAATTGTAAACTGTTGAAGTCAGCCAAGTTAACCATTTTTTGTCTTATAATTTCTTTCTTCGACTGATTTCAGTTGCATTGCCGTCCTGAGCATTTGTAATTGGTTTCACTGGCATTACCTGCTTTTAAATTGAAGCAAGAAATTTTGAAGAATCTAAACAAGCGCATTGTTTGTTGCAACAAGTTTTGATTGTTGCCTTGCAGTCATTGTGGATATTTTATATATATATTCATATTGACCAATCAGGATGCATCATAGGTACTGTTGATATGTCTGGCATTTCATATCAACCAATTAAGAGCTAGTACTCATATTTCCCGCCTCATTAATTAGCCAATCAGATTTTAATTTTTTAAGTCAATTATCATCGTCAGGCATCATCGGCAGTTTCGGCATTCAAAACAATAACTTGCAGCAGCAAACACCTTGTGTAAACTAAGGCTAAAGATTTTTATTCTCATACTTATTAATTATAAGTTTAACAATCGAACGTGGACGTTCTATACAGTACGATGGAAATCTTACATTTACAGTACTATGTGATGAATTTACGATTCTAACGAAAGTTTGATTTCATCTGTGAAAAAAACTTCTTGATAGGAATACGGTGATTAATCCGAGGACTTCAAGATATAAACTCGTGTGGTACAGCGTAATAGTTTCCGATGAAACGGTGTAGAAATTCGGAATTGTATCACATGGGCAAACCAGAACTTCTAAAGTTGATGAGCATTAAGCTGGAACGTTCTAGACATCGCAAGGGATAATACCATATTAGCGTAACTTCGGAAGCTGACCGGGAAATCATGTTTTGGTGCAGTAACCAATGACTGGAAATATTAACTTTACTGTGATATCGTGCAATCAGTTAGCAAGATGACTTTGGAAGGCTCAAGCTCCAAAACCATGACAGACGTGGAAAGGGTTTTAACTTGGCAGATGCAAAAAAGCTTAGCGAGGCCACGGCAAATGCAGTAATAAGCCTAGGATTTGACTCAATTGAAGCTTTGGCGCTTTTAGAAGGCGAAGATCTCCAGAAGATCAAAATACCGATTGGACAACAGAAGCTACTCCTGAAGAGCATAAGGCAGTCATTAAAAGCAGAAACAGAAAACGTGCCAAAACCAGTAATGGTGGTCTTCCGGCATGTTGTCCGACTATAGAAGATGCGTGCGCACCGGAAGTGACAGACATTCAAGATGGCGGCAACAATAACAAAAACAATCCTACATCCGGATTGACAGACACGTGTGTTGGCAATGTTTTAAACCAATTGCAACAGCAGCAATCAGCATCAGGTGTCATAAATCAAATATGACAGTTCTAAGTACTCCGGGCACAGTTTTCGTAGAGGCGGGGCAACATTTGCATTAGAATGTGGCGTCCCTTCTGAAATTATTCAGACACAGGGGGATTGGAAGAGTGATGCATACAAAAAATTTTTAGATCCTTCTTTCGCTCACCGACAGAATTTCTTTGCAAAAACACTTCCCAAAATGGTATAAAATGGTTTTCTAATCATAAAATTTTCAATATCATTGTAATCTTTGTTTTTATTTTTCTGTGTACAAATATTTATATACTATTCCCCTACTTCTAAATACAGGTTTGGATTTTTATTTTGGAGAACCACAGTTTTTATTACACATCATTTATCTTTTGTATTCATGCATTGCTTACATTTTGTATTTGCCTAATTCATTTAGCATTATTTTCAATTATTGTATAATTGAAATAATTGCATGCATACTTAATAAACTGTGGTTAGTTTTCCCAAACCTGTTTTTGTTTAGATATATAACCAACACTGCCTTATGTTCTATATGTTCCTGAACTGTTTTTGTGCTATTGACATAAATAGTAAAATCACAAAAATACTATTCTCGGAGGAAAATTTAAAACGGAAAATCCCTTTTATTATCAAATTGCCAAATCAAAAGCTCAATCAAAAGAACGGATAACAACTGTTATATTCCTGATTTGTACAGGCATTTTCTTATGTAGAAAATGGAGGGTTGAACCTGGTTTTATAGCGCTTAACCTCTCACTTGTACGACAGGCGCATCAAATTTCATTATACTGACTAAGAAGCGTGAACAAAATAAACAGACAATCTGGGTAAAAAAGTTTTGTAAAATGTTGTTGAGTGTTTTATGATTTAACTTGTAAAACTGTGTAATGTATGCATAGATTTAGGCCGTAAGATTGTTTTTATTGCTTATTTTTATTCAGTTTTATTCATATATTGTGCAAACTATAATTGTTGTTTGATAATATCTGTTGTATTTTATTTTTCATCGAGTTGCAGATTTAATATCAAAGTGATTTTTTTTGTGTTTACCTTATTCAATGATCTTTAACTGCCTAATCTAACTATTTTACCTTTTTATCATGTAACAAATTTGATTGCTATCGAAAATCTAAACTTAAGCACGCATTTTTGTTACCCGATATAATGGAAAACCCATGAATTAAAAAGTAAAATTTAAAAGGAAATGACCCAGACTACCCAACTTTATAGGAAGTCTGATACATTTTTAAAACTATTTATAGGTTTGATTTGTCATTAAAACGATAGTATTTAAATTCCTTATAAGTTGACCTTGATTTTCCGCTTACTTGTAAATAGGGAATATTTGCAAAATGTTGTTTCATCACATCTAATTATAATTTTTCTTCAGAATAATGACTTTTAATCCATGGCTGAAGTACAAAAATAAAATAATTGTTCGATGATGGCATGTCTACAAAAACATTATGTACTGCAAAATATTAGGACTTTGTGGACTGTTCAAATACGCAATCAACCCCGATTGAAAAAGTGATGCTAATATAAAAAAAAAAGATGCAGTATGATTGCCAATGAGACAACTGTCCACAAGAAACCAAAATGACACAGACATTAACAACTATAGGTCACCGTACTGCCTTCAACAATGAGAAAAGCCCATACCGCATAGTCAGCTATAAAAGGCCCCGACTAAATCCGTTTCCCCGTCAAGAGTGCGTTCCACGGTCTGTATGGTAAAAAGGCTTGCAACAACATTTTAATAGTTTGTAGGAAGCTTGTGGATCAGCATACCCTCATTTTCTCGTGTCAGTCCGAAATTCCTCGCCATAAACCCTTTTGCATAGTCTATCTAATTTTAGGTGTACAGGAATAAATTAATGAATCAAAGTAGCATATCAAACAAATAGTTTTATAAACAAAAAATTTGCTTTTTGGTTAACCAACATTACATCGGAGTTGTTTGCATACATTGATCAACGGAAATATAGCATACGACAAAGAAATATAAATTTAAGAACATGACACAAACAAACCAAGACTTATAGGAAACTAACGATCAATTTTTTTAGTTGTGAAATAGTTCGTGAAAACTACACCAGGTCAGAGACATAATTAACATTTCTTTCAAGATTATCTCCTTAAAAATGAAATTCAATAGTAAGAAATGACTGTAATATTTTTTTCTGTCTATGCGAAATAGCATAAAAAAGTTGCACATTTTTAAATAACCCACTACGTTGGTTATTCAGTGTGCACCACATTTTGTGCATAAACAGAAAAAATATGAGAGTCAATCTTTCAATATAAACACTGACAAGTCTTCTATGTGCGTACAAGTATGTCAAAAGTATAATGGTTCATCGTCTTTTATTTTTAGTTAATTATCCATTAATAAAATTTCGGGAAGCTCTGTTGTTTCTAATAATAATTATAGCGGACGAACGGACCGATTGACAAACAGATGTACATGAGCCTGCACCAATTCAGAAACAATCTATAAAGAAAAACAAACGAAACATTTCTTCCGCTTTTAACTAAATATAAGCAATTTGTATATATTTGAATAAAGAAAACCCCAAGAGACGCAAAGATTGAACAACAGTTTTTTTTTCAGTTAATTTATCAAGCAACAAAGATGGATTTAAAATAAAGTCATTATATGTGTGTGCGTTACACAGTTGAATACGGAAAGTTTTTATCATTTTGTTATGTCATTTCTGTATGTATAGTTTTATCACAGATGTATTATAGAAATGCTAACAAGATCTTTAAGTTTATTACATTAATATTTCATGAATGTCATTAAATTTGATTCCAGTCTCCCTTGAAAAAAGAAAACATCATGTTAAGATGTATGTTTACAGATTATCTCAACGGTGTAATAAAAGGACTTTCCGTTCAAAACAAGCACTGTCTTGCATATTCTTCGATTACAATGAACCCATAGTGTATGTACTCTCATGGCCTATAATAAGAGAATGATCCAGTCTTCACTGTAAAATATTGCATCATGAATTTTTATAAGTTATAGAATTATTACTTGATACATAGTATAAAGTGACACTACAATAAGGAAAATGGACATCACGTCAAAGTAATCAATTTTACAAAACTTCATTATTTAACCACAGAATAAACATATTTCACTTCATCACATTTCAATTTAAGTGCTCGGTGAAAATATGACATTGTATCATATGCCTATGGACGTATTTGCCCTAAGTATTGGTGCAAAGACTTAGATCAAATACGTCAATTAGAATTTAAACATATTATTTACTAGTTTTTATAACTGACAAACGGCGTCTTTTGAACATCTATAGACATATTTTTGATAGACCTCAATGTCCTGATCTTCTAATTTATGCCAGAGAGATAGAAAAAACTGGCTATATAATGTTCTCTTCTAAACTTGTAACTACTAACAACAAAAAATATTTCAGGAATTTCAGTCAAAGTTGAGTATTAATTGTTTTGTCTCCGTCTAAATAGATACAACACGTGTATATTTATATATTATGTTTTCGCTTGGGTCGGCAATGGTGAAGATGACGAAAAACAATTGAAAAGTACAAAGGAGAAGCACAAAAAAACTTATCCAGGGTTAAGTAGTGGTGTATATTTTTAACGTCAATTGTTTCACTACATGCATGTGCAATATGTATGTTTTGCTAAATGTATTTTTTTATATATATTTTTAAAGACAAATTTTATATCTACTTCATATTTTTTTTTTTAAAACAACAGCTTGAAATAGGAAAAAGTTCATTCTAGTCCATTATGGTTTTAAAACAAAGCCAGTTGGCGAATATAGAACATGACCAGTCCTTATTCTGTAGTTACATACACGGAAGTATATTTACGATTGGAGTTTCCTCTTATCCTACTTTTCAAAACTTTGGCCAGACGTATACTAGAAGACCAAGAACATTTAAATAATAGCAAGCCATAGTGACATGCGGTCAATTAGTTCATTGTATACTTATTGTATTAGTTAGCTCTATATATATCCCTTCGTCGTTAGAAACTTTTCAAATAATATTAATTGTGTTTTGTTGTACGTATAGCTATAGGCCAACAGCAGTTAATTTAGAGGTTAACATTTTCATAAAAAGTTTCCTGTACTGTTCCTGGACAATGAACAATCCAATAAAGCAGATTTAAAGGACAGATCTTATATTTGTAAGCGTTAATACCATTCTCGTGCACAGCTTGATCCACAAAAATGACCCTTTTTATGTCTTTATTACTAGTATGTATAATTTTATGACACCTGTATTATAGATAAGTATATTGTTTATTTGAGAATTTTTTTCAAAATCTCATATGAAACGTTTTTTTTTTTTTGCATATTTGGAGTCCACTCCTTCCTTATATTTAGATGTATGTTTCCTAAAAGATCATTTTACAAACACCAGACTAAGGTGTATGTTACAATATAACAGTTATGATCCATTCGTTTGATGTATTTGAGCTTTTGATTTTGCCATTTAATTAGGAACTTTCCTTTTTGAATTTTTCTCTGAGTTCAGTATTTTTTATTTTACATTTTACAAAATATCTCAACAATGTGATAAAACAACTTTTCGTTGAAACCAATTCGTTTTAAAATGTTAGGATGACAATGAACCCATAGTGAATGCAATCTCAGGAAATATAATATGGGAATGACCCAGTCATCGCTGTATAATATTGCGTCTGGCATACTTTAAGGATTATAATTATAACGTGGTAATGAAATAAAGCGACGCTACACATAAGAAAATGGCCATCACGTCACCGTTATTTATTTTCTTTGACATAACTTAAATATTGTTCCCGAGAATAAACGCAATCACATTACAATGTTAGTGAACAGCAACATATGGTATTTATCATATGCTCATGAATGCATTTGCTCTAAGTATTGGTGCAAAGTCTTAGTTCAACTACGTAAAATAGAAATATATTAGTAGTTAACCGACAGACGACGTCTTGAGAACATATAAAGAATGATTTTCAATATATTTATATGTCTTGCTCTTTAATCCATGTTTGAGAGATAGATAATTAAAAACCGGCTACAAAATGTTTTCCTCTAAACTTGTAACTACTTACAAGCAGAACATATTTCAGACATTTCAGTCGAAGTAGCATAGTAATTGTTTTGACTTCATTCAAATAGACACAAAACGTGTATTGATATATTATGTTTTCACTTTGATCGGCCATGGTGAAGATAAAGAAAAACGATTCAAGGATACAAAGGAGTAGAACCAGACACCCTAATCAACGACCCTGTAAGGGTGTATTTTTTAAACGTCAATCGCTTCACTAAATACAGTGTGTATGTATTGCTAAATGTACATATTTTTTTAAAGTATTTAGACCCAAGTTGTATATCTTCTATATTTTTCTAACCAGCTAGAAGAAAGTTCATTTAAGTCCATTTTGGTGTTTGAAATAAAGCCGCCAGTTGCTCGATATAGAATATGACCAGTCCTTATTCTGTCGTTACATACACGGAAGTAACTTGATGATTGGAGTTTTTTATTATTCTACTTTTCAAAATCATGGCCTGACGTGTACCAGTAGCACTAGAATAAAACAAAACATAATGACATGGGTTCAATTAGTTTATTGTATACTTGATGTATTAGCTAGCTCTATATTTATCCCTTCGTAGTTGGAAAATTTTCAATTAAATTAATCGTTTTTTGTTAATGTATGTATGGCTATAGGCCAACAACACTTAATTAGAGGTTAAGATTTTCATAAAACGTTTCATATACTACCCCTGGACAGATCCAAGCGATTAGAAATGAAAAAACGTTTTTTCTTAATTTCAATGTAATATAACGGTCTGTTTTGAATGAATTAGATCACATTACATCTACGCATGTGTAAAAATCTCGAATGTTGATACGAAAAGTGTTGGCTGTTATATCTTTACTATATATGTAATTTTAGGATACATATATTACATACATTCATATTTTGGCTTTAACATTGATTCACTGATAGGGTCTTTGCATCGGAACTAAACACATTTATTTCTAAAAAAAACAGTTGTTGGCATGACACGGGTTATGTTCTTCTCATATATTTTATGATAGTATGATACTAAACCCCTAACGGGAGGGATTGTACCTGATATTCATATGATGAAGACATAATCTTTCAATCAGTTTAATAGAGGTCTGGAGCTGGCATGTCAGTTAACTGCTAGTAGTCTGTTGTTATTTATGTATTATTGTCATTTTATTTATTTTCTTTTGTTACATCTTTTGACATCAGACTCGGACTTCTCTTGAACTGAATTTTAATGTGCGTATTGTTATTGTTTTACTTTTCTACATTGGCTAAAGGTATAGGGGGAGGGTTGAGATCTCATAAACATGTTTAACCCCGCCGCAATTTTGCGCCTGTCCCAAGTCAGGAGCCTCTGGCCTTTGTTAGTCTTGTATGATTTTAAATTTTAGTTTCTTGTGTATAATTCGGAGTTTAGTATGACGTCCATTATCACTGTACTATTATGCATATTTTAGGGGCCAGCTGAAGGACACCTACGGGTGCGGGAATTCTCGCTACATTGAAGACCCATTGGTTGCCTTCGGCTGTTGTTTGCTCTATGGTCGGGTGGTTGTCGCTTTGACATATTCACCATTTCCTTTCTCAATTTTATTCATACATAAATGGTCATTTAAAACGTATATTATACTTTTGCATTATTTACACACCCTTAAATATAGATGTTTCTTAAAAGATTAGTTTCAAAACATTATGCTAAGGTGTATTTCGACAGAATATCCAAACAAGGTAATACATAGAATTTCAGTTCATAAATGACTTTTTCATGTTTTGGACGGCATTAAACCCGTACTCAATGTACATTCAGAAAATAGATAGTCCAAATAAAATTGAAATGAAAAATAATATTGTGTCTGACTAACATTTTCATAAGGAATATAGTTATAACTGAAAACATGGTTTAAAATAATACTAAAATAAAGACAGAAACCATTTCTTCGTAGTAATTATTTTTTCTTCAACCAAAACTAATTATTCAACCCCAGAATGAACAGAGTTCACTCAAACACATTTCAATTTTAATAAAAAGTGAAATGAAGATCAGAACAGAATCCTTAGTTCGCATATATTATTTAACATTCACATCATAATCACCTGTGCACTAGGTTTCGATTTTATTTGGACATTACTTGACAATATGTGACATACATTCGGACGGAAGCTTTAACCGACACAATGTCCCTACCTATTCTCTTAGATTGGACATACGCAACTGAAAGAAAACGTAGTCAATGTGTTTAACGTATTGCATGTATTGTTGGCTTCAGTTTTTAAACAATCCTATTTTATTTTATGAATACAGAATATTACCAGTACTTATTTGTTGTTGCATACCCGGAAGTTTCTCTTTTAATGGGACTTTTACCCCTATGTTTACAAATTAAATAACACGACGTAAAAAATAAACTGACAGAATTCTTGTGGAGCATTAATTGTGTAAATAAGAAGACATGTTTTTTTTTTTCTTATAATAAAAAAAAACCGTAATGACCTGAGTTCTTAGTTACGTTATGCTATATCTAAATTAACGTAGTTCGACAATTTTCAAATCAAATTAATCGTGTTTCGTTTAATTATGTATGGCTATAGACCATCAACACTTTTAAAATTAGAGGTTTAAATTTTAATAAAGCGTTCTTATACTGTCCATGGACAGATTGAAGCGATAAGATATGAATAAACGTGTTTTTTTTTATAATCAATGTACATTAATTGACTGTTTGTAGTGTATACAATTCTAAATAGATCATATTTCATCTATGCATGTAAAAACTCTCCTTGTACTTTTTATAAATATTTTCAAATAAAAATAAAGGAATGCACGATTATTACTTCAAAGAACATAGATATGAATTGTATAAATCAATCTTTTAATCATTACAGAATATCATTTGAAAAAAAACGTATCCCTGTACATCAACAAAATAAAACAATTTGTGCAGAATCAGATAGAAAGAAGAATGTGTCCTAGGTACACCGTGCCCAATCCCGCACTATCATTTCCTATGTTCAGTGTACCGTGAAAATGGGGTAAAATCTCTAATTTGGCATTAAAATTAGAAAAATCATATCAATTGAATAGTCTTCAACTTCATCAAAAACTGCCTTGACCAAAAACTTTAACCTACCTCGACCAAAATCTTTAACCTACCTCGACCAAAAACTTTAATCTGAAGCGGGACAGACGGACAAACGGACGGACGAACGAACGGATTGACGGACACACAGACCAGAAAACATAATGCCCATAAATGAGGCATATAATGTTGTACTTCATTCTCCTTCCATGAAAAACTTACAAAATTATTTTGCCCTTTAAATATGAATTATAAAAATATACGTACGAAAACAGTTTCAATGCGCTACACGTGCGCTTCAGATCAAAAGTAAGATCAGCAAACCATTTCGTCCTAGTATCCTACATGCTAGGCACAATGAAATATGATCCAATGGCAAATTACCTATTTAATAAAACTGTTATGCAAGTGAGAGGTTGAGCTAGCTTTAAAACCAGCTGTAATCGACCATTTTCTACATAAGAAAATGCCTGTATCAAGTGAGGAATATAACTGTTGTTATCCATTTATTTAATGTGTTTGAGTTTTTAATTTTCCTTTTTAATTAGGTACTCTCCTTTTTGAATTTTCCTCCAATTTCGGTATTTTTGTAATTTTGATTTTGATTATCTTATCATTTAGTAATACGACGACTTTGCACTGTCGTCTTCTGTTATTCTCTACTTATTTAAGAATACAATGATTTTGCACTGCCTTCTGCTTCATCAAAACCGTTCTAGCGATAAATGAGAAAAAAAAACGTTTGTTTAAAATAATAGCAATTTGAAGTCATATCATATTCGCTCTATGGAGCCTTAATTCAATGTCTTCATGGAACAGAACAATAGAGCTCGTCAGAATCTCAATTTCGTCTTGATTCTAAATTTTGGTTAACAAGTAAAATTTAATTGTAAAACTGCTCATACATATTGGTTATTTGGCAAATTGTCTGTTGTCAGTTATGATTTGTTTTGACAGTATAATTATATTCATATATACACTGACCATGACCTACTTCACCCTTATTGGTTGAAGTATATGTAAATAAAGGCAACAGTAGTATACCGCTGTTCAAAACTCATAAATCCATGGACAAAAAACAAAATCGGGGTAACAAACTAAAACCGAGGGAAACGCATTAAATATAAGAGGAGAACAACGACATAACACTAAAATGTAACACACATAGACAAAATCCCACGAGAATAACAAATATAACATATATATATAACATCAAAACCAAATACATGAATTTGGGATAGACAAGTACCGTGACACGTCTAAAGCAGAATGCCAATGATAAAAGCTTCTTGGCATTTATTTTTGTATTCGTTAGTGAGTGTATACATTTCAAGGTGTGCTTTTTTTCTGATTTGGGTCATAGTTTCTTTCTATAGTCACTTTATTTGTCCTATCATTGATCCAAATTGTGTAATAAGTATGTCCATATGACTAGGCAAAACATATTCATAGGAAAATATATAATTGGTCGATACTTCAAGGAGATATTTTAGAGTGCTGACCCGTCACATGTTTATGCGCCTTTTCTCAAGTAATGAACATTTTCTGCTGTTGTCTTTATGATATTATAGTGCTTCTGTCATTAAAGGAAGTGATCAACTCTTCAATACCGTCAATATTAAGGATCCAATTCCATTGGTCTTTACAAGAACAAATGGCAACATACCAACTTGTTTACTTTAAGTATTTTATCAATTTATTTCAATCTTTCATCATCAATTGCATCGTCTGTTGAAACCTTCAAGTTTTACCTTAGCATCGTGTTATTTTTATAAAGAGACGTAACACCACTTGTAATCGTGTATTGAAATAAGTACCGCCTACTGACCTAATATGGAACATACACGGCCTCCACGCGGATGTTTTTAACCAATCATATTCCTTGAAATGTATAGAAGGTAAGATAATCTACAATATGACGTAATCCAATGTATAACAGAGCACTGATCGCGCACAGATTAGTCCAGTGGGATGTACAAAAGAGAGCTTCTTGTACGTCGGGAGTGTAGTAAACTCTTTTAACGTCAGAATATTCTTTACATTAACTCTTTGATAGGTCCATATAGTGCTGTTGGTGTTGTTTTTGTTTTAGATAAAGGCAAAATATTGTAACTTTTGTTAAAGAAAGGCGAAAGATATATAATAAACAACGCCATATTTAAAAAGAAAAAGACAAAACAGTCATTTTTTAGTAGCAATAAACAAAAAAACTATGTTAATTGGACATGCTTTAATACTATATATGCCCTTGAATTTTTACTAGATAACATTTTTGTTCGCTTTGGGGATTCCGTATATCGTCAGATTATCGGAATTCCAATGGGGACTAACTGTGCACCACTTATTGCGGACCTGTTTTTGTATTGTTATGAGTTACAATTTATGACAAAAATAAGCAAAGACCAATCGAAACAACATCTGATAAACAAATTTAATAATACTTTTAGATATTTGGATGATATTTTGGCTCTCAATAATGACGACTTCAGTATGTATATTAATGAATTTTATCCTGTTGAACTTACTTTAAATAAAGCTAATACTAACAATGACCACTGCCCTTTTCTCGATCTTGATATCTATATCACTAATGGAAAGCTGAATACTAAAATTTATGATAAAAGGGATGATTTTTCATTTCCTATCGTTAATTATCCGTTTTTAGATGGTGACGTTCCCTTGTCACCATCTTACGGTGTTTATATATCTCAACTTGTACGATTCGCTCGTGTATGTAACAATTTTTTAGATTTTAACGAGAGAAATTTATGTATTACTGAAAAATTATTATACCAGGGTTTTCGATATCACAAACTAGTCAAAACATTTATTAAATTTTATCATCGGTATAAAGACAACATTCGTTAATATAGCTCAACATGCAGACTTCTAATACGTTCAGGTATTTCACATCCAATTTTTTATGGAAATATTCTTTATAAAACACAAAGGTGTCAGTATTCACCTCAGAAACTTACAAAACCTTTGAATAGACTTATTAAGAAGGGATATAATTATGATACTGTTGTCAAGTCATTAAAGATTGCATATTTTGGCGTTAATATTGAGTCACTGATAAGGTCTTTGCATCGGAACTAAAGACATTTATTCTAAAAACAGTTGTTGGCATGACACGGGTTATGTTCTTTTCATATATGTTATGATGGTATGATACTAAACCCCTAACGGGAAGAATTGTGCCTGATGTTCATATGATGAAATCATAATTTTTCAGTCAGTTTAATTGAAGTCTGGAGCTGGCATGTCAGTTAACTGCTAGTAGTCTGTTGTTATTTATGTATTATTGTTATTTTGTTTATTTTCTTTGGTTACATCTTCTGACATCAGACTCGGACTTCTCTTGAACTGAATTTTAATGTGCGTATTGTTATGCGTTTACTTATCTACATTGGTTAGAGGTATAGGGGGAGGGTTGAGATCTCACAAACATGTTTAACCCCGCCGCATTTTTGCGCCTGTCCCAAGTCAGGAGCCTCTGGCCTTTGTTAGTCTTGTATTATTTTAATTTTAGTTTCTTGTGTACAATTTGGAAATTAGTATGGCGTTCATTATCACTGGACTAGTATATATTTGTTTAGGGGCCAGCTGAAGGACGCCTCCGGGTGCGGGAATTTCTCGCTACATTGAAGACCTGTTGGTGACCCTCTGCTGTTGTTTTTTATTTGGTCGGGTTGTTGTCTCTTTGACACATTCCCCATTTCCATTCTCAATTTTATTAAATAATAATTCACAAGACACAACTTGAAAACTAAAGCTAAGCAACAGGAACCCCACCAAAAACTGTCGGTTATCGCAGGTGATCTGAATGGTGAACAAATCCTGCACCACATGTGACACCTGTTGTGTTGCTCATGTTATTACAAACCCGGTAAATATTCATATTAGTTATCATGCCTTATTTTCATTGTATTACTTGAAAAGCATCAGATATCGTTTTGATAGACAACCAAAGCCCCAGGTATATGTTTTGGTTTGTGACTAAGATCTTTTTTCCTTTAATCGATTAAATGATTATTGAACAGCGGTATATAACTGTTGCCTCTATTTACTTCTATAGTTTCTCCTGATCAACATTTGTACTTGTAAGCGCCTTGCCTTGCACAAAAATATTGAGAAAATATAGATGTGTTTCGTTAGAATAGACTACGAAAACAATTTAGCCTAAGAATAGAATTCACAAAATTCTATTAAACGAGTAATAAGTTTACTATGACAAAAATCAGGATACTCAAGCTGTTTAAAAAGATTCGAGAACAAGAAAAATATGTCGCATTATGGATTTACCGATGACATATGTGTTAATAATTGTCTTGTAGTTTCATATAAGACATGTCTATGTTGTATGAGTTGCAGGAATAATACTTTCTAATATTAACTTAATTATTTAGTGGACTGAGTAAGTTTTAAAAAAACATAGCTAAATGGTTCTTGCTGTAAAGTTATGAACATTTATGACTTACATCCTGTCGATACATATATATATAGGCATTCCGAAAGGTCATAAGAAATGCTTGGACGAAGTCAGGAGTATTATAGTTGTTATCCCTTCGTTTGATGTGTTTGAGCTTTTAATTATGCCATTTTGAGTTTTCCTCCGAGTTCAGTATTTTTGTGATTTTACTTCATTTTTTTTTTATCGCCCATGACACTTTAAAATACATTGCATTCGTACTGCTTGATAAACGTGATATTTTTTTTGTTGCACAACGCTTTAAACTACATTTCAGTAACTGCGCGCATGCAAGGACTCTAATATCGGTACTTCGGGCGAGTTGACTGATTTCGTTTTTAAGATGAGGAAGAGTACTAGCTTACACATTTGGTTAATATAACGGAACTATAAACAAATTACATATAATTGAGCGGACTTCACCTGGGGCATCTGTCGTGTAGAGAACTAGAGTTAAAATCAAAATCAAAACATAATAGCAGGATTGCAATTAGTTCAGTGTGTACGCGTTGTATTAGGTAGCTCTATATATATACAATGACATAGTTGGAAACTTTTCAAAACAATATAACTGTGGTTTGTTAACGTATGTATGGCTATAGGCCAAAACATTTAATAAGACATTAAGAATTTCAATTACTTTGCCCTTAACTGATTTAAGCGATAAAATATAAATAAAAGTTCTTGTTAATGTCAATGAAGAATAAGTGACTGTTTGTAATATATATACAATATCAGTTAGATCCCATTACATCTATGCATATAAAAAATCTCTTTGTATTCAATGATAGAATAATCATTTTCAAATGAAAATGAGGGAATTCACGATTCATAACTTAAAGCACATATATATCCATTATATTAATCAATATATCAACCAATCAATCAATCAATCACAATATAGTTTAGTTTAAAAAAAAATAATAACTCCTTACCATTCAACACATTAAGAGTCCAGTTTGCGCAAAATAAAATATAAAAATATATATTAAACAAAACTTCATTCTTATACTGTGGAAAAGCAGTGTATAGCTATATGTGTAGTTAATATAACATTTGTAAAAGGATTTCTTTCATTTTCATTTATGAAATTAATGAATCATCCGTTATCATTCATGGGGTGCTCAAATGTTTGTTTTTATTTCCGTTATCCCTGTTTTTGGGGCGGTTGATTGCACACTAGTTTGATTTTTATCGCATTTTTACGAAATTTTCCTTTGATCTTAACTGATTATTTCCTTTCTCAGCACACTAGAAAGAAAACTTATCGCTATTAACTAATGGCGCAAGTGCTCCTTTTCAATGATATTCACAACGTCGTCATAGGTAAAAACGCGGTAAACTGAAACATTCTAATCGTATAAGCGCAAGCAATCAATTTAATCTCGTTGAGATGATCATCGATAATCCTTAAATATCACGGAAGTTCCATAATTCATAAAAACTTGGGGGGAAATTTGTCTTTTTAATGTACATGTATAATATGTGTAACTTTAAACGTTCAATTGCTGAAACTTTGAGTGTTTCTATACCGTGCAGTGTTTATATAGATAAGGTAAAGCATCTTGATATGTATATTGTAAAGTTAGGAACACCATGTCAAAACTTATATTTCGGCGTTACACAAGGTCATGCTTATTCAGACTGTCAACGTAGTATTTGTACTAAACCCGATAAAAATGTTCTGATTGATAAATATGTCTATTTGTTAATTGTAATATGCCTTGAAAAATAGTTGTCCGAAATGAGAATACTACTCTGAGGTTGTTACTTTTTGTCCTTCATCTTTTTATTTTTTTTTTCTAGTTCTTGGTGTAGATTTGATGAAGCACACATTTCTAACTCATATTTTACAGCATATGTTTTGCTCCTTGTTGCAGACAATACATGTACGAACTTCGTTTTCTTTCATGATGTCCCAAGATGTCTTCATAGAGGTAATCAGGTTTCTTCAATAATAAATAATGTCTTACAATCGATCAACTAATATACCAGCTATTGTCTACGATTAAAGCTATCCTATGAAAACAAGTCTTACATGAGACAGGAAACAAAAATATGTAAAACCGTTTACAAAACTGTTAGTTTATTTAGAATACTAAGGATTTTCTACCTCAGGAATTGGCAAAACCTTTCGGTATTTTGTGTCCTCTATGCTCTTTACTTAGTTCTTTATTCCACATTTTAACTGTGTTGATCGAACTCAATGATGCAACTTTTGTAGACGTAACGTGCGCCTGGCGTACCACATTTTAATCGTGGCATTTATGTTGTGTATATATATAGTTTTTGGCTCGTGAAAGATCTCGCATGTACATTATTAATGTAGAATTCTTTGTATTATTTTAAGATAGTGAAAGCTCCGATTAATAATATTTGCTTTATTACTTTGGTATTGGTGCTAGGGAAAGTTTTTATGGTGTAAATATTTCCAGTATTATGTGTGTAAGACCGATTCGACGTCTAATTCTTAGAAACTTTAAAACAACAGATAACCCACAAAGAAAAAGTCTCTCAATATTACTTTTTTATTAAGTAATTATTTTATCATAGACAATAAACCCAAAATACAAAAGTAAAACGTGTTGAAATTGCAAAACATTGTGCTACTTCAATGGAAAGTTTTGCTTGTTTACACGAACTTAATCTTAAAACAGGAAGATCTAGATATGAACCTATGTTACAAAAAGTAATTTTAATAATTGAATGAGAACATCTACTTTACTAATGATATATGTATGCAGATATTTTTTGTAGAAGTTGTGTTATTCAACCTTTTTCAATTAAGAGAACTTTGCGAATTGGAAACGATTTAATAAAAATTATATCAACACTTTCCAGGAATTTTATGTAGTATAATTCACTGGAATTGGGAATGAATTGTCGGAAAATACCACATTACCACATTACCTGTACTCGACAATATTTTTGTTACCTTTTTTTGTTTTTCTGGGTCAATTATCATGTTTATCACTTGATTCCTTTCAATTCATGCAAACCAAAATGTATACACAATTGACACAGGAAAGGCATTTCTCATATGTACCAGTATTAGATATTATTACAGTAGCAACAAAACTATTTAGTATGATTTCAGTTTATGATATAAAAAAAAATATTTCCCCCAACAAAATCAATATTCAAGGATCCAACTACAGTGTAAAAAAGGGGCGAAAGATATAGAGACAATCAAACTCATAAATCGAAAATAAAAGGGATGATTATAACTTTACCATTTGGAACTCTTGGTTTAATAGCTTCCGTGTGAGCAGCAACTCTCTATCAAGAAAATCATGATAGGAAATACAAGCACGGGAATATCGTATCTATTTGGAGATATATACACAAAATATAGAATTTGTAGAATTGGCCACCCTTTAGAATAAGTTTATTTAAAATGATTGGTAAATTTAGCCGGATCGTGTATAAATTTCCGGGCTCTTAAAACCAAGGATGTGCTATCTCGCCTGAAATAAGTTTGTACAGGCACAGCCTATTGCAAAACCAAATCGTTGTATCCAAAAAAAACAATTAGTAAAGCTTGAACATTATATCTGGCAATAAATCCATGTTTTAACAACTTACTATTTACATGGACTGCGCTTACCGACATCCAACAAGTCATTAAAGACAAGGGATATAAAAACACCGTAAGATGGTTGAAGGGACATCACTGTTCATAAAAGGACAAATAACAATCGGGAAGGAAACAACATGTTGTAAATTTGTGTGCAGAGTTTCTGGTGTAAAAACTGAAATATCGAAATACTGGAAAGACACTTATTGCTGTTAATATTTGATTTTTTAAAAATTAATTTGCTACGGGTAAATTTCGACAGTATATTCAGAAAATTCTAGTAGTTTTGTTTCAAGAATGCAAAAAAAAAGATAATTTCCGGTATGTTGAACTAATTTAAGATATTACTGTGCTAAATACATTTGCTGTTTACTGTTCTATCATACTAAAAAAGGAATTAAAATCATCTTTCAAAGGCAATCACTTCTCTTAAGGTAGATGGGGTGTCTAAATTATAATCCTTAGAATTTTTTAATAATTTGCCAAAATGTAGTTTATATCCTGCTTGTTTAAGAACACTAATAAAAAGAATGGGTCACCGGACTTATTTTCACACTACAGGTTGTGCAAAATTTACCGATTTTGTATAGATTATGCATGGAAAACCCAATTTTGCGTCATAAAACGAAAACTACACCATAGAATTTTGAGATAAAATATGAGAAGATAGCTCCAATATTATGCTTTCAGATAAGAAAAAGAAAAAATGGGGTCACCGGACTCGTTTTCTTGCTACATAGTAAAATTTGTAAATTCATAACACATTCTATTGTAAAAGTAACACTATCTGAATTATCGGCCCTTGCATTTGAGTTGTCTCCCCTTATTTGGCAAAGTTGGAAAAATTGAATCAAACAAAAGTAATCCTTTTTTTGAAAAATACAACCATTAATATAATAAAACATGGCATTTTCTATATCATAATAAAAAATTCTTACACATGAATTAACTTCTAATCTCCAAATTTGCACATTTGATTAAAGTTCTAGACCTTGTTTTCTGGTATTTCAAAATCCAAGATGGAGGAAGACACCCTATCTACCTTAAAATCAATTTGGATCCGATAAAATTATAACATGACTTTGTTAACAACGCAGAAAGAAGGAAGTCAAACCAGAATGTATTTGCATTATAACTTGTATTGGTCTCCTGAAATCAAAATGTTAAAACAAAACGATGCACCCACTCTTAATCCATATCGGATTTCGGATCAAAGCTCTCAATTCTAGAGAAGTCTAAGAATGACACCAGTACAACATAGAAAATGGAATATATTTCTCAGTTACAAACAGGCATAAACTAGTTGTAATTTTATGTAGCTAGAAATAATGTGTTTAAATCTGACACTTTTATTATGCGCAGTTGTAAAACCTAAATTTAGCACATTTTCCGAGTATTCTGACTTTCTTGAGATCGTGGGTTTTTACGTTGTTATGGTCTTTAGTTAATTTATTGGGTAGATTAATGTTGAAGATAAGATTCATAATATGATTTACCAAATTGTTCTTTGATAACTATCGTTAATGTGTCATAAACATTCTTTTATATGTTTAGAGAAACCAAAATGATATTATGAAATTATTTCGATTCTAATTTGTATTCGAATCAGACCGTAGGTAGCCATTTGGATTTGATGAAGCCTATACTTTATAGAAAACCCGCCGTTTCACGATTATTAAAAAGACCAGTGACATGTTAACTTACTTTTAGAATGAGCGAGCAGATACGATATGAAAGTTCATTTTGATATCTGCCGTTGCTCGAATACAACTGGTGTGGCATTTTTAATATCGACGCAAATTACGTGCTATCAACAATGCTGACATAGAGCGTCTCTGAAAACAAATTATTTGTTTTAAACTGTATTGGTCTAATGCATCAAATATTTTTTTTTAAACTTATCTTTTCTTGTTCACATAGCACCTTTGGTTAAACACATTATTATGACAAAGATGTCTAAGTGAGATACTTGAATGACATATAAAATATCAAGTATTTATCAGTTACAAACATGCAAAGTTTAATTATCTTTGCATATACCTGAAATGTTGGTCGTGTTTAAAACTGACACCAGTAACATGCGCAATTGTAACAGCTAAATTTAGCAACTTTTCCAATTATTCTGATATAAGTCATATAAATATTTGAAATAAAATTAATTATATGATATGTTAGTATCAATTTGTTCCTTGTTGACTGTTATTCATGTGTCATAAACATTTAGGAATACCAAAACAATATTTTAAAGGGCAACAAAAGACGGAAACTTTAGTCATATGAATAATTTCGATAAAATCTGTAATAAAATATACCTATTCGTTCCTTATTATAAGCATTTATTTGATACCGAAACAACGGTCGTTCTTCAAAATTGATAGGACACCACCAGACGGAAATTATTACACATAATTCATAACTTCCTAAAATGGACAATACTGAATTATAAAGATACAAAGCAATTTTGAGTATTCAGAAAGAGATATTACTACATGTGAGCTGGTCTTGTTTTGTATTACTTTGTACTCAAATCCAAATATGTCTAACTCGTGATGATATATGTCAAGTATATCTATGATTGGTATTTTTATTTTTTAATTCGTTTGCTGTATTTCACAAAAGGTCTGACTAACAGTTGATTGGTTTGAATCGTACTTTGTTTTGTAAGTGGGCTATAGTTTTTAACTCTCGAATTGTTTTACCGGAGAAATGTGTCTATGTCAGTTCTCAACTTATTAAACATCCTAGTGGTAGCCCTTGGAATCAAAGGTACCAGAATATTCAATTTGATGATTTTCTTAACCTGAAGTAGTTGACCGTGTCGGCTCATATTGAGATTGTATAATTCCATCTGGTTATCCCTAGATTTTTATATTCCAAATAATTATTTTTCAAGTTTCAATTAGTATGTCTATGGTTGAATCATCTGATGTGGTTTTTTTAATGTTTGACTTTCAGTATACCTTAATTAGTTTAAAAGCAGAAACGACTTTCATATACATATCAAACTAGCATTTGTAAAACCAATATAGCAATTCAAGTAGTTGGTATTTATTATATATTTTTGTCTCCTTTATTAGATTTTCGTCATTAAAGTTGTGTTTGTGCGATTTCGCTTTTCTTTTATTTTGTTACGGGGGTTTTGTAAGAGGTAAATAATTATAAAATGCAAATAAAATACATAACCGTATTATAACATTAAACAAGTCGCACTGATCTGGATCATTAGTCATCATATGTTATTGATTTGCTCTTTCGAAGTTGAGGGTCAATTAAGGAATAAAACTGACGATAGTAAAGAGTGTTTGCTTCCTGTTAGTACTTTTTATGTAGAGGGTTGGTGTTGAATTTGAAACCACTTGCCAGTTAATGATTATTTGCAAATATCAAGCTAGCCAAGCAACCGTAGATGAATACTGGTGTTTACCAATTCACGAAGCTACATGTCCATCCTAATTTTATCGTTCATAAAATTGTACAAAAAAAAATTATACATGGACGTCAGGGGTAAACCACTTGGTTCAGCTTGAGAATGAGAACTGCTTCCCCATTGTTTTTTTAAATGTTTACATGGCTAAAATTAAAGAATTTGTATAGTGCATTTTTCTTTGTGGTTTGTTCTTTTGGCTTTTTAGTGTTGTTTGTTTTGTTCTCGACTTGTGATTTTGTGTTCTCATAGTAATGTATTATAGCTTTTATTCTAAACCAAAAGGATGCGTTTACTTCTGATCTTTTAGATTTCTCAATATCATTCAATTTGAAAACGTGTTGACCAACTCCTAGAAGAAATAACACAGTTGCTTTTTTTAGTAACGTCCCCGCAATTCTTTCACATAATATTTATTAACAACTGTTATATAAGTGGAAGGTTTAGCTAGCAATTTCACCAGGTTTTATTCACCATTTTCTCCGGAATGCCTGTACCTAGTCAAGAATATGTTTTCACTTGTGCCATAGATTATCAGCGTCTAATTTTGTCAATTTTTATGGACTTCCTCTTTTTGAAATTTCCTTGGTAATTTTGATTGACTATTACATGTATACTACACAGTTTATGCAAAAATATACTGAACGTCAAGGAAGGAAAAATTATATCCTATAGAAAAACATTTAAGGTAAAACAAAGATTCTCTTGGGAGAAAATAAAAGACCGTACCTTTGATTTTAAAGCATTTTATTCCAACAATAAATAATATTAACAAAATAGAGCCTAGTCACCTCTTTTCGAAAAGATTTGTTTCGTAAAAAGGGACTATTGTTCCTGCACTATTTGGGATTTTCAGTTCACATGCACCATAAATAGCCATATCGTCTGGTAATTTTTCTGACAATGTTTCCCAATGTCCTGAAACGGTACAATATACGTTAATGTCTTTGTATTCTTTTCCCCTACAATCTCCCCCTGCAAGAATAATCGATTTATCCATTGTAAACATGCCGAAGTCTTTACATTCCTGAATCTTGTCCGGTAATGATATGCACGATCCATCACTTGGGCAGAATCTAATAAAATGTTTCCTGTCAGAGGCAATGTAAATGAAAGAGTCAATAACACATGTTTTCATCTGTCCAAACGAAAACGGGATCTCCGCCACCTGTTTTACTGTTTGTGTACGAGGATTAAAGACATAGACAGCAGTAGCTCTAGGTTTTATATTTCCTTCTATGTCCAGAATGGCAGAAAAAATGTAAATCAAGCCATCAAAAACAACACATGATGGATCTATTGGAAGGGAATCTCCAGGGAGGTATGCCACTTTTTTCCATGAATCTTTTTTCGTGTTGTATTCTTCGATTTTCAAGACTTTGCGACTCTTGTAAACACCCCCTATCACATAACAGTGGTTTCCATGCGATATCATGTTGAACTTTGCTCGTTTGCAGTAAAGAGATGATTTTTGCTTGCATTTGTTCATCAGTGGGTCGTACTGGTACACTGAACTTCCAAATGACCAATACACTATTGGTGGATCGTTTTCATCACCTTGTATACAGCAACATTGAAACGGTTTGCTGATATTATTTCCTTTTTGAATGTCTCTATAGCATCTTTTTCTCATGCTAGAGTCATAAACAATAGTTGTGATTGTCCGTTTAGACCCACTGGTACCACATGTGAAAAGTGAAAAGTAGTTTTTATAGTTTTTTGTTCTCGAACTGCCCACAGATCCTCGAGTTGAATTGTCACATTGAAAGTTGCAAACTTCACCTCCCTTTACGGAAAAGTTATTGTTTTGATTTGTGAAGTTGCTGCTTTTATTCGGGTTTCTGATTCTTTCAATGATTGCGAGCGCCTTTGATTGTAAATTTCCAAATTCATATTCTTCGGCAAGCCTATAATATTCATCACAGTTAACTGCGTTCAAATTGTAAATTAACTTATTTTCACAACATTTCAGCGTGTTGTATAAATTTGATTTTTTAGCGACAAGAAGATAGTGATCCATATTTTCAATGTCCATGTTTTCATCTGGCTCATCCGTGCTTAGGGCTTTAACCAGTTGTTTCCTAACTCTACTATCTTGCAGATTCTGAACGTATTCGGCAATGTTAAAATGGCAATCTCCGATATTGTTATTATTAGTTTCGTCTGAGTGCGAAAACGAATGTTTGCAACTGTCTTTGTGAATCTCGTTTTCCGAGTAAAGAATTTGCAATTCATTATCACCCTTGATCGTATATTCTTTTGAAGGCACCAAATTATTCAGTGCATCTGGAGTCTTAAGTTCAGACCATTTTTGTCCAATGTTAGGACCATCTGACTCCTTCGGTGCAATTGGTAGCTCTCCTTTTGTCATGTTTGTGTCTGAAATATAAACAATGATTATTATACATTAATTTTACCAAATTTAATTAAAACATCCATTTTATTTTCAACAATTTTAATTGCAATGCTTGATTTTTACTGAATCAATATATTCTGTTTTTCTCTTTAAAATGTAAGACATAATTTAAGTTATATAATATAATAGCAAGTTATACCTATTCAATTGGTTGTCGCTGTAAAATGATTTGAAAATTAAACAGACACTCGGTGTTATAAGATCAAGTTGGAAAACCAGATTTATTTTGGGGTACATGTCAGCTATATGAAGTTTTCCTTACCTTTTCCGTGTAATTCTATTTATAGAGTTTCTTAAGAATAGGGACTAAACATAGCACAAATATGCTAGCAATTATATGCATAATTTATATGACAAAATTGAAAAGAAACAAATGTGATTTTATGAATAATATGTAATATTCTATTTTACATGTTTTACTATTAGAAAGTTTTAAATAGACAGGTAAAATTTACAAGCAACATACGTCTGTGTTATTTATAGATCAAGTAATAAGAAAACTTACAATAAGATTTTATTTTAAGAAGGAACTAAATAGTTGTTAAATGATTTACCTCTTTGAAATATATCAAATAGAATATAAAAAAAACAGGCATACTATCAAACTAAACACAGTTTAAACGATATGGTAAAATACAGTAGTTGTACGAGCTTTTGAATTAAAGAAAAAAGTGTTTTTTTGTATATGCAACTGCATTACAATAATTATTAGTTATAAATGGAAAAGAAGAGATCTGCTTCTGTATAAATAACTGAAAAACTAACTCTACCAAATTAATGAAACAGGGAACTCCATTCTAATTTCTCATTTCACCAAAGAAACTGCGCTCACAATGCACAACAAGTTGAAGACGGCTTGTAACTAGCTGATGCTGATTTTTTTGTTTGCTAAATGTTCAATGGCATATATAGGACTAGATCCAAGTACATCAGAAATTTGTATCATTCAAGATAAATGATAAGGGGGTTAAGAATTTCACTTGAAGAAAAGGATGTAGTGTTCAGAATAACATAGAAATATAAAAAAAAAAAACAATGATATAAGGCAACATTCTTCCAATCTGATTTATAGCAACAGATAATTGTATGTCAAATGTAATGTATTACATCAAGAAGTATTTCTTTAGGTTCAATCATTTGTATGGTAACAATTTGAATCCCAGTTAATCATCAACTAATTTCAACGGTTTTATTTTTAAAATTCAACAATACTTTTCGTTATTTTGATGAAATCGTTTCAAAAGGTAATCAATGTATCTCTAAATCACTGGTGTCATTTGGTTTAACGAGAGAAATGATCGTGAAAGAATATCTAACGGCGGTCAAGTATTGAGAGACGATCGTGAAAGACATTTAATCCAGAAGACATATGAAAGGTCTATAAATATTCTTACTGAATTAATTACACCGACAAATTAACGACAAAATAAAACTGCCTGTTTAAATGGTTCAACATTATGATCAGTATGTGAGAATATCCAGTTTTAAAAGTACATAGTTATTACAAAGCAACAAAAGGCAGATTGCTTCTCGACATTTCAATGACATAAAAAAAGTAAATAAACATGATTTTTTCAAAAATTCGACTAGAAAAACTATTTTTATCCCAATGAGGGCATTCTATTTGAATTAATCAAATGGTTCTCATAATTATTTTGTATAAACATAATCTGAAACTTGGTAAATAAAGAACTATTTACACAAAAATAGATTTTTCGGATCGTGAAAGATCACGTACCGCATTTTTGAAGATCGTGAAAAGGATCGTGAAAGAACTAATGCTCCGAAGACGTTCAAATTATTCTTCAAGTATATCATAATTAATATTTGTTATTGGTATTGAGAAAAGCTAGATAGGTCAACATCCTCAATAGGTTGAAGCATTTCATAGTATTAATATTTTCAGAAAATGAAATATAAAATAGTTGGATGATTGTTTTGTATTGTCAAGTGAAGTACTCACTTATCACGAGTTATAGGATACCCAAATTTTGTACATTGCATCCTATAACCTACATGTCCGTCAGACAGGATTCACCTGAACCCGAATTTGCCTCATTTCATCGATGAAGAATTATTGTTGCGGTCAAGTCCGTATCGCGGATTCGTTAAGCTTTGCGATAACTGTCTGTTGTTATGATTGTAAGGTGTATATTTTCGACCTCTGCAAGGTTACAAATAACATCGAACTCATTATCACGCATCATTCGGCAATGTTCGTTTTATGTTGTTTAGCCTTTTGGATATATACCTGTATGCGCCAATGTATTTCGTGTATGTTGTACATGTCTGTCTGCATGTTTCATGACCATGATGACGTCAATTGTATTTGATATATTGAATGATATTAAGATGTCTATGTCTAAGGCACTGTAAGGATCGGAGCACATTTATTTGGTGTACGGGATATTTGTAGAGATCTGTATGGCATGGTTCATCTGACCTTGAACTCTTTTTATGAACCATTGACAATCTTAAGCGCATTTGACACTTCTAGTAAAACCCTTGATAATATAGACTTTCAACAAATATACTATCATAGGTAAAGCAGACGAGACATTACAGCATTTGCGCTCTTGTATTCTATAGTCTGTAGATATAGTTAAACCACTCCACATCTGCATTGTATATAAAGAACTTAAACACGTACTTTTTTTTTGTACTGTCGCACAAAATGTTGGTTATCGTTCAATCTCAAATTACTCATGAACGATGCCGTTGTGCTGTATTTTTTTGTTTAATGGATATCATTTTGGTTTAAGGTATAAAACCACTAATTCATAGCCCCATTGCTTTCTATGTTAAAGTCTGCAATTTCAAGAATTTATGGCTACTTTGTCTTAAGTTCAAATAAAGTGGCAGTTATTTCATGTCAAAACTGTACCTTATCCTGACTTGTGCTGCAAAAATCAACATACCTTTAAATGCATATTAGAGCGTACTAGTTCCCTGAAGTTTGATAGTACAAAAACAGGAACGTCTGATCTGAACAACCGGTCAAATGTGCCCTTCTATCAAAATTTCATATGCTTCTTTATTATTCAAATAAAACTTTTAACAAGGTTTGTACAGTGCTCCCAAGTCCCCAAGCTTTCATTTGATACCACAATTAACCAAATATACCCGCTATTGACAAAGATACAGCTATGCTTAGGAAATACTTTGTTTAAAATCTGTACTACTTTCTTGTATGTTCTTTCCGACCGGGCCTGAATTAGTGGTTCTATATATACCTTAAACGTTGCATATCCATATTATGGGCTAAATAGTGTCGGTGTGACTGAATTGCTGAATCTTTCACACTTATTTAGACACGTTTTTAGTTGTTGTTTTTTTTACTTTCGAGGTAAAGTGTTGAATAGAAAAAAATAATAGCTTTAATGTTCATCAAAATATTAACAGGCTTCAACCAGTTGCAGGTTTATCATGATCAGATGGTAAAAGAAATACTTGTTTCTGATTACTAGTATTAAGTCTGGTCACGCATTATCTTTGACGATCAAAAGAATGTGTTGCCTGATCTATGACGATCAAGTTTGATGGAAATTCATCAAATTCAAGGTTTTCATATACAAATAAATGCTTTTAAGGGAAGAACATTCTTTAATTTTACTGTACTATCAAATACACCAAAGATTAAATTTCAAATATATCATGATAAACTGAAATATGACCATTAAAGGTACAAAAAGCGTGTTATTTGTAATTAATTTCATAGACATGCATTGCGCCTTTTGTGTTTTTTCATAAAGTACTGCATATTTTCTTTATCTTATTTCACAGTAATGTTGAAGAAGTTAAACCATTTTGACAGGCATATTTTTTTGTTCGGATTTGTTCCGCGTTTTGAAAATTAAGCGATTTTTTCAAAGATTCTGAACTAGAATTTACATTAAATGTCTTTCACGATCCGATTTACCAGAGCTTTCACGATCGTCTCTCAATACTTGACCGCCGTTAGATATTCTTTCACGATCATTTCTCTCGTTAAACCGAATGACACCCGTGTAAATATACTGGCAAAATTAACTTTAAGGAACTTGCTTTAAAAATAATTTCAAACAGTAGTTATAGTAGTTTTCTAAATTTCAACATTCAGTTTTACACGGAAACTCTTTGGCTCCATATTACAGTGTTAATTTGTCCCAACGTTTAGCTTTGCCCGTGTCCGCAGTGATGCTTTGGATTTCAGATAATCTAATCTATGTATCTATTTTAGATTACTAAGTAAAGTATTTAGTTTCCACAAAGTACTTGAAAAACTTTGCTCAACATTTTCTAAATTATTTCATGTCATGCGTTGAAAGGTTGAAAATATAAATCGGGATATCATACCCTATATGTTGTTTATACAGGCCGCAAATTAAGATGCGATACACTTTAACTTCTATGAGTGTCTTTAAGAAGAAACTTTTTTAGTTTAGTTTGTAACCCGGATTTTTTGTTGTCTCTATCGATTTTTCGGTTTCGAACAGCGGTATACTACTGTTGCCTTTATTCAAACGATCTTTCAGTAACTGCAAGTACTCCCAGATCTATTATTTCCGTCTTTAATATTTATGTTAGTTATGTTGTGCTTTGTATCTATTTGATATTTTAAGACAATTTCATTAGATTTGTATAGTGCCAGAATACCGTTTTTCCAGGATGACGAAGGGTAAAGTGCCTGTAAAGAAGTTTAACACCACCACATGATGTATGTGCCTGTTCCAAGTCAGTTGCCTGTAGTGTATTTGTTTTCATTACTGTATATCATATATAGTTTTTTGTTTAACGCTTCGTGCAATAATCATGTCGTTAGTTTTCTCGTTTGAATTGATTAACGGTTGTCATTTAGTTCTTGTAGTAACATGTTTTGTGCTATAGGTTTTGCTCATTGTTGAGAGCGTATGGTGACATATATAGTGGTTACTTTTACGTCATGTTGGTCTTTGGGGAGAATTATCTTATCAGCAATTATACCACATCTTAATTATTCCTTTCTTTAAGTCTAAAAGAATGTACACTGGACAGCTAATAATCTCTTAATACTAGTAGTACATATCTGTTTCATTCAATATTAAGTGAGCTACATCAAAAATCAAAGTAAAAGAATCGAAAAGTGGTATAAACTTAACCTCTAAACAGGATTTAGGTGTACATAAAGAGTGTTCAATTGAAAGAGAAAATCGTAATAGTGTTAACGACGAAGTCATGAACATACAAATCAACGCTTTCTTTAGATAAAAGAGCGAAAAAAACAAATATCCTGATCGACCGTGAAAGGTTGATTTGCAAATTCAAGGACATAATTCATTGGTTACGGTTTTACATTAACCGAAAACCAAAAATAAAAAAAGAATAAAAAATTCTTAGTAATATATGTTTACATTGCATTCAATCTTTTTTCCCATAGATAACCTTTTAATCTTTATGGTTTTATTCTTTTAACAATGTATTGAGTTGTCATGCAACTTATCTTTTTATAAACAAGTTATTGGTGTAAAATGCGTTCAATAATGTTCATTTTACGTCTGAAATAGTAAAACATATTATAACCACAGGTATGCTTCCTTATCCTGTGTATGATATGTTTGCATACAGCTGAATATCATTTATCAAGTTGCATGCCATAACGTGATCTTACTATTGCAAAGACGTTTTGAAAGTTACATACAGCTTATATTAAAATTAACGAAATACGTAATAGTAACTTCTCTTAGAAAAATCGCATTCAAATTTCAAAATTAAAGGAAAAATGTAATCATAATTAGTTCATATTGATGGAGTTTTCAAAATTATTTGAAAGTTTTCTTTAGAAGTGTTGAATAAGATAAAATGCTGTTTACTGCCAATGAATTTTGGGGATTTTAATCTTTAAGTATCGAGTCTGGAGAATTGAAGCTCGAAGCTATTCGTGAAAGTTAGTTTTGATAAAGGCATATTGTATTCTTGGTTTCTTGCTTCAGCTCCTGTTTTGATTTTTTAATTCTTTCACTTTGATTTATATGTATCATTTTTTAATGGAGATTATTTCCCATCCCTCTGTATTACTAAAAATATTGATCTTCTTTCATTTAACACTAAATAAAGTTGCGATGATAATCTTAGCGTTTAGCATCCAACAGTGTGTTTCTTAAGTAAATTAGTGTCATCATGTCCAGAAATGAAAGAGTTTGACTAGAGCAATTGTTACAACGCACGTCTGTTCTTTGTTTTGAAATAGCCTACATAGAAAGGACATTTGGGAGAGGACTTGTCTATGAATATATTGTTTCCTCTTATAATTGACTTATGTTCCAATACATTTGCTCCTATAAATTACATATGACTAAATTTAAATGTGTTTGAAGTTTCTTTTATAATAAATAATTAAATTGAGGCGCAAAAAAATGAAATTCGGTGATGACCGAAAATTTTAATTTCTTGGAAATTATCTCACAACCCCTTCCCGGTGACATCATATATAAAATATAAATTAAATTATAAAATTGTAAAGGAGGTTTTGAATATCACAAGGTAAATATAAAATTCAATTACTTGATAAAGTATTAAAAGCTCCTTTGGCAGACTTCATATTAGAAATAATTTGAATGTTCATAAAAACGACATTAGTTATAACTAATTTTGACACATTTTCAAATTATAATTGAAAAAAGGAAAAGGTCCCAAAACCCTATTGCTTAGTTCGCTTTTGATTGTTTAATATCCCCTCGATTTTCCATACTATACAACTTCTTTAAAAAGACACGTTTTAATACTTGCGTTATCTTGACTCCTGACATTGTGTTAAATAAAGGGTTAACACTCTTTATCAAAATTCGTCGGAACTGTTCCAGAATAATTACATATAAGGAGAACTTTTTTTTTATTCATTTCAATAATTTGTATTTTCAGTTTCCTTCCCTTCCCAGCCTTCATGAAAGGCTGACACAGGCACACAAAAACATCAACATATAACAATATGCGATAAAGGATGCAAACAGTGTCTGCAAAAATTACTGACTTGTTTAATATTTATTTATGAATATTATGTTGATGAACGATAGGGAAAAAGATTTGATATTGGCACGAAACTCTTTGTTGACATTTTGTTATCCATGTGATAAACAGTGAACGCATTTGCTATCATTCCTTTATTTGAGGAAACATGTTATTTCTTCAAATCTGACGTTAATCTTCCTGATGAATCACTTTTATCAGAATGTTTTGTTTGACCTCTAATACGCATTTCTTTTGTGATATAATATTTAATTCTTTGTAAATTCTTAAAACACATGCAGCTGGTAATCGCAGTGCATGCTCATATTTCAAGCTAATAATTTGGGTCAACATCTTATAGTTAGTATTTTAGCTTTTCAAACCATTGGTTAAATGTTGGTAATACACAACATCACAACAATTGTGATTTGAACATGGAATATTGTTTTAACTGAAACATTTTTTTTTTTGTTTTTGGAGAAGGTTTTTCAATTAAAAGTGTCCGGTAAAAAAAACCACCAAAGATACCAGGATTATTTTTTGAAACGACTGTGAGCTCTCTGATGGCTTTCTTAGTTACGGACTGGTAGAACGTGGAATTTACCTCTTCAAAATCTTTGTCAACGTCTAATGACAATTATCGTTACATTCAAACTACATTAAAATATATATTAAGTAGCCGTTGATCTTTTTACAACGGCTTCTAAATATATATTCTAATGCAATTCTGTCATGTTAGATATGGGTAAAATATTTGCCTTACATAGATGCCTTCTAAGTTGCAATTGTAGTTTCGCGCAAAGAGAGTTACATTCTCCCTTCAAGTGTGATCGGATTTAACGTCTCTACTCTGACTGGACGTGACTTATACAAACAAATCACACTGTCTTTATAAATCCCAAACAGCTAACCAAACACCCACGTTTTATCATTGGGTTCACAACCTGGTGGGATAACTCAGAAATTTTAAAAAATAAAACTTTCAAAGTATTATTTTCGGCATGTTTTTTTTCTGATACAGCTGCACATTTACTTTAATGTATCGTCATAATTTGTATAAAACTTTCATCTTATAAATATGACTGAAATCGTCAGAAGTCTGTCTTAGTAAACATAATGTGGTATTGTTTAAACCATTACAGCATTAGTGAGTCTAATAATAAATTGATTACCTGAAGGTGGTACAAACGAAAAACAAGCACACATATCATAGATATGTATAACAGTAGTATAGTCACAAAATATGCAAATTATTTCCAAGAATAATATATAGGTCTAATTTGAATTAAGATATTCCATTACAATGCATTTTCAAAGATGACGTAAGTAAATATTCTTTACAAAGAACATGCATGTAAGTGTACCGTATGCAAATAATTAAAGTGCAATAAATATTATATACTGCTCTGTCTGTTTAACTATACAAGCCAAAAGTCAACAATATACAAACATAATTATCAATTGTCCACAATTATTTTCATTTGCAATTGAATATTGATTTTCTTGTGCGAAAAACAGTTTTAAGACCAAATCAAATTGACCATAAGAAATATTGTGCCAAATCTAACTGAGATGTACACCTTATTTTATTTAAGAATTTGATGTGTAATCCAGATTATTTTCAGAAAAAATAACCATATAAATGACATTCTAGGAGAACCAACTACGGGGCTGATGAGTTTCCCAGAGGCGAAACGTCCATATTTAATTACATCTATCCATTAGTTATCAAACTCAACTACGATACCGGAATTATAGTTTCAAATAACAGATATCTGTTTTGTCTACATAAGTCTCATAATTGACGAATGAATTAAAAATAGTTAGATATCTAAATCAATAATGGAATCAAAAAGCATAGAAAAGTAAATATTCTTAAAAGTTTTGTAAAAGAAAGACGAAAGATACCAGAGGGAGAGTCAAACTCATAGATAGAAAATAAACTGACAACGCCATGGCTAAAGATAAAAAGACAAACAGACAAATAATGGCCATCAATTGTGAACTTTCGATTTCTATGTAGCAACATTCCAGCAGCAAATGCATACGGAGTATATATCTCTCAATTGATACGATATTCCCGGGCTTGTATTTCCTATCATGATTTTTTCCTTGATAGAGGATTGCTACTTACAAGGAAGCTATTGAACCAAGAGTTCCGAATGGTGAAGTTGAAATCATCCCTTCGAAAATTTTACGGACGCCATCACGAGTTGGTCGAACGTTATGAAATAACTGTTTCACAGATGATATCGGCTATGTTCCTTATGTCATAGCTACAATACCCTTTCCATTTCACGAATGTGACTTACCGAATTAAGACTATTTACCGGATTTGTAATAATATAAGCAACAAGACGAGTGTCACATGTGGAGCAAGATCTACTCACCCTTCCAGAGCACCTGAAATCACCCCAAATGTTGGGTGGGGTTCGTGTTGCTTAGTCTTTAGTTTTCTATGTTGTGTCTTCTGTACTATTATTTGTCTGTTTGTCTTTTTATTTTTAGCCATGGCGTTGTCAGTTTATTTTCTAGCTATAAGTTTGACTTTCCCTCTGGTATCTTTTGTTCCTCTTTTATAGGTGTTTTATTCTAACACGATAGACGGGTGTTTCGTCTACATAAGTCGCTCAGGCGACGAATGAAGTAAACGGCTTGAAAATGGCAGTGAACCCTAGTGCTGTGAAATAATATTAGATATACTCTCCAATGAATGCGTACTCACTACAAGGTTAGCTGATGTTTTTCTTTCATTTTTTTACGCCCAGTCGGAAATACTTCATGCATATCCAAGACTTGAACACCTAAATAAATACATTAAGTAAATTGGTTCCGCAGAATTAATCAATCGGAGGGAATGATGGAAAATTTATAAGCCATTGGAAAAAGTGAACACCACTGCCCTTTTCTCGATCTTGATATCTATATCACTAATGGAAAGCTGAATACTAAAATTTATGATAAAAGGGATGATTTTTCATTTCCTATCGTTAATTATCCGTTTTTAGATGGCGACGTTCCCTTGTCACCATCTTACGGTGTTTATATATCTCAACTTGTACGATTCGCTCGTGTATGTAACAATGTTTTAGATTTTAACGAGAGAAATTTATGTATTACTGAAAAATTATTACACCAGGGTTTTCGATATCACAAACTAGTCAAAACATTTACTAAATTTTATCATTGGTATAAAGACATCATTCGTAAATATAGCTCATCATGCAGACTTCTAATACGTTCAGGTATTTCACATCCAATTTTTGATGGAAATATTCTTTATAAAACACAAAGGTGTCAGTATTCACCTCAGAAACTTACAAAACCTTTGAATAGACTTATTAAGAAGGGATATAGTTACGATACTGTTGTCAAGTCATTAAAGATTGCATATTTTGGCGTTAATATTGAGTCACTGATAAGGTCTTTGCATCGGAACTAAACACATTTATTCTAAAAACAGTTGTTGGCATGACACGGGTTATGTTCTTCTCATATATGTTATGATGGTATGATACTAAACCCCTAACGGGAAGGATTGTGCCCGATGTTCATATGATGAAATCATAATCTTTCAGTCAGTTTAATTGAGGTCTGGAGCTGGCATGTCAGTTAACTGCTAGTAGTCTTTTGTTATTTATGTATTATTGTCATTTTGTTTATTTTCTTTGGTTACATCTTCTGACATCAGACTCGGACTTCTCTTGAACTGAATTTTAATGTGCGTATTGTTATGCGTTTACTTTTCTACATTGGTTAGAGGTATAGGGGAGGGTTGAGATCTCACAAACATGTTTAACCCCGCCGCATTTTTGAGCCTGTCCCAAGTCAGGAGCCTCTGGCCTTTGTTAGTCATGTATTATTTTAATTTTAGTTTATTGTGTACAATTTGGAAATTAGTATGGCGTTCATTATCACTGGACTTGTTAAAACAGGGATTCACTGCCAGATAGAGTAAGTAGAATTTGCAACCCTTTAGAATAAGTTTATTTAAAAGGATTGGTAAATTTATCCGGATCGTATATAAATTTCCGGGCTCGTTCAACCAGGGATGTGCTATCTCGCCTGAAATAAGTTTGTACAGGTACAGCCTATTGCAAAACCAAATCTTTGTATCCAAGAAAGAATTTAGAAAAGCTTGCACGTTATTTCTGGCAGTGAATCCCTGTTTTAACAATTTCCTAGTTACACAGACTGCGCTAACAAAAATCCACTACGTCACTATAGATAAAGGCATAACGAACAAGCTAGGATATAAAAACACCGTAAGATGGTTCCAGAGACATCACGGTTCAAAAAACGACAAATAATAATCGGGAAGGAAAAAAACATCCCTTTTGCTGTAAATTTGCGTGCAGAGGTCTAGTGTAAAAGCTGATATACTGGAAAATCACTTATTGCTGTTAATATTTGAATTTTCTTTTTAATTAAGTTGCTATGGGTTAATTTCGACAGTATATTTAGAAAATTCTAGTGGGTTTTTTTCAAGAATGCAAAAAATAGATAATTTCCGGTATTTTGAACTAATTTAAGATAATACTGTGCTAAGTAATTTTGCTGTTTACTGTTCTATCAAATTAAAAAAAAGGGATTAAAATCATCTTTCAAAGGCAATTACTTCTCTTAAAATCAATTTGGATCTGCAGCGTTCTTAATAATGCAATTTTAATTGTGACACGCTAATCACGTGTTCTAATAAAAGTATAACATGACTTTGTTAACAACGCAGAAAGACGGAAGTCAAATTAGAATTTATTTGCATTCTAACTGGTATTGGGTACTGAAATCAAAAAGTTAAAACCAAAAAGACGCACCGACTCATAATCCACATCATATTTCGAATCAAAGCTCTCAATTTTAGAGGAGAGTCTAAGAATGATACCAGTACAACATAGAAAATGTAATATATTTCTCGTTACAAACAGACACAAACTAGTTGTAATTTTATGTATCTAGAAATAATGCATTGAAATCTGACAGCAGTAATATGCGCAGTTGTAAAACTAAATTTAACAACTTTTCCGAGTTTTTGAATTTCTTGAGATCGTGGGTTTTTAGGTTGTTATGGTCTTTAGTTAATACTGTAATTTATTGGACAGATTAATATTTAGATAAAATTCATAATATGATTTACTAATTTGTTCCTTGATAACTATCGGTAATGTGTGATAAACATCCTTTTTTTTATGTTTAATGAAACAAAACGATCGTTGATTTCTAGTTTCATCTGTAATTTATCAGGCATATGAATATTTAAAATAAAATACATAATATGCTCTATTAATTCGTTCCTTGTTAACTATTATTAACACGTCATAAATGTTAAGGAATACCGAAACAACATTATAGGGACAACAAAAGATGGAAATTTATAGTCATATGAATAATTTCGATAAAAACTGTAATGAGATATACCTATTTGTTCCTTGTTATAAACATTTATATGATACCGAAACAACTGTCTTTCTTCAAAACTGATAGGACACCACAAGACGGAATTTATTACACATAACTCATCATTAACACATAGAACTTCCTAAATTGGCAAAACTGACTTATAAAGATGCAAAGTAACTTTAGTATTAAGGAAGAGCTAAGCAGGTCTTGTTTTGTATTACTTTGTTCTCAAATCTAGATATTCCGAAGTCGTGATGAAATATGTCAAGTTTACCTATGACTGGTATTTGATTTTTTAAATCGTTTGCTGCATTTCACTAAGATCTTACTAACAGCTGATTACTTTGTATCGGACTTTGTTTTGTTAGTTGTCTCTATTTTATAACTCACGAATTTTTTAAACGGAACAACGGGTCTATGTATGTGTCTCAACTACCTAACAATCCAGGTTTTGGTAGCCCTTGGAATCAAAGGTACCAAAGTATTTATATTGATGTTTCTTTGAACCAGTTGACCGTAACGGATAATGTGAATTTCTCTTTGGTTATCCCTTGATTTGTATATTCTAAATAATTAGTTTTCAAGTTTCAATTAGTATGTCTATGGTTTAATCATCTGATGTGTTTTTAATGTTAGACTTTCCGTATACCTTACTTAGTATAATAGCAGGAACGACTGGCATATACATATTAAACTATTATTTGTAAATATAATATAGCAATTCAAGTAGTTAGTATTTGTTTTACATTTGTTGTCTTCTTTATTAGATTTTCCATATTACAGTTGTGTGTGTGCGATTTCGTTTTTCTTATATTTTGTCACGGGGGTTTTGTAAAAGGTAAATAATGATAAACTATTAATTAAATACATAACCGTATTGTAACATTAGTCAGTCGCACTGATCTGGATGATTGGTCTTTATATTTTATTGACATTGAGGGTCAATTAAGGAAAAAAGACGGACAAAAGATACCACAGGGACAGTCAAACTCATAAATCGAAAATAAACTGACAACGCTAAAAATGAAAAGGACAAACAAACAAACATTAGTACACATGACACAACATAGAAAATCAAAGAACAAACAACACGAACCCCATCAAAAACTAAGGGCGATCTCATGTGCAAAAAAGCTGATGATACTAAAGAGTGTTGGTTTCCTGTTAATATTTTTATGTTTCCCTCAGTTTTGGTTTGTAACCTGGCCCTCAGTTTTAGTTTGTAACCCGGATTTATTTTTTCTCTATCGATTTATGAATTTTGAACAGCGGTATACTACTGTTGCCTTTATTTATTTAGAGGGTTTATGTTGAATTTGAAACCACTTAACACTAAAGTAAGAGTCTTCAATCTTAAGTTTTTATGACGACGTCGCCGTTTGTTTTACAGTTAATGAATATTTGCCATGATTCGGCGTCAAACAATCACCAGGCAACCAAACTAAACAGCTCGAGATGATCACTGTCATTAACCATTTGTCGACTCTACATGTCCATCATCCTTTGCGCGTCCATAACTACCAAACTAAGATTTATGTATGGAAGTCAGACAGACACCACTTGGTTTAGCTTGAGGAAGAGAAATTGCTACCCCATTCCTTTTTTAAGTGTTCTCATGGCTACAATTTTAAATAAAAACATGTATAGTGCATTTTGTTTTTTGGTTTGTTATTTTAGTTTGGTTTTTTTTTGCAATGGTGCTGATTGTTTTAGTCTAGATTTGTGTTTTTTTTCTCTTAGTAATGTCTTATAGCTTTTATTCAAACCGAAAGGTAAGTTTAATTTTGACCTTTTATATTTCTCATTTCATGGAAGCTGAAAACATGTTAACCGACTCCTAGAAAAAAATAACAGTTGTTGTTTTTCAATTATGTCCCGACAATTTGTTTTCACAAAACAACTATTCAGAACTGATATACAAGTGGGAGGTTTCGCTAACAATAAAACTAGTAATCCACCATATTCTCAAGAATGCCTGTACCTAGTCAGGTATATGACATTTGTTTTTCACTTGTGCCACTGATTGACAGCGTTTGATTTTGTCATATTTTATAGACTTCGCCTTTATGAAGTTAACTCGGTATTTTTGTTAGACTATTACAAGTAAGAAACACACTTTAGCCAAAAACATACTGAACATCAAGGAATGAAAATACTATCATATAGAATAAATTCAGGGGAAAAACGCTTCTCCTGCGAAAAAATAAAAGACCGTACCATTGATTTTAAAGCATTTTATTCCAACAACAAACAATATTAACAAAATGAAGCCTAGTCACCTCTTTTCGAAAAGATTTGTTTTGTAAAAAGGGACTATTGTTCCTGCACTTTTTGGGATTTTCAGTTCACATGCACCATAAATAGCCATATCGTCTGGTAATTGTTCTGACAATGTTTCCCAATGTCCTGAAACGGTACAATATACGTTCATGTCTTTGTATTCTTTTCCCCTACAATGTCCTCCTGCAAGAATAATCGATTTATCCATTGTAAACATGCCGAAGTCTTTACATTCCTGAATCTGGTCCGGTAATGATATGCACGATCCATCACTTGGGCAGAATCTAATAAAATGTTTCTTGTCAGAGGCAATGTAAATGAAAGAGTCAACAACACATGTTTTCGTCTGTTTGAACGAAAACGGGATCTCAGTCGCATACTTTACTGCTTTTGTACGAGGATGAAAGACATAAACAGCAGTTACTCCTGGTTTGATTTTATTGTCTATGTCAAGAATGGAAGAAAAGATGTAAATCAAGCCATCAAAAACAACACATGATGGATTTATGGGGAGAGAATCTCCAGGGAGGTATGCCACTTTTTTCCATGAATTCATGTTGTATTCTTCTATTTCCAAGACTTTTCGACCTTTGTAAACACCCCCGATCACATAACAATGATTTTCATGCGATATCATGTTGAAATTTGCTCGTTTGCAGTAAAGAGATGCTCGTTTCTTGCATTTGTTTAGAAGTGGGTCGTATTGATACACTGAACTTCCAAAGGACCAATAAACTATCGGTGGATTGTTTTCATCACCTTGAATACAGCAACATTGAAACTGTTTGCTGATTTTCTTTCCCTTTTTAATGTTTCTATAACACCTGTTTCTCATGTTTGAGTCGTAAACAATAGTCGTGATAGTTCGTTTTGACCCACAAGTACCACAAGTGAAAAGAGAATAGTAGTCTTGAAAGTTTTTGGTTCTCGAACTGCCCATTGAACCTCGTGGTGAATTGTCACATTGACTGTTGCAAACTTCTGCTCCCTCAATGGAAAAGTTATTGTTCTGATTTTTTATGTTGCTACATTCATCAGGGTTTCCGGTTCTTTTAATAATTGCAAGTGCTTCCGATTGTAAATTTCTTAACTCATACTCTTGAGCAATGTTATAATATGCATTACAGTTAACTGTTGTTAAATTTGAAATCAATTTATTTTCACAACATATCAGAGTGTTGTGTAAATTTGATCTTTTTGCGACAAGAAGATAATGATCCATATTCTCAATGTCCAGGTTTTCATCTGGTTCATCCGTGCTCAGAGCTTTTACTAGTTTTTTACGAACTCTATCATCTTGAAGATTATTGACGTACTCTACTATATCAATTTTAAAATCTCTGATATTGTTATTATTAGTATCTTCTGGATTTGAAAACGAATGTTTTTCACTGTCTTTTTGGATCTCGTATCCAGAGTAAGTGTGGAACATATGTTCATTCGAAAACATAAGTCCAGAAAATTCTTGGCCAATTACAGGACTATCTGACTCCCTCGATGCCAAGTATAGCTCTCCTTTAGTCATCTTTGTGGCTGAAATATATTAGATATTTATTAAACATTTATTTCACAAAATGTAAATCAATTTTTTCAAACAATTTAATTGCAATCCTTGAATTTTACTGAATCTATATATTCTGTTTTTTTCTTCAAAATGAAAATCTTAATTTAAGTTATATAAAGGAAGTTATACCTTTCAATAGTGCTGGTTGTCGTAAAATAGTTTGATAATGGAAAACATTTGGTATGATAGAAAAAAAGTTGGAAAACCTAGTATTATATTTGGGTACAAATCATTGCTAAAATTTTTCCATACCTGTAGTTCCGTTTAATTCTATATATAGAGTTTCTTACGAATTTAAACGGAACGTAACGAAAATTCACGCTAACAGGTATTTACCTAATGTATATTAAACAATTGAAAAGAAACAAATGTGATTTTATAAATAATATAATAATATTTTATTTATTAGAGAGTTTTAAATAGACAAGTGAAACATTACAAGCAAGATGTGTCTGTGATATTTATAGACCTAATTAAATGAAAATTTACGTTAAGACTTACAGTAAAAAATCAGGAGAACACATATCTTTTGAATGGTTTAACACTTATAAATATCTCAAATTAAATGTAAGATACTAAACATATAACAAACTATAGCAAAAAACATGATTTGTAAGGGAAAAACGTTTATTAAGCTGAATTTCGTTATTAGATGTAGATATATTACCATTTGTGCATTTCATTCATTGAATGGTTGATTGTGTTTAGCATAACATCAAATGGCTAATATATAGGAAATATATAATTAATAACTAATAGTATGTAGATAAAGAAAAGTGGTCCAATCGGGATTGAAGGCGGGGATTTCAGATTGTCACCGGTTATAAGATGTTCTTTGATGGTAAAAAGAAAGTGGAAATGTTTGTTGACAGTGATTTATTCGTTCCCTCTATCCACAGCATTGGTTTACTGTCCCTATTCTGATCAGGTGTTGCCTCTGAATTATACACCCCTCTTTCCAAGCTATTTAGATTGTGGTTTACCTGTGAAAAGGCAAAGAACAACATACCAGTGTAAAACATTAGTATTATCCTGCTTCGGGTAATTCTTTTTATTGAAGAACACAGATGCGGCGGAATATCAACATATGAGTATTAAATGTCCAATGTATTTTATTATGGACATAATATAGGTGAATATAAACAGATCTGGAATTCAATATTGATACATTAAATCAGAAATTAGTAATTATAACAAAATTATCGAGGAACATTCAAAACGGAAAGTCCATAATCCATTGGCTCAATGACATCAAGCGAATGGATAACAATTATCATATTCCTGACTTGGAACAGGCACCGTCTTATGTAAAATAAAATGGTGGATGGAAGATAGTAAGGAACAAAATAAGCTAAAATATAGCTAGGTTATTGAACTCCTTTTTGCTATATAATTATGTTTTTTTCTCAAATGGCGGGAAAGGGAAAACAGAAAGTCCTAACATCTGACAAAATAAATCATAAACCTGTCCTCAGTACATCTTTGTTTTGAATAAATTTCTTTTAGATTATACCATTTGTACATGTATCTCATTAGTAAATTAACGAACTAAAGTTTACATTTGAATGAGAATATTGTAATAATGTTTACGACAGATGCATGAACATACAAACCAACGCTTTTTTAAGATAAGAGAACATTAATCGAAATATCCTGATCGGCCGTGAAAAGTTGATTAAAAAATTCAAGGACATTATCCAATTGGTTACGGTTTATATTAACCGATAAACAAAACAAAAAAAGAAATATATTTTTTTTTTAGTAATATATGTTTACATTGCATTCAATCTCTTTTCCCATAGATAACCTTTTAATCTTCGTGGTTTGATTCTTTTTGAAATGTATTGCGTTGTTATGCAACTTATCTTTTTCTAACCAAGTTATTGGTGTAAAATGCATTCAATAATGTTCATTTTACGTCTGAAATAGTAAAACATATGATAACAACAGGTATATCCTTCCTTATCATGTGTATATATTTTTGCATACAGCTAAATATCACTTATCAAGTTGCATGCCATAACGTGATCTTACTATTGTAAAAAAGAGTTTTTCAAAGTTACATATAGCTTATATCTAAATAAACGAAATAAGAAATAGAAAAATATATTAGAACTATGCATAAAAATTTCAAAATAATACGACTAATGTATTTATAACTAACTTTATAAAACACACCAATTCTGATTGAATTTAAAAAAAAAAACAATGTTTTTGTTGTTGTTGTATGGCTAATTTCTGATACTTATACTAATATATTTGTAATCTCTTTTTTGGGGAGAACAGGGGCAGAATCATGTGTGGAAGTGTTCAATAAGATAAAATACTGTCAACTGGCAATGAGATTTTGGGTTTTAATCTGTAAGTATCGTGTGTGGAGAATGGTGGTTAAAGATGCGATAAAGGCATATTTTATTTTATGTTTTTAACTCCAGCTCTTTCCTTTTGTGAAAATGTATCATCTGTTCTAAAAGAAGTTATTCCAAAAAGGCGCACCCCGTATTACTTCCGAAATTGTTCTACTTTCATTGAAAACTAAATAAAACTTTTATGGTTAACTATCCAACAGTGTCCTTATCAATTAATTTCAGTGTACTGTTGTCAGATTTTCAAAGAGTTTTGTCCACGTCTGGTATAAGTTCTGTAAATGACTACATAGAAAGGACCATTTTTAGATATTATTTGTCTTAGTAAACATGCATATTGTTTCTTCTAAATTGACATGTGTTTCAATTAATTTACGCTTATATATTACTTGAATTTAAATGTGCTTGAAGTCGGTGATGACCCAACATTTTATTTTCTTGGAAATTATTTCCTAACACCTTCCAGGTGACATAATATACAAAATATAAATTAAATTCTAAAATTGTAAAGGAGGATTTTAATATCACAAGGCATATATGAAATTCAATTACTTGATAAAGTATTAAATTCTCCTTCGGTAGACTTCATATTAGAAATAATTTATGTGTCGACTAAAAAACATTAGTTATATGACACATTTTGAAATTGTAATTTAAAAAAAAAAGGAAAAGGTCCCAAAACACTCTCTTGCTCAGTTTGCTTTTGATTAAAATGGTATTGATGTTAGTTCAGTTGTGATTGTGTAGTAAATGTATGCATTACAATCTTTCTAACTTCGGGGTGTTTTTTGTTGGGTTTTTTTTCACAGCTCCTCGATTGTCCATTCTAAACAATTTTTTTAAAAAGATTCGTTTTAATACTTGCATTATCCTTACTACTAACATTTTGTTAAATAAAGGGTTAAAACGTTCTATAACAAAAATAGTCGAAACTGTACCAGAATAAATTCCATATAAGGAGAACATTAAAATAAAAATTAATTTCTTGAAAATGGTGCTTAGAATTAGTATAATGCATATAATTGAAAACAATATGATTTTTATAGGTAGTATGAGCATGTCTCGATGTTAAAAGATAAGGCTGTAGTCATATGTTTATTCCTTATTTTTTACATTTTCCTTTTTTCTTTTCTTTCGTATTCAAATAATTCTATTTTCCAGTTACGATACCTTCCCCGCCTAAATGGAAGGCTAACACAGGCATCCAAAGCAAAATATACCGATATGTTTAAAGGATACAAATAGGGTCTGTAAAACATTCTTACTGGTTTACTATTTATATATAAAAAAAGCGATATTGGGTAAAAATTAGATTTGATATTGACACGAAACTATTTGTAGACACTTTGTTATCAGGGCCATGTGTTAAACAGCGGACGCATTTGTAATAATTTTTTCCTTTATTATGAGGAAATATTTTATTTCTTTAAATCTGACATTTATCTTCCTCATGAATCACATTTTCAGAATGCATTAGTTTAATCATTTATACGCATTTTCTTTGTGATATAATAAATGCCAAATTCTAGACAATCTCCTGAAACACCTGCAGTCGGTTATCTCATAGCATGTTCATTTGTGTTAAAATCTTTTAAGTTATTTTTTTTTAGCTTTCCGAACAATTTTTCAAGGCTCATATTGAACAACATCACAGCAGTACTCAAAAGAAAGCTGTTAAACAAAGAGTTTTAAATAGTAAAGTTGAGGTCATCATTTCGTATATTTTATTCATTCAAATGTGACGTCATTTTTCATTTTTTGATGATCTGTATTACAAATTCAAATGACGTCTTTTTTTTGTCATTTTTTACAATTTCAAATATGACGTCACTTGTCGTTGAGGTTTAAACTTTTTCGGATGTGTCTACATTTTGTGTTGCAAATGTCTGGCTATGTTATGTGTTTCAGTTGTTTCCTGTAATTAGTTAATACTTCAGTTTTATCATGTACATCTTTTGTATAATAATTTTATAAATTTACTGTTTGCAAAAGTATAAATTATTCTAAATAATAGGGATGTTCTGGTAACTAACAGAAAACCCTGGCCGTTTTTGGCACAACTTTTTTTATCTTTTGGTCCTCGATGCTGTTCGACTTTGTGCTTGTTTCGGCTTGCAAACTATTGTATCTGGGCGTCACTAGTAAACCTTGTGTGAACAAAATGCACTTCAGGCGTTTTAAAATTTTGAACTTGTTGCCTTTTTTTGGCTGTTGTTCGTGTGTTTCTTTGTCAATTGTGTTCTCCAATTTATTCATATTGTAGTCCTGTGGTGTTGAGTTGTCATTTTAATGTTATATTTCACATGGCTATAAAAGAGGGAGGTTTGACATGCCACAAAACCAGGTTCAACCCACCATTTTTTCCTTTAAAAATATCCTGTACCAAGTCAGGAATATGGCCATTGTTATATTATAGTTCGTTTCTCTGTGTGTTACATTTTAACGTTGCGTCGTTTGTTTTCTCTTATTTTTAAGTGTAAATTCACATTGCGATAAGACGTGTCACGGTACTTGTCTATCCCAAATTCATGTCTTTGGTTTTGATGTAATATTTGTTATTCTCGTGGGATTTTGTCTGATGCTTGGTCCGTTTCTATGTGTATTACATTGTAGTGTTGTGTCGTTGTTCTCCTCTTATATTTAATGCGTTTTCCTCAGTTTACGTTTGTTACCCCGATTTTGTCTTTTGTCCATGGATTTATGAGTTTGAACAGCGGTATACTACTGTTGCCTTTATTTATGGACGACATCACGTTGGTTGACCCTTATGGAATATTCGTTTCAAAGATATAAACGGATATGTTCCTTATGTCGAAACTACAAACCCGTTCCATTTTTACGAATGTGACTTATCGAATTAGACTTATTACCTGGTTTGTATTAATATGTGCAACACCGCGGGAGCCACGTGTGAAGCAGGATCTGTTTACTCTTCCAGAACATCCGAGATCACCCTTAGTTTCTGGTTGGGTTGAGTTACGTAGTCTTTACTTTTTGAATGTTGTATTTTGTGCACTCTTTTTTTTTCTGTTGGTTTTGTTTTCTTTTTTAAGCCATGGCGTTGTCAGGTTTTTTTTTTATTTATGAGTTTAAATGTCCTTCTGGTATCGTTCGCCCGTCTTTTTATACTTTAAGAACATTGTGATTCGAATATAGACTATTGCCTCAATTGAAACATGTCTTTGTCATTTTGACAATATGTCGCAATTCATAGTTATCAAAGGTACCAGGATTATAATTTAGTACGCCAGACGTACGTTTCGTCTACATAAGACTCATCAGTGACGCTCTTATCAAAATATTTATTAAGCCAAACAAGTACAAAGTTGAAGAGCATTGAGGATCCAAAATTCCAAAAAATTGTGCCAAATACGGCTGAGGTAATCTATGCCTTAGTTTTTCGAAAAATTCAAAGTTTTGTAAACAGGAAATTTATAAAAATGACCACATTATTGATATGCATGTCAACACCGAAGTGTTGACTACTGGGCTGGTGATACCTTCGTAAAAGTGTTCTATAAAAAACAAAGATTACAGGATTATATTTCCACCAGGGAAGTCTAATATAGGCACACAAAACATTTACATATAACAATATGTGTTAAAGATATATTGTCCTTGTCATTTGGTCCCTGGTGGAGAGTTGCCTCGTTGCAATCATACCAGATATTTTTTATTTCTATATTTCAAATAAATTACTGGAGCACTAACTACTGGGCTAATGAATTTCAACAATTAGTTACATCTATCCATTAGGTATCAAAACTTACCGAAGATACAAAGGCTTTTGATTTAATACGAGAGACGCGGATCGTTTTTTCTACATAGGTCGCTCCAGTGACGAATAAAGCACACAACTTAGATGATCAAATCAGTGCCGAAGAGCATCAAATAGTGACTGTTCGTAAAAAAAAAAGAACAAAAACAAAACAATTTTCCAAATCTGAAGGAGGCCTTCAATGCCTACGTGTTTGGAATGATTTGAGTGATTTATTCTATAAATAAGTTGTGAACTTGAGTGCTCTAAAAGATCATTCGAAATACTCTCCGATTAACGTGTGCTCACTACTGGGTTAGCTGGGTGTTTTTTTCTGAACCACCAGTGGCAAATGCTTAATTCTTATCCAAGGCAAGAAAAAAACAATAAGTTAATATGTTCCGCAGAATGTATCAAACGGGATGAAAGAAGGGAATTTAGAAGCCATTGTAAAAGGAGGACAAACATGTATATATGCTAGATTAAAACTGACGTGGAAAGGTAACACACGGCCAGCGAAAGCTCTTTTTTGAGAGCCCAGGTGGTCGTGTGGTCTAGCGGGACGGCTGCAGTACAGGCGATTTGGTGTCACGATATCACAGTAGCATGGGTTCGAATCCCGGCGAGGGAAGAACCAAAAATTTGCGAAAGCAAATTTACAGATCTAACATTGTTGGGTTGATGTTGCTTTCGCAAATTTTTGGTTCTTCCCTCGCCGGGATTCGAACCCATGCTACTGTGATATCGTGACACCAAATCGCCTGCACTGCAGCCGTCCCGCTAGACCACACGACCACCTGGGCTCTCAAAAAAAGAGCTTTCGCTGGCCGTGTGTTACCTTTCCACGTCAGTTTTAATCTAGCGGCGTACTGCAGTACATGATATATAAGGCATGAAGATGTTATTGTTACAGATCAGCTAAATTATCTATAGTAAAGGATCCTACAAATGAATGTAAGATACAGTCACAGAAAATAATTATATTTATAAGTACGTATGAGTCAGTGACAACATATATATTATATATATAAGTCTGAAAATTACTCCAAACAGTGTAAGAGTTAGATTTTCTACTGACAATTTTTTGTTCGTCCCTCAGCGGGACCTTGGATACACTACAGCACCAATCGCTTAGCCTCATGTCCAGCGCTCTAGACCACTCGACCACATCCGCTATATAAAAATATAACTTCAATAGTCGTAGTGTTACCTTGTCACGAAAGGCTAATCTAGAGATAGACATGAGACACGTGTTTTTTAATGGTGTGTTGATGTTATATTAATATATATATATATACAACTCGTCTAAACATCAACCCAACAATGTTAGATCTGTAAATTTGCTTTCGCAAATTTTTGGTTCTTCCCTCGCCGGGATTCGAACCCATGCTACTGTGATATCGTGACACCAAATCGCCTGCACTGCAGCCGTCCCGCTAGACCACACGACCACCTGGGCCCTCAAAAAAAGAGCTTTCGCTGGCCGTGTGTTACCTTTCCTCGTCAGTTTTAATCTAGCGGCGTACTACAGTACATGATATATAAGGCATGAAGATGTTATTGTTACAGATCAGCTAAATTATCTATAGTAAAGGATCCTACAAATGAATGTAATATACAGTCACTGACTCACATATACTGACGAGGAAAGGTAACAGATGAACAAACACCATTTTAGCATAGGGTTCACAGCCCTGGTAGGATTACTCTTGAAATTTAATAAAAATAAACTTTCAAAGTATGTATTTCCTGAATTTATTCTTTTTCTTATAAAGCTGCACATTCACTTTTATGTAATGTCATAGTTTGAACTAGACGTTCATATAATAAATGTAACTGAAATTGTCAGTAGTTTGTCTGTAAACATAATATGTGATTATTGACAACATTTACAGCGTTAGTGGATCTTACAATAAAATTATTAGTAAATCTTAAAAGGCTTGAATAACTCCAGAAGGTGATACGAAACAAAACTACGCACACAGATTATGGACATGTATAACAATAGTATAGTCGCAAAGATATGCAAATTATTTCCAAGAATAATATAAAGGTCTGCTTTAAATCTAAATATTTCATTACATGGCATTTTCAAAGAATCGATTAAATGACGTAAGTAACTTTTCTTTACAAAGGAAGTGCACGAAATTGTACCGTTTGCAAATAATGCACTAAATATTATTTACGTCTCTGTTTGTTTTACTGTACTTACAAAAGGTCAACAATCTATGAAACAAATATGCTCAATTGTTCACATATTGCAGATAAAAGGTAAACTCACAAAAATACTGAACTCTGAGGAAAAATTAAAACGGATAGTGCTTAATCAAATGACAAAATCAAAAGATTAAACACATCAAACGAATGGATAACAACTGTCATATAACTGATTTGGTACAGTCATTTTCTCATGTAGAAAATGGTGTATTGAACCTGGTTTTATAGCTAGCTAAACGTTAACCCCTCACTTGTACGACAGTCGCATCAAATTCCATTATATTGAAAATGTTGCGTGAACAAAACAAACAGATATATTAGGTAAAAATGTCAAAAAAGGGGTATCGCAGTCAACACTGTGTCACAATCTTCATCATTAAAGAAATAAACAAATATTTAAAAGAAGCTCAAAATGGCATATAGACCAAGCATATTAGCACGATATAAAACGATGCATGAAGCTTTCAGTTTCACGAATCGTGGTTTGGTTGTAGCTGCCTTTTCCTAATTTTTCATTTTACAGTTTCAGTTTAGAATAAAAATGACAAATATAACTTAAACAATGAGTTATTGGATTGTTGTGAAGTTTCGAAGCTATCTGAAAAAATATGAATGAGGTTTTAATGAAATGCGAACGTTGTGTTTCATCAATTTAGAAAAAGTATGCAAGACTTTCTTGGTAAAAAAAGTAACCATTAGCAATAAGGGGCGGATTTAGGCAGGGGCGTGGCGGGCGTGCGCTCCCCCTAAAATTTGCAAAGCACGGTTTGTCTTCAACTTATTTAGGTATCAGAAGAGACCATTCCATTTTTTTTTAAACTTTAAGCGGTATATAAACAGTCAGTTTAACAGAATCCACGTGATTACTTATAAATTGACCTGAGATTTATTAATGTTCTATAAATTATTTCAAACGAAGGTGTCAAACGCGGAGCTGCGTTTGATGACAAATATAATAGGTTTTTAGCAGTTAAAGTAAAAACAAATGTTATATTGTATTTCCGATTTTTATAATCAATTTCTTTGATAATCGAAGTTCCAAAACATCCCTTACTCACTTTCACAGTTTCATCATGGCACGGTCAAGAAAACAGTCGGCAGATGAGATTCTTTCAAAATATCCGTAATGAAAGATAGAAAAACTGTGTCAAGCGAAAGGTTAATTTATTAATTTGTATATCTGTGTCTATATTTATTTCTCACTTGCAACCTTTAAAAAATAGGCGAATTATGCTTGGCATCCCAAGAAAATAAACATAACTTCGTAAATGCATCTCATTCTGATTTTGTTTCTTTGATTTCGTTTGTGGCGAACACAGTAAAGTCTGGCACGACCTCCGAAAATCAATAAAGTAAAAAACAGATATTATGAAAGGACAATTTAAAATCGCTGGTAAAAGTACAAATTTTCGTCTGCAAAATATAATACTAGTATTGGTCAGGTGAGCAATTGTGATCTCTCTCGTCTCACTTTGCGTCCGTCGGTCCGCCCATCTATCTGCCAACTCTTCACATTTCCATCGTCTTAACCAAGTTTGGCATGGCTGGTGTTATGGAGTGTTGAAATAATTCTTAAGTAAGGCAGTGAAGTTCACATTATTGAAACCATGTACAATTGGCTTAGATACATTGACGATGTGTAAAACGATTTTTTATGTGTGGTGTTCCTGAATTTCTTTATGTCACAACTACCAGCACCATGTCTTTCAAGGTTTAGTTAAGATATTACCTGATATTGCTATATAGATAATTTTACAACAAGTGTTGGTGTCTTGATTGTAGATTGGTTTGCACAGGGACACAGAATCAAAATAAAATGTTCGCATGTTCTTCAGCTTCTGTTTGTGGGGCTGTAGCTTTATAATTTTAGCTTATAAACTCACTCATATATGCAATTTGAATCCCTTAGTGCGTAAGTTAGGAGATTGTTGTAGATTTGTAGGAGACCTTGCCATCATAACTCAATGGTTTTCCGCGGAACAAGGACATATTATTTTACCTCTGTCTGTTCATCCGTCAGTCAGTCACTTGATATTTGGTCCAGAGGTTCCAATTGGAAGCATACAAATCTATTAATAGTACGTCATTATTGAATTTTCCCCATAAGATATTCGATTGACTAATATGAATGCAACACCAGTTTTCCAAGCAACCATTGACATAACATTCGCTAGATTATGAAGGGTCAGCTTGTGTACTCCGGATTGAGGTCTGTCTCTATCCTTATTGTCTTCAGTCCCGTTTTCTGGGAAATATATGGGGGTAGTCTCAATGAATAGAAGCTCACATATTTCTTGTTCATTACGGTGATTGTAGATTATTGTCAGGTGCGGATTTAGGCGGTTTCAGCTTGGAACTTTAATTTGTCGTTACTTTTACCACACAATAGTTCGAGATATCTAAATGTTATCCCTTTAGAAGAATATTTCAATAGTTTTACCTCAAAATTGTTTTTTTAACATAAACATTTGCGCCACCCCCCTAACCAGGAATCCTGGATCCGCCCCTCGCAATGGAAATGATATTTATACAGCTTACTTTAACTGTTTAATTAAAGTTTCCAAATTGTGATCAATCGCGAGGCAACGTAATATTCGGTGTGTATTTTACAAAAACTACGGCTTTTTGACATTCTTGCTCAAAAGACAGCTTAAACACCAAATGAAAAGGAATTGAAAAACATCAGAAATATGGTGACAAATCTTGCTTAGGGCATTTACACCTGAAGTACACGACTAACCTTATTTTTATTCAGAAATTTGATCATCGGTCTAATGTAAATGATCCTAATAACAACAAATTTCTCTATAAACATTTCAATCAGCCTGACCATTCTATTGTTTCAATGAAAGTCCGGATTATATCATATTATATAACATTTCACTTATATTAAATACAAAAAAGGGAAATATTTATATATACTCTCATATGGAATCTCTATACGGCTTCGGTCAAAATAAAACGAATTATTATATGACTATAAATTTTCTGTTTTCTCATTGGCTAAAAGCATAGGAAATCCTCTTTGATAAAACATTATATTCACCGCGTCAAAAATCACGAGAGGTTAATATAAGATTTGGAACAGCGTCCGTGTACCTAAATATAGAAACGGGGAATTCTTGTTAGCTATTTAAGGGATGTATAAATAAAATGGTTTTTAATTGGACGACCGAATAAATATCAACCAATCAGCGCTCTCGACATAAAATCATTTCGATCTAACAGACGACAGTTACATGTTTCCGGCAACAAAGTATGGCTGGAGCAGCAGAAGTAGCTACTGAAAAACGCTTTCCATCGTTAAATAATGAGAGAAAAGGATTCTAAAAATACTCGCCGATCAACAGATTCTAGCGTACAAGCATAAAATAAAAACAGTCTAGGCAAAATACCATCTAACCAAGGATATATTTCACAATCTAAAAATATGAAAATGACACTGAGAACTAAAGAGTCATATAATAAAGCAATTGTTGACTTTTGATATCAGTTGATACAATGATTTATCAACCCCAGATGTGATATTCACCTCGGCCGTTGGCCTTGGTGAATATCACATCTCTGGGGTTGATAAATCATTGTATCAACCTCATCAAAAGTCAATAATTGTATAATATTCAGAGGATAAAACGAGCAATTTCGAAAAACAAAGGAGTAGGTCCGGTAAGGACCGATTTTGGCCTCAAATTTCTGTTTCATCTCACGAAAGATTTTGACCCCTTTTTAAACACTAAAGTGTCTATTTCATATGATTCAATTAATTTATGTGAAAGATTTTAACTTATTTAGTCATTAAAAACGATCCGATTCAAGCTCAAATATGAAAAATCTACCAAATATGCGAAAAAATGTCACTTTTCAGATGTTTTTTGTCAAAAACAAAAGTGGCCGCATCCATGTACATCCTCAATCTTTATATATGTTGTGAATTATCATCAAATACAACTTCCATTTCAATATTTTGGATGAACACGAATGCGACCACTTTCGTTTTACACGGAAACCGTTTAAAATTTAACTAAAATGCAGGAATTGTGAAGATTTCAGTAATTTAGCAAGACTTAACCCTCTTGCTGCCGACCGTTTTTCAAGGTTGCATTTCATATGCCGGAAAATACGACAGAACAACGTCTGTGACGTAACATGCCAAACAACGACGTCATTCGATATATGACGTCACGACATAATGACCAATACATTTGGGACCCACTGGAGAAAACATAACTCTGTTTTATCTTCGGTATTTTAATTGAAAGAGATACAGCATTGATGAGAAGCTTGCATAAATTTATCCATGGACATATGTGTCCCTCCGGCACTGCCGGTTTGGACATATGTGTCCCTCCGGCAGCAAGAGGGTTAATGGTGCTAGTACCCAATATATGTGCAATGTATTGTCAAAAACAGCCCATATTTATGTAGCAGAACCATTCTACTATCCAATAAATAACTAAATGTTTACATTTCAACAATTTTGTAAAACTGCTATATTTTGGGGTCAAAAAGGGGTCTTACTGGACCTACTCCTTTGTCGGTGTCTTTTACGGATACGAAGTTTTAGAAATAACAAGAAAAACCGTGTTCGGGGAGATAACTCTTACATGAACAAGTATTCGATTACACAAGGTTAGTTTTAAAAGCAAAAGGAAACAGCGAAAAAAATAAATAGGCGGAAGAAAAAAAATAATCAGAAGAAAAGCAATTATAGGTCTTTCCACTGAAAAGTGGAAAGACATAATAACCAAATTTTAGACTTAGTCTTAGACTAAATGATGAGTAAAGCTAAGCTAAGTAGTGGTACGAAAAAGGACGTGTAAATTGATGTTGGGTATACTGTTTTACAAGGTGGTGAATTCAATAAAATTAAGTTATTCTCGATAATCACTATTACGGTAGATATTGATTATTTATTTTTTTATCTGACAATTTTTTTCAAGCAGGTTATATCCATGTTATAATGCACAAGCACATTAGTCCGAGAATTATATACAGTTAGATGAAAATGTAAAAACAAAGCAAATCTTTAAGAATACACAAAACATCGAAATACATGAACATACAGAATTAAAAAAAATGTTTTTTTGTTACGTTAATGGAATAATTCGGGCCGTTTGTAGCACGCCTAAATTCTGCTGATTGTAGTTATCCTCAAAGACTTGGGTGAAATAGGGAATCTAATTTAAGTGTTCTGTCAATGTTACATCAATGACACCCCCCCCCACACACACACACACACACACACGTGAGTGAGGTCTAAAAGAAATAAAATAAGTGTGTCTATTATGGAAAGAAAGTGTAATCATCTGCAATGAAAACTTTCAACAGCTTAATTAAAAAAAAAATGGACAGAGAATTCATTGTAAAATCTACATTGTGCGTGATGAACTATTTTACAATCTAAACAAATCCAAATTTAACGCTGCCTTGATTTGAAATACTAAATACATTAGTTTTCTTTATAAATACACTTGTCTAAAAATACGACGATTACATAATAACGGATTTTCCTTTTCTTCTGCGCATTAACCTACTATGTGATATTGTAAGACGAATGTTTAAACTTAGATATCCTAACTACATGTGATTAATATCACTATAATACTACGATCAGATAATCCAGAAATAATTAAAATAATAACACAAGACGCCCATTCATTGTTTTGTAAGATACGATTTCTGCATTTTTATAGAATGTATCGTTAATTCTTTTTATCAATATATGCTTCTTCGTTATTGATATGGTTGCAAGTATGAAGCTCTCGTAAACTGTTTTGTTAGCACTTGGTGTAGAGTCTGATATGAATATCAATTATATATGGTCATTTTTATGAATTTCCTGTTTGCAAACGTATGAATTATTAGAAATACTAAGGATTTTCTTACCCAGACATAGATAACCTTGGTCGTATTTGACACAACTTTTTGGGGATTTTGGGTCATCAATGCTCTTCAACGTTGTACTTGTTGGCTCTTAAACGTTTTAATCAGAGCGTCACTGAGGAGTCGGATGTAGACGAATCGCGCGTCTGGCGTATTGGGACCTTTGATAATTATGAAAATATGAAAATATGTGCTGCATGATAAGTTTTATCTATTCTGTACCAAACTTGTCTTACATGTATAATAATGTCTGAACCTTCTTTTTTATTGATAAGATTTTCTCAATTAGTAATCAAGCGTAAAATGAGATCAACAAAGGTTTCGTTTTATTTGTCAATTTTTCTGATCTAAAATGCAAAATACAATGTATGTCATAACTTCATTAAATTTTTACTAGAACACACCCGCGAAATCTCGGGGAAATAGAGCGTATGTAAACTGTATAAAAAAAAATATACTGACTGGAGAATTTCAGGAGAGGTATCAAAGTCAAAGGTACTTAGGGACTGGGCACATTTTTTTCCCTCCCCCTATTTTCCAAATACCGATTTTTATACCTTCTGTTTTTCTGTACTCTATGAACATGCATATATACTTTAATTACTATACAGAGAATTTCAGGAGAGGTATCAAAAGTCAAAGGTACTTAGGGACTGGGCACATATTTTTGCCCTCCCCCTATTTTCCAAATACCGATTTTTATACCTTCTGTTTTTCTGTACTCTATGAACATACATATATACTTTAATTACTATACAGAGAATTTCAGGAGAGGTTTCAAAAGTCAAAGGTACTTACATATATATATATATCAGTGTACGCCATGAATAGTAAAGAGCCCCCCCCCCCTCCCAAAGATAACCATTGGAATTATAGTAAATTGTAACAAATACAGTTATTCATAGTAAATGTATGTAAGTATACAGAAATATATCCGCAATGACCGCCGTTGATAGTAAACAATAGGCGGATCCCAAGGGGGGGGGGGGGGATGCCCCCATTTCGTTGAAAAAAATTGTTGATTTTATGGGGAATCACTGAAGCATGAGAGGAACGCCCCCCTTTTAAGGTCAGCCAGCGCCCCCTCCGCCCTTTAGGTCAGTCAGGGCCCCCTCCCTTATGAAAAGTTCTGGATCCGCCACTGTAAACTAATGGATAGTAAATAGCAAATATTATTCATTTTCGTTTTCCTCCCACAATAACCCAAACTGAAACACGTTAAGCAAGGATGATACATGCTAGAACTCAAAATGATAGCAGAAAACAAATTTATATACTTTATTCATAGTCTTTGTATGTTCAAAGTACAGAAAAACACAAACCGGAAGTCTAATCTGACTTAAAGTTTTGTCCAATGACGGGAAAATATCCGGACGCATTCTTTTTCGTTTTCATCCCAAAATAACCCAAACTGAATGATCATAAGAATGGATGACAAATGCGACTATACATGTTACCTATAGGACACAGAGGCATGATGATTAATTTATTGTGGCAGGAGGAGAAGCGACACACAAAATGAGGTCTTCTCGTTTAATAGTATAGATAGACATGATGCTCGAGAGACACTTTGCCAACAATCCTCATTAAGTGCTAATTCGATGGTATAAAAAAGAAAGATATATATTTGATTTTTGATTTTTGGTGTTGTAACGACACTTTTAAGCACCGCATTTAGGCTATTTCGTGGCGGTCAGTTTTTATTGGTGGAGTAACCCGGAGTGCCCGGAGCCTGAACCACAGTTCTTCGATAGGAAAACTGAAATGCTTGTCAACTAAGGTGGAGTCGAGTGCACCCGCACGACCGGGGTTCGAACTCACAGTCTCAGTGTTGACTGGCTCGTGATTACAGTTATGTTTAGTAACTACTTAAACCACTCGGCCAGCGAGGCCCCTGAAAGATATATATATATATATATAACGCCACATGACCGATTGGAAAGCAAATTCTAATCGTCTTATCTTAACTTTACTTCAATTTCAAATTCAAACTAAATTCAGAAGATATCGTAGGATTTTTTCAGCACAAACTAAAAGTCTTAATTTTGATTGTACAAATTTGAAAAAAATTTATTAAAAAACGAAAATAAGCTCCGATTTTTTTTTTTTTTTTTGTAATTTGCTGCCGAAATATAGAAATCTTTACAATATGGATAAATGCATGTATTTGTTGACTTTAGAATAGACAATGCTGTTAGTCACCAGATATATAGAGTACCGAGTTATGGGTCTAGATATTTGTGACATGCCTATCAAATTTTTACTCAGACAGAAAGGTAATTTAGACTAACAGAAGTCTTGTAAACAACTTTTTGGGTAAAGTATTATTTGTTGAAAATAGAAATAATTATTTTAAAGTGTTTTGTTATTACAGAATATATGTCAACTAATAATAACTCAATGTAAAGGATGTCTATTTAAAGTTTTGGCGATCGATTTTTAATTTTGTTGCAACTGTGTACTTTAAAAACAATTTGAATTTAAGTTATAAATGTCCCAAAAAAGTAACAAATTGTGCACCAAATTTCTCCTTTTTTATTGACATTCGAGTTAAGTAACCAAATATAACCTCTACACATACCAAGAAGGCGAGATATATTCGGTAGTATGATGATTTTAGCCGCTCCTCACACAGATATGACATGACTTTTTATTTGACATTTCCTGTCATAAAAAAAAAATCTTGAACGACTTATCTATCTTTAGTTTGTAAAACCTAGATTGATCTAGTTTTTATTGTTTATGTTTGAAACGGGAAATTTAAACAGGGCGCGAGAAAGGTATTTTAGTCCTAATAGGTTTTTCACTCCATATAAAAACGCAAAAACAGTATGGGATTATTCGGAGTTTCCCGAATAAAATATGAAATAAACATTATTCTCTAGACTCATTACGATTCATAGCTTTACACATTGTTTAGAATCTTGTCCATTGTAAAAGACTGTAAGTTGATCGTTATGGTGTCTTTTTTTTTAATGAAAAGTGATGAGTATTGTATTTTTATTCATGATAAAAAGTTTCGTTACGTTGCTGACTCATTGATAAATACTAACTTCTCGTTTTATTTATCTTTGAATTTTTGCAAACAATAATTAAGGAATCTTTAAGTTATATTTATTTTCCGAATCCATCAGAACATTTCTAGTTTTTAAATAAATTTGTTGTATCAGGAGTCAATTTCACAAAAAAAACTTACGACTAAGATTGATCATAAGTATACTGATGTGTTCAGGACGACCAATCTTGTCGTAAGTTTTTTGTGAAACCGACTCCTGATTACCAGACAGAAACTTGGTCAACGACATCAATGCATTACTTGTATCCTATCATCCCAACTTTTTAAATCATTACTAGGTTGCGGAATGTCTACAATGAATATTTTCAGCTTGTTGTAGACGAAATTTAATCTTTTTATGGTTTTTCGTAATACTATAAATTTAAGTATCCTTAAAGATGTTTCGTACTATGTCAGTTTTTTGATGTCATTGATGCTAGTATCTAATTTCTGAATCAGCTCGGTACAACGTATGTGTTAACCTCTTTTACTAGATAGATGATTCATAGGTTATATTACAGCCATATATGTACGCAGCTAAACCAAAACTAAGTGCGGATGCTAAATTTAACATACAGACTACACTTGGGGCAGTCCAAAGATACTAGACATGTTGTTTAATCACTTGCCAACCTACATCTTCTTTTATTCACAGCTGTATCTTTATCCATATGAGAGAAGATTGCCATGACAAAAGACAACATCATGGTCTAGAGAAGAAAAGAAATGATTACAAAAAACGGTTCATTGTACTGAAAACTACCAGGCTCAAGCTAGCAGACACTCGCTAGCATGAAAATTAGTACGAACATCCGTCAGAGCTCCCTCCTAAAATCAGGAGTTAAATCGGATGCTCCTTCTAAAATCAGGAATTAAATCGGATGCTCAAGAGTCCCCTGCTAAAAAAAGGTTTCAAATTGGATGCCTCCTTGCTCAAATAAAATTTTTAAAAAATGTTATCTGATGTTAATTTGATAGACGAAGAAAAGGAGAATGGAATATCGATTATTGGTATAAATAAAAATTGATATTAAAAAAACATTTCTATGTCTCTATAAATGTTTTCACAAATTGTATCTACAAACAATGACAGAAAAAACAGGGAAGCGAAAAAATTATGCGCATGCTAAGATAAAATTACTATAGAAAAACCAATTCAATTATATCCTCGTCTTTAAAGGTATTTACACGGGACAAGCCAAAAGGTTATTCACACGGGAAGTGTAGTTGAATATCTAAAATTCAAGATTATGCAATACTTGTGTTCCACTCCTATTCCTAATAACTATGTTAATATCTTTTTGTCAAATATAGAAACTAAATATCCCATGGCGTCATTTTTATCCATTTTCTGCTCTTTGGTCGTTAGACCCTTGGTTGCCCGCTAAAGCGTCTTCCGAGAATCTCATAGAAAAAAATGTAAAATCGTTTGATTTATAATAGTATCTAGTCTTTCCCATTGATGAGTTCTGTTTAAATGTAAAATGACCTCGATACAACTTTCAGGTCTAAACCACTTTAAGTCTCATTAGTCCAGGTTCAAAGCAGTACTAGTTTTATAAGTCTGGGTTATAAGAGCCAAAAGAGTGGAGTAAAAATAAATGGAATACCAATCCAGTGGGTGTGAAACCTAATTTTAAGTAGCTTTATTTCACAGTTTTCTCAGATTATTTACATAATTTAGTTAACAGTTGTGCACCATAACTTTTTTACAATTCAACAAAACATCAAACATCTATATCAAATATATTATCATTGTATTGAAAGCATTACTAGTTATTATTAACCAACTAAGTGCATTATTGCCAAAAGTGACTGTTTATTATAAATTACATATTTTCTGTAATGGCCCTGTTTTTTTTCTGCAATGGCTCTGTTTTTCTGTAATGGCCCTGTTTTTCTGTAATGGCCCTGTTTTTTCTGTAATGGCCCTGTTTTTCTGTAATGGCCCTGTATTATTGCCCAGTTTGTCTGTATTAAGCCCAGTTAGGGTTTTTAATAAAGTTAATAAAACTAAGTTGTAAAGAGTATAATACCTTTTTGTATTTTATTTAATTTAGTAACCAGCAACCAACATTAAAGAACCATATATTAAAGGGATCACTGTTTATCCTGTTTTTTTTAACACATATCTCTTTCAACTTAATATCTTGGATATTTGGTATATGTAAAGCTTTATAATGGTGAAGTACAAGTTATTTTGTTCAAACTAAACTGTCATTAAAAGAGTAAGACAGTACATCAAGTTAGCAGCAACACATACACTTTTGTTCAGTTGGTTAATAAATGTATTAAGAAATGGGTGTTTTTATAATGGCCCTGGTATATGTCCTCGGTCAGTAATAATGGCCTCGGATGTCTGTAATGGCCCTCGGCGTTGCCTCGGGCCATTACAGACTTCCTCGACCATTATTACAGACCTTGGACATATAACAGGGCCATTATAAAAATACCCATTCATTAATACTATAATATTTGCTTCAAATTAACAAGCCATTGATCCTTGTCTAATTTCTACTTTTGTTCGTAGGGATAGTCGTAAATGATTCAAACTTTCCGGTGACAGCTTTAATACTGCTATGTGTGACTTGTATGTGGTTGTTAATGTGTTTCAATTCAACGTAGGACCATCTGCCTCGGTTACCGAGCGGTCAAAAAAAAGGGAAAAGTACTCGAAACATTTCAATAACGAGTCAATCCCGCACAGATTAGGTACACTCGACTCCAATTTGAATTGACTAGACTTGTAAGTTTTCCTACCGCAGGTCGGTGGTTCAAGCTAAGTAAACAAAATAAAAACTGACGTCCACGAATAGCATTATAGTATTCAAGAAAGTGGCATTAAATACCAATCAATCAATCAATTTAACGTTGGACAATTTTAAATATGCAGAAATTTAATCATAGAGAGAATATTGCATTTAAACACTGTAATACCTGTATTTTTGATCTCATGAAAAAAAAAACGCTGCGTTACTATTTATATATATTTAAGTCCTTCACACAAATTCAAGATTTCTTGTTTTGTCAATATTAACTTTTAAAAGATCACTGAGAACATTTGATATATTGTAAACAAACCTTGACAGTCTATTTATAGAATGAAATATATTGAACGAATTTAGATATTTTCTGAAAATGATTTCAGTTCGTCAGTTTAGTGTCTTATTTATTTTTATTCTTCATTATCTTTAAAAGTCTTGTCTGCTTTAAATTGATTTATGGAAATAATAAAGTGACAACATTTGGATATTGATTGTTAAATGAAGATTATATACAAAAAGATAACCTTCTACGTAATTTTTTTATAATTGAATAATGGATCTAAGCCAACGCAAAGGACTTGTCATGGTGACTATCTAAATCACAATGCCAAATATTATATAACAGCGTTAACACAGATTTGTAAACAGCGCATATCACGAACATCACAATCCACAATACGAGGAACTCGGATATATATTTTTAGCAAGTAGTATATGTGTATATACGGAAGGCATATTCAGGTTAAATCGACATAGTTTACAATTCCTAGGATATATATAGAATATGACTTATTTTATGTCGAGTATTCGTCTACGAGGCACCGATCTAACAATACAAAAGAAAAAGAAATAAGACATTTATGGACGTTTTTCAATATAAGTGTGAATTTCAGAACTAAAAAAATGGAAGATCAGCTGGTCTAGAATTTTATTTCAAGAGTTATTTTGAATACCTCTATTATAGACCTGTTTATAAATAAAAAGTGCAATCTTAAAAGACTTTAAAATGATATTATTTTCATAATTTATGTACTGTTTCGTAGGGGACATTTGACCCCTACGAAACTACTTCTAAACGCACATCTTTTTGCATTTTAATGTCTCCTATAGACATTCCAGTTTGACTAAAGTTTACTTTATATACTAAAAAAATCTATTTTTTCCTGAATTGGAGAACATTTTTTTATCGATAAAGATTAGACAGTACTTCACCCTGCACAAAAAATTACAGTACTTCTACCTGCACAAAAAAATACTTGTAAAGACCAAACACATTTTTTAAAAAGTGGCTGGGAAAAGAAATCACGTGCACGTTTTTATTGAAAAACGCCATTATAAGTCAATATACGGTCTTCAATAATGGGTGTCTTCACAATAAGTACTCATTATTGCTCAGGCCCGAATCTAGGAAGAAAAAGATTTCACAATGAAGCAGATTTAAACACCTGTTGGTCATCGTTCGACAATTAGCAAAACCCATACCATAGAATAGCTATACAATGCCCCAAATGACAAAATCTGAAACAATTCAAATGAAATAAAACTAACGGCCTGATACTTGCTAAAAATTCACACACTGGATACAGTTTCGCTGAGGTCCAATACAGCTGGCCGAAGACCAATAACAAGGCTAATACAGAAATTCTAAAGTAATAAACGAATTTAATTAAATGATAACTAAATTCGTTTATTGATTTAACATATATGTGAACTGAGACTCGACAAATCGAGTCGTCCTTAACTCTTATTGTTATGCTAATTTGAGCTTGTGAGACTAGAGCTGTAAAAATCAGTACTCTTTAACAGTCACTTGAACCATGAAACCCAAAAAGAGGATGTAGAAAAATTTAGACACAACCTCTCCCACCCTAATAAATTGAACTTGAGTTGCTGCTGGTCTTTTTACTTTTCAGATGTTCCAGTCTTCATATAAATATCCTTCATGATAGCATGCTGAAGCAGTCGCTCAATCGGAGCAAAATTTACTTCATTTTATGCAGACTATGGTAGCCCAGCTGCTAATTTCGAAATATTGTTAAAAGGAACGCTTTCAGTATACTCGCGTTGGATCGTCCAGCTATGATACAGTGATTAGCTCAATCGTCATAAAGATTTTATTGATTGACAAATAATTTGGTTGTGTTCAGTTGTTTTAACAGTTATTGTTGTTATTGTTGTTATTTGAATGGGTTTTGATAAAATGTTGCCATGACAATTAAATATCCAAACAAAAGTCAGTGTTTGTTGTTTGTTGTAGTGAAATACGCCCCACTGGCGTCTGTTTGTCAATTCTGATATCTGGGCAGTTTACATCAAATGATTAATTGGATTAAATGATGCATTCATTAACATAATAGTATTTAACCAAGGGTTCCAAGGAGTGAAGTTTTACGATCGTCAGTACGAGTTGGTTGACCGTTTTGGATTATCTCTGTCACATATATTGACAGATATTTTGCAATTGTAGTTACCACATTCCCGTCTTCTTTTCATAGATTGTGCCATCTCCGAATAAGACATATTACCAGAATTGTACTAAGATGTTGCCATATGTGGATTAGGGACTGCTTATTCTTCTGGTGCATGTGAGTTTTCCCGCAGATTTTAATGGGGTTTGTATTGCTCAGACTTTAATTTTCTATTTGGGTGTCGTATATTTTCGTGTTTACATGACAGGTTTATTTTTCTTCGACTTATGCGTTTGGATAAACGAATTAGGTATTGACAATTCACTTGGAAACTCAACATATTATACCCTCACGACACTTACCAAAGAGGAAATCCTTGATAATCATAGGTCTGTTCTGTGTTCCTTTGGAATTTCAACCAAAGATGAAGAACTGAATCTTCCATCACTGTATTGGATACCTAAACTACATAAGTGTCCTTACAAACAACGGTATATTGCTGGGTCTTCCAAGTGCTCCACGAAACTTCTTTCTAAATTATTCACATCTATTTTATCAGCAATCAAAGACGGGCTTCAAAGTTATTGTGTAACTGCCTATTCTAGAGGGGGCGTGAATCAGATGTGGATACTTAAAAATTCCAAAGATCTTTTAGAGTACATACAATCTAACTCTCTTTCATCTTGTAACAGTATTAAAACATTTGACTTTTCTACTCTTTACACTAGTATTCCGCATTCCAAACTAAGAGACAAATTGAAAGAGTTGGTGTTGCTTTGCTTCATAAAAAAGAATGGCCAACGTAGATACAAGTATCTTGTCTTAGGGAGGAATAAATCCTACTTTGTAAAGGATCACTCTGATTCAAACAAAAAATTCTCTGAAACTGATGTTATCAAGATGCTTGATTTATTGATTGACAACATATTTGTTACGTTCGGAGGATGTGTTTTTCAACAGACTGTTGGCATTCCAATGGGAACAATCCGTGTCACTCTACTTGTCGACTTGTTTCTTTATAATTATGAGGCTGACTTCATGCAGGAACTTTTTAGGAAGAAAGATAAGAAGTTAGCAATATCCTTTAACTCTACTTTCCGCTATATAGATGATGTTCTTTCACTAAATAATTCAAAATTTGGTGACTATGTGGAACGCATCTATCCCATCGAGCTAGAGATAAAGGATACTACAGATACAGTTAAGTCAGCCTCATATCTTGACTTACATCTATAAATTGACAATGATGGTCGGTTGAAAACAAATCTTTACGACAAAAGAGATGATTTTAGCTTTCCAATTGTGAACTTTCCATTTCTAAGTAGCAACATTCCAGCAGCACCTGCATATGGGGTATATATCTCCCAATTGATACGATATTCCTGTGCTTGCATTTCCTATCATGATTTTCTTGATAGAGGGTTGCTGTTCACAAGGAAGCTATTAAACCAAGAGTTCCAAATGGTGAAGTTGAAATCATCCCTTCGTAAATTTTACGGACGCCATCACGAGCTGGTTGACCGTTATGGAATAGCCGTTTCACAAATGATATCGGATATGTTCCTTACGTCGTAACTACAATTCCCTTCCCTTTCATAAATGTGACCTAACGAATTAGACTATTTACCGGATTTGTTATCACATAAGCATTACGACGGGTGCCACATGTGGAGCAGGATCTGCTTACCCTTCCGGAGCACCTGAGATCACCCCTAGTTTTTTTATGGATTTCGGGTTGTTTATTCTTTAGTTTTCTATGTTGTGTGCTGTTGTTTGGTTGTCTTTTTCATTTTTAGCCATGGCGTTGTCAGTTTGTTTTAGATTTATGAGTTTGATTGCCCCTTTGGTATCTTTCGTCCCTCTTTGGTATCGTCAAGCTCTTGATTTCCTTTTATATAAATTCAGCAATTATTTTGCACAGATTTAATATTCATAAGATTACCCATTAGTATTAAGAGTAGAAACACAAAAGACACAATTCAATATCATTATATTTCAGAATACTTTATTCCGAAGACAAACATTAGGATATAACTAATCAACCTGGGTTGATCGCCGTTTTTTATTGTTGGGAATCGTTTTACTCAAATCTTTGGTTCTTTTTTTTAAATGTATACTGTATTGTTAAGTGTAATGGTTTTGTCTGTTCGATATTTTTCGTTTAGTCTCGTGTTGTCTGTTAGTAATTAATGTTTGACTAGAGTGTTGTTTGTTCGTTATTTGTCGTTTAGCCACGATGTTGCGTGTCAATTTATCGTTTGTTTATGGTGTTGGTGTTGTTTGTTTATCATATGTTGTTTGGTCTTGGTGTCGTTTGCTTATTATATGTCGTTTTATCATGATTGTGTGTGACCGTCATATGTATTTGGGTCATGGTGTTGTCTTTTCGTCATATGTCGTTTGGCCACTATGTTGTCTTTTCGTCATATGTCGTTTGGCCACTATGTTGGCTATTCGTTATTTGTCCCTTAGTCATGGTGTTCTCTGTTCGTTATTTGGCTTTTGGCAATGGTGTTGTCTGTTCATTATTTTTCGGTTGGTCTTGGTGTTGAGCGTCATTTGTCGTGAAGCCATGGTTGTGTCTGTTCATCATTTGTCGTTCGATTATGGTATTATCTGGATACAACAGATCTTCATATGTCGTTTTGACATGGTGTTGCATTGTCTGTTCGTCCTTTGTCGTTTGATCATGGTGTTGTTTGTTTGTCCCTTGTCGTTTTGTCATGGTGTTGTATATTCGTCATTTAATGTTTGGCCAATGTGTTGTCTGTTCGTTATGTACATGTATGCTGTGATCATGGTTGCTTTTTGATCCGTGTTTAAGGCTGCCATGTGACTTTGAGATAGACAAATAGCAACGAAGGTATTGCAGTAATATTTTCAATGGTATTTCTTTAAAGGAAATAGTGACAGTGTCTTTTTGGAGTCTGTGTCAACAAGACTCATCCTTGGAGGGATTCATTGATGAGTATTGTATAACAAAATGTTCTTCTGGACTCAAAACGCCTTTATTATAAGGTGGTATTCAACGTTTCCAAGCATCAATTCCAAATCCTCCGTCCTGAGAACATCATTGACTTAAGTAACAAACAATCAACAATATGTGTCCTAACAAAAGCTCTATACTTCACTTGTTCTAGTATTGAACATGCGGTAGCATCTTCAACTAAATGCAGTAAAATATTAATATTTATAAAACTATTAAGTCAAGGTTGTCGAGATCATAGATTGGTCACAACTATTAATTAGCTTTTAACATATGATCTTTTAATGATTGCATTAAAATCTTACTTAACTATCAAGCGAACAACAATTTTAACTTGTTACAAAAAGATAGTTAAACAATTACAAAAATATATCAATCAATATCATAGACAGAAAAATCAGATATAATTTGGAACTATATAAAGCGGCATAACTCAAACATGTCAAAGTCCTTTTGTTGACATTATCACACTGGCATTTTCAGAAAATTTGTTTGGTCACAAAAATAAGTCTTCAGTAGCCTACATGCACCATTTATCTTGATCTTGAGGACATTACTTCGTTATCATTTATTTAGCTAAAGAATGTTTTGTTTGTATCAACCTATACAATTTAATTACAGCTTTGATTTGTCTTTTGATCATATCCGGCTCGTTTTTGCAACAACTTGTTAAAGGTTCCGTTAGAGGTCTTAGGAATTGAGAAATTTGTGTTCCCATCTTGCAAAAAAAAAATCTTTACCTAATGTATAGTTTACTTTATGTGCATGAAATATTTTCACCCGACGTTACTCACAAAATGTCGAATCAATCATAAGTCCACAAGTTGGAAGCGCCAATAGATCACAAATGTTTGCAAAGAAAAATAGTTTATAAAGTAATCAAAGTTAAATGAATCATATAATTCAAATGTTAAATTCTTGTATTGGCAGAAATCCATCAAATCTGGAGTACCTCGAGAAGCATGAAACAAGTGAAAAGTTTGAACCTATATGAACAACAGTTTTTTGGGGTGTCGTTGGTAGTATCTAAGGTGAATATTTTCAGTTTTTTTCAATGGTGGAGAAATATTTTTCGATTCCCGTCTGTTAGATATAAAAATATGATTCCTAAATAATTAAAATTTTACTATGTAAATACATATACATGGACAAAATAAAGTTAGTCTCTACAGTATATCTACATGTGTGTAAAAGAAATATGAACACAATTTAATTTATGACTGTGACAACTGTCGTTTATAAGGTAGTATGGTAGTATTCGGTCAATGTTGATGGTAGTGTACAGGTTTTTTGAGGGACTGCTCATTTCAATGCAAGAACATCCTAGGATTCATCGTATGGTCATCAATCTACTTTACGAATACAGAATGTCCTTGGTTAAACAAGATAATCAAAAACTGTAATGGAAAGGTAATATATACTTAAGAAGACAATAAAGTGCATAGAAATCTGATGATAAGTACGATTGTCGTTTGTTGATGCGGTTTATAAGTGTTTCTCGTTTCTCGTTTTTTATATAGATTTATTATTTAAACCTTGGTTTTCCTGTTTAAACGGTTTTACACTATTCTTTTTGGGGGCCATTTATAGCTTGCTGTTCGATGTGAGCCAAGGGTCCGTGTTGACTTTGACCTATAATGGTGTACATTTACACTTTGTGATTTCGGTAGAGATTTTGCTCATTGGTTCTCAAACCACATCTTCTAATAGCTATAGTCTGTAGTTGGCAAACAAACACGATCACCTATACATTTTATTATATTTTGTTTTTTTCATAACAGCACAATATATACAATTTTTTGGCAAGGAATAAGATATTCAATAATTTTTATAGTTTATATCCTCCCATATTACCTTATGCTTAGTATCAACTAGAAATCAGGAAATTATTATTTAGATTAATAAGCTTTCCGCTGTTTACAAAACATTTTTTGTTAATTTTAACATTGTGTGTTGTTTTGTGTCACATTATGTACGGTCACGTGCCACACTCAGCCTGATTCCTAGTTAAATTTGTACAATGTAATAAAGAATTAGGTATAATGCTAATTTTGCGCCAAATTGAGCCTTTCAATGCAAGTGTCTATAAGTTAACCAAACTCTTTGGGCTTGGAGTCTTTTTAAACCATTGAGATGTATTCTGTATTTGAATATAACCGTTTCTGCAAGAATAAGTATCGTACGTAGCTTTACCAAAACGTCACATTAATCAAACCTCCTATTTTATGTGTCCTTATAATTATTTGTACACACTGCAACACTAAATGTTAATTGTCATAGTCTTTAACTTCAATTAGTCGATATGACCATTGGTACCCTGCGATGATAATGGCTGCCATTTTGATGTTGGTATGGTGATTGTTCCGTCTCCATGAGGTTGCAACAGGACAACACTGTAGTCATTTAAGTCTTTGTGTAACATTTGCTAATGCAACAGCGAATGCCTGTAGAGCAGTAAATGGATACTGGAAGTCTAGAGTATAGGCATTGCTATCTATTCGACCAAACTGCATAACCTGAAATGAATGGTAAGCTATATTAATAAAACTGGTAAAAGAAAGATAATCCAATACGAAATAACAAATTGACTTGCTGAAGTATAATTTAATGTATGCGGGATAATATTCCCATATCGCATAAGAAAATATCATATGTAAAAAACATATGGCTAAGCCGCCAAAATACAATTATGAAGAATATAGGAATTTAGGTTATTGTGTTCGAACATTATAGGGACATACAAAAATAAATAAAGAAACACATCTAAAAAAAAATTGTAAAATATATATAGGATTGGGTTATAAATCAATGTACATTATTTTCTAAATTGAACCGAAAATAATTCCTACAAATAGCTGTTTGAGTTTTGCCAGTCAGGCAGTTAATTTGTTTAAAATTTAAGACTTGTTTACACTCTCAAAATTATGTAAATTATTTGACCATGTACATACTTTGAAAAATTTAATAGTGTGAACGATTTTCAAATTTATTCTTAAGTTCTTTTTCGGCATAATGTAAATGGTTCTGTATTCAATTTTCGTATGTTATTTGTCTCTCTAATAAACCCGGAGACAGGATGTGTCGCTTTTAGTATTCAACGTAAATTGAATCATCCGTAAATGGGTCTCAGTCATACAAATGATATAAAATTACCTAGGTTTGTTTCTTTGGAACATTATTGTATTAGCGTCTTGTCTGTTTTTGCTTTTTGTGCAATTACAGCAGAATATCAAAGGCTTCTTGTAGGATTAAGTGAGAAAATATGGCGACAAGATGCAATTTATATGTTGTTAGTTCTGAATGGTCGCATAATAGAGGCTTTTAGATAGTTATTTACAGACAAGCAATCGATGTAGAACGTATAAAATCTCATTTAAGATCTTCTGTGTTATCGTAACTGATGATTTATATCAGACAAACTGTCGACAGTTAGACATAGAGAAAACATACAGCTTTCAATGTTTGATAACACTATTAGAACGTTTTGATTGATTGATTGTCATGATCACTAAATATGGCTCAAACGTGTAGTATACTGTTGAGCAACTTATTTTCGCGACTATGTCTATAAAATGAAAACAAAAACAAAACTGAGTTCGTTGGAATATGTCACATTTTAAAAATCTTACTTAACAAAATTAGAAACATCTTTTAACGAAGTGCGCGTTTATGCATCACATTCTGCACCTCTGATGTTTCTAAAATCTTCCTCCAGTGTAGATATGTTAGAGATTTTTATTTCCAAATAGGCTTTTTAAATTCATATTCTCTATTGTTCGGTTTGATCCGACATCTAACAACACAAACGCACAAAATGAAGAGATTTTATATCAAAACAAACCTGTTTTCCACGAAACTCAATTTGAAAGTTTTTGGCAGATTCCTGGGTAACTCTCCCTCCAAAATCAAGTTGATATACTTGACTATTTTCATTCCACATTGGAGCTTTGTTGTGCATAACGAATTGTGGCAATCCTTCCTGGCTACTACGTCTAACTTTTTTCATCTGAAAAAAAGTAGTAGTCATTGAATGAACTGAATATGCATATACAATATATTTTTTTGTCATATCAATGAGACAGTAACCCAACGACATAGATAGGCTAATGCTTCGAGAGGTCAACATACAGAGGTCTGTCATAAAATATTCTCAATCTATCTATAAATAATTACATTAGTTGTATGTTTCAGTATAATACGTTATTCTGGTTGGCTACACTGCAATTCCTTAATCAATTCATTACACAATAAAATTTATCACTCATGATGACAAGAGGTCCCACAATAAAGAGCACAGGTAAATTAGATAAAATTTTGATAAAATTTGTGTTATCATGATCCTAGCTAAAAAATGTAATTATAAGTAATGAATGCTTCTTTTTGTGACTTCATAGGTGCGCACATTTTTAGAATGAAGCGCGGCTTCATACAAAATGTACTTCGGTCAACCCTTTTACACCCCAATGAAGTTACAAAAAGAAGCATTCAATTCTTAAATAAAACTATCAATCCAGGCAATATAGAACTCGAAGAATTAACAAATGTCGAACCGACAAATTCGTAAATCGAGTTGATTAGCATTCAAATCTAATGTAATAACAGAGAAAGGTGAAATATGAGCTATTTCAAATACATAAAAAGGTATGCAACAAATTTTGTACAAAATCGTTAATTTTTGTCGAAAAAGGTGTAAAAATAATGTGTTGCTCAATAACGGACAAAAGACCATTCAAACTCATTGCGTTTCATGATTCCGGTTCACTTCCTACAACATACAAGGAAGCTATAGATAGAACCAATGGTTCCTTATAATACAGTTGATATGATCCTTTCCAAAGTTTTACTAGTGATCATGATTTGTGTGACCATTTTTTATATTTGAGTAATAGATAACCACAAATATGGCGCACGTGTCCCGTCTATTTTCTGTCTCGAGTGTGACATAGCGGTGCTATGTTGAATTATGAACAGTGACATCAGCTGTTTGATATATCATTGCTTTGGATATTTCAGTAAAACCCAGCTATTAATTATATAAATGCTTTTGGCGTTTATAAGTTGGTCATTTAAAAAAAATATGATTTTTTTTAGTCATTAATTAAAGCGAGATAGTGGAAAAAAATCGCTGTAAGAAGCCAATTTGGTTCAATTTTACCCAAATAGGCTTATAAACATAGCTAGAAAATGAATAACTCCACCTCATTGAAGCCGTATTTTGTGACCTTAAATTCAACTCCTTGGCTGAATAGGGGTTATAGATGGGAAAAACGTATGTCAACATTGAAAGTGAAACCATGATAAACAATTCGGTTGACTGATTCGATCCACAAAAAATAAAACTTATACAGATAAACTCGATGATAAACATACTTTTAAACCTACAATGTGAAATCAAACAGACTTGGTAATATCCAATTGCACGTGGACACTATCTATTGATATTTATGTTTTTATCGGGTTATGTGACCGTCGGTTGACTACGTAGGTCATATCTGTGGTTAGTTAGATGACGTACAAACAAACATACATGCGAATTGTTGATACATATTATCGAGTCGACGCATTGTCAGTTGTTTATTTTAGACTTTATGTTATTTGTAAAAACGTTTGTGTATGTAAGAAATCAAATGCGAGAATTTGAGTCATATCGTTGAATATGACTTTGACAAGTGCACACCTTGGGCTATGACGCTATGAATTTAAGTAATTAAAAGATTGAGCAAAATTTGAAAATGCCCCTTTGCGTAAATTAAATGCAAGGGAAAATGCAAAAGGGTGACATTATGTGTCACCTTCATCAAAAAAGTGACAAGAACCATTTGATATGTTCATTTGTTATTGGTCGTCATTATAACGTTGCATAGAAGCTTCGTAGGAGCTTCCGTTGAATCTGTGTTAGTTTCCTTAACTTCAAATCTTTCATGTCGTGTCAAACCAAATTAATGTCTATTGACAAGTTCTTTGATTATCTTGGTCACGACATAAATATGCAGAGTTAAAGAATAAGCTGTCAGTTCTCTGCTGTGTGATAAATGAATGTCACAACTAAAGCTAAGGAACCCATACAAACGTACTACGTTAGGTCACCTGACATCCGCATTACCATGAGAAAAAATACAATCATCACAATTTTCCAGAAAAGGTTTCCACGCCAAGCGTAGTTCAAAATGCAGATTTTATTTTATGGTGCAGTTTTGTTCACACGACTTATCCATGAAATATTTATATTTATACTCTACTTTCTCTGTTTTTATAACTTCATTATGTTTTTCGGAAATTATATGGTTTCTCAATGATTTATCAGCTTAAAACAAGATATGATTAAAATAAATTGCATCAGTTTGGAGAGTTGTTTAAATTCAACTGAGCTTTAGAATTGAATATTTTTCTCGTAGGTTGACTGAATATTTAACAAATGAATAACCTTTAAACCCATTTGTTAGATATATTTGAATTCAGCAGTATTATGATATTTTTCGTTCGTATAAAAATCATTCCTTGCCAATTTTATCTTTAATCTTCTTTTACCATAATATCATTGCAATACGAGCAGAGAACTATAACCAAGGAGACATCAATCAAACGATACTATAAAAAAGGCAAGCATTTTGAATAGGCGCGACAATCCAAGAATGGCTTTGATTTGAATGAGACTTACTTTAAAAAAAAAACAGCAAAAATAAAAGGTATGACGACATTATACGTCGTTAGATAATAGCCATGAAGTTCAATAGACACATGTACTTGTAAACTTTCCGCATGTTACATATTTGTTCTCAATATTAAGTTATGTACCTTCTGTTTTAGCTGAGATTTTTGAAACGATTCCAGGTTTTTATAACTAAAATTTTGATTGTTTTCTTTTAGACTGGAAGAAAGTTCCTCTGACGAAAGTTCGTGCTGTCGAAGATATTTTGATTTCCGTTTGAAAATAGGACTGTGGTGTTTACATTTGCTTTTCATTGCTTCTTCCCGAATTTTATATGTTGGAGAGTCTTGGTTATCTAGACGCTTTAGTGGCGACGATGGCAGAGAAGTGCTTTCTCGAAGTTTACGTCCACTAGGGTAAAATTCATGATTTGAAAGAACATTTTCACTTTTTAAATCTATGCTGATGTCATCAGCTATATCTAAACAAGTCTCAGTATCCGAAGCATCGGAATAAATACTGTCTCGATGTTCAAGGGACAATCCGTTATCAAGTTTCGTTGTACCTGTATTTGTAGAAGCAGATGAAAAATAAAGTCTTCTTTCTTTTCCTGAATTACTGCGTAGTAGTTGACTTGAATCGCATATTAACATAGATTCTTGCGAGTTTACACGACGAATACTTATATTGTCGTCATCAATGTACTTGATAGGACAATTCGCCAGATCTGCCCAGCGATTGACCTCGTCACATCTCAGTAAATTCTGCACGTCTTCATATAAATTGTTACTTGTATTTGAACAAGGCGATTCAGGAGAACTTGTTTCAGATTTCACATCTGTGAACACTAAATTTTGAGCAATACCATTAACATTTTCTGACATACTACATTTTATTCCAGGCGTGACGTCATATCCGTTTGAGGAAGATGATGATCCGGCGATCGCACGAACTTTTGGAATAGCACCCTGATTTGAAATTTTGTCTTTAAGAATTTCCTGTGATTCACATGAAAATGCTTTATTGTGAGCAAATGTGTCTGAGGCCGGAGACAAAACCCGGTTTTTCATATTTGTCCCTCGACAACCTGACCCATTAATTCCATTTGAAACAGGATTGTCCGCTGATGTGTCAATATAAAGATTGTCGTCCCGAGTAACATTTAACGTAAAATGAGTATTTAATCCATTTTCAGTCTCTATAATGGTTAGACTTTCTTCTTCCATACTTTCAATACCACCAATGTCGAGGGCTGAAAAACGTATATCTATATATATTTATTATTGGTTAAAAGTGAATTACAATTACTTTTGAAGTAAACTGTTCTATAGTTGATTTGATGCTATATAATGTTAAAACTGTAAAACCTGCTTCACAGGATGTCAAACTAGTAGACATTTGAAGGACGAATATAAAAATAGACTCTTGCAATCTTACAATCGTTGAAACTCATAATGGAACTAGGTGGATATATTTTCCTGTTGTCTTGTGTTCTTTGGCTGTTATTTCGACGTACAACATTAACCTGCCTTTTCAGTAGTAATCCGATAAAAAGTTTTAAAAAGGCAACTGCCAAACATTAATAGAAAACTATTTGACAGTGGTTGACACTTACTGAATATTGTAGTCGCAGATTACTATTGATTTTTTCTATCTGTTGAAACAGTCTCATCTCTCTTTCATCATTACATGTAATAACTTGTGAATTTACAAAAAAGAATATCGTTTAAAGTTGTGGAATATTATTTGTCTACAGTCTATTTATTTTGACCATAGCATTGTCATTATTCGTCTGAAAATTTGAAAGCCTTGTTTGTTTTTTTTTTTTAATTTCTTTCTTCAACGTTACAGTTGTAAAATAGTGGTTGTTTTCTGTATGATTCTACATTTGTTCGATTCTAAATTATATGGTTAATGCAACATCAAATGTGTGTATAAAAGTTTTTATTGCAGCGATATAAACATTCACCTTAACTTACAATTAATAGTGCAAAAACACTTTAGCAATTATCAATTTTATAACATAGACCCAGTAGATATTTCATAGTCGCGGCATATTATGAAAAAAATGTCTGCTAATTGAGTGAACCTTTCTACCACTCATTTTATTTCACTTAATTATATACATCTTACAGATATAATCATCATCTGCGCCACTGCCTGCAGGTGTAAAATTTGAGTCTCGTGAGAGTTGTTGGTGACTAGATTGTAATCCAGTCACTGTTATAGCCATTTGTCTAGGCTGAAGATGAAGTAGACTGGTTTTATAAACAATATTCCCAAGATCCTCTGGCAAAAATGGAGCAACACCATTAATTTGAAATTTTGTACCCCATATATTAGAAGTTACTTCCACTAGACGGCTGCTCTACAATTACAAAATGATATCTCGGTAAATACATTTTAGCTTTGTAAACATTTTGAGAGTTTACCATAATTTTCGTAAAATAATGCGTTTTTATAACATGGCTCATGCTAACATTGCTTCTGAAGTAAAATCACAAAAATGCCGACCTTCGAGGAATAGTCAGGGGGGATCCCCAATGAAACGTTTTACACATCAAGCGATTGGATAACAACTGTCATATTCCTGACTTGGTACAGGGATTTTCGATTGTAGATGTGTTTGTAAATTAAACCTAGTTTTAGTTTTATAGCTAGCCGAACCTCTCTTGACTATGAAAGAGGGACGAAAGATACCAGAGGGACAGTCAAACTCATAAATCGAAATTAAATGACTACGCCATGGCTAACAATGAAAAAGACAAACAGACAAACAATAGTACATATGAAACAACATAGAAAACTAAAGAATAAGCAACACGAACCCCACCAAAAACTAGAGGTGATCTCAGGTGCTCCGCAAGGGTAAGCAGATTCTGCTCCACACGTGACACCCGTCGTGTTGCTTATGTAATAACAAATCCGGTTAATAGTCTAATTCAGTAGGTCACATTCATAAAAGGGAAGGGTATTGTAGTTACGAAGTAAGGAACATGTCCGTTATCATTTGTGAAACGGTTATTCCATAACGGTCAACCAACTCGTGATACGAAGGGATGATTTCAACTTCACCATTTGGAACTCTTGGTTTAAAAGCTTCCTTGTGAGCAGCAACCCTCTATCAATAAAATCATGATAGGAAATGCGGGCACGGGAATATCGTATCGATGTGGGGATATATACCCCGTATGCAGGTTCTGCTGGAATGTTGCTACTTAGAAATGAAAAGTTCACAATCGGAAAGCTGAAATCATCTCTCTTGTCGTCAAGTTTTGTTTTCAACCGACCCTCATTGTCAATTTCTAAATGAAAGTCAAGATATGAGGCCGACTTAACTGTATCTGTAGTATCCTTTATCTCTAGCTCGATGGGATAGATGCGTTCCACATAGTCACCAAATATTGAATTATTTAGTGAAAGAACACCATCTATATAGCGGACATTAAAGTTAAAGGATATTGCTAACTTCTTATCTTTCTTCCTAAGAAGTTCCTGTATGAAGTCAACCTCATAATAATAAAGAAACAAGTCGGCAAGAAGAGGGGCACAATTTGTTCCCATTTAAAAGTTGCATAAAATTCCATTATATTGACAACGATATGTGACCAAAGCAAAAACAGACAAGGTAGGTAAGAATGTCAAAAATTGAGGTACAGCAGTCAACATTGTGTTATATTTTTGATGACTATAAAAGCAAAAAAAAAACAACATTAAATTTGTGTAATTAGCATCCAAAAATATTTCATTTAAAGGGGCATTAGTTACGAGATATATAAAGTATAAAAATGTTTTTTATTTTGTTCAATCGTTTAATGAAAGTGAAGTAATTATATTTTAATTGACTTTTAGCAGTCAAATTGGTCCAATATTGTCCAAATAAGCAAAGAAACATGGCTAGTGATTTTTCACTTGTAAGTGAATAATTCGACTTCATCAAATCGTTATCATGTGAACTTCAATTTAACCCCTTATTAAAAGGTAAAAAAAACAAAAATACCAAACTCCGAGGAAAATTCAAAACGGACGGTCCTATTCAAAAGATAAAATCAAAAGCTCAATGTATGTTCCGGTGTTGAAATACAATTTTTTTTTTTTTATTATTATTATTTACAAAATACAATTTCATACGATTTCCTCAATATTTTTCTATTCTTTTTTAATAATTTGATTCATTTTAATCGATTTATGTGATTTGAACGAAGGCAAATTACTGTAACCTTAATTTAAACCTTGTTTACCTCCGGTAAATTATCATCAAAAAGGAGATCATGTAGAGTTCTAAAGGTGATTGATCTTTCAACTTTCTCCGCCCTAAATTGTTTTGGACGTTTTCTCCTCTGCATTCTAGGAGATCCACATCCTTCTGAAGATAAATCATCGTCTGAGTCTGTAGAAGATTCCACATCATACTCATAATGCATTGTACCTGAGGAGAAAACAAAACAAATGTACTATATTTTATCATCCTTGGTCTACAGTAAGAATAACATATTTCATTTAACTGTACAAGTATATTTATATCGTTTTTGTGAATATTTTACCGTGATTTTTCGTCATCAAAACACTGCAAATGTCTACAGGCTTGTCTACATATCATGTTGTAGCTACTATATCAAACGTAGCCGAGAACTTTCACCTTTGAATCAATTCTATCTTTAAATATTGTTTACAGAAATGAAGCTTTCATTTAAAAACATAAATGGTATTTAAATGGATTAACAATGTATATAAAATTAGCATTGTAATTTTGATTAGATGAAATCAAAATCTGTATACTTATTTGATGGAATAGAACATAGAAATTCTTTAACAAGTCCTTTTGTTTTAAGAGACAAATATATATGATTTACCTCTGACGCATTGAAAATTGTTTTATTAAGAATTGTGTTTTCAGTGGCATTTGCAGCGCGGAATATAATTTTTAAGAAGTATGAACTATTTCAAAGCAAATCAATATTTCATGTTTGCATGTTCTACTTAAAACATACCATCTCCGACACATGTTGGTTTAATTTTCGGGTCGTATACAACAAAATCTGGACGTAATTTACTGGCTCTTTTTCCTTTAAGTAATGGAATGAGTCCGCCGAGATATTCTAAGTATAGGATGTAGTGACCTCCTGAACTCTCTTCGCCGTGCCTTACCATTGTGCAATACAATCGTTCAATACTTGGTGGTGGTGTACTGATGAACTCTCTTAATTTGAATGGGTCTGGAATGTAACTCTATAAAAGAAGATGTGCTGCAACATGATGTATTGCCATAGTAATGTATACCAAGTCTTTAATGATTACTTTGAATATATATGAAGTGTGTGTCTCATATGTCGTGTGTACGATAGGAAACAACGTAGCTCCGTCAGATAAACCACTTGATTTCTTCATAATTCCGTTTTCTATGTTAAACGTTTGACCACGAGATAACTCAGTCTAAACTGTAATCGTTCGAAGAAAGTATGTTTCGTGTGAAAAAGTACAATAACAAAAATACCAAACTGCGAGGAAATTTCAAAACGGAAAATCCCTAATCAAATGGAAAAATCAAAAGTCAAACACATCAAACGAATAAATAACATCTGTCATATTCCTGACTGGTTTACAGCTAGCTTAACCTATCACTTGAACAGACGCATAATTTAACTATTGTTTAAAGAAAAATCGGTTTGATTTCATTACTCATGCTCAAGTTCAAATTGAACAGTGGTTATGAATAAATCGTCATTACTTGGTCGTTTAAAATTTTAATTGGCCTGCTTGATTTTAAATTCCTGGTTTCGATATACACCAAATTTAGTTCTATATGCTATTGCTAACCTCATATTGAAAAATTATACTTATAGGGTATGTGTCGATAAACTTTTTACACTCTTCATTACAGTGAATACGTGTACACGGAATAACCCCTATCAGCTACAATTGAAATCAAATTTTACTATTGCTTGAACATATATCTGGGCATTGCTTTCTAGTGTTTAATATTCATATGAATGTAACAACTTCTGTGTCCTTCATAACTTTACTTATTGAATGCCTTTTACCGCTGCTGTATCGATCGTAAAATAATTAATTGGTATTACATTATGATTTCTATATGCCCACGGCCGACACTCGACTAACCGAGAGATAGGTCGGTTAATCTATATTGAGTATGCGGTTATATCGGCGGTTGGTCTGTTAATCGGGTTGGTTATACGTCTGTTAAGAGTAAAACGCACAATTTTAATATTAAAATCTATTTAATATACAGATTTTAGGTACATTATAAGAATCAAATCAAAAAAAGAAAAGTGTCTGACAAAATGATATATATCATAGAACATTTTCCAACTGTAAAAACATTTCATAGTCTGCGCAGTTTTCAGTAAAACTAAAAGGCGTCGCGCAAGTATGTAGTATTTATGCTTATACGCATAGCAATTTTTGTAATGAAAGGCGACAAAAACAATTTTAGATATCATTTAAAGGACACAAAATCGTACTTTGGTTCTAAAATATAAATTGAAATTAGTAAATATTTCATAATTGTAATATAACGTGAGTAATACCACGTTTTAGTGAACATTATGGGAATAAAGTCTGTTAATGGGTTGGACAATTGAAAATGTGTCAGTTAAGAGTTATTTAGCCACGACAATAGTTGTGCTACCTTTATATTTTCCCTTTGAAAAAGTTAAGAATGAGATGCTCTTGAGTAAAAAAAAATGACAATACGCTGCAACAGTATCCTTCTAGTAAGAACATTTTTATTTTGACTTCCTTTGCATTTTATTAAGGGGTGTGTCACTTCAATATATGGATATGGATTGCCTGCTGGAATATGCATGAATCTATTATTAACGTTTTCTTCAGCCTTAATTTTTGTGTCTGTTCAAAGTAGCACGTTCTCAAATCCGTCCGAAAGTGTCTTTCTAATACAACACAGGGTACATATAACATGTTGTCGTTCTCATATGCACATGATATTTGTCACTGGACGTTAAACTCTAAATCGTCAACATCATCCGATTGGTTCTTTTCTTCTATTACTGAATCATCTGTTGTTTACAAATCAGTCTAAAGAAGTAAATTGAAAGGAGCGAATGCAGCTACATTTGGTTATCTTAAGTTTTAATTCATTTTATTCCGTTTAGTTCCTTTCTACATAAGTGCAGAGGAGAACTGCAGTTGTCCGCATGTAAACTTTTAGCATTTATTACCAATATGAGTACAGAGCAATCCGTTACTGTTTTTCAACACCCAGGGGTGTTTCATGTCTTTATTCTCAAACAGTTATTATTTTTTTCTATCTTTTTTTATTAATGCATCACTTCCTACTGTCCTTATCTATTATTCTATATATTCTGTGTTTCCATCCAGATTCTCGTGTATACAATGAGGGTCCGGATTGGGGGTGTTGTTTATTTCTATATTCTTTAAGTTGTCTGTTACTTTTCTCTACATTTTATTTGATCTTACTCATTATTACTTCTTTATTCTTTATATATTCTAGCATCCAGGGGCGTAGCTAGAAAGAAACGATGTGGAAGCAACTACCGCCCAGCGGAGCGAGGCGAAAAAAATTTTGGGACCCTATTATGCAGAATTTTTTTTTTTCGGTTTTCGGTCATAGGACGGTTAAAAGAGGAGCTATATGTAGATAAAAATTTATGAATGTAAAACTATTAATAAATCTTCTGAATATAGTAATACTTCAACAACACATATTTGTGATACAGAATTTACTCAAAATTGTCTAAAATCTGCTCTTCGGGTCTGGGCAGAAACAAACTTCTCTATTACTTTGTCAACATTCACACTGAAATCCCGATGAATATGCAGTAATGCTATGTAACTTTCGTTGTTAATTGTTGATCGTACATTTGTTTTCAATTACATACGTAGTACCGTGACTGATAGATCTCAGGGTCATCATGGCATGGTAGCACTCGCGAGATGTTATAAACCAGCATACGTGTTCGGCATCGAGCGACCTCCCAATTGAATTCGTCAAAAATTACATACTAGGTCAGTTTCGTATGTTCAGACAATATTGAAATTTGTTTGTTTGTGATATTTCCTACAACACGATGAGCAAAGCAGATACAGCACAAAGAAGCGATTTTCTGATAACTTGACGCGACTCCACTCTCCAGTTGCCTTATCATATGGTCTATGAACGCAAAAAATAATGAGACTTTCCAATACTGTTTTGGCGTGGTTGCAGGGTGATTGGCTCCGGTAGTCTGTCAACCACATCGCCTCGGCATATTTTCAACGATATCGAAGGGATCTGATAATTCTAATGCCGATTGGTACATCTCATTCCAAACTGATGAACTGTGCACTGTAAAATGTGCTACAAAACTACACATCTTAGACTGAGTATTACAAATTCAAAAGTAAATATCTTGTAAAAGATACAAGCAACCTTCCGATTTTGTCATAATCTCCAAAAATTTTTTTTATTTTGAAACCAAATGTCGTTATTTAATGATATTTCATCAATTAAAAAAAGTGACAACATAGGTGTTTCCTTTAACATTCAATTTATAAATTTTTATTTTGCCATTTCTTTTGCATGCCGAATCAATGTGCACGCAACTTCGGAGCTACGATCTTTTTCTGAATGAACAGCTTCATCAACACTTGTAACTAGGTTGTCAAACTAATATCCGGGATAGACGGAAAAGACACCAACAGTCTCCGATTCCGATTGACCAACTCATCTCTCTCTCTCTTTTTTTTGTGTGAAAATGACGTGGATGCACGTGCTGTCGTGCCTCCGGGTAGCTACGCCCCTGGCATCCCACTATATTTTACTTGCTGATGTTTAGTTACATTACGACGTTTATCTCTGATTTATATACTGGTTAATACCAATTTAGATACAAATTAGTGTCATTCATGACAACCTAAAAAGAATCCACATGATATATGCGACCATTCTTGGATGAAATCAATATGTATAGATTATAACATGCCCTTTTCTATACCAGGGCAAATATGGAAAAACATGTTATAATCTTTAAGCTATTTATCACATATTTAAGTGTTGCAGAAAAGAGGGAAAAAAAGTTCAATTATAACAATTTAATGAAACATAACAGGTAAATCTTAAAAATTTATCCGTATCCGTAACAAATATGTGATAAGATATAAATATTAACACATAGCTGAGAGGGTGATAGAGCAGATTGGGACCGAGAAAACATTGTCAACCGCAGCGAAGCCAAGGTTGACAATGTTTTTTCGAGGGATACCGATCTGCTCTATCACCCTCTCAGCTATGTGATATTTGATTTATTATAATGAATGTCCTATCATCATTTTCTTTAACAGATGAGTTTTATTATAAAGTATTTTCTATGTATATAGTCACGTACTTGACAGCGTAACGGGTATTTGAAAAATCATCAGAAGTGAAGTAAATAGACAATAGTAGTGCATTGACTTGACATATAAACGATACAAGGATTAGGCCCGAAACGGGGAAAAAGGTCTGCTATCAAGAAAAACATTATTTTCTATTGTTGTTATTTTGTTATTGTTATTTATTTTATTCAAATTTTGGGTAAATGCCCCTTTCAAAAGGCCTCATATCTGGCTGAGAAATATATATCACAATGAACATGATGAAATGTACATCACCAGTTGAAACCCATCGATGGTGAACGAATGCGTTTAATATCAACAATAAGCATAACACACAATGATTTATAGGTTTTAAAGTAAAAATATTAACAAGTGAAATACGTTTTTCCAACAATTGTAAAAGAAATAAGTTTGAGTCGTTCCACGCTTCGTTGTATAGTAAATTAGAACTTTAAGCATTGTCTATAAAATAACTTGATGTAGATTCAATTCATTGTCGTTTAAACTGCCGATTTTTGATTGGTCTAGCCGAGAGGGCACGACATTCCAAAAAATTGTCACCCGCTCAGCCATGTGATAGAGTAAATTAACACCTTCGTATTAGGCAATCAAAATATGACATTTTAACATGATGTATAATAATACTTTAATATTACACTTTTTTATATCAGTTTTAAATATTCATGACCTAAATTCATTGTTCATGTCAGTGTTTCCGTATATATTATGTTTCATTGCTCATGTGTTGTTTCCGTATATTTTAGCCACTCGTCTTGAGCCTACCCATTTGATCCGATAACACCCCATACAGCAATAAAATTATACGTTTATTGCCATTCATAACTCTTAACAGACCAATTAACAGACCGGGTTTTATACATCCGACCCATTAACAGACCAGGTTTTAAATAAAGATTGATTTATGTCACCAAAATACAGATTTTTGTGTAGATTTTTCACACAATGATATCAATTTGGTTGACAAACATAATGCCTGTCTTTGTTCGATGTTCAAAATATCGTATGTAAGTAAATCCAACCAACGTGTCTTTTTGTGTACATTTTGTGTGTGTAAAATGTGTATAAATTTATTGATGAGTAACACGCCTTTTCATTTTATAGATCGTACATCGAAGCTAGAAAAATAATAATTACACCACTGGATTCAGTACATTGAATTGTTTTGTTAGACATGAATAATTTTTATGATAAACATATATTTAAAAAGTTATACAATGAAACATGCAGAATTTCCAATGATTTCCTCGATAACACCTGATTAACAGACTTTAGCCAACCCGATTAACAGACCCACCGCCGATATAGCCACATACTCAATATAGATTAACCGACCAATCTCTCGGTTAGCCGAGTGTCGGCCGTGATGCCGTTCAGGATCACTGCTGTATTGCAATGGAGATATAATAGTGCTACACGAAAAGATACGGATGAAAATGACTTCATTGGCAAATCAATCAACATTTAACTTATCAAACTAATAATTCTAATTCATGTCATTGTATCTCGTACTCAATGAACATGATGCAGTTCCTGTAAAATCCTTTGTCGACTTCTATAGCAATAACGCAGTTATTGAATTAATACGGTAAAGTTATAGTTTGGTAACTTAATTAGTCAGATATGAGGTAATATTCTGGTTTATCTAATGGTGATAGAAAGACTTTTTAATGATATTGAATAATTTCTGTTCTTTAATGATGAATAATGTTGCTATTTTGGACTGTTCTTCATCAGATGTAACATTATTCCCAATCTTCAAAACATTATCCATCTATTAATCTTCATAGTGAAAAGATAATGCAATGAAATAATCCATTGGGTTTAAGCATCGAATGTAAAGGTTTTTGTGTTGCTTGCATTTTAGTTGTTTTGCTAGATTTCAAAACTAATGAAAATTTCGTTAAGTCATTATCTAGAACTAATATGGTTATCATCAAGATTAATCTCAATCTGGAAACTAAGCAATTAGGAAGAAATATAATACTAGTTATCAAAGGTATCAGGCTTATAATTTGATGCGCCAGACTCATCAGTGATGATCAGACAAAAAAGTTAGAAGGCCAAAGAAGTATAAAGTTGTAGAGCATTTGAGGACTCAAAATTCCAAAAAGTTGTCCCAGATACAGCTAAGGAAATCTACGCTTGGGATAAGAAAATCATTAGTAATTCGATTGATTCAAACTTTTGCAAACAGTTGATTTATAAAAATGACCATGTAACTAATATTCATGACAACACCGAATAACTGACTACTGGGCTAGTGATCTTTTTGGAGCCATCATTTCCAAATCGTAAAGATTTTTGAAAAAGTTTTTTTTCAGTTTGAAACCTCTGCCATTCAATTTTCCGGCATCTCACACCTTATAACTCTCCGATAAAGCTGTAAATTGTTTGTTTCGGATAGCAGCGCTTTTGAAATATTTTCGCATTGTGCCAATGATAGCTAAAATATAAACCGACATAGAAGTCAACATCGCCCACAGACGTTCGATAACTTGGGTAAGAAAACTTACATCCATTAAGTACTTACTTCTGTGGGCAGTATATGTTAAGAGTTCTTTTATCGGTTCTCTTTGAAGTTGATGATATCGTTCTCAAAAGAGGAATTTGAATAGCACCGAGAGAGTTTCCTACTTTAGTGGTTTGAGTATCGCGGAGGAAGTGTCTTGTATTGCACACACTGTTCATTATTAGAAATTAAGTGTATGTTTTTTTCTGATAATATCTTTATATCTTTTCATATCGTATGATGTAGTCTTATTAAGCTTCATTTCAAATGTAATATACAACCAAAAGTCCGCATACTGCATTACAAAAATGATGTGATTATGGGGTTCTCCTAATCATGGGAGATAGACGAGCATCAGTCGAAAACGAACTCATAATTGAATGGGGTTAAAGAATGCCCACAAAAACTAAGTATTATGTTTTTTAACTGTTCTTGAGACATAAGGAACTGAAATATTACAATCTTGTGATAATGTGTATTATACATACCTTAATTGTAGGTGAAAATAATTCCTGGACACTATGGCGTAGTCTAGTGGGTAGAGGTATCAGATGAGTATTTTTCTCATTTCGAACACAATTTTGTATAGTTCTTTGGCACATGAACTGTAAAGGCGCTACATGTTTAATTACCCAAGCCACAAATAAATTATGTCCTGAAGCCATGAATAATCTTCTATCGTTGTGACCCCAACACATGGCAGTTAATGGTTTGCCCTGCAATATAAAACTTCAATATTAATACATTTGCATTAGCATTCTAATACATTGTTTCGTCATGGTACATATATAAAAATTATGTAAGTTAAAAAAAAAACTGTATTTATTCGTATTGTTTTACGTTAGATATATATGGCTATTACTTTTAGGTCATATAGCTTTATAACTGATTTGGTTCATTTATATTATTGATTTCCAAATAGTTAGCCCATTGGCCAGTACGTCGCTACGGACATGATTTATAACAAACCTTTCTTAAATTGTCCGTTAATAAATTTAAAATTTATTAAGAAAAAAAATTTCAACTCCCTCATGCAAGGTTGACATTAGATAGATTTGGCAATAATTTATAAATCCTTTTTATTTCGAAGGCATGAATATTTTAAAATGTTAGGTTCAATTTCTATTGGAATGATTTTTCACAACATATAAACCAAAAGGCATTATTACAGTTACTTGAATACTTCATTAAACTACTACATGTATTTTATATATTTCAAGCTTAGAAGCAAGTAATTAAGTCAACACGTTAATCTGTTATAGATTATTGATCATATAACTTTGAAACCCACATGTAACCGTGATTATGTTCTATCCTGATATCTAATATATGGTATTTTACTCAACAGATTAATAATCTAATTTTCGTTTGTTGTTCGTTTATTGACAAATCAAATTCTTTTCAATCAGAAATAACATTATGTGAAATTACAATTTTCAGAAAAAAATATCTTTCTCATCACTAACAAACTTAAATTATTCTTTTTCGATTTAAAAGCAATCTTTGAAAAAATCCAGCTATAAGCATTCGAGTCTTTGAAATATTATGTTTTGAGGAGAAACACAATTGAAAACATCATAAGCTTATTTAGAGTTCTTTTGAAAATTTTCATAACTATATTGGAGTAGTGGAATGCTTAAGTTTGACACAACAAGAAAATGTATCAAAACAAAATAATAACACAAACGACCACGCTATAACTTTCAATAATAAAAGCACAAGTCGTTGTCTTATTGTTACTTATATGAAGTTCAGAAAAAGTTATACGTGTCAAAATTGATATGTTGTGACATTTAGATATATTGCCTTTCTTGAAATTTGGAATTGATTTTCAAATCCAGAAAATCTCTCTTGACAAATTAGATTAAAAAAATCTGTCATTGACTTTTGATTTTTTTTAAAACTTTCATAACTTTCGAGTCGTTTGGCAAATCTAAGCTTCGGAAACCCATTTAGACACTTTGATACAGTTGGCGATTGTACATTGACCTCTCATTTTCATTTAAGTTTGTGTTTTTATATCGTAAGGTTTTTGTCTCATCGTTGCATGCATAATCTAAACTCTTGGTCACCAATATTGTACATATTAGTTTTTGTTAGGTAGAGATGATCACCTTAGATTTGAAATCATAGAGATCTATGAAAATCACATGAGGGGTTAGGGAAGTCTTATGTGAGATAATCAATCTGGCGGTTGTGAATTCAAATGCATAACTATTAGCGCAATGGTAATCAGGTCAGTTGTATGACAATTAACTGATTTGGCAATGAAGTCTGATGTGTTATGATTAGGCAAGAAATTTAGATGTGTGAATTACCTGATTAGGCAAGAAAGTCACATGAATAATTATAACCTAATAAGGCAAGGATTCTGATGTAGGACAATAGTATCATTAGGCAAGAAAACCAGATGTATAATAACCTGTTTAGGCAAAAACGTCTCATAATTGATAACAATCTTATTAAGTAAGAAGGTATTACATATGATATTAACCTGCTAAAGCCAGGAAGTCAGAGGTATGATGATAACCTAATAAGAAAATTAAGTATAACTAGAATTGCCATTGCAAGCAATAGCGGATGTCACCCTTCCCCCATTGCCACTAAACGGCAGCCATTTCAAAACAATTTAACAGTGAATGCAGATCTATGAATTGCGATATATCTTTCTGTCAGTACATTTAGATCATTGTAAAAAGTTTCATATTTCTGCTGTTTCCATGGCAACGGCAGCCATTTTGAAAATTCCAAAGTCAAAAATCTCATCTATACATGCCAGCTAACAATAATATTAAGTTTCATTAAGTTTGGAGCATTTTGAAAATATTTGACATTTTTGCAGTTTCCATGGCAACGGTGGCCATTTTTGAAATTCCAACTTCAAAAGTCTCATGCAGACTTGACAGTCAACAAATATATTAAGTTTCATCAATTTTGGAGCATTTTGAAATTTTTGAAAATTTTGACATTTTGGCTGGTTTCTATGGTAACAGACACCATTCCAAATTTCTAATGGCAGATACCACATTGGTACATGGGAGGGAACATACCATCAAAGTTTCAATGGATTTGACCTACCATTTTAAGAAAGTGAATGCCACTTTAAGGTTTTTGAAGCATTTTGACCATTTTTGACTTGTTTCCATGGTAACGGCCGACATTTTTGAAATTCCAACGCCAAATTGCACATCTACCAATGTTGCTCATCGTTACTGTGAAGTTTTATTAAATTTGGAGCATTTTGATATTTTGGAAATTTTTGGTGTAGTTTCCATGGCAACATGATAGTTCCAATGATTGCCAAAATCATCCAAAACCACTATATGCCCGGCACCTACATTGTATCAAAATATAATGATTCTAAGTTAAAGCAACTCCAAATAATTCATTAAAACCAAAAACTGGAATTTTTCACAATTGTTCCGTTTTCATGGTAACGGCAGCCATTTTTTATGGTCTTAAGACCTACTGCAACCCAAAATTTTGTGTTCCTCATTATAGTTAACTATCATTAAGATTGGTTCCATTGGTTCCGAGAAAACTGCCGGACAAAATAGGTGGAAGAATAATAATAATACAGAAAAAGAAACAAAGGAAAAGCAATATGTCACCCGACATTGTCGATCGGGTGACATAATGAGTGATAATTACCTTATTAAACAAGGGTGTCTGATGTATGATTATAATCTTATAAGGCAAGGAAGTCTTATGTATCATAATAACCTAATTAGGCAAGGTTGTCTGAGGCGAGTTAATAACCTGATTATGCAAGGACGTCTTATGTATGATACTTCCCTGTTTAGACAAGGATGTTAGATGTATGATGATCACCAAAGACAATAATGATATCAGTACTTCAATGAATACCTAGCATGATGATGAAATCAAATGAATGATATTTACATAATACTAGTGAAGTCTGGTAATTAGTAATAACCTTACTTGAAAATGATGTCAGATAAAGAATAATTGCCCGAAATGTGAAATGTGAAAAAAATGTTATGACTATTGAACAGCTATACACTACTGTTGCCTTAAGTAAACAATTACCTGATATTGTTGTGACGTCTTGTGTATAATGATAACCTGAGTCAGGTGTAAGAACTGTTACTGAGATGGTAGTGAAATAAAATATGAAATGAAACTGTAGTAAAATCTGATGAATGATTATTACCTGCTATGGTTATAGTAAATAACTTATAAATGGTAAATACCTTGTATGGTTATTAAGTCCGAATATAATTACCTCACATATTAGTGAAGTAAAAAATTAGTGAAAACAAAACGTTTAACAATTATATGCGAACGTAGCGCTTTTCTGGATTTACCTTCATCAGGAACGCTTAAAGCCAAACATTTAAAATCCGATGGGTGTAAGTAGGGTAAGTAAGCTGTATAACGATTACCCAAGAAGATATCAAATTACCATGTATAATAACCACATAGGATGGTTGTGGAGTAAAATGTATGATACCTATTCCAAACGTTTTCAAATCAGATGTATGATAATTACCTGAGATGGAAGTGATGTTCGGTGTATGATAATTACCTGAGATGGAAGTGATGTTTGATGTATGATAATTACCTGAGATGGAAGTGATGTTTGATGTAAAAGTGTACCCTCTGAACTGTAGAAATGAACTTCATTTTGGCACTGTAGATTTGGAAGTCGTGTAAAACCGCCTAAAGCTAAAACTTTCCCACAATTTGACCATTCCATTTTTAAACCTAAGAGCAAAGGAAATGATAGTTGTAGAATTATAAACATGTAAAATATATGTTAAATAAAAGACATTGATCTAATTACATTGCGAAGGCATGTGATAAAAAACCAAAAAGTTATAATAAAGAGAAAATTAGATTGATGTTTGTCTGTCCATTGTACAAATTATATCTAAAAGCTTTGTTATTAAATATAACTGAAAGTGTAGCAGAATAATAATAGAAAAAAGCCAATGGTTATAGTTTTTCATCTAAATTGGACGCAATAAATGCTAGTACCTGTTAAGAATGTATGAATAATATTTGGAGAAGGGTCGTCAGGACTTGACATCAGATAAACAGCTCCGTATCTGAAACATACTGCTAGAATATGGGTAGTCTCCTCTATAATAAAACAAGTTAAAGGTTGATCATAAGAAAATTTATTGTGAACAATGACGAACAATTTATATTATAACTTAAAAGAAGTCTGCAACAATGTATTTACTGTCTGTCAAATAGACATTCGTTTTATATTCCTTTCATGTGTTTGAGCTTTTGGATTTGACATTTGTTCGGGGACCTTTCGTTTTGAATTTTCCTTGAATATCGGTATTTTTGTTATTGTTCATAATTAAAGAGATATACTAAAACATTTTACTTGTTTAAAATTATTCAAAAACATGTTTATACAGATAAATTGCCACTAGTGTGTAAAACTAAGGCAAACTAGTCTAAATCTCGTAAATCCATTAAGGAGATACAAATGAAGGTTGTTTTTTAAACTTAAAGAATAACATGCACTACGGTTGGGACTTAATGCTTCAATAGGGTAAGCGTCTCTTACTATACGTGCATCACTTTAACAGTGAATATATTGTAAACTGCAATGTATCAAAAAGTACTATTCCCACCATGTAATCTTCACTTAAGATGATTTGTGTATTATCATTTTAATAAGTCAAGTGGTCTAGACAATAAGACAGATACATGCATGATAATAGAATATGAATGATGGGATAGATGGTATTTACTAAACGAAAGCACGACCATCCTCATGGTGTTATTGGAATGTGTTATATCAATTAGAAACGGCATTGACGATAGTCCATGAACAGTTGGCTTTTGTTGAGTCAATTACATTTAAAAAAATATCTGAATTAGTGGTAAAAGTGAGATTGCAAAAAGTACTGAAATACGGAGGGTTGTTTATTTACTGTCAATTTCTTCATTCTTGCAGTAGATCAGATAAAACAAAAGAGTATTAAATGATTACTTTTTTTACAAAATACCTTTGGAGGATAAAGATTGTCTACTGGTTTGAGTATTTCCATCAGTTTCGTCCATGTTAAATTTTTCGGATGACCATGCCATTGACACGATATCCATGCCTATTTGTACAGATATCTGTGTTAACATTACACCTGCTGAACTCATAAGTATAACTTGACCGTCAGTTGTGCCAAAAATCACCTACAATTGCATCAATACATAAGGCATTTTTTTCAAAAAATTGGTCAAAATAATACCTATATAGATAATTATGTAACGTATAAATGAATTTATACAAATGACACGAAAATTACAATGTACTGTATAACATTAAGTTATCTCACGATACATAATTTTAAAGTAAATTCCATGAGTTAAATTTTCAATGAACTAATCTATGAAGATATTATAGGTAGTTTTGCATCTACAAAGAATACCAAAATATCTATTTGTATGCTTTCCAACCATGAATAACTTTCTGCATCATTTCTAGGTGGTTCGGTACTTGGATATATGTAATAAGGTCATAAAATCCGTGACAACATACACATTCTAATTACGCCTTACACAGACTAGGTGAATATTACTTAAAAGCCATTATTAGTTTGACAAGAAAAGATGTTTTCATGCATAAAACACTAATGAAGTCTTAATACCATTAACTTCTTTAGCATGGCTTATATAGGAAGGTCGTCTGTCTGCTTCTTGTCAACGAACTTTCATTTATGTTAGACATATTTATTACGGGTGTAAAATATAACGGCGACTTCTTATAAAAGCTTAAGCAGACAAAATTGATTTATGTATTAGTTGTTATTGGCTTCAGCTAGCTTTACTTGACTGCGCGTTCTATTGGATTGGTCCTCTGTAATTTTTTGATTGTGTAAGCAGGTTGTGTTTAGATTCGTGCCGACTTGATGAATCAAACCATTCCCAAATGATTTTTACACTGGTTTAATATGTTTTGAAGCTATACCAATGTCCCAGGTTAAAGTAGGGGCCACTCACAATACTGTTTAACCCGGTAACATTCTGTATGTATTTGTTCTAAGTCACGATCCTATAAATCAGTGGTTGTAGTTTGTTGCTGTCTGTTTTATTTGGTTTTCGTTTATTGTTTTGGCATACATCAGGTTATTGTTTTGGCATACATCATGTTATTGTTTTGGCATACATCAGGTTATTGTTTTGGCATACATCAGGTTATTGTTTTGGCATACATCCGGTTATCGTTTTGGCATACATCAGGTTACTGTTTTGGCATACGTCAGGTTATTGTTTTGGCATACATCAGGTTATTGTTTTGGCATACATCAGGTTATTGTTTTGGCATACATCCGGTTATCGTTTTGGCATACATCAGGTTACTGTTTTGGTATACATCAGGTTATTGTTTTGGCATACATCAGGTTATTGTTTTGGCATACATCAGGTTATTGTTTTTGCATACATCAGGCTATCGTTTTCGCATACATCAGGTTATTGTTTTGGCATACATCAGGTTATTGTTTTGGCATACATCAGGCTATCGTTTTCGCATACATCAGGTTATTGTTTTGGCATACATCAGGTTATTGTTTTGGCATACGTCAGGTTATTGTTTTGGCATACATCAGGTTATTGTTTTGGTATACATCAGGTTATTGTTTTGGCATACATCAGGTTATCGTTTCGGCATACATCAGGTTATTGTTTTGGCATACCTCAGGTTATTGTTTAGGCATACATCAAGTTATTGCTTTGGCATAAATCAGGCTATCGTTTTGGTATACATCAGGTTATTGTGTTGGCATACATCAGGTTATTGTTTTGGCATACATCAGGTTATTGTTTTAAGTTTTTATTTGTTACATGTAGTGTTATGTTAAGCTTCTATAACTGATTAAATCCGTATTAATTATTTTTATTTCCAAGATACTAGATTACTGATGTATAAATTTTATCTATTATTGTGACAAAAATGCAGTTTAGGCATAAGACAACATTTGTAATTTATCGTTGTATTATTATCTATCATTAATTATCCGTTTGAACAATGCGTTAACGAAAAAATACATATAAAATCAGTCTTTTATCCTTGGTTGTTATGAGACGCGTTAATTGTTGCTAGGGTGCTCTCTTCGAGGTCCGCGCTCTTGGTATATAAAGACACCGATTCATTGTGTAAGTTTGTCATGCATTATTTGGCTGTCAACGAATAATAATCGCTCCTAAAAGTAATACCAGAAATTAAAGAATAAGAATTTGAAGCTGGAAAGTAAGTTTGTAAACCTAGTTGAGTTGAAAACGTTGTGTTTTTGAAGCAAGCAGTTTTTAAAGTCTTTACGATTGTTGCAAGCTACCGGGTTGTTCCGATACTGTAATTTCCCTCGGGAATGGTCGCAGTCCCTCGAACAGGTGGTCTGTAATAGTCTGGTGACTTAGGTGCTCCGGAGACTAGGTGCTTCAAAACTAGTTGTCTCAGGAACTAGGTGCTTCAGAGACTAGTCATTTCAGGACTAGGTGTTTTAGAGACTGGGAGTCTCAGGACTAGGTGTTTCAGGAACCTAGGATTTTTGAAGCTTGTTCTAATTTATAGTGGTTGAATGGTTATGATATAATTGTTTGTCAAATCAGTTGGGACCTTGGAGTCAGTGAAAGGATCAAGGATAAATTGAGGTTATATAGTTTTCAGACTACTTTTTGATATAAAGTTATTTGTGTAAATAGTGTTATTTCTTTATTAAGTTTCAAAGTTTAAAAAACTGGTTTTGTAGTTTTTAAGAAAGGCCTCGATCCAAGTTGTAGTTAGGTTTCCGAGTTAATTAAAAGATTGATATTGGAGTATCTCAGATTCTGTGAAAACGGATACGAACATATAGTTCATAAGCCAAACACGTTACATTATTTTCAAATCAAATTTTTCATTCCATTGACTGGCGTGTACTTTGCCACCAAGTGCAATTGTTCAGGAAACGGAAACAATGAGTAATGCAATGAATATGACACCGAGATGAAATTGCAAGATAAACCTGAATATAAGCCATAAAAAGTCATTTGCTGAATGAGCTTAAACCAATCGATGTATTGTCAATAACAGTAGAATGCATCTGACAATTTCTGAAATTCTTAAGTTCATTTACAGATTTACAGTGTAGTCCTGTCATATAACTGACATCTACAAATTGATTTTATACACATAAAAGGCACACGGAAAGTACTCCCGACACTTTCTGAAGGGTCATGCTAGTTTTACGTTATTGATATTGTATGGAAATATTGATATTGCAGAACAGTGAATTTGATAAATATGCAAATAAATCGTAAATGGATATATAAAGCTGTCAGCACTGCATGTGTTAGTAACAATATCACGTAATATTTACACACCAGTAGTCATACAAGAATCAAATGATATCTTTAAATCATTAATGTCAAAACTAAACAAAGCTGAATCTGAAGAGGACAAAGACAACTGTTCCATGAGCCGATTTATAAACAATACCTGTAAAACAATGCAGCATATCTGACAGGCAAATATATGAATACAATGAAACGCATTGTGTAGATGTCAAGAATACATCAATTCATACCAATAACTTGCATGTGTCTATATAGACATAGTTATTGTATTATTTTTATTTATAAGTAAGACTACCGGTAGCAATATGAAAGCTAGAAAACAACTAAATATACTAAAAATGTGAATGAATGTGCGGTTTTCCTTACAAATATGTATTTCTTGTGTGAAAACAACGGTATGTTCAAGGTATTCTGAACATCGTTCTGTCTTTATATGAGTGAAATATATTTGACCATGTGTAGGTGAATAGAGATCTGAGATCAAACGAAATTCTAATATGACGACCTATTATCGTCAACCAACATATTCACAATATATCTACCTTTAGCGCAAATGCAGTAATACACAAAAATGGCTGTTCCGCGTTACGACCAACCTTATTTATGCTACCAGATATTCTCAATTTTCGACATCAAAACCCCGAGTTTACCCGCTAACGCTCAGGGTAAAACAATCGAATATAAATGCCCAACCCATGGTTAAATGAAAATAAAGCTACGAATTATTTCTTAAACGAAACACCAGTAATAAAATATGACAACTTATTTTTTTGGAAGTTGACCATGTTATTGTTTACAATTAGCTAAGGTTTCTATCTAACACTAAGGCCGTGTTTTCATTGACCTAAACTCGGTGTTGTGTTAGTGTAATTCACAGATAAACTAAACATAATTCCTTTCGCATTGATAAAATTCAATGTTAACATGTAGTTTAAATTATGTTTTGTCTACATGTAGTCGATAGTCGATGTAGGCCTTGTGTAGGTTACGTTTTTCACAAAACTAGGCATTCAGAACTTTAATTTTCCCATGTATATTTAAAAAAGAAACGATTTTTATATTAAGTTGATACTTATAACACTTATTAATAAAGTTCTTTACAGAAATATTTGTCTAAACTTGATATATTTATTTGTTATAAAAACAGTTTACGTAGCCTTATTAACCTCTTATCAAGACTCATCCATCATCATTGCCGATCACATAATTCATTTGCAAAGGTCTTCCCGAATCGACTGGACATACACACTGACAGAAATTTTTGCCACTGGTATTTACTCAAACAACGATTCACTCATAAATGCATTACTGAAAAAGGGTGAGGTTAATTGTTTGTTTGTGTAGTATCTGAAATCGGTAATAACACAATTAGAAATAAAAAAAAAAACCATTACCCCTTCCCTATGCTAAATACTTCTTGGAGAAAAAATACCATTTGAAACAAACAGAAAAGATAGAAATGTAGTGATCCTTAACATCGCAATTCTTTTTCTTCGTCTGTAAGCACGCTGATGCAGCCGACGTTTTTAATGCGTAATCGAGACATCTTTAAACTACTCCAAATCATCCAAAATGACTTTCTTAGAGGAGCAACCACTTTATTTTAAAAAAAGGTTGGGGTTCGGAGTCAGAATTTTTATTCGCGCGAAAGTTTATATTAAGGTTTCTTTTCGGTGGTACCAATTCAATATTTAACACTATAATGTATGGAGAAACTTTAAATTCAGAATATTTGTTCCTTCTAATCATCTGTATGACCCGATTTTTTTAAAAATTAAATTGTGGAAAAATCCATCCCCCCTTTTTTTAAAGTCAAATGGTCGTTCCCTAACTGCTATAAAAGTTGTTTGAAAATTTGAATTTGGTTCTACGTAATGAACATTTAAATGATATATAGTTTACAAGTGTGAACAAATCTTATGTACAGGTAGCTTAACAAGGTGTATAGATGTGAACAAATTTAATGTGAACCTAGTGTACATTACATTAAACCAAATGTAAACATGTTTACTACTGTACACGGTGTTTGGTGTGAACACGGTCTAAGATACATGTCTATATGACACAAAACTTCACTTTGGTTCAATAAAATGAAAGGTTTATTCCACATAAATGAATATTTATTTATAAGTGTCTACCTTCTGGTCATCTGGTGTCCATATCCCACAAGTGACGTTTGAGTTATCCAGGTTTAACATGTACGACCAGTACCGTTGTCCAGCAACAGATCCAACCAGAACAAAACCGTCACAGTAACAAATCAGTGCCATACGACCATCATGTGACCAGGCAAAATCTGTCACCTAGTACAATATAATTCATTGCACTTAAATTAATTAATAACTATTTATTATCAAATGGTTATATTGTGTCACACAAAACTGAATCGTTTAAACGGGACGCAATGTGTGTGTGTGATGGAGGCACGAGTAATTTTCGTAGAACGAAAGACTATATATATAACAGACGAATATTATTCTGGACGATTGCTTTAACTACAGGATTTTTTATGTATTTTTTTTTCAAAACTACAGTTTGGATAAGTGCTGATCTCCTTCCTGAACTGTCATGAGAATTTTTCATAAAACCGTTTTAAATAAGTACTAGAATATTTATACCTTAGAACTGTCAGAACCTGATCTAGGGAGAAACTGTCCAAATCTGTTCTATGGTAAAATATTTGAAAATGAAGTAAATTAGAGCGGCTCTCTGGTTATGGTATTTAATGTCGGGTAAGTCAGAGGGGTTCCAAAGCATTTAGATAAAAAAAATAATAAAGCGTTGGAAATGACATTTGACGGGATCGGGTAATCGACATAGAGTTCTTTATTCGCGCATGACTAATAAAAACGGAATCTTCAATATCCCTGACATCTGTTCTGTCAGTTATGATTAAAGCCTGAATACATAACTGTTGCATTGTCAAAATATCAATCATAGTTTCGCACATGAAAAGTCAAATGGTCATTCATTCCGTTAATCTTCTGTCAGTAGTAATATGGTATATCAAGTTTAAACACAAAACAAACAAATCTTCAATCTATCATTAAGGAGACGATTTTAAATTTGACGTAGTAATTGCGTCCTCGTCGTAGCAGTCTTATCATTTATCAACTTCACCTCTAATACAAACTCATGCATTATGTTAAAGCTGTTAAGTGCTATATCAAATGGGGTCAATTGTCAACAATGTCTGAGAAAAAACAAGAAAACCGGTTAATTATATCGTTTTTATGCTTACAGTGAAGCATTATTTCTTTCCTTGGCATTCAATCTCGTTAAATCATTATAGAAGTTATACAACAATAAAGGACTTGTAATTGGTGCATGCGCATTTGAAAAAATTCAAAAGACAATGTTTTCTAATGTATTTACCTGATTGTTTCTGTCATTGATAAGTTCTATGGACCATCTTCCCTCGTGTTTTATCCAAACAAATATAACTCCCTGCGAGTCACATGATGCTAACTTCTGGTAAGGTTCATTCCATTTTACTAATACAACCTACAAAATACAGATATACATTTTAAAATATGTACAATTTGAAACAGATTTTGTGTTCACTAAAATATGTATAAAGAATTTTGCCATACGGTATAATACACATTTTCGTCTGTCATCGTAGTCGGACAATAACGACCAAATCAAGTTAAGTACTAGTATAGGTCCTGACATGGCAAATGTTAAACAATAGAAACGAGAAAATGAACGGCCTGATTTGTCTATAAAACAACAAACGCAAAAACAATATGAGAGATATCAAACGAAGACAACCACATAATTGGAGGCCCTTACACGAGACAAACACATAAAGAATATTGCAGACTCAAAAATGTGTACAAGCGCTAAACCCTCCCCATACCCACCCGAGACCGTAGTGTAACGACAAAGAGACACACATTTCAGATCTAAGAGTACTGGCAGTTACTGAAAGCTAGTGTAAACCCCAAAACAACTAATAATTAAATAATGTTCTCTTAACCTGCAGTATCAATTAGTACACATCCAATGGATTTAATGTCATAAACATTCTTGAAAAAGGCATAACCTAATACATTACTTAAATTTAAACTTTATATCGATAGTTTTTAATAAATGTATATCAATACATATGTATTTAGTTATGTTGGAATATATAACAGAATAACTATGATACATAAATTAACAAAGGACCATTAGCAGTTACCGACATGTCAGCTCCAGACCTCATTTAAACTGATTGAAAGATTATGTCTTTATCATATGAATTTCAAGCACAATCCATTTCGTTAGGGGTTTAGTGGCATACCAACAATAAAATATACGAGAAGAACATAACCCGTATCATGCCAACAACTGGTTTTAGAATAAAATCTAGAAAATAATAAGTATTGATGTTAATGAATGTTGTCAAGGAAACATGTTTTATACCAGACTAGTATAATTCTAGGGAAAAAAACTTTCAATACAGTTAAACTGTTCCATTTGATACAGTAATTCATGTTTAGTTTACCTTCTCATTCAAACTTTATTTGCTTTTATTTTTGAATAGTCAAGTTTATGATGAGTGTTTCCTTATTGGTTTTTGTATTTCAGGTTCTGTATGATTCTGTTCAGAATCCAAATTAAATAATTAATGACGTAATACTGAATAAAAAAATCAATAAAACCAAATCTTTTCAAAATAAGACGCGACAACAATAGTAGTGTGTTCTTAGACGATCACAAAATTATTTGCTGAATAGAATCGTTAAGAAAGGTTGAAAATATGCTTTTTAACTTATCCATCTTGACTGTTATTATTATTCTTGGGATGACCATAAAAAAGTAGCAAGACAATATATGTTGCTTTGACATTTACTGCATTTAAATATTAATACTGTACAAATTTGTTCTTGGTATTGCACTATAGGTCAATTCACCCAACATTGTTTTATACATTGCTGCATGAAATATACTGTTAGATACAGTCACCAATATAAGTATATACATGTAAGACGGTATGGGGTTATAATATCTGGTAACGTGTTTTGATCTTGCCTTTAGTATCTACTCGCATGGTGCGATGCTGTATTGATTTTAGAGTTTTATTATACCAGATTTGTTTTTACTAATAAACAGTGTAGAAGATGCCAAGAATTATAGATGTTTACAACGTATAACATGTATCAGCAGTCCTTCAGAATTAGGCGTGTTCATGAAAAACTACGATGAATGTATTAACGAAAAACACAATTTAGACAAATATTTTGATGAAAAAAATAATTCCTTGTAAATTTTAGTAAACAACAGGAATGTATAATACGAAGCTAAAGAGAAGACAACACATTATAAATGGTCAAGATACCTTTATGAACATGTTATATAGAATCTCAAAGAGATGAGAATACATTATAAATGGTCAAGATACCTTTATGAACATGTTATATAGAATCTCAAAGAGATGAGAATACATTATAAATGGTCAAGATACCTTTATGAACATGTTATAGAATCTCAAAGAGATGAGAACACATTATAAATGGTCAAGATACCTTTATGAACATCTTATAGAATCTCAAAGAGATGAGAACACATTTTAAATGGTCAAGATACCTTGATGAACATGTTATAGAATCTCAAAGAGATGACAACACATTATAAATGGTCAAGATACCTTTATGAACATGTTATAGAATCTCAAAGAGATGACAACACATTATAAATGGTCAAGATACCTTTATGAACATGTTATAGAATCTCAAAGAGAAGACAATACATTATAAATGGTCAAGATACCTTTATGAACATCTTATAGAATCTCAAAGAGATGAGAACACATTATAAATGGTCAAGATACCTTGATGAACATGTTATAGAATCTCAAAGAGATGACAACACATTATAAATGGTCAAGATACCTTTATGAACATCTTATAGAATCTCAAAGAGATTAGAATACATTATAAATGGTCAAGATACCTTTATGAACATCTTATAGAATCTCAAAGAGATTAGAATACATTATAAATGGTCAAGATACCTTTATGAACATGTTATAGAATCTCAAAGAGAAGACAATACATTATAAATGGTCAAGATACCTTTATGAACATGTTATAGAATCTCAAAGAGATGAGAATACATTATAAATGATCAAGATACCTTTATGAACATGTTATATAGAATCTCAAAGAGATGAGAATACATTATAAATGGTCAAGATACCTTTATGAACATGTTATAGAATCTCAAAGAGATGAGAATACATTATAAATGATCAAGATACCTTTATGAACATGTTATAGAATCTCAAAGAGATGAGAATACATTATAAATGGTCAAGATACCTTTATGAACATGTTATAGAATCTCAAAGAGATGAGAATACATTATAAATGATCAAGATACCTTTATGAACATGTTATATAGAATCTCAAAGAGATGAGAATACATTATAAATGGTCAAGATACCTTTATGAACATGTTATAGAATCTCAAAGAGATGAGAATACATTATAAATGATCAAGATACCTTTATGAACATGTTATATAGAATCTCAAAGAGATGAGAATACATTATAAATGGTCAAGATACCTTTATGAACATGTTATAGAATCTCAAAGAGATGAGAATACATTATAAATGATCAAGATACCTTTATGAACATGTTATATAGAATCTCAAAGAGATGAGAATACATTATAAATGGTCAAGATACCTTTATGAACATGTTATAGAATCTCAAAGAGATGAGAATACATTATAAATGGTCAAGATACCTTTATGAACATGTTATATAGAATCTCAAAGAGATAAGAATACATTATAAATGGTCAAGATACCTTTATGAACATGTTATATAGAATCTCAAAGAGATGAGAACACATTATAAATGGTCAAGATACCTTTATGAACATGTTATATAGAATCTCAAAGAGATGAGAATACATTATAAATGGTCAAGATACCTTGATGAACATGTTATATAGAATCTCAAAGAGATGAGAACACATTATAAATGGTCAAGATACCTTTATGAACATGTTATATAGAATCTCGAAGAGATGAGAACACATTATAAATGGTCAAGATACCTTTATGAACATGTTATATAGAATCTCAAAGAGATGAGAATACATTATAAATGGTCAAGATACCTTGATGAACATGTTATATAGAATCTCAAAGAGATGAGAACACATTATAAATGGTCAAGATACCTTTATGAACATGTTATATAGAATCTCGAAGAGATGAGAACACATTATAAATGGTCAAGATACCTTTATGAACATGTTATATAGAATCTCAAAGAGATGAGAATACATTATAAATGGTCAAGATACCTTTATGAACATGTTATAGAATCTCAAAGAGATGAGAACACATTATAAATGGTCAAGATACCTTTATGAACATGTTATAGAATCTCAAAGAGAAGAGAATACATTATAAATGGTCAAGATACCTTGATGAACATGTTATATAGAATCTCAAAGAGATGAGAACACATTATAAATGGTCAAGATACCTTTATGAACATGTTATATAGAATCTCGAAGAGATGAGAATACATTATAAATGGTCAAGATACCTTGATGAACATGTTATGTAGAATCTCAAAGAGATGAGAATACATTATAAATGGTCAAGATACCTTGATGAACATGTTATATAGAATCTCAAAGAGATGAGAATACATTATAAATGGTCAAGATACCTTTATGAACATGTTATAGAATCTCAAAGAGATGAGAACACATTATAAATGGTCAAGATACCTTTATGAACATGTTATATAGAATCTCGAAGAGATGAGAATACATTATAAATGGTCAAGATACCTTGATGAACATGTTATATAGAATCTCAAAGAGATGAGAATACATTATAAATGGTCAAGATACCTTGATGAACATGTTATATAGAATCTCAAAGAGATGAGAATACATTATAAATGGTCAAGATACCTTTATGAACATGTTATATAGAATCTCAAAGAGATGAGAATACATTATAAATGGTCAAGATACCTTTATGAACATGTTATAGAATCTCAAAGAGATGAGAACACATTATAAATGGTCAAGATACCTTTATGAACATGTTATATAGAATCTCAAAGAGATGAGAATACATTATAAATGGTCAAGATACCTTTATGAACATGTTATATAGAATCTCGAGAAAAAAATGAAAACAACATGTAATTTGATGCGTCCAAAGCGAAACATTGTTTACATGAGTGGCATTACAAGACCGTCTGTTGTATAAGTATATACAATACTTTATATTCTAAACAAGTCAATTTCCCTCTAGAATCTGTCTCCATTGACCATAGAAAAGTGATGTAATTATGAATGCGTCTGTCAGTTGTAGAATATTGGTCAGGCGTCGTGGACAAAGGCATTGATCTCATCATTTCGTGTTTTAAACATAGAATAAAATCATTCCGGAAATTGTTTCTCGGATTGACAATTAGACATATTCGTGCTACAAGACAATCTTCATCAACTTATCTCATCAATATTATTGTAGTATAAAACAAGTTTGCCCATCAGTAATTGTCTTTTAAATCAAATAACGTGAACTCAAACAACGCTTCATAAAAACCTCATTATTTTCCTTAGAGTTCCGTAACCGTAAGCGTTAGATTAAGCCACGAAGGTCTACTCAAATTCTTTATTTCAATAAGACTATTTGATTCCAATTAAAAAGGCTATCTTCTGAACGATTGGAAGATAGAGAAAGCATTTCATTATCATTTATTGCTAATTTTGTTTGTAAATCAATCTTTATAATGAATTTCAATTAAGTATATTGCTGCCATTTTGCAAATTCTATAGGGACAAAATGAAATATCGTGTTGGTTTTGTTTATGAAATCATCCTTAGTTAAGATTGGTTTTCCATGATGATCTTTAATTCAGTTCCTTAGAAGGTGTTTCAATAACTCCAGTACGCTCGTTATTTTACATTGGAATATTCAAATCCGTGGAAAATTGAATTTCACAATCTTCATCATTTGCACTTTTAAATCTTAGGATCAACCAAAGTTACTGCTCGAATAATATTTCTATCAAATTGAATGTTTTTCAAATCGATATGTAAAATGAGAAGAAAATGATATCTTCAAACACGAAACATTAAACGGAAAGCTTATCTTAAGATTTAAAAGCAATAAATCAAAATCGTCACACTGGGGAATATAGACAAATAATTTCATTCCCTACATTTCATTTAGACATATTGAAAGATTTTTATTAATGTCTTACGGACAGATTCTTTCGAAATAATTTGATTTTTCCAAAAGTAATTTGAAATTCGTCATGAGCAAAGCAATAAAAGGTTCATCATTGACGTAGTTGGAATCATGGATGTCAACAGGAGATTCTTTGTTCATATCAAAGTACAGTAACGATTATAGCGTAGACAGGATACCTGGGAAATGGATTTGAACCAGGAACCAGTACGATCTGATGAAACCTTATTGAATGTTATATTAAATCCTTTAATCATTTTACAAAGTTTTAAAAATGTCAAAACTTAACGAAAAAAACAATATTTTTAAATATAATGAAACTTGAGTTATAGTCATTATAGGATGTAGCTGATATTGCTTTTGTCTTTATTATGTAACATGCAATGTAAAAGGTTTTTTTTTTTTTTAATCTCATATAATCCTTGTGATTTATTCAAAGTATTAGAAAAAAATTGAAATGATAACTGTACAAACATTTAAAGAAATTTCTTTCCCGCCAAATTTTCAATTTTTCCGATTTTGTAGTTCCATTCCATTCATAACTGTCTTTTAAAAAAGCTTGTTATTTTTAAAGAGAGCAGTTAACATCCTTAATTATAGATTTCCAAAAGCAGACGTTTGTTTTCCTGTGCTGTTTTTGTTCTAATTAAAATTACGAACGTACTTATTTTGTAATTATAATGGTTGCTCGATTTTATGTTGAGTTCAATGCACGCAAAGACGAGTGCTAAACCATAAAGAGTGTACTTCTGCACATCAACTAACGAAAGTACGTATCACTCGAAAAATGATATGCTCGGTAAATTTGTATAATCAGAGATTATGAAGAATACTGATTGTTTAGGCTATGATACCAATTGTGTTTGCTGACGTGGAAATTGAGACCCGGAAGACATAATGTCCATCGTTCATTAAAGGACTGAAAAGGATACAGCTTGACTACAAATCATGAAATTCTGCTCAGATAATTCCGAGGAATCGATTACAAAAAAAAGATAAGCATAGTAAATATAGAATAGTTAATGGTATGGACGGGGTTTACAGCATAGTAAATATAGAATACTTAATGGTATGGACGGGGTTTACAGCATAGTAAATATAGAATACTTAATGGTATGGACGGGGTTTACAGCATAGTAAATATAGAATACTTAATGGTATGGACGGGGTTTACAGCATAGTAAATATAGAATACTTAATGGTATGGACGGGGTTTACAGCATAGTAAATATAGAATAGTTAATGGTATGGACGGGGTTTACAGCATAGTAAATATAGAATACTTAATGGTATGGACGGGGTTTACAGCATAGTAAATATAGAATACTTAATGGTATGGACGGGGTTTACAGCATAGTAAATATAGAATACTTAATGGTATGGACGGGGTTTACAGCATAGTAAATATAGAATACTTAATGGTATGGACGGGGTTTACAGCATAGTAAATATAGAATACTTAATGGTATGGACGGGGTTTACAGCATAGTAAATATAGAATACTTAATGGTATGGACGGGGTTTACAGCATAGTAAATATAGAATACTTAATGGTATGGACGGGGTTTACAGAAAAGTTAATGGTATGGACGGGGTTTACAGAAAAGTTAATTGTATGGACGGGTTTACAGAAAAGTTAATGGTATGGACGGGGTTTACAGAAAAGAGAATAATGGGCAAACCGATGCTTTTTATTGAGATATTTATTTTTCTAATAAAATATTTGAATTATCATTAGGGATTTAACAATATAGAATAAACCGTTAGGCTACATTACATTTTGTAAAGTTTACTTAAAAGATTGAAATTCCGTAGGTGCTAGTAACTATCTATTAGCCTAAGAGATCAAGGTAAAATAAATATTATCTGCTTTAAAACTGTTAAGATGCATTTATTTATCATGCCGCTATAATATCAATAAGTGCTTTACTGTATAATATCAATGTTATAACATATATATATTTTTTTTCTTTTTTATCCTAAATCAACTTTTAGCTATTGGTATTGTATAAGCAGGCATTTTATGGATTTTGTATAATTTGTTTCAAGCACTGTAAATGCTATTTGATTAGGTTAAATTTAATTGTAGTTTACATCATCATTCATATATATTTACGAGATAGTTTAATCAAGACTTTCAGAAATAGTTTAATCAAGACTTTTAGAATAATCAAGACTTTCAGAATAATCAAGACTTTCAGAAATAGTTTAATCAAGACTTTTAGAATAATCAAGACTTTCAGAATAATCAAGACTTTCAGAATAATCAAGACTTTCAGAAATAGTTTAATCAAGACTTTCAGTTGCAGAATCGTGCTTAAAAATCCGCACATAACCCATATTTTCAATAGCAAATAAACATGAGCAAGTATCCTGTCAGCTCTTAACTGCAGGTGTCATGTTGAGTTTTTTTTGTTTTTTAGTCACTTTTGTCAAACACGTTGATAATGGTTAATGTATAAGATGATGATAGTTTCCGAAGCCTTATACATTGGTATGATTAAAAGCACTCTAGATATTCATCGACAATGGAGTGAGGCTTTAATACTTTTAAACTCATTAATACTTAAAGTCACGAAATCTATCTATGCATTTTTTTGTAATCGATTTTGTTTAATTGAAACACGACATTTTATTTCATCAGTTTGCCATAAATGTGGTGTTAACATGTAACATGACGAATGTCCGGCTGGATCTTTTTGACCTAATGGTTTTTTAACTTCAGTTTTTATCCGAAAATCCTATTTAATTACAAAATTCCGTGATCCAAGAATTTCTCCTAAAGATTATTCACACTTTGTAGACTATAGACCAGTCCATCTTTTTACTGATCTGAATTGTTAAGTTTCTACTATTGTCAAGCTGGTCATGGTTCGTGTACTATGAATAACATTCAAACAAAATCACTTGAACACAAATCGTATAGCTGGCAAAATAAAAACAACTTTTTTACAAATTTATAAAATTGCTCAGGATTTCTCTACATATTCAGGAAAGACTACTCCTTTTTTAAAGGAAAGGATGCGATAATGGGGCTATTTTACATCTTATGTTGTTTGTGTCTATAAAAAAAGAAGATGTTGTATGATTGACCTTGAGACAAATCTCCACAAGAGACCAAATCACACAGACATTAACAACTATAGGTCACCGTACAGCCTTCAACAATGAGCAAAGCCCACATCGAATAGTCAGCTATAAAAAGACCCAAAATGACAATGTAAAACAATTCTAACGAGAAAATGTTGGTTTGCTGTCATATTACAAATTATGTAATTTATGTCGTTCGTATATCTGTCTAATCAAAGTATGCCAAACAGCTCTTTTTATTTATATTACATCAGTAATGCTTTCTTAAGTTAAAAAAAAACCAATATTTAATCATTAGAACTTTATATCGTTTTAGGTACATTGTCTTTTGTACATCTCAAACACAAAATATTTAATAAAAATAACTTCTTACATGTGGGATTGGTTTATTACATTAAGATAGTCTGATTTCAGCTGATGTAATTGTATATTGTTATCAATGTATTATGTTAATATCAACATTAAGAAGAATGATCAAAGACAAAAATTATTTCTAAATATGATGCCATTAAAAATTCAGTCACGAAAATCTTTGATTGTACATATGTTTTTATATACATTTCTATTACATATACATCATGGATTTGGATGAACCATTATCTTCGTATATAATGCTAGACGCAGAAGCAAAAATACTAAGGTTGCTATAATTACATTTCAATTAAATCTTTAAAGTCCTCATAAACATAACTCTTTATTATGTAGCATGATGAAACAGGTGCTTATGCCATTTGTAACTACTGCATGAGTACGATGCTTATATTTCCTGTACAAACAAGCGAGTTGGACGAACGTATAAAAGAAACTAAAAAGACTGAGACAGAGGTTACTAAAAAGGTAAACCATTAGAAGTCATTATAAGGTTTTCAAAGATAGATATGGACCAAAATATCATAATCCTAAATATTCAATATATATAGGAATTCAATATAGACCCTCAAAGATGTTATAACAATTCTGTAAATGCACAAAAACATGATTTGAAATCTACAATCATGGTTCCTTCTGCCTTAAGCCCTTCACACAAACCTTTCAAGGGGTTAAACTATACTTTTGTGTGCTAACAATAATAATGTGAGTGCAATGTCTAGAAACTTAAATTAGCTTAACTAAATCAGCTTTGAAAATAGGTCGGGTTTTACGGAATGTAGGTTATTTAGATAATAGCGATTTACATATTGGATTAAAAGATCGACAGTAGTTATCAATCACACATTACAGTGCAGCACTCCCTCTCTCACTTGGACGTTACAGAAATAAAGTTTTCTTTCCTGTGTAATTAAGGCTGTATAAGGCAATGATTTATTTAACTGTTGTAACAGCTTCTCTGATTGACAATTCTCAGATTCGTCATAACAATGACAGATTCTAATCATGAATATTGAAACCGAACAAAAAATCACTGATGATTATCGACCTATCCTTTTATAACTTTATGAACCTTCAGTAGAACCGTGAAATACAAACAACATGATGATCATATAGAAATTAATAATTTAATGGATTAGCGATCAAGTCAGGGGATAATGCTTTTCTATGTTACAAAAACGACTAATTGAATTACTATATTGAAGACCTGCCTTACAATACCGTAATTGAAGCTGTCTTTTACGACGAAGATGTCATTCAATTCAGATGTTACCATTGTTGTAGCAACTGTTAAATAATGTAAGGGTACCAATACATGATTATCGTTTAATTGAGAATATGATGATGGGTGAAGATTAATAGCCTATTGCTTTATGGTTATAATTTAAGCTATTAAATATTCTTTGAATGCTTGTTAAATGCCAAAAGATAGCAGATTCAAATGTTACAGCGAGTAAGCGGAGATACCGAATTAAAAAAAGTATAGTGAAAGTGAATAACTTTTCAAGCCATTAGACATTACAAGTCATCACTGTCGAGCTGTAGACTAGATATGAAGTATATTGGGAAAATGTGGGACTACACTATTCATCAGATTGAAATCAATTCACAGTTTCGGTTAACATAATGTATGTGTCTGACAGATTCGAAAAACAACGCTTACATTTAGCAATTTATGGCCAACTATTCCCAATTATGAAGTAGTTCTCTTCAGAAGTACCCTCTGATATGTGTAGAGAAAAATACGTTTCTTACTTACAGAAGTTTGTTGACTTTGTCAATTACATATACGATAAGCGATAATACGTCATTTAATATGCATCAGCGTCTAACACTGTCTATTCAGCCAACTAATTTGAAATCAGAAATCAATGTAATGATGATAACTAACCTTAGTCAGAAAACTAATATAAATAATTATATACTTCCTTTGAAATAATAAGTGGAAATTATAGAAATACGGTCCTATAATTGTACTTGTCTTTTATAAGAAAAGATGTTATATGACATATATAGCTCAAGATGATTTCATCATTGACCTGTTGTATAACATCGTCGTTTTTAAAAAGGCTACAACAAAAATGAAGCTGACGTTAGAGATGTGAGATATGTTAACAAAATCATATTGTTAACTATGAGCCAACCGCCACGCCTATCTTTCTGCATTAAGTTGCAGTTTCTGTCAACAAAACACAAGTTATATACGACTGCTTTGATAAAGCAAACACATGGAGCATCCACTGTTACCCTTTCGCAAAACCTGAGAATCCAGGATGTTTTCGTGTTTGCTCATTCTTTGGTTATTTTAGTTGATTTATTTGCCTTTTCATTGTTTTGGGTTTTTACAAGGGTATATTTAATGTCTTAGAGATTGATGCGTTAATATGAATGCTAGTGAACTATTAGTCCACTAGGGTATCACCAACACAGTAAAAATTTGAGATGAAAAGGAAAACAATTAGTCATATACTTTCAGAGTTAACATACTGTTACAGATGAAACAAAAACCGGAAGGCAGTTTTAAATACTTTCATGAAATAAAAACAGTAAGAAAATGTCATTTTTTTTAGCCAAACAAAGAATTTACAGAACTATATGTTCGTTATTTTAATTTGCTAAGTTTAGTTGTTTTTCGTAACAGAATATATTATTTTCAATTAAAAATTGATAACAAAAATCTTTTTGTGAAGAAGAATTATTTTCTCTATTTAAGTTAGTTTTTTCCAGCAAAAATCTACAAATATCATTTAAGGTTAAATTTCAAATGGCCGATTTAAATTTTAAAACATCCTAGTAAACGATGCAAACATATAATTTGACTTGAATTAATGAATTGATAATTACGGAACAGTAAAGGCTCTCCTTTTTTTAGTGCATACAAGTTGATAATATTATCATTTTAAAAAGCTTAATTCGCGTTTATCTGCAGTGAGGTTTCCGTTTTTAGAATTTTTTTTATATTGTTCGTCTTCCTTCAAACTTTTCATGTCTTTGAGTGTAACTTTATAAAATGTAAAATCACAAAAATACTGAACTCAGACGAAAATCAAATTGGAAAGTCCATTATCACATGGCAAAATCAAATGACAAAATACATCAAAAACGAAAGGACAAGAACTGTCATATGCCTGACTTGGTACAGGCATTTTCAAATATAGAAAATGCTGGATTAAAACTGGTTTTATAGCGCTAAACCTGTCACTTTTACAACAGTCTCATCAAATTCCGTTTTTAGCTAGTCTTGGAGAAACACCAGACACCAATGATATGACGAGAATGTAATTACTGAAGTGTACTATCCATGCCCTGTAATGACACTGTGTTACAAATCTTTATTGCCTTTAGTATTGATTACCAACTTATCATTCCACACTCATAACACTCATCTTGGCAATATATCCTGGAAGTTTCTTCATTCACTCATTCTTTCGATGAAACGAATCATTTCATGTTTTCCTATCATGACTAATTTTTATCAGTTTGTCTCGTTCCTTTTTTAAAAGTTGTTACTTTAAAGACCTTATATAAAAGTTATATGGCAATAATAAAACGTAAACAAGCTACTAGGTTCTTGAAATAAAAACAGTTCAAATAAGCTTTTTGTAAAGAGCAATACGGAAAATGTTTTGAAAAATCAACAAAGCAATTCTAATTTTCAATGTCCATAACATCCTTAAAATTCTAACTTTTAAATGAAAATTGATGTTTGAAAGATTTCCTTTTGTCATTTATTCATTGTGCGTGATTTCATCTTAAATCCGGTGTTATTCCTCAGTGTAAAACAAGATAAAATCATAGCATTAGTTTTGTTTGAAAAGATTTTATTGAGCGTTGCCCTTTTCTTCCTCTAAAAAGTCTAAAGAACAATGCTACGAACTCTACACAAATTTTGTAAAAAGATTAATATCCATGGAAACTTCTAGAAGACTAAATTTGTTTTTAAATGCATGCCTGTGTTTGATTATTTTATTTTCACGAATTTGCGTGACTGTTTTGCTTAATTATCTAAAATTTGCTTGATTTGACTTCTATTGAATAAATTGTTCTCTCCATATAAATTTGTAGTCAATATTAACTATCTAGATAGATGTTCATTAGAATATTACAGATGTAATATATCGCTCTACATACTAACAAAAGTGTAGCAGATACATTAAAAACCTATTCTCTATTGATTACACTTATGTTGTACAGTGAATTAATAAAGTCTATTTAACTGGAGATACGTTTGATTTTCATTAAGGTTTCTTAATATGGACGTTTCTAATATTGTTTTTGAAACGGCAGTACTAAAAAGTAAAATAACAAAAATACAGAACTCCGAGGAAAATTAAAAAAAAAAAAAAACAAACGGAAAGATCGTATTCAAAAATAAGAAAAAAAAACCCACCCAACGAATAGATATCAACTGTCATATTACTAACTTGTTACAGGCATTTTCCTATGCAGATTAAACCTTAGTTTATAGCTAGCAACCTTTACCTTATCATAACTGTGCTCATTACGGCCAATAAAAAGAGATTGGGGCTTAAAAACACCTGAATGTTTCAATTAATTCAAATTTTATATACAGTGACTTTACAGATAATGAACGTATAACTGCTATTTCATGTCAACAGAAAAGTTAAGAAAACACGGCTGTTGATACCATCGAGAACAAAACGTCCACCAGCATTGGTATCAACCCACTGGCTGTATAAACTCATCAAAGATTTCAGGCATATAATTGTGTACACTAGACGCGACTTTGGTCTTATAAGACTAATGAGTGGCGTTATTCTATTAAACGCTTTGAAGGAAAAATTGAATAAAAACTTTGAAAACCGAAAATTGCGAAAATAGAATGTGACAAGTACAACTAAGGTAATATATATATGTGTGTTAAACTTTACTGGTTTGAATAACTCGACATTTAAAATTAATACATTTACAGAGAGCGTGGTATCAAAGAGAAACTAGGGTTAAAATAACATACTAGTATGGCGTTAACTAAATACAATATTTGTCACTGGCACACGACTTGTGCAATATAATTTCTATAAGACAATTTGAATTAAAAATGAAAACTTTTCCATTCTTTTCCAATTGTGCACTGTTAAATCTGGAGAGATTTCATAAACAGGATAATAGATACGTGTATTGTTATGCTGGTCAATGAAATTTAACTTTATAAATTTCGCTCACCCGAAGAACATTTTTATAACCATCTTTATCACGAAAGCTCAAAATTAAACATTTGACAGCTAAGAATGTATAAATACGTAGAAACGTTGGAAGCGACAAGCAATCTATGGCCAACTCTTGTTGAATACATTTGACGAGTCCAATTAGTATTTTGTGTGACTACTTTTCTTAATTCACTAAATTAAATTACTTTTATTTTATTTGAATCAATTGATTTTGAAATTGTAGTAGACATTCATTATTTACAAATCAACATTTGTTTTTTTAATGATTCCTTAGATTCTCACAAAATTGTCACAACTGCTTAATAACCAACATACTACAATATTGATTAACAGAATAGTCAATCTACGTGAAATTTCTGAAGTTTGTCATGAATGTTCACGAATATTTCTTGATTATTATGTTATGTTTCCAATTTGGTAAAGTTGAAATTTTAAATATTTCCAAAGAAATGTAACGGAAAGCAAAATTCATACGATTATTTTAACTACATAAATTTAAAAACATCTGACCACAGTTACATTGCTAATTCTGAAGCTTTTTCGAACCACTAAAATATTTCTTCAAGTAAACTGAAAAATCGTGGACTATATAGTTGTGATCATTGTAATCAATGTAAATGACAGAAAGAAATAGTTTGAAACCAGTGTTGAAAATATCGTCGTTATATATACAGATTAATGAAGGAGTAAGTTTTGGTTTCTTCAGAAAAACATTGCAAATCATTATTACAATAAGTTGTATTTGGTATTTCAAGTGTAGCTAAATGTAAGAATAGGAAGCATTGCGTCCAATAAAAAGCAAACAGATTAAAGTATTTCATGTGTACGACACGATACAAAACTACTAGTACCAAATAACTAAAGCATCTACTGCGTATGTTTCGCCATGAATCTGTGCGTTCACTTTGATAACATTAAGCGGTTCTCAATAGTTAGTACTACTGTTTCCAGATGCATAAAGACATTCGATTATAAGTATGGGAGCAATTAGGTAATAAATAGGACAAGAGACAAAGAGTCTCCAAAGACGACATGGCAATGCGCTCATGCTTTGTCTGATAAACGACAAAGAAGATGACAATACATCATTCTTTTAAATTGGATCAATACATATTTGTTCCTTGTGGCTGCTTTGTTGGGAATAAAGGATAATAAAACAAATAAATATTCCAACAAGGATTTGCCAGTAATAGAGTTTTCGTCTATTCTACTACAAATAAATGAGAGCTATTCTGATAATGTCGCCATAGTTTGATGGTCAACATATCTTGATGGGATCTTCTGGATATAAATAACGGTATATCATCATGGGGGTCATTAAGTCGACAAAATGAGTTATAAGACTGGAATTGCACCGTATATCACATTTAACGGTAAATCTCCATATATTGACAAAAGGGAGGGAAAGTTACTTACCAATTCATTATGGGTCTGGTGGATTTCTAACAACAAATCAACTGATTAGAGAGGTTCATAAAGGAAAGGAAAAACGATGAAAGTGATGGAAAAGCTGGCTCAGACAACAAATAAACAGGCCTATAAAAATATTTTTTCTTGAAGAATCTTTGAAGGGATAGAACTCCTTGAATCGCTATGATTTCAATAGTAAAGCTATAATCTCTCAAAAACGAAAAAATCATTTATCAATGAATTTTTTCAGCAGTTATTACAGGAAAAGCTGACACAATGAAAGTTAAATTTGAATTTGGTGTTTAAAAGAAAGGATTATGAACAAGAAGGCCTTTTTTTAAGTCTAAAATTTGCATTTGTATTTATGACCTGAAATATGCATATTAAGATATGCTAGACGTATGTACTGAATATAGATTCTGGAAGTCAAAGCTAACAGCTTTAAATAGTTATCAAAGGTACTAGGATTATAATTTAGTACGCCAGACGCGCGTTTCGTCTACGTAAGACTCGTCAGTGATGCTCATATCAAAATATTTATAAAGTCAAACAAGTACAAAGTTGATGAGCATTAAGATAAAAAATTCCAAAAGTTAAAAAGTCTTGTATTCCTATAAAGTTGAGCCGTATTTCATGATCAAATTCATTTTTGAGGTCCGTGTCTTTCTGATACACATTGGCGTTACTTTTTTTATTACTAGTATTTGTTTTAATTTTTAAAATATTTTTAATATTATATAAGACCTGATGTGTAATAACCCTCATAAACACAGGGACCCACGCTTTTGGAATTTGCGAATACACGAATTACCATTTGTAATGGGAATCACTTATTAGAGAATCTTTTATATATATATATTTTGAGACACATTGAATTAAACATTATGCTAATTTTCCAAACGTCTTCTCTCTCACTAATGCAACTACAAATTACAATAAAAAAATAATTGATGAAAATTCAGAACTAATTGTTTTCCGGAGCACAATATTGAATATCAAATCATTGACCAAATCTTGTTTCATCATAAATTTGCTTGAAGAGATGTCTATTAGAAGGATACACATGCTAAAAAGATGTGGAAGTCTATGCATATTATAAATATTGTTTGTACAAAAACTATTTACCTAAAAATTATTAAGAATTTTAACTTGCATCATAAGAAATAAACATGAGGAAAGGCCTGTATCGAGTGAGGAATTACAGCTGCTTTCCATTCGTTTGATATTTTGAGCTTTTGACTTTGTCATTTGAGAAGAGGTTTTCCGTTTTGAATTTTCCCTTGAATTCGGTATTTTTGTTATTTAACTTTTAAGAGTTCTTTGATTTTGGTTTTATCAGACATTATTACATGTTCTCTCATCAGTTACTGAATTTAATAAATTGTATTTACTTTAATTTATAACGGAATTTAAGGGCGAGTTTGGCCTCATTGCCCCAAAAAAGTTGAGGTTAAGATCAAGGCACATAACGTTTATCGTTTATGAATAAGAGATATTTTCATACATTTATATTTTGAAAATGATTAGTTGACATAAGAAATACATCCGACTTAAATTTTTATCATCATGATCATTAGGTCTGCATCTTTTGAAAATTCTTACTTTCGAAGTTCGAGACATCGGGGTCAATTTACATTAATTTTACTTCGACGGGATTATAAAATTCACTCGACTTAACCAAGTATTCGAATCAACCGAGTTCGACTTATCAGAGGTAATAATGCATTGATCAAACGGAAATTTTATCGGGACCGTGAAATTACTTCGACTTATCCGAGTTTTCGACACAACTGAGTTCGACACAACGAGGTTCGACTGCACATGCATTTTAAATTCTTTACTTTTTATTGATACTTAATGGAAAACTAATCTAAATTGATAGTTGTAATTTTTAGAAATACCATAATTATCATGTATCCAAATGAATTGAAAAATTAATCTAAAAAGCATCATCTCATGATTCTTAAACTTCAACAGAATTTTTGAATAAAATAATTTTACATGTTCTAAATGGTTGTTAGTTAAACCTGAAAAAAAACAGAACTTTCGGTTTTATTGACTGTCATACCGGTTCATGTACAAGATAGTTCAGTGCCTTGTCTAACGTATTGAGTTATTCCAGTTCCTCTTTTTGACTTTGGCTGGTCGATATGAAGAGAGGAAGTATCAAGTACTTCAAAAAAAACTAATAATAAAACACACACCATGGCATATGATTGTCCCTAAGTCAGTAACCTCGTGGTTGTTGTCTTTACTTAATCATGATGGTTTTCCTCTATTATAGATTATGTGTAAAGGCTTACGTTTTCTAGTCTCTTAAATTCTATCGACAAATCCTTTAGATCCGCGATTAAGAGATTGGCATATCTTATAGATGTTTTATTTCTATAAATCATTCTTTTCTCATTTCTCATTAATAAATTTGTTCAGATTTTTGCACGAATAGCGCTTACACAACACTTCAGGCAAACTGTTTTTTTTTTTACTACGTATGCTTTATTAACTTGATCATTTCTTTAAACTTAAAAGTCAGAAATAAGTCAACTGCTTTTTAATTTAGAAGCAATTGTAGATTAAAACATACTTTTAACCTTAAGCGAAATTATTTTCCAATAACATCATGCAAAGATGTTCGCAGAGCTATCTGTTAATAACTTTTTTATATAGCTCTAAGTATTGATTTAACTCTAACCAAACTTTTGTTCATTTATCTCATGAGCTTTTCAATCAATAACATAATGCGATATTTTCATATCAAAAAGGTTAAGAAATATCTGATTTGTTCAAAGTTATTTCACATTTATAAAAGTTTGTCATTAAATACATTTCCACGTGGATACCATTTCGGAATTTCCCATTAAATTAAGTCAAATATCGTACATTAGACGATATAAATGACTGTTGCTTTAACAAAAGGATTCTTTATGAGTTTGTAATTCTGTTTAGAATAGTGTTTTTATCTGGTATTCATCATATTGCTCATCAACATTTCCTATTTCGTGAGTTAAACACGTACATTTATTGATCAAAAATGTTTTTTTCCCTTTCTTAGCTGGTCTACAAAGATATGTGAATCAATAGATAGGATGGTTAAATATGTAATAATATAACGACCACTGGGGATGTAAAACAAATTACATATAATTTGATAGTTTTAAAAGCACATGATATAAAGTTAGTTCCTTATTTCATGTAAACAAGTAAAACCTGATTTAAAATAAAATCACAACCTGTCTTTTTTATTAGTTTCGTCAAAATCATATTTTTGAAATTTTGTCTTTCTATCTTAATATTATGGAAATTGAAAAAAATAAATGCTGATGCATGCCCTTATCATGGTATTCTTTTCTATTTTTGTATTTGATAAAATCTTTAGAAACTTACCTCACTTCTATGTCCTCGTAGGTTGAAATTTGACCTTTGGGGAGGGTCGTACTTCCTACAATGGCTTGTTGTGAAGGTAACACCGACCACTCCTTTACCATTGCCGCCTGCCAACCATCCTTCCATGTAATACTGGTTCCTGTTTAACTTCCATCCTCCTTCGTCTTCTGGTAGGGTATCTGGAACCTTTCCCATCCATGATAGAGAGTGTATTGTACACTCAGACCGTGTTGTGTTATTCTGCTCAAAATGAACATGCATGATTCAACCGTTACATCTTGTCTGAAATCAAATAAGATAGATGTGTTAATACAATACGCAACAGGTTACAACATCTAATATTGATTTGCTGGTTATGAGAGATGGTAAATAGGTACTGGCAAAGCAAATATACTCTTTTTCGCACTTATGCCTGATAATCACACCTTTTTGTTCATTTACCAAACATAGTATAAAATTGGCATTAAATATTGATCAACATAGTATGCTCACACAATAATTATTAAAGAGGGAGAACAAACTATTTACAAGCGAATATTTTTTAAAGGATTTCAAGTGTTGACGTCTGTCAAGTTAAATAAAACGGTCAAGTAAAATTATACAGAAGGAAAAATCATACACACGACAAAACATGTATGAATTTGTGTATAAAAACAACACTCAGCGTCACATGTTGATGACTCGCAGGATGACCTTTGGTTCAACCAAAACAACTTTGAAGTTATGTTAATTTTTAATGAAAAGGAATAATGAAAAAGAGATAAGTGTATTTCATTTAAATGATAATCGTACATTTACTTTGTTAAAAACATGTTAAAAATTGCATGCTTCCCATGCGCTTTTCTAGATTTACCTTCATCAAGAAAGCTCAAAGTCAAATAATTGGTTAGCTTTGCCTGAGGGAGTTAAATTTATAATTACAAAAGAGAAAGATTAAAGTAAACTTAATTATTTCAAAGACATATAAAATAAGGGTTTCCAGTGAATTTTTGATTAACATGTTGTTTACCAGGAATAGTTGGAATCATAAATAACGGTCTTTATTATTAATTGTGTTCCAAAAAAGTATGTTTTTTTGTTTTGTTTTATTAAGTTCACTCATTTAAAAAAGTCAACGTTGTGTGACCATATGTAACATATAGGTCTGTTTTATATCCTGACTAGAACTGACATTGAAAAAGAGTTTTGATTTGTAGACTGTTATGGAATTGTCCTGTCACAGATGCCCAGGGATAAATGTTACATTTAAAATAAATCGAATATCAATTGCTGCTTCTTCAGGGCAAACTTAGCAACTGCAAGTAAATATCTGATATTTTTGACAAAAACATATAATTAGGTCAATAGGAATGTCGTAACTTTAACAGTTAATGAATTTTAATGATCACAGTGCCATGCAATAATCAGTATTTATAGTTAGCTGCTAGATCGTCTATTCAGACGCGTAACAAGTTATCTGGTATTAATGGGATGAATTGGTTATTTTCATTCCTTTATAGTGATAATAATGGATTTATCTCATATCGGTCATTTTATTATATACAATGATGGTATAAAATGTACCTTAACTGCACAGGCCTCTGTTAAATGCGATATCCATATCAACGTTAGAGACAAGTATGCTGTATGTAGGTTTTATTCGAACACAGCTGTACATGGGGACACGTTTCTGACTTACAAAATAAGTTTATAGTTCAAATTTATGAGGGTTTTTTTCGGGAAGGAACATCACAAAAACCTTTTTTCTTTTCTTCTTTTTTGTTTGTATATTGCGAATCAGAAATATAAAAACGAAGGAGTATTAAAGCAAGGTATGTTATAAAAAGGTAAAGGGGCATCGATATATCTTTTTAAGGCTTTCTTATTACACTATAGTTTTCATTTTTTTTTTTTTTTGCCCTTTAATTTTCATGCAACATTCAGAAGAAGAAAAAAGGATTGGTGTATGACATGACCAAATAAATATCATTTGTTTCATCTTCATGTTTCTTCTATTGAAGTAAACTAGTTACATAAAAGTACAGTATGTTTATGTGGAATATAGTCATCCAATTAGACTAACCAATCCCTCAGAGTTTAGTTAGCAAACTTGTCATAGTTCATCGCATTAGAAGTTTTTGTGTATTAAAGTATCAAAACCTGTCAAAAATTTCAATTTCAACATGTATTATTTTTTTATGTTGTGGTAGCATAAAGTCAAAGACGATTAAGGTTGAGTTGACAAAAGAAATAGAAGATAACTGACATGTAGTCAAATAAGATAACGCAATAATTCATAACAAACCTAAAAATGCTTTAAAATCAAAATTAAAAAGTACTATCATATATAATACTAAGCAAAGGGCATGATTTGTGTGGCAATATTTCGATTTATGCTACGGTTTAATTAAATTTTCGTATTGTTCTCTACAAATATAAGCAAATCACATTCCATTTACATATGGTAGCAAACTCGAAAAAAGTGGGATTGGAAGCGAGTTTAAGAAGACGAACATGTTGAGACTACGACAATCAAAACAAAACCAAAACTGTTTTCAACTGCAATATTTTTTACCAAATTGATTTAACATTAATGATACCATTACTATTAGACATACAAGGGGATAACAGGAGTTGTAAAGGAATACAAATTTGTTATACAACTACTAATTTATTTAGTAATAAAAATACGAATATAAATACTTTTACATTAAAAAAACGAATACGAATACATTTGTGTATTATTGTATTTCAAAATTGATGTATCGAGTAACTCACTATCGTTTTACTTAATATTTCCCACTGTTTTATTATCCTCTTTACTGTCATAGCTCTAGTTTGTCCAACATTCTGATGTTCAATGGTATTATTTTTATCACAAGGAATGGGATGTTAACAATAGTTCATTAAGATAGGAAATAAACATTTTTTTCGAAATAACACAATTCGTGTCTATTTCAGCTTCATCACGGGATTTTATAGTAAATAAAGGGGGAAAAGAACTCATTTTAAAAATTATAAGATGGTCAGTCCCTCTTCTTTGAAATACATTTCTCATATAATAAAGGAACCGATTTGAAAGCTGTATAGAAAAATATTAGGCGTATGGTTGCAAATTAACAAAAAATACTACATAGGATTATATGCTTGAATTACACGCTGGGGCTGGAAACTGGCATATTATTGGTGAAAAGTTCGAAAAAATTAAAAAAAAATAATCACACATACATTTTCCACTTTTCATTACTGTACATCCCTGATCAACTAGAAAGCAGTAATATACAAACACCTGTTAAAACATAAATTACCAGTCATCACATAATAAAGAGGCGAAAGATACCAAAGGGGTGCTCAAACTCAATAATCAAAAACAAATCATTGATAAGACGGGGGTATCCAAACCCACCAAATATGTAAAAATGAGACCAACGTATAATTTTAATGAAGGATTAAAGGAGGCATATGATCTACGTCAATGGAACTACAACCTTACGACATAATAACACAAGAAAAATATATCAAAGGACCAAAAGATGAATAATTTGGAGAAGTAGCATACATACGTCAATTAAAAAAATCTTGAAACAGGAAACATTTCTCGTTAAAGAAAACATGTTCATTATCCATAAATTCATAATTGTCTTTAACCGCATTATTTCGCAATTATTGTTATTTCTATGTCACGAATATAAGAGTATTTTGTTACTATTTTTTTCAAGTTACGTCCCACTAGATTTGAACAACTTTCGGTATTTGCTTCCGTGACTAATTGAAACTAACTCAAGAAATAAGAATACCATTTTTCATAATTGCACCACTATCTAGAATCACCACGCTGAAACCATTCGGTAGGTCACATTCATGAAAGGGAAGTGGATTGTAGTTACGACGTAAGGAACATATCCGATATCATTTGTGAAACGTTTATTCCATAACGGTCAACCACCTCGTGATGGCGTCCGTAAAATTTACGAAGGGATGATTTCAACTTCACCATTTGGAACTCTTGGTTTAATAGCTTCCTTGTGAGCAGCAACCCTCTATCAAGAAAATCATGACAGGAAATGCAAGCACGGGAATATCGTATCAATTGGGAGATATATACCCCGTATGCAGGTGCTAGAAATGGAAAGTTCACAATTGGGAAGCTGAAATCATCTCTTTTGTCGTAAAGTTTTGTTTTCAATCGACCCTCATTGTCAATTTCTAGATGTAAGTCAAGATATGAGGTCGACTTAACTGTATCTGTAGTATCCTTTATCTCTAGCTCGATTGGATAGATGCTTTCCACATAGTCACCAAATTTTGAATTATTTAGTGAAAGAACATCATCTATATAGCGAAAAGTAGAGTTAAAGGATATTGCTAACTTCTTATCTTTCTTCCTAAGAAGTTCCTGCATGAAGTCAGCCTCATTATAATAAAGAAACAAGTCGGCAAGTAGAGGGGCACAGTTTGTTTCCATTGGAACGCCGACAATCTGTTGAAAAACACGTCCTCCGAACGTAACAAATATGTTGTCGATCAAGAAATCAAGCATCTTGATAATATCAGTTTCAGAGAAATTTTTGTTCGAATCAGAGTGATCCTTTACAAAGTAGGATTTATCCCTCCCTAAGACAAGATACTTGTATCTACGTTGACCATTCTTTTTTACGAAGCAAAGCAATACCAACTCTTTCAATTTGTCTTTTAGTTTAAAGGGAAGAAGTGTCACACATCACCAACATGCAATAACAAACAATTTGCAACCATCCTAACAAAGATTATTTTAAACCTTTCTGTTCTCCCAAATGGCAAGAGTTGTAGCAAACATGATATGACACTGTCTTATCTTCTTTAGTGGTATATAGCCTCTGATTAAATTGTTGAGCACAGTGGAGTTCTTCCTAATGACGGAATTGATTATTTGGTGTTTCTTTTTATTCCGATTGTGTCACATCACTTAATTACTGACTGGGTTTATATAAACGGTTTAACACAATCTTCTCTGTGAAAGTGTGATAAGAATTTAGATTACTTCCTCTAGGATTTACTACAGTGAATAATCATCAGGGATTTATAAGGCATTCTGACTTTAGAAATATGCAACTGAATGTTGGAGGTTATGACAAAAACCTTGGAAATAACATAGCTTAGAGTTGGGTCAATAATCAAAAGTCATCAAGTTTTTATTCATGATTTATTTTATGCATAATATTAACGGTGTCAGTTGTTTTTCTGCACACAATGATTTTTTTCGAAAATATTTGTCTCTTCGGTTACGCTATTGGCTAAAATTTGATAATCTAAAAAAAATATATAAACTTTAAATTGCAGATATGACCAAAAAGGACTGGAAAAGTGTATTCACTACCGACATGGAATCAGAGCTTAACATAAAGGAGAAACATTCCTTTATTGAACATGTCTTTCTAAAATCTCAAAAGCATAACTCTATTATTATTTATAAATAAGGCAATAAACACCTTTAAAACTTACCAATGATTATATAGAGACTGTGATAAACATGTTAAATGATTTTTAAACATTACTGAACATCAGCCTCGTTACATAACCCAGGAACATTTCTCTTCCAATATTCTATCACCTACTTAACACTTTCTAAAGTGGCAAAAGCTCTTAGTAATATTTGACCAAGCGTTCTGAATAATTAAAACAACCGGACAAATTGATCTCTTGTTAAGTAAGTAGCTGTACGATCGATTTAATGATAGAAGTCTTTTTGTTTCATATCATCTGAACAATTATACTCTTAAGGAAAAAAATGTAAAGCTACAGCTCAAACAACAACTAACGTATTGTGTTATAGCGACTTAAATTCTATTGGGATATTTATGGAATATAAAATAAAATAAAATAAAATTTATTCAACGCAATCATAGGTTTGAACGTTGTTTTCAATTTAGACTTACTCAAGATAAAATATGTATTCACTCAAATGAGTAATAACGTTTTTGCCTGAAAATTTAATATAGAGAGAAAAAAAACATCGTTAAAAAATTGCATTAAAATTTGGAAGATTGTGTTGAATATTGACCGAGTATGTAAATAAAATAACAAAGTGTAATCCAAAATGTCCGGAATAAAGAGATATGCTGGATAAATAACGATTCAATATGAAATATAACATGATGTTTAACATGCATGTCGTCTTTGTTGGGTTTGGGTTTTTTTTGCATGAGAAGAGTCGAAGGCAAAGTTTGATTAGGGCATACAACAAATAACGATTGTGCCAAAGAAATAAATCATTCTGTAAAAAATATTTTTAGAACATCAAGGTAGATACCTTCATAACATAGTATAAATAACCTTACGACAACGGTGAGATAACCCTATAACTTAGAAGCGTTAACCATAGAAGGGATAACCTAAGAACATCGGCGTGATAACCTTATAACATAGTAGAGATTACATTAGAACATAAAAGAGATAACCTCATACCATAGTAGAGATAGCATTAGGACATCGGCAAGATGAACTTATGATTATCTCTTTAACATACTTGCACAAATTATATTCATGTATGTGATTCGTATTATCTATACCTGTATGTTGTTAAAATTTTTTTTAATAAAGAATTGGAAATATATCCTTTCGTATGTCCTTGTGTGTGCCTAAGTTGCAATACATTGTCTTGTCTTGGCTTGTAATGAACGTAATCAGAGAGTTAAAGTATCATTCTTCCCCAAGCTGATAAATTAAAGCTCGTTATTAGTAAACTAGTTGCTGGACCCACACAGGATAAATTTTAAAATTTTTAAGTGGTCTATACGAAAGTGTAATACTAGAATTAAAAACTGGAGTTTTAGAGTTATAGAAATGTTAAAATTGTATAATTATGAGCAATATTGTAATTTTGAATTAAATGTATTGAACAAAAATTGTATTAAACAAATTGAAGAAGATGTATTTGATAATTTTAAATCAAATTGGTGTACAAGAGTTGCTGCATATGCAGAGGGAAGTAAATTGAGGACTTACAAATTGTTTAAAAATAACTATTGTACTGAAAATTATTTGCAAAATATTATGTCATTAAAAAACAGAAGTTCATTTGCTAAATTTAGATGTGGGGTAGCTCCACTAAAAATAGAAACTGGAAGATATGAAAGGAAAGAAGTCCACGAGAGGACATGTTTTAACTGTAGCTCTATTGTTGAAGATGAACTACATGTCATTTTAAAATGCCCATTGTATGTGGATCTAAGACAAATCATGATACATGAAGCGGTACATTTTAATGAACATTTTAACCTTTTATCAGATAATGAAAAATTTATATTTTTATTTAGTAATGGCAATGTTGCTGCTATAGTTGCCAAAACCTGCAACAATATTTTATTAAGAAGAAATAGTATTTTATTTCACTAGTTCTTAATGAAACAAATGTTTTACTATCATTTAATAAAAATGTATATTGTGAATTTTAATTATAAATTGTAAAAATATGTTTATATGTATATAATACAATGTATATCTTAAAAGTCTCTCATAAATCTTTTTAAGATTGGTACATGCAATGCAAATGTTTTAATGTTTTAAATCTATGTATGTGAATCTCATTTTATGTTTGTATGTGGTGAGACTATAATAAAATATTGAATCTGAATCTGAATCTGCTTATTGAGCAATGCGTACCATTGAAAATATGTGTCAATCAATCATTACGAACTTGTCAATTAAACCGCTTCCATCATGGAAACATTGATTATTGAAAAAGTTACAGAATAAAAACAAAGGTCTTCCATTGACATGTCAGGAATGTAGTTGTCATTGTAGAATATTTATTGACTTCTTGATATCATTGAAAATATACCTGTCTTTTTCATTTGTTTTGCGTCAAGTCTAATTGTTTAAACCAACCAGCATGAAAACAGATATAAAACTAAAATTACCTATACTAAACTTCACATTGTTAAACAAGTTGGGGTTTTTTGTTGTTGTTTTTTTTTTTTTTTTTTTTTTTGTATACCAAAAATGATTCAAGACATACAGAATGATATGTCTTCAAAGATCTAATTAACAATTCAGTTTCTAAATGTATGAAAGATTTAAGAAAAAATATGCATATGACAATTATCTCTTAACAAACTGTAAAATAAGACATATAGCAACAGAACATGGATACTCTGAGTTGTATAGTTTTGAAGAGTATTCCTGTGTTGATCGAACAACTAACGATTATATTTGATTTTTTTTTCCTTTTTTTAAATTCATATATATTTAAATTTTGTCATGTCAACGACTTATATCAAGTGAAGCTGAAAAGAATCTTGAAATTATTTCATACCGTGTTGACAGCGTCTTGCATATTTTCAAAGGAAGTACATTTCAGAATAAGAATTTACGATAAAAACATTCATCTGGTTACAGTAGCGATATAACATGCATTATTTTTTTAAATAATCGTAAAGAAGATGGTGAGACCATACTCTGCAGCCAGGCTCTACTAAATCAGAAATTAATATTCTCGTCAGGTTAGGTTGACAAATTAATAATTACTAAGACGATAAAACTATGAATATATACATTCAATCAACTGGTTTTATGTTTGACATGAACATTTGTATCAACAATGATTGATTCCACCTTTAATTCAATTTAAATTCAAAGTGACTTCCTAATGCAGTGATCTGTCTCCAATTCAACAGACTGACATTAAACTTTCACTATAATAGGTCTACATCGAAGAACAAAATGATTGTTTTTTCCAACTTTCTAGAAATAATGATATATTATACAAGTTAAAACGATCGTAGAAATAGAAAAAAATCTCTAAAAAATCTAATAAAGCACGACTATCAAACATTAAGTAATGCTGTTTAATAAGTTTTTAGTGTCTTCAAACACTTTTTGAAGACAATCAGTTTTGTTGGAAATAAGACGATCAATATAAACATAAGGGGATGGATATGATTGACAATGAAAAAGCCACAGACCAATAGATATGGATGAATGCTACTATAGGTCAATTATGAAAAAAATAAAGTTAGACTATAACAGACACCGACATGACAAAATGTGAAACAATTCAGACACAAAAACTAACGGCCTGATTTAGAAATATTAAATAAAACAAAAATGATAGATATAAAGCAACCAACGACACCCATTGAAATATAGGCTCCCGACAGGAACAGTTAGGTAATGAATATGGCTTGGTTAAACATGTTAAGGGCATACGATACAGTTTTGAACCTGTATTTACAAGTTGATGAAAATTTGCATATAGGCTATTTTTTACCTCCTTAAATCAAATATGTCATAACAAATATACCTTCATGTGCTACTTTTTGAGTAAAATGAGGTCGAAATTTTGTATATTTGCTCAAAATTCAGATTTGTGTCCGTATTTTCTTTTTCGAAAGAACGACGTAACTTTTTTGCTTTAAAAGATAAACACAAATTGTTTTTTGTTAAATAATCGGTAATTTCTGTATTTTATAAGTATTATTGAAAATTATGCAATTTTTATTCCGAAATAACTCTATATTTATCAAATGTTCATGAATAGAGGAAAAAACGTCATTTTTTGCTGCATGTTTATCAAAATTAAAAAAATTGCGCTATTTACAGTTTTATAAAATTTGGGTCACATAATCTCCTTGCAAAATGAAACAAATTGCTGTTTTAAAAAATAGGGGTCCATGCACTCGTTTTCAAATTAAATCAGTTTGAATGATAAAAATCAGTCGACAAATGCATCTTTTCCCGATATGTCATAGTTTGACGTCGCGAAAATAACATTTTACGTTAGCAACGTCATTATCTTCCCTGTAACTGTATCGTATGCCCTTAACGAGTATTCACCCTCCATCGACACCCATTGAAATATAGGCTCCCGACAGGAACAGTTAGGTAATGAATATGGCTTGGTTAAACATGTTAACGAGTATTCACTCTCCAACGACACCCATTGAAATATAGGCTCCCGACAGGAACAGTTAGGTAATGAATATGGCTCGGTTAAACATGTTAACGAGTATTCACCCTCCAACGACACCCATTGAAATATAGGCTCCCGACAGGAACAGTTAGGTAATGAATATGGCTTGGTTAAACATGTTAACGAGTATTCACCCTCCAACGACACCCATTAAAATATAGGCTCCCGACAGGAACAGTTAGGTAATGAATATGGCTTGGTTAAACATGTTAACGAGTATTCACCCTCCATCGCAACAACTTATTTTAAGACATTACAGCACAACAAAAGAACAAACTGCATACTAATTTGTTAAGGGCTTGACTCAGCAGATTGTCGATCGACAAGAAGCATACGAACAAAAACTAGAGACACATCACCAAGAAAAGGAAAATAACAATAAGGAACTAACAATCTCATTAATCGGACATATTTATAAAAAGGTTTCTGTATGCAACTGGAATATTCAGTTACTTAGTTTGGCCATACAATAACAAGACCTAATAAACAATACAGAATAAATCCCAGAAATGATGACCACGTGTGACATCTACGCCGTAAGAATGTGTACAGGTACGGAAGCTTCTATAATTAGAGAGATAGTAGTTCACCTTATTATACTGAAATTTTAATTTGAACTGTTATATTGAAGTCCAGTCTTTTCAAAGTCGATAACAGATATTTCAGTTGTAAATAAATATCATTCAAAGAAAATCAAACTAAGCAATTAAAATTGTTAACACGTTTTATAAAACAAAGAAAACAGGTTAATTAAGTTATATTTCAAACTGTATATAATTTAATCGTAACTACAATCCCCTTCCCTTTCATGAATGTGACCTACCGAATTAGACTATTTACCGGATTTGTTATCACATAAGCAACACGACGGGTGCCACATGTGGAGCAGGATCTGCTTACCCTTCCGGAGCACCTGAGATCACCCCTAGTTTTTTGGTGGGGTTCGTGTTGTTTATTCTTTAGTTTTCTATGTTGTGTCATGTGTGCTGTTGTTTGTTTGTCTTTTTCATTTTTAGCCATGGCGTTGACAGTTTGTTTTAGATTTATGAGTTTGACTGTCCCTTTGGTATCTTTCGTCCCTCTTTTAATTGATTTTAAAACAAAAACATACGGACTATTTCAAAACAACAGAGTATAGCAATAATTCATATTAATTGGTCTATTAAAACAAAACAAATATTTAAAGAACCAATTCTCAAAACTGTTTTTGTTTTATAGATAATAATATCATAAAACCTGAACGTTTAATGTATTTTTTTTTTCAATTTCTGAAAAATCAATATATATCTATTACAACTTCTATTAAACGGTTGACCAATTTATTTTATTGAAATCTGAAACATCACTACAAACACATTTATATCGAACAAACTGAGAAATGGATATTCGACGAGAAGAAAAAGCGTAATAAAGTGTCCTCGTTTGTTAATCCTTCTTAATGGCTTATTGTATTATAAGTTTACAGGCTATAGCTAACATATCATACCTGATCTATAGCCATATGAATAAACGAAGATAATTCTTTGTGAAATAGAAATAACAAATAGTAGAAACATACGAAAATTACAAGAATTATTTTTTTTGGCAAAAAGGGATGAACATAGGTAGGAAAACAAATGTGAAAATAACTAATCGAACTCCTACCGAAACGTTGTGGTGATGGTGATGAATCACTCGATAAGATATACGGCTCATTAACATATCAGACAATAGTAACCTTTTTAAACAAAGTAGTTAGACCTTTTTGCTTTCTGATGAAATCTTTGAACTATGAAAGATGTTGTTGCAAACTTTGTATAAATGAAAGTTGAAATTATTTGGATCCTTCTGAACTATGTGTGTATGCGGTTGGTCGAAGTGTATGCGCATCGTCGATGTGTATAAGTATAGACGAAATATATTTAAGTACAGTATTGGTGCATTGATGTAGCCGAAGTGTGCACGTATAGTCGAACTGTGTAAGTATAGTAGTAGTGTATAAGTACAGTCGAAATGTTTTAAGTACAGTCGAACCGACACCTATAGTGGAAACATGTCGGATATTTCTGTTCCGGCATATTATGCATATCGAGTTTGTGCTCTATGCAATTTTGTGTAAGCAGGTGTTTATGACAATTGTTTGTATAATTAGATCTCTGCTGTATTCTAAAACGACTGATATACGCCTGGAGTAAAATAAATACCACAAAGACTGTAAAGCAATTAAGCTTACAACGGAAATTGACACGAATAGATGGTGTGTCCCTTATAATCTAACAAATAAACCTGTATTTGAACAGCGGTATACTACGGTTGCCTTTATTTGATAGTTATATTCATAAAACAAAATATATCTTGTATAACAAAATCTGCAAAATCTTGGAAAACAGTTAACACTATGAAATGACCAAACACACACAGACACAAACAGATAAAAACTGCATACATTACCAATGTATCAGGTATTGCATTATAATGCTGAGAAAAAAAGTTTAGGAAACAATTATTGTTAATTTCTAATATCACAAAAAACAGTATACTGCTAAACATAACCTTACATTACATAGATAATCGTAACAAACAAAAAACATACTGCACAATATTAACACAACCAAACAATATCAAATGTTATTTGTTACTGCTTTGGAAAATTTTGATATGTTGCTTAACTGTTTGTTCAATGCATTATTGTTCTTATGTTTCAAATATAAAAAAAAACATAAATTTTCTTTTTCATTGTTGATTAATCAATATGATCCTTGAAATAGTTTGGCCGACAACATTTCCCTTCTTCACTATATTCTGGTGATTTGTAGAAGCCGAGAATTGTAAAATATTCTTCAATTCTTTTGGATGTACCGATTTGTAAAACCATCATACTGTATTCCAATTGTGGCAATATTTTCAGAAGTAATTTAAGAGATTATCATTGCTGTAGAAAAACATGTAGGTAAAGTTGATGAACTGCATATAAAGCACCCTTCCTTTGCATTTACGTTTATCAATAGTGTTTAGTAATGTTGAGTCATGAAATTAAACACTATTTCTAAGCATTTTCATTAGACCTCACATGGAAACGGAAATGAACAGTGAATCACAACTCGTACATTTGTTTTGCCTGAATTATCTTTGTCATGTATTGATGGAAACACGAATTCTACTTTGGACATAAATCTACACTATTATTTTTGAATACTAGTACACTAACTTACTTCTAGAAGTCCGTAATTTTTATCAAAATTTACAAAAATTAAATCGTATAAAACGCACCCAATCACATATGTAATAGTTGCAATAAAATCAAATGTTCTGAAAAAGTGTGAGATGTTTTCTGTAAATAAATCATATATCGGATGGACCAATTGGCTGAAGATATCTTGAAGAACAATGGAAATGTCGTACAACAATATTATAGTCGAGAATTACGGTTCAAGTTTGGAAATTTTAGATAAGTCAAATCTATTTTACATGTTCAAAGAGACAAAATGCATCACATGCAGTGTAATATTGTCTTATCTTTAACGTGAGAAATGTACTAAATGGTGCGTGTAATAAGTGCGATTGTATTCGGGGTGTTTGTTGCTATACCAGAGACTGAAATCTATTTTATCTTATCATACTACATGTAATATATCTCTATGTCGACACTACATAAACAACGCAAACGAGATTTGTCGGATATGCAAATACAAGTTTATCAATGTCTTCTTTAATCAGACAAATAATCAAACAAATAAAGTCAGAAGAGACACAATCATTATCCACAAAGATTTATCGGATGTCAATCATTACTGGACATAGTCAATTACCATATGTATACATAGGGGGTCAGTAACTCTTTGGAGCATCACCTAATTACTGGACATAGTCAATTACCATATGTATCAACAGGGTCAGTAACTCTTTGGAGCATCGCCTAATTACTGGACATAGTCAATTACCATATGTACCAATTGGGGTCAGTAACTCTTTGGAGCATCACCTAATTACTTGACATAGTCAATTATCATATGTACCAATTTGGGGTCAGTAACTCTTTGGAGCATCACATAGTCAATTAACATAAGTATCAACTGGGGGTCAGTAACTCTAGTGAGCATCAACTAATTACTGGACATAGTCAATTACCATGTGTATACATAGGGGTCAGTAACTCTTCGGAGCATCACCTTATTACTTGACATAGTCAATTACCATATGTATCAACTGGGGGTCAGTAACTCTTTGGAGCATCACCTTATTACTGGACATAGTCAATTACCATATGTATCAACCGGGGGTCAGTAACTCTTTGGAGCATCACCTAATTACTGGACATAGTCAATTACCATATGTATCAATTGGGGGTCAATAAATCTTTGGAGCATCACCTAATTACTGGACATAGTCAATTATCATATGTACCAATTTGGGGTCAGTAACTCTTTGGAGCATCACATAGTCAATTAACATAAGTATCAACTGGGGGTCAGTAACTCTAGTGAGCATCAACTAATTACTGGACATAGTCAATTACCATGTGTATACATAGGGGTCAGTAACTCTTTGGAGCATCACCTTATTACTTGACATAGTCAATTACCATATGTATCAACTGGGGGTCAGTAACTCTTTGGAGCATCACCTTATTACTGGACATAGTCAATTACCATATGTATCAACCGGGGGTCAGTAACTCTTTGGAGCATCACCTAATTACTGGACATAGTCAATTACCATATGTATCAATTGGGGGTCAATAAATCTTTGGAGCATCACCTAATTACTGGACATAGTCAATTACCATATGTATCAACTGGGGGTCAGTAACTCTTTGGAGCATCACCTAATTACTGGACATAGTCAATTACCATATGTATCAACTTGGGTTCAGTAACTCTTTGGAGCATCACCTAATTACTGGACATAGTCAATTACCATATGTATCAACAGGGTCAGTAACTCTTTGGAGCATCACCTAATTACTGGACATAGTCAATTACCATATGTATCAACTGGGGGTCAGTAACTCTTTGGAGCATCACCGAATTACTGGACATAGTTAATTACCATATGTATCAACTGGGGTCAGTAACTCTTTGGAGCATTACCTAATTACTGGACATAGTCAATTACCATATGTATCAACTGGGGGTCAGTAACTCTTTGGAACATCACCTAATTACTGGACATAGGCAATATCATATGTATCAACTGGGGGTCAGTAACTCTTTGGAGCATCACCTAATTACTGGACATAGTCAATTACCATATGTATCAACTGGGGTTCAGTAACTCTTATGACATCAACTCATAACTGGACATAGTTAATTACCATATGTATCAACGGGGTCAGTAACTCTTATGACATCAACTCATAACTGGACATAGTTAATTACCATATGTATCAACGGGGTCAGTAACTCTTATGACATCAACTCATAACTGGACATAGTTAATTACCATATGTATCAACGGAGTCAGTAACTCTTATGAGCATCAACTCATAACTGGACATAGTTAAATACCATATGTATCAACGGGGTCAGTAACTCTTATGAGCATCAACTCATAACTGGACATAGTTATTTACCTTATGTATCAACGTGGTCAGTAACTCTTATGAGCATCAACTCATAACTGGACATAGTTAATTACCATATGTATCAACGGGGTCAGTAACTCTTATGACATCAACTCATAACTGGACATAGTTAATTACCATATGTATCAACGGGGTCAGTAACTCTTTGGAACATCACCTAATTACTGGACATAGGCAATTACAATATGTATCAACGGGGTCAGTAACTCTTATGAGCATCAAGTCATAACTGGACATAGTTAATTACCATATGTATCAACGGGGTCAGTAACTCTTATGAGCATCAACTCATAACTGGACATAGTTAATTACCATATGTATCAACTGGGGTTCAGTAACTCTTTGGAGCATCACCTAATTACTGGACATAGTTAATTACCATATGTATCAACGGGGTCAGTAACTCTTATGAGCATCAGCTCATAACTGAGTATGGTCAATACATTGGTGGACTTGTCTGCTCTTTGGTTGCGTTCTTGTCTCTTTGACATATTCCCAATTTATATTCTCAAATTTATTAATTACCATGTGTATCACCCGGGGTCAGTAACTCTTATGAACATCAACTAATTACTTGACATGTTCAATATCAATGTGTACCAACAGGGGTCAGTAACTCTTAAGGTCATCAGCACATATAATGATACATTAACCTTGTTCTAAAAAATATGTTAATTATCCGAAACGAGAGTGTCATGGGTAACATAGATATATATACGAAGATTTTAAGGAAATAAATTGATATACCATTATGTCAAATGCAGTTATTTAGCTTAATCAGAAATGCTAAAAAAATGGAAAAAAAAACTTTTTTTTTTAAATCAGTTGATAAAAAAAATCAATTGATAAAAAAAATCAATCTTCTTTTTTCAAAGGCATTAAGGACTCAAATTAAACCTGTTACTCATTGCTATATAACTTATTCCCGTTCAATTCACTTGAGCAATTTTCAAATTGGAAATCACGTTCCGTGGATCAATTTGCAATACATATTATAACCAGATTTCATCAGATTTGTTTATGGAATGAAATTGTCTTTTCTACACTTAAGTTGGAATAGACAGAAGCAAAACTATTATCAATTCAGCATGATTTCCCTAAGGATTGGCGATCTGTAAACGAAACGACTGAATATCAGAAACAGGGCTACAATTTTGCTGCATATAACAACACGATAAAAACTGTCTGTCTCTGTATCATATCCATTTATATTCTGTCTATATCATTTAAGGGTTTTAAAATATTCATTTATTAATGTCTACATAGGGAATCCTAACTGATATAGACCATCTGAAATATGATTTTCATTCAATAACGGTCAGAATTTGAAAAATTAATATTAACACCAATGTCATGTATCATGTAAAATGAGCAAAGTTTTATCATTACGTAAGGATGTAAACCTCTGAGGAGCCAAAAATTTCTAGAATTAAACTTTTTTTTCTTAACCTGATTTTTGGGTTTATAAGACTGTAACAAAATAATTGGTGAAGAAAAAATCATATGGTGGTGCACTTCTTTTTTTGCTATGGCCCTTTGAAATTGTCCAATTTTGATGATTTTCCCATTTTTCATCGATTTTTACCTATTTTTGGGCTATTATCATGAAAAAAATCATAGTTCCACAATTAAACTTTTTCTCATACTTTCTATAAAGATGATGTGGACCAATCTAAATAAATTTTACTTACAAAAACTATAGGTAGGTGTTTATATAAGAAAGTTTTATCATATTTTGATGCTTTTTTGTGTAAAATTTACCATGCTGTCAATTTTGTATTTTTGTGATTTTTCTCAGTTTTAAGAACAAAATGCATATTATTTCAACTTTTTTGTTATAAATGAACGAAAAAAGACATATCTAAGAAATTTCTAAAGACCAAAATGATATGGGATGTACATGATTCTTGTAAAATCATGTTTGTATCCCTCGCCCATTTTCTCAAAATTTTGGCTAAAACTACTGACTTGATTGGTCGTAAAATTTGAAAACTGGATTACGCAAAAACCATTCATTGTAAATACACAATTTTTTCACAGATTTATGTTTGCTTATCATATTTTTTAAATTCATTGATATTTTCCACTTCTATCACATGTTTTGGAAATAATTCAAGAACGAGATTTCAACGAGACTGAACGAGATTGAAAAGTCAGAAGAATACATCCTTAATACCTATAACGTCATATTACTTTGGTATTTTCCGAACCATTATTTATTTATTAGATATGGTTTTATTGAGAGAAAAAAAATGATATCGCTGTTCGCATTACGTTATAGGATGATCTTTGAAGCTCCTCATGAAATTCCTTCAAGGGTCTGTGGTCTAACAATTTTCCTTGATAGTCTATAGGATTAGCTGTTTCTGCCCTTTGGTCGAGTTTTTGTCTCTTTGATACTTTTTAGCTTACTGTATGGTATATAAACTGATCATAGATACCAGGATTTAATATTGTATTTACGCCAAACACGCCTTTTGTCTACAAAAGATTTATCAGTGACGCTCGAATCAAAAAAAGTTAAAAAGGCCAAAAAAAGTACAAAGTTGAAGAGCATTGAGGACTAAAATGTCAAAACGTTTTGCCAAAACAGCTAAGGGAAACTATTCCTGAGGTAGAAAAGCCGTAGTATTTCAAAAAATCAAAAGTTTGGTAAACATTTAATTTACAAATATGACCATTTAAATGATAATTCATGTCAGCACAGAAGTGCTGACTATTGGGCTGGTGATACCCTCGAGTTATTAAAACTCCACCATCAGTAGTATCGACCCAGTGGTTGTAAATAAACTCATCATAGATACCAGGATCAAATTTTGTATTTACGCCAGACACGCGTTTTGTCTACAAAAGACTTATCAGTGACGCTCGAATCAAAAAAAAAAGTTTAAAAGGCCAAAAAAAGTACGAAGTTAAAGAGCATTGAGGACCACAATTCCATTTTTTTCTTTTTTTTTTTTTGCCAAATACAGCTGAGGTTATCTATTCCTGAGGTAGAAAACCCTTAGTATTTCAAAAAGTCAAAAGTTTGGTAAACAGTTAATTTATAAATATGATCATATCAATGGTATGTGTCTTGTTATAGTCGATCTATAGTGGGAGGAGTTTTTTTTTTTTGTTCTGTTTTATCCTCGTTATTTGATCTCTGGTGAATAATCTCATTGGCAATCATACCACATATCTATATTAAGTGTTTAGATGAAATACACAAACAACATAGATATAATATACTCTCAGATATGCGATAGCCATAAATGAAGACAGCCGATGTCGGCTTTATCGGAATTGCCATTGTCCCCTTATTATCTGCATTAATTTGTGTGTAAGAGAGACCTAATTCGTATCTTTCAAGTATTCTAATGGCGAAAATCATGGTATACAGTAAAAAGACTCCATTTGCTCTTACTGTTACAGGAGTAACGATTAAGATTCCATCTTTGAAACATTATATGTGTATAAATCTGACAAATAGTACAAGCGTATAAGGTATGATTTATCGATTGCTGTATAATACTTTCAGATATATATAGAAGATGAAAAGGATAAATGTTCTTGTATGAATAAAACATTATATATTTTATATCTTTGGATGAAAATCTATATTTTTCATAAACGGATTTATTCATAAATAAAATAAGCTTTTCATTTACAAAACAATCAGACATTTTGATCAATATTGTAAAAATAAAATCATGGATATGTGTATTCGTCCAAAACAAACTACTTGTCATTGAGAATAAATGTTGGAAAAGAGTAAGTTTCTGTTTGGGGAGTTTTGATAACTCCATAACAAGACCATATTTATGGAAAAGGTAAAAAAAAAAGAAGGGGGCAGTCGTTAATGTATCTATAGAAACAGTACAACTTTTAATAAATAATCCTTAAATCCGGGACTTTTGCCTGTGTCTCATTATAGCACTGAGCATTTCTGATAAAGGTTAATTCTGAAAATAACACTGAACACATCAAAACAATTCCGGTTTACTTTCAATAAGTTTGAATCCACCTTTTCTTTCGACTAACAATCTAAATTTATTTTTCAAAATCAAGAATTTTTATTAAAGAACATTTCCTAGTCGAATTAGATAAAACGAACAATCTTTACAATCAAAATCCTGAGGTTTTTAAACTTATTTCTATATATTTGAAAGAAATCCTTTTTAACATAATCCCTATATATTTTAAGATTTCACCATAGTACGGATAATGACTCCAGTTTTCAAATGAAGAGTTTGGCGTTGATCGAAGATCTTAAACATTTTCTGTTTAATTTTAAAATCAAAACTTGTGGATACACTTTGGCTAATAGATCACCATCTGTTATCTATTGGAAATCTGTCTGGTGACCTCTAAGTGTCTTTTTGTAACTAGTGTCATTGGAGTAGGGTCTCTTTGACGTGTACTCCATATGGTGAGATAGAGTAGAAGCCGTTGTCCTTGTTTAACCCTTGATAATAGAATTTTCTTATATGGTATTTATCATAACAAAATGCAGGTCTTTCAAACGGACGGATAGAGTAGTGCCAGTTGTTATTATTTAAACCTTGATGATAAAATTTCCTAATATGGTAATTATTTTTACAAAATTCAGGTGGTCTGAAAAACGGACAACCTTTCCTTTTTCATTATTGTTATTCTTATCATTGCTTTTATATATTTTGTTCACTCCTTAGTATGGCGTTTTATTATTTCTAAATTTGTTCAATATGCCAAAGTCATATAACTAACAATATACGTCCTTAAATATGTCCATATTTGTAATAACGTCTTAGATTTTAATAACGTAATATTTCTATTGTTATTCTCCGTATGCGTAAGGTTTTTTCTTTGGTTACAAGTCTTATTCTTAACATTGTGCAAGATTGTTTGTTGTGTTACAAGTTTTATTCTTGTCATTTCACAATCTTGTCTCTTTGGTTACAAGTTTTATTCTTGGCACTGTAAAAGGTTGTCTCTTTGGTTACAAGTCTAATTCTTGGTCATGTGTAAGGTTTTTTTTCTTTGGTTACAAGTCTTATTTTTGGCACTGTACAATAGTGTCTCTTTGGTAACAATTCTATTCTTGGCATTGCGCAAAGTTGTCTCTTTGGTAACAAGTCTTATTCTTTGCATTGCGCAAGGCTGTCTCTTTGTTTACCCATTTTATTCTTGTATTACACAAGGTTGCCTCTTTGTTAACAAGCCTTAATCTTGGCATTGTGCAAGGTTGTCTCTTTGGTAACAAGTCTTATTCTTGGCACTGCATAAAGTTGTTTTTTATGTTACAAGTCTGATTCTTGGCACTGCACAAGGTTGTCTCTTTGGTTTCAAGTCTGATTCTTGGCACTGCACAATATCGTCTCTTTGTTTACAAGTCTTATTCTTAGCACTGTGCTAGTTGTCTCTTTGGTTACAAGTCTTATTCTTGTCCGTGTGCAAGGTTGTCTCTTTGGTTACACGTCTTATTCTTGGTGTTGTACGTGGTTGTCACTTCGTTTGCCGTGCATAATGCTGGTGTATGAAAAATACTCCGGTGTCCACCAGCCATGATGCCCAATGATGCTACCATAAAAAGTTCTTGTTTTCTCAGAGACCATTGAATGAATGAATATGAACATTGAAAGCATCTTGTACAATATGATACATCTCCTCTCTCGACAGTTAAAGTTTTAATTGATTAGATGAAAAAAAAACTGTCTCGAGAGGGAAAATGTCGTACCACACTCGATACAGGGGTTAATTTTACTTGTTTATAGTATAATGTGTAATTGATTGGCTAAATATAAACGTACATATATATAATGTGTTGTGTTAGCTCTGTATAACCCCAGCTTATCTGGTGGATACTGTATGTCGTAAAGTTGTCAAATATATAGACGTTTGTGTATATCTATAGTCATAAGGGATTTTAGAATTGATAGCAGATCTTTATTGGGCTCCGTTAATTTATTCATCACTTTTTTCTAGATTCGGGTCGATTTAGAACTTGACTTGACTCTTTACAGATAGTAGATATTTTACTTCTTTTTAGTGAAGCTGTGTTGCTGTCTCATTGACATGTACCACGCACTATATGAAATGTAACTTTGTTGCTCGAATAATCATACGAGTCTCGCATTGTGATCTAAACGTTAATCAATGAATCAACTTTAAGCAATACTCAACCTATCATGCATTTTATTCATATGCAATATGAGGTGTGGGAACATTCATCGATTCCTTTTAAGTATGCATAACAGTTAATATCATATGTATTTTATATATCATTCAATAACTTTTCTTCTCATTTCATTTTATTTCATAATTGGATTTTTTTTTTTTTTTTTTTTTTTTTTTTTTTTTTTTTGTTATTAGCAGTTTTTGTTTATTGAAAAGTAGTTATAATAAAATAAATTTAAGATAACTTTATCAGCAACAGTAGATTATTATTCACGTTTAATCTCATATATATAGTTCTAATTAATTGAGATTTAAATATTTAAAATCTGAAATTGATGATGTTACAACTGATTGTACTACTAACGATACAATCATAAAAAAATAATTGAATTTTTCCATAAACACTTTTATATGTTAACGTTATATTACAATATAATAACTGCTTTAGTGTCATCGTGTTTTTCAATTTCAATAATTTCGATCTATGTTTTTTTTATTATTATTATTGATAAATGAATAATTAGACGGTAAAAATGTTGGCTTTTCATCTAGGTGGAGAAATGCCATTTTGGTAACACAATGACATCTTACGAAAACTCTGTGTTATAAAACGGATGATTCCTTGCCAGCTACAGAGAGATTGGAGATTATATCCATAGAAATTCATTCTACCAACATAAACCATTGCAGTTAAACATTCGTGAATTGATATATTTGGGACAATGGACATATCATATTTAATTTCTGGTTAAATTTGATATAAGATACAGCCTTGATAAAACAAAATTATTGTGGCAGATTAGGTTATACTTCTCAGAATTATGTCGTGCAATGGCAAAACATCTTTTTCGTTTTTTTTTTTTTTTTCTTAAATGCAATAATTTTAGGTGAAGAACATCAGACGTAAAAATGTAAGATACAATGCATGTAATGTACTTATATTTGATATACTTTATCTCTGGTGTACTTATAAGGTAATTAGTTGATCCGAATGAAATGTGCTATAAACAGATTGAAGACCTTCTTTGTGTGGTTCCAAAATGTCCATCGCATAAAAGACGCACACAATTTAGAGCCGTTAGCACGAACTTGATGTGTATGTGCATAACATTATAATTCAATAAAACAAAGAGTTGTAAGTAAATAACATTTCTCAATAGTATCATACTTATCAATAAACATGTAATTCCAATTTTACCTAAAAGGAGAACGATAAACGACAAATTAAAACAAATTAGAAAATGACTTACCACTTAAGGTTATCATGTTTCCTGTTGATTCCTTTTACGATTTGGTCGATTTTATATTCCTTTTCCGTCGTTCATGTATATCAACAAAGCTTATCTCAAACAAAGATGCTTCAAATGAAAACATTCACGAGAGTATGATGCGCTTTCAATAAAATCAATACACACACTGAGTCATTTTATTCCAAAAGAAGCATGGCTGAGAGGCCACCGAACAGAATAATTTAGAGAACAGGGCGTTTACAGCAGTAAATTAGCTTACATATATTTTAAGAACTGTCAGTTATTGATTGTATTTGGTTAGGTATAAACCTAGGATCTGTCAATAAAGGAATCAATTTGTCTTCATTTCAGTCTATCGGATTGCCATGTTATTGCAGTGAGGTTATATTTACTTGGAACAGACTGATTGGACAGTGTGAGAGCGACATTAATCATTCTGGTTAATCTGTTTTCTTTATGACATGCTGTTACAATTAATTTATAATGTAAATTCAAATAGTATTTTTACTACTAACAAGAATTCTAATTTCTTAAAGGTTAGAGGTTAACTTTAGCAGCAAACTACATCGCCTGCTGTAGAGATAAGGACGGGTCAATCTTTTTTACCAGTTTCCTTTTTTTCTCCTTTTTTTCTTTTTTTTTTTTTTGTTTTGTTTTGTTTTTTTTTTTGTTCATGGAATCGCTACACAATGCCTCTACAACATGTTCATGAAGCGTCTCAATAGGTGATTAACAGTCACATAGTTTCCCGCATTTTCCTTCGTTTCCTTTTTTAGTGGTTGGACTAAGTGTAAAATATATACACAGTCTGGTATAAAAAATTGTATCTCAATAATTGTATTGCTATATGTAACAAAAACGTATGTTTCAAAACGTATTTCCAGTATATTGCACAAGAGACCATAACTTTGGACACTGAAAATATGACATTTGGAAATAGCAATATTGGAATGGATAGATCAGCAAAACATTGTGTTAGGTCAAATTTTCCTGAGGGATTTATACGTAGTATATAAACTGAAAATACAATCACCACATTTCATGTATCTTTCTTTCAAGATTTTATATCATTTAAGAGCCATTGTAAACTTGACAAATATATATTGAAGTGCACAACAACTCTGTGATTGGTGACTAAGGCTAAATTGTTTAAGTAGTATTATGCACTTATACATGTTATATCAGTCGGGGAATATATCATCGCTATATATTACAAAAGTATATCTTAAAATGTAGCAGATGCGCAAACATCTTCGACGCATTGTGCATATTCTTTTTTTTTATCTATAACAAATTAATCAAATTAATTAATCCCTTTATTGCGTTTGCATGATAAATGATTAACATTGATTTTCCGTTCGAGTAGCCACAAATAAGATCTTTAATGATTGAGTGTAAGGTTATGAAATCATGATACTTATGGTCTTAAAAAAAAACAAAGTTAATGCTATTTTACTGACCTAGAAATCTACTGATCATCGTTATGAGTCCGTCCTCCATTGTTTTCAGTAATATTTTTCTTAATTGTCTTCTCTGAAACATCTGGATATTAAGCAGAAACCACACTTTCCTTAATCATTAAAATTGTCAGCAATGTAATAACATAAACATCTAACTACCAATGATCCTTTAACTGTAGTAGAACAATATGCCTTTGGCTTAGCTAATTTCACTTGGGCCCCTTTCAGAAAGCAAAAGATGTTTTATCATAAAATTTTTCGTATAAAATACATGACTTGACGAATATTATTAGCTAATTTTGAAGGAAATTCTCGTGTGTCCCTATTAGAACACGCAGTGGGGGTCCAGATGGAGGCATAGAAGGCAATTTTCCACCAACAAAAAACGGATAAAATTGTCAAAAACGATTTGCCTTGTTCCGGTCGTGCTATTTTTGTCGGGCGTATGATATTTTGTTGCGGACGCCAACAATGACCAAACGTATTGGTATATCATCCTATCGTCGTTTAAAGTAATCAACATTAATTACACCTTAAAATGGACAGTATAGCACTCGCAAACGAGACACAGGGTTTCATTTATTTTTATACTTTTTTTCTATAAATGACAATTACGCACCCGCTAATCCTCAAACACTGGATCTGGCCCTGTCGTGGGTGGCCAGCCAATGTCCATCTCATTTATTGTTTGTAATCGCGTGATGACAAATCAGAGGCACAAAAAGAGTAGTTGCGACTGCGATAACCATTTTTTGGTGGTCCTTGAAGTCATACATATAATTACATGTAGTTTATATCTATACTGCTGAAGAGCTTGCTTAGAAAATACATACTACTGCAGCCAGATGTAGCTTTTTAATTATTTTTTTTTTTGTTATATTTACGATTTATACTGCAATCAGCTATTTTACTATACAGATAAAGCTATACGTACAAACGTTAGCTTTATCCGTCAATGACCTCAACTAACCTATAAGGCCCGCCTACCCGTTTTGTTATTTGATTTTGCCATGTGATTATGGACTTTCCGAATTGATTTTCCTCTAAAAGTTCAGTATTTTTGTGATTTTACTTTTTTCATCAACGACGTTACGTCACAACCATGACAACGTGTAGTAACAATGGTCAAACTTTTATGAATTTAAACTTGTTATGTCTTCAAATTGGTAATTTATATACCATGTTTATTAAATTTTATTAATTAAGTTCATTTTCCCTTTCACATTCCCTAAACTGTCAATGTCTTACCGGAATACGCTCATAGGGAAATACCCCAAGATGGTACCTCATGAGGGAAATTCCAAACACTTTTTTTTAACAATATTTGTTACATATTTTTTTATTTTTTTTTATTTTTTTTTTTTTATTTCAGTATAAAGACAATATACGTATAGTGTCTTGAAATATGAAATTTATTTGTTTTCGGCACGAAACGGGAAAATGATCGGTACAACCTCGCATTTCCCCGTTTCTAAGCCTCATACAAATAAATTTCATATTTCAAGACACTATACGTATACTGTCTAAATATCAGCTACAACAGAAAATGATAAATGAATTATATATTCCAATACATTCACAAAGAAATTAATGAAGCTTTCGAGGAAATCTTTCACCTTTAGCAAATGTTTAGTAACTTGAGTTTTGTAATTTCAAAAAGTATTTCGGATAGAGATTTGCATGGTTATCTTTAATTATGATGTAACTTTCTCTCTTGCCGTGTTTATGTCATTGTTTCTAATTATTATGAACTAGAGGAAGTGTGAAATATTGGCTTTTCAAAGTGATTACTATGGATTAAACTCTATTTACTAAGTACTTGATAATGTATCAAATGTATCATACTAAGATAATACCTAGTTACATGAACACGCAGACTTGTCGATCGGTTCTTATCGCTGCATAGAATTATTGAGAAATATTAGCTACAAAGTTAAGAGCTGTGATTTTACACTCTATTATCTATTACTTTAAAATGCATGAATGAAAGTATTGATCAGGATCAATAGATTATAACATATGCATAATTGATGAAAAATGAAATAGGAAATGATCGCAATTTACATTCAAGTTTAATGTAGTAGAATTCCCTTTTGAATTAGTTGACAGGTAGTCATGTCGATGCTATTTGTAGCATACTGAACGGAATTAGTTTTGCTCATTGTTGAAGACCATACGGTGACTAATTTGTTTAATTCTCGTACTCGTTAGTACGTATCTGATGTATAGTTGCCTCATTTGAAAACATGTGACATCTCTTTATTTCATATTGGGGGAAAAAAGAAAATTAAAAGGTATAAAAAAGAAAATCGGTTAATGAAATATAACACACTAGAAGCATTGTTATTAAGAGTAAGACAAATAAGGACAATAAGTGGAGCAAGAAACCAGGATTTAAACGTTTTTAGTAAAGTGATGTAGTTTGAAAACTCTTTTTAGCAACATATCATTTATAGAGTTGATAATACAGTAAAAATATTGTGGATACTCACAAAGTAATGATGGATTGCTTGGTTGTGTAAAAAATGGTAATTTCACAATAATACTGAACTCCGAGGAAAATTAAAAACGGAAAGTCCCTAATTGAATGAGAATATTTAAAAAAAAAAAATAAAGCGCAAACACAACAACAATCGTATAACAACTGTCATATTCCTGACTTGGTACCGGCTTTTTTTATGTAGAAAATGGTGAATGAAACCTGGTTTTATAGATAGCTAAACCGCTCACTTGTATGATAGTCGTATAAAATTTCAATAACGTTGTTCTTGACAAGACAACGATAAGAAAATTGTTTATATAATACGAATATACCTTGCTTATATTTCACAACATGATAGATAGGAATTTTTATACGCAAATTTAAAAAAGATTTTATAGAAACTAGCTGTTGTCTCTCCTCGTCAATTTGTTCCATAAGTCTTATGAGATAAGATTCTAGTATAGGGGCATCTGAAGAAGTTCGAAAAGAGGATAACTTTATGTTCCCCAAAAAAGATGGCGTTCTTTCACCGAATCATTGAATGAATGTCATTTATCTAAGTTGATATTATCTATTCCACTCATTATAAATTGATATATTTGATACAAAAGTTACATTTATAAGGTTGCATCAAAGCTTGGCTTAAACATGAAAATCGACGGTTAGATTTGATCGAGAACTTATACTTTATGACAAAAGAGTCTCATTGTGAACTTTCAATATTACTGCAACAACTCTCCAGCATATCTCAAGTTGATGAGGATTTTCTTATTGGAGGAATTTTGCTTACAAGAAAGAGACAATACAATGCTCCTTCATAGTGACGTTGCAGTCGGAATTTGGTTTCAAAAAGTAAAATCACAAAAATACTGAACTCCGAGGAACCGTTCTTCAAACCGTTCGTGAATGTCCATCTGTTAGGTTTCATTGGTTTACGTTATCGAAGGATGTGACTCTACATGGAATTATACTTGTCATGCGAAACTTGTCGGTGTGACATTAATTTATTGGAAACTACTTCAGAAGAAAAACATAACTGGTACCATCGAAATACTTATTACGCGACGATTTTTTTCTCTCGAAATGACCATAAATAATATTAAACATAAGCTATGGTGGAATCGTTTGGTTTTTTTTAAATAGTAAATAGATTTAACTGAAAGTAATTATGATAGTAACAACTCGTTACTATGCGGGTTCTCTGGATGCCCATATCATCAAATACGAATATTTCTCTTAAGAGTGGCAATACCTTATACTTTATTTGTATGTTGGTTCGTAAGTGGTAAACGACAATTTCAGTGCCATTGTCTGAAGAATAGTAAACGAGAAAGAACCACAGATACTCAGAAGTAAAATCAAGCAAATAATTCTAGATGTTAAAAGTGACTCACAAAGCATTGTACTAGATTTAATAAAACATAACATTTTTACAATCCAAAAATACGGCTATAAACAAGAGTTCGTGCATAATAAATAATAGTAGATAAAGCGACGGAAGCTTCGTGATTTACGTTTACTAGGGTAGGTCAGCATTGCTATTGAAACAGAAATTTATAAGGTTTGTTATGCAATTGGTCATATACAGTTTCCTTTATGTGCTGACTCACAATTTACCAGCCGAGGCTTTAGTGACTGCTGAACATCAAATGGAATGGTCCACTATTATACAAATATAAAATATTGTAACCAAAAAGATAAATTTTCTATGAAATAATTGATTTTCTTTCTACAATAATAAAAATTTTCACAACGGAAATTACATTGCATGCAGTTATTCAATCATTATATTTTAACATGAAAGGCGTTCTCCATGCAGTCTCTGGTAAACGGCTAATACAGGATGTTAAACATGTAAATGTTACATAATAGAGATTATGTGAATCTTAGAAATTACTTCAAGTACAATCTTATACCTTATTTCAGGTTCTCTTGTATTATTTTTAATTCATTTGATTTATTAATTGAGTGTTTGAATTGGTATTTATCACGTTTACAAGGACAGAATTTCACCCATTTTTTTTTAAGACAAAACTCTTTCAAAGCTGTTATTTAAGAATTGAATGCTTCTTTTTGTAAATTTATTGGGGTGTAAAAGCGTTGACCGAAGTACATTTTGTATAAAGCGCGGAAGCGCTTCATTCTAAAAATGTGCGCACGGTCAACGCTTTTACAACCCTTTAAAGTTACGAAAAGAAGCATTCAATACTTATAATTACATTTTTTAGCTATGATCATGAAAACACGAATTTTATATATTTTTTTATTTAATTCACCTGTGCACTTTATTGTTGGACCACGTGTTATCATGAATAAAAAGTTGTATTGAGCAATGTAACTGCTTACGGAATAACACGTGATGTGCAGTTAGCCAATCAGAATGAAGTATTATAATGAAACATACATCTAATGTAATTATATATTGATATCAAAGGGTAGACAAACAGAACTTGAATATTGAATGTTAGAAAACACTACGTTAGCACTTACACTGTTCTGTTTCATAATTTTGCAATGTATACATAAATGTAAATACAACACAATCGTTAAAATTAATTGCCCGAAGAACAGATGAGAAGACAATGTTTTTCAGTTCCTTTTTCTCTCAATTTGGAGCAAAACTATGATTTAGTTCCTACTCAACTTTTCAGTAAAAAAAAAAACTAATAAAAAGGCTGTACCTTAAGCATTTAAGTGTTTTATCGGTACGTTTCTTACTGTTCCTATAATAAGTTAAATAAACACATTTTCGAAAAGACATTGGACCATTTAACTTCTTTCCGAAAGTTTGTATATGTGAAACCGAAACATAGTGCGTATTTTAAAGCAAAGATAAGGATCTTTGCCTGCTAAGCACTTGTAAGATCTCGAGACAATGTGCACGTGATAATCATTGCAGGTTATTTGAACGTGTTCTATGGCTGCACATACATGGTTGTACACATTACCTCATCTATGAAATGATGCTGTACATAGATACGACTCATTCTGTTATGTGATTGTGTTGATCATCTGCTTTAGAATTCAATAATGGATAAATAGATCGGCATTGCGCTTATGTCACCTGTAAGCATTTCAGAAAATCATTTAAACTTGCATCTAGCAGATCCAACATTAAAGTCAATCAATTTGATTTGTATGTTTTGAATTGAATCTTATTTTTTCAATTTTTTTGGTTTCTTTTTCAGATGGTGTATTAGATGTTACTTTTGGGAAATCTCCTTTTAAAGTATTTTTTTTTTTTTGGAAACTGCCATCAATAATTTAATTGCATTAAACAATAAGAAATTAAGATATTTTTCAGGATTCTCAATCTTTTCTTATTCCTTTGGTAAATTATATGTCCTGTGATACAAAATTATGTATTCCTGGTGTTACTGGCAATGACAAAATAATAGAATATAGGCCGTGAGAGAGTGAATATACATTTTAAGAACCCAAACAGTCGATGAGCTATATAACCATTTAAGACAAAAACATAATATCCAAATTCATCTTGTTTTTTTAAATCGTAGTAGATGTACTATTTACATGAAAATACTCTCTATTATATATATTGTGCATCCATTTAAGATTTATCTATACAAGTTTTAATGTTATGTCTACACGATCCATGGATTCTATTTATGAACAAGTACATTGTAATGATATTTGGTTATGTAAAAGATTTAATGGCTTTCTACATGACAAACAACTCCACAAATAAATATATAAAACTTATGTATTTCCATTGATATCAAAAGAACAAGGTAGAAAGTGTAGTTTTATCAGCATTTACTTTATTACAATTATATTCTTCCGTAGCTTGACAAACAGACATTTGTATCATTTATGTTTAATGTGAACTTTGAATAGTGCACTTTTACAATATGATATACAACATAATACCAAATTCTGTTGATTTAACTTATTTGGTTCAGTTGACAGTTTTTTTTACCTTGTGCCCTTGAAATCTCAGTTACCTTCATGATACCAAGCAGCTATTTTTCTTCAATATTCATACAAACTTACTTTGTGCATTTACTATTACTGAATTCTTAAACTGTTTATAAGTTTAAATAATTTTTTTTAAATGTTTGTAAATGCGTGTTGTCTTTTTACGAAATAATGCATATACAATTATAAGGACAGAGGTCTTGCAGTTATTTTAATGTTGAATTTCGTAAAAAAAAAAGTTTAACTTCAAGTTTCACATATACTTGACAAAGATCAATAAAACCAACAATTATTCCATACGCCAAACAATAAAGTTGGGCTATTGTTTATTGTAATTAAAAAACTGACCAAAACACAAAAGCTTAACATTACCAATGAACCATAAAAATGAGGTCAAGGTCAGATGATACCGTTAGACATATGTGTACATCTTACAATCATTTCATACGCCAAATATTGCTGACCTGTTACTTAAAGTAATAAAAAAAAAAACAGACCAAAACACAAAAGCTTAAATTTTAGAAGTGAACCATGAAAATGAGGTCAGGGTCAGAAGAAACCTGCTAGACTGACATGTACCCATTACAAGCATTACATATAACAAACATGCTAAGTAGTTGACTTACTGCTTGTATCTGGGAAGCGGACATAATCGTACAACATTAACCTTAATCACTTGTCCACGAAATGAGTTAATGTCAGGTAGACTTTACAAGGAACACATATACCAAATATAATTATCCTATTACTCATAGTAAATGAAAAAAAAAATCAAGAAATCAAAAAACCATGGAAATGAGGACAATGGACAATGGACATCTGAAAGACGGAAACTTCGTAACATAAGGTATCTGCGTACAAGGTATGAAGCACCAAGGTCTTCTATCTTCTGAAATATAAAGCTTTGTACACGTGGTTTGCGCCGTCATCGCCAGATAGTACTACCAAGGTCTCGCATACAGCAACTTTTTTTCGCCGGCGAGACAAGACATTCATAAAGCCGTTTATATAAATTGGTTGTACACGTCCGATTATTTTCCGATAATCGATTAGGTCCAATGAGGATACAATGTAATAACACTGTTTAAACTAAACTTCACTCATGTCTCTACAATTTATCACAGTTTTTACTTTTATTTTCATCAATTTCAAAGCTGACACATTTCAAGCTACATGTATAGTATATCAATTATAATAGGGAATAAATGCATTAATTCTCCATTAATTTTGTAATATTTTCCCATTAATTTGAGCTGTCGAAAACTTATCGGCTTCAATCTCCATCGAGACATTCGCCATGCAATTTATTCCCAAGATTTGTCTATATTTATTTTTCAAATAAGAGTTTCTTGCAAAATCTATCCAATCATTTATTTTCTATTCACATGAGACAAGAGAAATGTTTTCTTAAATCAGAAAAGATTTATAATGCATGAGGAAAATATATGTAAATGATTACTGTTGATATCGAGTTTATGGTCATATTGGGAATTCCTTGAAATGACTCATTTATTCCAAGGTTCTATTCGTTAAGACAGAAAAGACCTATCTTTCTGACTAAACGGTTGGATAAGCGTTCTTGATTACTAATTAGGTCGTTATTACTGTTTTATGTTTCTTTTCTCTCAGGCATATTCTATTTCTCTTCTTCTGTGGTAATTATATCAAAACAACGATTTTCCTTCCGGAAAATATGATAGCAATGTCAAAACTTATTTATTCATTTGACATACAAAATAACTTAAGAAATATTGTAGCATATCGATCAGTATTTTCTGGTTTGTTGCTGCAATAACCAAACAATAGGAAAAAGAATCCTTAGGCTATGATAATCAGTTGTTATGACATTGTGTAGAAATTGTTATTATAGAGCAAAATATGCATTAAAATCCAATAAAACCCAAAAACCTCACGAAGACACTAAAAACAACAGCCAATAGTGAATATATCAAAATAGAATAAATCAGCACAAAGGATTAAAAATTCACGACGAAACAAAGTATTGTAATACGGATTGATATAGCCTATAACCAATTCTAACTTTACGTTTGTTCATATTTTATTCAAAACATTACTGCAATGTTTGGATAGCAGACTCAAGCCAATTGCAACAGCCGCCTAAGAGTCATAATAACTTCCTAGTTCTAGTAGCTGCTAAAGATTACGTCTTCAGTTTTTATCCATATTTATGTTCAATTAACATACAAGAGTACACAACTGACAGTTTTAAAACCCAATAGTATTAATACTACACTTTTACTTTCGTCATATATGCAGATATAACTGCTTTGGGAATATAACTGTGACATTTGACAGAAAATTTCTATCACGAATGCTGTTTAAAAATGCGTACACAGTTTCTGCATATATATATTCTATATATTTATTCATAATTTATATATAATTCATCTGAAATTAAGTGCAACAAGTATGGTCTGCAAATTTTGGTTAGCTCAGTTTTGTTCTTCCATCAGCAGGATTATCCCTGCTTCTATGAAATCATGACAACAGCGCCCTTGACCACTCGACCAACCATACTATTTAAAATATAGCTTTCAGTGGCCGAGTAATTTATTTCCTCGTTGGCTTAATCTAGGTTTGTAACGGGTTTTTTTTTTACAAACAGGGACTGCGTAGCAACCTTAAATGTTTCGTTCCCTTGTCACCATCTTATGGTGTTTATATATCTCAACTTGTACGATTCGCTCGTGTATGTAACAATGTTTTAGATTTTAACGAGAGAAATTTATGTATTACTGAAAAATTATTACACCAGGGTTTTCGATATCACAAACTAGTCAAAACATTTACTAAATTTTATCATCGGTATAAAGACATCATTCGTAAATATAGCTCAACATGCAGACTTCTAATACGTTCAGGTATTTCACATCCAATTTTTTATGGTAATATTCTTTATAAAGCACAAAGGTGTCAGTATTCACCTCAGAAACTTACAAAACCTTTGAATAGACTTATTAAGAAGGGATATAATTACGATACTGTTGTCAAGTCATTAAAGATTGCATATTTTGGCGTTAATATTGAGTCACTGATAAGGTCTTTGCATCGGAACTAAACACATTTATTCTAAAAACAGTTGTTGGCATGACACGGGTTATGTTCTTCTCATATATGTTATGATGGTATGATACTAAACCCCTAACGGGACGGATTGTGCCTGATGTTCATATGATGAAATCATAATCTTTCAGTCAGTTTAATTGAAGTCTGGAGCTGGCATGTCAGTTAACTGCTAGTAGTCTGTTGTTATTTATGTATTATTGTCATTTTGTTTATTTTCTTTGGTTACATCTTCTGACATCAGACTCGGATTTCTCTTGAACTGAATTTCAATGTGCGTATTGTTATGCGTTTACTTTACTACATTGGTTAGAGGTATAGGGGGAGGGTTGAGATCTCACAAACATGTTTAACCCCGCCGCATTTTTGCGCCTGTCCCAAGTCAGGAGCCTCTGACCTTTGTTAGTCTTGTATTATTTTAATTTTAGTTTCTTGTGTACAATTTGGAAATTAGTATGGCGTTCATTATCACTGGACTAGTATATATTTGTTTAGGGGCCAGCTGAAGGACGCCTCCGGGTGCGGCAATTTCTCGCTACATTGAAGACCTGTTGGTGACCCTCTGCTGTTGTTTTTTATTTGGTCGGGTTGTTGTCTCTTTGACACATTCCCCATTTCCATTCTCAATTTTATTTGGACTAAGATTGATTGATTGTTGTTTGCTTTACGCTTTCCTTTGCAAAGAAAACCAGTACTGGTACTCTAGTGAGTGCAAGCAAATACTGAATACAGTCTCTCTACTGGTACCAACTATATATCATATTTTGCAATGTTACTTGCAAGCCTGCGAATACCGTGTATCTTCTACAGTGCCGATGTCGTAAATAGTTTGTTAGGGAGTAAGTCGACATTTGAGATCTTCTGGTCACACTAAGACAGATTCCAATCGACTAACTAGTACCATCATTGACCACATAGTTGCTTTGTCATGGGATGAGAGAAACACTCGGAAAGATCTTGAATAGGAAAATTAAAAACAGTGGCACCAAAAGGGATCAATAAAAAGGTGAAGTTCAACTCGTACAGTGCTACTTATTTTGGGTGCATATCTATGCAGTTTCTGTTGTAAATATTCAATATGCGTCAATTTGATTTTTTGAAATCAAACTATTTTAAAACAGTGCTGTTAACTCATTTTTTGGAGGCATATATACGAAGTCTGCTGTAGATACTTAACCTGCGTGTATGTTGTTTTAGAATTATACAAACGTGGCTCGTTTTTTAATTTGCTTAACGTTCATAATTGTTTGATATAAATCAGAATAGATTGATATGATTAATTTTACATCATACAGATGAAGAAAGAATATCTGATATCCGGGAGGGGGAGAGAGGAATGATATTTGCATTCTAGAATGTTCGGTTTTTGGCCTCCCATATGTTGCTAAGTCAAAACAGCCTTACCACAAACGCCTCAATTGCCATAGAAATGATATATCATTTTAAGAAACGTCGCACGATACTGGTGTCACCTAACGTTACACACTCAAAGACGTAAGCCAAAATAAAAAAAAATGGAATGCATGTTGTTCAGGTGGCTTTTTACAATAAATTTTAAAAGATTTTGATTTTTTTCCTAAGAAGGGATCAATTGTTTTTTCTTAGATAAAAGATGTTGAGCTTTAGTTTTATTAACAAACTAGAAATAAAAAAATAACTTGAATTGAAACCATTTTTTTTATATACATTTTAATTATAAAGGCAATCGACTGCTTTTTTTATGGATAAACTATGCACTGCAAACGCACTCATCTTTGCACTCCAGAATGTCGAGGCGGAAGGACTACGGCATATCTAGCATGTCAGTTCTGCACAAATATATGCAAGGGAATTAGCGGGAACAATTATTATTGCTGTTTATTTCTCTATTATTTTGTATTATGGCAGATCCGACTATTATAGTCCGGAAAACACTTCAGTTCCGCGAGAAAATCTCTCCCAACCCCTTCTCTATGAATCGGTAGAGCTTCAACATAAAACATTAATTTTAAAGTTTTCTTATTAAGCAACAAAATGAAATAGCCGTATTCCAAATCGTCTGTGAAAACTGCAATAATGACAATTAGACGGAACGTTAGAAGTATATAATTTTTTTAAATAACGTCAAAATCGTATGTGGGGACATTGTATCGGACATTTTAGTTTTATCTGATATCTCGTATATTAGATTTAATTTATGGGAATTTAATATCAAAATAGAGATAATTTTTTGTACTTTTATCCATTATATTTTTTTTATGTAGCGAATGGCACTATATTAAATAAACATCATGAAAAAAACAGAAAACGTAACCCTACGTTTAATTTGGTTTGAAGGGGACAAAATGTCGGACATTGCTATTCAACTCGAATAATAAGAATTTATTTTAAAAAATTCCTGATTATTGCATGAGGCGAAAGTGTGATCTTTGTACAAAATACTAGTATAAGAATTATTTACTTTCGACATGGGGATTGCTCTGGAATTCCCTTTTTTGGGACAATTTAACAAAATTTACGGCAACCTTTCGTGCATGGGACACATAATTTGTATCATCTTGATCCCTTTTTTTTATATTTCCGTCTTTTCGAGAAAAAAAATCGACATAACGTCATCGCCCAATTATGAATTGTTTGTTCTAGACAAACTTTTATGTCGTTTGGTAATAAAATTTATATATTTTTTACGGTATTTAGAATTTCACAAAACTAAAAGTGTAACGCGGGACAAGGAAATCATATTGCAAAATAAAGGTTTTATTGAGTTTTAATTAATGAAAATGGTCTGTTACATATACAAAATTGCAATAATCTGAAAGAAGAGTTTAAAAGCTTTAAAATGATATACAACACTTTATAATATCAATTTTTATGTTTAAAAATTAATAAGATGAATGTGTCTTGTCCGTGATTTTACCAAAGTAACACCAGTAGCGATACTTCCGCAAGTTAGCCAGCAGCAACAGGAAGTACTAGCAGGTTGATAGAGGTTCTCATCTATCATGTTATATATACCATGTATTATGTATACAAACAACTGCATTCTGACAATTTAGGGTGTATAGATACTCAACCAAGTTGATATGGTATTTAGTTTTGTTTAGTTTTATAAAGTTCAAGATTTCGGATTTAACCAATAGACTTTAAAATTTACCTGTAATTTTTTTTCAGACATAATTAAGTGCTATTAATGTTTTACATTTGATTAAAAAGCATTGACATTTACGAAGGCTATTTGTTCAGCCCAAATATTTGTCAACTCGATTGTATAAAATCCTCTTCATATCTTCTCAAATTTAGACCAACAATGTCAGGTCCGCAAAATTGCTTTGGTAAATGTGTATTCTTCCCTCAAAAGATCTGTGACATTGTGACGACATCACCTGCACTGTGTCCAGCACCCTAGACAATTCGAATAAGACCATGCAATTTAGCCTTCGAGTAACATTGTTTTACCTCGTCGGCTGTATCTAGAGTTGCAACACACTACATTATATAATTATATATTGGCAAGTCGATGGTGCACTTTTCAGATCATATATGTGCTGTCTGTTGTAAAGGTTGTTAATTTTAAGTGCCATGCCGTCACATCAAAATTAATTTTAAGTGCCATGCCGTCACATCAAAATTAATTTTAAGTGCCATGCCGTCATATCAAAATTAATTTTAATTATAAAAGTCTAAACTTGTGACAACTTCATGAGTTTCTCTATCTGATACCCATTCATATATATCCGCGAATATACACATGGGCAAACAAAATCAGTCATACAACGGCAGATATCTATTGGTAGTTATAAACTACATACTCCAGAGAGTCGTGCGTTTTATTGTAATCTAAACTTGAGGCTGGTGTTACTGTATTTTCCAGTTAACTATTCAAGTAAATAGAAACCAGATACCATTAGTAGTCAGTAAATCCTGTTGCTGTTTATTGATCACAACACCAATGTGCACTCATTAAATCCTCGTTGTTGTAATTAAATATTATCTTAACTGAAACCGACTTTACACAAATCAATGGATGCAATCCATCACTATAAGGCCACAATTAAAAAAGGAAAAAAAAAGGAAATCACGGGGTATTTGAAAGGAATCCTGCGATGTTTGAAGGAAATCCAGGGATGTTTGAAAGAGTGTGAAGGGTATACATAAATTTTAATAAGTTTCAAAATGTACCAGCTTCTAAGATGTGTATATTGTGGTTCTAAAAAATGAAATCACAAATATAACAAACTCCTAGGAAATTCAAAACGGAAAGTCCTTATCCAAATGGCAAAATCAAAAGCTCGAACACATCAACCATATATCATTCGTGTTACCGGAAAAACCAGATAACAATGTGTTGTTTTTCAATTTCTCAAGTTACATTTATCCGAGTCGATAAAAATAGTCCCTTCTGTCTATCTATCATGAGTTGAGTTATATGCACCATAATCAGGCGGAGGTAATAAAACAACGTTAACCTATAGCTGTACAATGTAACCTATGGGAATGCAACAAGAGTATAAATCTCAATAACCGAAAATTATACCATAGCTATCTATGGTATAATTTTCACAATTATACCATGGTACCGTTTTGTTGTGTATGATTTTCGAAAAGAAAACCAAAGATGGCAAAACCTAAAGGAGGCCGCCTGAATTTTTAAATTGACATATGAACAACAGAGTCAATGTGGGGCCACTAAGCTAAACTGCCCGCTTTGCACCAGCCGATATAAATGAATGCCTAGGGTGGGAATCGAACCCACGTACACCAACTCCGTTGTCCCTATATTTTTAAATGAACAAAAAATTGTCAAGAACAAATTTAAAAAAGGTATAAATGTGTTAAAATTTAATTATCAAATTATACATGAAAATATAAGTTGATTTTCGGTGATTCAGAATCTACTTAGATTGTAGTCCCATAGCCTCCATTGTACAGCTACATGAATATATTGGGTAAAAGGGTTTAAAATTGCCGAGGCACATTTTTTTGGGGAGAAGGGAACGGAAGGCACGCCCTTTTCAAGGAGCTTCATGTATGGTAGATGCGTAGTCCTTTTTTTAGATATAGTTATACCTTAAATGTTGACTTGCTAGACCCCTCCCCCTTTAAAAATCCTGGATTTTCGTCCGAGTTGATATAAATCTAAACTGTTTAACGAGGTTGCTTAAGTAATATCAATTATGTTTGAGAATTAAAATAGATAGGTTCCTTTAAATGAAGCTGAACATAGGATTCTTTAAATGAAGATGAACATTTTGTTTTAATTATCTAGAATATACATCGCATGCGATTTTAATCGTGGACATTTTGAATTCCCTGTTAATTAATGGCATTAATGCGTCGACTAGGGCTTCTGGTACAAATTAAAACGTGGAATTATTCATCCAAACACACTAAAAGATTCTTGAGATTCAAATTTCCACAGAATTAATCAACAATAAAAATTTAAACATTTCGAACATTTAACATTTTGATAAAATAAAAAAATACACTAATCCTTTGCAGTTCAACTTTTAATCTGGGGTTCCGGAAAACTTTTAAAATATCTCTTGCAGCCATATGCAGAACATCCAATTTCTTTTGTCTGTAACGTTACCCGTCACAAATGTAGATGTGCATCCATCGCTGTCGAAAAATCTTGTCTAACTGATGTTCCCGCTGTTTCAGAAACCCGTGCTTATTTCAGAAAGTAGGCGGAGCTTAATGTGTAAGGTCCAAAAAGGGTAATTTGACTGATTCTTATTAAAGTATTTTAAAAGGAAACTAACAAAAATATATGAAATACACATTTTTAAACAGCAATATATGCGATAGGTTAAAACAGATTTTTCATATATTTTGGATAGTTTTGTGGTGTTTCATAAATTATACCATAGCTTTTGTTGAAACCCCTCGGCAACCTCACTCGACTTCGTCTCGTGAGGTTATTGCCGGGAGTTTCAACAAAAGCTATGGTATAATTTACGATACACCACAAAACTATCCAAAAGATATGAAATATCTATAACTTATTCAAGAACTTGATGGAAAAATCGATGGACACAAAAATAAGTTTGTCTTGCCTGCAAAAGCAGTTCTTTAAATAAACGATACACGATTGAATTGAAACTAATAAAAGCCTATGCCAAATTCCAGATAAGAACCTTTGTGTGTATCTTAGACCTGACCATAACCTTAGCTACTCCTAACCATAGCATTAGTTACCCCCAACGATATAATTTGTAATTTGTAAGTACGTTGAAATACTTAGTCTATATCTACAGATTGATTTTCATTGTAGATATCGTACAAAATGTACTTTTAATATTATCATTGTGATTATCGTGGAGCATGTACTTTTAATAGCCCTGTTGTGTAGAATAATATCTCTTGTAATGTTAATGACACAATTAAATAAATAATACAAATCCTATCATATCGCTAGTCAATATATCGCATAGCAACTGTTTCGTCAAAGAAAGGAATAACTTTTCTTTTTGCAATAAATTCTAAATTTCATGCTTTTTCAACTGTCCTTAGAGTATTAAACATAAGGCGCACATATGTATGACAAGACTTCATTATCTCTGTCGTTACAGCGCACGTGATTGTATAACGTCTTCATTCTAGTTCACATTCCCTTCCAGTTATAGCCAATACACAATAGAAGATGCATTAGACTACGATTTAGAACAAATCTCAACATGGTTTTTAAGATTGGCTGATTACATTTTACTCCTAATAAGGCAAAGGATGTGCCTATATTGTAATAAGCTCACAGATGATGTTGAATTTCAAAGTCAAGCAGTACTGTTGAAGTTTTATCCTGTCATAAAGTTATAAACACTTTAGAAAAACTCAACATACGTAATGTAGTGTGCACACAGGATTAAATGTTCTAAAACAATCAAGTATGTAAAAACATAAGAAGACAATATTTTGCACCAGCATGCTTGACATTTATTAGACCAATAATGAAATATACATGGGAGTTATGGAATGGTTGTTCCTACAACATGTACAAGATTGTTACAATTTAGAACATATTCAAGTTGAAGCAGGGAGAATAGTAACTAGTTTCTCGTGTATGCTAGTCACTGAAGCTAGAATTTCGAAACATAACTGGCAATTTCGAGTGGACATAAGAAAGTCAAGAAAGCAAAATATGTTCTATTCCTTGTACAATGAGACCGCCCTACAGATTACCTCTGTGATTCCAATCCTTCATTTGTAGAGATAAAATATCTAATAGTTACATTTATGTCGTACCCAGATAAAGACTAGATATAACCAGAAAGTTATTTTTTTTCATCTACAATTATTTGATGGAATAGCCTATACCCTTACATATGGACTTCCAAAAAATATAAACGTAGTCAAACGAAAGATATATGGAATCTAAATTGATACAGCCACCTCCTCTTTAGTTGTGGTAATAGGAAATTTAATATCATAAATTGATAAATAATAAATGATAAATCTAATTCGGTAGGTCACATTCGAGTACAGAATATATCAAGAGTTATCAAAGATATGACCAGAGATAAAGAATGAATAAGAAAATAAAACAATTTATTATTTGTCGATCTTCTTTAAAACTAAAAATTGTTTAGAATACAAACAAATTAATTAGTTTAATGCTTTCAAATTACTGAAAACAATAAATACTGCATTACAAATAAATCATTCCGACTATTCAATATTTTTATCTTAATAATTTCTTTTACTTGGTAAAAAAAAAAATCTACTATTCTTGATTTGTTTATAGAAGTTCGATCTGTAGACAAAAGGCCAAAATGGCAGTGAACACTGCTGTAGATCTGATAGTTATCAAGGTTTGATCTGAAGGTCGAAACCTAAGTGTGGTAGTTTACTCGCAACACATTGTCTTTATGTAACGTATCCGTATGTTAAATATCAAACGCCTATCATAAAGAGTGTTTTTGGTATAACACAAAGAGTTCAAAGATATTTGTTTAGTTAAGACATGAAATTGTCACATAAAATCGACACTTTGACCATTGATGTCATTGATTTCAAATGTCAAATTCGATGATAATCGACATGTTCGTGTTTGGGTGATTGACTCACATGTCAAATGTCATTGCCTTGTTTAAAAGATTAAAACGTTATGGTCATGATACGATTGTATATAAAAAAAGAGAAAAACGATATCAACTAGAAGTTTCAGTAAGAACCCGAAAAGATTCAATATTGAGGGAATGACCGTTTACATGATTGAAATAACCGATGTTTTATTATACAGACAATATAAGGAAGAACTGAAAATAAAAGCAGGACATTTTTGGAATTTTGGATCCTCAATGCTCTTCAACTTTGTACTTGTTTGGCTTTATACATATTTGGATTTGAGCGTCACTGATGAGTCTTATGTAGACGAAACGCGCGTCTGGCGTACTAAATTATAATCCTGGTACATTTGATAACAGTTACTATTTACAGCTGATTTTATTGAGTGTGTAGCCAAACATAATATCTTTGGTTAGCTTGCTTGTTCGCCGAACCGTGAAGTCTTTATAAGTTAAGGTATACTACCCTCCTTTCGAAGAAGCATAGTCCTACAGACAGATAGATTGGTTATCTGATGGACTGGTTTATTCGTTAAGGAGGGTAGTTTACCTAACATAATAATGACTTCACGGTTCAGCTAGAAAGCAAGCTAACCAAAGATATTACCTTTAGTTACAAATTCAATGAAATCAGCTGTAATGTTTTTATTGCTCGGCAATTTGATCCGTTTTTTAAGTCTGCTGATTTCGCATTGAAATTCGATTTCGATTCTATTTTAACTGACCAAGAACACATTTGTGTTAAGGGGTCAGCTACAGCCCGCCTCCGGGTACGATAATTTTTTTCTGTTTCGAAGACCTATTGGTGGTTTTGGGGTGTTTTCTGTCCTTTTGTGTCTTTGACACATGCCACATTTCCATTCTTAATTTTATTGACTAGTCAAGATGTGGGTTGTTTTTGGAATACCACTAGAATATTTGATTTGTGTCGGACTATAGCTTTTATGTGGCTCTTATAGTTTCTCCAGAACTGAAACCCATCAATCGCATTCGTTCAATTCCCAACTTAAGTAGTATCTTTGCAAACAATAATTCATATTATCGTCGTATTCAATAAACCGATTAACCTAATATATAACAGTCAAGATTATGAGATAGCAAACGTTACATAATCCAAAAAATACAGGATAAATGAACAAATATCTAATTTCATTACCTGGTAAGAAAATTTCAAAAACACATTATTGTATGGATAATTGGAATGATACATGTAATAATAGCTCTGTTGGGAATCTTCTTACACTTCTGACGTTCTAATGACTTCCCTGTAATTCTATAGGCACAGACGTAGAATGATGGTGTTGTGGCACGTACGTAGAACGAACGTGTTATTAAAGCATTCACGACTAATACATATAGGCTTAGCGATCCAGTGGCAAATATTACATGCATTTTCATCGTCACCAGGGATGAAGGACAAGATATTTCAGACAGGGACAGATATTTAGCCTTATAACACGTTTTTTACAGACTACTCAATAGTGTGTTCAAGGGTTCTAAGTACAGGCAACATGACTCTCTCTCTATAGAAGGCATTGAAATTAACGTCTTTATTCTTAACAGCCTTGGCTGCCTTATTCTTCATCCCTCACGGTCAAGCGGACGCCCTATTTTACAAAGGTGAGGTTTCACAGTTGGTCAGAAAAAGACTAAATGCGACTCACAGGCACTTGTCTTAGAATTTTTTCCCCTATAAACCTTAAATTAGGGTATATCGGAAAATATTTTCTAAGACAAGTGCCTGTGATTCGACTATATATATCCATACCCAAGTCGTCTTAAGAGAATCATTGTCTCAGAGAACTTTTGAATAAAATAAGAAATTATGAAAGGTCTGCGATCAATATCTATGATAACAAAAAGAAAGTAAAACATCACATGTACACGTAAAACAATAGTATGGACAATATCGTACCAAGGATTTGTCTTACCATACAAACCTTTAACCGTACCGCAAGTTAACAAAGGATGCATGCAATTATTGATAGCAGAGGCATATAGTGTATGTCTCTGTTGATAGCAAGCTCTAATAAAGTATTTGCCTTGCAGACATATATAAATTATGCCACCTTACATTTTAATATCTGCTTCTGCATTCGAAATATATCCATCACAGTAGCATGAACAGGCCCACTTTTTAGGGAAAAATTTAGTGAGGGCCCTCATGGGGTTTTTGATTATGTGATTACTTGGCCGTTTTTTTAATGATTATTTGATTATTAAGCCAAATATTTCATGATTATTTGATTACCTAGGACTGTATTTTTAGTTTATGATTATTTGATTACTAAAGATAAGCAAATATTTAATGATTATGTGATTATATTGGCAAAAAAATGGTGATTATGTGATTACTAGGACCCCCCATGAGGGGCCTCTTTAGTTGATTATATAGGGAATCACTGTAGAATGACTGGAGCGGTCCCCTCTTAGGCAGTCAGTGGGCCCCTTCTTATGAAAAATTCTGGATCCGACACTGGTACTGGAAAATATGAAGGCTAATTCGATAAACTAAGAGGTCTGATATTACTATAACACTATAAAATGTGGAACGGTTTCCGCAAGCAAACATCTGAATATTACTTGTAGGAGAAACAGTGATATGGAAGAATAGGGAAATAACGTCTGCAATTTTCAACTTCAAATAGTATGAGAGATCATTTCAATCTAGTCGATGGGCTATATTACTATATAATTTGACCTTGTAATTTCTGAAACAAATTAAACCTTATCTAGAACAATTTAAAAACATTAAGATAAATGTAAACTCTTTTCCTGTACGATTATAGTGCCATTAATTGATTTTTAGAATGATAAAAAAAGAATTAAAGAGCTTGAAGCACTCACAATGTTGATTCGGTACCATTTAGAAGAGTATGGGTCATCAATTATTTGTTTAGCTGTGAAATTTCATTACGATATGTTTACATGATCGTGCAATTACATTGATTCTGTTGGAACTATTCTACACTGTGTAAACATTGTGCTGCTGATGATGAGATTCGTCCATGGTACAGCAATACAAAATACTAGTGAAATCATTCTTTGGTAATGTCACACTGTGTAAGCTTGTTTTTGGTGTTAACATTTAGTATTATTTATCCTGCGGGTATTTTCTAGGGTATCCAAGTTAAATCACAATAGAAAATCGTCTTTGGTGAGGAATCATTCTTTACCCGCCTTTTCCAATTTGTCAATTTTTGCTCATAATGATACACACGAACTTGTCTCTAAAAAAACTATGTTTATTCATTTTCATTTAGATATATAGGTATTTTTTCAGAGACAAATGGGTGCGAATACCAACGACAGCTTTTCAATTGTTTCCCCCTTATCTGAACAAATTATATTAATTTCTTGACTGGTCCAGAAAATTGAATTTTCGTATGTATTTTTTTAATAATTGTTCAAAATCTACCTCCTTTCAATCAAAATCATTTTTAAAATCATTTAAAAAAAATTAAACACATACATGAAGGGTTATTGTCTGAATATTCATGTGTAAACCCTGTTTGCTTATTATTTATAAATTAACACTAAGCAATTATTTCAGAAACACAAATTCAATAGTGAGTTCTTTACACAGCAAACAATCCTTCTGTAGATCAGGAACTAAGTCCAGCATTATTTGCCTTTATGCAAAGGTTGTTTACCACCTTGACCGCCATATTAAAGGGGAGAACAAGAGGCACACCTGTACCAGATATGCACCTGGAGGGGGGAAATCATCAGTTTGCTCATTATAATTTGTATATGCACATACTATTATTATTTTTTTTGCTGCTGCTTATTTCTGCCAGATTTACATAGATTCCATAGTTGTGGTTAACACCAACAATTGCATTAAAACAGTATAATTAACATTTCTGAGTAGATACACCTCTTCATGCTGACAACTTTGGCAGTACCAATTTATACCTAGTTTTCAGAATAACAGTCAAAAATTTAGTTTACAGGGGCAATAATTCAACAGCTTGACATTTTTTTTTCTGAAATTTTCATGGTCAATATACTTTGTTTTTTTTATTATTTTTATTATTTTATACTTTTAACTTACTCCAATATTTTTCAAGACACAAAAAAATCTTGGACAATAACTTCAAAACAGGTCGACATATTTTTCAAGGATTTTAAAATATCAGCAAAAAAATGTTGATTCCATTTTGTAGTTTACACTTTTAACCTAGCTCCTAAAGTTTTCACAATAACTGATTTTTATCATTTTGCAATGTACATTTTAGCCCAAGATCCTAGTTTTTGAAAATGGCAATAAAAAATTCAATTTCAGAGGTGATTGCTCCAAAACAGGTGGACAGAGTATTTTTTTTAAATTTTCAGGGTACACTTTTTAACCTGTCAGTTTTTTGTCGTATTGCTTTAGTTTGAGATATAAATCAAACTGAAGTTTGGCCTCTAGGTTTTCATTCAGAAAATGTTTGTAGATCAACTTGGAAGTCATAAAATTTATAGCTGTAGTTACAGATGTAGCAGACAAACTTTCAATGGAGCAGTCTCAGAGGCAAAGATCAGTAAAGAAAAATTTACAGACGACTGGCATACACATAAGTTAGAGCTATGTAGATACATGTATTTTGTTATGTGTTATGTGACATAACAAAATGCATGTATCTACATAGCTCTAACTCAATACAAAAATCAATGTTACAAAAACGATAATGATGGAGTATAGTTAACTAATTTTAAAAGATTACCTGTACCATGGAAGTAATATTACTTCAATGATTAGAAGGATTTATTTGTATGTAAAGTAGACATGTGTTTCCCTCTATAATCCATATGCCCAACAACAGTTAAATCCATGCTTGTAGACATGTCTATCTGATACAAGACATTTAATAAAAATTTGTAGCAACTTGCCATTTTTTTTTAATATTTCTACTTAATTAAAATAAAAATAATCTTAAAATATTTCACTTTTCAGTTATCACAAGTCATGTTTGAAGTTGATTGTGTTGATCAACCAATATAGATACAGTTTCATTTTTTAGTTTATTTATGATAACAGACACGCCAATATACCTGTTTAAATATATGTTTATTTAAATATTGCTTTTAATAAATTCAATGTCCTTTAAAAAAAGAGGCTCCTGTGTTTCTTCATATTACAGCTATTATTCTAGGGGAGTTAACTCTACAGTGGAAGTGTTCATTTACACAAATAAATATTCAACAAAAAAAATCTTCCATGGACTATGTCTTGAATTAAATCTATACCTGGTTTACCTTTAGAAATAAGAAGCTTTCATTCATAAAAGTACAAATGTAGCCTAATATTCTACAACAATTAAAACATAGGGTCATACAGCATTTTTGGGCATTCACATGGCCTTGTCAACAAAAACTGTAGATTCGCACTAACTTCCTATACTGACATTCATTACTTTTCAAGCTTGTAGTATACCAATAAAGTGCATTCAGCATTGTTTTTTTTTATATTTTTAACTCTTGATTTATCATTAATAAAAATATACTGCAATAAACATAATCTACCAATTAGAAAAGCACAGGACTTCAGTTTTAAACATAAAGCTCTCCCCCAAATTTGCAATCCTAGATGATATAAATTTATTTTGTAAATTTTAATACCCCATAAGAAATATGGTCTGCACACTTTATTCTGACTGGTTTGTCTCATTTAAACATTTAATGTTTGGTAATTTTAAGAGAAACCTCCCTTAGCTATTTCATGATATCATTTGCCGTTGGACCAAGAAACCATAGCTAAAGTAAAAGACTATCAGAGAGAATTATAACAAAATAAGAGTGATCAAGCATGTGATTATACCCCTCTCATCTTCAAAAACATATTACAATTTCAACTTACTCATTATCATCCCATTGATGACAAAAAAATATCTTCAAGTCAAAGACTGGTAATTTCTATACCAAACTTTTATCATTTTTTAAAGTCATTAATGAAGGTCAAAGTGACCTAATTTAAGTCCATTATTCTTGAAAAGGATTCATCAACAGACAAACACCAAGTACAGAAATATGACCATGCCTGGACTTTTCCTGTTCAAGCAGTAAAGGTGTAACACCACTAATTCGGCCAGGCCAAAAAGCACATACCAGAATTAAGTACATATTTAACACAAAATAGCTCTTATGCATGAGTGTAACTATCTAAATATTCAGAATATTTACCTGGTATGTATTTTTGGTATAAAATGAAAGCTGAATGACTGGTGATCATTGTAGAACACTTTTTGACTTATAATTTTGGATATTTAAAAAAACTGCACAAAATTTTAGAAAGAGGGTACATTTTGCATGGTTGTCAGATCTGAAGTACCTGTTTTGGTATATCTGAAGTTCCGGGAACCAGATCTTTCTTATATGCCATTAAAGGTATGTTGATTTTTTCAGTACAAGACACCATAAAGTGAAGCTTTTTTATGCAATCAAATTGAATTTCACTTTATTTGAAATTAAAATGAAAGAGATGTGGTAGGATTCCTTTCTCTCGTTTAGTAAAAGAACCATTGCAACAAGCCTTTAGAGGGGTCAGTAGTTGGTTTGTTGTTTTGTTGTTAGGCAAAATTTCTGCCCCTATTTCAAATTAACCTCATTTTCACTGGCAGTCCAATTTTCCTGCCCTTCATCCCGCTAGCTAATGTGCATTTTTAAACACATGTCATGAAGCATTTTATAATTCATATTGCATATCATGATTTATGACCGATTGCTTCAGGTCACATTAATTCCTCTTGAAATTTTGCCCTTCAAAGAAATTCTTAGAAGAACACTGTTAGCCCTACTCTACTTATTTAGTTGATAAAAATATTTCGCCCAGAATATGCATGTAATAACTGACTAGATGTTAAGCAAGCAACAGTTAATCAATTTACAAAGAATCATTCCTCTATTAATTGTAGTTGCTCAGATATGGACTTCAAGGCAAAAACCAGGGGACAAAAAACAAATGAAGTATGAAAACTAGAGGCTCTCAAGAGCCTGTATCGCTCACCTGATTCTACTTGGGTTTTGGAACCATATAAAAAAAATATGAAATTTGGCTAAAAGTAACAACACTTGGCCAGCACCTCATAAGGAAAGGACATTCATGCTATGTTTGATTTCATTCAATTCAGTGGTTCTTTAGAAGAAGACTTTTGTATATATTTCCCATAGGGTCCTATGTTACACTAAGTCCCCCCACTGCCAGTCATCTTGGATGTTGCAATGACAACAAAGTAACAACACTTGGTCAGCATCTCATAAGGAACATTCATGCTATGTTTGGTTTCATTCCATTCCGTGGTTCCCTAAAAGAAGACATTTGTATGTATTTCCCATAGGGTCCTATGTTAAACTAAGCCCCCCACTGGCGGCCATCTTGGATGATGGATCAGCTACAAAGTAACAACACTTGGTCAGCATCTCATAAGGAACGCTTATGCTATGTTTGGTTTCATTCCATTCAGTGGTTCTCTATAAGAAGAAACTTTTATGTATTTCCCATAGGGTCCTATGTTAAACTAAGTCCCCCACTGGCGGCCATCTTGGACGTTGGAATGGCGACAAAGTAACAACACTTGGTCAGTATCTCATTAGGAACATTCATGCTATGTTTGGTTTCATTCCATTCAGTGGTTTACTAAAAGAAGACATTTGTATGTATTTCCCATAGGGTCCTATGTTAAACTAAGTCCCCTTGCTGGGGCCATCTTGGATGTTGGATCGGCTACAAAGTAACAACACTTGGTCAGAACCTCATAAGGAACATTCATGCCATGTTTGGTTTCATTCCATTCAGTGGTTCTGTAAAAGAAGATATTTGTATATATTTTCCATTGGGTCCTATGTTAAACTAAGTCCCCCGCTGGCGGCCATCTTGGATGATGGATCGGCTACAAAGTAACAACACTTCGTCAGCACCTCATAAGAAACATTCATGCCATGTTTGGTTTCATTCCATTTAGTGGTTCTCTAAAAGAAGACATTTGTATATATTTCCCATAGGGTCCTATGTTAAACTAAGTCCCCTGCTGGCGGCCATCTTGGATGATGGATCGGCTACAAAATAACAACACTTGGTCAGCACCTCATAAGGAACATTCATGCCATGTTTGGTTTCGTTCCATTCAGTGGTTCTCTAGAAGAAGTTCAAAATGTAAAAAGTTAACGACAACGACAGACGACGGACGCCAAGTGATGAGAAAAGCTCACTTGGCCCTTCCGGAAAACGCCATACCAACTTCCTACTTTTACCTTTTTAAACTGTTTTGATTTGAGCATCACTGATGAGTCTTGTGTACAAAGTTTTAAGCCTGGTATCTTTGATGTGTTTTTTTTTCTTTGTTCAGCTAGGGCATATAAAAAGTGAACAATTTTAGAATGATTGTTTTTATTTTACGACTAATACAGAAGTTATTTAAAAACAATACTTAAACGATAAATAATTATTTTTACTATTTTTACATGTTAAAATAAAAGTGTTTCAATTATCAAACCATTTAGATGTTGCTTTAGATGACATGATTTTCTGTTTGTATGAGTTCACAAGTTTATCAAAATTGTCTACTTTGACAGGCTTCTTTCTCTTTTTCTGTTTAACTGGACTCTGAAGAATAAAGAAAGATTGATTTACAATATTGTGATTGAAGTATTCCATATATTTATCTAATGGTTATTCAAGCCCCTTCAATGATGATTTTTTTTTTAGTTTGCATGCAGCTTTTGATTACATTTGTTTGATTACATTTGCACGAATTCATTTCACAGGTAAAAATAAATCTAATTCATAATAAATACACCTGTAGTTATTATTAGTTTTGAACCAACTGGGCAATTGTAACCAAAAGCTGTGCACAAATGTAATGCACCTGGTTATACACACTTAAATAAGTGACAAATCAGTATAACTTTAATTTTAATCTGAACTTAATATTATGATAACTCAAAATTTAGCCCAATTTATTCCAAAAGCATTCTACCAACAATTGATTATATTTAAACATTATGTATATTCTGTCAATTTTTTTGTTGCATATTGATAAATCAGAAATTTTTGAAAGCATTTGTGTTTTTGGGGTGCCCCTACTTGCATATAATGTTGGTAACAGTAAAATTGATGCCACCCAATTTAAACTGGGTCGTTTTTTAGTGGTAATAAGCATTGAGTATTAGTTTCATAATATTTGGTTGAGGCAAACTTAAGTTAGAGAATGGAAACACAGAGGGTCATAATAAAATGGTACAGTAGTGTTTTGTTTTATTTATAAGTATTATGAATCATGATAAGATATTATCTTAATAGTAAGTTTCATTACAGATGTATAAATTTCAAAATTACAAAATAATATGTACATACATAGATGTTGAGAATTAGTGACATACTAGATTTAAATATTGTTACATATCACAAAACCAAGAACATGCATTGACAACATAATAATACATATACGCATAAACCATCAACTTATTCAGAATATTTATTGTTTATATCTGCTTTTGGATTCTAATTTTTGTGATGTAATGAAATATCAATTGACCATAGGCATTTTAATTCATGCTCTAAAAAGCAGCACATTAGTAAGGAAAAATATCCATTTCATAAAGGTTAAGTGGGTCTCATTGGGGTCTAAGCGTGACGCAGGATTTTCAATTTTTTGTAAGCGTGACACGTGAAAGTCAAATTATTGTCGTGAAAACGGGAAATGAGGTCTAGCGGGACCTGGGAAATGACAAAAAAAATGAGAATAACTTACATACATAGCATAAGCGGGATACGGGAATCTGACAAAACAATAAGCGGGATCCGGGATCAGAACCCCCCAATGAGACCCCCGGTTAATGATCTAGTTTTTTTTCACTGAAATTTGTACCAGGCTATAAATATAAGTATTATGACTATACCTCCTTGTGTATCTGTTGTCTGTGTTGGTCTGTCTTGTGATCGGTCTGAGGTCTGTATTTTCCTTGCTGTTTCTGTTCCGTCTGTGGTCTAGGTTTGTGCCTGACTTTCGGTCCATGGTGAGTTGGTAGAATATTTTTTATACTACTTCCTTCTGGTAACTTAACATTTCCAATGTATCTTTCTGTTATTTTCTCCTTTTGTTTAGCTTTCTTATTTTTTCTTTTCTCTTTCTTACTATCTGTGGCTGTATTGTTTTCATTTGTTTTATCATCAGTTTTTACTGTTTTCTGTTGTTTGAGATTTTTCTGTCTTGCCTAAAAATATAATTGTTTCCCCTTCAATTTCCATGATAATACAAATGAATAATACAATAAGAATTACAATACATGCCTATTATAAGAAAACATTACAAACTGCTTTCATTATTGCTATTTGACTTTGGAAACAATAAATTAAGTGCCAAAAATATAAAATTGACTGTAAAAATTTGCTTTCATTAAATGTTTTCATAATTGTGTACCATTTGTTTACCTCATATTTTTAATACAATGGTTCAACAGAAATTTTGCAGTAAATATGTTGATAAAGATAACACTACAAATTTTGAGAAAATGTTCAATCTACTAAGGATTTTCTGAAATGATTCCAAATTTTAAAGTTCACATAAATGCTGATAGCCTGAACAAAGACTTATAACCTACCTGAAATCTTTCCAATCTTTTCTCCTTAGCTAACAGGGCATTCTTGTTTTCCAATGAAAATTCAACTATAAGTCTCTGTAATATAAGTATGTACTTTTTATTAAAAATTATCAATGTGCATTAAATGATGAATTTTTAAACTATAATGGTATTTTAGATCTGGATAAAATCAAATTCTCCAGCAGATTTTTATGTAATTTTCTATGAAGTTAGTTCAAATGGACATAAACAAAATCCAAGGTGTATATATAAAGCTCACTAAACAGTGTAGGCTTGGTTTTTAATGTTGAACTATCTCCAGATAGAGTCAGACTTTTATTTGTAAGATTGTATTTAATGATAATTTCACCACATTTCTTTAGTTATTTCATATTCTTGTTTGTATAAAAAAGAAAACACTTTCATCAATGACATATAGTTTGTTAATGTTTTACTTAAATTCTCAACCAATTTATAAATATTTTTTTTTTAAATCTCCATTCTCAAAAGTTAAATTTCAAACATTCAAAAATGCTTGAAAAGCCACAAGTTTTAAGCTTGAAATTATACTTGGTGTAGGAATAGAATCTCTGTATATCTTTTATGTTGACTATAACATACCCTGTTGTCAGTGAAAAGATCAGGATCATTGTTTGTTTTCCTCAGAGCTTCTACTGCATGCTGATGGTCAGTGAAATTGATGAAGGCATATCCTCTGGACTTAGCTACACCCTTTGTATTCACACTTTCTGTGTCTCTCATTATCCGACACTAAAGAAAATATAATAATCTTATCAAAGCATTTGTATATTATTGAGTAATTTCTCTAATAACAAGGTTTCATATGTATTGTAAACTTAACTAAGAATGCATATGGTTGTGTTTAGTATAATCCACTTATTATTCGAAATACTGGAAAACAGGAAGCAGGCATGAGACAGATCTTAAACAAATCTTTATATTTGCACTCACTTTGTAGTCGACGCCTGCCATCAATTTCAATTTGAGCCAAGGCCCTACCCAAAAAGAAATTTTACCTTTCTAAACATCTATGAATAAAAAATCTTGAAGCAAAGTATCTTTTTGGTAAGACTAACAGATCCAAGTTCATAGATTTTGTCATAAACAAGAGGCTCTCAAGAGCCTAAATTGCTTACCTTCATTTTTTGGCATTTATCTTTCGTTTAAGAGTTTAAGTGTCCAATTTCATTTTAGTTTATTTTTTTTTGGTTTAATGTATATTAATAAGTGTTTGAAAATGCAGTTTTGAAGGCCCCTTTAAAGGTTTTGTAGGACTATGACAGCCATCTTGCACGTTAAACCCCAATGGGTATTTTGAAATTTTGGCAAGTATGCATATCGTTAATCAATTCAAGATTACAAAAAAAGCAAAAATCATATCATTCAACTTAAGTTTGGTTGGAGGTTTAGTAGTTTCAAAGGAGAAGATTTTTTAAAGTTTGAAAATATGATAAACAAATTGTGTAAAATTGTCTTTAAAAGGGCAATAACTCCTTCAGGGGTCAATTGACAGTTTTGGTTATAAAAAACTTATTTGTAGATCTTACATTGCTGATTTTTTTGTTGCTTAAAGTATATCTTTATCATTAATAATATTCAAGATAATAACCAAAAGCTGCAAAGTTTTCTTAAAATAACCAATTCAGGGGCAGCAACCCAACAATGGGTAACTGATTGGTCTGAAAATTTCAGGGTAAATAGACCTTGACTTAACAAACAAATCCATCCTGTCAGATTTGCTCTAAATGCTTTGGTTTCTAAGATATGAGCCAAAACTGCATTTTACCCTATGTACTATTTTTAGCCATGTCGACCATCTTAGTTCGCAGGTTGGGTCATTGGACACATTTCATAAACTACATACCCCAATGATGATTGAGGACAAGTTTGGTTAAATTTGTCTTAGGAGTTTCAGAGGAGAAGATTTTTGTAAAATATTACAAAACTTTACGAAAAATTGTTAAAAATTGACTATAAAGGGCAATAACTCCTTACGGGGTCAAGAGACCATTTTGGTCATGTTGACTTTTTTGTGGATCTTACTTTGTTGTACATTATTGCTGTTACAATTTATCTCTATCTATAATAGTATTCAAGATAATAACCAAAACTTTCTTAAAATTACCAATTTAGGGGCAGCAACCCAACAACGGGTTGTCCGATTCATTTGAAAATTTTAAGGCAGATAGATCTTGACCTGATTAACAATTTTACCCATGTCAGATTTGCTCTAAATGCTTTAGTTTCAGAGATGTAAGCCAAAATCTACATTTTACCCCTATGGTCTATTTTTAGCCCTGGTGGCCATCTTGGTTGGTTGGAAGGGTCACAGGACAGATTTTTTAAACTACAAACCCCAATGATGATTGTGGGCAAGTTTGGTTAAATTTGGCCCAGTTGTTTCAGTGGAGAATATTTTTGTAAAAGTTAACAACGATGGACAACAGACGACGGACGACGAACGCCAAGTGATGAGAAAAGCTCACTTGGCCCTCTAGGCCAGGTGAGCTAAAAAATAACCAACAACATGCAAATAATTTTTAATATTTTAAAATACCTCTGTAATTTTGGCTCTTTTGCCAGCAGCCTTTAGGAAGATTGCTTTCAGTTCCTTCTCATCAATAGATTTAGGTAGATTATGAACACACAGTCTGGTGGTTGATACAAATATGTTGGGATTTTTCAATCTCTGTCTCTTGGAATTTTCAATCTACAATACACAAGTAAAATTAGAAAAAGGGTTTTAAAATGAATGTAGAGGTAGGAATTCTAAACACATACTTATTATTTGAAATAAATTGCAATCTGATACAAATTAAAAGAAAAATTGATAAAAAAATCAATACAAAACATAGAGTGGGGTGCTCATTTTCGCCACATCTTTCCATGTTTTCTACAGTTTATGTTCAGGTCTTAATGTTTTTGAAGTATACTGATATTTCTATATGAAGATAACTTCAAATGCAAAATATACTTAAGCTTGAAAACCGGTTTGTTTTAAGAAAATCATCTGAAAAGTTAGATTAAGGGGTGTTTGAAATTTCCGGATATTTTGTCAATGGGGGACACATATTCGCCGTTTTTACTCATCTATTTATAACCAAATAACCGCAGCTTTTAACAATTTTTATCAAATCAATTGCATTATAGATGAATAGCAGACATTTCAAAGGTATAAAGAATTCAAAATTAGGGCATTCAGTCAAATATTTACTTAGAAATACTTCTTTGAAATCGTGTTTTTTATTCAGGAAATTGTCCGAAAATCGTTGTCCGTTTTTCGGTCATTTTCGGTAGGAGCCGCAATTTTGTCTCAGTTTAAAAAAATAGTATATTTGTTATAAAAATATAATTTACGGGTACATTTCTTTCATTTCAGCCAGCCTTTGAAGTTTTTACACCTCAAAATCCTTAAACGGCGAAATTGTGTCCCCGGCGAAAATGAGCAACCCACTCTACAGGCAAAATTTGTATATTGATTACAATTTTAGTGACAATAGCGAAAAACTTATTCATTTATTGAAACACTATCAAATTTCAACTGCAAAATTTGTAAATTCAGCATTCATTCATATAAAAAAACAACTTTACGTCTAATTCTATATTTCTATTTTGTAAACTTTTAAGTTTCGAATATGATATAATATTGCTAAAGTGACATATAGGTCCAATGGGCCGGGTGTAAAATATCAAATTGCTATATATATAATTGTATAAATGTATGTTATGATACACATGTCACTATATTAAATAATTACTTACTTGCTTACAAGTTTTTAACACATTGAACATGTTTTTATAATAATCAGTGTGTCCTACACAGAATATATCTTTTACATTGTTCAATGGATTTCAGGAAACCTCTTCAAAAAATTAGTTTTTAATTATTTTTTTTTTTATTTCTTTGGAAATATTTCAGACAAATTCTAAAAAGAGATATCTATGTTCCTAGTGCTGTCTGCTTACAAGTGACATAATATTCCCTAAGGCAGTCAAAGGGTTTTAAGTCTTGATTGTTTGTTAAATGTGTCATGCTCTTTGGCACTGATTTATAAGAAACAATCATTTTAATAAATTCGGAGAACATATGTAAATCTGTTATATTCCTCTTACCTTCTGTCTTTTTTCTATGTCTTGTTTAGAAAGACCAACAGCATCTTTAGTTCCCCCTCTTATTACTGAAATACACATTGTAACAATGTATTAGCTTTTAATAAAATACAAAATGTTCTTATTATTATTCAATCATACCTTATCAAACGAATACTTCTAAAACTGAAATTTTCAAACTGTACTGTTGGCTGTACAAAAACATTTTCTGGACATGAGAATAATGCTGTGATCAAGATAGATTTGTTACATACTGTCATAATATATTATTTGTAAGAATGTGTTCTTTACACTGTTTCCTTTACTGTGTAATACATGTATAAAACTCGTCTCTTTTCTTGTTCTATGGAAGTGCATTTTTTTATTTGTTGATAAAATACTCATTTTGTTTTATGAGCAAGCATAACTGTTTGAACATTGTCAAAAGAAAATATCTCGAAAGAAAAACAAACACATATTGTATTAGTGGCTTACATCCTTCTCTGACAAGATGTAAATTTCTTTTATCCTCTTTGACTTTTTCTTCTTTCTTTGCCAATTCAGTGGCTTTCTGTCTGCTGACAGCTTTAGCAATCAGAAGTTTACGGCCATCAACAATAATACCTCCACCCTGTAATACATTGTATATATTTGTCAAAAGTTTCAACAAAATTGGTACTATATAAAAGTGACTTTTAAATAAGACTTTAACCTAATATACTACAATACTGCAACATTATAGATTGAAATTGTTTCTAACTTTGAAATAGAAGCTGGTCTGGGCAAAATAGTGAATTTACCTATATTTTGAATTTGTTGGAAAAAAAACGTCATGGTACTGGAAGTTTTAACTGTATATTTCTTTACCTTATCATCATCAGATTTCTGTAAACAAGCATCTGCTGCTTCACTTGTCTGAAATCGTACAAAACCTGAACCTAGAACATAAATCATAATTTTATCACTTTTGTTTTTATACAGTAGAACCATGAACAGGAGACTCATAAGAACCTCAATTCCTCATAAAAAATTAGCACAATATTTAGTTTCTCTAAATTAAAATCATATGAAACGAGTGACCGGTGAAAAATAATGTTATTCAAATTCTTGAACCAATGCATACAAACATCATAAACTTAGTCTTCCGTGCACGATTTTATCATTTTTTTCGCATAAATTTCGTATAATCGTAATTTTTTTTCTATCGGACAGTGTTGTGAAATATGGCAGGTAATTAAAGTTCGTGTTTTGAAGCTGAAGTTTAACGATTGTCACTGGTTTGTCAACAATCAACAAAAAACATAGATATTGAGCATGTGTTTAACATGTACAATCAGATAATAGTTTATTTGAAGGACATCCATGCCTATTGCGATCAACAGATTTTTACGAGATGGGTCACACTGATGTCACTTTGCAAAGGGAAAATATGTTTGGGAATTGATTCCTGGAAGGAAGCAATTAAAATAAAGTAAATTCTTCTAAATAATTACAATTTGGAGTTTAGTATGGCGTTCATTATCACTGAACTAGTATATATATTTGTTTAGGGGCGAGCTGAAGGACGCCTCTGGGTGCTGGAATTTCTCGCTGCATTGAAGACCTGTTGGTGACCTTCTGCTGTTTGCTCTATGGTCGTGTTGTTGTCTCATTGACACATTCCCCATTTCCATTCTCAATTTTATAAATTGAAGAATTTTCTTCAGAAAAAAGTATATGTACATAAGTTTTAAAATGAAATCTATCCATTGAGTTATAAAAAACATATGCATTATTTTTTTTTTAATTTGAGGTTTCGTTTCTTATGATATAGTTAAAATAAGTTATGAAAATCATTGATGGGTAATAACTTTATCATAAACTGTTATCACAGAGATATGTCTTGCCTTTTTGTAATTTTGATAATGCAAATGTTGAAATCAAAATAGCTATACTTTAACATCTTACATAAGTTTTGCAAATATTTAAAGTCAATGAACCATGACTGAGTTACATGGCCAAACAATCTCCGTGTAAACGAGATGTGCCAATGCTAAAACAACTGCATACCAATTGTGACTTATTACAAGTCATTCCCAAACCTTAATACAAACATTAACTTGTAAACTATGTAAATGTTTCAAAGTTAATGAACCATGAAGAGGGGGTGGGGCTATATAATCTCCAGGGAAACGATCCTTGCAAATGCCAATAAATTTGCATACTAAATATCATTGACTTAACATTAGCCTTTCATCTTAAACAGATCTAATCACAAACTAATGCATGTAAACTAAGATTAGTTTCAAAGTCATTAGACTGTGACCAAGGGGCGGACCAAATATTCTCCATGGAAATGAGATGTGTCAATGCTTATACAACTGAATACCAATTAACATTGGCCTACCACTAATGGTTCCCCTTGAACTGACCTAATCACAATCTAATACAGGAGAACTTAAAAAATAGACCATGACTAAGGGGATGGGTGGAGCCAATTTATCTCCATGGAAATGAGATATACCAATGCTTATACAACTGCAAATATCATTGATCTACCACTTGTGGTTCTCCATAAACTGACCTTATCACAAACTAATACATGTAAAATAAGCAAAAGTTTCAAAGTCAATAGACCATGTCTGAGGGGGCAGGGCCAAATAATCTCCATGGAAATGAGATGTGCCAATGCTTATACAACTGCATACCAAATATGATTGACCTACCACTTGTGGTTCACCATGAACTAGACCTAATCACAAACAAATACATTGTTGACGCTGTCGCCGGAAATAGCATACCTATGTCTCGCTTTTTGACTCCATCAAGGCGAGATAAAGTCATTTAATGGTTTCAGTCATATTAGCATATTTGTAGATCTTGTATTGTAATCTTTTTCGCTGCTTATGAACATTAAATATTAGACAATACCCTGTATTTGAAGGTTTATGTCATTTTATTTTTTTTTCTCTTGTATTACTGATCTTTTTTGATTTTCTGCTTTCTAAATAAAAACACGAAGAATGTGCCCCAACTTGTAAATATATCATTATATGGCAAATTCTGCAACTTTTCATTTATAAAAGCGACTTAACTCAAAAATGGTGTAATCGATGCAACTCAAATTTAATATCTGATGTCAGTCATAGGTGCTTACAATGTTAATTTCAAGCAATATTTTCAAAGCTAGTTTACAAGTAATCCTAAAGGATTTACATGATAAACTATAATACAAAGTTTTGTTTATAATTGTTGAAATACTACACCTTTTGAATGTTCTGTTTTTGGATCAGTAACAATCAGGCAATAGTTTACCCTTCCAAATTCTGACATAACTTCATTCAGTGTTTCTTTTCCAGTATCATAAGACAAGTTTCTGAAATAATACAAAAAAATATAGACTGATCTGTTATTATTTATTTAACACTATAAAATGAACTTTTCTCAATTTTTACCGCATTTAAACTTTTCTCAACTGATTGATTTTTTTTCCTCAAATTGACATGTCCTTTGTGTGATCTTGTTTTTCACTGGTCAAAATTCAAATATGAAAACAAGTTTTCTTGATTTTATCTGCTTTCCTAATGTAGCGTCACGAAAAAAGGTGACAAAACTTGACAACATCACATATAAAGAAGACATATTTTTGCAGCTCATTGAAAAAGAAGAATTAAGTTGGTCTATATGTAGTCTAAAATCATTAGAGAAAGAGATTCAACAACCAAAACTCATACAATACAATATTTTTTGACTCTATACAATTAAATTTTTAATATCTAAAAAGCTTGGCAAGACTCACATTTGAAATATGAAAATTCAGTCTCACACGGAGAAATATTGTGTAATTTGGTGCAGTGTAGAATCTATGTATATTGAACCCTTGAAGTGTAACAAATTATTGGAATTACAGAATTCAATATATTATCATAGATTTTATTGTTCTTTTAGAAACATGCATTTTAAATAAAATTTAGCTTTAGAAGGTCTCATAAATATCTCCAACACTTTACAAGACAAAAACCAATACACAATATTTGTACAACCTTAAAAATAATGTACGTCCATCATCAGTGTCATCTTTCTGTATTCCTGTAAATAAATGAAGAAAGTCAATAATAATATCTTTACTTATTATGAAATTTTTAAAAAATATTATTTTAAACCAAATGAAACTTTTTTACAGAGTCATTTCCTTTAAGTTCAGGTATCTTAACTTTTGTCAGTCCTATTGTCCCATTGAATAAATATAATAGCTATTGTTCTCTCACTGTGTGTTTATTCTGTGGGAGTCTGGGACCTTTAAATTTCTTCTAAGAGAAATCCATCACTCATTGACTTACTTACCTGAATTTAAAAAATATCTTATAAGTAGACGAAAATTCATTCAATATCAACAATATATTTTCAATCTCTTCAATGCAAACACTGATTCAAACATTATAAGTTGATTTCTGACAAAATTTTCAACATTGTTTCTATCGATTTTTTTGGGGTGTTTGTTTGGAAATTAAAAACTGGAAAATGAAGATGTTTAAATTAAGGCCTTAAAGGTATTCTATAACTTAAAAAGGTTTTAATCAAAGTGCTTGAAAGCACTGAACGGTAAAGATTGCTTCAAATTATGTGAAGTAAAATTAAATATTGCATTGGTTGTAGTTCTTTTAACAGCTATTCTAGACAAAGGAAGATAACTGCAATTTTTAAAGAAGAGGTTAACAATGGCATAATTTATATTTTTAGAACAGATATTAGGATTCCGGCACCTTTGCAAAAGTTATGTATTCTTGATAAGTGTAACATCAGTTTGTGCCTTGAATATCTGAGCATATATTACATTGAAAAATTCTGGAAATGTTTATGGATAGGATGTATAGAATGTTATGATCAATGCACTTTATTTTGTGTATCAAAAAGGTAGTGATCAGCCTTGGAACATTTAAGTCAGTCCCATATGGTTTTAATTGCATTTCATGCAATCTTTACCTAAAAACTTCAAATGTCAATATAAATGAAATGAAGTCATCATCAATGAATATTTCTTGTTATTGTGAAAATTTTGGAGACATTTGATTTAGTGGTTAAGCCAAAGTCTGCATACAAGCCTATAGAAAGTTTGTACTTTGATCATTTAAATTCATGGCTAACCCTTACACGTGATATAAAAAACAATTAGTATCACACAGGGCTACCAAAAAACATTTGAGCCAGCTGGACATTTCATATCTGATCCCGATTTTAATCCCTTAAAACTTAGTCACAAAAGGCAATTATGGTAATCAGATGGCCATTCCAATGATTGACATTAGTTTAAAAAAAATGATTTTAAACTTTTCTTTGACATGAATTTGATGTTCGGATTTGAACGATTCATAGTGTGCACATCAGCGTGCTCATAACTGCCTTAGACTCTTTATTTGTCCAAAATGACATTGTCAATAACTTTACTTTCGTTTTTAAAATTACATTTACCTACACGGGATGTTGACCTGACAATGGTAGAACATGGACCATAAAAGGATACGTAAAATCCGTGTACGTTTACAAAGCACGACTGAGTGAAAAAGCTCTTTCCACGTTATTTCTTCAACAAAATACTTGAAATGAATGTTAGATACAGGTATCAATGATAATTTTAGCATTTTTGAAGAAATGTAGGATGCATAATTAAATTTCCCACCTGTGCACATGCGCACATGTGTTCTAGTTCATACAACGTAGTTCTGACGAGTTTTCATTTAAAACCTTTTTAAATTTTTCATCAAATTGTGTTGATAACTAATTTCTTATAATTTTAATCTTTTGGACTAAATCATTTAGATACAAACCGCTGAAATGTAAGAAAATAATTGTGAATAGACCGATAATTTTTACGATGTCCGGTACTAAAAATATTTTAACAGTCACCTGAACAGTTAGATTTCAGCTGTCCAACAACTAATTAGCCTTGATTAAAATTAGAAAGTAGTTTTGATAGTAATTAATCATCATGTCACTTTAATGAGCAGAAATGTGTGGATGTTAAAGGCAAAAGGTTGGGTAAAAAAAATCATGAATTATGTTAAAATGACCAAAAAAGCCTTGAAAACTAAAAAGTAGATGACTGTTTCATGCTTTGCCCATCCAGACTTTTACCGGACATTATACAAATGACCAGAATATATGACTGTTTTGGAAGCCCTGGTATCACATAAATATTAATATAAAATAGGATCACACAAATATTAATATTATTATGGCACGTACTTTTCTTTTTTTCCTGTGATGGACTAGAATCTTGAAACCCCTCATCTATGGAATCATTGGCCGCTGAATCATCACTGTCTTCATCTCCACTATCATCGCTGTGAGACATTTCATCACTTTCATCCACTTCCTCTTCCTGTTCCTCATCTGATGCTTCGGTATCACTAGCACTGTCTTCATCTACAATCATAAATATACAAATTTTATTAAGCACAGAGCCTTATATCTTACTATTAAGCAGAGGACTAATAAAAGTTTTTAATGTAAGAGAACATGTAAAGGACTTTTGTTGCAGTAAAGATTCTAACATAAAGAATTAACTTTATAACTTGTAACATCCTTAAGTAAAAAATCCAACAACAGGCAACAATTGGTCAACGATGCAAAGGGTAAAAAATTTCAACAGGAAGAAATTTTGTGTAAAATAAGGTTAAAGTAGACATGTAGACCCTGCAATGACTCTATATACCAAATACAGTTATAATTTTACTCATAATAAGTGAGAAAATCATTTGTTAAAGAAAAAATATTTTTTTATTAAGCAGGCACTAAACAAAAGAATAAAAGACATATATAGCAACTGGAAACTTCACAACACAAGACATTTGTATACAAGGTAGGAGTATCAAGGTATTTTTCCTTCAACAATTATAAAGCTTTATGCAAAAGTTAATACCATTGCTTGATTAGCACTCCATCTTCTATTTGTATAATCAGCATTACGGTTTAAATTTCAATAATTTAACAGTGCTAAAGTTTTTGAAGCTTTTAAATGGTGTGATAACTGTAAATTTTTCAATCAGCCTCTGGATGTTTTAGTTCTGCTGGAATGGTGATGATGGACAGTAGTATAAATAACAATTGTTACAATCTGTTGAGTTATTACATCATTATACCATGCTTTCTATAAATAGATTTTTGAAAATGTCCTTATACCTTGTTCCATGCTACTGGAGTCACCATCTGATTCAACTTGGTTGTCTTTCTCAAATTTATTCTTTGGAACTGCCCAATCCACAGCCACTGATCTACCTGAAACAGAAATCATTAGCATGAAAGTTTTATTTAAAAACTTGAATGCGGTCAAGCTAAAATATGGAGTGTTGAGTACTAAACAGATAAACTCATCAAAGATACTAGGCTAAAAATTTTGTAGCCCATACGCATGTTTTGCACAAATGATATCCCCATTATTTTGTACAATAAACTTGAGTTTTCTCATCAACTGATAAAGGATGCTATAAACATGAAGCTAGTAAATAAATTTCAGGAAGCATTCATAAATAATTCCTGACAAAAATGTGACTTATATACAAATTATATACATATTGATTATGAGTTAGAATGGGTTGGAAGGATAATATACTAGTAAAAGTTAGGGACGACATCAAAAGTTCAATAAAGGATAAAAAACTTAATTCACATAGTTTTTTCACTGACCCCCCCTCCCACCCCCCTCTTAACTTAATTTGGGAAAAATTGATTGACCCATATGGATGTATGTAAAAATCAATGTCGGATAACCAAATCTTGCAGCCGTTAAGTTATCTTAAGTTTATCTTACATTGATCTTTTGATGTCGTCCCTTACTGATCATATCAAAATAGGCCTTCATTCTAATAAATAATTGATAAATTATAGATCTATACATATAATGTAAACTCACCTCTGATCATTTTTGTATTCATTTTCTGTAATGCCTGCTCTGCTGATGTTAAGTCTGCAAACTGTACAAACCCAAACCCAAACATTCTACCATCTACAAAAATATACAAAGGTTTACATACATTTACTAAAGACTCCTCTTTACTTGACACATTTTATTTGTCTAAGAATTCTTTGAAACTGTATATATCATCACATTTGAAATGTACTAAATAAGTTCTGTGACACAAGATGATTTTTCTTTGATTCACGTCTGAAATTTAGATCTGTTTTGTCTTATATATTTAAAATATAGTCTTATATATATATTATAGGTTTATAACAACATATCATTGTATATGATTGATGTCCTATGGCAAATATCACATGTTCATTCAGGTAGATATACCTGCCATCTAAATAAAGAGAGATAACTTTGTTTCACTGTCTATACATTTATAAATCCTACAAATAGATAATACTTACTTGGCTGTTTAGGAATTTTAACCTCTTTTACTTCACCAAACTGAGTAAAAACTTCTTTCAAATGAGGTTCTGAGCACTAAAAATAAAAAGATTGTGTTTTTTTCATACAAAAGATATTTAAAAATACTGTACTGTGTTTCAGATAAATCTTCTTGTGAAATAGTCTTACACCACTATGGGATTTCGATATATAAATCTTAATACAAAGCGGAAACAGTATTGGTGCAATATTCATTGTTTTTGCGATTACCTATTATAAAACAACTTTGTAACAGTTAAATAACTTCAGAACTTTGTACAGAGAATTTCAAAAATAGCTGATCAGTAGCAGTAATATTTTGAAAGTGACTAAAGTTTCTTTAATTTTTTTAGAATCAATGCACAAAAAAACATAAACCCAACATCCAGTTTAATATCTGGTAAATTGTAATTATGGATCCTCTGTAGCAAACCACTACATTTTTGAAAGACCAGGGTTATTACTAAGGGTCTAAAATGTAATTCAATACAAAATCAATAGATGTTGACAAACCTGTTTTAAGAGACCGCTTAAGGGAGACCAAAAAAGTGGACTCTTAAGACAGGTGGTCTTTTAATACAGGTCCAATCTATATAAAATGTACTACAGAGGGATATAAAATCAATGGTCCTATAATATAGGTTTTCCTTAATACAGGTGGTCTCTTGAGCAGGTTTGACTGTATTTGGTTTGCTAAGTAGTTTGAAGGAAAATCCTTCCAAATACCATCATGAGTTGCTTAAGGCGATAAAAATTGTGCTACCAATTCCTGATAAAAACATTGCCGGTAATACAAATCTTAAAATGAAATAATAAAACGGTTTTTCATTACGCAAAATTATAAATTGTCATTGCAGTAAATAAAGTAAATATGTTTTACACAACAGAATCTTTAAACAAATTAAAGTTTAAAATGCAGGGTAATTTGTTATATTCACAAGAGGGTTCAAGTGTGGAAATGTCCTTTATATTCCATCCTTCTAGAAATCATAGGTTCATGGGTTCAATGGATGCTCTCTGAATACATGATTTTCATTTAATATCACCACCCTAACATGCAGATCATAAAACAGAACGGCACTGTCCAACTTAAAAGAGGATACAACTTAAAAAGGTTTAAATACATATATATAAATAAATTACATGAAATGACAAATTTCTGATGATTAGCCTGCTCTGCTTCAGTGACTTTTGGGGAATTTCTTTGTTTTCTTTTGATAACTGTACTGCCTTTAATCCTGTAAAAAACATACTTCCTTATAGAATGAATATAATAAAGCATTATGAAAAATATGTTTTCAAGAGTGTCAGACACTAAATGTACATCCAAAATATTGATTATACATCATGTATTATAGGCATGTGTTTTGAACATGTATTGATAATAAAAGTGGTGTTCAATTTTCATATCTAGTCAATATTTCACACACCATTGATTGAGGTTTTTTTCATTACCAGGGGTTTCCCTTGAAATTGAAGTAGGAGGCTAAATTACAATTATAGGTGGCTGTAACATGCATTCAGGGAAGCCAGACACCCACCAAGCTGTAAGCTGTAAGCTTGGTGCTTTACGGCAGGGGGTCTGGCATAGATAGAGCAAAATCCTACATTCTCACAATCTCCTGGCACCTAATTTCATCTTTCAAATGACCATTTTTAATGTATGAAAATAAAGGGAAAAAAAAAATCTTAAAGAAATTTCATTTTTTTTTTATGTAATGGTTTGTTGTTTATTTTCTTTACCTAATACTTAAAATTCATTTGCTTTTAAAGGAGTTTTATTTATATAATAATCTGATTTGTTAAAAATCTTGATCAATTTATTTTGCACATTCAACTACGTGCATTTGTAAACAAATGACCCCCCTTTTTTCTCCAAAGACTGTTACGCGTATTTAATTCATAAAATTATTTCTCAAGCATTGACAGAAAATTGATATATCCTCTGATTTTCTCTTTTATTTGTAAACTGTTCAAGAAGTTGGATACATAAATCATTTGGAAATATTTTTTATTTGTGGTAGAGTCGACAATATTCTACTTTCGTTTTTGACCTTGATTCCCTGAACACCATATGGCTTTGAAAAATGAACAAAAGATACTGTTTTCCAGATTCTGAACAACACGATCTACTACACTTTCTTTTATTTGACTGATATTTAAGGAATGACTGTAATATTTTTTCTGTCTATGAAGAAATAACATAAAAAATTTGGTGCACACTGAATAACACCCGTAGCGGGTTATTTAACAGTGTGCACCATATTTTTTATGTTATTTCGAATAGACAGAAAAAATATTACAGTCATTTCTTATAATTTAATTCTAAATTCCATTTTAAACCGTAGAAAACCATGAAAAAACGTTGATGACGTCACTGTCACATGAGTAAATTATGTCTATGGGCTCATAACAAAATAACGTCAGCCAATCAGGAGACGCGTTACATTCAAAATTAAATTATTATTCTATAACATAAAATTGTCACCCTAACTGATTGTCTACACGTTCTAAAAGCCAAAACCAACGAGCTAATGACCATAGGACGTCTCTATTGTTATTGTCCAATGACCACCGGAACATCTCTCTTGTTATCTTTGAAAAGAAACAATGCATTCTGACTTTAAATAGACAACCAATCAGTGACCTGAATTCGTGTGAACTATATTTAGCCCAAGGTAAACACTTGACTTTTCATCTTTGTTAATCGTGACCACAACTTTGCGACAATACGTCTATCGGCTTCCTGTAAACTTTTGAAATTTTTTTTTTTTTATCTTTTTGAATTTATATTTTTGTCAGTGTTTATGTGTGGATTGTGGTTTTCACTAATCAATTTCCAAGAGAAAACGAAAACGGGATCCATCGGGATCCCAATGCAATCCCGGTGAAATTGTCGGGATAAGCCGGGATAAGCATCTGGAGTCGGGATCCCATTCGGGATAAATATCTGAAACTGGGATCCCATTCAGGATAACTGTCTGAAGCCGGGATTCCCGTCTAGATGAAACGGGATAAATATCTGACACTGGGATCCCAATCGGGATAAATGTCTGAAGCTTGGATCCCAGTCTAGTTGAAACGGGAAAACGTAGGAACCATAATTCATGTAGTTGAAAATATGTAAGTGCTTGGTTTGTGTACATATAATGTCTGATAACATCAAGCACAGGTTTATAATATTGGTGTTAATTAATAATGTGTTTGACACCAAAGCTGTCAGGTGAAGCCAATCACTTAATGGGTCACTTAATTTTCAGTTTGACAGATATTTATATAAAAGTCAGAAAAATGCCGAGATTTTCGCGAATAAAATGGCAGGGCGTCCGAGAAATGTCAACGGGTGTTTTGCCAGACAAGCTTGGGCATTTCTGATGTTCCCCAAGTTCACATAAGTGCGTTTCTATTAGTTGTCGTTTGGCATCAATGGTAAGATAATGATCGACATCGTACAACGTTGGTTTCTCAACGTTGGTTTCTCAACGTATGATCACGTATGTAAAATGTAAAAAACCAGATGCTCCGCAGGGCGCAGCTTTATACGACCGCAGAGGTTGAACCCTGAACGGTTGGGGCAAGTATGGACACAACATTCAAGCTGGATTCAGCTCTAAATTTGGATTGTGATTAAATAGTTGACACAGCATAGGTTTCAGACACAGAATGAATGTGGTCTAATGAACTTAAAATACTTGTTTTGCCTTTGAGCAATTCACTATGCTGTTGAATATTAATCCTCTCAAAAAAATGTTAGAAGAAATTTTCTTTTTATTTATGAAATCTGAAATGAGAAAAATTTAACCCCCCCCCCCCCCCCCATTTTTTTTTTCACATCCCCCACTCCCTTTTTCGAAAACTGATCTCAATTCAAATTTCTAATGGAGTTTGCAACAATAACTACTCATTTAAATACATCATAAAATATTAAAATGTAACAAAAGGTGCTTGTTATCACTGAATGGTAAAGATTATTTTAATTTATCAGATGGTAGTAAAAGTGAATATACATTGTATATTGTATAAAACAATGATTTAAGTTGATTCAACTACTATTCTGGACAAAGAAAGATAACTCCAATCAACTGAAAATTTCTTGCTATTGCACAATATTGTGCAATTAGATATTTCTGGTTATTGCGCAATACTGTGCAATTGAAAATATTTGCTATTGCACAATACTGTGCAATTGAAGATTTCTTGCTATTGCGCAATACTGTGCAATTGAAAATTTCTTGCAATTGCACAATACTGTGCAATTGCAGATTTCTTGCTATTGCTGAATACTGTGCAATTGAAAATTTCTTGCTATTGCACAATACTTAATATAATAATTTTGGATCCTGATTTGAACCAACTTGAAAACTGGGCCCATAATCAAAAATCTAAGTACATGTTTAATTCAGCATATCAAAAAAGCCCAAGAATTCAATTTTTGTTAAAATCAAACTTAGTTTAATTTTGGACCCTTTGGACTTTAATGTGGACCAATTTGAAAACGGGACTAAAAATTAAGAATCTACATACACAGTAAGATTTGGCATATCAAAGAACCCCAATTATTCAATTTTTGATGAAATCAAACAAAGTTTAATTTTGGACCCCGATTTGGACAGCTTGAAAACTGGGCCCATAATCAAAAATCTAAGTACATTTTTAGATTCAGCATATCAAAGAACCCCAAGTATTCAATTTTTGTTAAAATCAAACTTACTTTAATTTTGGACCCTTTGGACCTTAATGTAGACCAATTTGAAAACGGGACCAAAAATAAAGAATCTACATACACAGTTAGATTCGGCATATCAAAGAACCCCAATTATTCAATTTTTGATGAAATCAAACAAAGTTCAATTTTGGACCCTTTGGGCCCCTTATTCCTAAACTGTTGGGACCAAAACTCCCAAAATCAAACCCAACCTTCCTTTAGTGGTTATAAACCTTGTGTTTAAATTTCATAGATTTCTATTTACTTATACTAAAGTTATAGTGTGAAAACCAAGAATAATGCTTACTTGGGTCCTATTTTGGCCCCTAATTCCTAAACTGTTCAGACCTCAACTCCCAAAATCAATCCCAACCTTCCTTTTGTGGTCATAAACCTTGTGTTTAAATTTCATTGATTTCTATTTACTTATACTAAAGTTATTGTGCAAAAACCAAGAATAATGCTTATTTGGGCCCTTTTTTGGCCCCTAATTCCTAAACTGTTTGAACTAAAACGCCCAAAATCAATCCCAACCTTCCTTTTGTGGTCATAAACCTTGTGTCAAAATTTCATAGATTTCTATTCACTTAAACTAAAGTTAAAGTGCGAAAACCAAGAAAATGCTTATTTGGGCCCTTTTTGGCCCCTAATTCCTAAAATGTTGGGACCAAAACTCCCAAAATCAATCCCAACCTTCCTTTTGTGGTCATACACCTTGTGTCAAAATTTCATCAATTTCTATTCACTTTTACATAAGTTAGAGTGCGAAAACTAAAAGTATTTGGACGACGCCAACGTGATAGCAATATACGACGAAAAATTAAAATTTTTGTGGTCGTATAAAAATCATGGCCGCGTGCTTTTTTTTCAATTGTACTGAACAGTTCGACCCTAGAAAATACTGTCCTAAATAATGCGGCCACTAACTTATCCGCATGCACCCTGTGCCGATTCATAAAGTATTTTTTCTTATTTTTAGTAAAAACTGGCCAGCAATTAATATTTTTATGCGATTTATAATACCGTAACAGAGACAGATCAACTTCTGGACGATACATAATATGGGGCGAGATCGTCACTTGGACGTTAGTGTACTGATAAAAATGTCATCAAAATCTGTTTACGCTGATTAATGGAGGACCAAGAATAAGATGAATCCGATGTTTTCAGATAAGTGCATTAATAATTTAATTTAACATGTGTATAATTATGTGTATATAATGATTACAAAAATAATTTATTGAGAGACTATGATTTTTATGGTTTTTATTTGAGAAAATCAACATCAGAAAGTCTGAAAGCATAAACTGAAAATATATTTAATTTTAACATATACAATGAATAAACTTGTTGTCACATAACAGGCATAACTGGTTGGTATGTAAAAATTTAATTCAGTTGTGTGTATGTTTATTTGGTGAAAATAATAAGTCGCAAGTTATTTATCTTCAGGGGATAAAAAAGGGGAAGGGTAATTTATTTGCCAAAAAAATTAAAATTGCCTTCCAAGACGTCATAATTATTTGGATTAGCTTCCAATCTTATGTATAAACATGCGATAATATTTCTATTGAATTTGTTGCTTCAAAACGTATTGAACAAATGATTCTTTGTGGATTTTTTTTTTATACTTTTAGGGGATTAAATGATATTTTTAAATGGAGCTTCCAACAGATTGCATGCAGATATTCCAGTTACTCAGCATTTACTATAGTCGGAAGTACAGAGACAGCAAATTAATTTACAGAAAGGAGGAGAATTTACATGTATCCTTTTGCATAAATAACCTAGGGAATCCAAGTGGCAGTGGGGTCTAGTATACGTCATGCACATGTGCAAATTGAATTGGTGCATGTATATCCTGCTGGGGATTTATTTTTGGGATCCCGCTTTTTTCTGGGAATCCCAGTATATTTCCACTGGGATTTACATCGGGATCCCGCTTTTTTTATGGGAATCCCGAAATTTTATTCCAGTATATTTCCACTGGGATTTACATCGGGATCACGCTTTTTTTGCGGGAATCCCGAAATTTTATCCCACAGTATCCCAGTGGTATCCCAATTGAAATCCCACAATATCCCAGTGGGATCCCAGTATATTTCCACCGGGATTTACATCGGGAATCCCGCTTTTTTTGCGGGATTCCCGAAATTTTATCCCGGTGGAATTAGGTGGGATCCCAATTGGAATCCCATCAGAATTCCAGCCAGAATCCCAGATTTATTTTCTCTTGGGTTCTTTAAAAAAAGAAAAAAAAAATTCACAATTTTATCTGATAAACTTCAATAATCTGACTCCATTAATGTAGCTTTTTATTTTGTTGAATTCTTCCACTGTCATTTTAGTGAAGGGAATTGTTATTCATAAAACTATTTTTTCATATAGAACATTACTATTATTGAGAATTATCATATTTGTTCACACTAAAAACCTGTTTATTTTACATTTATTAGTAAAGGTAAAACTCTAGGTAAAATAGCAGCTGTTCTTGTGCACACAGTTTTTTTCCTGTTAAATAAATTTTCAATATGTTAGTCTGTATAATGAAACCTGATGTTTAAAAGGGGAGAGTTCTCTACAGAGGACATATGTTTGTTTTGACATATGTTGTGTTATATTGAATTTACCTTTCTTTTCTACCTTCTTTTGTCCTTTCTTTAAATCTCTGATAGACTTGAACCTAACAAATACTGTTAGCTGATTCCTGCCTTTTATTGGATAGTCAATCTTGGATATGTTCTTTATTTTTCTGGTAAAATAAAGGAAGAAAACTATTACACATATAATGCAAAGAGAGACAAGTTTGATCGCTATATATGGTACGGAATTTTTCTGCAAAATTAAACAAAAAAATATGCATTTCAATATTGAAACCATCTCTTTTATCCTTATGTTTTGTTCTCAACAGACCCTCATTGTCAATTTCTAAATGTAAGTCAAGAAATGAAACTGACATAACTGTATCTGTTGTATCTTTTATTTCTACTTTAATGTGATACACTCATTCGAGAATATTTATTTTTATTTTTCAATTAGTTATTCTATAAGTATTATCAAACCAACTCTTTCAAAGTAAAACTTGGTATATAGAATTATACTTTTCTCTTGTAGATCTTGCTATGAAATTTTGTTGATGTTTTTTTATTTTCTTTATATATAAATGGCCCTTATTTAGAAAGACCTTGATTTTCATTATCATAATAAATCACCAGAACATTAGGTCCGAGACCACAATTATTTTGTAATGCATTTCTTTTAGAACATAAATGAAAATAAAAAAAAATCCCACCTGCGCTTTCTCAAAGAAACTTTTACAGTGTGTTGTACTACTTTTGGGACAAATTATATCAAAATTATAGAAAACTTCATCGGCTCTAACTCAAAATATTGACAATTTTATGTTTAGGGTGTCTTGAAATCTTTTGACAGCTTCCGAAGTGCTAATTTCTAACCTTTTTCAGCTGGACCAAATCACTACTTTCCTTTAAAATTCTGGACCCAAATTTTTTTACAGTGTAATTTCAACACCCCCTCCCCCCCCCCCCCCCACTTGCAATTTGAGGCATTAAACATGGAGAAATAAATTTGGAAGGGGTATAAAAATTAATGGCAAGTAACCCACTGTCAACACTAGGGACTATATTTGTGAACAAAGAAAATCAAGGGACGACAATTGTGGTCTCGGACCAACAAATGAACAAATGAATATGTATCATAAATTAATATTTACAATTTATCAAGAGTTGTCTGCACTTGATCTTCATCTTGAATTCCCGACACTACTAATGTTTTAGCCTTTAGATAAGATATTTCTTCCTTTTTTGTACCTGTGAAAAAAACAAAAAATCAATGTGAAGCAGACTTCTTTAACTGTATATCTTTTACAGTCTGCCCCAAACAAACATGATCAAAATAATATTCATATCTGCCAAACTCTTGAAATCTCCACAGGGGATTGTTAGCACAAGAGAACCTGTTGAATCTCTTATGTCATAAGTCTTTTCAATTTCCTATTCTTCGGTTTTTAACTTTTTTGAATGTCTGTTTATCAAAATAAATTTAGATTTCCAGAGTCAGACATATCTCTCTAAAGGGATTAACTAATGTCATGAAAAACAATTCAATCTATTATAATCTTTAAATCTTTGATGGATTAGTTTTATACACTTTTGAAAAAAATACTTTTTAACAATTTAATTTACAAAAAGACATAACAGAAATACATATCATCTTTATAGAAAATCATAAATTAAATCATTTCCAAAGTTTGTGCTAAAGTACAACCTATAAAATATATTTCTAGGGTAGAAAATCATTAAGATGTAGAAATAATTCAAATTAAGTGATGTAAACAGCTAATTTATCATGATGACCATATCAATAATAATTCATGTTATATGCACGTCATATATAAGTATTTATCCATAATAAAATGCTATGAACACCTAATCATGTAATGCTAAGTATAATCAATTTGTAGAGATTAAAAAGGTAATTAGAGATTGCTAAATTGGATTAAATGTAGTCTGCAAATTGGAACATTATGATTGAATTATACGGGAAAGGTATTATTTTATCTCACAGCATATAGCTAAGCTAAATAAACCTTGACATGATAAAGAGTGCATTTCTTTCTAACACAAACAATGCAAACGGCTAAGCGGGCACATGTTTTGATCATTTGTTTCTAACATTACATTTGCAAAGTTTACGTAAACTGTTGTATCATGGTAAAAAAGTCTGTTTACCAACAACATGTGCATGCATTATTGAAAGTTCAAACAGGGTTAGTAAACAATGCTCAAACAATGTATTTGTTTCTACTTTTGTAGCGTTTAGAAAACAACAACAAATGCCACACAATATTTACAAAATTTTGGTTAGAAAGAAGCTGTTAACCATGTGTCTTTGAAAATATAACTGAAATGTGTTATGAGTGAACTGGCCAGTGGCTAGTAGTACAGGTAAATCCAGTGTAACAATAATAAATACACTACAGTGTTTTTCCCAGCATTTTCAAATATCATAATGTGATTTAAAATAACAGTTTCTCTAAAATTATAGCACAACTTTTACAAAACATTCTATTATGAAATCTATTCAGACATCACCACTATAAAAAATATACTGTAAATTCAGAATATGAAATTATTGCGATGTTTTTATTATTACTACGAAATATGTGTTAGGGTTATAATAGTAATTATCTAATTCACATTTAAATTTTTTTTATATGAATTAAACAGTATTTTTCTCAATATCGTAAAAATTAAAATCTTATTCAGGTCTAATATAACAAAATCACAATAATAATGCTTGCAATAATTTCGGAATTTACAGTTATGTACCATGGTACAATTGTGGCTGTGCTATACAGCCTGAAGAAGAATATTGTTGATTTGATCACTATAATGACTGTAAATTTAGAAATTGTTAATGCCAATAATAAAACTATCATTCTGATATCAGATACATGTATCTGTACTCAAAATTTTCCCGAAAACTTAATAATTAATCTCGCATTTTAGTCCCTTCTTAAAAAATCGCAATAACAAATGCACCCAATAGTTTATGAATTTACAGTACTTACCACGAATGTTTTTAAGTTATGAATTTACAGTACTTACCACGAATGTTTTAAGTTAAGAATTTACAGTACTTACCACTAATGTTTTAAGTTAAGAATTTACAGTACTTACCACTAATGTTTTAAGTTAAGAATTTACAGTACTTACCACTAATGTTTTAAGTTAAGAATTTACAGTAGTTACCACTAATGTTTTAAGTTAAGAATTTACAGTACTTACCACTAATGTTTTAAGTTAAGAATTTACAGTACTTACCACTAATGTTTTAAGTTAAGAATTTACAGTACTTACCACTAATGTTTTAAGTTAAGAATTTACAGTACTTACCACTAATGTTTTAAGTTAAGAATTTACAGTACTTACCACTAATGTTTTTAAGTTATGAATTTACAGTACTTACCACTAATGTTTTTAAGTTATGAATTTACAGTACTTACCACTAATGTTTTAAGTTAAGAATTTACAGTACTTACCACTAATGTTTTTAAGTTAAGAAATCACCCAACATGATATGTTAAGAATAGTTCAAACTTTCAGACAGCTTGTAATCAGAAGTACAAGTAAAATCTATAATTGTTTCCTATGCTTATTATATCAAGACTCAAGGAATAGATTAGGTCATCAAACTGGGTTTTTTAATAATGAGAAAAATATTTTATTTTTTCTTGTTAAACTCAAAATTGTATATTTTATTTTAACAAGAGTGCACACGCTGAAATGTCTCGCCTTCTATACTAATCATTGATATTATGTTGATAGTCTTAAGTATGAAGCTAAGCTTTATTACAACTGTCACATAAACTTTACATTAACCAAGATAACTAAACAAAGACCAATGAACCTTGAAAAAGAGGTCCAGGTCAGATGAACCATGCCAGGCAGACAGGTACAGCTAACAATGCTTCGATACAACATATATAGTTGACACATTACTTATAGTTTAAGAAAAATAGACCAAAACACAAAAACTTAACACTGTGCAATGAACCGTGAAAATGAGGTCACGGTTAAATAAAACCTGCTCGACTGACATAAAGATCATAAAATATTTCCATACACCAAATATAGTTGACCTATGGCATATAGCATTAGATAAAAAGACCAAAACTCAAAAACTTAACTTTGACCACTGAACCATGAAAATGAGGTCAAGGTCACATGACATCTGCCTGCTAGACATGTACACTTAACAATCATTCCATACAACAAATATAGTAGACCTATTGCATATGGTATGAGAAAAACAGACCAAAACACAAAAATTTAACTATAACCACTGAACCATGAAAATGAGGTCAAGGTCAGATGACACCTGCCAGTTGGACATGTACACCTTACAGTCCTTCCATACACCGAATATACTAGCCCTATTGCTTATAGTATCTGAGATATGGACTTGACCACCAAAACTTAACCTTGTTCACCGATCCATGAAATGAGGTCGAGGTCAAGTGAAAACTGTCTGACGGGCATGAGGACCTTGCAAGGTACGCACACATCAAATATAGTTATCCTATTACTTATAATAAGAGAGAATTCAACATTACAAAAAATTTGAACTTTTTTTTCAAGTGGTCACTGAACCATGAAAATGAGGTCAAGGACATTGGACATGTGACTGACGAAAACTTCGTAACATGAAGCATCTATATACAAAGTATGAAGCATCCAGGTCTTCCACCTTCTAAAATATAAAGCTTTTAAGAAGTGAGCTAACGCCGCCGCCGTAGCCGCCGCCGCCGCCGGATCACTATCCCTATGTCGAGCTTTCTGCAACAAAAGTTGCAGGCTCGACAAAAATTAACAACCTGTAAAAGGCAGTGATATTGTTGGCTTTTTTCAAAACTACCTCTACCCTTTTTTATTGGGAAAATATGCGTCCTTTTTATCAAATTGGGAAATTTATAATAAACCATGAATATGATTTGAACTTCAATTTGCAGACCTCCTTTTAACAGGTAAACCCTCATTTGAAATAAGACCCCTTATTGTCAGTGAAGATTCATTAATAGACCCTTAAATCTGCACATATAAGTCATTTTAGGCATGAAAAATTATTAAATGAGTGTTTTTCAGTTTGTATTCATGCACAAGACTGTACTGTTTGGGAAAAAAGTTAATTTATGGGAATAAATTTAAGCCATTTTTTTTTCAAATTGGGAATTTTCTCCAGGGGAAAAAGCCTTTATTCTCCAGTAATTTAAGGCAAACAATATCACTGAAAGGTCAAGTAATGCATATGGCTACAGATATATTAAAATTAGAATTAAAATATTTTTCTCCACATTACCTACGTTGACCTAACAGCAGGTATAATTATTATAATATCTTCACTGATTTATTACTTGTTTCCAAGAAAAAAAAACGGATATCAAAAACTTTAAGACAGAAAATAATTGAACACATACTTTCACTTTTTTCTTCTTCTGGCTCCTTTGTCTGTTTCTCTTCATTTTCAACTTTCTGTGACAAAGACTTCTTTATTTTAGTATCCTTCTTTTTGTTAGCGTAATTAACGTATATTTTCCTTTTATCAATGGCTTTTATTTGGTTTTTAGCCTTCTCAGCATCTTCACTGAAATTTATCAACCAAGAGGACATTTTATATCATACATTATCATAATGTCAATCTGATTAACATGTTTAAATATCCAATTCATGTTCTGACCAGGATAACTTCAACTATACTCAAGGCAAAAAGTAAACAACCATGATGACTTCAACTATACTTAAGGCAAAAAGAATACAACAGCTATTTGGTCAAATTTTCAATTGTCAATTTCAGTTGATTTTTTTTTATCAATGCAGGTTCTTAAGATGTACACATATTTGTCAACTTTCACCATTTAATTTTGGGTTTTGTAATTATGATGTCTAAACATTTAAATTTTACACTTTATCTATGAAAAGTATTGACTAAAGACAAAGAATATGGAGAGCAACTTTTTTTTTTATTATTCATTCTAATATGAGGTGCTTCTTTAGCTTTGTAAACAACACCATGATAAAATTATAGATATACCTATAGTTCTATACTTAGTGCAGTCTCAGAGATATACATAATAATGGCTGTTACAATATACCTCCCACGTAAATCCACATGTATTGGAACCTATTTGCACATCCTTTGTCGATTTTATTGTTTTAAAAATTGCAATTAAAAAAAGAAAAATAACTTGCATTCTTATTCGGATACATAATAAAAAGATGTAATGCACAAGAGCTCAAAGGAATCAACAAAATAAAAATAAATAAAAATTCTGCGAAACTATTACTGATTTTCGCATTTAAGTCATTTCAAAACATGACGTCATACAAATGAAAACGCTACAGTTGGCAGTTTTCGGTTACATGAGCCATCTCAATTTGTATAATATTGTATTTGAATTGATTTTTGAGGTAGGTTTTGTTTAATTTTTTATTATATTGCATTATTCGCACATTAACAGATTTCAGCAAGTCAACATGGCGGCTTCTTAGTTACGAAATGTCAACTTTGGATTTGACAGTAGCTTACGAGAAAAACATGTAAATTAAAAATGACAAATGTTGGGTTGGAGAATTAAAAGAATTAAACAGATTTTTTCTAGCGGTTATTTACAAAATAATCCATGCAAGCTATAGATTTGTCAGAATGCTTGAGCTTTATCTAACAAGGAGTAAAAAAGAACAGCCACACACACAGCATACCCACTCTTGCTTCAGTTTTTTAATGACTATATTTATCATATTAGAATCGAAATAATTCATGGAATACATAGATTGTTGGAAATTTACACATGGCCTGGGCCGTGATATTCGTTAATTTTATCCCTTGCTAACGCTCGATAAAATTCAAATATCACAGCCCAGGCCATGTGTAAATTTCCAACAACCTATGGCTTCCATGATTTATTTCTTAAACAACAGTATTGCACACTCTGTTAACAATTACTCCACTGACACAGCTATCTCAGTGAAGGTCCCTGTTTCATTAGTACCAGAGGTTCAGGGATTCTTCAGGTAGATAAACTGCCTATTGTAAGTTGTTTATAAAACATTAATATAGATGAGGGGATAGGACCTTTATCCAGACTCCAGAATCAGGTGTTTTTAAGCTCAGGATTTCAGGATTGACCCTTTTAGATCTGGGAATTCTTTTTGCGAATTTCGGGATGTCAGGATTTAAATTTATTTAAATTCGGGACTTTGGGATTTCGTGTTTTTAAGCATGGGATTTCGGGGTCTGGACCCCTCCTGGTCCCCCCCTTATTGATAAATAATACTATGGATAGCAACTTACTAAAATTTGTTTATAAAGTTTGACATGCAACACATTTTTTCCTACATTTTATTCAAGTTGATTGTCTAGATTTTGATCCCCAGATTTGAATTTAATTAAGACAATATCATTTATTTTTTTATGAAAGATTACAAGAATAATTCTGCAAATTATTCAAAAAGATTAAATAGAATGTCATTTAATCATTAAACCTCACACCAGAGTGACTTAAATTATACTATAGCGTGTAAAAGAGAATGTTATTGCAGTTTCCTTAAGCTGAAGGCTCTAATAGATAAAACAGGAATCAATATTGTCTACGTCTGATATATAAAACCATTTATATATTGAAAGACAATTAGGATAAAAGGTGAGGCAGTCATTAAAAGTGTTATTTGATCCAAATTACAGTTCAAATATAGAAGTCAACACACAAGTTCATGTTTTGTAGGTCTTATTTCTTATATGTTTTGTAGGCCTTATCTATACTATTAAACGAGAAGACCTCATTTAGTGTGTCGCTTCTCTTCCTTCCACGATTTATTAATCACCATGCCTCTGTGTTCTATAGGTAACATGCATAGTCGCATTTGTCATCCATCCTTATGATTATTCAGATTGAGTTATTTTTGGAGAAAAACAACAAAAAAGGAGTCCGGATATTGATTCCGTCATCAGACTTATAACTTCTCATCTCACATTGTGACATCACTGATAACTTCTCCTCTCACATTGTGACGTGGCTGATTAACTTCTCCTCTCACATTGTGACATTGCTGATAACTTTTCCTCTCACATTGTGACATCACTGATAACTTCTTTAACATTGTTACATTACTGATAACTTCTCTCACATAGTGACATTACTTATAACTTCTCCTCTCACATTGTGACGTCGTTGATAACTTGTCCTCTCACATTGTGACATTACTTAGAACTTCTCCTCTCACATTGCGACGTCGTTGATAACTTGTCCTCTCACATTGTGACATTACTTAGAACTTCTCCTCTCACATTGTGACGTCGTTGATAACTTGTCCTCTCACATTGTGACATTACTTAGAACTTCTCCTCTCACATTGCGACGTCGTTGATAACTTGTCCTCTCACATTGTGACATCACTGATAACTTCTCCTCTCACATTGTGACATTGCTGATAACTTCTCCTCTCACATTGTGACATCACTGATAACTTCTCCTCTCACATTGTGACATTGCTGATAACTTCTCCTCTCACATTGTGACATCACTGATAACTTGTCCTCTCACATTGTGACATCACTAATAACTTCTCCTCTCACATTGTGACATCACTGATAACTTCTCTCACATTGTGACATCACTGATAACTTCTCCTCTCACATTGTGACATCACTGATAACTTCTTCTCTCACATTGTGACATCACTGATAACTTCTCCTCTCACATTGTGACATTGCTGATAACTTCTCCTCTCACATTGTGACATCACTGATAACTTCTCCTCTCACATTGTGACATCACTGATAACTTCTTCTCTCACATTGCGATGTCACTGATAACTTCTCCTCTCACATTGTGACATCACTGATAACTTCTCCTCTCACATTGTGACATTGCTGATAACTTCTCCTCTCACATTGTGACATTGCTGATAACTTCTCCTCTCACATTGTGACATCACTGATAACTTCTCCTCTCACATTGTGATGTCGCTGATAACTTCTCCTCTCACATTGTGACATCACTGATAACTTCTCCTCTCACATTGTGACATCACTGATAACTTCTTCTCTCACATTGCGATGTCACTGATAACTTCTCCTCTCACATTGTGACATCACTGATAACTTCTCCTCTCACATTGTGACATCACTGATAACTTCTCCTCTCACATTGTGACATTGCTGATAACTTCTCCTCTCACATTGTGACATCACTGATAACTTCTCCTCTCACATTGTGACATCACTGATAACTTCTCCTCTCACATTGTGACATCACTGATAACTTCTCCTCTCACATTGTGATGTCGCTGATAACTTCTCCTCTCACATTGTGACATCACTGATAACTTCTTCTCTCACATTGCGATGTCACTGATAACTTCTCCTCTCACATTGTGACATCACTGATAACTTCTCCTCTCACATTGTGACATCACTGATAACTTCTCCTCTCACATTGTGACATTGCTGATAACTTCTCCTCTCACATTGTGACATTGCTGATAACTTCTCCTCTCACATTGTGACATCACTGATAACTTCTCCTCTCACATTGTGACATTGCTGATAACTTGTCCTCTCACATTGTGACATCACTAATAACTTCTCCTCTCACATTGTGACATCACTGATAACTTCTCCTCTCACATTGTGACATCACTGATAACTTCTCCTCTCACATTGTGACATCACTGATAACTTCTCCTCTCACATTGTGACATCACTGATAACTTCTCCTCTCACATTGTGACATTGCTGATAACTTCTCCTCTCACATTGTGACATTACTTATAACTTCTCATCTCACATTGTGACATCACTGATAACTTCTCCTCTCACATTGTGATGTCGCTGATAACTTCTCCTCTCACATTGTGACATTACTGATAACTTCTCCTCTCACATTGTGATGTCGCTGATAACTTCTCCTCTCACATTGTGACATCACTGATAACTTCTCCTCTCACATTGTGATGTCGCTGATAACTTCTCCTCTCACATTGTGACATCACTGATAACTTCTCTCACATTGTGACATTACTTATAACTTCTCATCTCACATTGTGACATTACTTATAACTTCTCATCTCACATTGTGACATCACTGATAACTTCTCCTCTCACATTGTGATGTCGCTGATAACTTCTCCTCTCACATTGTGACATTACTGATAACTTCTCCTCTCACATTGTGACATCACTGATAACTTCTCCTCTCACATTGTGACATCACTGATAACTTCTCCTCTCACATTGCGATGTCACTATTAACTTCTCCTCTCACATTGTGACATTGCTGATAACTTCTCCTCTCACATTGTGACATCACTGATAACTTCTCCTCTCACATTGTGACATCACTGATAACTTCTCCTCTCACATTGTGACATCACTGATAACTTCTCCTCTCACATTGTGACATTGCTGATAACTTCTCCTCTCACATTGTGACATTACTTATAACTTCTCATCTCACATTGTGACATCACTGATAACTTCTCCTCTCACATTGTGATGTCGCTGATAACTTCTCCTCTCACATTGTGACATTACTGATAACTTCTCCTCTCACATTGTGATGTCGCTGATAACTTCTCCTCTCACATTGTGACATCACTGATAACTTCTCCTCTCACATTGTGATGTCGCTGATAACTTCTCCTCTCACATTGTGACATCACTGATAACTTCTCTCACATTGTGACATTACTTATAACTTCTCATCTCACATTGTGACATTACTTATAACTTCTCATCTCACATTGTGACATCACTGATAACTTCTTCTCTCACATTGTGACGTCGTTGATAACTTCTCCTCTCACATTGTGACATCACTGATAACTTCTCCTCTCACATTGTGACATCACTGATAACTTCTCCTCTCACATTGCGATGTCACTATTAACTTCTCCTCTCACATTGTGACATTGCTGATAACTTTTCCTCTCACATTGTGACGTCACTGAAAACATCTCCTCGCACATTGTGAGTAACATTGCTGATAACTTCTTTCACATTGTGATGTCGCTGATAATGCCTGCTCTCATCTCAAAAGTATTACAGAGCTACTGAGTGGGGTTATATAGGTGTACGGAAAGACGATAAAGTTTACCTATTGCTTAATATGTAAGGATAGGCCCTAATCACAAAAACTTGTAAACTATGATCACTGATCGAGGGAAAAAAGTCATCTTCAGTTGAAACCTGTCTGGCAGACATTTGAACGAAATTTTGTAATTCTATTACTCATAATAAGTGAGAAATTCAGATGATAAAATAACTACAGTTTTTTAAGCACTGTTGAACCAAAAAAATGAGGTCAACAACAATGGACATTTGACAGACTAAAACTTTTTCACATAAGGTATCTGCATACAAGTAAATATAAAACTTTACACAAGAAGTTTACCCTGTTGTGGCACCAGATTGTAATCCCTAGGTATGGCTTTTGTTGCTACCAAGACAAAATCCTTAAGTACAACCAAACTCTTAATTTTTATCCTTACATCAGAGAAAATGTGATATTTGCTTTAATTTTTCATACTTACATCAATGGAAATCTAACATATACTATAACCTTCAAGTTTTTATAATCAATGAACATGTGAAATATAATATCTATGACCTTGACATTTTATACTTACATCAGAGAAAATGTGAAATATGATATTCATGACCTTGACATTTTATACTAACATCAGAGAAAATGTGAAATATGATCTTGATGACGTTGACATTTTATACATTGTGTACTTACATCAGAGAAAATGTGAAATATGATATTCACAATGTTGACATTTTATAGTATAATACTTACATCAGAGAAAATGTGACATATCCATAACCTTTGCATTTCTCATCACCTACAAAATCGAAAACATTTTTTTTTTATAAAACTACTTACATGAAGAAAAACACAATAACTACAAATAAAGGCATCTGTACAGTCTTCAACAATGAGAAAAAGGCAATCAGGGGCGTAGCTAGAACGAAACGATGTGCAAGCAACTACCGCCGAGCGGAGCGAGGCGAAAATTTTTTGGGACCCTTTTATGCAGATTTTTTTTTTTTTTTCGGTTTTCGGTCATAGGACGGTTAAAAGAGGAGCTACGTGTAGAACGGACTTATAAACAATTTATGAATGAAAACTATTAATTTATCTTCTGAATAGAGTAAATCATGGTAAATTGAATACATAAACAACACATTTTTGTGATACCGAAATTACTCAAAATTGTCCAAAATCTGCTCTTCGGGTCTAGGCAGAAACGAACTTCTCTATTACTTTGTCAATATTAACACTGAATTCCCGATGAATATGCAGTAATGCTAGCGATGATAACCTGTCGTTGTTCATTGTTGATCGTACATTTGCAAGTTTACAACAGACGTAGTACCTTGATATATCTCCACGGTAGCACTCGCAAGGTGTTATAAATCATCGTACGTGTTCGCCATCGAGCGACCTCCCAATTGAATTCGTCAAAATTACATGCCAGGTCAGTTTCGTATGTCTCAGAGATTTCTTCGTTTGTTATATTTCCAACAACACAAGGAAGCAGATACGGCGCAAAGAAGCGATTTTCTAATAATACCAGAAGCGACTCCACTCTCCAGTTTCATTATCATATGGTCTATGAACGCAAAATATAATGAGACTTTCCAATACTGTTTTGGCGTGTTTGCAGGGTGATTATGTCTTGTTGTCTGTCGAACACATCGCCTAGGGATCTGATAAATCTAATACCGATTGGTACATCTCATTCCAAACAGATAAACCGTACTCAGTAAAATGTGCTCCGAAACTACGTCTTAGACTGAGTATAACAAATTCAAATCTTGTAAAAGATACAAGTTACTGTCCGATTTTGTCATGATCTCCAATAAAACTTTTATTTTGAAACCAAATGCCGTTATTTAATGACATTTCATTAATAAAAAAAAAGTGACAACATATGTGTTTCCTTTAATCATTTAATTTATATTTTTATTTTGCCATTTTTTTTTTTTGGATGCCGAATCGATGTGCACGCAACTGCGTGTGAGCGTATATGCAGCTACGCGCCTGGCAATTGTTATAGTCGGCTATAAAATTTCATAAAATGAAATACAAATAAAACAAGAAAACAATCGACCTTATCCATAACAAAACAATTTATGAAAAACGCAAGACAGACATGAACCAATGACAACCACTAAACAACAGTCTCCTCTGACTTGCGACTTTCAGTTCAAGAAACAACAGTGAATTTCTGGGTTTGATGAGATTTCATTAGATAAATTTTCATCAGACATGCTCAGGGTCAAAAGTTTAGAAAGCCAAAGTCCAGTGAATCTATTTGTAGAACACAATCTTTTATTGAGAAAAATAGGATTTATCTATGAATTTTTTTTATAAGAACATAATATGTAGCTACAGTAGGTTTTATATTGAAGAATTCAGTGTTCTAGACTTCATTAGAAAAATCAATAAAGAGTTAAGAAAAGCTGATATGCTAATTAACTTTTTCAAATCTTTGTAAAAAGAAAGAAAAATAAGATTCTGTCTGTCTACAGTCTACCCTATCATTGTTGTTATTGTTTGCTAACATTATAAATAAAACGCTTTGCTGAGTGCAGCTTGACCGCAGAGGTCAATCCCTAAACAGTTGGAGCAAATATGGATATAATATTCAAGCTTCATACTGTCTGAATTTGGATTGTGATCATATTTTTGACAAGGTATAGGTTTCTAACACAAAATAAATGAGGTGACAGATCTTAATTTTTTTTTCGAATTTTGATAAAAGCTTGATCCAAGCCTTCGAACCCTTTGTAGTATGGAACCTTGTAGTACAATTTTAGACAGATCAATAGACTCAAACACAAGTAATTCTTTGGAAACCAGAAAAATGCTCTCTTTTTTTTGTCGCTTTTTTTGTCCCTGATTCTTACTTGTTTGGAGCAATTACAACAAAACTCAATCCCAGCCTTCCTTTTGTGATCTATGGAACCTTGTGGTACAATATCAGAAATAGCCATACACTAACACACAAGTTATAGTCAGGAAACTACAAAAATGCTTGTTTTGGCCCCTTTATGGTCCCTTATTCCTAAACTGCAAGTACCATTACCCCCAATAGCAATCCAAACCTTTTTTCTGTGGTATTGACCCTTCCTGTAAAATTTCATTGAGATTCATTTACTTAAACTTACATTGAGGATGACATCATAGCATATTAATATCGGAGTACATTCATTAATTTATTTTAAATCCATATAAGTTGGAGTGATTGTGATTATACAGCATCAGCATGTACATGATATGAATATGATGTTTGTTTTCATGATAAGTAGGAAATATGGAGATAAATTGTTTTTAATTAATTCACACATTTCATACATAAGGAGGTGAATTACAATATGACAGAACATATAATCATATAATGATGATAATGACTTATTTAAAACAATGTTTATAATTGCTTGGTTTATTTATCAATTATCCGAGGAACCTCAGATAATGATACACATGATACAAAGTAACATTTCTGGTCTAATTTGATTCAAACAAATATAATAGAATAAATAAGGAAGGAAAAATGCCCCTGCTTGCATATAACTTTATAACGGGACATAACTCAAGAACTGTAAAAGTGACTTTACCCCAATTTGTGCTTGATCTGAGTTTAGTGGTTATCAGCATTGTGTATAAGTTTCATAACATTTAGTTTAGACAAACTTAGTTTGAGTACAGAAACAAAAAAATCAGCAATTTTTCCATTTGTAAAAGGGCAAGCTTACTCTAGAACAGTAAAAATGACACCACTAAAATTCAAACTTCATCTGGGTTTTGCGGTAATTAGCATTGTGCATAAGTTTCATTACATTCGGTAGAGACAAACTAAAGTTAGAGAACGGAAACAAAATTCAGTAATTTTTCTATTTGTAAATGGGCATAATTCTCGAACTGTAAAAGTGATGTCACCAAAATTCAGACTTGATCTGTGCTTCGTAGTACACTAATGTAATAAGCATTGATAAGCATTGTGTATAAATTTTATAACATTTGATTGAGGAAAACTAAAGTTTGGGAACCGAAACCAAAAATTCAGCAATTTTTCCATTTGTAAAGGGCATAACTCTACAAGGGTAAAAAAGATGCCAAAAAATAGACTATTTTCATTATTATTACCGACTTTTGACTCCGGTTTATATCATATTTCAACAGGTTATCTATGATCCTGGTACTCATTCATTTATGAGCAACGTAAAAAAAGTAATATCAAACATTTAATCCTAGGGTCCGTAAACGGTCATAATTGTCAGACTGGTCGTAAACTTAAAATGTTTGTCGTAAATGTAGAATTGGGATTTAGGACAGATTTTATTTTATTAACAGAAATAATTTCGGTCGTTTCGTTCAGATCGAGTTTCTAAATCACCATTTTAAACTTGTTTTTGTTTTGTTATACCTTTCCTGTAATAAAACTGCCACTCCAGTATAGTGTTATAATCCTGAGGGCCCTCCTCATAACTATATACAGTGGCGGATCCAGCCATTTTAAAAAGGGGGGGTTCCCAACCCAGAGTAAAGGGGGGGGGTTCCAACTATATGCTCCCATTCAAATGCATTGATCGACCAAAAAAAAAGGGGGGTTTCCAACCCCAAGAACCCCCCCCCCCCCTCCCCTGGATCCGCCACTGACTATATATATGCCTTGGGGAAGCATTGGCTAATGGTCGCTAATCTTTTAACCTGTGTTTTTAATAGTGTTTTACGTTTCCGCAATTTGGCACTACTTTTCCACATAAAAATTCCTACTTTTCCGCATTTTTGTAGTACCGGTACTCTTTTCCATTGATTTAGTTCAAGCTTATTTACTTTCCCGTATTTTTATTTTTAATGTATGCAGGGGCGTAGCTAGGCACCAATCGGCAGGGGGTCTGGGCCGCTCAAGGCCCCAGCAGGTCCAGTGCAGAGCCCTGCAGATAGGAGGTTCAGGGGGTTTCGCCCACAAGACGGACAACGGTTTTCAGTGTTTTAGCTGCAAAATTTTATGTACAAAAATATTAAATTTACTGGTTATTTAATCATGATTATTATAATATACATGATGAAAAATTCGAAGAATTATCAATAATATACCATAACATCCGATAATCATGATAATATACATGATGAAAAGTTTGAAGAATTATGAATAATGTACCACAAGGACGTATATTGTGTATCATAACATCCGACTGGTGAATTAAATAACGCAGTGCAATCCGTAATATAAAAAAAAAATATTTACAATATGCATTGCCCAGCGTAAATCAGCGTATCCCTTTAATTAAGTAGTACACCCTGTTTGGTATTATCATATCTATTCCGTTCTAATTGATATACGTTTAACTTTATTAATTGTACATATTGACGATCCTTCATAAAAAAAAATAGGCACGTAAACACTGATACTACTATATCATAGAACTATCCTTTTGGCTAGACATCTACCATCAATCTTTTGATCTTAAACCCTCACCCTAGCCACACAAACACATACAAACATAGTCGATGCCTAACAAAACTCAAGAAATTCTTATTTCTTATATCATCTACTGTAATATACCTACCTGCTTAGGAATTTCGAATAATTGTGGCCATTACATGCAGATTTGAGAGTACTCAAAATTACTGGAAGCCAGTTGATTGATTGATTTTTTTCCATCAAGTGTCAAATATTTATGCAAGTTTAGGACCATTGATTTTGTTTACAATAAATACAACTTGGAGCTAGGTCCTGGAATAGGTGTCGTCCCAGGATGAAGGTCTGGAAATTTAAAAATGTCATGCATTGGAAAATGAGGGATTATTGGATAGAAGCAATAATGTTGCCTTTCAGTAGACCAACTACGAACTCCTCAAAGAGTTGAATTCTCTCTACAACTAGGCATCTGATTTAATGTCCCCATTCTGACCAGACATGACAGCGTAGTTATACATTCTGCACAGCCAAACGGACGACCAACATTGGCAAGTCGGGTGAAGACAAAGTGGAAAGCTAGTTGAAAACTAACAAAAACTTATTAAAAAACTCATGTGTCTAAGTTGAGGTTCATTCAAGTTTTTGTTGATAGAAGTGAAATGATCTGAACCAAAGTTCTAGTTTATAGTTTATATATAAGGTAAAATCGTAAAAACATTCAATTCTATCCAATATTCCATTCACGAAGGACGAGAGACTAGTGTACACATGGCATTCGATAATTAAAGAGTTTTGACAACTTCACCGGCCTTCATCTACAGATAACGTTATTTCTTATTTTTTTAATGAAAAAAAAATATTTGTGAAAAAAATATGTGTAGGCACGTGCCTAAAGTGCCTAACAGCAGCTACGCCCCTGGTATGCCTACCAGGGATGATTCCAGGTGTTTTCAAATGGGTCCCTTGAACATCAAATTGGGAATTTTTATTCTAATTTGGAATTTTTTAAGCATAAAATCTAAGACGAAATAACATTATTTTCCTGTATAAAAAACGGAAAATGTATATTATTAAATTTAACCTGTACACTGAGGTTCATGTAAGTTGTAACATTCTGGATGGGCTACTGTTATTACATGAATATCATTGAACATGATGCACTAGTCTATCATCTTAGCTATAGTTACCTACACGGGTGTCATTCGGTTTATCGAGAGAAATGATAGTGAAAGAATATCCAACGGCGGTCAAGTATTGAGAGACGATCGTGAAAGTTCTGGTAACGGATCGTGAAAGACATTTAATCGAGAAGACATATGAAAGGTCAGTAAATATTATAATTAAATTAATTACACAGACACATTTACGACAAAATAAAACTGTCTGTCAAAATGGTTCAACATTATGATCAGTATGTGAGAATATCCAGTTTCAAAAGTACATACGGCCTAGCCAAGATCAGATGTGCATTTTGTGTTTCACATGAAGTCAAAAATGAGTATCACCTCAGGGAAAAACTCTTTTGATATTTTGGTTCAAAAATGGTTTAAATTATGAAAAATTGCTATCGTTAGGCTAACACTGGAAGCATTTATATAATTACATGCAGTTTTTGGAAGAAATATTTAATATTTTTATTAAATAAATGGTGTTTAAAAACTGTATAATTTTCTTTAATGGTTGGCTTCAAGACATGGTCACCAGTGTCAGATTTTTGGTCAATGACAAAGACAACAAAATATGTTTAGAATTATTGAATATCAAACATTTTAATTGAGAAAAAAAATGACAAGAACATGTTTAACTCACAGTTATTTCAAACAGTAGCTTTCTTTGATCATTAATCTTATCTGATAAAACTGTATCTAAAATTATCTATAAATAACAAAACTTCCAAAAAAACCCTTTCTTTTGGTGTATAGAACATTAAAATAACTTGATGCATATTCTTACAATAAACAATCAAACTTAGCAATACAATTTATATGTTTTGTCTACGGACAAGACATTGTATTCATATTTAATGAAATGCATTATTAAAACCTAATTTTGATACAGCTGAAAGTGTTCTCTTAAAAAAAACCATACATTTTATCAGGTTTATCTATCAAATGATGCTTAACTTCGAGGAAAATGGAAACAAATACATTTTGATAATGTCTACGGACAAGACATTTTATTGATATTCAATTAAATGCTTTCAAAGATGATTGTTAAAGTTAAGATTAAAAGTTACTATTTAAATTTTAAGCTGTTTTTTAAATTTTGGAAAATACAAAAATGTACCCATAATTCTTTACATATCTCAATAATTTATTGATTAAGCCAAACTGAAGACACATTCTTTTAACTGAAATACATATATCTGACTGTTTAAAACAATCAAACTATTATTAAAACTCAATTTTGACATAGTTGAATGTGTTCTCTTAAAAGAATAACATACATTTTACCTATCAAATTAGGCTGAAATCAAGGAAATTGGATACAAATATATTGTGGTAATGTCTACGGACAAGACAATTTCAGTAAAAAAAAAAATCTGTCAGAATTAATTGTGACTATATTCATGTTGAAAATACTGAGTTTTAATTTGAATAGATAACTTTCATCACCTATAAATAAGATTTAAGTTCCATAGCAGACAAATAATTGAATTTAATACTTGTTATGTACAAGTGTCTTGTCCGTAGACACTTCCTCATCTGCTGTTAATACTGAAATGCAAAACATAAAGTTAGAGAGAGAGAAATACTTTTTCTTCATTTGATTTAGTTAATCTTTTAAGGTATGCATCAACTGGAATAAACAATATTGAAGTAAAATAAGGTATGCTTCTTATGACTGTTAATCTGACACTTTTTAAAATCCACTCCCGTAAAGTCATTTTACAAAAATTGAGAACACTTAAATTACCATTCATTTATTAAAAATAAGATATTTCTAAGTTTAAACAACACATAGGACTAATTAAGACCTATAAAGCCAAGCAATATTGATAAAAAGACATGTCTACGGACAAGACATGTGTCTACGGACAAGACATTCTGACATATTTTTGAATTTTTTCCTCTATTAATAGATGGTAGAAAAAAATGTTAGTAGTGTTTTCATATCTACAAAAGAACAGGAACTTAGCAATGCAACATAAATGTAATTATGCTTCCAGTTTACTAGGGAATGCATGTCTACGGACAAGACATTTTTTCACTTTATTTGTATATCCAACTTTGATGGCATATATCTCCAGCTAGGGTACTGCAATTTTGATAAATGAGGTAGTTTCTAATAATGTATATATACTAGAAGAAAAACTAAAAGACATAATAGCATAAATTTAATTTATTTTTCTCTTTTATCACTACACTGAGCAAGCTAAAAACAAAAGTACAAAATTGCATAACGAGCGCATAGTATTCAACTTTTTATCATACTTTGTAACCACTGAAGATTTTTTGTTGCAACAACCAGTAAAAGAAAGAAGAATAAATTGTCTATAACAGTGAACCAATAATGTAGTTCAAATTAAGTTCAATTATTAACTATCAATTGATAAAAAAAGGTAAATTTTAAATGAAACAACATAACGTGTAATTTTGCCCATTTTCAGCGTGTATTTTAGTGTTTTTTTTCAAAACGGTAACACCTATACATGATATTTGATATTCATTGTGAAACCCTACATCCTCTTCTTCAGTTCAAAGATGTATTACTTATTTAAAGTTTATCTTCTTGTCTTTACAAGCCTATAACATAGACCCAATATGAAATGCACATCTGATCTTGGCTAGGCCGATAGTTATTACAAAACGACAAAAGGCAGATTGCTTCTCGACATTTCAATGACATAAAAAATGTAAACAAACACGATTTTTTCACAAATTCAACTAGAGAAACTACTTTTATCAGAATAAGGGTATTGTATTTGAATTAATTAAACGGTTCTCATAGTTATTTTGTATAAATATAATCTGAAACTTGGTAAATAAAGAACTATTTACACAAAATTGATTTTTTGGATCGTGAAAGATCACGTACCGCATTTTTGAAGATCGTGAAAAGGATCGTGAAAGATCTGATGCTACGAAGACGTTCAAATTATTCTTCAATTATATGACAATTGATATTTGTTATTGGTATAGAGAAAGGCTAGATAGGTCAACATCCTCAATAGGTTTAAGCATCTAAAATATTAATATTTTCAGAAAATGAAAAGAAAAAGAAATAACAACTACGGCAATAAGAAAAGACAATGGGTGACAAAACGCCGAAAAAAGCAATCCAGTGAAGTTGAGCCAATGGAAGAGGTTGAAGATGCAGATAACGTTACAGAAGCAACACACGAATATACAAATACATTAAAATTATTATTTGGGCATTTGTGAACATGGTGTTTGTAAAATAGATGGATGATTGTAGGATGAAGCTTTTTATTGTCATGTGAAGTACTCACTTAATGACTTATCACGAGTTATAGGATACCCACATTTTGTATATTGCATCCTATAAACTACATGTCCGTCAGACAGGATTCACCTGACCCTGAATTTGCCTCATTTCATGGATGAAGATTCATTTTAGTGGTCAAGTCCGTATCGAGGATTCGTTAAGCTTTAGGATAACTGTCTGTTGTTATGATTGTAAGGTGTACATTTTCGACTTGTGCAAGGTTTCAACTAACATTGAACTCATTATCATGCATTATTCGGCAATGTTTGTTTTATGTTGTTTGGCTTTTTGAATATATACCTGTATGCTAAAGCGACAAGGTGTTTCGTGTATGGTGTACATGTTTGTCTGCATGTTTCATTGACCATGATGACTTCAATTGTGTTTGATTTATTGAATGATTGTAAGATGTCTATGTCTGGCTGTCGGTCAAGGTTCATATACTTTTGACCTTATGTTCCGAATTAATTGGCCAAGCATAACTTTTACATGTGTCAGTTTCTAAGGTACTGTAAGGATCGGAACACATTTATTTGGTGTACAGGATATTTGTAGAGATCTGTATGGCATGGTTCATCTGATCTTGACCTTTTTTATGAAACATTGACAATCTTAAGCGCATTTGACACTTCTAGTAAAACCCTTGATATTATAGACGTTCAACACATATACTATTATAAGTAAAGCAAACAAGACATTACAAAATGTTAGTTATCATTCAATTCCAAATTACACATGAAATGTGCTGTTTTTGCTATGATTTTTTGTTTGATGGATAACACTTTGGGTTAAACGTTGCATATCCATATTATTGGCTAACTAGAGTCGGTCTGCCTGAAGTGCACTAGACTGATTCACAGAGCTGAATCTTGCTCACTTATTTAAACACGTTACTAGAACACACCCGCGAAATCGCGGGCATATACAGCTTGTGAACTGTTGTAGGATGATTCTTTGAAAAAGATATTATGTATGGATAATTTCACAAAATGTATCAAAAGCCCTCTCCCGTAAGTCCGATATTTGTTTCCTTTCTGTTAAATTCAATTATTCTTCTCCTTTGCTACAATGCTTCTTTTGGTAAAAGTCAAATCAAATTAAAAATTTGCACCGTTTCAAACATGAAATAAATGTAACTTCTTATATATGGACCATTATTAGTCTTATAAAATATGCTTCTAGAACAATCCATCGGTGCTTTTTCTTTGAAGAGCCTTATTAACATTCCAATGGTAGGATATGAATCTTGTATAAATGACCAAGACCAACTAAGGCTAATTTGAGGGGTGGTCGGAGGGGTCCTGATCCCGAAATCCCGGGCTTAAAACAATGAAATCCCGAGATGCAGAATTGAAAGAAATTCATATCACGAAATCCCGAAATCGAAAAATATATTCCAGGATCCCGTAAGGATCAATCCCCAAATCCCGAGCTTAAAAACACCAAATCCCGACGCCTCGAAAAAGGTCCTGAGTCCCTCTAATCTCTACCTTACTTTCATTTTTGCCAAATCACTTTTTCCCTTTCAACAATAAATTTGTATGTCCCTTTTATGGGTATTATGTTTGTAGTCTGTGCATCCGTGCGTTCGTTCGTTTGGTCGGTTGTCCGTCCGTTTCTCCCGCTTCAGGTTAAAGTTTGTGGTCGAGGTCGACTTTCTATACTAACATAGAAAGTCCCTGACAGAATACAGAGAGTCTCTATATATTAAAGTATTACAATCGTAGTTTACATGTAGATAAACGCGAACAATAATTGTCCTCTCTAAGGAGGTATAATAGTTGTGGTTCTTGCGATCTAAACACCATGATATGAAACACGAAAAATAATTGTCCTCTCTAAAGAGGTATAATAGGTGTGATTCTTGCGATCTAAACACCATGATATAGAGAACGCTCTGAATCGCTTATTTATTTTTCATTTTTGTTATCTATCATACGATTGGTTGTACTTGTGTCACATGTTTTACTTATTTTGATAGATATGCAACTGGTAAGACCCCTTAAACAGTAAACATTTCAAAGAAAACAGTAGACAGAATACAGACAGTCTCTATATTTAAAGTAATATAATCGTAATTTACATGTAGATAAACGCGAAAAAATAATTGTCCTCTATAAGGAGGTATAATAGTTGGGGTTCTTGCGATCTAAACACCATGTTATGGAGAACGCTCTAATTGGCTTATTTATTTTTCATTTTTGTAATCTATCGTACGATTGGTTGTATTTGTGCATGTTTCAAACCGGAAGTCTTATCCATGACTAAAATTTAGTCTGATGACGGAATCATATCCGGACTCCTTTTTTGTCGTTTTTCTCCCAAAATAACTCAATCTGAATAATCCTAAGAATGGATGACAAATGCGACTATACATGTTACCTATAGAACACAGAGGCATGATGATTGATTTATTGTGGAAGGAAGAGAAGCGACACACAAAATGAGGTCTTCTCGTTTAATAGTATAGATTAGTTGTTGTTTTTTTTTTAACTTTCGAGGTGAAGTGTTTAATAGAAAAAAGATAATAGAATGAAATTCAAAACAGTGTGGCTGTGGCCATTGATTGACACATTAAATTCATCCATTGACTGGGACAATTTACGTGAAGGTTTGTCTGTAACGACCACTGTTCACGACGTACCTACGATAGACATTTAAACTGTGGGGTCACCAAAGGTTTCTTAACGCCTTTAATTATAAAATAATTCGAAAAATTAATCAGGAATAAACTTTATGTTTTGATTTATATAATTGATATAAATCAAAACATCGTGTTATTTCTGATTAATTTTTCGAATTACTTTATTAAGGTGTTGAGAACCTTTGGTGACCCCATAGTTTAAGTGTCTTTAAAAAGTACATAGTGAGCAGTGGTCGTTACATATAAACGTTCACCTAAATTGTCCCAGTCAATGGATGAATTTAATGTGTCAATCAATGGCCACAGCCACACTGTTTTGAATTTCATTCTAGCTGTAATGTTCATCCTTATCAAAATAGTTACAGGCTTCAACCACTTGCAGATTTATCAAATGGTAAAAGAAATACTGATTTCTGAATACTAGTATTAAGTCTGGTCACGCATTTTCTTTCACGATCGAAATAATACGTTGCCTGATCTTTCACGATCAAGTTTGATAGAAATTCAACAAATTCAAGGTTTTCATAAACAAATTAACGCTTTTAATGGAAGAACATACTATAATTTTACTGTACTATCAGATACACCAAAGATTAAATTTCAAATATATCATGATATTCTGAAATATGACCATTATAGGTACAAAAAGGGTGTTATTTGTAATTAATTTCATAGACACGCATTGCGCCTTTTGTGTTTTTTCAAAAAGTGCTTCATATTTTCTTTATCTTCTTTCACAGTTATGTTGAGGAAGTTAAACCATTTTGACAGACATATTTTTTTGTTAAGATTTGTTCCGCGTTTTGAAAATTAAGCGATTTTTTCAAAGAATTTGAATTAGAATATACATTAAATGTCTTTCACGATCCGTTACCAGAACTTTCACGATCGTCTCTCAATACTTGACCGCCGTTGGATATTCTTTCACGACCATTTCTCTCGATAAACCGAATGACACCCGTGACCTAGGCCTATTACAAGCAGATGCTCCGCAGGGCGCAGCTTTATACGACCGCAGAGGTTGAACCCTGAACGGTTGGGGCAAGTATGGACACAACATTCAAGCTGGATTCAGCTCTAAATTTGGATTGTGATTAAATAGTTGACACAGCATAGGTTTCTGACAGAGAATGAATGTGTTCTAATGAACTTAAAATTTTTGTTTTCTCTTAGAGCAATTCACTATGCTGTTGAATATTAATCCTCTCAAAAATATGTTTGAAGAAATTTTCTTTTTTATTTATGAAATTTCAAATGAGAAAAATTGAACCCAATTTTTTTAATCACATCCCCCTTTCCCTTATTCCAAAACTAATCTCAATTAAAATTTCTAATGGAGTTTGCAACAATAACTACTCATTTAAATACATCATAAAATATTAAGATGTAAAAAAACTGCTTGTTATCACTGAATGGTAAAGATTATTTTAATTTATCAGTTGGTAGTAAAAAGTGAATATACATTGTATATTGTATATAACAAAGATTTAAGTTGATTCTGGACAAAGAAAGATAACTCCAATTAAAAAAAAATCTTGCTATTGCACAATATTTTGCAATTAGATATTTCTTGCTTACTATTCTGGACAAAGAAAGATAACTCTAATTAAAAAAAAATTGCTATTTCACAATATTGTGCAATTAGATATTTCTTGCCATTGCGCAATACTGTGCAATTGAAAAGACTTGCTATTGCACAATACTTAATATAATAATTTTAGATCCTGATTTGGACCAACTTGAAAACTGGGCCCATAATAAAAAATCTAAGTACATTTTTGGATTCAGCATATCAAAGAACCCCAAGATTTCAATTTTTGTTAAAATCAGACTAAGTTTAATTTTGGACCCTTTGGATTTTAGTGTAGACCAATTTGAAAACAGGACCAAAAATGAAGAATCTACATACACAGTTAGATTTGGTATATCAAAGAACCCCATTTATTCAATTTTTGATGAAATCAAACAAAGTTTAATTTTGGACCCCGATTTGGACCAACTTGAAAACTGGGCCAATAATCAAGAATCTAAGTACATTTTTAGATTCAGCATATCAAAGAACCTAACTGATTCATTTTTTGTCAAAATTAAACTAAGTTTAATTTTGGACCCTTTGGACCTTAATGTAGACCAATTTGAAAACGGGACCAAAAGTTAAGAATCTACATACACAGTCATGACAGTTAGATTCGGCATACCAAAGAACCCCAATTATTCAATTTTGATGAAATCAAACAAAGTTTAATTTTGGACCCTTTGGGCCCCTTATTCTGTTGGGACCAAAACTCCCAAAATCAATACCAACCTTCCTTTTATGGTCAAAAACCTTGTGTTTAAATTTCATAGATTTCTATTTACTTATACTAACTTTATGGTGCGAAAACCAAGAAAAATGCTTATTTGGGTCCCTTTTTGGCCCCTAATTCCTAAACTGTTGGGACCTAAACTCCCAAAATCAATACCAACCTTCCTTTTGTAGTCATTAACATTGTGTTTAAATTTCATTGATTTCTATTTACTTAAACTAAAGTTATTGTGCGAAAACCAAGAATAATGCTTATTTGGGCCCTTTTTTGGCCCCTAATTCCTAAACTGTTGGGACCAAAACTCCCAAAATCTATCCCAACCTTCCTTTTGTGGTCATAAACCTTGTGTTAAAATTTCATAGATTTCTATTCCTTTTTACTAAAGTTAGAGTGTGAAAACTAAAAGTATTCGACCGACGACACAGACGACGACGCCAACATCATACCAATATACGACCAAAAAATTTTCAATTTTTGCGGTCGTATAAAAATTATAGTTGCTTCAATCGGTGACAGAAACTTTTCCGGAAATATCGATTTTTATTTTATTTTCCTGAATTGGGAATTCATTTTAATGTACATTTTTTTGGGGCCGCTGGCCGATTTAGGGGCCGCTAAGCGGCCCTAAACTATATAGTGGAATCATCCCTGCCTACTCTGTTTGCCAGGTAAACCCAGGGCGTGTTTTTTGTTCTTCGGTGGTGTTTGGTGTTTAGCACTACTTAAAACACTATTGGGTTATTCAGGTATTATTATTCGTCTTGATATGTCGCTTCTGCCTATTTTTTTGTTTTTTATTGTAAATTGATTCATTGTTTGTTTGTTTGTTACTATATTTTTTACACCCAGTCACAAATATTTCATCCGAGTTCAGATCAGTGTGAAGTGGATGTGAGCAATCATAGGCAACTATTAGGCTTTCATCAATGACAAACCTGATACTGTAAAGTCGTCTAGAAAGGCCCGATATGAAAAGTGTGAAACAATTCAAACTAAAAAACAAATTGTCAAATTATACATTTTACAAAATATCAAACATGAGTAGAGACATGAACCATCAACTACCACTAAACTACAGGATCCTGACTTAGGACAGGAACAGTAAAGAATATGACAGGCTAGGGTTGATATAAAAACAAAGATGTCAATGAGCATGATGAGAAAACACTCCACAAGAGATCAAATCATACAGAAATTAACAGCTTTATATAATATACATGTGGAAGGAATCATGTTATCATAATAAAATACAAATAAAAAAAAAATACTTTGATAAAATAAAGTCTTATATACCATGTATACCTTTATTACCATTTTTTACAGGTGAAATACAGGTAAAAATGCGGAAATGTAGTATCTATTTTTTGCGGAAAAGTAATGCACAAAAATGCAGAAATGTAAAACTGGATTTTTGCTAAATTTGCAGAAACATAATACGCCCGTTTTTAATTCACACCTGGCTATTGATCACAAGCTCAGAACTAATATAATAATCAAAGAGCTGATAGCTCTGAGGTGGAAGAAGGTGAATAAAAGGTAACTTGAATTACCATAAAAGCAGCCCTACTAACCCAACCTGCTTTGTTCCATTATCGTTATGATGTATTTTTTTTCTTCAAACAAGAAAATGTCATAAGTACATGGAATCCACATCCGTACAATCTTTTTCTATGTTCAGTGCCTGTGGACTGTGAAAATTAGGTAAAATCTTTAATTTGGCAGTAAAATTAAGAAGGTCATATCATAAAGAACACATGTGTACTAAGTTTCAAGTTGATTGGATTTCAACTTCATCAAAAACTACCTCGACCATAAACTTTCACCTAAAGCAGGATGGACGGACAGACCAGAAAACATAATGCCCATAAATGAAGCGAAGCATAAAAATAGTAAGACTTGTTACATACCCGCCAACTTTTGAAAGTTCCCATTGGGGTTTTTAGTGCGCAACAACAATTTTAAAGGTTATAATTTTTCGCAAAGTATTTTGCACGATCTGGATTGTCTAGAAAAAGTGTCATATTTGTATGATGAACTTACATGCCTTTTTCTTAAGTCTGTTTGCATGATTCTAGTTATTAAATCGGTAGAAAAGATGAACATGTAGCTAGCAGACCAGGGTTCATTTTCTTCTGTAAGAATATTAGATGCTTGTTGAAATTTCCAATTTTGAATTATGCACAAACATGGACCTTTAACAGGTTGGGAACAACACTCCAAATGGGGTGTGTGGATTCATGGCCTAGTGGTTAAGACCGATGGCTACCGTGCTGAAGGTCCCGGGTTCAATCCAAAGAGGTAGCTTGTCTTTACTTGTTTAGTAATTAATATCCATTTAAATCATTATTTACATTTTCACACAGGTAAACTAATTTGGCTATAAATAGATCAAAGCATGTCTGTGTAGAATCTCGAATCTAAAATCGTAATTGTTATAATTTTATTTCTTTAAATAATCAAATTTAAATTTATGAAAATAATCATGATTGATAAAATAGTATTGCATAAAGTTTACGTTTTCGGAAGACTATTTATGTTTAGGTCATGGTTCTAGAGGCTTCTTCACATATTTGTAAACAAACCAATATGGCCGCCACATGTGATTACCTTTGCACATGTGAAAAAAAATATTTTTGACAAAAGTCAGATTTCTCTTGTCAAAAGTGATTTATATTTATATTGCAATGAATTATTCAGAAGGAGGTTCATTCAGTTTAGATTATATTTTTATTCTATGAGCATTTAGAGTTTAATAAAAATTCTCCCAACAGCAACATACTGCTCTTGTCAACTGAGTCTTGAATAATTTTATAAATAGATTCAAACCATTTGAAGTAGAAGGGCATCTAATTCACATGACAAAGGAAAACAATGAATAAAGACAACAATTTAATAAGAAATAGATCCTTTTATCTATTAAAAACAAAATCTTCTTGTCTAAAAGATCGCAAATTCATAACTTCAAGGACGAACACGTAAACAAGGCGAGTTGTTCCGATACCAAATTCATGCATGCGTATTTCAAATATCTACAGTAAAAACATCCGGTTACAAGTAAACAAATAACGTTCATGTTGATGAGATGAAATCTAATAATTTACATAAATAAAAGGGTACATATTTACAATACTGATTGTTTTTCAATCCTAATTTACAAATTAAATGGTTCAGATGCTTAATCATGTGTAAAAATCGGTGTCAGGAATCAAAAGTTATGAAATTGTAATACACAGAAACGAATGCGGCATACAGAGGTTCAATGATTTTAAAGTCGGCACCATTGGTCTTCAGAAGACTTGGTGTCTTCTTCCACCAAAAAAATTAAAATTCCGTAACAGCTGTCTTCATTATTTAATTATTTTTAAGCTAAGACAATGGTCAATTCTGATTTGAAATTTGATTTAATTTACGTAGAAAAAAGTATTTTGTCACTTCTAACACATGTGCTTTGTTTACTACATGTATGTAATATGCATGCTTGAAATTCTCTTCCACAGATTAGACACTAAAATTGTAAATTCAAAATGATTTCATGCTAAATAAAGCAGTTGCAACTATTATCATTCATATTCAAACACTATCAAAGGTAAAGAAAATTAAAAAGCCGTTGATTTCCTGTGAATTCAATAAAAAAAATACTAAACCCAGAAATGAGTCTGGAATTGCTCATTTTAGAATTTCGCAAAACATCCAGTTTCAATTTTGACTTCGAAATCAAAAGAAACAAAAGCCTTGTCTGAGAAATTTATGGTTTTGGGTCATCAAAATGATTTCATTTTAAACTGATGCCTTCCCTTAATTGCTCTTGAACGATTTTGTAGGAAAATGGTAGGAAAGTTCATGAAGTAAATGTGATGCAAGCAACAGTAAAACAAGTTCGTTGAGGCTACGAGTATGAGCATGCTCAGTAATGTGATTTTGACAATCTTCTTTTGAAAAGGGGCATCAATTTTTAAGTTATCTCAAAATGAGCAAATTAGATGAAAAAATTTCCAGATCCTTGATTTAATTAGTGTGATTTAAGGGGATATTTTACTATTTTCAGATGAGTTTTTTGTGTAAAGAAAATAGCAGTATATTTTCCCAAAGAATTGTGCTGATTAAATGTTTGATGTTACTTCTTTATGTTGCTCTTAATTGACCAAGTACCAGGATGTCATAGTTTACCTGTTGAAAAATAATAAAAACAGGAGTCAAAAGTCAGTAATATGAAAATAGTCTATTCCAACTTGATCTGCGTTCAAGATTATATATTTTTAAAATGTTCCTACATCTCATTTAATCAAAATTATATAATATGCCTGTAGTTATCAATTATGGACTTTTAACTAGGTCCATATATATAAGGTATTGACTGAGTGAAAGACCTTAATTTATATATACATTACACATGTCAATAATGTACATTGTGTATTGGGAAAATGGCTTCAATATTCTTTCTGTGTATTTTTGAATTGTATTTTGCAAGAATTTAACATGTTGGGCCAAAAATAAAATATTGTTTTTTCCCCAATTCGGACCAACCCTGCATGAACTAATGGGTCCGACTCACAAAATTTTATTGTCAAAACTAAGTCAAATATTATTTTATTCATTTCTGATTTTCAGGCTTGCCCGATCAACCGATTTTGTTCCAGCTTTTTGGGGAAAATAAAATTATTTCCCCACCTACCTACCTACACCTGGCTTGGCAGGGTCAGGATTGGGGAAACATCAATATATTAATCTAGGCCTTTAATATTGAAAATATCAATATTCTTTGAACTACTTCATAGCTTGTTGCATTAGGTTTCTTGTATTCTCAGCGTCTGCATTTAATATAAAATTCCTGAAATATTCAGTGATAAACTTGCAAATTTCCTTTTCGTCTGCTGTGGCACTTCCCAGGGGCGGATTTAGGGGGGGGGGGCCCCTTTTTGGGAAAAAATTTGGTGGGCCCCCACTTATGAAAATTTCTGGATCCGCCACTGCTTCCTTCCTAGACTGCTACACCATATGTAATAAAAGAATTTATTATACTTCACGCTTAAATGCCATATTTTGTTAGGCCAATACTTGACTCAAAATAAAACTTATTTTTATAATACCTCTGACATTGTTATGTACGTGACATCATAGAAAATACTTTTGAATAAAATTCATCTGTAAAAGGCAATAATGAAAGGACATTCAGTATAATAAATTAAAGGGCACTAGCTGTCAAATTCAAGGTCACCTATTTGACTCAAATTCTCATATTTGATTTATAACAATGTAAAACATTTATCCAAACTATCAAAAGTCTAAAATAAACAGTTTACAGAGCATGGGGTAGATAATATATAGGTTCATTTCGTGTGTATTTTAGTACAGACCCCAACTTATTACCTATCTATTTGACCTCAGATGACCATATAAGCGATGTAAACATAAATAAAGATATGAATAGATTAAACCAACACGTGCAGTTGGATTTTTATAGGTCTGTTTGATTTTATTTTATAGATTAAAAATAGATGTTTCTCATTGTTTTTAACCGCATAAAAATGATTTTATGTGCATCTAATTAGTAATCAAATGATTTCCCATAGTTTCACTTTCATTGTTGACATTCTTTTTCTTTAAATAACCAGTACACGTACAATGCATGTGTTGTCAATCTCTAGCTAGGGGTTAAATTGAAGTTCACGTGAATACAGATTTAAAGAGGTCGACACATTCACTTGCAAGTGAATTACTAATTGTCAATGTTTCTTAGCGTAATTTGACAAAATTGAACCTTTTTGGCTGCAAAAAGTGAAATGTTATTTCACTATTTCACTTTCATTATTGATTGAACAGAAAAAAATCAAACTTTAGATTTTTTATATATCTCGTAGCTAGTGCCCCTTTAAGTAACACATAACTGAGAGGGTGATAGAGCGATTGGTACGCCTTGAAAAAGCATTGTCAATCTTGGCTTTCCCCGGTTGACAATGTTTTCTCAAGGTAACAATCTGCTCTATCACCCTCTCAGCTATGTGCAATTTATATAATATTTTAAGGACACAATTTTTCATCATCCACCATTTATAATTTTATATCAATTTTGAAATCCATTAACATGATTAACATTTAGTACATTTTGTTTTTATTTTCCTTATATTTCTTTTTTAATTGGGATCGAAATTGACTTTTAACAATGTTTAATAAGGACCAAATCTACATTTTTTGGGGCATGATAATATATTGTTCACTTAATTTAACATGACAAAATTTTTACTGATTTTGACGAATCACATTTAAATTGTTCATCAAATACTGGTTACGATAATTATTTGAGATCTATGAATCACTATACATGCTATAACTTATAAGAGGGGGGAAAGGACCTTTATCAGGACTCCAGGATCGGGCGTTTTTAAGCTCGGGATTTCGGAATTGACCCTTTCGGGATCTGGGAATTAATTTTTCAAATATTGGGATTTTGGGATTAAAATTTAAATTTGAGACCTCGGGATTTGGGGATCAGGACCCCTCCTACCTCCCCTCACTCTTATAAGGATATTTTGATGAATTACATGTATGGTAAAATTTAACCATTCTGTGACGCTAAACCGTAGCCGAAAATTACTTTTTGACACCTGACAGTAAAGAACATTCCTACCCTCATAAATAATACACTATAATTTATCTTTAAGACATCATCTTGACTTAGTCACTTGGGAAGTTTGGTACATCATAAAATAACATTGATGCAATGTTATGCAGCTAAATTACCAGCCAAATTATCTTACACAGACCATATGTCTTCATTGATAAATAAATTATTTAGCAACTCATCAAAACACTAGCTAAAACATCTGTGTACAATGGTGTATATATATGCATCTTTTACAATACTCACCTTTGTTTTTCACAACAAAACATTGCTTGAGTGGTCCAATATCACTGAACGTTTTTTCTAAGCTTTCATTGTTCGTACTAAAAGGTAAATTTCTTATAAATAATGTTTTGCTTTTTCTCTCGTCCATGCTTTGCAGCTGTACTGGTTTTAAACTCTAATATTACTGCCAACCGTTATATAATGCTTATTTCTGACAAGGAACCAGATATATCACACAATAATCTTAAAGTCAAGGTGGGTGACAAAATTCCGAAAAAAAAACTACATCATGCGTGAGATTTTGTTTAGAACGTATACGAGGGTCTGGATTGAATTGACAAAATAGAGAGAAGTTGCTTTTATCAGATAATTGTTTAATACAGATGTCTTACTTTATATTATATTTGTTGTATAATAATTAGAAACTGACATTGATTGTTACTTAATGTAAAAGAGGGACGAAAGATACCAAAGGGACAGTCAAACTCATAAATCTAAAACAAACTGACAACGCCATGGCTAAAAATGAAATCAATTTTTACCATTAATTTATATTTTAAAACTCATTGTTTTCTATTCTTTATTATTTTTGCTAATTTTTCTTTTTCACCTTTTTTTTTTTTTTTGGCTCTGTATTCTGCATATTTTTTTTATCACTTTTCTCTTATAAATAATTTAATTTGGATGTAACCGGCACGTCTTCTGACTTGCTGAAATGAAGCTAACGATATCAACAAAGGACGACTGCAACAAACATCTACAAGAAGATGTTGATAAAACGGTAAAGTTGACCAAAATTTGGCAAATGATATTCAATCCCTCAAAATGTTATGTCCTTACAATAACCAAAAAGAGACAAACCATCCATGGCAACTACAACATCAATGAACATATCCTTGAATCAGTCGTATCAAACCCATACTTACCATGCAACACAATGACATGGACATTAACAAAGTTGTCACCAAAGGAAACAGAGCACTAGGCTTCATACGAAGAAATGATGGATCCTGTCCAGATGAAGTCAAGAAACAAGGCTATCTTGCCCTTGTCCGACCTCACCTTGAATACACAAGCATCGCAATTGACCCTCACCTACAATAAAATTGACAATGGAAATGGGGAATGTGTCAAAGAGACAACAACCCGACCATAGAACAGACAACAGCAGAAAGTCACCAATAGGTCTTCAATGCAGCGAGAAACTCCCCCGCACCCGGAGTCGTCCTTCAGCTGGCCCCTAAACAAATATACAGGAATTAACTACCAGACGAACTTCTAAAGATTGAGAGCAGTGATTAATTCAAGACCCAGCTCACCAAGCTTCTCTGTATAGTGGCTTACCAACACGAACAAAAGATAGATATTTTCAACCAGCACCTGTACATAAATTTTTGGCACAATTTGGAACTATTGTTTATTAAATGTTATATATATACAAATTTATGTTGGAAGTCTCTAAACTGAGTGATGGGTCAATGTACCTTTGCAGCTATGTTGTAGATGTACAAATGTAGATGTAGATGAAATGTTTCCGCTGTCTATCAGCAGCTCATAGATAATCTGACGTCAGCAACGCTTTTTCATGATTTTACTCCTTCAAAATGGAATTTAAGGAATGACTGCTACGTGCGAGAGTTATCCAGTGTGCACCACATTTTTTATGTTATTTCTTCATAGACAGAAACAAATATTATTGTCATTCCTTCAATATTAATGATACAAGTACACTCCGAGACTTCTACGAAGGCCGTCATTTCAATGACAAGACGTTTTGATATGATTCAAATTCAAGATATCATGATTATGAACTGACTAATATATCTTGTATCATTTGTGATACATCTTATTTAAAAAGTTTTTGAGACAGAGATATTGTATGCTTTACTAATTCATATAAAAGGTGTTTCGGTTAATGTCTTATGGACCTATGCCTATCCTCATCAGATATCCTTGTATTCCTTTTGTATACATGTAATATTAAGAATTGTTCCAATTTGTCATGATTTTTACATATGGGGATAATTTTCCCTGTATCCCATGCAATACGTAAATAATGAATTCGAGGATTCCGAATTCTTAAGTTACTGTTATCTGTATTTATCCCCTTTCAATTTCTTGTTATTTGTTTTAAACCCAATCAATTTGCTGTTTTACTGTTATTGTGTCCCCCTTGCCCCTATAAGATATCCTATCGTGTTAAAAAACGATATAAAATATCTCGGAAATCGAAAAATATAAAATCGTCTTGCCATACATAATACCATTATATTAGTCTCAGTCTCAGAATACATCACGGATGTAATTGCTTACATTTAGTTCAATTTATTGTCCTATGATTCATAGACATATAAAACCGTGTTTGGATTCAACATAGTTCATTACCGTTGATGAGCTTTTTCAACAGAACAAATTAAAATCACGATAAAAATGAACTACAAATAAACGTGACAAAGCATCACGCAATATAAAACAGCTAAATACAGCCATGCACTCTCTCAGAAGGTTTATAGTAAACTTTCTTCAAATTCACACGGAACTATAATAAAATAAACAGCATCAATATGGCAATGCGGGCATCTATAATAATTGTAGACACCTCACCATGCTCACGGCCTGGAACACCAACGCGCACGGGGAAAAAAGTTTAAATAGCTAAAGCATCATACAAGCTAGATATGAATTAATAAAATTATTAAAAAAGCAACTAGTAATTTATGAATAAATAAATAAGATTTGCAGAGCTGACAATATTATTTCAAAAAAGAAAATCACGGCATTTCAAATCCAGAAATGATTCGGAAGATTGTTTTACAGGGTAGCTTCCCAAACCTAAACGACCTACTTCTTATCCTAATAAGATGTTCATATTGTTCTGGACATATACATTGCACACTACTATATTAATGTGGGAAACGTTACACAAATTTGAGATTACTAATTACTAGTCTCAGCAAAAAAACGACAAAGGAGATGGTTTTTACAATTTGTTGGGTTATTTTTTTTTTATTTAAGAATTGAATGCTTCTTTTTGTAACTTCATTGGGGTGTAGAACTAAGAAGCGTTGACCGAAGTACATTTTGTATGAAGCGCAGAAGCGCTTCATACTAAAAATGTGCGCACGGTCAACGCTTTTACAACCCTATGAAGTTATAAAAAGAAGCATTCAATACTTATAATTACATTTTTTAAGCAATGATCATGAAAACACGAATTTTATTATTGTTTTATTTAATTCACATGTGCATTTTATTGTAGGACCACGTGTTATTGTTCCGGACCATATGAGTATTTGGACCATACGCGTATGGTCATGACCATATGGGTATATACTCATATGGTCCGACCGTACGCGTATGGTCGGGGTAATTAACACAGTCTGCTACAGTTTACTTAAATACTTCTAAACTCTTTATATGGTATGACCGTTCCTTAAAAATACAGGTCATTTTATTATCTTATTATAATAAAGAGATTAACTGAATAAAAACAAGAAGTTTAACATAGTTACTTTTACTACCTAGTTAAAACTATAATAAACACATTTTATACCGATGTCCATTACAGATGTGTTATTACGAGTGAATAGTATTATGTCTACTTGAAAAGATAACTTCCAATTTTTTTTTTAATAAACTGTTACACAAGAAGTCACTGGCAAGGAACATAATTATTTTATTTTTAAAAGTTGTTTTGAAAATATGGTGTACTGTAATCATATTACGATATTTAAAATCTAGAGCTTCATAAACACCGTAAACACATCGAAATAATCGTGACAAAACCTCGACATCACTTCACGCAGCTGCAAAGAGGGCTATATGTTCACTTGCAAACAAAAGGTGTAACTGAAAAGGATCGTGCACAACCATGACGTGCAAATGCGAAAAAAGTTATGTCACCGTGTCAGACTACGCGAAATACGTCGGACCGTCGGACAAATCCGGTGAATAATGGATCGGTCTGGTAAAATTTTGTTGAATTCCGGTCCGAATGTCCGGTGTTTTTTTTTCATGGAACATTCTAGCAAAATTGCCAAACGATCTCAAATTCATTTTCATCTTTATTATTCACCACAGCGATGTTTATTTTGTTCAACCGCTAGCTTTATGCCGAACATCGACAACCAGTAATGTGTAAATCCGGGTAAAAACATATCTGACTGTCAAAAACAACAATGGATGCCATCATTGGCACAACCGGAAATGTAAATAAAACCGGATCAGATTCTGGGAACGGATAAGGATAATTCCGGGTTTGCCGATTTAAATACAATAAATGAATAAAAATCCAAGCAGATCACAAAATTTAGCTATGAAATATAACCACAAGAATTGAAAACCAAAAGATATATGAAAAAGAAAGAAGAAACAGGAAATAATATTTTATACAGAAACTCTAAATTATGTTTAGTTCACAAACATTGTCAAAATCCAATAAAATGGGACATTACTCTTCACTGAAATGCATTCAAGCAATTGTGCACAACTTTCATAACAATATCCCCTCTTGTTACATCATTTTGTTTTAATTTTTGCATTTCGGGGAGGAGTAGGGCACAACAAAGTCATACATATGTTTGTTGTTTTTTGTCGGATAATATACAATTAGTAGATGTAAAAAAAATTGGTCTGGTAAAATTTCATTCGGTCTGGTAAAGCTAGGATGCTTACCAGACCGAATGTCCTGTAAAAATAAAATTCATTCGCGTATTCTGACGCCGTGTGGAAGTAAATGTCACCATATAAGCCTACATGTAAGAATATGATAAGCGATGAAAATTAACTTTGGTATCCATATTTAATTTTAACGAGCCCTTTAAATTAATACATTGTCATGTAACCATCATTGTTTTTTTAGATAAAGTTTATTGTATTATTGAAACGTATGTAATGCATATTTGAAATTAAATACCTATATGGTCAAAATACTCATATGGTCCGGCCAGTTAATAACCATACGAGTACATACTCATATGGTCCGAACATACGCGTACGGTCGGACCATATGAGTATACGCATATGGTCATGACCATACGCGTATGGTCCAAATACTCATATGGTCCGGAACATTATCATGAATGAAAAGTCACAAGTTTATTGAGCAATGCAATTGCTTACGGAATAACACGTGATGTGCAGTTAGCCAATCAGAATAAAGTATCATAATGAAACATACATCTAATGTAATTATAAGGTGATGTTCTTTTGGTCCCTTCTAACGGTGTGTAAATTTCACTCATCGTTAGCTATGACAATGCCTATAGTGACGCTTTCAGTAAACTGTTGCAGTATTTTGAAAATTGGAGAATCATAGGGCCCAAAACCTGATAACTGAAATCAGAATCTGCCGCTAGCTTTTAAAAGATTTGAATGGACAAATTATATAAATAATTGCATGGTTAGACATTTAGTCTGGAAGTTCGTTTCCACAAATTAATTGAAACCTAATTAAATTCGTTCATAATCACAAGGATATAAATTTGAAAGTTTGGCCGTAGCTGTATACTGTATATAGACACTTTGTTACAAACGAGATAGCACATTCTTATTTCTAAGGCGATGCTGTTAATAGAAGTTTATCAATCCAGCACTGTATTAAGAGCATTGAATATTGCCTTTATTGGTTCTAACATTGTTTTTCGTTATTAATGAAAAGATTTGAGATCGAGAAGTCACAATCTGAGAGTAGACCTGATCTAACAAAAGAGGGACGAAAGATACCAAAGGGACAGTCAAACTCATAAATCTAAAACAAACTGACAACGCCATGGCTAAAAATGAAAAAGACAAACAAACAACAGCACACACGACACAACATAGAAAACTAAAGAATAAACAACACGAACCCCACCAAAAAACTAGGGGTGATCTCAGGTGCTCCGGAAGGGTACGCAGATCCTGCTCCACATGCGGCACCCTCGTGTTGCTTATGTGATTACAAATCCGGTAAATAGTCTAATTCGGTAGGTCACATTCATGAAAGGGAAGGAGATTGTAGTTATGACGTAAGGAACATATCCGATATCATTTGTGAAACGGTTATTCCATAACGGTCAACCAACTCGTGATGGCGTCCGTAAAATTTACGAAGGGATGATTTCAACTTCACCATTTGGAACTCTTGGTTTAATAGCTTCCTTGTGAGCAACAACCCTCTATCAAGAAAATCATGATAGAAAATGCAAGCATGGGAATATCGTATCAATTGGGAGATATATACCCCGTATGCAGGTGTTGCTGGAATGTTGCTACTTAGAAATGGAAAGTTCACAATTGGAAAGCTGAAATCATCTCTTTTGTCGTAAAGTTTTGTTTTCAACCGACCCTCATTGTCAATTTCTAGATGTAAGTCAAGATATGAGGCCGACTTAACTGTATCTGTAGTATCCTTTATCTCTAGCTCGATTGGATAGATGCGTTCCACATAGTCACCAAATTTTGAATTATTTAGTGAAAGAACATCATCTATATAGCGAAAAGTAGAGTTAAAGGATATTGCTAACTTCTTATCTTTCTTCCTAAGAAGTTCCTGCATGAAGTCAGCCTCATAATAATAAAGGAACAAATCGGCAAGTAGAGGGGCACAGTTTGTTCCCATTGGAATGCCGACAGTCTGTTGAAAAACACGTCCTCCGAACGTAACAAATATGTTGTAAATCAAGAAATCAAGCATCTTGATAATATCAGTTTCAGAGAATTTTTTGTTCGAATCAGAGTGATCCTTTACAAAGTAGGATTTATCCCTTCCTAAGACAAGATACTTGTATCTACGTTGGCCATTCTTTTTTACGAAGCAAAGCAATACCAACTCTTTCAATTTGTCTTTTAGTTTGGAATGTGGGATACTAGTGTACAGAGTAGAAAAGTCAAATGTTTTAATACTGTTACAAGATGAAAGAGAGTTAGATTGTATGTACTCTAAAAGATCTTTGGAATTTTTAAGTATCCACATCTGATTCGCGCCCCCTCTAGAATAGGCAGTTTCACAATAACTTTGAAGCCCGTCTTTGATTGCTGATAAAATAGATGTTAATAATTTAGAAAGAGGTTTTGTGGAGCACTTGGAAGACCCAGTAATATACCGTTGTTTGTAAGGACTCTTATGTAGTTTAGGTATCCAATACATTGATGGCAGATCCAGTTCTTCATCTTTGGTTGAAATTCCAAAGGAACACAGAACAGACCTATGATTATCCAGGATTTCCTCTTTGGTAAGTGTCGTGACAAGTTACTTTTTTTCAAACGTAAAACTAATTGTCTATAATCGTGAGAGAAAAAAAGACTAGAAAAAAAGAGAAAAAAAAAAGACTAGAAAAAGCACGTCAAACAGATAATTTGGTTTTTTGCGAATAGATTTCGTAAAATATTAGTCCTGGACATGTTCGTTATGAGACTTTTTAACACGGATCTAAAACATAAGACAGTTCAACAGACAACACCAATAACAAACATCCAACAATTCAAGAAAATATAGGTAAATCAAAAACCAGTGGCGGATCCAGAAATTTTCATGAGTCACGCTTCAGTGATTCCCTATATAAGCAACCAATTTTTTTCCCAAAAAGGGGGGGGGGCCCGGCCCCCCCTAAATCCGCCTCTGAAGACAATCAACGAACAACGAATGCCTTACTATTCATTACGTACAAAACAACGTGAATGGAAAATCAAAGTAACCTTACTCGTTATATGGGGGGGGGCTATGGTTTTTTTTTCTGGACAAATTTTTTTTTTCGCGACAAGTCGAAAACAATTTTTTTCTTTCAGTTTTAGCATTACATATAGTGGCAGCTGAGGGTGAAACAAACAATTTTTTTTTCTCAGAATCAAAAACAAATTATTTTTTTCTCCAAAAACTGGAAACAAACTTTTTTTCCAAAAAAAACCATAGCCCCCCCCAGAAAATCAAATGGTTGCTGCCTAAGTTTCAAGTTGATTGGACTTCAACTTCATCAAAAACTACCTTGACCAAAAACTTTAACCTGAAACATGCACTTTCATTTTCTATGTTCAGTGGACCGTGAAATTGGGGTCAAAAGTTTAATTTGGCTTTAAAATTAGAAAGATCATATCATAAGGAACATGTGTACTAAGTTTCAAGTTGATTGGACTTCAACTTCATCAAAAACTACCTCGACCAAAAACTTTAACCTGAAGCGGGACAGACGGACGAACGAATGGACAGACAGACGGACGGACGGACGAACGGACGCACAGACCAGAAAACATAATGCCCCTCTACTATCGTAGGTGGGGCATAAAAAGAAAACAAACAGACTAAACACAGCAAGTTTTAAACAATTTTGTACTAAAGAGAACTGATTTACAGAAGTCGGATTCAGTTGTTAGTGTTTCTGGATTGTTTAATGACTTTTTATACAAAGATACACGTATTTTTATGACTTATATTTACTGGTTTTAGTGTATGCTTATTTTATTGATCATTGTAAGCACACATGATTTATACAAAAAAAAACTTGAAAATTTCAACATGGAATATCAATGGTTATATTAGTAAGGGATTTAACAAATTTGAAGATGATATTTTTGTTGACAATCTTTTAAAGCAAGACATTTTTTGCTTGCAAGAAACCCACTGTGATCTGGATAATTGTTTAGAACTTCCAAATTTTCAAAGACCGGTTCATCTTATAAGACCTAGAACCAAACCTAGTGGGAAAAGACATGGTGGCTTGTCAGTATATATACTTAATACAATAAGACCGGGTGTTAAATATTTAGAACATGCCACAAATGATTTTATATGGTTAAAGTTAGACAGAACATTCTTCGGGTTTCAGGAAGATTTATACATTTGTTTTGTATACAATCCACCTGAAAATTCTTCCTACTATAGAAAATTGGATTATAATATTCTTGAAATGATTGAAAATGATATAGTAAAATATTCCCAATCAGGAAAAATCATGATAGCAGGAGATTTAAATGCAAGAACTGCTTGTGAAATTGATCATATCCAAATGGATTCAGACAAACATATTCCATTATTTGACAATTACAAATGTGATTCTAGTCTAATTCAAAGAAAAAGTAAAGATAGTTCTATTAACACTAGGGGCAGACAACTCCTATCTCTATGTATATCTTCATCATTGCGTATCCTTAATGGCAGAACAATGGGTGATTTAATGGGTGCACACACTTGCTTCCAACCTTTAGGAAGTAGTGTTGTTGATTATTTTTTAGCATCTGAGGAACTCTTACCAAATTTCACATATTTTCACACTCATAATTTTTTACCTGATTTCTCAGATCATTGTCAGATCTCATGCATGTTAAAATGCAACACAAAAATTTATGAAAGAAACTTAAATCTAGCTTTAATGCCAGATAAATATATATGGGATGATAACTCAGTCTCAGCATTTCAAGATGCCATAAATTCAAATGAAATCAAAAATTTTATTAGACAGTATAAAGATAAAATTTATGACCAAGATTCAATAAATAATGCTGCAGAAGATTTAAATAAGATTTTTCTAAAAGCCGCAGATTTATCACTAAAGAAAATTATTAGAAAACCCAAAAAAAGCAAGAAGAAGAAAATTAAAAAGAATAGAGAATGGCAAGATCAAGATATAATAAATTTAAAACAAAACTTATATCGAAAATACAAATTAATGCAAAATCACAACACAGATCCTTATATACGAGGGTCCTTTTTTAAATGCCTGAAATCATATCGAAAACAAAGAAGAGCAAAAATAAGAAAATTCAAACAAGACATCATGAATAAACTTGATAATTTATATGATCAAAATCCCAAAGCCTATTGGCAACTACTAGATAAAATTAAAAATATCTCAAATAATAGTCAAAACAAATCTGAGAATACTATCGACCCATCTGAATGGCAAGAATACTTTCAAAAATTAAATAAGAATGAACAATATAGTGATGATTTGATTAAGAAGAAACTTGAATCATTCCATAATGAAAATGTTTTTAATGAACTTGACTACTTAATAACACCTGAGGAAATAGAAAAAGCAATAAAAAGTCTTAAGAATTCTAAATCGAGTGGATTCAGCATGATCTCGAATGAAATGATAAAATATAGCCAAACCGTTTGTATCCCTCTAATACAAAAACTCTTTAATTTAGTATTTTCCAGTAGTATTTATCCAAAATTATGGGGCCAAGGCTTTATCACCCCCCTTCACAAGTCTGGATCTAAACATGATCCATCAAACTACAGGGGCATTACTATTGCAGATAACATAGGCAAGTTATTTAATTCAATTCTAAATAACAGGTTGACAAAATTTTTAAAAACTAGAAATATAATTAGAAGTGAGCAAATTGGTTTTACTAAAGGATGTCGCACAACAGACCATATGTATGTGTTAAATACCATCATTCAAAAATTTGTGAAAAATAATTCGAAGCCTATGTATGCATGCTTTGTAGATTTTAAGCGTGCATTTGATTCAGTTTCACATCTCCACCTTTTTTACAAACTTAAATGTATAGGTGTTGGAACAAAATTTTATGACATTATAAAATGTATGTATGAAAACACAGAAACTTGTGTGAAAATAGACCAACACAGGACAAACCTTTTTAAATCAAATATAGGAGTAAGACAAGGGGATAATCTCAGTCCCTGTCTCTTTAATATATATTTAAATGATTTGCCAACCTATTTTGACCAAACATGTGACCCAATCCCATTAAATACACATCCTTTAAATATTTTAATGTATGCTGATGATGTAGTTCTTTTATCATCATCAGAGCAAGGACTTCAAAATTGTGTTAACAAATTAAATAAATTTACAGTTGATTATAAAATGACAGTTAACATAAAAAAGACCAAGGTTCTTGTATTTAACAAATCAGGAAGACTTAAAAATATTAAAATATCATTAGGAAACCAGACTTTAGAATGTGTACAGAACTACACATACTTAGGTATAAATTTTTCATCGTCTGGGAGTTTCCAAATAGCAAAGAAAGAACTTTATAACAAAGGAATGAAAGCATATTTCAAATTAAGGAAGACCTTTTCAGTGGAAAGCCCAAAACCTAGTACTTTATTACACATCTATAACCATACAATCCGACCAATCTTGTTGTATGGATCTGAAATTTGGGGTTATATACCACATAAGAAACAAATACATTTGGATAACTTTATATCAAAAGAAACTGATTATCTTGTACTAGAGAAAATTCATACTAAGCTTTGTAAATTTTCACTTGGAGTTAATATAAAAACATCAAATATGGCATGTAGAGGAGAACTAGGTTCACTCCCTACACTGTATTATGTAATAATGAATATGGTAAAATATTGGATCCATCTTATGAAAGATATTGAACCTTCAAATATTATTCTAAGGGAAGCCATAAATCTATCTCATTCTATGGACAAACATAACCAGGAATCTTGGATAGGAAGCATTAAACATATATTTAAATTTCTAGACTTAGAATATCTATTTGTTAACCAGTCAAACTTTAAACAAAACCATATTCTAAAAAAAGTAAAAACATCTTTAACTATTAAATTTAAAGACAGCTGGTTAGCGAGTTTAGAAAGCAATTCTGGGAAGTGTACTAATTTACAATCTGGCAATAAATTAAGAACTTACAGAAAATTTAAAAATATTTTTATGTTTGAACCATATTTAAAAATGAATTCAAAAAAAGACAGGCAAATAATCACAAGATTTAGAACTAGCTGTCATGATCTCGAAATAGAAAGAGGGAGGTATATTGGAATTAAAGCTGAAGACAGAAAGTGTAAGCTATGTAAGAACGCAGTTGAAGACGAACTACATTTTCTTTTAAAATGTCCTGTTCTAAAAGATACTAGATCTCAACATCTATCTAATTTAAATTCTAAATTCAAAAATTTTTCAAGATTACCTGATGAAATGAAATTTGTTTGGATTCTTTCATCTGAAGATTTGTTTGTTACTTCAAACTTATCTAATTTATTGCACTCCCTTTTTGAAGAACGAAAGAAAATTATAGAAAATATTGTTGTTTAAAAAAAAAAAAAAATAGAAGAAAAAATATATATTAGATATATATATATATAAATTAAAATTGATCAGGAGTTGTCTCCCATAGACCTAGAACTATCCTAAAGATTTATGTAATTTCTCCAGGTCACAGTGGCACCCATAACAACTATGTTTTGTCAATAACTTGGTTTATATCAGGTTAATTAGTGTAAATGTGTATTCATGTGGTTTTTTGTTTAATTGTACTTTAATCATTCTAATCATTTTCTGTGCTTTATTTTGTAATTCATTTGATTGTATAGCTCAAATTTTGGGCACCATGATTGGTTAATAAAATTATCTTATCTTATCGTATCATTGAAAAAGTAATGCCAGACATGGATAGAAATGAGGTATATGTTTATTTAGAAGCACATCACGATGAAAAGAACCGAATTCAAGTAGACATTGAATAATCTTGCTATACAAATCCTTGCCCGAACAAATGCCAAATGAGCCATGCCCGGGTTGGGTGGGGGTTACTGACTATCCTATCACTTGCCAAATCATACCCTGTTCTAACCAGAAAACATGAAAACCTACCCTGTTCTAGGGTAAATGTGCCGGTAAATTATATTTTTATGACAAATATGATAATTTTTAAACTTCGACAAAATTTCGGCATTTGCGGCAAAGGACCGAAAAACAGACGATTTTCGGCCAATTTCCTGAATGAAAAACACGATTTTAAAGAAGTATTTTGAAGTAATTCTTTGACCGATTGCCCTAAATTTCAGTTATTTACACCTTTGAAATGTCTGCTATTCATCTGTAATGAAATTGATTTGATAAATATTGTTTAAAGCTGAAGTTATTTGGTTTTAAATAGATGTATAAAAACGGCAAATATGTGTCCCCCTTTGACAAAACATCAGGAAATTTCAAATAACTTTTAATCTAAATTTTCAGATTTTTTTTCTTCAAAGAAACATGTTTTCAAGCTAAGAATATTTTGCTTTTGAAGTTATCTTCATATAGAAATATCAGTATACTTCAAAAACATAACGACCTGAACATAAACTGCTGAAAACATGGAAAGTAATGGCGAAAATGAGCAACGCACTCTCATTTGGCCTTATATTGTATATTTGTTTTAGCTGTTGTAGACCAGGCCTAATGTGCTAAAAGATAGAGCACTACTATTATATTAATACCTAGGGGACAGTGTAAACTACAATGAAACAGAGGGCCCTTCAAAAAAAAGGTATAAATATGTAATTTTATAATCTATCAGTAAAACAGCCATTTTCTGTAATTATCTTGATTTTTTTTCTGAGTATAAGCAATAATGTTAAAAAGATAAAGTTCAAAGTGAGCAGAGGCTTAAATGGACATCAGCAAACATCTTAATAAATACTAAAATTAAAACTTCCCTAAAAAATGTTTTCCTCTTTTCCAAAAACAAATGATGATGGATAGGTTTAATATTCAGTGACATATTACATACATATTAGGACTAGAACCTTCGAAATGAATCTGAACACTGCATTGCTCAAAACACTTTAAGCAGTATTCTTAAGATGTTAGTTAACAAGACAACCATCTGCACAGGAAGACAGGTATCCTTTCCCAGACAAATTATTTTAAATCTGGATCAACCATTCTTTGCTCATAATTTGAGCAGAAGCAGCAAAGTCCAATGTTTGAGTCTTTGGTTTGACTTGGACTGGCGTAGTAGAACCAACTACCTCCCAAACTCAAGGTAAGCACCTAACCATGAAACCACCAAGGTGTGACAAAATTGATAGTGATGGCATATGCAAATAGTTGATTGAAACTAATTTGTGTATATATTTTATTATAAATATATTCTCATCATAAAATAGTTAACAAATTAAAATGAAGACATATATACAAAATGTTTAAAATCATCTGACACACTCACACACATCTACTCATGATTGTGCTGAATGTTAGTAAAACAGGTTTCTGAAGTTTTTATGCTTAACAGAACAACAAAATAACTTTAGAACACAGTTCTACAAAAAAATATCAAGAGTTTAAGTATCGTTATAAGTAAAAACATTGTACATCAATTCAATGTTTACCTTCTTAAAAATTCAAACTTAAAGGCTGGCATTGCTCTCTGATATCTAAGACAACATGCACATTGAAATTTCTAAGATTGAGTTACACAGGTGACTGTTGTTCATTATCTTACAAAAAAAGTTCTTACGTATCACAATTAGAAAAAAAAATAACTTAGTATAATAGAATGAAGCAAATTTGAAAATTTCAATACTTTTAACCGATGTAGAAAACTGATAAATTCAAAAAAAATCTACAAGAAATTTTTTGTCTCAGCACACAATTCTCCTTAAATATTTAACAAAACAAGAGAATGTAAAATTATTGAAATGTACACTATACATGTATATTCATGTGTTGAATATGTGTGGACGGATGAAATGCATGCATGATTATTCTCAAATAAATAATGTAATTATGGCATTTATTTCTCAGCTGCACAATACTCCATTAAAGATGGCATCATATAGAACGTTAGCACTTTGATAAAACTATGTGAAGTTATTTGAAAGATAGCTGATTATTAGTTATAAATCATACAATTTCTAAACTAAACTAAAGTTAATTCAAAGATGTACTGTTTATTGAAATGATTAAATGACACAAAAATAACTGATTTATATCTGGTTTGTGAGTTTTTACATTATCAAAGTTTTCTTTTTAGAGAAATGAGTGCAACTTTGAATGATTAAAGGACTTTAAGTATGCTAATAAGAATAAGATGCTACATTGAATGAAAATTTCCTGAGTATTCTTTTGAGTTTCACAGATGATTTTTTTGTATTTATAAATATAAATAGCAGAAATGATTCAAGAGAAAAAACAACAACAATTGTACATGAGAAATAAAAAATAGAGAAATTGAACTTTGAATGACAGATATAAATCCTTTGTTAATTTTTTTCCTCAAGACAATCAATATGCGTTCACATTTTTTTTTAAGTAAACATAATTTTATCTCAACCAAAAGCTGACATTTTACTCAATGCAAAAATTGATAGTCATAGAGAAAACATTATCTTCAGTGGTAAATTCCAAGTAGGAAATGATAATAATTATAATAATTGATTTATAGATTGGTATACATTCACCAAAAATTCTACTTATTAAAATGAATTATATCTTATAATTGTATAATTTTCTATTGCTGACAATGGATCTAAGATACATAACTTTGGCTATTGACACTATGTTAATGTACTGGCCTTCCCAAACATGAAATAATTAGATATCAAATTATGATTAACAAAGATGTCTAGTCTATTACCAAAATAGGATAATTTTTCTACCTTATATCATTTTCTAGTTATGTCAGGTAAATTTATACTACTTAAAAAGTTATTAGTAAAACACAAAAAAAAAAATCAATATTTTCTCCTTAATTGTTAACTCTATCACTAATTTTTCTCAATTTATATAAATATTTCAATTCCTTATCCAACTGCATAGACATATTTACACTTGTCTGCCACTTCAAATAATCACACACGATTCTGTAAAATTTGACAACCTAATTAAAAAGTGATTGTTTCTTGATGTCAGAAGGTTATTGCTGGACAGATATATATGAGGTCAGTAGGAGACAAATTTCGAAGTGTTAATACGTCAATTGAATTTCATTTATGAATCATATGTTGCTGATAATCAAATCAACAGAAAAAACTATGTTAATGTATTAACCATCACCAAATGGATTCATATGATGATAGTTTTCTTACATGTAAAATGTAGTATGATGTCATACAAGGCAGAGTGGCTAAGTAACATTAAACAATAAGTCATATTTTGGCCCGTGTGTTGAGACATTATAATAATATCACAGATTGTAAGACTAGTTTCTCAAGGTGATTGGACGTCCTCCATATAATCAAATCCATCATGTTGAGATATTGTTCTGTCTGTTGTTAAATCATCACACTGAAAAATAAACAATATTTAATACATATTGAACTTTGAGATAATCAGTGATTTTGTTTAAGTGATGGTGAACAAAGTGTTTACTTTCTGATTGACCAATGACCTATCTGTTGAGGCAAGCCCATTCTCATCATTTTTATAGTTTGTTCACATGTGTTGTTATACTGTAGTCCCATGTTCAGGGGAACCCACAAGCTCTCTCAAACATGATTAACACCACAACATTTTATATGTGCCTGTCCGAGCAAAGATCAGCATCCTGTCATCTAGTGATGATGTACGTCTTAATTATTTTTGTTTTATTGTTTAAGGATGTTTGTTAAATATCATTTCAGTGTCTTTAATAACATGATACAGTATGATTTATGCTCATTGTTGAAGGCTATACAATGATGTGTAGTTGTGAACATCCTTATACAGAAGTTTTGGTAACCATCTCCTTAATTCTATATGGATTATAATTATTATCAATACTATTACACATGTTCATACTCAAGATAAATGATATCTTTGGCAGGAGTTACCAAATGATGATATTGAACAACATAAAATTTCTCGTTTAAAAAGAAAATACAGAGATCTTCTGTTGTTTTTTTAAAAATATATGACCCCTGTTTATGACCTTTCTTTAATATGTGACATCTTTTTCTAACCTTACTTGATGGTTTCATCAGATGAATTAAACAGTAACTGTAAATTATAATTTTTATTTGTTTGGTATGAATCTTTGTGTTTGGATAGTACTTTATGCAGAAAATCTATCATTTGCTTCTACCAAAGTATTTAAAATTTGTATATAATCAAATCTTCTTATTCCTAACCGCTCTGGAAATTTGTACCTCTCAACCGGTATTTTTGGCAAATACACCTTGTAAGCATGATACATTTGTATAAAATTCCACCTTAAAAAATTCCAATAAAATGGTTTCATAGAATACTGATGGAAACACAGTAACTCAATATCAAATGATTAAATGATTTAGGACAGTTTACAAATTGATCATAATTCCAACTACATCAACTTGTTTCCTTACCCCACTTCTTTCACTTCTTAATAAATCATCAGCTTCAATAGAGACGTCATCATCATCATCAATCTCTTCTTCTATCTCCTCTACAATGCTACCACCATTCTGTTCAGACCGGGCTGTACGGGGACTATTCTTACTCATACTATGTCTGAAATCATATAAGTTATATTAATAAACATAGTCTTTCTACAATAATACCACCATTCTGTTCAGAACGAGCTGTACGGGGACTATACTTACTCATACTATGCCTGAAATTGTAAATTATAATTTTTTTAAAGCCAATTTAATATTTGTCACAAAGACATGATCATTTTAACTTTATTTTTTCTGTTGTATGTTGAATGCCACTTTGTATTGAAATTTTGATCTTAAAGATCAATTCATGAATCTACCTTTTCCTTCAGTTTGAATATCTTATCTCTGTTGCTCTTTAAAGCTCTTTATATGCAAAATACAAATTATACATTTGTTCAATTGGTTAATACCTACCCTGAGCTTTGGAAGTCATCATCATAATCAAAATCTGAAAAATATATATGCAAACAGTGAAAATATGAAACCAATGAAAAAACACCGATATCATTGCCAATTACTTAGACGCATTAAGAAACTATTCAAAAAACTTGTCTTTTATTACTTTTAAACAGTTTGAGGAAGGTGGATTTTACTTTTTCCAATTTACCTGGCAACTTCTATTACTGGATTAATGCGCACATTGTCCTTTTAAATAAGCATATCCTAACTCATAATTCAAAGAAATGGAAAACAAGAATTTTAATTAGATGTCCTAGATATTCTTAAAGTAGCCATTCCTATCTACCTGCAGACGGGATATGTGAAGTTATTTTGGGCTATAGTACTGGAAAAAAGTTAGACATAAGTATTAAATTCTGTTAATGTATTGAAAAATTTAAATAAACAGTTATTGTAAATTCAGAAATTATTGCGAGGTTTTTATTATTGGGAAAAATGACAGCTGTAAACGCAATAATTTAAACTCCCAGTTTGAAAATATCTTATATTAATTCATGTAACTTTTTTTTTATTTTTCTCAAAATAATAAAAAATTAAAATCATATTTATGTCTAAAATGACAAAATCACAATAATAAATCCATGCAATAGTTTTTAAATTTACAGTGGCTGAAAGTAGGTGTCTGATGGATCAGAAAAAGGCTGTAGGGTTTTTTATATTTTTGTGTCATTTGGTCTCTTGTGGGCGAGTTGTCTCATTGGCAATCATGCCACATCTTCTCATTTTCATAACACATTACAACTCATCACAATCATGCTGCTGGCCAAATATGAGATCATTTTGTTAGATAGAACCTGAAAAAACTGTTACTAAAATATTTGATGGACAAACTCACTGAAAAAGGGATTGCAATTTTGCATATTATTTTTTTGTGGTGTATCTATTTTGACTATTAAAGTTTTAGTTCCAGATTAAAGTTATTTCTTTTGAAAGAATGGAAAAACATTCAGAAATTGTTATATTGAGTGTCAAGTCAATTTTGTTGAAAATCTTCATACCATTTGTTCAATTGAAAAGTGGGACCAAGATATCTTTGAAAAAGACTTTTATAGTATTCAAACATTTAGAAATAATGCACACAGCATAATTAAATTTAAAGAAAAGCTAGAGAAACAAACAATTATATTAACATTATTATTGACCTTTGAAATAATTTTGGGCTGACCTTTCACACTAAATATTTCATAGAAAACTTTGATACCATGACAATCAAGGGTGTGTTAAAGAAGGTGGAAGAGTGAACAAAAAAATTCCTTAATTACACAGAAATTAGGTTCAAATTGTAATAGAAGTTCCATTCAATGTTTTTTTATTCAAAGTTCTTCATGAAATGGTACAATGGATAAGTTACCGAGAAAATTAAGTTTCCTTTTATTAACACTAAAAGCTAGTGAATCTTCTAAAAATAGTATGCAATATGAAAAAACTAAATGTTTCAGCAAAGTTTTTTGTTTTTTCTATAAGCCCTGGTTTTCTACACTACATTGCCATTGGGTCTGTAAAGGTAAATTTCTAGCAATGGAAATATAACTAATAAACTACCTAAAAATTCAGGTCAATCTGATGACTTTTGTTTTAATACATTATCTGAGGATTTAACATATTTAGGACCATACCTCTCTTCTTTGCTCATATATGTTGAAATTCAGAATGGTAAAAAATTGATTTAAAGAAAGAAAAGAAACACAATCAGATCTTTTTTTTTTTAAATTTTTTTAAATTTCAAGTTATTACAAGTCATATCAATTACTTTTCTTAAAAGACCAGAGTAAACAACAATAAATAATAAGATATTTTGTATCAGCGATCATTTTCATAGGTTACAGGTGTGCCAAACAATTTGGGTGAATGTTTGTGAATTATGTGTGCTATATTAGAGGCTAGACAAGTTAAGTGCACCCACCACCTTCTAATCCCAGATCTGCCATACCCCGATCCATAGCACGCAAGTTTTCCTCTGTGTCACTCTCCACTGCAAAGAGATACAAAAAACAGTGCTACCACTAGCCACATACCACAACTTCTACTCATACAATGTGATCTACTCATACAATACAATGTATGAGCAAAAGCAATATGTTTTACCATTCTTCCATTTCTAGTGCAGTCAGTCTTTAGCAAACCTCTGCATGAATGTTTTTTCTCACAAAAGATGAATTAGAATTTTTAATCAATACTTCTTTTATAACCAAAATGTTTTAATATAGTTAATATTTTCTGGTTAAGTCTCAATTAATAAAACTTTTACAATATCATAAAATCTAATACTAGAATCATCATATTTTCCATATTGTATTTTACATTGATCAAGTTAAATCAAAGAGCTGTTAACAGAGACATGTTACACCTGATATGCAGCAAAATTAGAACTAGAAATTTATTAACTGCCTTATTACTTTCTTCGGGCACTCATTTCATTATAAAACATAACAATGAAATAACTTCATTGTAGCAGGAGCAACATGCAGTTAAGCCTCACAATCTCCCATAATATTGTTGTTCTAGGACTTCAAATAGCATTAAAGGTATATCAGAAATTATTCTTCATAATTAAGAATTTAAACTTCATAATATAAGTTCTTGAAGTTTATATATTGTTTATACTACTATGCATATCAATGCTTATGTAACCATATACAAAATACCCATGGTTTGTAATAAATCTTCCCTCTAAATCAAACCATACTGGAAACATTACATTTTATGACTTTATCAAATTCAATTTGTTTTAAATTTCAGTCACTGAAGATATGTGGCCTACTGAATCAATAGTTAACTTAATGTACTGAGCTGCTTGAAGCTGAAATACAGGAATTGCACCCAAATTCCAAGTATCAAAGAACTGCATATAAATCAGAATCCTAGAACATAATTAAGGGGACTTGGCCTTCAATACTACACGGAATTGTGTTACATTGATGCTTAAGCAAATGGACCCCTCAAAATTATATATACTGAAATGGACCTCACCTGAACACTTAAAATCAGGAGAAGAAAAAAACATTTGATAGTAATACCACTGCAGAAGCTGAGACAAATTTAGTAATTTTGATATAAAATATTTGAACTATCTTATTGTTGGCAATCTAAACCTTTCTGGTCCCATTGTATACAAAAATTTAATCAGTGTGTGTTTGCCCATGATCTCAGAAGATAACTGGATAAATCAAAATGTGTTCACAGGTGTTGATGCAATTGATAACTTTATGGAATGTGAAAGGTAGTTGAAAAGATTTTCGTTGATGAAGATAAAAGGTTTAAAGCACCCAGTGTATTGTGAATGTGATGGACATGTGATATATTAACTGGAACTTGTGTACAAACACCAAAATTCAACAATGATCTTATGTTCTTATTATGATTGACTGTTACCACAGTGATATAGTTAATATATTGTTTTCACTTGACTTAAAAGCTGTGCAAATCATAGTACATTTAGCAAGCAAACAAAAACAAAAGTATAACTAAATCTTTACTTAATTGTTGAACTCGAGCTGTCAAGAAGAAGAAAAAAACCAACATTACTTAAAAACATAACATATATCCATTACAGATGACATTTTTTAAAAAATTATTTGTAAGTAAAAACATTAACCCTTTCGCCGATGAGTCCCGGTTTACCGGGATTCACGCTTCAGACTGCTGACGACGAGTCCCGTTTTACCGGGATCGGAATACATCTTTTATATTTCCCGCTCAAACAGTGCAAACATGAGTTATCTTTCTTTGATGAATAACCCGGATGAAAGTGTAAACATTACGCTTCAGTTTGTTGAAAACCGTGTCAAAATCAGAGGAAATTTACGGAATTTACGAGAATTTGAAATGAGGGAACAATTTTTTGGAAAGAATATGGAAGAATTGAAGCCAAACTTGTACACTTTTTTGACATAAAATGTCGTTTTATGTTCAAAACACTTGGAATGGACATCGTTCAGTGTGAGGAATTTGTACAGCCTCATAATTTTGTTCAAAATTTTGCCATTTTGGGTTAAAAAAATTACGATTTGGGGTCAATAAGCAGAATTTTGAGAATTTCACTGAAATAATGCCGAAAAATTGAAAATTTGAATATTTTATGAGGAAAAAATTATCAAAACATAAAAAAACCTGTGAACTTGGTGTTAGTGAATGAAATAAATAAACAAATAACTACAAACAAGTTTTTATTGACATTTATTATGAAGATCTCCCACTTGAGTAAAAGTAGCCAGGGAAGCCATCGTCTCAGAGTAGCTTCTGTCTGGGCAGCAATCGGTGAAAGGGTTAAAAACAATATATATGAAATCTTTCTTTTTTGTTCAAAGAAATCTACTTTTTCTTTAGTGATAAAGACTTTAACTGGAATAAGAAAATTGTCTGGGATAATGAATGATACTAATTAAATAAATATAATTTGCACTTACGAGACTTCCGTGGTGACTTTTGATTTAATGCAGGAAGACCTTGAAGTGAAGACAAAGCACCAGTTCCGTAACTAGGAGATTTTGTTCCATTTTGTCGAGTATCTTTACTTTTAGGCTGTTCAATGCTAAAAATGAAGTGTTTGTAGAAGGTTTTAATAAGATTTTTTAAGTATTCATTTAAATTGTGATCAAAATGATGTTACTATAAGGGGTTTTGACAGAATTATGATAGAAATTAATTGAAAATATATGACCATTCAACAAGATATTTAATTACAGTCTGGATTATATACATTTCTAACGCTGCAAACAAATGTGTAAATAAAATCATCATAGATACCAGGATTGAAATTTTGTATTTGCACCATTTGTATTTGCACCATTTGCATTTGACACACATTTTGGCTACAAAAGACTCATCAGTGACGCTCAAATCAAAAAGATGTTTTTTTCTAAATAAGAAATGACACACATTCCAAATCATTGCTATGAACAATACATACAGAACTATTTTCACACTTATTTTAAAGATATGTGAAAAAAACTTTTTTGTGTTAAACTAAAAATTTGCTGAATGATCATACAAATTGACAGTAAATAAAAGAGGAAAACGCAGGGAATAAAGCAACAAAAAACTCAACTCAAAATGAGTAAGAAATTACAATAAACAGCTGCGCCATGAGCGCATGATACGCCCCACGTCTTGTGTGGAAGTTTAATGCAATAATCATAAATAGTTTCTGAGAAAGTTTTAAGCAATAATATAACCATATATTGTTTTTAGACACGGGGGGACATGTGAAACCCCCAACCCTGTATTTTTTTTACAAAAAACTAAATATCACTACAATAAAATTTTGAATCAAAACCAAAAGGTATACAGATCTTTAGATTAATATAACAAAGAAGTGTGTAAAGTTTTAAGCAATAATAATAAATTATTTTTGAGATACGGCGCGACAAGTAAAAAAACCCTCCCCTGTTTAACAAAATACTCAATAACTCCAAAATAAAGTTTTGAATCATCAACAAAAAGTATGCAGATCTTTAGATTAATATAACAAAGAAGTGTGTAAAGTTTAAAGCAATAATCATAAATTGTTTTTGAGATATGGCACAACATGTAAAAAAAAACCTCCCCCTTTTTTTACAAAATACTCAATAACTCAAAAATGAAATTTTGAATCATCACCAAAAAGTATACAGATCTTTAGATTAATATAACAAAGACATGTGTAAATTTTTAAGACATAATCATAAATCGTTTATGAGATATGGTGCGACATGTAAAAAAAACCTCCCCCTTTTTTACAAAATACTTAATAACTCAAAAATAAAATTTTAAATCATCACCAAAAAGTATACAGATATTAAGATTAATATAACTAAGAAGTGTTTAAAGTTTTAAGCCATAATCAAGAATCGTTTTTGAGATACGGTGCGACATGTGAAAAAAACACACCCCTGTTTTAGTTACAAAGTGCCGTAACTTAAAAAGTTTAAATCTTATTTTCACCAAAAAGTATACAGATCATTTGACCATCATAAGAAACAACTATGTTAAGTTTCATGAAATTTGGATAAGTCGTTCTCAAGTTACGGTGCGACATGTTTACGCCGGACAGACAGACGGACAGACGGACAGACGGACAGACAGACGGACGGACGGACACAGGACATTTGTATACCATAATACGTCCCGTCAAAATTTTGACGGGCGTATAAAAATAGATTGCTTAAGCAGAATCATAAGGAAAAATAAAAAAAAATCACTTGTTATTCTATGTATGTGTTATTTAACACCAGTACAAGTTTGGAATTAATTGATTTGTAAGTGAATGAAAATCCCATAAATACAAAAAAGTTATTCTTTTACATGCATAAGGCATTAAACATATCTGCAAGCATCCAAATAAAAAGAAAATCAGTTGCACCCAAAATATCATAAGCTTCTGGGTCAAGGTTCTTCTTTGGCATATGTATATGCCTGGCTTGTGATTTGTTGTTTGTGAAAGTAATATACATATCTGAACATTAAGGACAAAACTTTAGAGCGATATTTATATTTAGGTGAGAAATTTACAGTTTATAAAAACAATCTTGGGTTAAAGACATTTGTCAGTTTGTTCCCAAAGACAAAAAAAACCTTCAAACATTGATCACATTCTTTAAATCAACTCTAGATTTTCAAACAAACAAAACAAACACATGAAATACAAACTATTTCATCATACAATATGTATATACTAACATCACTTAGAATATGGGAATGACTCATGCAATATTATAAACATGTACTGGTTGTAACATGACACATATCTTTGTTAAATACACGTATATACACAAACATTAAACATGATATGTAAGATTTATTAAATACATATATATATAACAGGTTTACTATCTAATGAATATCACTGTTATTTTGCATAAGCATATTATTTCAAACTTGTATAGATCTCTCTTGTACCATCTACATGAATTATTCTTCATGCCCAAACATGAAAAGTACAAGAAACACTACAGGTAAATGTGGATCCACCTAAGAGAGACAGTCAACTAACATGCTCCATTAAAAGTGGTGATTAGAAGAATGTTTTGCTAGAAATACAGATCCTAATGATAGTTACAAAATTAATTATAAAAATCCTGTTTACCATAATAGAATATGCAATTCAAGAGAATTGATTTATTCATCTCTTGCAAAAATTCTAAAGTTGTAATGATTGCTCTTACAAAATGTAAGTATCGTTAAATTTCAATATATTTTTATACATATCATTTTCAAACATTTAATAAAAATATGACAATGAACCAAAAACGTATATGGGATGATATATGAGGTCAAAATAAGTAAATTTAACCACACTATGGATGTAGGGCAATGGACACCATGCCAGTTCTTTTGGAAGCAAAACCTAGAAGGGAGTAGTTCATTGGAATGAAAACATATAAGTGGTAAAAAGCATTAACCAAGAAGAAAGTATCTGTATGAAAAAAGAACAAAAAAGTAATAGTCTATAGCATTCTCCATTGTGTAAGGATGTGTAAAGGGCTAGAGTGTGTAGTACAAATTGATTTAATAGCACAAATTATAATGAAAGCCTCAAGCAAATGAAAAATCTAATTGCAAATCAAAAAAATTCTGGTCAAGATATATCTAAATTTTCTACTCTATATAGATATGTTAGCTTGGGTTAATGATTCAAACAAGTGTTAAAATGATAGAGCACTGATAGGCCAGGCTTACAGGCAAAACATTCCAACCACCACTTAAATTATTTATTCATAACCAAATATTGTAATATTAATTTATTTCCCCTTGGGAAACTAGGCAGAATGTACTGCTACATTTTTTGAATCCAACATGTTTGCCAAATATTCAATTCAAAGACTGGCTTTGAAAATACTTATCACCCATATATAATATATTTTAATAAAATTTTTTTTTTTTTCTCTTGCAAAATAGTTTTTCCAACTCTAGTTGTTTATAAATTTGAAATTCCCTGACAATTTTGAAAAAAAAAAGGTAAGACAAAATTTAATGAGCCTGGCCTAACTTGACTGCAAGGAATGACAATGGAATCCGTTAATACATGTGAAAACCATGGCTTAGTGGGACCACATACAACTCAGACCTCCTGAAGTTTGAGTAGACAGGGATTTGAGATGGCCTTCCAATTCCTCTTGGCTCCAGGTCTGCATGTCTGTGTAAATGTATTATTCATTCATTAAAATGTTCCAGACAATTATCAAAGTTACAAGGTTGAAGTTCAGAAAGAGAGGGAGAGAAAACAATCTTTAGATCAATTCATTACGAGATTTCACCTAAACAATTTATACTTATAAGATACTGTATGTCACAAACAAATTAATGTTTATCATCTTCTACATTTCTCTAAAATCTTGCTATCAAAATATTTGTATTTCTCTAAAATCTTTTTGTATTTCTCTAAAATCTTGCTATCAAAATATTTGTATTTCTCTAAAATCTTGCTATCAAAATATTTGTATTTCTCTAAAATCTTGCTATCAAAATATTTGTAGGTAAATACATCAAAGAAAACTTTTCAATTATTTCACAAAATATGTCATTTAAAATACTGAAATAACATCTGATTATCATAAATTTAAAAAAAAAAAAAAAAAAATCAATTAAATCATTGCACAAAACATCATGCAAAATTAACAAGATTAATTTGTATTAAACCGATATATTAAATTCATGCTATTACTAACAAAATTCATTACACAAAAATTAAGTTTGACAATTATTTTTGGCTTGGTTATTTCAATACAAATGGTTACATTTACTGTGCTGCTTTATATTTAGATATCTGTGCAGGTTCTGAATACATCAAATGACATACAGCATGCAATGTTAAAATACAAAAATATAACTAAAAACACATACAGCTTCAGGCTACAAAATCATATAACTTTTTAATCTTTGAAGGGTTATTAAAGAATACAATTTTTTGTAAAGAATTTTCAAAACTTTAGATTTTTAAATACTATGCAAATGAAACATGGCTCTGATAATAATGGTAATGACAGATTAAGATGACTATAAAGCATTTAGCTGTTACTTTTCTGCAGAGTAGTGAAATGATATACAATTTTTATTAAGTTATATACTTGATGGATTTCATTTGTATGCATAGGAACTACCCCTATTATGCTTAACCATTAATATACACATATGCACAAAATAAAATAGTACACAACACACTAGTTTTTTTTTTAAAGTATTTTTTATTTTTATGGGGATAAGAACATATATATTTGAATTTTTTAAATCATATATAATCTGTGACCCATTATAATCCTTTACTATATGAATCATGTGTACAATCAAATTTTATTTCATGAAAGGTTTCCCCAAAACAAATATTGAAATTATTATATAAATTCAGAAACGACAAAACCAATTCTTGCCATTTCTTGATAGCTTTTGCATTATTCACATTTAAAAAATTTGCTGAATTTATTGCACCTTTTCCAATTAAATAATTTTTAAAGCGATCAAATTAAAATACTTCATCAGTGCACATGTATAAAAAATTTCATATAAACTTTAATAAAAATAGTTATTTTATAAAGTAATCCATCAAGTATATATTGACAGATTTGGCAGCAGATATACACACAACACACACAAGATTAATGTACATATTGTGAATTGATGTTTTATTATATATTTAGATATATATGAGAAGCAAAAACAAAAAGATATATATTTGCTACAATTAAAATAAATCAATGTTAAAACACATTATTTTCTATTAACAAAACCAGATATTTATGTAGATAACACTTAAACAAGAGAAACTTTATCTATACACATTTCTACAGAAAGTTACACACAACATCATTTTCTATGTTGTTGATGCATAATAAAACTCCAAATTTATGATTATTTAAAAAACTAAATTACCAATAATTTAAAGTGTATTTTCTTTCCAAGTCAGGACAGAAATCTTTCTGCCAAAGAAAACGATTTTTGTTTACCTTCTGTTGTATGATTTATTAGATGGGACAGCATCATCAAAGAAAGGATCTTCCTCTATATCACTACCATCAGAACCAAACCTAGGGCCATTCCTGATGTCATTCTGTTTACTGTTCTGTAAATTCTTTTGGTTTTTAGAGTCAACATAACTTCTGTTTTCTGAGATACTATTACTCTATAAAAATAGAGAAAAACAAAAATTTATGACTCAAATATTTCCCATTGAACATCATTGCAATATGTTAATACATTGTGAACATAAAGTTTGCTTTGTAGTAAATCAACTTACTTTTTTAAAAAAAATCACCAAATTGCAAGAAGCAGCATGCTTAGTGTAGAAGCTGCAAATTCTAATTATAAAGTGTTCAATGTTTCATGGCCTTAAAAAACCAACATAACACATTCAAAGCATATTACCATATTACTTAGGTGGTTAAACAATCTTTTAGGAGCAGATTAAGGAGAGTTTTATTTTATATTGCAGCAAGTTTTCTTCAAACTATATGATATTAATAAAAGGAGTTATATATATTCCAATAATTCACCAACCAAAAAGCACAATAAAACAACATCTTTGGTTTTAAAAAAAGATCCATTTTTATCAACTTTATATTTCGATAAAAATAAAATGAATGAAAGTGTTACTTAAAATTTTTTTTTTGTATTGCTCAACCATAATACTAGTTGTATTATCAGAAATATATTAACTGTTCTTGTTGAGATATAGATATAGAATAAAGGACTTTTTGTTTTTTGATACTAACTTTATCACAGTAAAATATGAGGTGAGCCCGAAGGGCGAGCCTGATATTTTCTGTGATAAAGTCAGTATCAAAAACAAAAAGTCCTTTATTCTGTTTATCGATAATTTAAAAAAAAATAAAAATCACTACAATAATAGAGAAAATAAAAAACAAATTTCTTATTCGCGTCGAATCACGGCGAATCACACTTGACGTCACAGGCTGCATTACGTCATTTGAAATTTTGTCACAGTGCAGTAAACATGGCGTTCTCTTGCACAAAGTATTGAAAAGGAATTACTGCATGCGTTTCATTAATATTCTGCTTTGGACATGACTTTAACAATGCCAAATATAATGGTAGCATACTGGTAAGTCAAATTTCTTTATTTTTCACAAAGCATCAGCATAGGTGATAGTCAGAAATAAGAATGATACGAATCAGCTGATTTTTCATCGATCATCCTTTTGAGTTCAACGACAAGTTATAATGATATTTTAGTTTAGTAGATAAAATTACATTTATTTTCTCATAATTTCCTCAGTGTTCATCATAAAAACGATCACATTGATTTCAAATAATTTTAAGAAAGCACTGTGAGGAGACATTTATACAGCCTAACAGGAGGCAATGTAAGCTGACTAAATTATCTGAACAAGCTCATTTCCTGTTGACTTCATAATTATTTCAAACATTTTAATAGATGTCACTAAACTTTTAGCTTATAATTCTTGCTTTTTCAAAGTCATGTTCATTTATTTTCAAGACGGACCAGAAATATGAAATTTGGAGTTTAAAGGCCCTGCGGTTACCTTTAATTTCAGAAGCGAATTTAGGAGTAGCGGGTCACAGTCACCCCTTGTAAAGGCTACAATTCTTGTCAAAGCAGACTTTTATAGTTTGATGCCCCCTGTTACTGTAAATTCAGAAATTATTGCGAAAAATGCGACAGAGTTGTAAACGCAATAATTTAAACTCGCATTTTGAAATGTTTTATATGAATCAAACAGAATTTTTCTCAAAATCGTAATAATTAAAATCGCATTTAAGTCTAAAAAGACAAAATCGCAATAATAAATGCACGCAATAATTTCTGAATTTACAGTATACCCCCCTTTTTAAAATTTATCCTAGATCCGCATTAGTCCAAATAATTATGGCGTCTTAGAAGGCTATTTTATTTTTTGCTTTCACGCCTTCCTGTCGATGTTAGGCGTCAAAGAAAACCAGATGCTCCGCAGGGCGCAGCTTTATACGACCGCAGAGGTTGAACCCTGAACGGTTGGGGCAAGTATGGACACAACATTCAAGCTGGATTCAGCTCTAAATTTGGATTGTGATTAAATAGTTGACAAAGCATAGGTTTTGGACACAGAATGAATGTGGTCTAATGAACTTAAAATAATTTTTTTGTCTTTGAGCAATCACTATGCGGTTGAATATTAAAATCCTCTCAAAAAAATGTTTGAAGGAATTTTCTTTTTATTTATGAAATCTGAAATGAGAAAAATTTAACCCCCCCCCCCCCACCATTTTTTTTTCACATCCCCCTTTCCCTTTTTTCAAAACTGATCTCAATTCAAATTTCTAATGGAGTTTGCAACAATAACTACTCATTTAAATACATCATAAAATATTAAAATGTAACAAAAAGTGCTTGTTATCACTGAATGGTAAAGATTGTTTTAATTTATCAGTTGGTAGTAAAAGTGAATATACATTGTGTATTGTATAAAACAATGATTTAAGTTGATTCAACTACTATTCTGGACAAAGAAAGATAACTCCAATCAATTGAAAATTTCTTGCTATTGCACAATATTGTGCAATTAGATATTTCTTGCTAGTGCGCAATACTGTGCAATTGAAAATTTCTTGTTATTGCACAATACTGTGCAATTGAAGATTTCTTGCTATTGCTGAATACTGTGCAATTGAAAATGTCTTGCTATTGCACAATACTTAATATAATAATTTTGGATCCTGATTTGAACCAACTTGAAAACTGGGCCCATAATCAAAAATCTAAGTACATGATTAAATTCAGCATATCAAAAAAGCCAAAGAATTCAATTTTTATTAAAATCAAACTTAGTTTAATTTTGCACCCTTTGGTATTTAATGTAGACCAATTTGAAAACGGGACTAAAAATTAAGTATCTACATACACAGTTAGATTTGGCATATCAAAGAACCCCAATTATTCAATTTTTGATGAAATCAAACAAAGTTTAATTTTGGACTCCGATTTGGACCAACTTGAAAACTGGGACAATAATCAAAAATCTAAGTACATTTTTAGATTCAGCATATCAAGAACCCCAAGGATTCAATTTTTGTTAAAATCAAACTAAGTTTAATTTTGGACCCTTTGGACCTTAATGTAGACCAATTGGAAAACGGGACCAAAAATTAAGAATCTACATACACAGTTAGATCCGGCATATCAAAGAACCCCAATTATTCAATTTTTTATGAAATCAAACAAAGTTCAATTTTGGACCCTTTGGACCCCTTATTCCTAAAAACCTGTTGGGACCAAAACTCCCAAAATTAAACCCGACCTTCCTTTTATGGTCATAAACCTTATGTTTAAATTTCAAAGATTTCTATTTACTTATACTAAAGTTATGGTGCGAAAACCAAGAATAATGCTTACTTGGGCCCCCTTTTAGCCCCTAATTCCTAAACTGTTCAGACCTCAACTCCCAAAATCAATCCCAACCTTCCTTTTGTGGTCATAAACCTTGTGTTTAAATTTCATTGATTTCTATTTACTTATACTAAAGTTATTGTGCGAAAACCAAGAATAATGCTTATTTGGGCCCTTTTTTGGCCCCTAATTCCTAAACTGTTTGAACTAAAACTCCCAAAATCAATCCCAACCTTCCTTTTGTGGTCATAAACCTTGTGTCAAAATTTCATAGATTTCTATTCACTTTTACTAAAGTTAGAGTGCGAAAACTAAAAGTATTATTAAAGTAAATTAAAATTTTTGCGGTCGTATAAAAATATAATAGCCTTGCAAGATGTCATAATTATTTGGACTAGATCCAAATATGAATATCACCAAGGATTTACTATACAAATCCTTGATATCACGGTTCACTTTTTTGTTCTTTGTTCTATGAATATCTGTCATATTGACAATGAAACCACATCTTTTAAAATTGTACATGATAGTCTCACAGAAATGTCGAAACTGCGTTATTATTTTTTCTAGCTTCTCTCCAGCGGTACCTTTTTGGTCACTATTTATGTGTTGCGTTTAAATATGAATTGTAACACTTTATAGTGACTAAACAGGTAAAACAAATACTCCTCAAGAAACAGAAAAAGAAAACTACTTGAAACAGCACCAGGCTATGTATTGGTATTGTATGAATAAAAACTCAGCATGGACGATATGTAGTTGTACTTCATATAACGCATTTTTTTCAAAAGTCTATCGGGTTTTTCATGCATTTTCTGTTCACATTTTCACAATAATCGTGCAAAAAGGCTAGACTGACTTTGTGAAAGTTTCAAAAAAGATCAAGTGTTTCATTCCCCAAAAATCTTGTGCGATTCTGCGAAAAAAAAAATCACGTGCAATTTTGTGAATGAAAGGGGAAAGTAGATCCTTACGTGTTGCATTCGCGCATGTCATTTGGTTACTAACCCAATAATTTTTATATCACGGCCAGTCACTGATACTGACATTATCAGCGAGTACACATCAAAGGAAAAATGTACAAATTAACGATAAAGGTTTTTAATAGTCATTTGTTAATTACATATGATGTATTGAAGGAAACATTATACTCTACCTATTATAATTTCTGATTGTGAAAAAAAACCAACAATCACAATCCAGATATAACTGAGATTTTCAACCCATCAGAGATAATAAGTTTACTTATATTTCATACAATTTCAATACTTAAAATTACTGATACCTTTTGTGAAGATTTCTGAGGTAAAATATCTGACACTTCTCCCGACACAACTGTTCGGCAAAGTAAAAACAGCCGTTTGTACATATCAATAAATTCATCAAAGCTTATACCTGAAACAAAAACACCATTGAAATGTTTAAACTCCATACAAGAGTTTTATATGACAAATTATACACATTATAATCACATGGCAGTTTTATATCATGTATCAAAATTATTTGTTTTCTCCATGGACAACTTCTACGTTTTTAAGATTTAAAAGCAATTAAGATTTAAAAGTAATAAAACACAGAAGAATGAATTGAATAATTTAATATTTAGCAGTCTACTTTATTTACATAATAAAAGGCTTTCCAAGTTTCAAATTGCAAATAGAAATTAATAATTTTTTTTTGTCTCTTCATGTGATAAATATTTTTAGAATATGACCTATGCCATGATTGTATACTTTTTATATGCAGACAGAATTATTAAATTTAATGATTATTGTAACTTTTGTATTGAAAAATTCAATTCATAACATATTTATGATCTTAAAGAAGACAAAATAATCTTTCCATGCAAAATGCAAGAGCTATTTAACCACATTAGAAAATCCATGCTGAATTTTCTCCAGTCAAAATCATGACCAACAAAAAAGAATCACCCTCTTTCAGGAAAATGGCTGATAGATCATTTATTAAAGTTTAATCAAATTCTTAGTCTATGATCATGCAGCATAATGCTACATTCTTTGTTTACCTTGTGGCATAAGTGAAAAGAATCCTTAAAATACATGAGTCATATTTATCAATATTGAAGGAGTTTTGAGACACACACAAAGTTGCAACTGTTGTTTTGCTTAGAATACTCCCTCTCATAATTTAAAGTATTACGAAAAACAGGATGCAGATGTACAACAGACAAAAGAAAAGGACTTACTTATTATAAGTCTGAACTGTTACAAAGTCATTCACTAGAGAAATGTGAGACTACATATCAAGTTCCTTCAAATTATTGAAAATTTTAAATATTGGTACACAGTCTAAAGGTGCTGAATAATTGTCAAACTGGTGACAAAATATAATGTCATTCTGTACAACAATACTTTGATAAAAGTGGGACTTATTTTTTTTTATAGAGAAATATAGAGATGAATGAGGTGATTACCACTTCTTCTAGAAAGGGGTATACTATACAATTAAGGAATGACTGTAAAATTTTTTCTGTCTATTCGAAATAAAATAAAAAATTTGGTGCACACTGAATAACGCGCGTAGCGGGTTATTTAACAGTGTGCACCACATTTTTTATGTTATTTCGAATAGACAGAAAAAATATTAGTCATTTCTTATAATTTAATTCTAAATTCCATTTAAAACGTAGAAAACCATGAAAAAACGTTGATGATGTCACGGTCACATGACTAAATTATGTCTATGGGCTCATAACAAAATAATGTCAGCCAATCAGAAGACGTGTTACATCCAAAATTAAATTATATTGATATCACAAAATTTTGAGAGCAAAGAAAAAAAGAAGTAATGAGGAAAGGACAGAACTGGCATCTAGATCTTTAATTCATAAAATCATATATAAAAATTGAGAATAGAAATTGGAAATGTATCAGAGACAAACTGCTTTATAAGGTATATTTCTAGTAAATTTTAATAAAAAGAAAGTGACACATAAACTTAATTAAAATACCATATATATTCTATTTTTTTTAAAACATTTTTAAGTAAAAGGAAAGATAATCAACTTACTACTACTAAAATTTTTATCAGCTGCCCTAAACTCATCATTCACATAACGGTCTAGCATATTCCTAAAATTAGAAATTCAGTAAAGTGTAAACATATTTTAATATAATGGTATTTAAAAAAAAAAAGTTTAACTTTCATGTTTTGAAATAAGAATGTTCAAACTTACAGATTCTTTTCAATAAGATTCTTTTCAATAAGATTCTTTTCAATAAGATTCAATTTGTTATATCTTAAATCTAAATGGCAAATAGATAATTGAATACAAAAAAGTAAATTCAATGACATAGAAGTACATCCTATTATTAAATACATTACAAAGCTTAGAATCATAGAAAAATCAATTGATAATGGTTTCAATCCAGTTTTAAATTGCTCTAGCCAAATGAAAGAAACTTTTCTTATGAACTCTTTTCTGTTGTTGGGTACTACTCCATTGCACTTTTAGATGAATGGAACAATCTTGGGGGTGAAAAAAAAAAACAAATGAAAAATTTATTTTGTAAAATATATCTTAAATAATTGAATGTTGATTCCATGTTCTTATAACCTATAAGTATACCTATTGAATGCTGGAAAAAGATCTATAAATAAGTCTCTGAGTTCATCTTTGTCAATTTCACCATTACCATCCTGGAAAAATATAATATATTTTCATTAAATATAAATATCATTTGTGCATTTGATCTAGTGTCAAGCTTTCAAAAAGAATTCTATAGAACACATCCATGTTATTATGTTTTTCATGAAGTATCTTCTCTTTAAAAAATAAAATTATAGACATACATATGCCTGTTTATGGTATAATCTACAATCACTTTTTTGTAGTAGGAGACATTCCCTTAGACCTTTCAAAAGCAAACTATCTTTATTCATTGAATAAGTTTACATTAATAGATTGCTAAGAATACAATCTAAATGTATAGTGGTAGTACTGGTCATGACAAAGCAACTGAGCATACAATATGGTAAGGACATTCTCATCTTCAATACATATATTGAATTGAAACCTATCTGCAAGGTCAAATCTAGACCATATGATATGATCGTGTCTGATAAAATAACTTAAGACTAGTTTTATTCCTAATAGAGCTGGATTTTTTTTTTGCATTGATTGCAGGGCTTCATTATGCAATTTAAATTTACCAGTAACCTGCGGAAAGGAAATTCTTTAGACAAGAAACAGATTATCTCCATTATTATTTACGCTATAGTCTATAGAGTTTTTATCATATCTTGTATCAGTAGTGTTTGAGTTAGCTTGTTTATACACAGAAAAATTGAAACGTGAAAAAAATCACTTCAATGTTTTAATATTTCTCAGTTTTATGCTGAGGTAAGGATGAGGTCACTTCATAACAGAACTGTTTCCTAAAAATAATTCATTGAAAACAACCAAACAAAAATAAATGTATACAAAAAAGATATATTCTTATTCTTGAACTCACCTTGTCATAATATTCAAATTTTTGGTGTGCATCTTCTAACTGTTTACTGGTTAAATCCTGAAAAAAAATAGACATATAATATTAATAACAGGGAATCAAAATTGGTGTTTGCTTTACATCGCATGAGCACAAAAAGGTGATCAAAATTAGATGCAACACCAGTAATCCATTCTGCCCGTTACCAACTTTTGGTTTAGTTATATCAAAATACATTGTTTATTCTTTGGTCTATGATAAATGGTTGTCACATTTGCAATCATGTAACATCTCCAAAATCTATATTGATATTATATATACTACTTGTCTAGAAACTATCTTTTATGCAAGGAAGGTAGGTTTAAGTGATGGGAAATAGCTATATTTTTTTAGAATGATTATCCCAGCATTAGAATTAAACAATGATCATTAAATTATCTTGTTTTGTTCTCTCAAGTCTCATAGCTAATATTCATTCAAGATAGATGACTCCACATTTGATTTCTTACACAACATATGTGAAGATAGGGGATTGCCTGTCAAGTTTTGTAGCTGTAATGGATATTCTAATTAAAATATTTCTGGTTTGAATTATTTTTTTGTGTCAGATGACAAATGCAAGTTTTATTGATGTTGTTCCCTGAAATATAAATAAAGCTTTATGATATATTTGATGTCTATCACATTCATTGTGAAAGTCTTTCACATGCATATATATATAAATAAACAAGTCTAAATTGAAAAAACTACGTTCAAACCTATGATTGCGTAGGATAAAAACCGAAATTTTTATATGTGTGCATGTAAAACAAATTTCGTTGTAGAAAGGTCTAAATAAAGCACAAACAACATTTTCCAAAAGACCAAAAAAGTGAAAAAGTATATCTAAACAAAACGCATTTGACTAACAGGTTGAACAACTGATGATCTTTAACACTGCTGACTGCCATTGGCGATTGACAAATAAAATTGATCACGAAATGTAACAAAATGGATCTTAATTTAATTTTATACTTAACAGAAAACAATAAACTTGTGGCCCAGATGTTATGCCACAAACATAAGGTGTCAATATTTTTTTTGTACACCAGATCAAGATTTCGACTATATATGTCTTTTCAGTGATGTTAGGGATCGAAACAGTATTTGGAAATGGTATATATATATATATATATATATATATGCATGTGAAAGACTTTCACAATGAATATCTCCATGCCTTATATATCATGTACTGTATTACGACGCTAGATTAAAACTGACGAGGAAAGGTAACACCCGGCCACCGAAAGCTTTATTATTGTGAAGCCAAGGTGGTCGTGTGGTCTAGCGCACTGGATACAGTGCAGGCGATTTGGTGTCTCGATATCTCAGTAGCATGGGTTCGAATCCCGGCAAGGGAAGAACAAAAAAATTGTGAAAGCAAATTTACAGATCTAACATTGTTGGGTTGATGTTAAGATGAGTTGTATATATATATATATATACATCTCCATGCCTTATATATCATGTACTGTAGTACGACGCTAGATTAAAACTGACATGGAAAGGTAACACCTGGCCACCGATAGCTTCATTTTTATGAAGTGCAGGTTGTCGTGTGGTCTAGCGGGACGGCTACAGTGCAGGCGAAAGCAAATTAACAGATCTAACATTGTTGGGTTGATGTTTAAACGAGTTGAATATATATATAAATGTGTTAAACTTTTATTCCAACTTTATGTAGTTGTAGCTACAAACATATTTTATGCAACATCAATAAATATGTTACACTTTTCCTCAAATCTTGTATAGATCAAGCTACAAAAATACTTTTTTGTCATGCATCTGATTTCACCTTGAGAGATGCACACGCCTGACGAAGCTAATTTGTTTAGCAAAATATTGCGTCTTTCTATTTAAAATCTAATAGAACTTTTTAATGTATTAATTAGCGTGTTTAAGTTATATTCTTAGACATTTATATAATTTTAATTCAGTAACTGTATCAGTTTATTTTCACAAACTGATCCACGCTCAAATAGATTGAATGTTGATTGTTGCTATTTTTATCTTTTACAACTCTTAAATATATCATCCATCTCTTTTTCTTCTATTGATAACTATCCTAATGTAATTGAAACGGTTATTTTGAGAGGTTAATGCAAAATTAGACAGTAGCCATTAAATTGAAGATAAATTGATCATCTTTGTGTAGATCCTTATTTGGAGATCATCATAAAGTAAGCCATTGGGTGTGGAGTTACTATTTAAAAGGTTAATTGCAAATTTTTTCAGACAGGCAAGTACAGATTTTGATAAAAACAATAGCCCAACATATAAAATACATTTTAAGCACCAAGATACTATAAGTCCAGAGCAGAATCGTTATCTTCATCAATCTAGTATGCACTTAACAAAGCTTAATGTCCGCATTAATTTATTTTTAATATGAAAAATTGCAGCTCATTAGCTATAAATTAATATTATAAAATACTAAACAGTTTACCTTAGGTATACACTGATGCCCTTCCTCAGGACTGATCTGTTAGCCAACACAAGGTGCATAAATAGAGATAAAGTGATGTTAATCATAACCAAGTGTTAATTATAGTTAAAGCAGGTTAGACAACTCTGAAATTATAACTTGCTGAAAATTTAAATAGCTGATAAGCATGGTAAGTGCAATAGAACATTATCAACACAACATATAATTGAAAAAATGCTATAAACCCACTTCATACTACATTGTTGTAAAAATTAAACCCACTTCAAACCACAACATTGTAAAAATTAAATTCTTCTTCATTAGAACATTAGACATATCTTATCAGTGCCCTGTTAACACTACTGAAACCCCTAGGTATATTTACCCAATAATATTGCTAAAACATGATGTATAATAATGATAATCATACATTTATGTGACTGAATTCTTTAATCTCCTAATAGTTGAATATGAAACTTAATAACTCTAAATTGTGTGAATAAATCTGAAAACCTGTGAAATGACCAGAAAGTCAGGAGCAGGAGATCAATGAAATTTTTGACTTAAAGGGTTGATATGGTTTTTGATTAAGACTAATGTTACAGATTTATTTGGGTTTTTTTTTGTTTATTATATTAGGACAAATACGTTAAATTTAATAAAAGAGTTTTGGAAGGAACTAGATATCATTGAGATGGGAGCCATCTCTGTGGGCCCCGCTGTCAATAACGTGGGGTAAATAAGTTGTATGGATAATCTGATATGAAGCATTATTTGAAGTTATTACATAGTCTCATGTGTGATTTTGATCTAAGATTTTAAGTTAAAACTGATAAATATTCTCATCTTACTTTCATAGTATAATAGTGATATGACTGCATGATGTGAACTCATTGTTTACTACTCTAAGGTGACTTCTGGATATATGGATTGATGTTTGAACAATATGTTTAAAGGTGCTGCCCAATTGATATTTGTCACATATTTTTAGAATTATGTCTTCAATATATTATGACCCACCAAGTATAAAGTATGAAATATTAATGGTTCTCGAGAGGTAGAGCGGACACAATTTGTTAAGAACAACGAACAGATGGACAGACCGACAGACTGATCTTAGACCTAGGATGCATACATTATGACACATTCTCTTGTGTTGGTTAATATATATGTTAAGTTGAAAATGTTTGTCAGGTATAAAGTATGAAATAATAACAGCTGTCCTCTCAAAATATAATGTGGATCAAATTTGTTAGCGATGGACAGACCAACAGACAGACAGACCTTTGACCTAGGAAGTGGTACATATATCATGACACACCCTCTGGTGTTGGTTAAAATAGATGTCAAGTATAATATTTGAAATCATAATTGTTTTCAAGATATAGAGCGGACACAATCTTCACCACAGGACACAGGGTTGTCAACTGAAACCAAAGTTTTTTTGACGTTGACCTTTGACCTAGGAAGTTGTACATACATCATGACACGCCCTCTGGTGGTGGTTAAAATGTATGACAAGTATATACTTTGAAATCATAACGATTATCTAGATATGGAGCGGACACGATCTTCACCACAGGACACAGGATTGTCAACTCGAAACCAAAGTTTTTGACCTTGACCTTTGACCTAGGAAGTTGTACATACATCATGACACACCCTCTGGTGGTTGTTAAAATGGATGTTAAGTATAAACTTTGAAATCATAATGGTTATCTAGATATGGAGCGGACACGATCTTCACCACAGGACACGGGGTTGTCAACTGAAACCAAAGTTTTTGACCTTGACCTTTGACCTAGGAAGTTGTACATACAACATGACACACCCTCTGGTGTTGGTTAATAATCATGTTAAGTATTAAGTATGAAATCATAACGGTTCTCTAGATATGGAGCGGACACGAAAGTGTTACGGACGGACGGACAGACAGACGGACGGACAGACTGATCACTATAGGGCGACCCGCCGTCGGCGGGGCCCTAATTAAAAAGCTTCAGAATTGCAAAATTCCATTTTCAAACATAACAGACAATTACAATTATTGATGCCTTAAGTGTACTACACAAAAGAGCTTCTTGGAACATTTTAAAGTACAATGAAATATTCTCATCCATTTATTTCTCAAAACTGATATACAAACAGAATCTTTAAAATACCTTTGGAAAATTACAATACACTTACATGTGTAGGAGTTCTAGATCTGGGTGATGAACCTTTCTGTTGAACTAATTCTGCAATGAGGGGCCCAGCTGACTGTCCAGTATCTGATACATTCAATTCTTTGGCAAGTGTATCTCTCGACTCATGTGGTATGTTCTGTAATATATTAGGATTATACTGAGTTTAGTTCAGTACTAACCATACACAAGAAGTGGTTTAAAATTTGGATTACAAAATAAATTAATTTGAGACAGGAATTCACAAGAATAACTGGTGGAAAGATTTACAAAGTTATGAACATGTAAATAATTTCAAATTACATCTCAGTATTCATTATTTTAGAGGGTTGGAAAAATTAATTGATATACTGCTTTGAATATAGTTTCATTACTGCAGTTCTTTAGAAACCATAATGCTTGTCAATGTTGGTTGGTCCTTCAATTTACAAAAATAATTACCAGTCCAGCTTCAGGTTCAAACACAGCTAGAGTATATTCTAACTGGAAAAATTCTAGGAATTCTTTTATCAAACCAGCTACAGCTTTCCCTGTAAAGTAAATAAACAATATTACACTTCATCCTTTTATACTATGAATTAAAATTTAACAAATCCTTCAATTCAAGACAAAATTTATAGCATATTTCTTATCACCAATATGAAACTTCCTAACCCAAACATGTAATAGTCAAAATTAAATGATAAATCTTTGTTATGCCTTTTTCTGTGTCTTCTTTCAATTCCTTGATAGCCATTTATAACAGACATATATCTGATTTCTGAAGAATACTATTTTTTCCTTATACATTGTTAAAGCTGTAAGAAATGTACTCAAAAGTATTGCAGTCAGCATTAGAATGTAGAATACACTACAGGTTCAATACAGGTAATTTGCTTTGTATCTATAAGTGCAATCTTTTTTTTATAATTTTTATTTATCATGATATGTTAATGTTTTCCTTGACTCTGCACTTTTGTTTTCTACCAGACTATAATTATTGAGTAAAGTGTTTCTTATGAACTGAATTTCATTGCTATTTTCAATTTATTTTTTGTCACTGATAAAAGAAATTGGTGGTTCAAACTGCAACATATTCTTGTGTCTCTCTTAAGAACTTTGTCCGAATTTTTTTTTTGGTTTTGAAGGCAGATCTTTAAAAGTGTCAGTTGAAATTATCCTATTTCTTTTCTAAATTCAGATGATTTAGAACTACATATATACAAAAAAAATGTAGTTCATAGACAGACACTGGTATATTACTGAAGAAGGTTTCATTCATGTCATACAAGATTATTTACCTTCCTTTGTACCAAGAAATTTCCTTAGGTCATGGTTTGCAAATGGAGTCTTATTCTACAAATAAATAAAAAGAGAAATCAGTAAAGAAACCTTCATTATTGCATAAACAAATGACAATAAAATATGAACAAGAAGATGTAGTCTGAGTACCAATGGGAAAATACCTTATTCATTCTCAATTATAACACAATCTAAACTTTTATATAATCTGTATGCATACCAAATTAGGATGATATCTTTAATTAAAATCAACATATAAAATATATCAAAGTTTTACGCTGTACATAATTCAGATCACATAAAATTTAGGTAAAATATGTAAATGTAATATCTATAACTTTTTGAATAACTTTTTCTGTGTAATCTTGATACACACAATATATCTTACTTTTCCAGAATTTCAGCTTGATTTTTACAGACACTGACAAGAAATAAATAAAATATATATTTGATGATAAGAACAATTTCCTCCCATTTATTTGTTTTAATATTTATTTAGCTGAAGATGAAACCCAATGACATATTGGCCTATATTAAAGGGTCTTCTCTAATTTAATAGTTGGTCTACAGTGATCTCTAGACTGTCAATATTGATATTGTGTATCTACTTGAATCTTAATTGTCTATCAATCAAACAAATATTAACACATGACATCCTAGATTTTTTGGCAAACTTGCTTTTCAGAATAATTTAATCCCGAGTGCCAATCCACATCAATAAAAAGAGTTAATAATCCTATCACATTAAAAGCAAAATCTTGATCCAATTGAAAACCATTAAATGCAATAACTATAAATTGAGATGAGTATGTTGAAATTCTGATCAAGTCATAGTGTATAACAATGTAGAAAGCAATGATTGATTGTAAACAATTTCTTTAAAGGGCTATATCAAAGGTAAAGCAAAGAGTAATTTAAGCTAATAGAAAGTGATATATTTACACCAAACATGTATTGGTTCACCGGTATGTAAATCATGTATCTCTTTTTATCAGACAAATGGCAAATGATCCTGTTTTTGACAGGTTCATTTATTTAAGGACTTTTGTTCATTATGGCATACAAAAATCATACCTGTGAAGACTCTTGTTCTTCTAAAGCTAGGAACACACTAGCCCTCAGCTGTGCCTGAAAAATAATTTTTAAGAAATTAAGCGTTGTTTTTTGGAAAAGTTTAATATGCCTCTCATCCATCATTGTCCATGTCATCATACCTATATTAATTTACATGTATTCAAAATCTTTTAAACTAAAATGATGTAAATTCAGCAGGTTGATACAAATCAGTGAATTATAAAGGTGTTTTTAATTTTCTATTTCAGTCAAAGAAAAGAATAGTGCTGTTGGCTAAGGCCAAATTAAACTGGAGATTCTAAAGAGCCTTTGTCAATCATCTGGATCTATGTGCACTATGATCTTATTCAATGTCAATGGCCACTTTCCAACATATAATTGTAATAGACTAGAAAATAATTCATGGCCACAATATCATTCCTGTCGATCTTTTATAATTGTAGTTACTGATCACTTTTGATGTTTACAGTTTTTCAATGTAGGTTTCCAAAATCCAAAGCATGTGACAATATTGGTTTAAGACAAGCACTGTTAAAAATTAAAGAACCTTAGTGAGCACGCTCACATACCCCACGTCCCCACATTGTCATTGGAGAAATTAAATAAGTATAAGAAAAATATTGAATAATAATTTCCTGTCAATATACATAGTATGTCCTTATTATCTACAAAATTTCATGAAATTCTGTTGTGTGTTTTCAGAGGAGTTGAGATGACAAACTGTTGCAGAAGTACATTGAAGCAAATAAGTTCAAAGGGGCATAACTCCTAGAAAAAAATTGAACCGTAATTTCCTGTTGATATGCACATCTTCATAGTATGTCCTTATTATCTACAAAGTTTCATGACATTCTGTTGTGTGGTTTGAGAGGAGTTGCGATGACAGTACATTAAAGTAAATAAGTTCAAAGGGGCATAACTCCTAGAAAAAAAATTGAATCGCAATTTCCTGTCGATATGCACAACTACATGGTATGTCCTTATTATCTGAAAAGGTTTCGTGAAATTCTGTTGTGTGGTTTGAGAGGAGTTGCGATGACAAACTGTTGCAGTAATACATTAAAGTAAATAAGTTCAAAGGGGCGTAACTCCTAGAAAAAAAATTGTATCGCAATTTCCCGTCGATATGCACAACTACATAGTATGTCCTTATTATCTGAAAAGGTTTCGTGAAATTCTGTTGTGTGGTTTGAGAGGAGTTGCGATGACAAACTGTTGCAGTAGTACATTAAAGTAAATAAGTTCAAAGGGACGTAACTCCTAGAAAAAAAATTGAATCGCAATTTCCCGTCGATATGCACAACTACATAGTATGTCCTTATTATCTGAAAAGGTTTCGTGAAATTCTGTTGTGTGGTTTGAGAGGAGTTGCGATGACAAACTGTTGCAGTAATACATTAAAGTAAATAAGTTCAAAGGGGCATAACTCCTAGAAAAAAAATTGAATCGCAATTTCCCGTCGATATGCACAACTACATGGTATGTCCTTATTATCTGAAAAGGTTTCGTGAAATTCTGTTGTGTGGTTTGAGAGGAGTTGCGATGACAAACTGTTGCAGTAATACATTAAAGTAAATAAGTTCAAAGGGGCGTAACTCCTAGAAAAAAAATTGTATCGCAATTTCCCTTCGATATGCACAACTACATAGTATGTCCTTATTATCTGAAAAGGTTTCGTGAAATTCTGTTGTGTGGTTTGAGAGGAGTTGCGATGACAAACTGTTGCAGTAGTACATTAAAGTAAATAAGTTCAAAGGGGCGTAACTCCTAGAAAAAAAATTGAATCGCAATTTCCCGTCGATATGCACAACTACATAGTATGTCCTTATTATCTGAAAAAATTTCGTGAAATTCTGTTGTGTGGTTTGAGAGGAGTTGCGATGACAAACTGTTGCAGTAATACATTAAAGTAAATAAGTTCAAAGGGGCGTAACTCCTAGAAAAAAAATTGTATCGCAATTTCCCGTCGATATGCACAACTACATAGTATGTCCTTATTATCTGAAAAGGTTTCGTGAAATTCTGTTGTGTGGTTTGAGAGGAGTTGCGATGACAAACTGTTGCAGTAGTACATTAAAGTAAATAAGTTCAAAGGGGCGCAACTCCTAGAAAAAAAATTGAATCGCAATATCCCGTCGATATGCACAACTACATAGTATGTCCTTATTATCTGAAAAGGTTTCGTGAAATTCTGTTGTGTGGTTTGAGAGGAGTTGCGATGACAAACTGTTGCAGTAATACATTAAAGTAAATAAGTTCAAAGGGGCGTAACTCCTAGAAAAAAAATTGAATCACAATTTCCCGTCGATATGCACAACTACATAGTATGTCCTTATTATCTGAAAAGGTTTCCTGAAATTCTGTTGTGTGGTTTGAGAGGAGTTGCGATGACAAGAAACAGGACTGACGGACTGACGGATGGACGGACGGACGGGTCAAAAACATTATACCCTCCGCAACTTTGTTGCGTGGGGTATAAAAACCCCACTTATACAGGCTAATCAAGTGTTTTTTATGTTGTGTACTGTTGTTCATATAATTTTTCATTGGGGTGTATCTTCGAGTAGCATGTACTGGTCCAAGTTAAAGGAAAAACTTCCAATTTGTATACATAATTTTATTTTTTTATTTTAAATAACATACATTCAAAATGCAATGTTTTCTAATAAATAATTTGTCTTTTGAGTAGACCTGTACAAGAAAGAAGACACCTTATTGCTATTCCCGGCTGACCAGAGAATCTGCACCGCTAGAACTAATGACCTCATACAAACAATCACTTTTCCATTGTCATGATTGTGGTGTCAGATATTTTGTATTATGATGTCAAAATTTTCTGGGAACCTGTGAGATGTCCAGAAATGGCTAACAAATAGCGATAAGGTGTATTAAAAAATATAAATACCTGGGGAATTTTTTTTTGTTATCAATATTTTTGCAGACTATGTCTAACAACTTTAACTGAAAGGGATTTATTGTAATCCCCTTAAAATGTGATAATCACTGTGTTATGCATAGTACATGTATTTGCTTCTAATTTAAGGGGAGATAATTTGAACCAAAAGTTTATATATTTTTTTTTACAGATTTATAGTTTAACCAATTATGATAAATACAATATAAACCAAGATTTCGGACAAATACGACGTAAAATAAATATTTAAGACGCTCATGCATTGCTAATATTTGTAAACATGTCACAAATATTTCTACATTCCGTGGTAACTTTGCCAACTTCTTGTCAGTACATGCATCATGGATGCAAAAGCGTCATCAGCAACGTCTTAAAATTCAAATAGAATGGCGTTATGAATATATGTGCGTCATGTTAGCTTATCCACCAATGACTTTCAATATTTTATATGGTTTTAAATACCCTGATTTTTCCTAAAACTCCATTTGTCTCTAAAGTTTGAGCTACAAGATCACGAAGCTCGGTGTCTTCGTCTGCCGACATGATTGTTTTGGGAAATAGGTATCTAGCGCATGAACGGAAGTCGGACAATATTTACTAAAACAATGTTTTATCAATGAAGCTTTAATAATAAAAAAAAATCTGCACTTCTGATATTTCTTTTAAAAAATTTCTTTTGAACAGCTTTTCATTGGAAAAAACATATTTCCGTAGAACAGGTGCTTGTTTCGAAACACTCTAGACTTTCCATATGGATAGAGAAAAGTCTTGAAAATATACTTTCGGCTTGTTTTGTTGCTAGTGGCTACAACCAATGAAAATTATCTTTATTTTCTATCAACCAATCAAAACGAAACGGCAAAATGACATTTTATATTACCCGGAATTTTTAAAAAGCAGTTTCACAATACACGCATAGAGAAGAAAACAAGTATTGGCTATATTGTACCAGAAACCAATTGCAGCAGCAGTAAAGAAATCTTTGAGTCTTATTGAAACAGTATTAACGAAGATATCAGTATTCAGGTAAAATGAAATTCAGTATTTTTAAGGGATAATTTATGACAAAGAACCTACAAACTTTAACATCTTTATCATAATTTTAAAGTTATGTCTGTTAAAATTTAATACTTTATCCTTTTTGAGTTTGTTTGCCTATTATTATTACAATACAATTAATCATTACATCTTAATTTAGATTTTAATGTCATTCAGCTCTGCTTTTGTCGTTTTGGATGCCTGTGACTGTGAGTGTGATTAGCTATTTTTTTATGATGATGCCAATAATATAACTTCTACAGTGCAGGTTTTAGTTCAATATCTGTTATTTATTCATCTTTATTTTAAAAATTGATAATTTTAAATGCATATTACAGTAAACCAGTATTAATCAAGCTAATTTATTTATCCCCCCCTTTTTGTTGAAAAATAAATTATGTGGACATATGGTTGGAATCCCCTTTTTTATGACTTGCATGCAGGCTTTAGGTAAATGTTATCATAATCAGCTGTAATTGATTTCATTATTTCATGAAATCATTGTGATCAGTCAAATTTTTTTTAACGTTAATCAGTTACCCTTTTCAAAATAGCCTTCCTGATTACTTTTTGATAACATTTTGATCAAAGACATGCAAGATTTCAACTGCAATTTGGTTACTGTGATGTATGTAGAAATTTTTCATGTTTTTTTTAGCAACGGTAATATTCAGGCTTATTTTAATTTTCTAACGTAAGTTGAACATAAATATTACAGAAAAATATATCTGGGAAAGTTTGCTTCACATGCATGACATGTATCTAAAATCAAATTAAAATCATAAAAACTTGCTTTCATGTTTCACCAATCAGAAAATGAAAATGACCCTCATGAAAATCTTTAGGATTTAAAAAATTTAGTTATGTTGATACGTTGACATTGTTATTGTACATCTGAATCTAGATATATATATTATTATTACAAGTGATAAAAGTTCTGTTCATTTCAGATTTAAAAGAAAGCTGTAAAAGATGCCTTCCAATGAAAATGCTCGTATTAAAACCTACAAAAACAAAGGAAGAGATGTTGATGTAAGTGAAGAACTGAGTATTAAATTAAAATAAATATTCATATTACACATATTAAAGTAATATTTGTTTAATGAGTGTTGTAATGAAAGGAAATGATTAGACCCCAAAATTTAGAAGGTCAGATTATTTAATTTTTTGTGTAGCAATTATATAACAAAACATTTAGTCAGTCTTTAAAATAAAAGAAAGATTTGATGCTTTTTGTAAATTATAAGAAAAGATTCAACTCCCTTAGACAAAATTAACCTTGGATAGATTTATCTATTTTTTAAGGTCTGTTTTGGTCATCAGAGCTCCAGATAAGAATTCACAAATTGGGTTTTTACCCCTCCATTTTTTTTTTATCTAATTGAGTGAAATAGTTTTTCAATTGCATTATTAATTCCAAAGCGAGCTGTCCAAGTCACCCGTCAAGCAAATATCAAATTGTTTTTTTTACCACCAAGCTCCTTAGTGTATTGGGTTTTTTCATTAAGAGATATTGAATGTGTGTGTTCACTCATCAACTAAAATAAATATATACTACATGTATATATACTCTTGAACTAAAAATAAACAATGTTTTTGTCTAATTTTATTTACATAAATCTGGATTTACTTGTCCCTTATTAGAACTTTTGGTTTCTGATGCTGACTTCATATAACAAGTGATTTGGCCTTTCATGTTCCAACTGATTTTGTTTTGACGAGTTCTAACCCTGTTATTGTTAAGGCACGCAAACACGCATGGACGCGCCATTGCACAACCCCATGCGTTCAAGGGACGCTTCCTGCCAACACTAGCCGAGTCTTGTTATCATCATAATCCTCTCAAAAGGAAACTAAATATAAAAAAGAAGATGTGGTATGATTTCCAATGAGACAACTATCCACAAAAGACCAAAATGACAGACATTAACAACTATATATCACAGTACACCCTTAACAATGAGCAAAGCCCATAATGCAGTCAGCTATAAAAGGCCCAGATAAGACAATGTAAAACAATTCAAACGAGAAAACTAACGCAGTAACGTTCTATTTATGTAAAAAAATGAAAGAAAAAAACAAATATGTAACACATAAAAAAATGACAACCACTGAATTGCAGGCTCCTGACTTTGGACAGGCACATACATAAATAATGTGGCGGGGTTAAGCATGTTAGCGGGATCCCAACCCTCCCCTAACCTGGGACAGTGGTATAACAGTACAATATAAGAACGAACTATAAAAATCAGTTGAAAAAGGCTTAACTCATCAGATGGACAAACATACAAGTGGACGTGGCTGGGTACTTAAAACATGCTTCTATTCAATATTTTTACTGGAAATTTACTTTCGTTTTAATTCATTGCTAAGTGTTATGTTAAGTCCCCAGAAGTATGAAAAGAATTATGATAACATGGCTAACGCTAATTGGATAGAGACAGAGAGATCGAAATGTTTCCTCACCACGTGTACCGTACCTTTAAGCAACAGAACATTTCAAAAGGGACCCTTTCAACAATCTATTTTTAGAACGAAAGGACATTTTCGATGAAGGTTATAATCAAAATTGTTTCAGACTCATGAAAATTATAACGTGTTGTTTTCATTTTTATTTCTTGAACCATAAGTAAAAAGCAGTTAAAAGATTTATCATACAGGAAAACATGCAAAGTTAGATAATTCAATTACTCTTTTTTTTATAAAGTATCAAAGCAGAAAAAAGGCAGTGTCAGTCCGTTATCATCATGATCATGGTTTATATTGAATAAACCACATACATATTTTTGGCCTTAGAATGAATATAAGAAAATAAGGAGAAATGGTTTGATTTCCAATGAGACAGCTGCATTGTATCCACAAAAGTTCAAATAAAGTTGATGCCAGCAATTAAAGGCAACTGTACGACCTTCAACAATGAGGAAAAAAAACATATTGTATCTTAGACTGCTAGGCACTGACTTAAGATATATGAAAAAGTTCAATCAAAAAAACAACAACCGCTCCTCTTTAGGCTCCTGACTTAAGACAGGCACATAAAGAATGTGGTGGGGTTAAACATGTTAGTGAGCGCTAAAGGGGTATTTAAACTGCTGTGATTGATTAACATGGTCAATATTCAGTTACATTTATTATCTATAGGTAAATTCAAAAAAATTGATAATAATTAAGAATGTATATTTCAGGAGATGAGAAGACGTAGAAATGAAGTTTCTGTAGAACTAAGAAAATCTAAGAAAGATGACCAGCTGTTGAAAAGGAGAAATGTGGCCATAGATGAAGAACCTACCAGTCCTTTAGGAGATGCCACAAATAAAGTAATTATTTTAATCCCATATGAACATGATGAACTTGTCCCAGTCATTAAATTATTTCTTTCTTTATTTTGAATCAGTTTACTTAATTATAAGACTGATATCTTTGATAGGTAATTAAACATACAAAACATTAGACTTTTTGTTAAGGAACATTACAAGTAATTACTTTCACAAAGGTTTAACAGTTCCCATACTCTCTCCTTGTTGGTCCTTGAAGAAAATCTGCTTAAAATCCTCACTTTTTTCTATTGCTGCAATGCAAAATAGATATAAACTTTTTAAGAACTCTTAGATAAATCATGTAGTGATGCACAACTACAGCTGATATGAAATACATGTTAGTAGTTATTGTTGTCAAATATTTAGACTATTAACTGAATAACTTTCATTTTTGTTTTGTAATTTTTCAGACCAATGCCTCTGGACTGACATTAGTTGAGATTATAGCCGGCATTAACAGTACAGATGCTGCTACTCAGCTGCAGTGTACACAGGGAGCAAGAAAACTACTGTCAAAGGAAAGAAACCCTCCTATTGATGATATCATACATGCTGGTGTTATACCTCGAATGGTGGAATATCTGGCTCACAATGACAGGTTACTATTTCTGTTGTGATTATATTTTATGCCCATGTAGCTGAAGTTTGGGAGTATATTGTTTTACTCCTGTTTGTTGGTCTGTAATTGAAAGTAGTCTTTTAACATTGAAAAATTCCTAGCAATAGTTCATCTAAAATGTTGATAATGTACTTGCAGATGACTTTAGTAAATGAAGAAGGCAAATGTTTTTGTATTGAATATAGACTGAAATTGTGTATTCTATTATATATGCTTATAACTGAACTTTTATAAAATTGCAGGCCAGATTTGCAGTTTGAGGCTGCCTGGGCTTTAACCAACATTGCATCAGGAACCAGTGATCAAACTAAAGTTGTGGTCAAGGCTGGAGCTGTCCCTCCATTTATAAAACTTTTAGAATCTTCTCATCATAATGTTTGTGAACAAGCTGTCTGGGCTCTTGGTAATATTGCAGGTAAGCATGATATGCGTGTTGTCAGGATTACAATAAAACAAACACGGGGAAAACCTTTAGAAAAATTCCTCAGACATTTTTGTCTTAATTCTGCCATTTTGTCATAAGTTTGTTTCCACTTTTATAGCTGTTTTTGTAATCATATGTTGACCAATAAAGGGACATAAAGCAAACTTTGTAATTGTATATGTAAATATAAAATTTGATATTTCATGTTTTGAAATTTTAATTCTACATCATATTATCTTGATTTGCAAATTGTATTTGCTCATTTTATCCTTTAGGACTATATGAAATATTGACACTTGGATTGTAGTCCGTCCAAAACTAGTATAATGATGAAAAGAAACTTCTGAATAAATTTAAACCAAATTTGATGTACAAATATTAGGTTGTGATCTATGTAATCAATATTTGATGAGTAATATCTAAAATATTTGATTCTAGGTGATGGACCAGAGCTGAGGGATTATGTTACTGAGATGGGAATTGTTGAACCACTGTTAAGATTAATAAAAACAGATACACCAGTAAGTAATTTTGTCACAGATAAAACTTCTGAGGTTTTACAAGTTGAGCATCTAACTTCTTATAAAAAAATGTGTGCTTATTACCAATGGACAATAACAACTATCTATGTTTGAAAATTTGAATGAAATTGGTATAAGTAACTTGGTTTCTGGCAGGCCTTCAACAATGAGAAAAACACCTACCATTAAGTATGCAATTAAAAGCCTGACATAAACATGTGAAAAATTCAGAGAAAATTTGTCCAATTAACCTAGATATTTACAAAAACAAATTTCTGATAGGATCCTACCATGCTACTGTAACCAAATGCTGAATACAGGCACATGCATTTGGACTGGTAAATTAAGTGTCATAGGGTTAAACATTTGCTTGTACTGCCATGAGTTATTTCAGACTACACGAAATACGTCGGACCGTCGGACAAATCCAGTGAATAATGGATCGGTCTGGTAAAATTTTGTTGAATTCCGGTCCGAATGTCCGGTGTTTTTTTTCAAGGAACATTCTAGCAAAATTGCCAAACGATCTCAAATTCATTTTCATCTTTATTATTCATCACAGCGATGTTTATTTTGTTCAACCGCTAGCTTTATGCCGAACATCGACAACCAGTAATGTGTAAATCCGGGTAAAAACATATCTGACTGTCAAAAACAACAATGGATGCCATCATTGCCACAACCGGAAATGTAAATAAAACCGGATCAGATTCTGGGAACGGATAAGGATAATTCCGGGTTTGCCGATTTAAATACAATAAATGAATAAAAATCCAAGCAGATCACAAAATTTAGCTATGAAATATAACCACAAGAATTGAAAACCAAAAGATATATGAAAAAGAAAGAAGAAACAGGAAATAATATTTTATACAGAAACTCTAAATTATGTTTAGTTCACAAACATTGTCAAAATCCAACAAAATGGGGCATTACTCTTCACTGAAATGCATTCAAGCAATTGTGCACAACTTTCATAACAATATCCCCTCTTGTTACATCATTTTGTTTTAATTTGTGCATTTTGGGGAGGAGTAGGGCACAACGAAGTCATATGTTTGTTGTTTTTTGTCGGATAATATACAATTAGATGTAAAAAAAAAAATTGGTCTGGTAAAATTTCATTCGGTCTGGTAAAGCTAGGATGCTTACTAGACCGAATGTCCTGTAAAAATAAAATTCATTCGCGTAGTCTGTTATTTGTGACCATTATGAATATTTTGTGCTCTGGACCTGAAAAAGAGAGACAAGTCAGTCTGAAATCTCATTGTTGTGCACTTCTGATTATCATACATATTATTTTACTAACTTTTGAACAAAATCTATTCTTCTAAACTATTTTCTAATTTTCAGCCTGCATTTTTGAGGAATGTCACATGGACTTTGTCCAACCTTTGTAGAAACAAGAATCCCCCACCAAAGTTTAAGATAGTTCGTCAGTTTTTACCAACATTAGCCAGACTACTCCATCACACAGATAGAGAAGTGTTAACAGACACATGCTGGGCCTTGTCCTATCTCACTGATGGTACTAATGATAAAATACAGGAAGTTGTAGATAGTGGTAAGTTCAGTAGCATAGCTATGCTGTAATAGTAGTAATTATAAAAGGATAGCATTATTAAGTTATGTACCCCTTTTCCACTTTTACTATGATCAATTTATGAACATACCCAACAGAATGACCAAAGCAGAATTTCAATCTGATAAAGGTGATATATAGTCATGACAGTAATGTTAAACACATTTATGACAACCAGATTTCTTTTTTCCCAGACCAACCAAAACTACCCATTAATTTATGAATCATGGCATAAATATATTCTCTGATTTTAAAAGCATGTATAGGTTTCAACTTTTTCACATCTGACCGTTTTTTTCACATCTGGCAAAGAAAAGTAAAATTTAGAAGATCTACAACCATGGCATAAGTTTACAAACAAGTGTATTTTATATTTTTAGGTGTGGTGCCAAGACTTGTTGAATTACTGGCTAGTAACGAAGTTCCTGTGATAACTCCAGCTTTACGTGCTATTGGAAACATTGTTACTGGTGATGATCACCAAACACAACTTGTTCTGGATCACAACTGTCTCGACCCATTCCACGAACTGCTCAAACATCCCAAAATCAATATACAAAAAGAAGCTGCATGGACAATATCAAATATAACTGCTGGAAATACAGCTCAAATACAACAAGTTGTAGATAAACAGTTGTTACAACCTATACTGGAAATACTCATCAAGGTTTGTGGTGTTGTAGTGCATTGCCATAATGTCAGAAAACCAACTGTTTAAACAGGATTATATTGATTCTTTTGCAAGAAATGTCAAATATTTCTGTGTCAGAAAGTGTACACTAACCGTGATTTGAAGGATAAAACAATATATATTTAAAATTAGAGATGACACAAAAATCCACATTATTTTGAAAACACACATGTTGCAATCATTATTGCTTTGTCATTATATTACTTTTTTTCTCACATGCATGCTACCATTGAGACTGACATGCTAATCAGCTTTTTATATACTGCTCAATATTGTGAGAGGTCTTATACCTGTATAAACCATATTTTGTATACAAATGCCTTTAGGGAGAGAAAAAAATGGTATAGCATTGTTTGTTTCATCAGTATATATGTATAAAAATGTGTATCCAAGGAACAATAATCATTCACAGTATTCATATATGATGTTGCATTTTGGTATCATGTAATATAGTTTCCAAGTGAAAACTGAGTCTAGTTTTTAAGTAACATCTTATGAGTGTCATACACTCTGTTCTAAACCATATATATGCCAATTTTGTTTCAGGGTGATTATAAGAGTCAGAAGGAAGCAGCCTGGGCCATTACAAACCTGACATCAGGAGGAACCGTTGAACAGATAGCATATCTAGTACAGTTGGGAGCTATCAAACCCCTATGTGATTTACTGACCGTCAAGGAGGCTAAAGTCTCACTAGTCATTCTGGATGCTGTTAATAATATTATAACAGTATGTACTTTATAAAGTATTTAGAATTTATCAATGATTAGGAAAGTTACAGTATTGTCAAATGTGGACATCTTGTGTGTGGGTTATATGCACATTTTTCATTCTATAATTTGTTTCCATTTTCTTCTTGTTTTTCATTATGATAACAGATATTGACCTTTAGTCCAAATGAAATATGAACTGAAGAAAATAGGGTCCATACAAACTTGATAACTGTTTATGGCCTTTTATTGTATATTTTGGATTAACATTTCATTTCATCAAGTTAATTCAATACTATAAACCATGTTTTCCAACTTATATCTGGTGGTAGATGTAGGGTTGAACGGCAGGCTAAATTTTTCTCATGAAATTAAATTTATGGATGTTTATCAATTATTGAATAGGCAGCAGAAAAGATAGGCCAGCAAGAGATTGTATGTGTAATGGTTGAAGAGAGTGGTGGTCTAGATAAGATAGAAGATTTACAGAACCATGAGAATGAACATGTGTACAAGGCAGCTTTAGAATTGATAGAGAAATGGTTTGGTGGAGAGGTTAGTAATTCAGTCGCTCAAATTTTGTTTTATAATTCAGGGACATTTTTCTTTTTCAAAGAAAATATTATGGGGAATAACAACATGAATTGTAAAGTTGAAGATGTAAAAATTAACTGATACATGTTACAAACAAAACTATTTGTTCAGTGAATGTTATAATCCAGAGTTTATAGGGTCAATGCATTGTGTTGGTACAGATAACTTATTCTATATAAAAAGCCTTCATTTTTTGAAAGTGGTTATTTTAATTTCACTTACAAACATGAATTACCACATTGCAAACATATTTTTAATTTTCAAAGTTCAAACTATTTGTTTTTATGCCAACACATTATTTATTTGTTTAAAAATAATACCTGGTCTTTAACTAATTTGTTCCACTGATGTTAATGCAATATTTTGACGTTTTTCAGGAAGAGGATGAGAGTTTAGCTCCCACATCTACAGATGGTAATGCCTATCAATTCAATGCGGCAGCAACCATTCCACAACAAGGTTTCTCTTTCTGATCTCAGGACATTGTAAAAGTAAACTGTGATATCAATTAATTGATTAGGATGATGTCTTAGTGAGGTTGTATGCTAAGAAACGTTTTAATAAGAGAACAGAGAAGCATAATACTGCAGTGAAATTATAATAGAAAACAAAGTGCTATCACTGTTTCCATGTTATGTCTATTTGTAAAGTGCTCAATTGTACTAATATTTTTAATATGGAAGAATTTATGATTTTGAAACTGTTAATATATTATTTCTTGTCTAAAAAGAGGCAACATATTGTAAAAGTTTAATTTATATTATTTTTAATACCATGTGATGTTTCAGAAATTAATTAACTTAGATGCACAGAGTTGTTTAATATAAAAATGATGGGGAAAAAATTTTGTCAACTGAGAAAAATAAATTGACAATAGGGTTGCAATGATACAAGTATAAATCTCTTTTATTTGAACCAATGCTTTACAAATAGTTCTATATCCTTTAGAAAAAAATAATAATCAGTGTTTCAACCTGTTCTAGCGAGGTAAAATTAAAACATCCTTTATTTATTTTTACACATATTTTGTCCAATTTTAATTCTCATGTATTGTGGTTATTAACATCATTGCAATCCTAGTCTAGATCAGAGATAAATGTGCAATAACAAAATGTAAATGCTCAAAATGCCATGTCGTGTGTATAAAGTAAGCATATTATTCATGTGCTTTTCCAGAAAAAAATGTGGGAATAGGGGATTTGAAGAATGCTTTCTTCCAAAAAAACTGGTTCTAGGAGTCTTTTCATGTACCTATGTGTCCATTTTAGTGCCTTGCAGTCCATTCTCATTAAAAAAAAAAAAAAATTTCTGGAATAGCTCTCAAAAGATTAATGATCTCAGTTTTACTGTAACATTGTCTCTAATGCTCAATTTTGAGTTATGGGTACAGTATTGTAGTCACACACAAGACCACTGAAAGTATGTCCTGTCAATAGAATAAACACATGGATACACAGTAGCTTTGTGAGTGAGCTGTTAAACTATCTATATCAACATTTATTCCTTCATGTGAAGATGCTAGTTAATTATAGTGCTATTAATTATTTTGAAAGGAGTTCTGGCAACTTGCTGTAAATGTATGTGAAGTATGAAATTTTATTCTCATTTTTGTATGAATGTCCTTTCATCTAGTCTTTCTTTCGATCTTGTCTATCATTTTGTACATTTCATTCATATCAACAGATAAAAAAATAGAAACTTATTTATTGTTGTGTTCATATCAAAATATCGCCTTCCTATTATAGAATGTCACTAGTTTGTATTTGTTAATAACTTAATCACTCGGACCTTGACCTTTATTTTTATGGTTCATTGATAATTGTTTAATTTTCTTTGTCCATGAAATAGGTCCGCCATTTGCACTCCCTCCATCCATCAGTACTGCAAATCGTTTTCAAATAATTTTTTCCGTGCTTGAAGATATTGATTTGTAACGGGAAGAGGACTATGTATTGCCATCCAATACTCTCAGAATGCTTATTTATATATTTCTTGTGTACACATGTTTGTCTGGCCCTGGTTCATTGTTGCATTGACCTTGATCTCTAGATTTTCAACCTATTTCAATCATTTGAAGTGCCCATGGCTGTATGATAAGAATCCATCTGACCTGTTACTTCCTGAGAATAACTGGAATTACCAAAAGAATAACGCTACAAGACCACCAACTAACTCCTGAAAAAACATGTACAAACATCATGTATTGGCAGAGAAAAAAATGTTGTGGATACACCAAGTTTTACAAGCCTTCGACTCTCCCATTTCTGAGAGGTTGACCAAACAGAAATAAGATTGCACATGTCAAGCATTTGGAAAATTCAGTTTTCACTCTTCAGTGAATTCAAGTTTATCTCATTTGAAGGCGTAAATATTGGAAATGAGATGCTGACCTTACCTGTTCATCAATCAGCTAGTTTAATTCGTTTCCATGTACTTACAGGTTACAATACTTGAATTCTAGAGTTTGCTAAGTAAACTACCTCATTTTCATGGTTCAGCAATTAACATTTGTAAACAGATGCAGTATCAAAGACCTTTTGATATGTTCTGCCAAGCCAAAGTTTTGGATATTACTTTCCCAGTTATGCTGTTAATTTGCTAACAACATCTTTTCCCTTTATATGATACTTTGAATGCAGTTGTGTAATCATAAGCAAAGCAACATTGGATACTTTGTAACCCACTAGTTTCTGATTGTGGATTTTTTCTCTTTCTAGACTTGGGGGAACTTCATTTTTAGCTCACCGGTTCGGGCCCCATGTGAGCTTATGCCATCACTTGGCATCCGTCGTCGTTGTAAACTATTTCAAAAATCTTCTTGGAAACCACTAGGTCATGTACCTTCAAACTTTTACTAAATGTTTCTTAGGGTATCTAGTTAAGGCCCTGCCACTAAGTGGTCGGGGACATATAGTTTTACCCATGTCCGAAATTCCGTCATTCCACAAACCATTATACAGATTTTGTTTTCAAAACCGCTTCAGATATTTGGCTGATCAATGGAATGTTAGTTCTCCATAATGAGTTGCAGATCAAGTTTTGTTCCGCTCCGCTAAGCCAAAATTACGGGCTTTGGACTTAGATAAATTGTTGAAAATCACAGTTAAACAGACTTTTTTTCTAAACGCTTTCAGATATTGGGATGATTTTTGGCATGTGAGTTAACCAAGATAAGTTACAGATCAAGCTAAAGTTTTGTTCTGCTTGCCTAATTTTTGCCAAAATTACAGGCTTTGGACTTTGATAAATTATTGAAAATTAGTTATACAGACCTTTTTTCAGATATTGGGCTGATTTTTGGTATGTGAGCTAACCATGATCAGTTACAGATCAAGTTAAAGTTTCTTTCCACTCCGCTAATCTTTTCTAAAAAGGGTTTACAACTTTGAAAATTGTTGAAAATGACAGTTATATAAATACGGACATTTTCTATACGCCTCCAGATTTTGAGCTGATTTTTTAATATGTGTGACTACTATCATGTTTGTGTCCATATGCGTTATTGAAATTGCAGATTTTAAAACTTTTGGAGACGGGCCATTTGTGTCGCTTTGACAGATCTTGTTTATAAATTGTATCCGATATTTTGATCCATCGACAAACATGGCTGCCATGGCTAAAAATAGAACATAGTGGTCAAATAGTTTTTGGCTTATATCTCAAAAACTAAAGCTTTTACAGCAATTCTGACACGGTGTAAAATTGTTCATCTGGTTAAGATCTATCCGCCCTGAAATTTTCAGATGAATCGAACAACCCATTACTGGGTTGCTACCACTGAAGTGGTAGTTTTAACAAAATTTTGCATTTTTTTAATATTATCTTGATTATTATTATAGATTGATATAAAGTGTAAACAGCAATAATTAATGTTCAGCAAAGTAAGATCTACAAAACAATTAATATGACCAGAATTGTCAATTTGCTGGGTTTTTTTTCATTTCTGTTCTTTAACTAAGTTTACCTTTATGAAATGTTAAGAAACTTATACACAATGATTTTTACCAAAACACAGATCGGGTTCGAATTTTGGTTGTATCAGTCAAACCTTCTAGAGTTATATCAATTTACAAATGGATTAATTGCTGAAATTTTTGTTTCTGTTCTAAATTGAGTTTGCCTTTACCAAACGTTATGGAACTTATACACAAGGCTTAGAACAAGCACAGATTTTGGTAGTGGTCTTTAACTGTTCTTCAGTTATGTCTGTTTATAACTATATGATATGGACAAGAAGGGTCATCATTTGTGTCCCATGGACACATTCCCCATTTAAAAAAAAATTAGTTCATTTATATGTTTTGGAGTTTAGTGTGATGTCCATTTTCACTGAACTAGTACAAAAGTTTATTTAGGGGTCAGCTGAGGACCACCTCCGGGTGCGGGATTTGTCACTGCGTTGAAAACCCATTGGCGGTTGTTGTCTGCTTTTTTGGAGGGTTGTTATCTGTTTGACATATTCCCCATTTCGATTACTAGTATAAATTTTAAGATTCCGTCTGTCAACGTGTCTATTGTCCTTGGCCTCATTTTCATGGTTCATTGACTACTTCAAAATCTTAATATCTCTTTATATAACTATTTGGTATGTGCGTACCTTAATATTCATGCCGGTCTGACATTTTTCACTAGACCTTAACCTCATTTCATGTATCTGTGAATTATTTACGATGAACATGCCAGTTTGGCATGTTTTATATGACCTTGACCTCGATTTTACAGTTCATTGACCGATGTTTGTTTGTCTGTTTTTCTGTTACTTTAAGCCATATGTCAACTATATTTAGTGCATAACATAATTGTAAGATATAATTGTCTGTCTGGAAATAATCATTTGACCATGACTCTATTTTCATGGTTATGGAAAATCTGAACTTTTCCCTGGTTATGCACTAGGTCAACTGTTAACAGCATTTAATGATTGTAAGGTGTACATGTATAACTGTAAGGGTTCATCTGATCTTGACTTTATTTCAATAGTTCATTTATTGATGTTAAGTTTTACTGGTTAAGCTAGTTTCTTAGATATCGATACTATGTGCAATTTGTCGACTATACTGATATTTAAAACATTTGGTGTATGCAATTATTGTAAGTTGTACATGTAATTCTAGTTTGGCTTATCTAACTTTGGACTATATGGAGGTTATGTGAAAGTTGTAGTAAAGCTTTCTATATAGGACCATCGACATAAAATCAATGGTTAGTAAAAAGAGGCGAGAAATATCATCGTGTGTACTCTTGTCCACATATTTAAAACTTCACTAATGAGTATATTCCATGGTTTAACAATCATTCTGCGTAACCCAGTAATGGACAGTCATTTAAGTGTGATCTATTTTTTTTTATTAAACTATATTCCTATTATACCACAATTACGTTTCCTTCATTTTTGACAGAAAGTTTTCATTCTTCGTAGCTGTTTTTGAATTCATTGTTCAGTCTATGACGGGTAGAGCAGGGTCTGCTTACCCTTCCGGAGCACCTGAGATCATCCCTATTTTTTTATGGGGTTCGGGTTGCTTAGTCTTTAGTTTTCTATGTTGTGTCTTGTGTATTATTATTTGTCTTTTTGTCTTTTTATTTTTTGCATGGGGTTGTCAGTTTATTTTCAATCTATGAGTTTGACTGTCCCTCTGGTATCTTTCGTCCCTAAAGTGGTGTATTTTGATGATTGAGTGAATGATTCTTTTTTTTTTCAATTTTTTAATCATCAATATCTAACCTATCTTACAAGCAGGCTACTATCTGGTAAATAGACAAAATCAATTTAACCTGGCTTAAATAGGCATTCTACCATATGCTTATTTATTTAAATATTTGCACATTGTACGGGTGAATGCTAAAACAAATTTTATGTGTACAACAAAGTCATTAAAAAAACTTAACACAAAAAACTTAATACAAAGTATACATTTTACAGTCATTTCCCTGTCATTCTAATCACTGCGTGACCTCTAACCGTAAATTCGATAGTTTTTGACAATATTCAAATGCACGATATGGAGTCCACATCATGATGTCCCAGAAGTCACGTGGAAGTTTTTCAAATTCGTTCGTCCTTCCAGCTTCCAAAGCTTTGATTACCATGGTGGCGCAATTATTTGTTATTAATGAATACTTTTCGGTTGTCTTGGCATGATGCCACCACGCGACAACTTTATCTTGATCCAATATACAATTTCTTAGTTTTACCTTGCGGTCAGCTTCCCTTCCTTCTAACACGACGTCATCATGGTATGATGGCATACAGTGGGGCTTGAGTGGATACATCTGAAAGAGTAATATATATATATACAAGTTTACACGTGCAGTCAGATTTATATATTTACCAAAGAGAGAGAGAGATTGTCTAGCGTCTAGCTCTTCCATCCATCTGTATAGACAATTATAATGACTTAAACGTTCTTATTTGTAACGTTGTTGAGGTATTCAGTAGGTCTCTTTTTGAAAAAAACTTATTTTCATTCGCTCCAAAATATAATGAAATTGTGGAGGTATCGTTTCCAGTTAGTTATTTTGTAGTTTCGGTAGTCTTGATCGAACATTTTCGTTACTTGTTCATACCTTTGTTCTACAAATCCAATCACAAAACTAGGGGCGACCTTGGTTAACATGTCTGTACCATTAACTTCGATGATGAAACCATTTCAAATCTACTATCTATCTCTTTCCGTTTCTCATAATCAATAAACTCATCATAGATACCAGGGTTGAAATTTCGTATTTTCGGCAAACGCGCGTTTCGTCTACGAAACCAGTATCTGTTAGGCCTAAAACATGGGGAATAATTGTATACGAGCTTTGGAGATCTAAACTGGTTAAAGTTGTTTTTTCTGGATTTCTATTCAGTATGTGGTTTAAAAATTCCATAACGTTCATAATATAACGTTGTATCAATGGGCAAATATTTTTCAGTAGACCTATTTAACGATTTAATTAGACTTAAATTATAGATCAGTTTTACAAAAAAATATTACGACAAAAGTGAATCGCAAGTATATTGAATTCTTCAAAGTTTGTAACCCGGATTTGTTTTTACATCGCGATGACCTTGTTTACTTAAACTAACTAACAAATTTGCAGAAATGAAACTTTTTGGACGCACAGCTAGATTGGGCCGGGATGCCAGGCTATTTTGGTAGTACCTGTGTTTTAAAAATCAGAAATTTCTTATAAGACTTTAAACATTGGTTGAAAATTAGCATGTAGAAAGGTGATACCTGTACAATTCAGGATATACCTGGTTTCCTTGAATGTAACCTTACGGTAAAATAATTAGAAAGCTGGGAAAATTGCAAAATTTGGTTGAACAGATAGGGATTTTTAATTGGTGGTCTGACACCTTAAAGCATGCGGAAGAATATCTAAAAGAACGTTTCGCGACAATTTCGGCAAGGACCAGTAACTCTGTAACTGTTTTTGCGGGAAAATGTGAATGTCTACTCGTATCCAATCTTTTAGATTATTTTTTTTTTTACAGAAAAGTGTCCACCATGCACTTGCATTGCACTATTATTAGAATAGTATAATAGAATGCTATACAAATGGATGAAAATCATATAGATGTAAATGTTATTTTAATATAATATATTACAACAAATCAGTGTATAGTTATTACGGTGAAGTTGAATTTCCGGTCATTTTCATCATCCACTTATAAAAGCAACAGTAGTATGCCGCTGTTCGAAACTCATAAATTGATAGAGAAAATCAAAGTAATGAAGTACTGACCATCGGATGACCACAAGTTCTTGTGGATGGTCAAAAGCACTTGTCTCAGAAAAAAATATATCTCTGTACATTGACCTCAGTTTCAGGTAAAGAGATATCTGATTTTTTTCTGATACAAGTGCTTTTGACCATCCACAAGAACTTGTGGTCATCCGATGGTCAGTACTTCATTACTTTGATTTTCTCTATCAATTTATGAGTTTCGAAGCGGCATACTACTGTTGCTTTTATTCATGACTTACGATCAACTTTAATCATAACACAAAGATATTCGAATCACACATTTACATAAATTGTCTTTTTACGCATTTATTTAAATAGAAAACAAGAATGTGTCCAAAGTTCACGGATGCCCCACTCTCATTATCATTTTCCATGTTCAATGGACCGTGAAATTGGGTAAAAAAATCTAATTTGGCCTTAAAAGTAAAAAGATCAACCAATAGGGAACATGTGTACTAGGTTTCAAGTTGATTGTACTTTAACTTCATCAAAAACTACCTTGACCAAAAACTTTAACCTGAAACTCACACTTTTAATTTCTATGTTCAGTGGACCAAGAAAATGGGGTCAAAAGTCTAATTTGGTTTAAAAATAAGAAAGATCATATCATAAGGAACATGTGTACTAAGTTTAAAGTTGATTCGACTTCAGCTTCATCAAAAACTACCTTGACCAAAAACTTTAACCTGAAACTCACACTTTTAATTTCTATGTTCAGTGGACCATGAAAATGGGGTCAAAAGTCTAATTTGGTTTCAAAATAAGCAATCTCATATCATAAGAAACATGTGTACTAAGTTTCAAGTTGATTGGACTTCAGCTTCATCAAAAACTACCTTGACCAAAAACTTTAACCTGAAACTCACACTTTTAATTTCTATGTTCAGTGGACCATGAAAATGGGGTCAAAAGTCTAATTTGGTTTAAAAATAAGAAATCTCATATCATAAGGAACATGTGTACTAAGTTTCAAGTTGATTGGACTTCAGCTTCATCAAAAACTACCTTGACCAACAACTTTAACCTGAAACTCACACTTTTAATTTCTATGTTCAGTGAACAATGAACATAGGGTCAAAAGTCTAATTTGGTTTTAAAATAAGAAAGATCATATCATAAGGAACATGTGTACTAAGTTTCGAGTTGATTGGACTTCAGCTTCATCAATAACTACCTTGACCAAAAACTTTAACCTGAAGTTGGACGAACGGTCGGACATGCGAAAGAACGAACGAACGAACGAACGAACGGATGGACAGACAGACGAACGTACAGACGGAAGGACGCACAGACCAGAAAACATAATGCCCCTCTACTATCGTAGGTAGGGCATAAAAAGAATTAAAGTTGATTCCTAAATTTGCTATCTCAACGAAATGCTTAATGACCAATGGATGTTAGCTGAGTCAACTGTGTTTAATAGTAATACATACCACTGAAGTAGGGATAGACAATAAAACTGTAGATATCTTAAATGGCGAAAAGCCAACTGTCTTAGCAACACTTTTACATCCACTCAGTTCCAACCATGTTGTCAGAGTCGATCGATCTTCATCACATGGCCACCAGCTAATGTGGGTACCGTTTGGTAATGTAAGTGAGGCGTGCCCAAGCGCTGACCCTAAAGGATCCCATTCGTAAAACCGCACTACCATTTCCACTCACCTTAAAGTTCAATGAATGTTTTTTTTTAAATATTATGTAGAAATTAACATTAAATATATCCACTTTCTTTTAAAACAAATATTTAATTAGTATTTTTCAGCAGGTCTTTAAAGGAAGAAAAATCAATGTTTGTAAACAAAAATCCAATCATGTTATGGTTATATCATCGGCATCTTCAACGTTCAATCATAGTAGACATTTTTTTATCATGCATTTAATGTGAAATGGGACACCCAAATTACACCCAGACGTATATATATATCTAGTTAACATTTTTTTAGGGATTGACCTTATTTTTGAGAAATTGAGATAAGACGTGGCACGGTACTTGTCTATCCCAAATTCATGTATTTGGTTTTCATGTTATATTTGTTATTCTCGTGGTGTTTTGTCTGATGCTTGGTCCGTTTCTGTGTGTGTTACGTTTCGGTGTTATGTCGTTGTTCTCCTCTTATATTTAATGCGTTTCCCTCGGTTTTAGTTTGTTACCCCGATTTTGTTTTTTGTCCATGGATTTATGAGTTTTGAACAGCGGTATACTACTGTTGCCTTTATTTCAAACCTGCAGCTTTATATTTTATACTTATTAGCTACAACAGATATAAGCATATCATATACATTGAAATCGAAAGTTTAATAAAACAAAATCATGATATGAACTATCATTGTTTTCTTTTTGGCTGTTCAAACCATCTTTAACACGAATCTATTGTCGGTTTCATATTTGACCATTTTATACCTGAAACATTTAAAACTATTTACATGATATGCAATGCATCACAAAATAACCAGCTAAAAAGAAAAAGTTATATAAACCCTGTCAGACATTTTCCGCTCACTTCTTTGTTCGACGCAGAGCAGTTTCGTGTTAATTTACAGATGTGTTTCTCTCTACAAAGACTACATACCTTTAGCTATGTTATCATTCCAAGCTTAACTGCTTTGTTTCTATGAAGGGGATTTCGTAATCATTTGAAAATTCTTTATCTATTTTTAGACCGTAAAAGTTCCAACTTTTATAATGACCTATTTGTTTCTGTTATAAATAAACTTGTACCCGTTTCATCTGGGACTTTTAAAAAAAGATTAATTTGTTTATTATGTTAAGAAAACTGATAGATTTCCTACTATGATCCGTGCCCAATTATGTTCCGGGAAGTTTCCACACAGGGACTCGTCTCCGTAACATTTTTACCCCCATGCCTTAACTTTAAGGTATAAATGTGCTTTTTTTTTTAAAGTTTGCAGGAAGTATTTGAATAATGATTGCACGATAAACTAGAATATAAAGGGATGTTCGTAGCTAGATTTAAAAATCTTTGAATATTCTAGGGGGGGGGGGGGGGGGGGGTCTTCTATATATTTGAAAAATCTTCTGTTTCAATAAGTCAAATTGAATTTTGAAGAAATTATTTAAACTAGCGGTATGCACAACATGCACTTTACATAAAGCCTTCTTTTGTATTTGAAATATTTAATGCATTTCAGCACTTGAACGACAAAAAACTTGACATTATTTCTTGCGAGGTTTTACATATCATGCATATGCTCTGATAATTTTGCAAATGCTGCAGTATATTTGAATTGTCTGGCCTTGAGTGTCTGGCTGTTTGAATGTGTGTAGGTTGGTTCCCTACGTAAAACGTTCAGTATGCCTTCGAAATATACAAATATTAACAAGAATTTCAATAACGGCCGGGGAAGAGACTAGAATGTATGTGACCTGACTTTTTCAGAATTAAACTGCTGAATCAAATACTGGTCCGCAGCAACTACTCATTTGCATGGTAAATTTCTGCAGCATACCTGCATCACATTTGCATCAAACATGCCACAACGACTCTGTAGCAGATTCGCCGAATATAGTACTTAACAATGGAAATTTGAGGCCCCAAATACATTTGTATGAATATCGATGAAAAAAGTAGGAGTTACAGAGGCCACAAACGTCATAATTTCCTTTAAATGTTACCCTTAAATCAAAATCGAAAATTGGTATAAGGGACGACCATTTGATATTCTGGGGGGGGGGGGGGGGGGCAGGAGGATTTGTTTTTGATCGGTTATATATTTTTGTAAACTAAGAGGACAGATTATTCATTTTCTGCACTATTGAAGCAAGATTTTTCATTTTCATTAAAGCAAGGGACTGATTATTCATTTTCACAACTATAATTATGATATTCGAAAACATACAATTTTTACATGATTTGTTTATTATATATAATACATGTATAGTCAAGTCATTATGTACTCCACTAAACCTAAGATTTTGGTTAGTTTTTTTTTGTTGCTTAGTTTTTAGTTTCTTTGTTGTGTTTTGTGTACTATCGTTTGTCTGATTGTCTTTTCTTTTATGCGTTGCGTTGTCAGTTTATTTTGTTCTTATTTGTTTGAATGTCCCTCTGGTACCTTTCGACCCTCTTTTATGATATAGGTTTGTACAAATATACTAGACAACACAGATAATGCATCCCATCTTATCCTATAAATAAAAGGAGATACAAAATTTTATTGTTGTTTTTGCTACAAATTATTAGACAAGTCTTTGATTATCACAAATAAAACGAACGTAAAACAATTTCAAATTCCTGAGATGGTGCAGTCATTTCCTAAATATATAGAAGATGGTGGAATAAAAATGGTGTTACCGATACCTAAACCTCTCCCGATCAGTCATTTATACACTTTTTATATGTTTGTTTTACTGATTTGAGACTCGTTTCTTTTTTCAAGTAAAACCATCACGAAGAATGAAGAATCTCGTAATTGTATTAAAAACACGGTGTTACTGTTATACTTGTTATGTGTAGACGGTCTAGTACCGTCCAGACTAACGTCGTCATTGAAAACACGGTGTTACTGTTATACTTGTTATGTGTAGACGGTCTAGTACCGTCCAGACTAACGTCGTCATTGAAAACACGGTGTTACTGTTATACTTGTTATGTGTAGACGGTCTAATACCGTCCAGACTAACGTCGTCATTGAAAACACGGTGTTACTGTTATACTTGTTATGTGTAGACGGTCTAGTACCGTCCAGACTAACGTCGTCATTGAAAACACGGTGTTACTGTTATACTTGTTATGTGTAGACGGTCTAGTACCGTCCAGACTAACGTCGTATTGAAAACACGGTGTTACTGTTATACTTGTTATGTGTAGACGGTCTAGTACCGTCCAGACTAACGTCGTATTGAAAACACGGTGTTACTGTTATACTTGTTATGTGTAGACGGTCAAGTACCGTCCAGACTAACGTCGTATTGAAAACACGGTGTTACTGTTATACTTGTTATGTGTAGACGGTCTAGTACCGTCCAGACTAACGTCGTCATTGACGCTGGTGTTAGTAACCTGAATAGACTAAACAAATAAAATACTGTTATAACATTAGTCTAAATAAACTTATATGCAACATGTTTCTGATGTATAATGAATTATAGTTCACATGCGAATAAATCTGTTATATTTTTTGAGAGATTTGTGAGTAATGGATTGAAAATTAACAATTAAAGATTTTTCTTATACAACTTTTATGTAAAACTGAACATAGCAGAGTCACAAATCTGACAATTTTAAAACAGCTTTCTATCTACTATGTCAAGCACTTGGCAGTGTTTACCAAAATTAGTTACAGGCGATATTTCCATTAATTGACTTTTTGTTCCAACGTCAGTGGTTTGCCTATTACATAGAAACACTAATATACAAGAGTTTCAAGTTCATAGGTTGAGCATAAACATTTAAACAGAGGCGGAAGATGCCAAACGGATATTCAAACTCACATGTGAAGATAAACTGGCAAAGACATAGCAAAAAAAGAAAAACGACGATCGAAACGGTCTACAATAGACGAGACGGAAAACTAAAGACTGAGCTACGCAAATCAAATCAAAACCAGGATTGATGTGCCAGGTGCTTTATCTTAGCGTAAACAGATCTTGTTCTATATGTGGCAAATGCATGTTCAAATTAAGGGATACGTCTCAATATTTGTGGTGCGAGAAAAAGATGACGGGCTTTTGGTTTTGACAATTAAAATATTTTGAAGGTTCTCTGTAGTTCAAAATTCAAGCTCTGGGAATCATATCAACTAAGATATATATACACCACATACAGGCGTGGTTGGAATGTTGCTGGTTGGCTGAACTCATTTTTTTTTGTTCTCGAAGACCCTTATTATCAATATATAGATGCAAGTCAAGATGCAAATCAGACTTAATTATATTAGTGGGATCCTTAATTATTTTAAATTTTCAAAACCAAAGGAAGAGCGTTTTCGTTCTTTTTCGGATTGTCTATTTTATTCATCATTTTACGTATGTTTTCAAAGAGCGTCCCTGCTAGTTCATTTGTATATCTATTTACAATGTAACGAAATAAACCAAGTCGGAAAAGTTGGCCATTGTTATCAAGTGGCTCGTTTCTATGTATGACCATATGTGTTGCTTTGGGGTTGTTGGTTTCCGTTGTTTTCCTCTTGTAGGTGATGTGTTTTTAACCCGGATTTGTTGTATCTCAATCGATTTATGAATTTCAAACAGTGGTATAATACTGTTGCCTGTATTTAAAAACAATTGTCCGAATTTTAGTGCGTGACTAATATAGTGAAGCATCCACCATGCTGACTGAAATGGCGAAAACATGCACACAGGATTACAATTCAAATGTCAACTTATCAACTTATGTTGATTTCGAAAGTCTGGTTGTCTTTGTTTATCTCATGCAAGGCATTTCTTGGCTTTGACAGATATTATCGTATTATAGGTTTTCGAACTATTTATAATGCAGTGTAATGTTTCTATTCCATTTAAAAAGTATGCATAGTACGAATTCATATGACGTAAGAAACATATGATCTGACGATATGAGACATACCGAGAAATTATTAAGATAAAAGAGTTATAAGCAAAATTTAATCATTTTGATTGCACACATACTCAGAAAGCAGTATGGATGATCTGACAGCAAGCAAGTCGAGCTCCAGCGTTTCCGGTTTCCAGACTCTCGCCATTACCTCCTCTTCCTAAATCATCAGGATCTGCGTGAACCTAATGAAAAGTCAAGAACATAGGGGTGTTTTATTGAATCTTGTTTAAACTACTTATATTCTTCTTGGGAGAGCTAAGAAATACATGTATCACAAATATGAGCACAATGGTCATTTGTAAGCAGGTCTATATTTCACACCAGTTATTTTGTTAAATGTGTAGAGAATAAGAACAACAACTTACAAATTAGGAAACTTTGGACATGTTGAAATATACGTATAAAGTCATAATTCTTCATTTGTGTTACACAATAAGATTGTGTGTCAGCGTATGTTAACAGGTTGAAGAATGTCGGTTATTTTTCAGTCAATCAAACTAAACCAATTATTGTTTCATTTATTTTTGTAAAACAAGTATTAACATCTTTTTGGTTAAACAATTTTTTATGCATTTATATAACATCTTTGGTTTTAAATGAGTTATCATTAAAACGAAGATGTGGTATGATTGTCAATGAGAAAACTATCCACAAAACGACAAAACTTGCGGCCTAATTTATGTAAAAAGAATTAAACGAAAAACAAATATCTAACACATCAATATTAAAATGTGTCGGAGTCATATGGCCTATCTGTTGAGTGCCACATCTAATCTCTGTGTTAACATTAATACATATAAAATTGTATTGATGATTTCATTTTAAAATCATTAAAAATGCCTCATGCAAAAATAAGTTTCACCGCACATTACGACAATAGCCTATGATTAATAAATTACACCTATATATCTACAGTGAATCGTTGATAACTTACCACAATACCTCTGCCGAGGATTGAAAGCTCTCGTCTTTCCCGCATTCTAATAAAATTGTCGTAAATAGCCAAATTTGCTACTCCCCAGTTGTTTGCGTAAATATTACCAAGGTCTCCAACATGACGACGCGGTGCATCACTTGGTCCTGCATGATTTTGGTTGAATGGATTAAAATGCGGTCCTGCATTAGTGCAATCTATAAATGTTAGATTTATTTATATGCAGTATACAAGAATTAATTTATCAAATATGTTTACTTTATACATAGAAAATGTTTGTACATTTTATTCGTATACATGGTACTAATTTCATATTGCGTAAATTAAAATAATTTTTTATAATAAAAGGATATTTGATACTGCAAAGCACTAGTTGCGAAATTAAATGTTTATTGCTCGTTAGTTGTGATCAAAACCAAATACTTATATGCCCCGGAAATCAGAGATTTATATATTAAACAAAGATCGAAACGTAATAAACTTTTATAGAACACACAAGCTTAGTACGCATAACCTTACTACTTATGAAATATCTTTTAGATACCACTTTTTCACAAGTGATTTATTAATACGTTTACTTACCACGTCCGAAAGTCCCTCGTTCATGGACATGGAAGCCGTGTAATCCAGGTCTCAAACCATATATTCTCCCTGTTATTTCAACAAGTTGGGTATTGTACTGAAAATAATTTATGCATAAGATTAACGACTCTACAGTGTTGTCCTGATATTTCGGTGTACCGTGTAAGCTGTTTAGTTCATCATTGAAGATCAGTTAAAGATGGTCGAAACATACACGAGGAACATTCTAACTCATATTCAAAAATAAACTGACAACGCAATTGCTAAAAAATAAAAAGACAAACAGACAGGTAATAGTACACAAAAAAACAGCATAGAAAACTAAAAACTAAGCAACACAAACCCCACCAAATATTTGGGAGATCTCATGTGTTCTGAAAGGGTGAGTATATCCTACTCCATATGTGCCACCCGTTGTGTTGTTCACGCTATTACAACCCGGTAGATAGTTTAATTCTGTAGGTCGCATTCGTGGTGAAAAGGGAAGTGTATTATTATTACGATATATGGAACATATCAGATATCATCTCAGAAACGGTTATTCCATAATGGTCAATTAACTCGTGATTGCATTCGTAAATTTTACGAGAGGATGACTTCAACTTCACCATTTGGAACTCTTGCTTTAATAGCTTCCTTGTGAGCAGCAACTAACCAGAAAGGGTCATGGTAATGAAAAAGAAGAACTGGTCTCATGTAAACTGAACCTTTTCGTTCTCTTTGTTATCATTAAGAAAGACATTTCAGATATAAAAAAAAAGCGGGCAACCATTTATACTGTTTGCGTTCTTGAATTTTTTAGTAATTGTTTGCTACCTCTAAATAGACGGACCTATTTTTACCTTCGTAATTATTGTATTAACTCATTCACTTCCTCAATGTACAGAAGTTTGTCACTTAGGTTGATTTCGATTTGATAAACTCGGGTTACTTGCGTAAGTAGAGTTTAAATCGAACGGGTAGAGTTTCTCTTCAACGTCATGAAATAAACCGTTTAACCCGAGTGCTACCTACCTCGAAGGTAGGTTTAGTCGATTAGAGTAAAAAACAAGATTGAAGAACAAGACATTTAGTGAAGTAAGCAAAAACTGAAAACAAAGTATCTTCAAACTTAAGCTACTAGCATCTTAAACTGGGTAACAAATGGCAACAATAAAAAGTTCATTAAACCAAACAAAATGCAAAATGCAGCTGTTACTGATTAAATACAAAAATTTACCGTTTCCATCGATTTGGTACGACATGATTAACCAGTGTGGGTACTTTGCCGTTGCTGACAACTAGAATAGATTATTCTTTAGGCTGTACCATATTAATATAGCAAAGGCTATTTGGCTTGTTATTTTTTAGATGACACTTTTAATATTTTTCGACAGAACTATTAAACAAAACGGCGCCGGCAAAATAGAAAAAAATCATCTTTTTCGCCAGTTTTGATTAAAATACATTTAAATTAAATCCGACAAAGAGGCATATATTATAGCAATGTTCATTTTCCGTCGCTGGCAATATCGTGAATAATCAACTGTTGCTTTCTTTGTAAACAGATAATTTTAATATTTACTTTTGAAAAGAACTATGAAAATGTACATTATTAACACAAAAATATCTTATCATTACTCTTATAGTTAAATAATAAAAAACTAATGATGCATATTCGAGATCATAATCGTTTAAAACATTTCTCTAATTCTTTTGAAGGATTTGAAGATTTACGTAACGTTAATATTTTTACACGAGTAACCCGATTTAATAAAATCAATGTCGACCTTTGTGTTAAGCAACAATTATAGTCAATAATAATGCCTATTTCATATTTCCCGAAAAAAGATAGGCACACGATTAAGGAAATTGTGATCTGATCGTAAAACCATAGGCTACTTCGGGAGGGTATGTTCAGCCATCGAATAAAGAACAGAAATAGGAAATGTTTGAAACAGACAACAACCCAACCACACCTCATATTTTTACAGCTAAAATTACTCCAAGATTGATTTTACTCAATGTAAGCATAATGGAATTTTAATCGAGCAAAAAAGCAATAAGTAATAAATGAGATATTCCTTACAAAATTCAACTTCATTATTTGATATTTGTAATAATTGTGGTCCATTTCTATCAACCGAGAAAAAAATTGGGAAAATCCAAAGTTTGTCTTTTTTAAAGAGCAATTGAAATAGTAATTGTTCAAAATCATGCAACCCGTTGTAAACTTTGGAAAAAAAAACAGGGCATTCATTATGAATATGTAAAATAAAAAACCTAAAACCTACATGTAACTGCCTTTAAATTCGTAAACTGTTTTGGCAAAAGTATCAACTGCTATCAACGAAAAAAATATCGAATCATTAGTTAAAAACTAGAACTACTTTTATTATTATTCAAACATGGTGCGCTATTAATTGAAAAATGACGTGATATTTTTCAAGAATTATGATTTATGATAATTAGAGGCTCCAAGGAGCCTGTGTCACTCACCTTATATTTTTATTTAGAATTGATGCATGATTTACTGCAACTGTAATACTTTTGCTTTAGTTTCAGAAATATAAGTCCAAAACTGCTTTTTCCCCTATGTTCTATTTTTGCCATATCTGCCATTTTAATTGTCAGGCAGGGCCATGAGACACATTCTTTAAACTAGATACCCTAATGCGAAGTGTGGCCAAGTTTGGTAAAATTTGTCTCGGTTATTTTAGGAGATGACTTTTGTAAAAGATTACAAAAATTTACGAAAAATTGTTAAATTTGACTTTAAAGGGGTCAATAGACAGTTTTTGTCATGCTTACTTATTTGTAGATCTGACTGTGTTGAACATAATAGCAGTCAACAGTTTATCGCTATGTATTATAATATTCAGGATAATAACCAAAAATTCAATGTTTTCTAATTACAAGTTCAGAGGCAGTATCCAAACAACGGGTTGTCCGATTTGTCTGAAAATTTCTCAGCAAACAGATCTTGCCCTGCTGAACAATATTACCATGTTGAATTTGCTCTAAATGCTTTCTTTGCAGAAATTAAAGCCAACATCTACATTTTACCCTTAAGTTCTATTTTAGCCATGGTGGCCATCTTGGATGATTGGCCTGGCCATCGGACACATTTTTAAAATAAGATATCCCAATGTTTAGTGTGGACAAATTTTGCTAATGTGGCCCAGGAGTTTCAGAGGAGAATATTTTTGTAGAAGTTAACGTACGGCGACGGACGACAGACGACGACGACGGCGGCCAATTGCAAGTGATGAGAAAAGCTTACTTGGCCCATACATACCATAAGATGTGATATGTTTGCAATTTATTTTTGATTTTTTCAATCCAATCAGTATGAATGTGTTTAGTAACAACCTTGTGTTACATTGTACCAATAAACGGTTCCAGAGTAATGTTAGCATGATAAACCCCAAAATATTAAGATGTATTTTTCAAACAATTAAAATGATTCAACTAATTATCTAGTATATTTCATATTCAAAACTATATATATATATATATATATATCTTACTTGTTTGATAACACAGAACTGATTATTGCGTCATGTATATATGTGTATACTACTGTTGCCTTTTTGTTTATATATGTATCTATAGATAATGGTAGTAATTTGATTTTCAATTATACGTCAATTACATCAGGCGTCAGTATAGAAACACAATCTTCCCGAAGATGATACTTTAAAACATAGAGTTTTTAATATGATTATAGTGACCATCTTGTAACATGAGACCTCCAAATAGTTCAAAGATATTCTTCTAAAAAGGGACCAAACTATCGTCATCCATCGAAATCAAATTGGAAAGAATGCTGACAGGCCATAAATTGGGTGAAATAAGAGAACATACACATTATTAGTGGGGTGTTTTTGTGCTGTCGATAACCCAAAAGTAAGCCGTAACACCTGAATCTGTTTTTTTGTCATCGCGACATAAAAAATACAAGCTATAAATATAAAAATAACAACAAAACAAAACATAGTGACGCTCAGATCAAAATAGTTATAAAGCCAAATAGTACAAAGTTGATGAGTATTGAGGATCCAAAACTCTAAAAATGTGTGCCAAATACGGCTAATATAAAAAAAAAGAAGATGTGGTATCATTGTCAATGAGACAACTGTCCACAAGAGACCAAAATGACACAGACATTAACAGCTTTAGGTCACCGTACGGTAATCTATTCCTGGGATAAGAAATACCTTAGTTTTTCGAACAATTCATAGTTTTGTAACAGGCAATTTATTAAATAAAGACCACATAATAGATATTCATGTCAACACAGAAGTGCTGACTACTGGGCTGGTGGTACCCTCGGGGACGAAACGTCCACCAATAGTAGCATCGACTCAGTGGTGCTTATAGTTATCAAAGATACCAGGATTATAATTTAGTACGCCAGACGCGCGTTTTGTCTTCATAAAGACTCATCAGTGACGCTCAGATCAAAATAGTTATAAAGCCAAATAAGTACAAAGTTGATGAGCATTGAGGACTCAAAATTTCAGATGATACAAATGATACTGTTGTGACAAGAATTCTAAACTGACCATTTGTGGCAGAAAATGTGAACTTTTATTGACAAATAGGCATACAGTAAGATGTGGACTGGAGACAGGGACAGGATTGGATAATTTATATAATCTTGAATGTTGGAATGATTGACTGTTAAACAATACATGTATAGTATTCTAAAATGCTTTCAATATGTTATCAGAACAGTTTAAAACCAGTTTTAGGCATTTGATGTCAGAAAACAGGCAAAGGAGACAGATTTGTAAAAGCAAATTGTTTGTTTCTGAATCCTTCATATTGTTTTATTTGTATAATATCGTTTAATGTTGATTTATCTGAATAAATATTATTTCAACTAAACAGACAAATAGGGTTAAATGGCAATAATTAAAGCCTTGTTTTCAAATCTCTAAAAAATTGAAACAGGGGAGGGGGTATAAAATGTACAGTAAAAGTAAACTTGAGTATTTGCAGTGATTTTCTTATTGTTCTTTTAAGTGAGTATTTATGTGAGAAAAAGTGGTTTAAAGAGTTTTCTATTTAAATAAATGTTTGTTTAGGTTGCACTTAGTGAAGACAGCTGTTTCTCGAACCACGCCTCTTTTAGATTTAATTTAGAATATTCATAGATAGTTAATTTTGTTTACATACTGGTTCCTAGTTCTAATCTGTAGGTTGCATCTCATAGAGACATAACTTAGGAATGCTACCAGTAAATATACATGTGAATATTGTTTATTTTGAAATCTGTGGTAACCCTACAGTCGAGGCTTGGGTTGTTAAGAAATTTTGTGTTAGTTTAAACTCTTAGAAGATCGGGGCATAAAGGTTGAATATATGCCGCACAGCCCTATATTTTACCCTTTTTTTTAATGAGTAGCGCATATGAACTTTCCATTCTAGGATATGATTTTTTTCAAAACTTCATTGTAAAACTGGCACAGTTTTAGCCGTAAAGGGAGTTTCTATGGGGAAATGCATTGTCAATACTTACAGAAATGGAACCTAAAAGACGTTTTGTTTTCATCCTTTTCTGAAATTGGTGTAAACAGGACTCAAGAAATCTGCTAAAACATCTCTTGATCTTATTTGGATAAATGTATAAAAAGGGTTAACAAAAATAGCGAAAGCCATGGTAAAGGGAAAAAAGAGAGTTTTAGCCGCAAAGGGAGTTTCTATGGGGAAATGCATTGTCAATACTTACAGAAATGGAACCTAAAAGACGTTTTTTTTTCATCCTTTTCTGAAATTGGTGTAAACAGGACTCAAGAAATCTGCCAAAACATCTCTTGATCTTATTTGGATAAATGTATAAAAAGGGTTAACAAAAATAGCGAAAGCCATGGTAAAGGGAAAAAAGAGAGAAAAAAACCCTGGTAAAATCAACGCTTCACCATACATCTACCAACTAATGAAATATTGTTTATTCGAATATCACATTTTAAACGTAATTTAGAAAGTGTAAAGGGGTTACTAATACGGCAATTTTTAGATCTAGAGTAAAGAAAGAAAAACAAACTTTATGAACTTGAAACTTTATCTGATTAAACTAATAAAAAGCCTTCTTTCGTTGTAAAATTGGTAAATATGCTGAATTATTTTTATTCCTTATCTGGCATATTATAATAAAGTTCGTTAAGATGTATGTTGCCGTTTGTGTTTGTTGCACTTCGGTGGTCCTGTTGTTTCTTTGTTTTCCTCTTATATTATTTGATGTTTTTTTATTAGTTAGTGGGTTTTAGTTTGTGACCTGGATTTGTTTTCTCTCAATCGATATATGACTTTTGAACACCGGTATATTACTGTTACTTTTTCTTATCGGGTTAAAAGTCACTTGTGTTATTAAAAATATCAACTTTACTAAATATATTTTCCTATACATGTTATGCACTAATGGTCATACAACCAGTCTATATTTTGTATTTTGCATCGCGCAATGTAATGTTTTTCCAGACAGTTTATCAGGTCTTAACACTAAATAAATGGATGTGTACTGCTTGATTAAGGTTTGGTTAAAATGAACATATAATTCAGTGATTGTTGGTGGTCGCTGACAATAAAAAACAAAGTTCATTGTTTTATAAATTTATCAGCCCTTCGGCTTTTTGTTTGAATTGTCAATTCAGATTTTTGTAATAGCGTACAATGCAATGAGATATGGGTTTAATTCTCTCTTAAAGTCCATACTGTGCACTGAATTTGTTGACAGTTACTTCATTTGGTCTCTGGATGATGGTTGTCTCATTATCAATCATACTACGCCTTCGTTTTCTTATATGGCTGTTCAAAAATATTTAAGTAATCGCCACTTAGAAATGGCACATAACAATGAACATTAAAAATCAGAAGTAATTTTTGTTGTTAATTAAAAAATCAACAAAAATAATAAAAAGACTGTTTTAGATAATGTATGTATGACTGCTAAGTTAAAGTATGTTTACGTAACAACTTTTAATTGTTAATTGTTTATTTTTTCTGCTTAACCAACTAGAACAGGCATATTTGTAATTATAATTTTCCGCGTTTCGAAGTATAGAGGAAAATTATAATTGTACTAACGGTTCTTTCAATATATGTATGGACACGTGATATTAATTGTAGTATCACATGAATGGTAATTTTTCGCAGGTTAATTTCCCTATCAGACCATTCTCTCGCCAACTTCGAACGGGTCAAGTTCAGATTTAATGTTGGTTTATTATTGTTTGAATTTTTCTTGTTTTTGTACAATATATTGGTATTTTTGTTTGCTATTACACATTTTGATGATATTTTGTTGATGTAAACATAAGCTTACTTTAAGTATTGTCCAAGTACAACTCTCGAGCCGATCTTCCGAGCATTAGGGTTTGGACACAGGTTTCCATATCGACTAAGGTAACTTGGTTGTTGGTTTTTCCTGGCCGGCGGGCTCGTTTATGACGGAGTCAATGTTTACATTTCGTATTGAAAGCATTGTTTATATGTATATAGATATTATTTGCATAAAATATTATGTTTGTTATGATAGATTATAATAAAATCCGGTGTCCTTCTAGTCTTGTGGGCGATCAGCAATTATAAATTGTGTTTGATATATTTATTGTTATATGTTAGTATAGTGGGCACTAATCATTCAAAATATGTGTCAATGTTGACCTTAGACTTTGATCATTTATCAATAACTTGTCCTGTACGCGGTAGTAACCAAGTTAATAGAGTACAGTAACGTTTCTCGCTTGAATAGAACTCGGTTGATTGAAAACATGTGAGGAAACGTTCGTAATACCAACTTTGCAAAGCATTACTGTGTGTTTTCAAAAACACAAATAACTTATTGTCAGAAAACTTACTTATCTTTATCTAATAGGTTATATAACAAATGCAATAACTTAATTTTTTTCCTCATACTTGTTGACGCAAGGTTAGCCTTCCATGGACTCTGTTTTGATTTGTTGGGTCATACAACTGGCAGTATGCTCTGGTATCTCTTTGCCCTGTTGACAAACAAAAATATATATTTGTTTATATTGTTTGAATGTTCACGTTTCAAACTGGGTATCTAACTAGTTTGGTAAGAAAGAAAGAAGCTACACAAAACATAAGGAGGTTGTTCTTCTTTGAAAAGGTACTACAAACTGATGGTAACACGGACGATGTAAAACAAACATAATCCCGCCACATGTGCTTTTCCCAAGTCAGGATTATGAAGTTCAGTGGTTGTCGTTTGTTCATGTTTGTCTTATTTTTTTGTCGTTAATTGATTGGTTATAACTTAGACTCTTAGTTTTCTCAATCGAATTGTTTATTATATATTTCATGTTGGGTCTTTCTGGCCGACTAAATTTAATGCTTTTTTTCTCATTGTTGACATCCTTATTTTGGAAATAGAAGATGTGTTTTTAACTTACTAACTAAGTAAAAATAATAATCTCAAGACTATAGCAACATTTTTGAAATAACAGTTCTCAAATTTACTGTACTGATTTTAGTATACCAGATGCCAATTGTAACAAGTTATGTCTCCTCAGTGATGGCCATATCAAAGTAACAGACGAAAATTGAAACTTTTGACAAATATTTGGGCACAACAAACGGCATTTCTAAAGGTCTTGACACTAATGTAGGTTTTTTTGGGGCCGGAATATTTTCAAAACGACTTCTTTTTATTTTCTTTATATATTTTTATCTTTTATATGCTTCGTTGAACAAATCTTTAAGCTTTGGTATATTTGCCTGTGTGGGTCTATATCTTTATTGAGATCTTAAAAGTGTTTGTATTTTACGCAAGCAGATTAAATTAATGATAGTGGGTTTTAATTTCATTAATTATGGTAGTTCTCATATAACTACTTTTTAGGCGATAAAAGAAAAAGTGTTCCTCCTCGTCTACAATTTTGCAAACTTTACACTCTCTGTCTTTTCTTGGCATTTTCTTATATTGACCACTTTTAATTTGCAAGTTATGGTAACTTTTGTCGAATTTTGTTAAAAGTTGACGACTTAAAAATAAGTTTTAGATTGTGCAACTAGTCTTTCAGTCTGATGAAAGCATGTGTATTTTTGGAAATAAGGCAACAGTGGGTATACAGCTGTTCAAAGGTTATAAATCGATTGAGAGAAAACAAATCCGGGTTACAAACTAAAAACAAGGGAAACACTTCAAACTGTATGAGGAAAACAATGAAACAACAGAAGCACAAAAATAACATACATAGGAACGAATTATTAGAAAACAACTGTCATATTTCTGACTTGGTACAGGACATTTTTAGAAAAAAAGTGGGTTGAACCTGGTTAATATATAACATTCCCATAAAGCCTGGTGGTTTCGCTAGCCGAAAATAATTTTCAACCCACCATCTGTTTCAAATGTTGTCTCTCAATCTATGCATTACTTTTTAACAGCGTTATACTATTGCTGCCTTTTTTGTGGCTAGCTAAACCTCTCTCTTAATGGCTATGTTAAATATACCGCTAAAATGATAACATTTCATGACAAGAATACAGTACAAAGTAAAATCACAAAAATACTGAACTTAGAGGAAGATCAACTGGGAAAGTCCATAATCACATGGCAAAATCAAATAACAAAACGCATCAAAAACGAATGGACAAAAACTGTCATATTCCTGACTTGGTACATGCATTTTCAAATGTAGAAAATGGTGGATTAAACCTGGTTCTATAGCGCTAACCCTCTCACTTTAATGACAGTCAATAAATGCAAGTGTATTCAACTTTTATATACGTAAAATTTAGCATCAACAAATACCATTGACAATTCCTGTTTTATCAAATTGATATGCTCTCATTAGTTACAAGTTGTAAGCTTTCAATATCAACAAGAGCTCACAAAACAGCTCATTCATTGAGAAAAAGAATTTCTTGTATATCAAGGTTTGTCGAGTTATTGGTCTTTTGACACACTCGCCGTTTTATTCTCAATTCTAATTAAAAGGAGGCACACTTTTAATAATTTAATATATTCAGTAGAAGGGAAGTTGACCGTATTAGTTCCATGCAAATCAATCATCCGTTCATCATTTTGTTCGGACACACGAATAGACAGATCGAAAGACAAATCAATTACTTTATGCTCCAAATTTTGTTTGGGAGCATAACAATTTAGGCCAATCATATGTTTACATAGTTAGATCGCGGTGAGCATGGAGGCGCATATTTTCATTTGTTTATGTGGTTGCGAATAAAATTGTCGTTCATTAGACATGTTTTCTATATGTTAGAGAAAAAGTTTATATCTTTAACCATATAACAAGGACATAATACATCAATTCAAATTCGCTCGCGTAAAACATCGAGAAATAGGCAGGAAAATCGGGAAAATATTAAACTGTGGGATAACAATGTAAGCATCAACAGATACTTTAAAGGGATTATTTTAGTTAATGACACATAATAGATTAAAACCTTAAGTCTATTCATTCTATTAGATGAACACTGTCTTAAATAAGAAAAATATATTAAATAAAAGAATGAAAGATATAAAAAATTCTCATTAATTATTGGTTAAAAAGGAACAGGTGAAAAATTGCAAACGTAACATGTCTTTTATGTGATACAGATATTCCGCCAATCATCCTTCGTTGTAAAACCTGTATTTACCCCTCGAAAGTTTTATATACAGTTATTTTATGAGTAAAAGCCTTTATAAGCAAGCTGAAATTTAATTTTTGGTTTGCATCAAATTACAATACCTATTTACTTTGTTTACGCAATTGCCTTAGAAGACGAGAAATGTCATGAAGTGTAAGATTATAAAAGTCATAATAATTCCGAAAATTCTAATACAAATTCCCTACGTACCTATGTAATTGCTTAAACATAAACTAACACCTGCTCTGTGTTTATGTTTCAGGCCATATGAGAATTTGGACCGTACGCATACAGTCCATACCGTATGCGTATACTCTTATTGTCGGACCGTATGAGTATACTCATACGGTGTAGTACGAGCTTGACCATATATGTATTTAATTAATTGAAGTTAAGTTTTTTTTTTCAAATGTCTATCTGAATCCTTTTTTTGGCACTCCCATCCAGGATGACACAAGCAAATGTTTTACATTTACCAGTTTTATTAAATGCATGTTCTTTTGCATTTGTATCTCTTAGCAGTAAGATGAAAGCTTTATACCATGCTTACTTCCGATAATTTAAATGAGCATAGCTAAATTTTATGTATTACTGACATGCTAAATACAGGGGATTAGCAGCTTAAATGCACGTCATTTGTTTTAACTGTGAACATATTTAAAAGTTTTTATTCATTTACAATTGAACTACTTTTTATATTAATTCGAAATTGACCAAATTCTTAAAATAAGTCGGATCCTATGCGTACAGTGAAACCGTGTGCGTATTTAGAAAAAAGTACACGTACGGTCCACACCAGTACAGTACGTGTACGGTCCGAATACTCATATGGTCTGGAAAATAAATAAAAGATTATTAAAAATATCCTTAATACTGGGGCTTGCACAGGCTACTGTCTAATGCTAACAAAGGACTGCCGTTCGTTGTTATTTGATTTTGCCATGTGATTATGGAATTTCCCAATTGATCTTCCTCTAAGTTCAGTATTTTTGTGATTTTACTTTATACATCATAACTGATTTTCGTTATTGTTTTGAATTGTTTAAAATTTTGCCTTTCCGAAACCTTATATTTGTACTTTGAACGATGAGCTATAGGGTTGCTTAAACACACGTAATTTGACCTTTGATAGATGTTTGTGTTATTAGTATTCATACCCCATTTTCTTATTTTTATATGGATATTGCAAATAGGTTAGCAATTTAAAATTGCAAGCATTTCTGTGATGTTAAGTATCATAGAACTTAAAGAATTTGTTTTTCACACAGAAGGATGTGTCTCTTTCTAATGAACTTTGTTTTTGCTGATGATATTCATATTTAAGCGTTTACAATCTTAAGAGGGCTTACCTTGAACTTGTGATGTACCAGTTAAAACAACCACTCCTAACGCTAGTACAAGAATCATATTTTCTTGTTTGATAACTTGTATAGTGGTGATCAGTATTTATATGTAAAGGTACAGGGCTGTGCTGTTGGAACTTGATGTTTCATTCATGCATATATTTCTCACAACTAATGTGAACATTAAAAGGTTTACAGTCTATTAGTTATTAGTTTAATTCTGGTGGATCTTATAATTTGGAGGATCTAAGGCATTTCGTATGATTTTGTTCATCGTCTCTGTGAAAGAGTTTACAATTCCTCGAAATATTGTTTGGCACTATATGTCAATGTAACTATCCGTAACGCTTAACTATCGGGCCAAGTTCTTCCGTTGTCTTCGAAACCAGAAAATTGTATCGCGGAAAATTGCCGTGCTAAAGAAAAAATTGAAAGTTTTGGCTTTTTGTAACAATTGTACATTCTCGCAAAGCAAGGAAATTGATAATCTGTTTTGACGGGAGACATACATATAAATATACCATGTCGGTTAAATGTTTTTGTTGTTATTTCTATTTTAATTAAACTTTTTATTTTTTTAACATATTGTAAAATTTTGTCGTTTTTAACTGATGGAATCGCACGAACTTTGTAAGGAGTAAGAGCGGGTGCGTCAAGAGAGTAAGCCTCTCCTACAATATGCATACATCTCACATCATGCGAATCCACAGGCTTCCAAAATTAACAATTGGGAAAAGGATGCAATTTGTTAAATTACAGATTTGGACAACTATAATGTCATCTAAAGATCTGTGACCTCGAAAGCATGTTGCTAGTGGGGAAGGACAAAAACGAGATGGATAATTTTTTTTAAGGTAAAACACACCTTTCAACCGTTAAGTTCTGTATATGTTTGATACGAATGATGTAATACTTTTTCGCCAACAAATACTTTTTCGTGAATTGAAGGTCGAAAATCGAAATAACGAGCGTAATATGCATGTAAATATCTAAAACAATGTGTTTCCCTTTAAAATAATTACAGTATAACATGAAAAAAGAATGTATATGATACGCAAATATGTAGACAAATAACTGGTGGTCTAAACATTTCTAGCTAAATTGTGAAAATGAAAACAAAGAGTACAACTAATTCTGCTGAACCTTTTAATACTGTTTTGCTGATATCTTTAAGTATTTCTTAATTGTTTGATATTTTCAACTTTATAAAGACTACAAGCGTCGACCGGGATATAGAAATATGATAATCCTTGGACTTTCTCGTTTTGCACTTGATAAAAACGTCCTGAAGTAGGAGGTCAGTTTGGCTGTGTGGGATGCATACATACACAGCTTCGTTGGGTCAAAATGAAGGCGTTAAATTCAATGCCTTGTGTTAAAAAGAACCACGATATCTGCACGTTAAACCCTTGAAACAATTTTCTGAGGGGCCGTATGGCATGCAGTAAGACAAAATTTCTTCCTAAATCCAGATTTTCTTTTTCCAGTGACAGCCCAAATTTGCCGTCCTCCCCCCTGAGAGCTAATACGATTTTTCTCTAAATGGCTTGTTGTTTCCTTGATATCGGCATTTTAATTAATAATTTATTTTGATGGCAATGTATGAAAAAAATCCGATAAATATTAGAGGGTTTGAATATACAGTCACGGCCAAACAATGGTAAACTAAAAACATGTCTTGTAAGAGAAAGTAAAAAAAATAACAAGGATTTCATAAGATTTTGAAATATGGCTTTTTAAATAATATGTAATAAAAAAAGGAAAAGAAAAATAGAGGTTAGTGGGCATTTTTTTTTTAATGTTAATACATGTATAAAACCAAAAATCTGGCAAAAATTCAAAAAGTAGAGGAGCAAACATCCTTGAGTGATTTTAATTCATGGTACATGCAATTTTCAATTCCATCAAACATGTTACATGAATTGTATGTTATGTTTAATGTTGACAAAAGCGAATAGTACTGATTGATTGTTGGTGTTTAATGTTGGTTTTGAGTGCCATTTTTGTGCTATTTCGTGGCAGCCAGTTTGTATTGGTGTATGAAGACGGAGTGCCCAGAGAAAACCACCGACATTCGATTGGGAAACTGACAAACCCGGTCAATAAAGATTGGAGTGAAGTGCACCCACATGAGCGGGATTCGAACTCACAACCTCAGTGATGACTTGCTACAGTAGTAACTACTTAGACCACTCGGTCAACGAGGCCCTAAAGTGAATTTGCCAGATCCAGTTGATATTATTGACTATTTTTTTTAAATACTATTTTTTTTAAATGGGTCACGAACTCTTCTTAGCTTATCTGGGTTATCGTCGTTAGTAAACCCAATTCGACCAAACTTGACCACATTCATCATTAGATATTTACTTTCAAAAACATGTACGATGACACCGCTTGCCAACCAAGCTGCCCGCCATGGCTTAAGAGAACACATAGGGGTAAAACGTGTTTTGTATTAATACCTCCACGGTGATTACCTATAATATATTATAGAATATATAATAGAAAGATAGATAGGAACTTAAATAATCAAAAATGTTTAGCAATTAAGTCAACATTATTGAGATAGTCCGGCAACTACTCGTTGGAGTTTTCGCTCTTTAATGTCAATTTCTACCATTTTAGCGTTTTTGGCTATCATCTTTAAACATATGAAAGATAGATAAACACATTTAATAGTAAAGATGATCAACAAGACAAAATCCACAGGTAACTAATTTTTACCAAATTAATCAGAAGATGGAAAATAGATGATATTATTTGTACCGTACCTATTTAAAAAAAAAAAATTTGCGAAGAGTTTAGATAGGAAAACAGAACAAATACACTACATTTTTGTCATTAGTTCTATTCTATTCTACACAATGTTGGAGCCCGTTCATTGTTGAAGATGTGCATTGACCTAGGTAAACGACACGTGCTCTCTAGAACCTCTGGATAAGTTATAATATTGTTTTAATATAGAACACGCACCCAACGCTCTTTATACGAATGAAGTATTTTTTTTTTCGAAATTCATGTTGTACACTGGGAGCATATGTATTAGTTACAGTTCTCGAACTACAAAATAAATGGCCTATTCAGATAAGAGACACATGTGTTAAAAAATTTAAGAAAAAAGATATAGGACAGAAAAAAATAACATTAGTTACAGTTTTAGCTATAACCACTAAAACAATAAATCAAAGGTAAAGGTATACAAGACGGTCAAGCTATGATCACTAAAACATAAATCAAAGGTAAAGATATACCAAGCGGTCAAGCTCTAATTACTGAAACAATAAATCATAGGTAAAAGTATACAAGACGGATACGCTATGATCAATAAAAACAGTACTTTTTACGATATAGGAATGTGTATTATTATGAAAGTATATCAATCACAAATTATTTAGGTCAGAAAATAAAACCAATTAGCACAAATGAAACTAACATTACATATATATAACAAAACAAATATTTGAAAAAATATAAATCATCGAATAATATTACAGTAGGTTATACAAACATTTAACACAACTTTTATTTTAGTTTCAGATATAAAAATATGACTTATGATCTGAAAATCACATATAATGACTTGAAACCAATAGACGACCATTCCTTGCAGGTATTAATTTTTACTAAATTTATAAAAGTATTTGGGCTGTTGATAATGAATTTTGCAGAAGAGGTGGAATATAAATTATATTATTGAAAAATATGTTCTAGTTTTGGTCCTTAACTCTATATCTTCAACAGTAAAACATAATGGCATTTATGGAATCAGTAAAACATAATGGTATTTACTGTATAAAAATTACGGATGTGGCATGCATAGCATCAATGATAATCCTTTCATTATGTCGACTATTAAATAAAATGTGTGCTTCGACCTATGCCTACACTATTTCCCACTGATTAACAGGATATCGGTAATAATGAAGGCAGTGGAGCGGAAAGCTGGCAAATCAATTGCTGATACCAAAGTTGGTATGTAGCTCCCTAACAGTATACATTATTGAAATAAATCATTGGCAACTAGATATTTTGTCTCATTCATTTTTGAGTAAAATCAGAACAAAGCTAACACTGATCTGAAAAAAATTGACTAACACAACAGTAAATTGTACCATTTTGCCCTGGTTATCTTATAACATGTTTTATAGATGTAATGTATAGTTGTTTGCATTTTAAAGTTATGTTCAGGGTGAGAGAAAATTATCAGTTATTAATAATACCAAATGAGATTTTGAATGTAAATTAAATATGGATAGAGGACGGTGTGTTTGGTATGTTTAAAAGTCACGCCCTTATTAAAACCGAACTGAATACTTTGATTAGCATTGGTTTTGCTGTCGAATTGGAAAGGTCCAAATCACCAATTTTCGGTAATATTTGTATTTTCTATGTGCATGGTTGAATTTTTGTATTTTTGGTATTTTTAAGATTGTGTTAACGATGATTTAATTAAACAAATTATATCTTTAGACGCCCAAGTCTGTTGAAAACTCCATCAACGAACTTGCTGACTACCTGGCAAAACCAGCTAAAAGTGAACTAGAGACCATTCGATCTTTTTATGTTTGGATCTGTAATAATATCAGGTAGGTATTACATGTAGTATATGACTATATTAGCGATAAACGGTAGGTATAGTTTAAGTTCAGCGAGAAAAAGGCGCAATATGTATCATAATATTTCCATTGAAAAATTATAATAGAATTTCCTATTTGTGAAAATAATCCGAGTTCCTTTATTTAGACCTAAGTCACTTCTACTGTTTGTGTCTGATTTAATAAGTAATCAAAGAAACACATGCGTAAAACGTGTGTTGTTTTGTTATAAGTAAGAATCGAAGAAGAACAGGACACAAATACAACATTAGGAAACACACAAAAAAAAAACCAATTCAGAAGCGACGGGAACCTCATCGAGAGTTTAGGTAGATCTTGTATAGGTGTATATGTAACAGTCACTATGTTCCGGCGGAACTTTTCAGCTAGGTATTTCGTCCGTTTGAACTTTCCAACTAGTTGTTTTATTCCGAGTGCAGTCCAAAAGTTCCGGAAAAAAGTACCTATTGAAAAGTCCCGGAACAATGTAGCAAGTTGAATAGTTCTGACTGAACAGAACAACTAGTTAGCAAAATTTAAGTTGTATTTCATAGCTCACATAAAACGGAATAAGTTGCATTATTATGCAAATTTTGTATTCATAGTAACCTCAAGAGAGGGAAAAATACCCCCTCCTCCTGTGCGTACTTTTAAAAATATTAATTTCAGATTAATATATAACAATAAATTATAACTTATTCCGTTATTTTACTTTGCATCAATTCTTCTAACGGATCTTTGTGACTGGTTAATAAGTTCCATTGGAACTTTTGGGCTAGTTTGTTAGTTCTGGTTTTGACTAATTTGCCAAAGAGGAACTTTGTGACTAGTTGATAAGTTCCTTTTGACTTTTGTAATCAGTATCTTGGTTCCCCTTTGAAAGGTTCAAATATAATATGTTGCGCTTTTACTTTGCATCAATTCTCCAAATAGAACTTTGTGACTGGTTGATAAGTTCCGTTGGAACTTTTGGGCTAGTTTGTAAGTTCCGGTTTTGACTAATTTGACAAAAAAGAACTGTTTAACTAGTTAATATGTTCCGTTGGAACTTTTCAACTAGTCACTTTGTTCCGGTGGAACTTTTAAACCAGAGGAAGAACAAAGTAACTAGTTAATAAGTTCATCCGGAACTTTTCGGCTAGTCAGTTTTTTCCGCCCGGAACTTTCCAACTTCGGAACAAAAAAGCATTTACATATATGTATGGTAAGCAGTTGCGATATGAGAAGACTTATTTTTATGTGTCGATTTTCCGTCTTCCGGACCAAACCAATTACTCTGGTTCTCTTTTTTAAGTGTGTAACTTGGTCTCCCGAAATATAAGCAGCGTTTGTAAGTCGGATACTGATTGTCGACAGATATTCAACTATACTTCAGGTGGATGTCCATGTAAACAAGAAATTTGATTTTGGCACGCCAGAATGGTGCATCGTTTACATAAAACTCACAAGTGGCACACGAGAAGGCTTATTCAAGAACTTATTTAAAGAGAATCGAAAACCCAAAATTCCGAAATGGTGTGCCAAGTACGGCAAATAAAATTTAGAATAAAAAGGGGAATGTGTCAAAGAGACAACAATCGGGCTAAATAACAGAAACCCAAGGCCAAATACCGCAGATGGGCTTCAACTGGCTCATAAACAAAAATATGTACTAGTGCAGCAAAAATGACGTCACACTAAATTCCAAAAGTATATTCATGTCAGGATGATCAAAAACCTTAGTGTTTCTTACCATTCATCATTCTAGAAAATTGTAAAATTCATTCATTATCATTTATATCATCATCTGTTACCTCTATTATTTTTGAAAATACGATATATATACGGATAATAAGATATATATATATATATATATATAAAGAACACGAACACACGTGCTATCTGAAGGTACATTTGACCGCTACCGTTTTAATTCTTCAGGTGAACTTGCACATTGCCGGTTCTCATTTGATACCATTAAGCTAAACAACATCGCCGATGAAATATTCACTTGCAAGTGAATAATTCGACCTCATTGAATCCGTATTCATGTTAACTTCAATTTAACCCATTAGCTAAAAATTGGTCACGCATGAATAAGTTGTGTTCGGTTATCAAAAGGGAAATAAACCTTAGATTGATTGATTGATTCAATCCACAAAAACTCAATTCTTATGCATGTAAAAACGATGATTATACAATGATATGAAATGAAACTGGCCTAGAAAAATCCAATTGCACGAGTTCGCTACCTTTCGTATTCATATTTATATATATATTGGGTTATATGACCGTCGACAGTCTTCGATGGTCACAAAGATGGACAATTAGATGGTGTCTAGACTAAAATATACATGGAATGTTGATACATATTATCGAGTCTTTATAAATCAAATAAGAGCATTTGAATCAAATCAGTGAAAATAAATTTGACAGCTAGTAACCCTTTAGATAATAATATTACTTATAGCATTTTTGCTTTTAGAGCTAAAACATAAAGTGCAAAAAGATCAGTGGTTTGGCAAAGGGATATGGTCATCAGCTTGGAACCATCTCATCTTATAAATCCAAGACAGATCATGCTTGGAATGTTGTTTTTGTTTCCGGAAAATGGAGATTTACAGAGACAACATGGGGATCTAGTGATATTGATGATAAGGGAGCTTTTGTAAAGAATTTTTCATTTCAAATTTGTTCTTTCTAACAAAGCCAGAACATTTCAAGGAAGATCATTATCCTTACATCAACAATGATATTGAGGTAAGCAAAGAATAGCAACTTCTTAAACAAACATTTTCACTTGAAGATGTTTCAAAATCTTTGAAAACAACTAAATATGCAAGAATTGGGGTGTTATATTTCCTTCTCATAGATATGAAGTTGTCAAAGTTGACAAGAAGGCTTCAATATCAATGGAATCGAAGCGAAACAGTCGAAAGTCAGTGTCAATCTGTACAGTAGTAGTAGAAAACTTTGCAACGAATCTGTAGTAATGATAAGGGATAACTTTTCAAAGTACACAATTATCGTGATGCCAAAAGACATTGGAAAGTATACACTTAAAGTATTCGGTACGATTGATCAATCACAAAATGTCATGCCGCAACTGACAGAATATTTGATAGAATGCACGTCTACGGAGGAAGAATGCATGCCTTATCCGGAACAAAATAGATTCTGCGGTCCGTCCAATGATTGCAAATTTCGAGGCTTTGCGAATTCCGAGACGATTGCAGCTTTTCAAATATGTCAAAATGGCGAATTTGAATTAACACTGAAGGCATTTAAGTGTTCCGCTGATATATTTGAAACAGACGGAATCAGAAGCTCAGAGTTTGTCATGGTTGAACAATCGAATAGTTCAGTTTTTGTAAAAGCACGTTTTGTTCTCCTCTTATATTTAATGCGTTTCCCTCAGTTTTAGTTTGTTACCCCAATTTTGTTTTTTGTCCATGGATTTAGGAGTTTTGAACAGCGGTATACTACTGTTGCCTTTATTTGTAAGTAAGGGATACTACAAAATTACACTCTTTAGCGAGTTTGAAGGCAGCGACACATGTAGTGAAGCAATGAATATTCTAGTTCTGAACAAAAAAGCAGCGAAAATTCCATTTCCTAAAACATACTCCACTACAGTTGAATGCAATTGCCATCTTATCGAGCCGCTTGCACGTAATATCCCGTCCAATGCAAATGTTCGTTTTGTAATGTCTTCTCCTTCTTCTTACTTTAAAAACGGGTGAATCAGGTGTCGTAACTGTATCCGCAAAAACAGACAACAACGTAAACAGTTATTCCTACATATACCAATATGTGGTAGATTGAAGAACTCACATATTCATTTATTTCAACTACATCTTAACTACTTATTCATGGTATGGTATCACTATTTCTGACCTGTTACTACGTACTTTTTCTTGGTTAATTCTTTAGAATTTAATATGCAATGTTTTGGGTTCTTTCGGGAATAATCCCAGGTAAACCCTCATCAGAGGTCGACCTTTATCTATTTTTTTTTATCTAGTATAGTAGATAAATGTGTGTCTGTTTCAAAACAGTTTTTTTTTCAAATTTACTACACGTGCATATAGGTCTACGTTGTAGCTAGACATTTTTTACAGACTAAAGAAACTGACCAAGTAGATTAGCACCTTTGTTTAGTTATATAAAAGTCTTATTCGTCGCTAGGCTTCTAAAGTGTTGTAATTACAAATTTTGCAAGAAAAAAATATCTCACAAACAGGCTTTGAAATTTTTTGGCAAAATGCATGCTTCCAAAATGTTGTATGTGAACTTGAACATTTTTGTAAATAGCAGTGAAATAAAAACGTAGACATTTCTGGATTATCCAAGAAATTTAATTATTTTCACACAATTATTTTTTTCCCAAAGCCATTCTACAACGATTTTCAAGTTTTCATACAACATTTTGGAAGCAAACTTTACAAACAACCGACATTGGCAATTTTGTAATATGTCTTATTTCACACCTTTTGATTGGTCTAACTGTATGCTTTTTTGTAATACCAAAGATTTTGTCCCGCCCAGACCATTGGTGACAAAACAGATTTTTAGCCAAAAAAGTCATATACGACATTTTAGAAGCCCAGCGACGTATTGTATTTATTCTCGTAATCTAATCTATCATAAATTAACACGAGATCCTTCGGCTGTTGTCTGCTCTATGGTCGGGTTGTTGTCGCTTAGACACATTCCCCATTTCCTTTCTAAATTTTAAATATCTCCATGTTTAACAATTGAAGAGGTTTGTATAGATACCATGTCGGGTCTATTCATGAACATAACAGGAACCATTCTGTTTTGTCTTGTACGTAATCTCTTGCAATAAATCTGCATCACGTCTTTTTATATCTGTTTCACAGTATAATGATTGTATACTAAAGCCTCCCGTGGTGGGGTATTGTGAATCAATGTCTTCGGCTAAATGATTAATTATCATGTTGCCAATATTCTTATTGTTTTTAAAACCAATATCTGGTTTGGATTTAAATTTTTTTTTGGCACTCTGATCTTTCCGAATTATATTTACCAAAATTTTGTAATTACCGTTTTAAGATATTCAAAATATTTCTGCCATTTGTTATCTAACATTTGGTTTATAAAGTTGCTGTCTGCATCTGTGCTATTTTAGTCTAACTGATTTTTTAGGGTATACTCTGCAAGACATTTATACTTTAATCCGTATATGTACGACTATCTTAATAGTACATGTTGGTATTGTTTCTATGAATTATTGTACCTTCAGAAGGAATGCAAACAATGTACTATTTCAAATAGTTGTTTACTTTGTTCACCTTCTTCATTAAATTTATTAAATCCATCAATTCTCATTCTTTAGTGGAATTCAATATTATTTTTGTAGGATATTTCTATGTTTTATGTCTATAATTATGGTCCTTTATAGCGATATCTGATATTTCCAGGGAGGCAACTCTGCCCATTGAAACGCCAACGATCTGTTGCTGGTATAATGGCATATCTTTCGTTGTTCATTGAAAATCATATTTATTTGTTATTAGTTTATATGTAACCTTCAACGGCTTGACATACTAATTATTATCGATATTAGTTGCTAAACGTCCTGTTGCCAATATTTCATGTATGTTTAGGACTATGAAAGAGCGTTGGCATAAGGTTGTTTGCTAGTATAATAGTATAACTTCCATAGTTCATAGACAATCATATTGGTTTGTAGTTAGTTTCCATGCTACCTTCTAAGGTTTGACATAATACAGCGATGAATTAAAGATTTGTTGGTTGCTTAGCAACCAGTGGCAAATATTTCATGTATGTTTAGAACTATTATATAGTGCTGACATAAGGTTGTTTGCTAGTATAATAGTATAACTTCCATAGTTCATTGACAATCATATTGGTTTGTAGTTAGTTTCCATGCTACCTTCTAAGGTTTGACATGATACAGCGGTAAACTAATGTTTGTTGGTTGCTTAGCATTCAGTGGCAAATATTGTATGTATGTTAAGGAATTTGATATACAATACATTGCATTGCACCCACTTTAGCAGAATATTTCAATAAATTTACCTCCAAAAAAATTTCGCCTCGTTCCGGTGGCCGAAAATTTAAGTTTGCGCCCCTCTTAACCTCAAATCCTGGATCCGCCCTGAGTAGACATTTTCTTATCATGCATTTAAGGTGAAATGGGACACCCAAATTACATACAGACGTTTATATCTCGTCGTTAACATTTTTTTAGGGATTGTCCAGATCCGAACTCAAACCTGCAGCTTTATACTTTATACTTATTAGCTACAACAGATATAAGCATATCATATACATTGAAATCGAAAGTTCAATAAAACAAAATCATGATCTGAACTATCATTGTTTTTTTTTGGCTGTTTAAACCATCTTTTACACGAATCTATTGTCGGTTTCAGATTTGACCATTTTATTCTACCTTAAACATTTAAAACCCAACTGTTTACATGATATGCAATGCATCACTAAATAACCAGCTAAAAATATAACAATCATATTGGTTTGTAGTTAGTTTCCATGCTACCTTCTAAGGTTTGACATGATACAGCGGTAATCTAATGTTTGTTGGTTGCTTAGCATTCAGTGGCAAATATTGTATGTATGTTAAGGAATTTGATATAGTGCTGACATAAGGTTGTTTGCTAGTATAATAGTATAACTTCCATAGTTAATTGACAACCATATTAGTTTGTAGTTAGTTTTTTTTGCTACCTTCGAAGGTTTGGCATGATACAGCGATGAATTAAAGATTGTTGGTTGCTTAGCATCCAGTGGCACATATTTCATGCATGTTTACATATGTAAAGTAATTCTTAATTTAACCGGTTTCATTTCACATTATTGAAACCATGTACAGTTGGCTTAGACACAATGATCAAAACAAGGGTTAATTTTTTTTGTGGTGTTCCTGTATCTCTTTATGTCACCGTGTCTTTTAAGGTTTAGTTAAGATATTACCTGATATTACTATATAGATAAGTTTACAACAAGTGCTGGTGTCTTGATTGTAGATTGGTTTGCACAGAATCAAAATAAAATAAATGTTTGCATGATCTTCAGCTTCTGTTTGGATTGCAGCTTTATAACTGTAGCTTTATAAACTCATATATGTAATATGAATCCCTTAGGGCGTAAGTTATGGGTGTTAGGAGATTGTTGTTGTTTGTAGGAAACCTTGCCATCATAACTCAGAGGCTCTTCGCGGAACAGGGACATATTGTTTTATCTCTGTCCGTCTATCCGTCAGGCACTCACTTGATATTTGATCCGCAGGATCCACTAGGACGCATACACATCTATGACGTCATTATTCAATTTATTGCATTTCCCCCCGAATATATTAAATTAACTTAAATATGAATGCAACACCAGTTTTCCCAGCAACCATTGACATAACATTCGCTTGATATTTTTTATATGGAGGGTCAGCTTGTGTACTCCTGATTATGGTCTGTCTCTATTGTACTAGTCTTCAGTCCCGTTTTCTGGGAAATATCTCAATGAATAGAAGTTCACAGATTTCTTGTTAATTAATATGATGATTCAGATTGTAGATTGTTGTGAGGGGTGTATGAAATTTTATCTTGACACTTTAATTTCTCGCTAATTTTACCACACAATACATTGCATTGCACCCACTTTAGCAGAATATTTCAATAAATTTACCTCCAAAAAAATTTCGCCTCGTTCCGGTGGCCGAAAATTTAAGTTTGCGCCCCTCTTAACCTCAAATCCTGGATCCGCCCTGAGTAGACATTTTCTTATCATGCATTTAAGGTGAAATGGGACACCCAAATTACATACAGACGTTTATATCTCGTCGTTAACATTTTTTTAGGGATTGTCCAGATCCGAACTCAAACCTGCAGCTTTATACTTTATACTTATTAGCTACAACAGATATAAGCATATCATATACATTGAAATCGAAAGTTCAATAAAACAAAATCATGATCTGAACTATCATTGGTTTTTTTTTGGCTGTTTAAACCATCTTTTACACGAATCTATTGTCGGTTTCAGATTTGACCATTTTATTCTACCTTAAACATTTAAAACCCAACTGTTTACATGATATGCAATGCATCACTAAATAACCAGCTAAAAATATATATAAATCCTGTCAGACATTTTCCGCCCACTTCTTTATATGTTTATTCGACGCAGAGCCTTTTCGTGTTAATTTCTATATTTTTTTCTCTCTACAAAGACTACATACCTTTAGCTATGTTATTCCAAGTTTAACTGCTTTGCTACCATGGGGTGGATTTCGTAATCATTTGAAAATTCTTTATCTATTTTATAGACCGTAAAAGTTCCAACTTTTATAATGACCTATAAACTGTTACCACATTTCTTTTTGACGACATCAATATTTCAATAGTACTATTTTTTCCGAATCCAATGATATATAATATAGCCATATAGTATATTTGACGATTAAATCTAAAAAATATTGGGTCTGGTCACCGTACTACTATTTGTTTGTAAACTGTTATAAATAAACTTGTACTCGTTTCATCTGAGACTTTTTAAAAGACATTAATTGTTGTTTATTAATTTACGTTAAGAAAACAGGTAGATTTTCTACTATGATCCGTGTACGAATATGTTCCGGGAAGATTCCTCACAGGGATTCATCTCTGAAACATATTTACCTACATATATTAACAAGGTATAAATGTATTTTTTTAAACGGTCTACAGGAAGTCTTCGGATAATGATTGTATGGTATGAACTAGAATATAAGGGATGTTCGTAGCTATATTTAGAAATCTTTGACTATTCTATATGTTTGTAAAATCTTATGTTTCAATTAGTCAAGTTGATTGTTGAAGAAATTAATTTAACTAGCACATTATGCACTTCAAATAAACCCTTCTTTTGTGTTTGAATGCATTTCAGCACTTGAACGACAAAAAACTTTAAGTTATTTATTTCGAGGTTTTACTTATATATGCTCCCACAATTTTGCAAATGCTGCTGTATTTGAATTGTCTGTCTGTCTGTCTGTCTGTCCGAGCTGTCTGTCTATATGTATGTGGGTTGTTTCCCTTCGTTAAACATTCAGTATACCATCGGATATATTAACAAGAATTTCAATAACGGCTTGGTAAAATACTAGAATGTATGTGACCTGACTTTTTTAGAATTTAGCTGCTGAATTAAATACAGGTCAGCAGCAAATACTCATTTGCATGACCGAGTGAATTGTTTGCAGCATACCTGAATCACATTTGCAGCAAGCATTTACAGAAACTATATCTAGCGGTAAAGTGGTGATAGTTGATTCCAAATGAGAACAAATTAAAAAAAAATTGATGCATGTACCTTCAAACCTCCCAATGTCCACCTGCAATTCTAAATTGCTATAACCACAATCATAATAAAGCATCTTGTACATTTTCCCCTGAATTTGGTTGTCGTTCCAGGTGAGCTTCCGTTTTAGTAACATTTTCTGATTTCATATTTAACTTTGAAACCTAAAAAGAGTACACCTTAGTACATCTTATGGGGTACAGGTTCAAAAATAACATATTCTGTTATAGTTGTATAGTTAAAATTATTTACATTATTGGGATTTTATTGATATGAGGCGGATTTCTTCTTCTTTAATTATTTGTTTACAACTTATAATCCTTTCTAAAATAAAACATCAAACATAAATATACGTTGGGAAAATAAACCATTTATAACATGAATTATTAACAACACAAATCACATCAAAAGGGTCGCGGATACCAGGCGCCTCAGAAGTGTGATATCATCATGTTCATGGTATTTGTGATGTCACAATCGAAGAAACGAGAGAATTGGTATAAAATTTGGAACATATCCGTAATCATTTGTGACACAGCCAGTGAATAACGACCAACTAGATAATAATGGCGCACTTCAAAAAGAGGGACGAAAGATACCAAAGGGACAGCCAAACTCATAAATCTTAAACAAACTGACAACGCCATGGCTAAAAATGAAAAAGACAAACAAACAACAGCACACACGACACAACATAGAAAACTAAAGAATAAACAACACGAACCCCACCAAAAAACTAGGGGTGATCTCAGGTGCTCCGGAAGGGTAAGCAGATCCTGTTCCACATGCGGCACCCGTCGTGTTGCTTATGTGATAACAAATCCGGTAAATAGTCTAATTTGGTAGGTCACATTCAGGAAAGGGAAGGGGATTGTAGTTACGACGTAAGGAACATATCCGATATCATTTGTGATACGGTTATTCCATAACGGTCAACCAACTCGTGATGGCGTCCGTAAAATTTACGAAGGAATGATTTCAACTTCACCATTTGGAACTCTTGGTTTAATAGCTTTCTTGTGAGCAGCAACCCTCTATCAAGAAAATCATGATAGGAAATGCAAGCACGGGAATATCGTATCAATTGGGAGATATATACCCCGTATGCAGGTGCTGCTGGAATGTTGCTACTTAAAAAGGGAAAGTTCACAATTGGAAAGCTGAAATCATCTCTTTTGTCGTAAAGTTTTGTTTTCAACCGACCCTCATTGTCAATTTCTAGATGTAAGTCAAGATATGAGGCCGACTTAACTGTATCTGTAGTATCCTTTATCTCTAGCTCGATTGGATAGATGCGTTCCACATAGTCACCAAATTTTGAATTATTTAGTGAAAGAACATTATCTATATAGCGAAAAGTAGAGTTAAAGGATAGTGCTAACTTCTTATCTTTCTTCCTAAGAAGTTTCTGCGTGAAGGCAGCCTCATAATAATAAAGAAACAAGTCGTCAAGTAGAGGGGCACAGTTTGTTCCCATTAATATGCCGACAGTCTGTTGAAAAACACGTCCTCCGAACGTAACAAACTATAAAACAATGGATAGTGCATAATGTAGCGGGATAATCACTGTATCAAACTATAAAACACCGAGATATAATAGTAGATGAGGTGATCACCAATGAGAAAACTATCAAACATATTATATTATATAAACAACTAAAGTTCAAAGAACAACTATGAGCCAAAGACCGGCGTTAACAATGAGAACACCCTCGTATCTTAAGTCAGCTTTAGAAGAGTCCGCCATGACAAAACGTTAGACAATTCAAACGAAAAAAGACGTGATTTTTGACAAATAATAAACTAAAAATAAATAAAACAGACAGCAAATAAAGACAACCACTAAATCATGAAATCCCGACACAGCGCGCATATCATAGAAAGTGACTGGATAAAATCAATTGTGAGTTTCAAACTATCCTTATCATTGGTGATACACATTTTTCCTTTGAAATATATCTTCAAAGAATTTTCGGAAACTATCTAGTTTATAGTTAAAAAGTATTTTACCGTTACAATTTATCTATCTATAAATGTCACCATTGACATTTGGATAGACGATAAACACGTATGTTAAGATATTTCATTCAATATGTCTTCACTGTTATCTTACTTTCAAGTTCATCTAATTAATCTTATGCGAACAAGGAAGTGGATCAATCAAAATCTTATTCTTGCTTTTACACATTTAACTAACAGAACAGTAGATCCTGATCAATTTGTAGATGGTTAACATAACGTGCTGTTGGAAATATCTATCTGAAAGAAATGAATATACTGGTAATTAATTTTTATACAGCAATTATATTTACCGTGCTGTTTCCCTCTGTAATGGGATCATACACATACTGTAGTATCGATGGAATGAAAGATCTGTGGTGTAAGAACCAAAGCAGTTGTTACACAAATAATTACCATTTAAAGGACGGATTCGAAGTTATAAACCAATGTCTAGCATGTGAAGCTATTCCTGAATGGGAAATCCCGCTTCCTAATGTCACATACCTTTCTTTAGACGTTGAAATAACGAACGTAGAAGGAACAGTAAGTATGTTATTAACCGATCAAGAATTCAACAGTACAACTTATTTTAGATTTATGCATTCACATGGATACCTAAAACTATTGCCAAGGAATATATGCGAGTTTAATATTGTCTTTATTGATGTAGGTTATAATCTATTTCAAGACATCGGAAACATTTCTTGTCTACAAACTTTAGATAAACTCAAAATGAATGATAACAGAATAACATTTGTTTCAAATAAGACATTTGCAGGGATGCCAAAGCTGAGGTATGTTGATTTGTCCAGTAATAAGATTTCAAAACTGGACTTCAATATATTGAATTACCCAAAAACTAACATTCTTCACTTTTACCTTAATGAAAATAATTTACGTCAGCTCGACGTTGGAAATGTTCTTGTACAAAATAATACTATTTGCAGGGTAAGTTACAAGAATAATAAATATCCTATTAAGATTTCTAACATTAAGAATTTTAATCCGAAGGAATCAAACACGTTTTTGTGTGGTACTATCGACTTTTCGAATGTAAGGTTAAATATCCACCCTTATATGATATTAGGAACCAGCATTGGAGAACTAGTAAAATTTGCAAGATGTGGAAACCTTGAATATCGCGGAGCGAAAATTAACTGTGATTGTTCAGTTGCAGAATTCTTCAATTTAGAGTATCTTGAGTTTAATCGAATGTTTAGTAATCTATTTACTAGTAATGCGTGTCAAAATCCAGAACCTTTACGAGGTATACATATAAAAGACCTTTTCTTTAACACGAGTCTGCATCATCTCATGATATGCGACGTTCAAGATGGCTGTCCCAAAGTTGGAAACTGTAAATGTGTTTGTACATCTCATCCACTTACAGACAGTATAATCATAGATTGTTCTAACCAGTCTTGCACGGATCTTCCCGATGTGGTTCCCAAAACCAGACATAGAATAGTGTTATTGATGGAAGGTAATCAAATACAAAGTGTTAATTCGAAATACTATTTTAAAGATGTAAAAAGTTTGGATTTAGCCGGAAATCCTGTACAGGGTTTTGATGAAAGCATCCAAAATTTAACAAATGCTGCTGAAATAATCATAGTAGATCATTTACTTGACTCACTTCCAAGGCAAGTTCAATTTCTTGATCCTAATGTCTTCCGGTTCGGTCAAAACGGTATACCTTGTAATTGTGATAATCGATGGATCGGCGAATGGAGAAAGTTTAAAAATGCAAAGGATCATCTATTTTGTTCAAACTTTGAAAATGTTTCAATTGAAGATTATATAAGTCATTCAATGGACTGTGATTCAAAACAAGAAAATTTATTGTCTTTGTATTCACTTATTCCTCTGACTATATTTATTGTTCTTATTTGGAAACTACGACATCTTCGTTACGATGTAAGAGTCCTTAAAAATCAGTTCCTAACAATTGACAAAAATATACAAAGGATTTGGCAAACTGATGTTTATATTTCATTTGACGAAGACAACGATGACGTCAGATGGTTTGTGTTTCAGATATTAGATAAGTTTTGTCGTAGAAGAGAACTAAGCACCTATATTGCCTGTCGAGATTCCTGGCCTGGCAGTACAGACGAGCAAAACATCGTCAGGAATTTGCAACGTTGCAAATACTGCCTAATAATACAGTCATCTGGCATGTATGATTTAGATAAAACCAACTCATGTTCAAATCGTATGGAATATAGACTAGCATGGGATCTGTTTACAGATAAAAAGTTATGCAAAGTATTTATTATTAACTTTGACAAGAGTAAAACAGAAAAATTTCAAACTATGAAAACAAAAGCGCTATACAGACTTGGGATGGGATTTAAGATATATGATCGTAAACGGTCTTTATACGAAAAATTGTTGGAAGTTTTCAACGGACCACTAGTTACAAATGCAAAACACATTCGCCAGCGTAAAAGAAGAATATTGACATATTTATGGCATCAATTTAAAGATAGAACTTGAACTCTATAATATTACAAATACTGAATTCATTTATGAATAAGAAGTTGATTAATGCAGTATAGTTAGTATGTATAACTATTAGTGGAATGACTTTAACATGTTTAAACGTAAAATTAAATTTTTCAAGCATCAACCTAATGCACTCTAAATTATATATCATTCGAAAGCTACTAATCTGTACTATCTGTTTTGCCCGGTCCCGGATGACAGCTAAACAATGCTTAATGCATTATATGTTCGTGTGTGCTTTCGGCAGACTATTTTCAATGAATCTGATGCGCGTCTGGCGTAACACATTATATATCAAGTATGTGTTTGTTTACAACGACAATAATATGAACATTTAAATGAACCGCCTTTTTCAGATGCAAATTAAAAATCCATAATGTATGACGAAACGACGAGAAAAAAAGATAACACATTTTATCAGTGATGCTCAGTCTGTAGTTTTCTGTGTTGTGTTTTGTGAACTGTTGTTCTAACTTAGCCATGTCATTTGACTTATACGTTTGCATGGATTTTCTTTTGGTGTATCGTAAGCCCCCCCCTTTTTTTTTATCAATACAGATTTCTATATATATTATATTTGTAAACGTGTTTATTGTTAACTGACCGATATTAGATAGATATTGCCAAAGTAATCAACATGAAAAACAGACGAAACAAATTAATGACATATATATGGCTTCCAAACAAATAAGTTAACAATATTAGTAAATGAAACTTTTGTCAACAAGGATGTGATTAAGCTTGTTACATTTACTCAACACCCACTGTGAAGGTATTTGATGAACATTTTATTTGTAAAAAGATATATTGATAGAATAAATACTTTGTGTACAAAACTGAAACAGATGATTAAATTAAATTTTCATAGATACCAGGATTAAAATTTTATATTTACGCCAGACGCGCGTTACGTCTACAAAAGACTCATCAGTGACACTCGAATCAAAAAATGATTAAAAGGCCAAATAAAATACGTAGTTGAAGAGCATTGAGGAATAAAAGTTCCTAAAAGTGTTGCCAAATACAGCTAGGGTAATCTATTCCTGAGGTAGAAAAGCCTTAGTTTTTCAAAAATTCAAAGTTTTGTTAACAGTTAATTTATAATTATGAACATATCAATGATAACTCAAGTCAACACAGAAGTGCTGACTACTAGGCAGGTGATATGGGGAAATATATCTCCACCAGCAGTGGCATCATCATAACTCATCAAAGATACCAGGATTAAAATTTTATATTTACGCCAGACGTGCGTTTCGTCTACATAAGACTCATCAGTGACGCTCATATCAAAATATTTATAAAGCCAAACAAGTACAAAGTTGAAGAGTATTGAGGATCCAAAGTTCAAAAAAGTTGTGCCAAATAAGGCTATGGTAATCTATGCCTGGAATAAAAAACGCCTTAGTTTTTGAAAATTTCAAAGTTTCGTAAACAGAAAATTTATAAAAAATTACAACATAATTGATATTCATGTCAACACCGAAGTGTTGACTACTTGGCTGGTGATACCCTCGGGGACGAATCGTCAACCAGCAGTGGTACGGTCTTCAACACGGAGCCTTGGCCCACGCTGAATAGCAAACAATAGAAATGGCCTAGTGTAATACCATTCAAACAGTAAAAACAACCATTTAAAAAAAACGAGAAACGAGAAACACTTATGAAACACATCAACAAACGACAGCCACTGAACAATCTGTGTGAAATCCGATTTTGTGATGTCACAATCGAGGATAAGATTACAGGAAAATGGCAACGACAATTGCTGCATACTCGTCGTCATCTGTGACACAGTTATTCAAAGTCTGCTAGCACATCATTATGGCGGCCGTCAAACTGCCGAATGGATAACTTCACTACTAGGAATCCTTGGTAGTATACCGCTGTTCAAACTCATAAATCCATGGAAAAAAAAAAAAAAAAAAATCGGGGTAACAAACTAAAACTGAGGGAAACGCATGAAATATAAGAGGAGAACAACGACACAACACTACAATGTAACACACACAGAAACGGACCAAGCATCAGACAAAATCCCACGAGAATAACAAATATAACATATGACTGTCGTGTAACAAATTAGTATCGAGTAAAATCACGGTAGGTAACGCAAACTCTATAATATTGTTAATGTAAAATGAAAAAAAATTCAAAAAGATCGACGCTTACAAATGCATAGAAATATAAGATATTTTCTAAATTCACCATCGATTGCCAGAGATTATCCATTAAATGTATTGTTCTCTGCTGATAATTTTGTGAATTTAAGTAATTTTATACTGTCTTCAAAACAATTGTAGATACCAAGAATTTTTGAAAAATTAATATTAGCTAATTCATCAAGTCAGGCTTTTGTGTTAATTTTGAAACAAAGGATTTACAACCTAGCGTTGGCGTCACAGTTATTTGTATAAATTCCTATATTACAGGGTAGAAAACACGGAGACGTTATACCTTGCATAAAGATGTCTTATGTTACGATATATCTGTTTGTTATATGTTTGTTGTCCTTAACCTCATTTGTATGGTTTATGACTGACAAAATTAGTTATCAAAGTTAAAGCAAATGACACATTTCAGCATGCGCACTTTCTATAATTGATGACTGCATATGAGGAGGCCATTATATATTTTTATGTAGCGGGCTGCGAAGTGCGTCGAGTCTATAATGTTTTGAACGAATTTACAAAAGGGGAATTGAGAATGTATGGATAAATAAATGCGTTAAACACCCACCATAAAGCTTTACCACTTTCAACATCTAAACCAAAAGATAATCTAGATATCATAAATTCATACCTTTGACTAAGTGATTGCAAGCAATTCTGTCGTTTCTTTCATCGGTGATCCGAATAATATCATATTACGTCTAATGTGCTAATGAATTAAAGAAAGAGAGGAAAGTATGTAGTTTAATCATTTTACATTTCGCGCAGAGCTCGCTATCATTGATTATTTTAAAGAGTTCAATCAAGTGAACGCATTGAAAGTTTCTAGAAATCGCAAGAACAGCACACGTATGAATGAAACGGTCTACTGTTTCTGAGTCTTTCATGACAAAACGAAAACAATTCCGGAGAAAAAACCCCGAAATGAAATGTTTCAAAACTATAAACTAAAAACAAATATAACGGACATCAAACTAATACCTATATATTTGATCATTTACATCTACATGATCTATAAATGTCATTATTAACAATTCATTCGACGTTACGCAGATATGTTTAGATATTTATTCAACTGTTTTTCTTTGTTATCTAAAGAAGGAAGTAGAACAGCAGAACATATGCCAAACTAATTTCACCCTTTTATACATTAGAAAAGAGAAGTAGAATATAATCAATTTGTAAATGGACAACGTAACGTGATGTTGGATGTATTTATCTAGAAGAAATGAATATAAGTAGCTTGTTTACAGCAATTTTGTTTAAATAAAAACGAGTCCTTAAACAATCCAAATATCTCAATACAACTCCTAAGACACAATTCTCCTTTTCTTGTAACAACATAAAACTTCAGAGATGTTGAAATAAGAACGAGTCCTTAAGCAATCCAAACATCTCAATATTATCTCTAGGACACACTCTTCTATTTTTGTAACAGTATATATCTTCAGAGAATCAGTGACCTATCGTATCATTAAATATTTGAAATAGTCGGTCAATATTACAATTAGTTTCGTTTTGAACCAAACTATGTAGGCAAGTATCTTTTTATTATTACTTCAATAGTAAAATCCTACACGTATATATACGCATAGATATTGGTAAGAAATAATTGATTTGATGATGTAATTTCACCTGGTGTTTCGGTTTAGGTTTTATATTACCTAGGCATTATCCTCATCAGGTACCCTAGCTTTACAGCAACATGATAGAAATAAACGAAAATTCTGTATTTTAGTCCCGATGGAATGAAAGATCTTTGGTGTAATGACCATAGCAGTTGTTACACAAATAAATATTCAAAGTACGGATTTGAATTTATAAACCAATGTTTAGCATGTGAAGCCGTTACTGAATGGGAAATTCCGCTTCCTAATGTCACATACCTTTCTTTAGACGTTGAAATAAGAAATGTGATAGGCACAGAAAGTATGTTACTAACTGATCAAGATTTCAACAGTTCAATTTGTTTTAGATTTGAACATGTACATGGATACATAAAACAACTGCCAAGGAATATATGCAGTTTTACTATTGTCCTTATTGACGTTAGTTATAATTTGTTTGGAGAAATCGGAAACATTTCTTGTCTACAACAGTTAGATACACTAAAAATGAATAATAACAGAATCACATTTGTTCCCAATAAAACATTTGCAGAGATGCTAAAGTTGAGGTATGTTGATTTGTCCAATAACAAGATTTCGAGACTTGACTTTAATTTACTGAAATATCCCAGAACTAACATTCTACACTTGTATCTAAATGCAAATAATTTACGTCAACTGGACGTTAGCAATGTTGTTGTACCAAATAATACTAATTGTAAGGCTAGTTACAGGATAATAAATATCCAATTAAGATTTTTAACATTGCGAATATTAATCCTAAGGATTCAAACACGTATTAGTGTGGTAACATTGACTTTTGCAACGTAATGTTAAATGTTCATCCTTATATGGTATTAGGGCTAAACCCAGGAGAACTAATGAAATTTGCAAGATGTGGCCTGCTTGAGTATCGGGGATCGAAATATGACTGTGATTGTTCAGTTGCAAAATTCTTAAAATTAGAATATAGTGAGTTTAACCGAATATTTGGAATCAAGTTTGGTAAGAGTACGTGTCAGAATCCTGAACCTTTACGAGGTATTAACACTGAAACCCTTTTTTACAACACGAGTCTGCACCACCTCATGGTATGTGACGTTCAAGATGGCTGTCCCAGAGTTGGAAACTGTAAATGTATATGTACTTCTCAACCAATAGCTGACAGTCTAATCATAGCGTGTTCTAACAAGTCTTGCAAGGATCTTCCAGATGTTGTGCCCGACACTAGTCATAAAATAGTTTTACTCATGGAAGGCAATCAAATTCGAAGTGTTATTTCAAAATACTATTTTAAAGACGTAAAAAGTGTGAATTTATCAAGAAATCCATTCCAGACCTTTGACGAGAGCATCCAAAATTCTACAAATGCTGTTGAAATAATCATAACAGACCATTTACTTGACTCACTTCCAAGGCAAGTTCAACTTCTCTATCCTAACGTCTTCCGGTTCGGTCAAAAAGGTATACCATGTAATTGTGATAACCGATGGATCGGCGAATGGAGAAAGTTTAAAAAAGCACAGGATCCTCTATTTTGTTCAAATTTTGAAAATGTTTTAATTGAAGATTTTATAATTCATTCAACAGACTGTGATTCAATACAATATACTATATTGGCTTTATATTCAATTATTCTCCTGACTATATTTATTGTTTTTATTTGGAAACTAAGACATCTTCGTTACGATGTTAAAGTTCTTAAAAGTTTGACAAGAGTAAAAAAGAAGAATTTCAAGCTATGAAAACAAAAGCGCTATACAGACTTGGAATGGGTTTAAAGATATATGATCGTAAACGGTCTTTATACGAAAAATTGTTGGAAGTTTTCAACGAACCACTAGTTACAAAAGTGAAACACATTCGCCAGCTGAAAAGAAGAATATCGGCATATTTATGTCAACAATCTAAATATGAGACTTGACCTCTAAAAATAACTATAAAAATCGGTACACTGGAGACATTTGCTGGATGACAACTAACCAATGCTCAATGTGTTATACTATATACGTGTGTGTTTTCGGCATACCTACTATTAGGTTCGACCGCTTTCAATGAGTCTGATGAGACTAAGCAAATTATGAGTCTAGTATGTGTTTGTTTACAACGACTTTAATATGTACATATAAATGGACCGCTTTTTTATATGCAATTTAAAAATCCGTAATGCATGACAAAACGACGAGAAAAAAAGGATAAAACATTTGATCAGTGTTGTTCAGTGTGTAGTTTTCTATGTTGTATTATGTGTACTGTTGGTCTTATTTTAGCTTTGTCCTTCGACTTTATATGCGTCTGAATTTTCCTTTGGTATCTTTCGCCTCTCTTCTATCTGCAAAGAGTGATCTGTTTGTTTAATTTGCAAAAAGGTTAATTATAAACTGACTGCTATAGGATTAAACTTAGCATATCAATCAATATGAACCAACGACAGATACAAACTAAGGCCATATTATTGGCATACATACAAATAAGTAAAGAACAAATGAAACTCTTTTATACCAGGAGGTGATTAAGCTTGTCACATTTCCCCAATATTCACTGTTTAGGTATTTGATTAATATGTTATTGATAGAAAGATATATAGTTATCGATCTATAGATTAGATAAATACTTTGTGTACAAAACTGAAGTAGATATTAAAAAAGACAGAATATATCTTAGGGATGAGTACAATAGGAAATGATTTTATAAAGAAGAAATTATCATTACAAATATTGATACATTACTTTGTGGTAGTCTGTGTAATGAATGTTATAATAGTTGACATTCTATATTTCATTGCTTTTAAATTTAGAAGTTTAAACTTCAAGATCAAGTTTAAATCCAGAATAACGCTTTAAAATGAATTAAATTAATAAAGCAACATTTTCAGTTTCTAGCATTGTGTTGGTGTTGGAAGATGATGTAAATTTAACATGCATTGATACTATAACTGACCTTAACTGGTTTTTTTTATTATCAAAAAACACTTTTGTTCGCTTTGGAGATTCCGTATATCGTCAAGTTATCGGAATTCCAATGAGGACTAACTGTGCACCACTTATTGGGGACCTGTTTCTGTATTTTTAAAATACTTTTTGATATTTCGATGATATATTGGCTTTCACTAATGTCGACTTATGTATGTATACCAAAGAAAGTTATCCTGTTGAACTAACTTTAAATAAAGCTAACACTAATAATAAACACTGCCCTTTCTTCGTTCTTGATATCTATATCAAAACTCAAAACCAAGATTTATGATAAAAGAGATGATTTTTTATTTCCTATCGTTAATGATCCATATTTAGATGGTGACGTTCCCTTGAGCTTGTCACTATCTTATTTTGTTTTTATATCTCAAATTCGCTCGTGTATGTAACAACGTATTAGATTTTAACGAGAATATTTTGTGTATTACTGAAACATTGTTACACCAGGGTTTTCGATATCATAAACTAGTCAAAACATTTACTAAATTGTATCATCGGTACAAGAACATTATTCGTAAATATAATTCAACATGCAGACACGTTATACGTTCCGTGAAAATTCTCTACAAAGCACAAAAATGCCGACATTCACCTCAAAAGCTAACAATCCTTTAAACAGACTTATTAAGAAGGGATATAGTTACGATACTGTTGCCAGGTCATTAAATATGGCATATTTTGGCTTTAATATTGACTCACTTTTAGGGTCATTGCATCGGAAATAAACACACTTATTATAAAACCAGTTGTTGGCATGATACGGGTAATGTTCTTCTCATATATTTTATGATTGAATAATGCTAAACGCCTAACGGCAGGGATTGTGGTTGATATCCATATGATGAAGATATAATCTTTCAATCAGTTTAATTGAGGTCTGGAGCTGGCATTTCAGAAACTACTATTAGTCCTTTGTTAATGTATGCATCATTTGTCATTTTGTTTAGTTTCTTTTGTTACCTATTTTGACATCAGACTCGGACTTCTAATGAACTTAATTTTACTATGCATATTTTTTTTGTTTTTGTTTTTTTACATTTACTAGAAGTATAGGTCTGTCTGTCTGTCTGTCTGTCTGTCTGTCTGTCTGTCTGTCTGTCTGTCTGTCTGTCTGTCTGTATGTATGTATGTATGAATGTATGTATTTATGTATGTATGTATGCATTTGTGTGTGAGAGAGAGAGAGAGAGAGAGAGAGAGAGAGAGAGAGAGAGAGAGAGAGAGAGAGAGAATTTTTTTTTTAAAGAATTTCAAATTAATGAAATGAATTAGCAAAACATACATACCTATTGAAATGTTTAAATAAAATAATAATTCAACATCAATCCAAAAATGAAGATCCCCGACTTAAAACAGAGAGAAAATTATCTTGGTTACATGCCAGAAATGAAAAAACAAAAAAATCCATAAAATTTACGGGAACTATAAAAAATGGTAAAGTGTTGATAGTTGATTCTAAAATGAGAACAAATCAAAAAGATTTCATTCAAACTTCGCAAAGCCAACCTGCAATTCAAAATTGTTATAACCGCAAATGTAATATAGAATCTTGATTGACGTCCAAAGTGAGATTCCGTTAGATAGAAATTTTCAGTTGTCGTGTCAACTTTGAAATTGAGAAGAGGGCACTATCAGCACATCTTATAAGGTAAAGCTTTCAAACAGAGTAATTGTTCAATCATAGCATTGTTTTTTTGTACAATTTTTAGTTAAATTGAAGTAATGGTCGTTATTGGGATCTTATTAATATGAAGCGGAATTCAATTTTATTTTCGTAAATGTTCGTTGTGTTGTTTTACTTAATATGCAATTTATAATCCTCGCAAATATGTAACATCAAGCATGAATATACTATGAAAACCATTTATAACACGTACCATTTATACAACACATATATACCACCAAAACGTAGAGGATACCAAGTGCATCAGAAAGGAAAAGAACATCATGTTCATGGTAAGTACATATTCAGTGTAAACATATCAATTTTGATATCACATTCAATGAAAAGATTACAGGAAAATAGCAACAACAGTTGGTACATACTCGTGGTCACAGTTATTCATATAACGACCAACCAAATCATGATGGCGCATGTCATACTGAAAACAGAATTATAATTATTGTGCAATCATGCAGTGTGCTCTTTTATGGATTCCACCTTACAAGATAAACCTGTACTAATTATATGACTAAAGTGTAGAAAATAAAGATGAAAATACATGAAGATAGAGGAAAATGAACCTAGCCATCTATGCCAACAACTACTGAAGGATATTTAACAATGGACTGTACAAAATGTAGCGGGATACGCATTATATTAAAATATAATACACCGAGATATGTATATTAGTAGATGAAGTTATCGCTAATCAGACAGCTATCAAACATATTATATTATGTAAACCACTATAGACCATAGAAATAATATAGGTCAAAACAATAATATAGGCGAAAGAACGGCGTAAACAACGAGAAAACTCCATATCTTAAGTCAGCTTTAGAAGAGCCCGTTGTGACAAAACGTAAGATAATTCAAACGAAAAAGACGTGATTTATGACAAATGATAAACTTAAATAAATACAACAGACAGAAAATAAAGACAACCACTAAATCACTGAATCCCTACATACCACGCATTGAAAGTAATTGGATTTGAAAAAATGTGAGTTTCAAAAACAACCCTTATACTGGGTAATACCCATTTCCCTCTTGATATAAATATCTTCAAACGATTGGTGGAAGCTCGTTAAAAAGTATTTTATCGTTACAATTCATCATTCTATAAATGTCGCCAATGAAATTTGGAGAGACGATAACATATGTTCAGTTGTTTATTTCAATATGTCTTCACTGTTATCTCATTTTTCAAGCTCATCTTATAACTCTTATGCTAACAAAAAGTGGACCAGCCAAAATATTATTCTTGCTTTTACACATTCGACAAACAGAAGAGTAGATCCTAATCAATTTGCAGATGGTTAACATAACGTGCTGTTGGAATCATCTATCTAAAAGAAATGAATATACTAGTAATTAACTTTTATACAGCAATTATATTAACCGTGTTGTTTCCATCTGTAATGGGATCATACACATATTGTAGTATCGATGGAATGAAAGATCTGTGGTGTAAAAACCAAAGCAGTTGTTACACAAATTCTCATTCAAAGTACGGATTCGAATTCATAAACCAATGTCTAGCTTGTGAAGCCATTCCTGAATGGGAAATCCCGCTTCCCAATGTCACATACCTTTCTTTAGACGTTGAAATAACGAACGTAGAAGGAACAGTAAGTATGTTATTAACCGATCAAGAATTTAACAGTACAACTTATTTTAGATTTGTACATTCACATGGATACCTTAAACTATTGCCAAGGAATATATGCGAGTTTAATATTGTCTTCATTGATGTAAGTTATAATCTTTTTCAAGACATCGGAAACCTTTCATGTCTACAAACTTTAGATACACTAAAAATGAATGAAAACATAATAACATTTGTCTCAAATAAGACATTTGCAGAGATGCCTAAGCTGAGGTATGTTGATTTGTCCAGTAACAAGATTTCGAAACTGGACTTCAATATATTGAATTACCCAAAGACTAACATTCTTCACTTTTACCTTAATGCAAATAATTTACGTCAGCTCGACGTTGGAAATGTTTTTGTACAAAATAATACTATTTGCAGGGTTAGTTACAAGGATAATAAATATTCAATTAAGATTTCTAACATTAAGAACTTTAATCCGAAGGAATCAAACACGTTATTGTGCGGTAACATCAACTTTTCCAATGTAAGTTTAAATTTTCACCCTTATATGATATTAGGAACCAACATTGGAGAACTAGTTAAATTTGCAAGATGTGGAAAACTTGAGTATCGCGGAGCGAAATACAACTGTGATTGTTCAGTTGCAGAATTCGTCAATTTGGAGTATAGTGATTTTAATCGATTTTGTGGAAGTCTATTAACTAGTAGTACATGTCAAGATCCAGAACCTTTACGAGGTATAAATATAAAAGACCTTTTCTATAACACGAGTCTGCATCATCTCATGACATGCGACGTTCAAGATGGCTGTCCCAAAGTTGGAAACTGTAAATGTGTTTGTACATCTCATCCAATTACTGATAGTCTGATCATAGATTGTTCTAACCAGTATTGCAAGGATCTTCCCGATGTGGTTCCCAAAACAAGACATAAAATAGTGTTATTGATGGAAGGTAATCAAATTCAAAGTGTAAGTTCAAAATACTATTTTAAAGATGTGAAAAGTCTAAATTTATCGCGAAATCCAATCCAGAGTTTTGACGAGAGTGTCCAAAATTTTACAAATGATGTTGAAATAATAATAACAGACCATTTACTTGACTCACTTCCAAGGCAAGTTCAACTTCTCGATCCTAACGTCTTCCGGTTTGGTCAAAATGGTATACCTTGTAATTGTGATAACCTATGGATCGGCGAATGGAGAAAGCGTAAAGAGGCACGTTATCCTCTGTTTTGTTCAAACTTTCAAAATGTTTTAATTGAAGATTTTATAAGTCATTCAACAGACTGTGAATCAAAACAAGATACTTTAGTGGCTCTTTATTCGCTTATTCCCCTGACTATATTTATTGTTCTTATTTGGAAACTAAGAAATCTTCGTTACGACGTAAAAGTCCTTAAAAGTCTGTTTCTACCAATTGACGAAGATATACAAAGAAGTTGGCAAACTGATGTTTATATTTCATTTGACGAAGACAACGAGGACGTCAGATGGTTTGTGTTTCAGATATTAGATAAGTTTTTTCGTAGAAGAAAACTAAGCACCTATATTGCCTGTCGGGATTCCTGGCCTGGAAGTACAGACGAGCAAAACATCGTCAGGAATTTGCAACGTTGCAAATACTGCCTTATATTACAGTCATCTGTGATGTATGATTTAGATAAAACTAACTCATGTTCAAATCGTATGGAATACAGACTAGCATGGGATCTCTTTACAAATAAAAAGTTATGCAAAGTATTTGTAATAAAGTTTGATAAGAGTAAAACAGAAGAATTTCAAGCTATGAAAACAAAAGCTCTATACAGACTTGGAATGGGATTTAAGATATATGATCGTAAACGGTCTTTATACGAAAAATTGTTGGAAGTTTTCAACGAACCACTAGTTACAAATGTAAAACACATTCGCCAGCGGAAAAGAAGAATATCGGCATATTAATGGCAACAATTTAAATATTAGACTTGACTTCTAAAAAACGAAAAAAAAAAAAAAAATCGGAACAATTTACTTGATGACAACTAAACAATGATCAATGCAGTATATGTTCATATGTGCTTTCGGCATTTATATTTTATAGTTCAAACGTTTTCAATGAGTCTGACGCGCGTTTTGCGTAACACATTATAAGTCAAGTATGTGTTTGTTTACAGCGACAGTAATATGAACATGTAAATGAAACGCTTTTTTATATGCAATTTAAAAATCCATAATATAAGACAAAACGACGAGAAAAAAAAATAATACATTTTATCAGTGTTGCTGAGTCTGTAGTTTTCTATGTTGTGTTTTGTGTACTGTTGTTTTTCTGTTGGTGTAACTTAGCCATGTCACTTGACTTATACTTTTGAATGTATTTTCTTTTGGTGTATCTTAAGCCCCCCCTTTTTGTATCAATAAAGATGTCTATATATATTTGGGACCGTTCAATATTTACCAGATGGATGGTCCGGTGCATTTTTAATATTATTTCATTAAAAAAGTTAATGCTCGTCCTTTTAACTTCTGCAAAAAGGTCCTTGCCCATCTAAAAAAATCTATTAAAAAAGTACTCGCCCCTCTATAACTCAAAGACGATCAAAAAGATTTTTTTTCTATTTTTCTATTTACATATGTATGCCTGGAAATCAAACTGGTGTATTATTCGAAATTCAAAATGTTCTTGTTAATTCCATATATACATATTTTGTGTGTGTAACAGAAACATACATTTTATTGTTTTTAAAACCCGTATGACAAAAATATGAATATACATAAATTTAATTTTACATGTGCAGCCTCAGATACAATACCACAATTAAATCTCAAGACATAAGTAATAGCATACTATTATACATCAGCCAGCCTTTCACAGAGGCTTAAGAAGTGCTAACAATATTCATGCAAGTCAAAATCATATGAAGAAATATTAACCTTAATATCAAATGTACTAAGATTGTATTTTTCTGAAATCTGAGGTCATTTTAAATTTGAAGCAGTTTAATGTATCTCTTTTTATGTCTTTGTTCTAAATTAATTAATTGAGGGTCATCACTTTTTCCCCCTTATGTGACCATAGGACATGCAGATTTATTCAAACTGTTGTTAACAATTCAAATAATTTATTAACTAAATATCCAATCTATATTCAGTTTTCAAAACATCCTATTAATTCAAAATAAAGGAAATACTTTAAATTAAGTCTTAGACTTAAGTTAACATATTATCTTATGCTGAAGAACTAATTATTGTCTTAATAACATAGCATGTTTATACTTCAAATAAACAATGTCCCTTTATCTATTCTTCTTTTCAAGAATGAAAGAATTTATAGTCTTTTTAAAGCAATTTAGGAAGACATGTTTTTTTTACTTTGATGCAGCTTTTTTTTTTGATACACCAAACTACCAACTAACCTGGCTTTCTTTAAGATCAATATATAAATGAGATAGTTGTAGAGTTGTATGAAAATCCAAGTTGATTTGAAAAAGTTATAAAAAGATTTAAAGGTGACTATCTGAATTTAGCCTAAACTGAAAATTAGAACTATTTTTTCTTACTTATTAATTAAATCCATAAATTTAACAGGTATACACCAATCTACTAAACAACCTTGCATTCTATAAGATCAAAATATAAATGAAATAGCTGTAGCGTTTTATGAAAATCCAAGTTGATTTGAAAAAGTTATAAACAAATCTAAAGGTGACTATCTGAATTTAGCCTAAAATGAAAATTTGTACTTTTTTTCTTACCTTTTGATTAAATCCATAAATTTAACAGCCATACACCAAACTATTAAACAACTTGGTATTCTATAAGGTCAAAAAAAAGTTAGTTAGTCCATACAGAAATACTAGCTTTTTTATTCCTTAATTTAATCCTTAAATTGACAGAAATGAACAAAGCTCCCAGTTTGCTGAGACATGTTTTGTGACCCCGCAAATAAATTCCTACACACCGACATAATTGATAGCAAAATGTTTTGTATAAAATAAGTTTTGGCTCATCCACTAAACATATAAAAAGAAAGTGCTCGCCCATCCAAATATTTCCACAAAAAAAGTGCTTCCCCCGCCCAATTTTGCACCGGCCCATCCATCTGATAAATATTGAACGGTCCCTTATATTTGTAAAAGTGTTTATTGTAAATTGACCGATATTGGATAAAAATTGACAAAGTAATCAACATGAAAAACCGACGAAACAAATTAATGACATATGTATGGCATCAAAACAAATAAGTTAACAATAAATGAATCTTTTTTTCAACCAGGATGTGATTAAGCTTGTCACATTTACTCAACACCCGCTTTTAAGGTATTTGACGAACATTTTATTGGTAAAAAGATATATAGTTATCGATCTATCGAATAAATACGTTGTGTACAAAACTGAAATAGCTAATTTAAATTTTATATTTACGCCAGACGTGCGTTTCGTCTACAAAAGATTCATTAGTGACGCTCGAATAAAAAAATGATTAAAAGGCCAAAAAAAGTACGAAGTTGAAGCGCATTGAGGACCAAAAGTTCCTAAAAGTGTTACCAAATACAGCTAAGGTAATCTTTTCCTGAGGTAGAAAAGCCTTTTTTTTGATAAATTCAAAGTTTTGTTACCAGTTAATTTATAATTATGAACATATCAATGATAACTCAAGTCAACACAGAAGTGATGACTACTGGGCTGGTGATAACCTCGGGGAAATAAATCTCGCCCAACAGTGACATCGACCCAGTGGTTGCAAATAAACTCATCATAGGTACCAGGATTAAAATGTTATATTGACTTAGACGCGCGTTTCGTCTACAAAAGACTCATTAGTGACGCTCGAATCAAAAAATGTTTAAGAAGCCACATAAAGTATGAAGTTGAAGAGCATTTAGGACCAAAAATTCCTAAACGTTTTGCGAATTACAGCTAAGGCAATCTATTCCTAAGGGTGAAAAGCCTTAGTTTTTTTGAAAAATTCGAGTTTTGTTAACAGTTAATTTTATAATTATGAACATATCAATGATAACTTAAGTAAACACAGTAGTGCTGGTGATACCCTCGGGGAAATAAATCTTCACCAGCAGTGGCATCGACCCAGTGGTTGAAAATAAACTCATCATAGATACCAGGATTGAAATTTTATATTTACACCAGACGCGCGTTTCGTCTACAAAAGACTCATCAGTGACGCTCAAATCAAAACATATTTAAAAGGCCAAATAGAGTACGAAGGTGAAGACCATTAAGGACTAAAAGTTCCTAAAAGTTTTGCCAAATACAGCTAAGGTAATCTATACCTGAGGTAGAAAAGACAGAACCGTGAAAAATATCTTAGAGGCGAGTACAATAGGATGAAAAATATCTTAGAGGCGAGTACAATAGGAAAAAAAATTATCTTAGAGGCGAGTACAATAGGAAAAAAAATATCTTAGAGGCGAGTACAATATGAAAAAAACATATCATTTAAAATGTTGTTACATTATATTTTTATTTATTTTATTTTGAACATATGAATCAAGGTGCAACCGCCCCGCCCCTCCCCAAAAAACAACCCCCAAAACTTAGGTAACAGCATTAGATTAAAAAACGTGGTGCAATTACAGCACAACTTAGGAACAGCATTAGATTAAAAAGTGTTGTGCAATTACAGCACAATCTATATCCTTGTTTAGCTTCAATTTCTTTCGATAGGTATCAGAAAATGTGGTAAGAGTGCCAATGAGACATAATCTCCGTCAAAGTCACATTTTGTAAAAGTAAACCATTACAGGTCATTAGTTATTAAATGTTCCAGGATTATAATTTAGTACGCCAGACTCGCGTTTCGTCTATATAAGACTCATCAGTGACGCTCATATCAAAATATTTTTAAAGCCAAACAAGTACAAAGTTGAAGAGCATTGAGGATAAACAATTCCAAAAAGTTGTGCCAAATAGGGCTAAGGTAATCTATGCCTGGGATAAGAAACTCCTTAGTTTTCGAAAATTTCAAAAATTCGTAAACAGGAAATTAATAAAAATGACCACATAATTGATATTAATGTCAACACCGAAGTGTTGACCTCTGGGCTTGTGATACTCTTTGGGACGAATTGTCCACCAGCAGTGGTACGGTCATCAACATGGAGTCTGACTCACGCCGAATAGCAAGCAGTAAAAATGGCCTAATGTAAAACCATTCAAACAGGAAAATCAAACATATTAAAAAACGAGAAACGAGAAATACTTATGAATTAAATCAACATACGGCAACCACCGAACAGTCTGTATGAAATCCGATTTTGTGATGTCCCAATCGAGGATAGGATTACAGGAAAATGGCAACGACAGTTGCTATACTTGTGGTCATCTGTAACGCAGTTATTCAAAATCTGCTAGCACATTATGGCGCCCGTCAAACTTCCGAATGGATAACTTAACTACTAGGAATCCTTGGTCCAATATGCATGTCTTGTAACATTTTAAAATATCAAGTAAAATCAAGGTAGGTAACACAAACTCTATAATATTGTTAAAGTAAAATGAAAAAAAAAAAAAAAGCGACGCTTACGAATGCATAAAAAGAGAATATATTTCTTAATTCACCTTCGATTGCCAGAGATTATCCGATAAATGTCTTGTTCTCGGCATTTGTGAATTCAAGTCATTTTATACTGTCTTGAAAACAAATGTAGATACCAAGAATTGTTGAAAAATTAATATCAGCTCATTCATCCAGTCATGTTTTTGTGTTAACTGCGAGACAAAGGGTTTACAACTCAGCGGTGGCAGCACAATAATTTGTATAAATCCATATATTACAGGGTAGAAGACACGGAGGCGTCATACCTTGCATAAAGATGTCTTATGTTACGATATATCATACTTGTATGGTTTATGACTGACAAAATTAGTTATCAAAGTTAAAGCAGATGACACATTTCAGCATGGACACTTTCTATAATTGACGACTGCACATGAGCAGGCAATTATATATTTTTAAGGAAGCGGGCTGCGAAATGCGTCGAGTCTATAAATGTTTTGACCGAATTTAAAAAAGGGGAATTGAAAATGTATGGAAAAATACATGTGTTTAACACCTACTATAAAGTTAAAATTAACACTTTCAACAGCTAAACCAAAAGATAATCTAGATTTCATAAATTCACATCTTTGACTAAGTGATTGGAAGCAATTCTTTCTTTTCTTTCATCGGTTATCCGAATTATATCATATTACGTCTTTTTAATGTGCTAATGAATTAAAAAAGAGGAAAGTATGTAGATGTGTACAATTTCTAACTGTTTAATCATTTTACATTTCGCGCACAGCTCGCTATCATCGATAATTTGAGAGAGTTCAATCAAGTGAAAGTCCATAGTAAGCGCAAGTGAAGTACACGAATAAATGAAACAATCTACTGTTTCTAAGTCCTTCATGGCAAAATATGAATTAATTCCAACGAAAAAATACGGCATGAAATGTGTCAAGACTATAAGCTGAAAACAAATATAACGGGCATAACAAAACGTTTATTTCTTTAATCAATTTTTGGAAGCTCGTTACAATTTATCAATTTATAAATGACACCATTGACAATTGAATCGACGTTACGCAGATATGTTTAGATATTAATTCAACTGTTCTATTCTGTTATCTATGAAGGAAATAGAACAACAATAAAAATGTCAAACCAATTTACCTTTTTAAACATTTAAAAAAGAGAAGTAGATCATAATCAATTGACAAATGGACAACGTTATGTGATGTTGGATATATATAGCTTGTTTACAGCCATTTTGTTGTTTCCCACGGTCATTATGATAATGGGATTGTATGAATATTGTAGTCCCGATGGAATAAAAGATCTTTGGTGTAATGACCATAGCAGTTGTTACACAAATAAATATTCAAAGTATGGATTCGAATTTATAAACCAATATCTATCCTGTGAAGCCCTTCCTGAATGGGAAATTACGCTTCCTAATGTCACATACCTTTCTTTAGACGATGAAATAAGAAATGTGATAGGCACAGAAAGTATGTTAAGCTGGGGTCACACATTCACGAATTTTACTGCCGTCCTTGACAGGACCATTCCCGATTAAAAGTTATTAAAAGTCTGATCAAGATCCTATGAATCGTGGATGGAAATTCAAACTTTAATTAAAATTTGTAAATTTTTTTTAATCACGACAACAATCAGATATTGTTTAGGAAGCGTCGATATTCAACCGTTTCCAAGCGAATTTATCCCGATAATCCCGTTCTAAATCCGCTTCTAATCCGATTTGTATCTTTCGCCAGGTAAAATTCGACCGAGTCTGTCACGACTGCGTCCCGATTCTACCGAATGTAATCCGACAGAGATCAGATAGTGACAAGACAGTGAACCGATGCTGACGGAAGTTATCCGTTCGAAAACTGTCGGCATACTCGGGATTATCAGGAACTGTCGGAACGTAATCCTGTCACGGTCCGCTCTATCGCATTGCAAACGGCGTTGTCTGGTCTCAGTCGTATTGTATTCTGTAATTGTCGAATTTAGAATTAATAACGGGACTGTTTCAGAACGGTTTCGGCAAAAACGGTTCGCAATCGACAAGATCTGGATATAATCTGGACTCAATCGGCAGAAAAACAGCAAGGAAAAATTTCTCCAGATCATTCCCGTTCCAAAGGACACCGTCCCGAATACACAGAACATTGTTAGGAATTCGATCCGATACAGCAGAATCTGTCACGACATAGGCACGATTGTAATCCGACTACACAAAATCGGCTGAGTTTCCCCGAATGTTACGGGACGCACATAACTGTCGGGGTGCTTTGCCGAACTATTCGGACCCTTCCCGACCAGTAGGAATCTGTTACGAACTAAAACGACTGCGTTCAGACAATAATAGGACATTCCAGATAATTGAGGATACTAATCCGACTTTTTCACTTTTCGTTTCGTATCGCTGTCTGATCTCAAACGGGAGCAATAATCGCCAATGTGTGAACCCCGCATTACTAACTGATCAAACCTTCAACAGTACAACTTGTTTTAGATTTGGACACGCACATGGATACCTAAAACAATTCCAAAAGGAATATATGCGAGTTTAATATCGTCCTTTTTGATGTAAGGGATAATTTATTTGAAGAAATTGGACGCATGTCTTGTCTACAAACTTTAGATACACTAAAAATTAACAATAACAGAATAACATCGTTTCCAATAAGACATTTTTAGAAATGCCAAAGCTAAGGTATGTTGATTTGTCCAATAACAAGATTTCTAAATTAAACTTTAATATACTGAATTATCCCATAATTAACATTCTTTACTTGTATTTTAATAAAAATTATTTTCGTCAGCTCGACATTGCAAATAAGATTGCACAAAATAGTACTGTTGTCAGATAACTTACAGGGATAATAAACATCCAATAATAATTTCCAACAGTGGGAATTTTAATCCTAAGAAATCAAACACGTATTTCTGTGGTAACATCGACTTTTGCAATGTTAAATTAAATGTCCATCCTTATATGGTATTAGGCAACAATCCTGGAGAACTAATTAAGTTTTCAAAATGTGGCATGCTTAAGTTTTGCAGTGCGCAATATGCCTGTGACTGTCTAGCAGCAGAACTTTTTCAATTGGATTATAGTGGGTTTAATCGAGTATTTGGATATATAACTAATAAGACTACCTGCCAAAATCCAGAACCTTAACGAGGTATTAACACTGAAATCGTTTTCTATAACACGAGTCTGTAGCACCTCATTGTGTGTGATGTTCAAGATGGATGTCCAAAAGTTGGACAATGTAAGTGTGTATGTACATCGCAACCAATCTTCCTGATGTCGTGTCCGACACATAAAATACTTTTACTCATGGAAGGCAATTCAATTCGAAGTGTTAATTCAAAATACTATTTTAAAGATGTAAAAAGTTTGAATTAATCAAGAAATCAAATTCAGAGTTTTGATGAGAGCATCCAAAACTTTACAAATGCTGTTGAAATAATCATAACAGATCATTTACTTGACACACTTCCAAAGCAAGTTCAACTTTTTGATCCTAACGTGTTCCGGGTTGGTCAAAACGGTATACAATGTAATTGTGATAATCGATGGATCGGCGAATGGAGAAAGTTAAAAAAAACACAGGATCCTCTATTTTGTTTAAACTTTGAAAATGTTTTAATTGAAGATTTTATAATTCATTGGACGGACTGTGATTCAAAATAAAATACTCTATTGACCGTATATTCGCATATTCCCCTGACATTATTTTTGTTCTTATTTGGAAACTACGACATCTTCGTTACTATATGAGAGTCCTTAAAAATCAGTTCCTACCAATTGACAAAAATATAAAAAGAAGTTGGCAAACTGATGTGTATGTTTCATTCGACGACGATATCGATGACGTCAGGTGGTTTGTGTTACAGATTTTATATAAGTTTGTTCGTAGAAGAGAACTAAGCACCTACATTTACTGTCGCGATTCCTGGCCTGGGAATACAGACGAGCAAAACATCGTCATGAATTTACAACGCTGCAAATACTGCCTAATAATACAGTCATCTGGCATGTATGATTTAGATAAAACTAACTCATGCACAAATCGTATGGAATATAGACTAGCCTTGAATCTCTTTACAAATAAAAAGTTTTGCAAAGTACTTGTAATAAAATATGACAAGAGTAAAACAGAAGAATTTCAAGCTATGAAAACAAAAGCTCTATAGGTTGCAGTCTTGTAATTGACTGCTCAATAGGCTTACATGCAAAACAACTGATCTTTGAAAATAAAAAAAATAAAAAATGCTACATAGAAAAAACATTTCATGTTCATATCATGTATGTACTAATGTGAAATTGTGATTTAATCGAATAAAAAGTGGGTCATGCCACGAAGAATAAAAAGTTGAATTAAAAACATTTTTTTCTACTTTCTGTTTGCTGTTTTTCCTAGGCCGCACCACTTCCAGGAAACATGATATCCTTCCACTTTCCTGGATTGATATCCCTCAAAAGATGCAAGATTTTTTTAAAGTCTATATAATATGTTTCAATTCAGCATAAACCTATTATTAAAGAGAAAAAATTGAGTTCAGAAAAAAATTCAGAAAAAAATGCACTATTTTGTTTCCCTCCATGTTTTGACATGCACTGGAAACTGGAGTTGTAATACAAGACTGGTACCGTTACCGATTTGGCATGGGAGTTAAAATATATGATCGTAAACGATCTATTGATACGAAAAATTGTTGGAAGTTTCAACGAACCTCTAAGAATATCGGCATGTTTATGGCAACAACCTAATTATAAGACTTAACCTCTTAAAATGATTATTAATGAAATTATATATCAAAATGAAGTCAATTAATATAGTATATCTACGTATAATGTATTAATGTAACACGTATTTTTATATAGTTGTCCAATGGACTTTTATTCTTATGGAAACATATATGCAAATATTCTGTATCAGAACAAGATATACCTATATAAATCTATAAATAGAATAATGAAATAGTGTAAAATTAAAAGCAATACTATCATAGAACGAGCTCGTTCAGGAAGCCATATGATCTGATTAGGTTGATCACTGGTCTTTCTGGAAAATTACCAACACGTTTGTATCAAAACTGACAACAATAAACTAGTTTGTACAACGAAGACTTGAGAAAGATTGCATACGTTTAAAAAAAATCAAAACAAACCAAAACAAAACGAAATTAACTAGGTCCATTCGTGGTGATTCATAATTAATTCTTTCCATTTACTGAGTTGAGAATTATCTAGACTAATGACACTTTTGTTTTTGATATTGACTTCACCAGCAAGAATAAATAAAAAAACAAATAAACACAAATGTTTCAAGATAGAAAATGTATTTCAATTTGATTCATAAGAAAAGGCCAAAAATGTGAGGTTAATTTGTTTTAGTTCATATGTAGATCACATGTTGTAAAAAAGCAATGCAATTCAATAAAATAATGGAGCCATTTACTGGATGACAATTAACAAATGCTGTATGCACTTATTTTTCGTGTGTGCTTTTGGCCTACTTTTTTTTTATTATTTAGGTTCGAACGATTTAACCAGTCTGATGAGAGGAAATGTGCGTCTGGCGTAACACATTATAAGCCTTGTATGGTTTTGTTTACAACGACTATAATATGTGAAAAAAATGGATAAAACATTTTATCAGTGTTGCTTAGTCTGAAGGTTTCTATCTTGTAATTTGTGTAAAGTTGTTTGTTGATGGTGCTATTTTTTTTTATCCTTCGACTAATGCATTTGAATTTTCTTTTTGTGTCTTTAGCCTCTCTTTGTCAGTCAAAGTGCTATGTATGTTAAATTTGAAAAAAAAGGTTTATTATACATTGACTGATATTGGATAAAAATATATAAAAGATATGAACAGCCGACAGATACAGGTTAACTGCACATATTTGGCATCCATACAAATAAGTAAAGAACAAATGAAATTCTTTTCAACCGGGATGTGATTAAGCTTGTCACGTGTCCCAAATACACTGTTTAGGTATTTGATAAATATGGTATTGATAGAAAGATATATAGTTATCGATCTATTGATAGGATAAATACTTTGTGTACAAAACTGACGTAGATATATAAAAAGACAGAACCGAGAAAAAATATCTAAGGGATGAGTTCAATAGGAAATGACTTTATAAAAAAGAAATTATCATTAGAAATATTGATATATTGTATTGCCTACAAATGTGTGATGAAATCTATTATAATTTACATTCTATATTTTATTGCTGTTAAATTAAGAAGAGTTAACTTCTCGATCAAGTTTACTTCAGAACAGCACTTTGAAATGAATTAGATGTATACAGCGATATTTTCTGTTTCTAGCTTTGTGTTGATGTCGCTCTGTATGGACTGCAACTCCCCATATAATCAGCCCAGTAGTCAGAGCTTCGGTACTGAAATGATTTATGACAAGCGTGTTTTTTTAATATCTACTCTTAGATGAGTTTAGAATTCATTTGAAAGCTATACCATAATCAAAATTTATCAGGCAAAGTTTAACTTAATAGTTGGCTCTTTATTTAAGTATCTTTTGTTCATAGCTCTGCGAGTATTCAAGTATTTATACAACCGGTGCTCTTTGATTAGGGTTTTATTGAAGGTTAAATCTAGAAATTGTTAGTTGTTAAAACGAGCATCCGGTTTAGTAAATTGGATGCCGTTAATGTTATAAAGTTATCCTGGTTAATAGTATAAAACATTGGAAAAAGTAAAGTTGCAAAAATGCAAGACTCCAAGGAAAATTGAAAAGTTCTATATCAGACGGTAAAATCAAAAACTCAAACGCTTCAAACGATGTGATATGCGAAACGATATTATTACAATATGCTAGTGTGTCAGTGTTCAACTTGGTGTTTTAAATTTCATTATCATTTGGAAAAGACGCAAGGTTAAACAGATGATTTCAGTATTCCGGAGAAATTTATAACATGGTAGTAACTAGCAAAGCATTTTCAAGGGTATACATTTCATGACAATAAAAGCTTCATCGTAATATATAACGCAAGCGATTGAGTATAACATTTTTAAAATGATCATTAAGGAATTATAACTTCTTCCCTAAACCCTTACCTTGTATGAAATAACATTCCAATTTATATTCATGAACACTTTGGTGTTAATATAAGAGGAAGCGATACAAGGCGATATTTTTTGGTAAATTGTCCGATGGTGGTCATTTCGGATGTTTCTAAAACAATTTCCTTCTTTTTAATATTTGAATTTGTTAAGGCATGACAGAATAAGTTTCTTGTAACATGGTCTTGAAATTGAATACCCGATCAGGTTCCAAATTTTGAATTTGTTTGTTGGCATCACAGTTCCGACACTGTCAAACTGGATTAAAACAGAATTAATGATCAATAAATTCACTCTTGATTTAAAAGATAAGCGAAAGATACCACAAGGATATTCAACACATTAGTCGAAAAAATAACAATTTCAATAAAGACAAACAGGATTATACAAAGCACAACATAGAAAACTTAAGACCGAGCAACATCCGCTTACAATTGCTCTATCGCTTCTCAATACATAAAGTACCACAACAAAGAAATGATGAAAATGAAGAGATACGGGATACACATCAGTGGCGGGGGGGGGGGGGGGGGGGTGGTGGGGGTAACAGAAACACATACAATAGACAGCAAATGTGAACACAAGTGGCAAAAGGGTTCACTGATGTGAATCCCATACATTTATTTATTTAATAATCATGTTGAAAAAGACCTAAAAAAAACTAAGGGAACGGCATTTACTCAAAAGGTAGCGAGAATATATAACAAAGTAAAACAAATTTATCTGCAATATTACCATTTGAAAACCCCATCAGAATAGGGGAAGCAAATTGTTATCAAAGGTACCAAGCTTATAATTCAAGACACCAGGTTCGTGTTTCGTCTACACAAGACTGTCATTGATTCTCAGATCAAAATAGAAATAAAGCAAAACAAGTATAAAATTGAAGACCATTGATGACCCAAAATTCTCTAAAAAGCATATTGACAGCAAACGTCTCTACAGTTATTTAATAGATATATTTGACAACAAAAGGCTGTAAAAATGACAGAGCCGCGCCTTATGATTACATTTGTAATGGGGGCATTGTTGTAGAAAATAATTTCTGAACAGTAAACATGTCTGATTCCGACCACTCATCCACCAAACAACTTCAAATTAATAGATGTCTTTCCATCAGAATTTGCGGTGAAAAATCAAGAATAAACTCATAGAATAAGATTTGCTGGTTGTGCAAGTCTTTACCCCCAAGACATACGACGGTATATAGTGATATTTAAATGATCTTAATCAACTAATAGAAGTGCCTGTGCATGTACAAATGTTGGAATGTCAACGTATATTTTCGTTTCCTGCTTTACCAAGTTTGTAAACTCTAGTCGCTACCATGTTTTCACCTCCACACCGAAGAGAGTTCAAGTGCCTCTTTTGGTAAAACATCATGTATTCGGAATAATCAAGACTTTTGTTATCACAAATCTTGGCTTAATCTGCCAAGGGTGGATAGGAGAGAAGTGGATCTCAAAACGTGGCTATCGATGATGTTCATGTAAATTCTCTTAAATAAATTATATTGCTCTAAATCCATTGGTCTCCGGCATACCCGATTAATATGTTTTCAATATACGTGAACTGTACCATGAGCTCGTTTACAAAACGTTTAAATACACAATGGGTACCTTATTCAAACATACAATTTCTTTTGAATAAAAGTTATTTGAAACAGACCACGTCATTAAACTTGTTTTACGTAATTTATTCATCAATATGACATTCATCCCAGAGTTTCATCAATAAATCCATACACGGATAATAACAGATTTTTCTCCAATGTAATATCATTCAAATGTAGATAAAAGTAGTCCGCTATAAACCGAATGAAGCCGTCAATTAAAAGATCATTAAATAACATATCGAAATAATATATTTAAAAACTGTTGCTAGATATATCTTACATAAGAGAACTTTATACTATGAAAAATATCAGAAAAAAATAGTAAAAAGAAAACGAACAATATTAAAGACACTTTAGAAAATGAAATGAAATCGAAGATAACAAAATATTTTGCAATTGAAAAAAAAGTGGCTAACAGGTCTGTATTAAAACATGTACTTTGTCCGTTAATGGTTTAATTTTATAAATCATGACTTGGATGTACAGTTGTCTCTTTGGCACTCATATCACATCTCCATATATCAATGATTTTTTTTTCAATAAGGGACTTCCTTATATAGACAAAACGATTACATTATTTATTATAGAAGCAACTTTACAACCAGAATTGTATTCTATATGTTTTTATTTTTGTTACTGTACAACAGTGAGACATAGTTTTTCTTTTTTATGTCAACTACTTAGTATCATCACAAGAAGACACACATTTTATTCCAATTGCATCATCAAGATAGTATGCAATGTAGTTTTAAACAACATTTGTAAAATTATTTGTTGATACGTCAGAATGGTCCCTTAATCCTCTTCCTGCAATGTTAGAATCGTTTATGGGTACAGGTAGCAACCCATGCATTTCTATATATTCACACATACAAACTGCACGCGTGGTATGCCTGTAAGATGTACTGTTTTCCAATTTTTGTTCAAGAACATCTTGAACAAAATTAACAGATATTCTGATAAGAAGATCTCTTGCTTTTTCCTAAAACACAAATTTTTATCACAATTATTATAACTTATCTCATAACAAACTTTTTCGCCATTGAAGAGAACTTCGATTTTTGTCATTTTCTACAAATAACTTCAGGTGAATATCTTGCTGTCAAATGTTTAAAAGGGTTGAAGGAGAATTGCACATGACAATTTACAGATTAAGTCATAATGATGTAAAGTGCGAACTCTTTCTTCAGTTGACAAACCATGGTTTCAACAAGGAATATTCAAAAGGTGACAAACAACCATACAAAGTATCTAACGAAAACTGTCTGTTGCACGATCTAACACTCTTTATTTATGTTGCATATAGTTCACGTTTGGTACACCGGCTTTAAATCTTTCTATCTATTATATGTTCATTAATAATAACTGGGTCAATGTCACTACCGATCATGATTTTCACTCCAAAGGTATCGCAAGCCCAGTAGTCATTTCTTCTATGTTGATATGAATGATCACTGATATGGTCATCACTATGAATACAATTATATGTTTACAATAAACAAGGAAAGATGTATTTTGCAAACTTTCGAAATTGCGGTTCCTCAATGATCTTCAGTTTCGTTCATTATTTGGCCATTTTATCGTTTTTGTTTATAGCCTCAATTATAAGTCTTTTTGAAAAGAAAAGCTCGTCTGGCGTACCAACTTTGTATCCGAAACGCAATGCGGAATTTATTTACATATTCTGCGATATTCATGGATGCAAATATATGAAACTATAGTTCACCATAAGGCGTTTGACAGTGAGTAAAACTCCTACCATATAGTCAGCAATAAAAGGCCCCAAAATAGTGATAAATGTAAAAACTTTTAAACGAGTAAAACTATCATTCTTATTTTTATAAATAATAATTCACGACAACAACTAATAAACACATAATTCAAGTCTAAAATATTTATCAGCACACACCAAACACCCAATAGATAAAGTGTTATAATGTCATTATTTATAAGACAAAAAGCATGACCATGGGCAATGCTAAGATACAGATTGTAGACATATCAACGGGAATATGCATATAACAATAATATTTAGTTTGATTTTAATTTACTGATTAAACGTTTAAAAATAAGGAAAAGCCAAGCGTTAAAACCAAATCTTTATATTTATGAAAGGATTTAGTAAAGGTTTTAAGTAACTTGTGGTAACAAAATCTTTCTAGCTCAAGGTTGTAATTTTCACTACGGACAAACATAAGGATAATTCGCTATTTGCTGAAATTCTTATAAGATAACTCAGTTATAACAAACCTTATAAATATCTTATTGAATAGGATACTTGAAATCTATGATCATATCAATATAGCGGACAATTAGTAATGGTTATTCATTTTTGTTGATAAAGGCTTTATATTTCGTTTGAAAAACTACACACAGAATAAACTGACCGACGTAATACATATTTTGGTGATTTTTTAAATCAATTATGACTGATCCTGAAAAAACTACTATTCATGCAACCATATTTCTTTCTGTTAAAAAAAAATATTGAATTGACTTACCAAATTTATTGAACATACCGGATTATTGAAGTCGCACAACATTTTTAAAAGGGAAATTTGAAACCCATAAATGATTGTTTAAGTTTTTTTTGCATTCGTGAGACAGTTCTGTCAATCCATAGCACCAACTAAATCAGTTGCATTACCATATTGCTGAGACTGATAAACGAAAATCTAATTTAGTCCATAAGAATACTGCGGGCTTGAAAACGCGAACGTGCAGTAACCATACAATTTGACGTCAGCAAATCGTCTTACTGTTTCTCTAACAACAATACTGGTAGACGGAATTTGATGATGACCATCAGTGACCAGATCAATATGTAGTGACTACGTCAGGCCAATGAAACTTGATTACGCAACGTCGTGTGCAAGACATACACCTGCAACGTCAACTGCTTATAAAATCCCCAATTGCCAGGACAGACAGATTCATGCCAAAATATTTCCAATAAACTGAAATGCCAAAGAATCGACTACAGAAAAACATTTATAGCCCTAGAGTTGAAATTGCAATGTTGCAAAACAATCTATTATAAGTGGGACAAAAGCAAAATCTGAAGCTACAGAACTGATTTCAAAACATCCCCAACAGAATTATTTTACCTTTCGGACAATTTTGACTTTGGCTACAGGCAGTCATTGCCTTCAACAATGACACATCCGTTGAAAAGGAGAAAACTAGGTTTTCAGTTCATACCACATGAACATAAACAATGACGTAATAAACTCACTTTTCGAACTGTAAAATGATTTAGACAATGAAGAAATGAATGATATTTATTTTCGTACATTATTTTAAATTACATATTTGAAAATTGAACTTTTAAAAAAGAATAATCTAGTGTTGCGTTTCTAAAGTTGGTAAGTATAGTAAAATTTTATATTTTTATATACAAAAACCACACAAAAATATCGATTTTATGGAACCTTATTGTTGATTTCTACCCTTTCGTAATGTTTCCTTTGAAAACTATTTTAATGTTCATCTCAACAATTTATAGATACAGACCATTTTCTTTGATGCAAAATATAGTTATAATAGTTCTTAAATAACGTTCCTTACTCGATCATTCTCTTCGATGTGATTTGGATTTTCTTCGTTCTCTGAATGAACAATTACTTCGTCGTCGGGATCGTTAACTGTGTGCGTTGATTCATTTTGAATACAGCCTTCATCGTCAAATTGACAAGTGTTAACATGGTTCTTTATAAAACACTGTTCCAAGTAATCCTGTAAAACATAGACCAACAACACAATATATATTCATAAAAGAAATAATCAAGTACATGTATGTAGACAATAAAATATTAGATTGATTGATTGATTGTTGTTTGCTTTACACCGCATTAACACAAAAAGGCTATATCGAGGAGAGAGCTAATTCAAATATTTTATTACAATTTAAAGCATATTCTAAAAATCAGACAAAAGGTCCTTCAATGAACTAAAATTCTAGATTAAAGCAAATTGATTATTTACAAATAAAAATAAACAATAAGATAACGTGATAAAAATTAAAATAGTTTTAAATATATAAACATTTTTATATTTTATAATATATTCCAACTTCTTTTAAGAATGAAACAATATTTGGAAATGGAACATTATTAAATAAATCATACATATTATTGACATTGGAATGCTTCCTACGAATATCAGCAAAGTCAATACAATTAATTAAAACATGTTTAATAGTATACTTGCAGTTACAAGGTATACATTATGATTCTACTTCATTTTTTAAAAGATATTCGGGTGTTATTATAGTGTGACCAATAAGACATCAAGAAATAACACACTAATCTTTTCTGCACATAAAATTATTGAAAGGTTTACCCAAATTAGGTTAATTTCATGTAATTTATTATCATCTTTTTTTACTCCATTCATGATTCAATATATTAAAAACATATTCTCTAATATTAGATTTAAAAACGGTATATGGTATATCACAGTTAGATAAAGGGTCACCCAGGGCATTCTTTGCCTCAAGGTCTACAGCTGTGTTTCCAAGGATTCCAACATGACTCGGTACCCATAGAAATATCATTTCTTTAAGAAGAATTTTTAAATTCCTCATTACATATAAAATTTTGAGAATTGTTGGATTTTTAATTTTAGTATTTTGTATAGTTTGTAAGCATGAAAGAGAATCAGAACATATAATAAATTTGGATTTATCGGAAGAAGCAATAAATTTCAAAGCCAAAATTATTGCTTCTGCTTCAGCAGTAAAGATGGATGCATCAGATGTCAAACGGAGAATTGCAGCTCTGTCCCTGAAGACAGCAGCAGATGCAACCCTGTCACCATCTTTTGATCCATCAGTATAGACAGTTGAAAAATCTGAATACTTGGCTTTAATTTCAGCATAGTGTTGCTGAATTAAAAGAGGATTTGTTTTATTTTTCTTATGTTCACGGAGATCAAATATCATTTTTGGTTTGGGAAGTTCCCATGGAGGACATTTGCAAGTTTTAACTTGAGCAACAGATTTTAAATCTAAAGAAGCTAAATGTGGTTTTAAACGTATACCTAACGGAGGAATTTTATTTTCATGTTTTGCAAAAATATCTTCATAAATTGGATTAAAAACACAGCTGTAGGCAGGATTATCTGAATAGGCTTTTAGTTTGACAGCATATTGAAGTCCAAGCTTCAAACGTCTGTTAGAGAGTGAGTGCTCATCAACCTCTACATAGACTCTCAACTGTTGAGGTTTTAAATGCGCCAAGACAGAGACGCAAACCCTGGTGATGCACAGCATCGAGAATCTGTATGTAGGACTTCCTTGCAGAGCCATACACGATATAGCCATAAGCTAGTTTAGATGTAACTAGAGATCTATATAAATTAAATAAAATGTCGCGATCAGCACCCTAGTCAGTACTGCCGACAACTTTTAAAATATCTAATTCTTTTAAACATCTCGATTTTAACATTTTGATATGGGGTAGAAATGATTGATTAAAACAAATGTCTTGGGTTAATTTTCGATAAAAGTTAACCCAAGAAATTTGTTTCAATTAATCATTTTAATTGTGTTGCCGTACAAAGTGATTTCTGGATCAAGATGCAATTTCCTTTTGTTACAAAAATGCATCCTGACCGTTTTTGAAGTAGAAAATTTAAACCATTTTCCAAGGCCCATTTTTCAATTCTTCCAAGACACATTTGTAATTGTCTTTCTATGTTATTCATATTTTTGCCTCTGTAACATATTAAAAAATCATCAACGTACAATGAACCTTCTTTGTAAAACCTCAACAAGGCTGTTAATTTTAAGACTAAATAATGTAACAGATAAAATACTGCCCTGCGGGACACCCATCTCTTGTTCATACAGATCAGACATGGTCGTATTTACTTTAACATTAAATTGTCTGTTAGACAGAAAATTCGAAAAAAAATGGTATATTGCCTTTCAACCCCATATCAAATAGATCTTTTAAAATACCATATTTTCATGCAGTATCATAGGCCTTTTCAAGGTCGAAAAAGACCGACACCACATTTTTCGCAAAACCATTACAGACAAATGATTCCAATCAAACAAGATGATCAAGAGTACTGCGGCCCTGTCGGAATCCGCACTGGATATTGGCTAATAGTCCAATTTGATTCCAAGAACCAAACAAGGCGATCATTGACCATCCGTTCGAGTGTTTTACAGACACAACTAGTAAGAGCAATTGGTCGGTAATTAATAGGATCCGTGTGATCTTTACTTGGTTTTGGAATAGGCACGACGGTTGCAAGCTTCCAGATTGATGGTAAATCTTCAGTTTCCCAGATGTTATTCGTGAGCTGCAAGAGAGCTTCTAGCGAGGAATCTAGCAAGTGTTTTAAGAGTTGGTAGTGAATATTATTAGGCCAACAAGCTGTATCATGGGCTTTTGACAGAGATGTTTAAGTTCTTTAAGAGAAAAGAGTTTATTATAACTAACTTCCCTGTAGCTGTTAGAAGAAGAAGATTTCGCAAAAGTTTCACCAAGCTTGTTGGCAATATCCTTTTCAGATGTTAATAAATCATTGCCGTCTTTCAAATGTTTAACAATGGCTTTAGAATTTTTAATTTTTATTTTTTGTACCATATTCCAAACTTTTGGTCATCGGAGTGCGAGATGTTATCTCCGAGATTAATTTTGTTCCAGGATGTTCGTCGGGCTTGCCTACAAGTCCGCCGTGCCTTAGCGCGAAAAATACGGAAATTACTTAAGTTTTCCGTCGTTGGTTGTTGATTGAACCGTCTTTCAGTTTTTTACGGTCACCTATTGCTTGATCACAAGCGTCATCAAACCATGGTTTACTGGGATGTTTCGGATTTGCCAAGGTCTTATGAATAGTTCTGTCAGTAATTGACGTTAAAACTGTATTAAAAGTTAAAATTGGATCTTGTACAGTCTCAAACATCTTTGACTGAAGTTCTGCTTGACAGAGATTCTTAAACAAGGACCAGTCCGCCTTGTCAAGTTTCCAACGCGCTACTCTCTGTTGGCCAGAAGTAAAAAGATGTTCAAGTACTATTGAAAAGTGATCACTTCCACATATATCATCATGAACACGCCATGAATAATCCAGAAAAAGAGAGGGATCGCAAATAGTGATATCAATAGAAGACCCGTTTCCAGGATGAATATAAGTATTAGATCCATCATTAAAAATGCATAATCATGGCATTATGAGACTTGCTACCTCACAATGGATTGTGGGCATCGAAGTCGCCCATAAGTATAAATTGTAAGGGTAATTGATCAGTGAGGTTTTTGAGTTTTGCTTTATCTATAATGGAAAGGGGTGGAATATATATCGAACATAATGTAATTGTTTTATCTAATGATAAACGAATTGCAACTGCCTGCAGATTCGTGGTGAGTTGGACTGTGCTATGAATGACGTTGTTCTTAAAAAAAAAGATGATCCGCCTGCAGCACGTTCATCTACCTAAGAAAAAAGTGCTATACATGTTGTATCTTTTTAAAGATACATTGTCACTTTCTTTTAGATGAGTTTCTTGAAGACAAAATGCAATAGGTAAAAATGACTGAACTAGAAGTGTTAAATCGAGAAGATTTATTTTAAGACCTCGGCAATTTCATTGGATGATATTAGTCATTATTTGATAATAGAAGGGCGAGTGCTGTCGAGTTTGCCAGCACTCTTATTTCGCTCACCCTAAGATTGTGATCTTTCGGGTGGCGGAACACTTTCGATTTCCATTTCAGTTTCGTCGATAAGTGTTGAAAATCTGTTGTGTGAGGAGAGTCGTCGATCTCCAGGACCACACGCAGCTGGTTTTACTCCGTCTCGACCCCTACCCCGCGACCTCGAATCAGAAGACCTCTGAGAGGATTTATTTACTGGCTTCTTTTTGACATCCTTCTTTTCTGGAGAACGAAGAGGAGATGGGGCTCTAGTAGACTTTGTACTAGATGTAGAAGATAACTTCTCAGATGCAGATGAAGAAAGTCTATTTGAGGTGGAAGAATTATCTATGTCACTGGGAAGATCCCAGGCAGATTCATCGTCCCAACTGTCTGATTTAACAGTTTCTTTTTTATTTGATTTCTTTTTTCATTTTTTTTGGTGATGATAGTGAGCTCTGTAGGGAATATTGAGTTGACTAAGTACTGGTTTTAGAAGATTTTGGTTTTCTTGGTATTATTATTTTATCGTTAGGTTCTGTTTCAACAGACAGCATTGAAAATGTGTCCACATCAATTGGCCAAGTCATGCAAGTTTGTGTATTCTCGTGGCTGAATGAGCGGACAACTTTGCTTGCGTACGATGGTCTGTTTGAAACAAGGAGATCATTCGAAACAAAAGCTATCTGTTTAGCTTCTGGGTAACTGATGTTTCTTTCTGTTTTAATTTTAATAATATTATTTTCTTTAAGGTAAACAGGGCAGTCACTTGACGATGAAAAATGGGATCCACCACAGTTTACGCATTTAGAAGATTCAGAGTTACAGTTTGTTCCCTCGTGTCCTTCGTCAGAACACTTGAAGTATCTCTGCGTACCACGACATTGTTTGCTTCCGTGACCAATCTTTTGACAAATAAAGCATCTAATTGGGTTAGGGATAAACATGTCAACTATGATTCCGAAGCAACCTAAAGTAATAGATGGAGATCAAAAGATATGTATTAAATTTGATTATATGCCCATTCTTTTTTATTTGAAATCTAACATCAGTTACACCTTAGCTTGAAAGTTCCTCACTGATCTCTCCCACGATAAGGTCACCAAGGAATTGACTTCTGTCTCCAATGATCCCCTTACAGCTGTTCAAACTGTTGTGAGGAGAGACAGAAACAGGAAAGTTTGTAATTGTAATCATTGTGAGCAAAGTTGATTGACTTTTGTTGGAACATCCAACCAACAAATTGGCAGATTTAATTTTTGAAACTTTTTTTACAGTACCACCAACGCTTTGAATTTGTTTGTGAATTGCGAAGGGTGATATTTTTGAATTTGGTTTTTCATCTGTTCCCTTTATTACAATAAATCTGGGCCGACTGTCATATTCCCGACAGGGCAATGAATCATCACATTTTCTTTTCTTATGTATTAAAGCTGATTTAATGGGTTGGTTTTGTTATGCCATATGAAAGGAGAAAGATTCACCATTCTTGTCATCCACCCACCTCGGAGTGCCTACAAGGGCGATGCTGTGTTTCCGTAGCGAACCGGGATCAAGTGCTAATGCTAATAACGAGCTCCAAATATAATGTAGCTGGTCCACAAAATTAGCACCTAAGATCCACTCCGGAAAGCACCAAATGTTCCAAGAGTAGTATACTCAAGCAGAGCGTATCCATCAAGCGAAAGAGAAAGCGTACCACTTGATTGACCCATGAGCCATCGCTTTCTTCAGTTATCCGAAATATAAATAGCTTAATTTAAAACACATGTGTATATAATGAAAATTGTTAAAAGAAAGCTTATTGTTAAGGATTAACTGAAGGGCTCGACATGACCAGCCGATTGATCGAACCGGGTCCATCCAACCTCCCGTTTACATGATATCGGCAAACGGGATGGATAGCCTATTTTATAAAAAACACCAGGCCACTCATACAATGTTGGGATCACTTTAGTCTGATCTCTACCCTTCGACCTGTCCAGCATGGGTAACCCTATCAGGAGACGAAGATCCAGCTGGTATAGCTCTTTGGGTCACTGAGACACGCAAGCCCCCCGACCACGGAAAGGTTCGCGATCCACCGAGGGGATAAAATATTAGTATCATTGTTCAAACGTTTTCTTGGGAATCTACTCCAGAGAACACATAATTATTTTGAATAAATTCAAATAATATGGAAGGGTTAACATCTTTTTGATATGCTCTACACAATGCATTTTAAAGATTACCTTTTGTAAACTCTTTTTTTATTTAACGTACAAACCATATGCCTATAAACGACATTTTTTCTTGATTTTTCAACTGGTAAATTTGCAAAATGTCAAATAACATAGACAAATTGATTGAGACTGACAAGGTTGAATACATTTCCCCCTATTTTTCGTTCCAGGGTAAAAAAAAAGATGATCGATGCATATTCCCTTGAATACTCTATTTAATATTTAAATTGGACGTATTTATTACTAACTATTTGTCCAAAAGTGTATTGGTATTGAAATTCAATTTATCGTCTAATTATGTCTAATGTCACCTTTATCTATAACTATCAGATATTTGCTAATAGAAAAACTACATACCAGACAGGATCGACAATTGAAATAAATAAATATCACCTACAATAAGAAAGAATTATAAAATAGAAAATAGAAGATAGAAAATATGTTTCAAACTCAGGAAGAATCTAAAAGTATATATTTGACGGTACAAGAAACTTTGTTCAGTTTCGTATTTCGATAATAATGAATATTTTTTCGATACTTGAAATCTTGGTTTTGCCGAATGATCTATTCTAATTATTTATTTGATATAAAGTGTAACATGCAGGACACTTTGTATTTTCTATGCATATTCAATTTTTTAATTCAATTCGTCGACAAAATATGTTACTCTGCTATTGTATGAAATCATTGAATTAAATTCACAAGTGAAATCATCGTTTTTTTTTAATTTCTTGGCAAATCATGGTATTTGTGACTGAAACCAAAATAAAAAGAAAGAAGGTTTTTATATCAAGTAATAATTTGTGAGACACATGTTTTTCCAAAACAAACTGTTGTATTAAACAGGTATATAGTTGCTCAAGTTGTTCATAGGCGTCATTTGCATCGGACTGTGAATTATTAACAAAAAATAATATTTTCTTACTAACGACAAGATATTGTGCGCATTAAAACGTTTGCTTATCTTTAAAATAGAATTTGCCTTAAATTATTTAAATTTACTTTCACTGTAGCAGAACATTTATAATCTATGAACCCAACCAACAAATTGTGGTCCAATAATCTGTGATTAGCAACCATCAGTGCCTTGCTCATTAATGTCCTTTTCTGAAAAAAAAGGAAATAATTAGTAAATGGAAGTACATTTATCAGACCAAGTTTAGTTTTCTATGTTGTGTCTTGTGTTCTGTTATTCATCTTTTTCATTTTAAGCTATGGCGTTGTCAGTTTATTTTCGATTTATGAGTTTGACTGTCCCTTTGGTATCATTCGTTCCTCTTTTGGCTTTGATTTTACAACCATTCAGAATTATCAACTCTCCATAATTGATAAGTTTATAGATAATGATATTTACAACAATAGAGGGACGAAAAATAACAGAGGGACGGATAAACTTATAAAACTAAAACAGACTGACAACGCCATGACTAAACATGAATATGACAAGGAGACACAATAATATACAAAACACAACATTGAAAAATAAACAACACGAACCTAACCAAAAACCAAAAAATCATAGGGTTGAAAAAATCATGTTGTTTCCTAAAGCCTCTTGTTATTTTAAGACTTTTATGATGTATTCATATTTGTATATGATTAAGAAGAATGCATAAAGTCAACTTGATATGGAAAATCCCCATCTGATTTGCCATATGTATGAGTAAAGTCAAACCTACTTAAGATTTGACAAATAATGATGTTGATGTACATCTTGAAATTGTGGCGATGCTTGGAAGACAAACATTATGCCCCTACATCACCATTAGAAATACTTAATTTATAAATACATTTTTATAACACTATGTATGATGATCTTTCTTTTCTTTTTACTTTTATTCTGAATATCTGGATTCTTACACTTAAGCTTAAAAGACTGAATGTCTAGCTCAAAGGTTTAAACCTTCCTGTTGTTATGATTGGTTAAGAGGATTTCCGGTAGTTGTTCTTGACGTTGTTTATTTTTCGACAGACGACGTTGACCAAACTTCTTTTTGTAACAAATGTAAACAACATGGCGGCGATAATGAGACAAGATGGATCGACGTTTACAAAATTTATTTTCTATTTGTTTGAATGATATTACGAGTTTTTGTATTTTTTTTTTATCAGATTGCAAATTTAATTAAGGACATATTTTTACTGTAACCAACACATTTATTCATCCGCCAGGCATATTTAATGACATAAATATACAATTAACGTGTGATAGAAGTTACGAGTGGGGAAAAATAATCTTCAATTTTAAAGAATTATAAGGATTTAACGTCTTTTAAAAGAATTTATTGGTTTATAAACTGTACCAAGTCACTCACAAAGCTATCGTAAAAGTCATTCAGACATTTATTTGTTTGTAAGTGAATTGGTCGAGTTTATACACCAATAAATTTCTTTGAAAAGGCATTTAATCCTATAATACTTAACAATTTCATTTATTGCATGCTTGGCATTTAACCAAGTAGTTGCATAAATATAGTGCAAACAATGATTTCAATTATATAGCAAGTGAGAAGGTAATGATATCCAACTACCGGCCTTTGTTAATGTCTTATATAAACCTTTTAGTAGAAAAACCTAGCATTTTGAGAATATTTGCAAAAACTCTAAATTCTAGTTACATGAACATTTCCATTACATGTTTAAAGAACTTACAAAATTTAAAAAACTGTAGCTCCAAAACAGTACACGGGGGAGAAGATAGCGGGACAAACACTTTTTTGCCGCTAGTACCAAAATACCTGTCATTTTGAGGATATTTAAAAACCAATAAAAATCCTGCGGACATCCATACCTCTATTAAGAAGCACCTCCAAAAATATTAAAAGTGTAGCGCAGATAGTGTAGGAGGAGCTTGAACAAAACCATGTATCTATATTAGGACAGACGAACAGACATATAGACGGACGGACTGACGGACGGACGGACAGTAGTAAATCAATATGCTTCTAGACATTATGATGAATGGATTAACAGAAGTAAATACTCAGGAATTACTTTTAGTGTTATGTTGCATGTTCTCATTAAATTGCGTCTATTTATGAAATCGTAGATCAAAAACAACCCCATATCTTCAACAATTAAGCTGTTTGTTTTGGTTTAAACTGCTATTTAAGCCTTACTATTTAGAAATTGCAATGTAAAAGAATATATTAATCACATAAGAGTGAATTTATGTTTATGACTGAAACTTATTCATCGTCTTACCGTAAGTCTGTGTACAGAACCGACAATAAACCAAAGAATTGCACCAATTATTATCAATCCGTAAAATATCATCATTACAATATCACTTAAATCTGCATTATCCTTCTTCTGATTATCAGACTTGTAGTTAATATATTGATTACATGCAACTATAAAAGATGCAATTCCTCCAAAAAATAGTAAAAATTCACAGCAAACTGTTGGAATCCAGGGGAACAGGCATTGCCTACATTTGAAAAATGATGCCTTAGAAACGACTTCCAGCACATCTTTATACAACGAGTAGTTCAACTGAAAAATAAAAAGATAATTACGCATGCTCTGAACAAAAGTGTTGATCTCAACATATCTTGGAAGAATGAACAACAAATTATTGAGTAATTTTCAGTTTTTCAGTTAATTTTCAGACTCATTCTCTGTGGTAAATTCAATAACATTAACACAATTAGTTTGCAGTCAACTTAAATCTGCTAAGACTATGTTCAGTAGTTCTTTATAGCTTATATACATAAACAGTATACTGTATGAAATGCCTCAATTAGACACCAATGACGTTTTAAATAGCCCGAGTAGCAGCTGCAAACGCATAAATACCTTATGAGTTACGAAATGTATATTCAATACGCAGATTAAATTGGTATATAGCTGCTCAGGGGAAGAAACTTTATTATTTCAAAATTGAAATCGTCTCGTTTGTCATAGGTTCATATAATGACATGATTGCTGTACTCAAACTTGAGGTATATGGATTAAATGAGGCAGATAAAGCTGTATCTGTGACTTCTCTAAATTCTAGTTCAGGAGGATATATTAATGATACCCTGTCAATTTGAAAGTCCATTTTTACATCGGAGTGTCAATCATTTGGTTTATGTCACTACGTAAGTATCAGAGTATTTCTATGGCCGTGTCTCTTTCATTAACAACAAATACTTGGTCTGCAAAGAACGCGCAGATTAGCCAGCAATGCTCCTTTGCTTTTTATCTTAGTGTGGGTATCCAATACAAGCAAGGTAAGGCCTAAGTTATGTTGTTTAATGAAATTTATAATGATGTCATGAAGTACTTATAGTTTGCCAAGTTCTTATCTTAATAAATATTTGAGATTTTTGTTGGTGGGAGAACTCGGATGTTGACTTAAAGAGACTGAACATAACTTAATATTTCATCGTTCAGATATTTTAGATGGAGTTAAGATCAAAGCGACAGTTTAAGGTTAAATGTCATTTCCTAGTGAAATAATTTGGACACAAAGCTGCGTGTGTAAATAATCTGGAGTATGTTTTATTTCGTAAATAATAAATCAAATCAAGTTGAAAGTAAACGAATGAGATATATGTTAAAAAGTAAATGATTACTGATGTGTTATTTCAAGCAAACCGGAGAAGTAAGTTTCCTTCCTCCCTTTGTTTTGTTTGTCTGTTTTGTACTTTATTTGTATTATTTCTGCTTTCTATTTTGCAATTTGTTTCCTAATGTCTTTCCATGAAAAATGAGATCTGACCCTAAAGGTTCACAGTAAATTAAACATTGGATCTTAATCGGAAATGTTGATATATAGGGTCATATTCTGAAGGATAACAAATTGCAAACAGCATTTCTGTTTTCTTAGTTCTTTAGTTTTGGACATTTAACATGATGTAAAGAATGTTTATCCATAAGATTCAGGTTTTAGTTTGTACTTACAAAATCAAATCATCGACGAAAGTTGGCCGTTTGCAAATAATTTCGAATTAAACAACATTTGGACAATAAAAACAAACATACTTTGAAAGGTTTGTCGTTTAATGAATCAGGTACATGACGCCATGATTTGAATGGCAATTCTCGACACCAACCATTTTTACTTCTTTCTTCATGAACTGTGTCAAAATTTCTGTAATCTAAAAATTCAGATTAATATTTTTTTCAATTCTATGGTTTTAGATAAATCATCAGGGTGTACTATATCGTTAGTTTAATAATATATGATTGCTTTTACAGTGTAATCTCATATTATAACGTAACACTTGCTTTCTTTTGACTTAATGGGGCACTAACTACGAGATATGAAATAATTAGAATATTATTTCGTTTGGTTCAATCATTAATGATAGTGAAATAATGAATTAAAAATTCGTTTTCAGCAGCTTGTTTGTTTCAATATTATCAAAATAAGCAAATAAACATCTCTGACGAATAATTCACATCCAAGTAAATAATTCTACCTCATTGAATCCGTATTCATATGTCCTTTAATTTAATCCATTATCTAGGTATTGGTTACTCATGAATAAGTTGTGTTCAGCCATTAAAAGGAAAAGAATGTCAATATTTACATCCCAGCTCCTTTGTTCTAACAGGGGTGATCTGAGCCGGATCACCCCTACCAGATCACCCCAGTTTGAGTTTCTTTGTTATGCATGCTTTCCTTTGTTCTGTAACATTTTGGCGGGAATGTCAAATCCACTATAAAACTTATAATTAATTATACGGAAAAGACTATCTATCAAAATTCACGTAGAAAAAAATCCAGTGTGTATGCTGGGATTCGAACTCAAGACCTTTAGCATATCAAGCCACGACACATACCACTACACCAGGACGACTGGATACGAATTAAAGTAATTTGACATACTTAAAGGAAGCGAGATCTTTTTATAAGTGGGGCGAGTTGTCAAACCTTTAATCAGTGGGGTTTAAACCATTTTCGTTAATAACATGAATAAGTGAGTTTTCAGACTGATTGTTCAATTTGGGTTTACACTATTTCAAAAGTGGGGCGAGTCGGTAAACAAGAGTGGGGCGATTTTTTTATAAAGTGGCGATAAAGTGTGGGCCTATTGGCAAGTGGGGCGAGTTGACATTATTTGATATCTACTCATCGTGTTTGAGGGTCATTAAGGGTATACATCATATTTTAATGGTTGTGTGGCATTCTAAACTAGATTTTATGAATTGTAAATGGTTTTCCGTCTAATCTAAAACAGCTGGGATGTAAAATAGTTATCCCATTCGGACTTGGTGTGTCAGTGTTAGATCACCCTCTGGCCTCCGGCCATCGGGGTGATCTTACACTGACACACCGCGTCCTTGTGGGATAACTATTAATGAAAGTGAAAAAAAGGTGAGACATCTCGTTGACTGATTCGATCCACAAAAAAAAATCATTCTTATATATACAGGTACACACGTTCATTAACTTTTGTTTTAACTTATAACATGAAATCAAACAGACATATAAAAGTCCAATTGCATGAGGTCGCTAAACTATTTATATTTATGTTTATGTTTATACTGGGTTATTCGATCGTCGGTAGTGGGGATCTAGACTAAACTACACACTCACATCTGATATATATTATCGTTTACATGCATGGTTGACTGTTTATTGCAGAGTTCTTGTAATTTGGATATTCGTTTTAGTATGTTATAAATCAAATATGTGAATTTGAGTCAAATCGGTTCAGATTAAATATTTTTGTTTATAGTGGATAGTGAAACAAGTTGTTGCAATCTATATAAATCCCTTTCCATTTTGCGGGTGCGAGTGCTGCCTTGTAGCTGCAATAGCCTTCTCGTTTTCGAAATCAACAAGGGTGTCTTTTACGCGCAAGAGATAGGACTCTCTCTTAAAACGGGTCAGTCATTTATCGTCCCCTTCCGACGAACTACATTGTTTCGCAAGACCATTCTCGCAAAAGGTGTCAGTACATGCAATTTTCTCCCTTGAACGGGGATCGAACCAGGCACACCTTTGGGAACACCTTTGTGTTGAAGTCCGATGCGCTTACCACTACATCACGGCTCTTAGAAAACCAAATCGGTAAACATGAATGTGACAGCTAGTGCCCCTTAAAACAGTTTGTACCTCAAATAACAATAACGTCAGTTGAACGTATGTTTCCAGGTGAAGAACCAAATAGAAAGTGTTTTTCCTCGGTGGATTTTAAAAATAAATCAAGGGTTCTCGTGTTCTATATGCGAGGTTGGAAAACGAAACTTCTGTACTGAATTTCAGAAGCTTCTGATTTTCTCAGTCATAATAAACTTCCATCATTACCGAACTGAACAAAGAAATGACACGACGGGTGCCTTATACGGTGCAGGAAATGCTTACCCTTCAGAGCACCTGATTTCACTCCCGGTTTTTAGTGGAGTTCGTGTTGTTTCTTATTTCTTATTTATTACTGTTGATGTAAATGTCCTTTGGTTTTTGAGTTTTTGTATACTCTTCAGTTTTGAATGTTATCGTCTTTTAAAGGAGCTTCTTGCCTTAATATTCCAACTTAATTTGGTATTTGATTTGATGGTAGTAAACTATTTACATGGTTTTGTGTGTTAAGTCAATAACCTGGATATCAACTTTATAATTTGGCATATATGTGTTGCTACAAAATAATTTTAATTGATTATGTAATAACCCCAAAAAGTCATAAACAGATTGATATCATTGTTGATAGCAGTTCTTGGTACTATATATTTAACTTATTCATATTTCATGAGGAGTCTTAAGAAGTTTGTTCTAAAAGTGATACATTTTCATTTCTTGTTACAAATCATAAGATGACCGTGATAAATGTTTTCTTAAAAATGCGTAGTACTGTATGACTGTTTCATTGATGTATCCTGAACATTTTTTTCCAGTTTATATCCATAACCAAAGGGTTGTAACAAATAATATATCCCTTCAAAACTGGGTTCACGATTACTTACATGTATTTAAATCTTGTGAATATTTTGATTCTAACCAGCAGTTCACTGTAAAATAATAACAACTAGTAAAAATAACAAATTAAACTGAATTTAAGTAGAAGACGAAAAGGCAGTCCATAGTTTCATGCAAGCTATGCAATTTAATTAGTTGCTGTCGGGAGACATGATGTGTCTCTTCCTAATCGATTTAAGATCGGTAAACTTATGACGCAAAAATTTATATAATGTGGATGCTAAACGAACTCAAAACATCTTTATTTTTTAGGAATAACATTGCAGCATTTTTCATAAATTCGAAAACTGTCTTTCACGCATAGTGGTGTTGAGATCGAAATATTTTCATGTTATATCTTCTTAAGAATCGTTTCTTGCATATTTTTGTAATTTTTGTAAGTTTTATTTTAATATTTACAATTTGATAACAAGGCATTGTTAAACAAAAAAAATAGAAAACATGTGACCCTAGTATTGCTAAATAAAGTATGTTTTATTCTAATGTTTTCTCTTTAATGAACACAACATGTTCAAATGAATGACTATGTTCATTTATTGCGTTAAATGATCATCAACATCCGTTCACATTTGTTAATGGCATGATAATTAATTACAGTTAATGCAAACTACAGTTGTGTATTGCCTGATTTCGATCTCATAGTTTTTCTGTTTTTTTTTTAATGAATAAATTGACGAACCTTGGTTGAAACCACAGTGATGGGAGAAGACTCTTTTGGATGACATTTTTTTTTCTGACGCCCATAGATATAAATACCTGGGGATTCAATAGCAGTTACAAGTCTTGGTAGCCAACTTCCAATTGGACCTCTGGCATCTATGTAGGTGAATGGTTTCAAATGTTCAGGAATTTCGCAGTCTTCTTTTAAAACTGGTATCAATATTTGTTCTCTCATTTCCATACTCATCTGATGAGTGTATTCCACTTCAAAGTTGCACCAATGACTGTCATTATATTCTTTTGACAATATTATCAACGTCTTTACAGATCGAAGAACAGCATCTTTGATATTTTCAACAATCTTTCTACCAGGTTGAAAATCATGTACATGATTGCAGCATTTGAGTCGATGAAGATTTTCTAGCTTTTCTATCAGGTTTTTCACCCAATCTCTGTCCTCATCTACGTCTCGATAAGAGATGAATACATGATATATTTTGCCTTGTGGCAGGGGCTTCACACACACTTCAGAATCTATCTCACGATCATTGTATGGGCCATCCATTGTTATAGTTTTATTCTGACAATTAGAAAAAAAGTAATTAAATTTATTGACAATTAATATAATATATCAATACATAATAAAAAAAAAACATACAACAGAATTAGAAGTAGTTGATAGCTTAATGCCAAACGCTTTCACTTGAATTTGTTTTGTAGGTAGAAAGTAAGACACTATTTGGATACATATTGATTTCTGTTAAGATACAAATGAGATTTTCATCCCGAATGTACAACATAAGGACTGACTAGTTGTAATGAATATTTTTCTCTGCTTCAAAAGGTTCATCAAGAGTTTCTGATTTAATGGTTTTTATTCAGTGTGTTACAAGCTGGGGAATTGAGTTGTACAAGTAAGTTGAAAAAAGATGATTATATCGCCAGCGACACGATACTCTTGATGTACAAATACAACAAAGGATATTATTCTCCAACAAGAATAAACCACCTCCTTATTAATTAGAAGATCAGAAGGTAACTAAAGTGCGACATTCTTAATTAATAGACATGTGTTCATTACTTTTATAATTTAAAAAAGGATTTACTACTAAGAACAAAAACACTTTCGACTACTTTCATGAAACAATATGCACCTTTTCAGTAACATTGCAACAACAATAGACCTTCAAATTATAATATTTTTTCACTACATGTACCTTTAGTGTTCAAAACTATTAATGCATACTTGCATCTAACTGCTGATCAATTATGGATAAGCTGAATATTAGTATATCAAATAAACTTCACTGGATAACCGAAACATCTGAATTTTGCAATTCATTTGCCAAATATAAGTGATTACAACGACCATATTTCTTTAGCTAATTGACCTTCCATTCTATTTTAAAACTTGTTCAGATGAACTTTGTTATAAACAAGAAGCTTCATCATACGTCATGGTCCATAAAATCTTTCCAGATATGATGTTTGAAAATATAATCAACTTGTAACATTCTTAGAGATAAATAGAGGACAAATGTAGCCAATTTGGCAAGACGATTTATGGGTTGGTGTATTAAACAAACTTATATTTGAATGACAATGAAAACATAGTTTGATCAATGTTCACCTCTCAAGGTCGTATTGAAATCTAACCCGAATAATCCAGTCGTTATATTACGCTCCCTATCAATCACTACATTAACCTCGAAAGGTGGAGAGAATCGGAGACGGTAAGGGCTTGAATTATTCGATTTAATTGAAATTTAAAAATAAGCCAAACATGGCTATTGTATTGCAATGGTATCTTCAATACCAACCACACACAATCCTATCCTACCATTTTATCAGATCCAAGTCTCAATACATGGTGCTATTCTGCAGAATCAGTTACACTATCAACATTAAAATTGTTTATAATTTGCAGATTTTTGTAAATTTAAAAAAAATGCATGATTTTCAAAAATAATACTGGGGTTGTATCAGTTAACCTAGCAAATAAATTGGTAAGATTTTCAACTTAATAAGTGTGTATTGGACAGTTTTACACAAAAACTATACAGAAGTCAACTTGAACAATTTGGATGAAGTACGTGTAATGAAAACCAGGAAAAGGTTAGTTGCCATTTTGTTTTCCTTTGTTTTTTAGTGAGTGTGATTATAACACAATGTTGACTGATGTACCCTTATTATCAATATTTATAATTTTATGTCTGTTTGTATTGTTCACACAGTGTTGTCAATATAATGGAATGTAATGCCATTGTCAAAGAAGTGAGAGATTTATCAAGCTATACAACTAGGTTTCATCCACCATCATCTGCAGAAGGGAATGTCTATACCAAGTCAGGAATATGTTTGATGCCATTTGATAACGGACTTTCTGTTTTGATTTGGAGTTCATATGATATCACCAATATCTGATTCCAATTGCTATAGATCTTACCACAGCATCCCATTATAAAAGCTATACGATTGGTTATTAAATGTTGCAGACATACTACAAGACAGATAGTTTTATCCAAAGACGTTGATGTTTTTACATAAAAGGGACCATTTTTTTTATAAAGTTATCTATATCCACCTAATATGAATTGGTTTTCTATTGTCCAACGCACTATTGAGATCTGTAGATGTTAACATCAATGTCGTGTGTTTTTGTAGCATCAATGCAATGGAAATTCCTTTTTGAGACTGGTATTTGTCGCCCATTTATAATTTCTGTAGAACCCGTGTAGTATTGTTATCCCTGTTGTAGAACCCTGTAGAAGTGAATCTAACTAAAAGTTTATGTTAAGGTGCATAAATGTGGATAATTAAGATACTACATTTTGTAACTGAGCAAAATCAATAAATGTAAAAAACATGCTTGGAGATTTATAATCATAAAGTGTATATATTCATTTATTTAATAATCAAATATGATCAGAGTTATCAGAGAAAACCTTGTATGCATGTTAGCTAATGTCATTTAATTTCAAAACTTGAGTGAATATCCATAATAGATAATCGGTTAAGCCTGTCAAATTTTATTGATAATTTCTGCAAGCCTTTAGTGAGCAATATACACAATTGCCACTGGACTTTAAGCAACCAACAATTAATTATGAAAAGATATACATAAACTAATGCGTTAACGTACTAGCTTACATCATTTACAAATTAAGAACACAATTTAAAGTGGGTTCCCTTTTTGCAGTCTCTCATTTAGAAGAGTTGTAGGTTAGAACTGTTAATGTTGACCTTCATAGAATAGATGTTTTACAGATGACGACAGATGTATTCAAGTGACGTAACCACATTCCCGTTAGCTTTTCCTCGAGTCTGACACACATGATAAGATCAGGTTTGTACTAAAATGAGGAATATGATGGATTTTACACGTTGAAAGTATCTTTCTTTGATTTCGTTGACTTTTCGCATAGGATTATGACATTTAATCGTATCATGGTTTCCTTGATAGAGGGTTGCTGCTCACAAGGAAGCTTTTAAACCAAGAGTTCCACATGGTGAAGTTGAAATCATCCCTTCGCAATTTTTACGGACGCCATCACGAGTTGGTTGACCTTTACGGAAAATCCGTTTCACAGATAATATCGGATATGTTCCTTGTGTCGTAGCTACACTCCCGTTACCTTTTTCACGAATGTAATCTACCAAACTATGATCGTTTCCAGGTTTTTAATAACATGAGCAACACGACAGGTGCCACATGAAGAGCAAGATTTCCGGAGCACCTGCAATCTGGTGGGATTCGTATTGCTTAGTCAGTAGTTTTCTATGGTTTGTCTTGTGTACTAGTAAATGTCTTGTTTGTCTTTTTCTTTGTTAGCCATGGCGTTGTCAGTGTATTGTCGATCGATGAGTTTGAATGTCCTTCTGATATCTTTCGCCCTTCTTTTAGGGTCTTTTGATAAAATAGTTATTATAGAATTAAGGGAATAAAAAATGGACTAGCGTTCTAAATTTAAATTTGAAACGAAAGAAGTTACAATTGACGAAGTAAGATCTTATATGCTTTAAAGCTATGCAGTAGTTGAACAATTTTAAAGAATGTACATGGTGTATGTGGTTGCCTAGCATTTTACCAAATAGCATTGTGTCGATATGTATATTGCTTAAAAAATCATATATACGAAAAGTTACTTTATTAAACGTCTGATTGATGATAAGCTGATGAACATTGTGAGAAACAAAGGAACATGTTGGTATGCACCTTCATATAATAATTTGGTAATATTTTAGTGACGCATTTCATTATAAAGTATTTTCTATGTTCTTAGCTCCACTTTTAAACTCGTAATCCTTATATCTTTTACAATTCAAGACGCTTGTGTGATTCCAAGTTGTATTTATCTCATTTTATTGATCACCATTCAGAAAACTGCTAAATTACAAAATCGTTATCAAATAAACCGTAGATAAAGAAACAACATTCGTTATAGAAACCAGGTCAACTGAAATTCGCTATTGTTAGTCAGAAGAGAAAACAATTACTTTGAAATGTTCATTGAAAAATTTAATTAAGAATAATCTGGTAGATATAAAATCTTACTATCATTGATGACTTTAACGGTCGTTGAATTTAACACACTGTAAAACCTTACCTTTCATCATTTCTTTAAAATGTAAAATAGATTTAAACATACTAGAAATTGGGGATGCAGTTGCTTCCCTTGTAGTTACGCTTTCCATTCATACTTCACAATATTGTTTAGATTTATATATTTACTAACAAGTTGTTTTAATATATTTCACGTACAACTTCCTAAATATTGACGGTATTTAAAATACATTTTTTGTAAATTTCATGTGTGAAAGATTTCTACTATTTGAATATTTTTTTAAAGAACGATTATATAAGTAGTATGTATATACAGTATTATCAACAAAAAATCTAGACTATAGTTTATGGTATCATGCATCATAGATTCAGGTTTCTATGATATAAATAAATCTTCAATTTGAATTGATTTTAATTTTGTTTTCAAAAGACATTTTCCTTTATGAGTTTTATTTTTTCTATTGGTTCTATTGAATATATGTGCGAACAGGCTATTCATCTGTTAAACCTATTAGTGTATCATTTTGATAAGGCACACAAATTAAAACAAACTTCCTCTTTGACAATTTGCTCTATATATCTCTAATGGAATTTCAACCAAAGATAAATAAATGAAAATTCTATCATTGAATGAAAATCAGATTCACACAAGTGTGCTTACAAATGATCTACGAAAATCTCTTTCTAAATTTTCAACATCAAATTTGTCGGCAATCAGTGAAAGTCCTCCAAAATACTATAAAACTAAACATTATGTTAAAAACGCATGGTCTGGAATTCTACTTCTTGTTCCTATAAGATGCTGGATTCTTTCGGATTCGATTATTTCATTACATGTAATGATTTCGAAATTTTTACAATTTTCAACTATATCATGCGGAACACATACGTAGTCATCAACTGCTTTTCCTTTTAATGATACTGATGTGAATTTGTTCGACTGTTCTCCTGATCGGCCATTTAGAACACAAAATTTACTATCATTTAGAAATTCAGAAAAAGACTGTCCATACTGATTATGAGTCTTGTCAATAGTTTCTCTCGTAGTAACATTATCGAATTCGGTAGAGACATCTTTTAGGTTTCTTAATCTCGAGTTAAAGTCTCCTAAAAGAAATATAGCATCAACATCATAATTCAAGTAGATTTGAGAAAGAACATGTGAATAGAACGTTTGGGCGTCGCGCCCCCAAGGTGAATTCTCCGGTGGAAGATAACATGAAAATGCAACACAAATTCTATCATTGAATGAAAATCAGATTCACACAAGTGTGCTTACAAATGATCTACGAAAATCTCTTTCTAAATTTTCAACATCAAATTTGTCGGCAATCAGTGAAAGTCCTCCAAAATACTATAAAACTAAACATTATGTTAAAAACGCATGGTCTGGAATTCTACTTCTTGTTCCTATAAGATGCTGGATTCTTTCGGATTCGATTATTTCATTACATGTAATGATTTCGAAATTTTTACAATTTTCAACTATATCATGCGGAACACATACGTAGTCATCAACTGCTTTTCCTTTTAATGATACTGATGTGAATTTGTTCGACTGTTCTCCTGATCGGCCATTTAGAACACAAAATTTACTATCATTTAGAAATTCAGAAAAAGACTGTCCATACTGATTATGAGTCTTGTCAATAGTTTCTCTCGTAGTAACATTATCGAATTCGGTAGAGACATCTTTTAGGTTTCTTAATCTCGAGTTAAAGTCTCCTAAAAGAAATATAGCATCAACATCATAATTCAAGTAGATTTGAGAAAGAACATGTGAATAGAACGTTTGGGCGTCGCGCCCCCAAGGTGAATTCTCCGGTGGAAGATAACATGAAAATGCAACACAAGTGAAATCTGTTTCTTTGTTTCTAAATAATAACCCTAAGATACCATCGACACTTTTGTCTATAATACGTACATCAAAACTTTTCAAGATGGTATGTTTTACAAATTCAAAGTACTAATTCATCTTTGTAAATTTTTAATTGATAAATAAAGGCAACAGTAGTATACTAATGTTCAAAGGTCATCAATCGATGAAGAGAAAACAAATCCGGGTTACAAACTATAACCGAGGGAAACACATCAATCATAAGAGGAAAACAACGAAATAAAAGAACACAAAATAGGAACAAAAAACAAACATCAATGCAACATTCATAGAAACGAACTATTAGATAATAGTTGCCATATTCCTGACTTGGTACAGGACATTTTAAGAATGTTAGGATTTATAGAAAGTGGAGCAATTGGATGGAAAACTCGACATTATTATACTTTGAAAAACTAACACACCTATCGTATAATGCATTGTTTAATCATCTTACAATTTATCTCTGATAAATATCTTCATCTGTAAAAAAAAAAAAAAAAAAAAAAAAAAAACATTAAAAAAAAGATTGTTTTGAATTGTCCTGAAATCTTGAAAAATATGAAAAATATTTTATATTTCAGTCGTTAAGAATTGAAACATACAGTCTGGAGATCAATGTGGCGTTCATTTCGCTGACATTGTATACATCATTTCGAATGAACAGCTGAAGCCAGCCTGGGGATGCGGGATGTTTTCGATGCGTTGTAGATCCTTTGCCGGCTGTGGGCTGTATTCTGCTCTTTGGTCGAGGTGTTACCTCTTTGATGCAGCTCCAGTTTCTATTCTCAATTCAACATAATAAACAAAATGTGTTCATCCCTAATTCGACAGCAACTTTAAACAAATCATGGAATCGGAGACAGTAGGATGCTCGTCATCAGGAACTATTTTCCTTATAAACGACCTTGCCGATGACGAGACATGCGATTTAATTCGAGAGAAACTTTCCGACAATAAAATAATATGCCATGGACTGTATGAGACCCCAGGTCAAAATCTACTTCAGGGGTTTATTGATTTAGTTCCATCTGTAAAGAAAACTTTTTTTCTCTTCTCACATTATTCTTCAAAAAGTAAAGTGCTTCAGCACATAATGGATATGGAACATAATCACATGCAAGTTTTATGTGTCGAACAAATGCAAACATATATGTTTGGTGTTCTAGTGGTAGCTGAAAAATTATGTTTACAAATTGATTTTGATGAGTATTTAAAATACCAAAACCGGGACCTCTAGGGTATCAAAGAATTCCGTCTTTTACGTAACATAAATTCGTCAGTTGTTATTATTGTTAAACAATTAGAACGTAAAAAAGCCTTAAAATCTATAAGTGAAGATATTGCCCAGTTTGCTGTTTCTGTTATTGACACATCGTTGGCCTAAACAAATTGTGATTGTTGGGTGAGCAACAATTTCTCTCCGACATTTACCCTTGTATTTCATATACTTTGATGAATAATTTTGTAGATTCAATTAATGAACCGCTTATTCCACAATTTGAACATTTACAAGACAGAATTAATTCGTATCCAGAGATATGGAAGGCTGAAAATTACAAATCTATTGAGCGTATAAGCGATGCAGGGTTCTATTTTAGCGAATTTGGTGATGGAGGACGTTGCTTTCATTGTGGAAATATATTGACAAATATCTGCAAGCACCAAGTTCCTCGCATTTCAGATGCAGCCAGATATCCGACATGCAATTATGTGCAAAGCTATTTCACAGACAAGGAAATCACAAAAGCAAAAACTGAGTTTAAGGATAACAAATCGAAAATTTCCAAAGCAGTTAAAGAAAAATTTCAAGACCTTGATACCCGAATTAAAACTTTAGAGTCATATGAAAGTAAAAATGGTCGAACAGACATTGACATATATGGGGTAGCTGAAGCAGGATTTTATTACATTTGGCTCGAAAACATTGTTCAGTGTTTTCAATGTAGTGTGAGATGCTACGGAATACCGGCTGATCAAAGTCCTTGGAGTATGCACGCATGGCTATCACCGACATGTGCTTATGTTATCAAAGAAAAGGGTGAAGGCTTTATAAAGAATCTTCAGACTGCAAAAGAACTAGCTTTAAATTCAGATTACACAGTATTTACATTTATAAGGAAAACTTGTGATACCCAATGTAGAACAAAACGACGAGAATGGCCAAAAAATGTATTCGGCCATGGTGACTTAACGATAACTGCTATGTAAATGTTCATGTAAATATATGGTATAAGCACCAGATTTATAAGGAAAATTCAAATCAGAGACTATCTAAACAAAAAGTAAAATCAAGCGCAAACACATCAAAAGAATGGAAAAAACTGACACATTCTTGACTTAGTACAGGCATTTCCTAATGTGGATTAAACCTGGTTTTATTGCAAGTAAAAATTTGGTGAAGAAGTCCAAAATTGGGGTACAGTAGTCAATTGCAACATTGTGTTATTGTGTTATAATATTATAGTTTATAAAAACAAATAGCTAAATCAGCAAAGAAAATCAAAGTGACACATAGACACTCAAGTAATTTGTTAAGCACATGAGCAAAAACGAAAAAACAAAGAAAAATAAAATTTAACCATAGCACAATAAGACAATGTTCTAATTTATAAATACCGAGCCACGCCAAAAAGACACGACAAAAATGGACTAAACTGTTAAGGTAAACTAAACAATTTAACGTTAATTAGACGCATATGTCGTGTTACAAAGTTTAAGTAGCAGTTGCAAGCTCTTGAATATATTATAAGTTGAGAAAACAGTTATAATCAATACTTATGTCAAAGAAGACTTTAAAGATTTCTTCTGAATGTTTCAACACAATGGTATGTCAAATTATGTCAGGTTCAATCCACCATTTTCTACATTAGAAAATGCCTGTACCAAGTCAGGAATATGACAATTGTTATCCATTCGTTTGATGTGTTTGGACTTTTGATTTTGCCTTTTGATTTTGGACTTTCCTTTTTGAATTTTCCACGGAGTTCAGTTTTTTTGTGTTTTTACTTTTTAGACAGCAAATACTTGCAGAATTTTTAGACTGTGTTACAGGTATATAAAATTTAGCTCGGACGATTTCTGAATCTTTTTATCCTTTGTAATGGCAAATGAAACAATAAAATAAATATAATTTGATGCCGATGTTTCATTCACATAAACGTGTTATCCTATCAAGCATATAACGATATGATATATTTCTAAACATAATTATGTATAGGTAAACATTGAAATCATGATTTTATTAGTCAGAAATTTTATCCATTATCCTTAAATTGGACGAATTGTATCATTTAATGCGGTATAAATGAGATGTAAATAAAATATCTAAACTGCAAAGCTGGCTCTAAAAGAACCTTTGACTTCTGTCCTACAGACCGGGCAGTTTCCAAGAGATGGTGCACACAAGGAACAGCTTATCAGGTGACCACAAGGTAAAAAGGCAATACACACAATGTTTTCACAACATATTTTACATAACATTCTTTCTTTCATCTCTCTGTTTTCATGGGTCATCTTTTGTTTTATGTCTGAAAAAAAAATATATAAGACAAATCTCCTTATTATATTCCCACTGCAAATAGAAGAAGATTTAAGGCCTAAATTCTCAACAAAGTAAATAAGAGACGGCTTTTTTTTCAAAACACAAGTTATTTTCTGTGGTAGATAGTTGAGAACTAACGACACAATGATAAAAAAGTTCTGAAAACCCGATATTTTCCATAACGTGCATGCATTTTCAACTAGAACCGATCTATCGGTTATTTCTTAACAACGAACATAACCATGATAACCATAACTTAAAACCACAGAGAGGGCACAGCTTTCTGAAATGAAAATAAATTGCATCTAAAAGTAGCGAAACTGATTCCATGATAAACCGTATAAGGCAATGAAACCTGACGGAAATATGTCACTTATTTCATTTTAATTAGCAATTACGACATTCAATTTAATTTAAATTAATATGTGATTTCGTTATCCTTATATATATAAGCACGCGCGTTGTAATAATTTTAATCAGATTGGACGACACGTACCTCGTCAGTTGACGATGTGAAATGTGAATATTATCATGAAAATCCATTTTACATGTCTGCAATTTTAACGGGTATATCTAGCCTCTATGATATAACAAAAAAGTATGAAAGGATCATAGGTATTTCAGGTTAGAAAGAAAAGTGGGTTTATAAACTGGCATAAATCTGAGTATACCTAATATTGGCTCAAGTCTCCGCTTTTTGTTGATATGTATTTTGTCTTGAAGAAAGGGTTGCATAGTATCACACTCGTTTAACTGTCCATTATTAGATAGATTGGAAATTGTTCTCAATAAGGTTGAAGATGTCAATTCTCCCCATCCTGAAAATATTTAGGTAAAGATTGAGATAATTAAGAGAACAAAATTACATTAATAGACTATATAAAATGATGTAGTATGACTGCCATATTAAAAAGACTTTTAAAGAATACTAATAGAACCGAAGTTATTCTAGTAAAAATATCAGGCTCAAAAGAGTCTCTAAAACATATCTGTCTTATGGTTTCGTTGGCGGAAAGTTTAAAGTACGAATTTGTAGAACATTGAGAAAATCAAAATCCAAAGACGGTATGCTGAGTGTTACTGCATGTGGTCAAGTATTTCTGGGTAAAGATAACTCAAGTGTTCGAATATCTAATTCGGAATTACCGAATTTCACATCAGATCTTGCAGTTAATATATCTCGTCATGTAAAGACAAAATAAAAAAATATTTTAGTAACAAAGGTTTTGACAAACTGTTTGTTTTGGGCGGTTTGATTTCCGTTCCAACCAAACACTGTCTTTCAATCATGCGTATTAAGGTTACATAGAATGTTTACTGTGTTCACTGATAATCAATTCACTAATGTTGGACAAATGTCCAGAAAAATTTAGCCAATTTAAGGGAATACCAAATTTTCAAAACATTACAAAACAATATAGCCGAACATGAAGAGAGAAATAAACGTGCGAGATCAATGGCTGCATTTCGTTTTTAATACATTAGAGATAGCATGAACTTATTTCGGAAAGAAATGTCATTGATTAAAGTAAGACAGTTTTTAATGATATAGTGTACCAAAAACACAGTTTTAACGCATTTAACTAGAAAGAACGTCGGATCATTTAATTCTACGATTTGTACTGTCACACTATTAAGCTCTAAATAATATTTACCCTTTTCTTGCAATACAATGTCGATTGCAGTTTTAACAGTTTTAGGTAAATAACGATATTCTATCAGCGCTTGTGCTGCATTTGTAAGTAATGGATTCTTCTTTTCTGCTGCCGTAGGGGGTCGTCCACAGGGTAGAATGTCTAGATATACGAATTCAAAGAACAGATTATGTATAAGACAATGTAAACGATAATAAACAGTGGCGGATCCAGAACTTTTCCTAAGGGGGGCGGGGGGGCGCTGACTGACATAGGGGGGGGGGGCGCTCCAGTCATGCTTCAACGATTCCCTATATAATCAACCAAATTTCCCACGAAAGGGCCCCCCTGGATCCGCCTATGATAAACATGTCTGTTTTCGGCATCTAATTTACTGGTAGGGCAGGATCTGCTAACCCTTTCGGAAAACTTTAGATCATCCCCTGTTTTTTTTATGGGATTCTTGTTGCTCTGTCTTTAGTTTACTTTGTTGTGTATCTGTACTATTGTCTGTCTGTTTGTCTTTTTCATTTTAGCATTAGCGTTGTCAGTATATTGTCGACTTATAAATTTGACTGTCCCTCTGGTATCTTCCGTCTCACCTTTACATACTGTTGATTCGTCATAAGACGCACATTATTTCTAACTTATGACTTGCTGTTAACCCTCAGTAATACTTCATTGTCATTGTCGAGTAGTATTTAATAAAACGACATTTTCTACATATTCTGATTATTTTGCATATAGCCGGCACGTGTTTGAAATTATTTATTTATTCTCTTAAGCTGATAAACAGAAACCTATTTCTGAAAACTTGGTGTTAGAGTCAGAGATGTTGAACATTTTCGTAGTTTGTAAGTTTTTTTCAGCTGTGGACATGATCCATTAACCTGAAAGTTGAAATGGCTCCTTGCTTTTACTTTATCCTCCATATTAAGAACAGCAAATGCACTAAATTAATTTATTAGAACCGATCACTACTCCCCTAAATTATTTTGAGTAACAGTAACAGTGACTAACATGTGTATAACTTCCTTTTGTAGTGCAAATATAAAATGAAATTCATTATGAAAATACAGTGACTTTTTAATTTCATATTTACCAGACGACTACATTCAAATACGATTTTTTTCGATAGCGAAAAACTTTACAAGTTTGTATATATTTCACTTGATTTCAATTGATTTTGATGATTGCTATCTCCATAATGGATGTAAAATATTAACCTTCGACTACAACAGACTGGCTTGTACTATTTTTGTTTTCTGTATCTTCTGAATTTAACATGGTTGTGCTGAATTCAGAATGACCAATCAAGTTTTCCTTGAACGAAAATATATACTAAGAAAGTATGTCACATTAATGCAATGAAAAAAAAAGAAAATCAAATATTATAAAAACATTTAAAAAAAGAATGGTTTTCCTTCTTTAATTCACTTTGTAGTCGTATTCTTTAAACCTATAAGCTGAGACTAAGGTTCTACCTTTACAAATACCAAGCTAATATTCGATTTGTAAGAAAAACGAATAGTTGATACTCACGAAAATGTTCCAACCAAATTATATTGCAAAAAAATAAAAGATTATTCCATTAATTTATAACTTACAGTAATATTTAGCATTTTCTTTTGCCTAGTCAATTATTATTTTGTGTCTTCTGTACTATTATTTGTCTGTTTGTCTTTTTATTTTTAGCCTTGGCGTTGTCAGTTTATTTTCGATCTATGAGTTTGACTCTCTCTCTGGTATCTTTCGTCCCCCTTTTATCGATTGATTTAATTTTCTAGATGCGTTGAAGACCCATTAGTAGCATTGTGCTGTTTTCTGTGCTTTGGTCAGGTTTTTGTCTCGTTGACACATTCTTCGTTTCCATTCTCAATTTTATTAAATAGTATATGTCAACTTGGAATTGAGAAATGGGAAGTCGGTAGATCGAAATGTCATCTTAAAACTGATTTTTAAAAAAATCGGAAAGTCACTACATGGCTTATCTTTATCACGACATAGTACATGTACAATCTAAAATAATTGAACTTTTCTTATAAATGTAAATATGCGAATACTTCTGTAATGAATTTTCACGCATTATTACATACAACTGTATCTGCAAATTAAAGCAGTAATCCTTGAATTGTACAAGCCGATTGGCTTGAATCTGATATAAGACCGGCATAAAATGTCATATATCAATTTAGAAAGACAATTGACTGAAAAAGTAAACTTACTGCTTCCAGTTGTCGAACAGCAGTTTGTACGGCATCTATGAACTCTTGACCTTTCTTTTCTATGATAAATCTACATGCTGGTGACCATCTAGCATGTTCAACCATAGGATCATCCTCAGGCTCCCAGCTTCGTAGACCAATACCACAGTCAAAACAACGAACATGATCCTCGTTACCTAAATACATGCAATTCAATACATTTATGATCCAAGCGTAACTGTGCATAACATGTACAAAATATGTCATAACTCTATCTAAATGTCAACCGAAGGCGAAAATTATGTTCCAAATTTAATGTGATGTCGCATAGGAAGTACTCTTTGTCCTGGTCTCCGCGATCGCATATGGGGTCTGTCTCATTTTCGTATCGAGTTTGGGAGGTCTTTGGTTCAAACTCCCGCCGCCAGGTCAAACAAAAGACTTTAAAATTGATATATGCTTCTTAGCATTGATGAGTAACACAAAAGACTGGTCGGCTCTGAGAACATTGTGTCCGGATAGGACTGTCACCCTATGAACAAGCACGTTTAAAATACGGCTAAGTGTTTCGGAAAAGCACACTGCAGGGTTAATATTCTTATCACATCGACATGCCCACGTGTCCACTCACTCCAGTGGCGGATCCAGGGAGGGGGGATTCCGGGGGTTGGATCCCCCTTTTTTTGGAAGGGGACATGTGGTTGAACCCCCCTTTTTGTCCTGGGTTACGAACCCCCCACCCCCTTTTTAAAATAGCTGGATCCGCCCTGAATATGCATACAATTTTTTGCTTGACGTTAAATTTTAGCGAAGTTAAAACGTCATGCTTAAATAATTTGTACGTGTGCCTGTATGTGGTAACAAATAAATTGAAAGTTGTTTATCCGATGCGCCGTCAAACCTTTAATTTCTAGGCCAAACCATTATTTTTGTAAAACAAGGTTACGAAAGTCACGTTGAAGATATCATCCCTCTGTTGTGTTGTTTCTATTGATATTTAAGTAAGATTATAACCCCCCAACCTCACAAAAACAACAACAATAAAGTTGGTCCTGTCTATGACAACTACAATGTATGCAACAAATTACATGTGTCTAGTTGTGTTAAGATCTATAATATGAAAACAATAACATTGTTTTTCTAAGTAAAATGTAAAGTACCTGTGTAAAAGAAACCAGCATCAACCAAAGACTCTACACAAGCTGTATCTATGTTTGTCCATGAGCTGAACGTCATGAAACGTGACTGAGTTATACACATATTTGGATACTTCATTTGGCGGTGAGGTCGTTGATACATATGTTCCATTATAAAACTATTAGCATCTAAAAGCAGATCGAACAATTATTTTTTCAACGGGAAATAAGAAAAAATCAGCATAATAGTTTTATCACGTATAGTATTAACTCGATCGTCTATCGTAGTTAAAATTTTCAGTATATTCAATTAGTTTATGTAATTTTGATACGACACTACAATGAGCACTAGTACTGCAAGTGTTACAAAACGTTATAACTGCGGTTTTGGACTTACACTGAGTAACAAGATGGGTGTCACTGTTGGGCCATAAGCTGCTTACTCTTCTTGATTAACACTTACTCAAGAGGTTGTGATCTCCTTTTACTTTACCTTCCAGTGCTGTATTTTGTGCTGTTTCATTTTTCGATGTCTGAGATGTCCATGTAAAAGGTAGCTAACTTTCATTAGAATAAGGACATTCATGTAAAAAGAGAAAGGTAAAGCTTCGGTCACAACTTACCGGATAGCAAGAACGGACGACTAACGGATGAAAATAAAAGTTCGTTGACAAAATTGTTATCCATTGGGAGTCCGTTGATGTACTGTCCAAATGAAACGGATGCGTAACGAATGCATAACGGACACACACCGGATATGCAACGTACGAGAAACGGAAACGTACCGGATATAACGGATGTCGAGCGTACATCCAACGGAAGAGTACCGCATAAAACGGACGCCTAACGGAAACGTACTGGATAAAACTAAGGAACAAGATATACGAAAAAATTACAGGCGAAAATAATAATACATGTAAATCCCATAAATATTCAAAATGGTTCTGTGTAACTGGTTTTGGTTTGTTCTTCAAAATGCCGCCAAAGGGCAGTGTCTGGCCTGAATAAGAGCTGCCTAATAGTGAAGACGTGCCCTTAATTTAAGATCGATTATGAATAATAAGAGTTCATGAACCTCAAGAAATATTACATACCAATAATTGGCATTCCTGACGCAAATTTTTCAATTATCCGTTTCAGATCCGTTCATCATCTGTTTTATCCGTTATACGTTCGGTAGAAGTCCGTTTCACATTCGTTCAACGTCCGTTTTATCCGTTGGACGTCCGTTAGAAGTCCGTTGGTGAATTTATCTGCCAGATCTCCAACGGATGTATAACGGACACGTAACAGATACAAAACGGAAACGAAACGGACGAGTACCGTACAAAACGGACACCTACCGGACGTTCAACGGACATTTCATCCGTTGGACGTCCGTTCAAAGTTTAGAACATGCTCAAAATTTTCCACCGGACAGAACGGACGTAGACGGATAAAACGTACGCTTAACGGACATACAACGGATATGGACGGACGTCTAACGGACATAAACGGTTGAAAAAAGTTATCCGTTAGGCATCCGTTTGAGCTATCCGTTAAGCCTCGGTCACACCTTACCGGAAAGCACGAACGGACGGCTAACGGATGAAAATTAAAGTTGTCCGTTGACAAAATTGTTATCCGTTGGCAGTCCGTTGGTGTACTGACCGTATAAAACAGACGTGTAACGAATGCATAACGAATGCATAACGGATATACAACGTACGAGAAACGGAAACGTACAGGACAGAACTGATGTCGAACGTACATCCAACGGACGAGTACCGCATAAAACGGACACCTAACGGAAGCGTACCGGATAAAACGGATGAACAAGATATACGGAAAAATTAAAGGCGACAATAATAATACATGTAAATCGCATAAATATTCAAAATGTTTTGCCTTACTCTTAGATCGATTATATATAATAAGAATTCATGAACCTTAAAAATCTAATTGGCATTTCTGACGCGAATTTTTGTTATTGGCATTTATCCGTTTCAGATCCGTTTATCATCCGTTTTATCCGTTATACGTCCGGTAGAAGTCGGTTTCACATTCGTTCAACATTCGTTTTATCCGTGAGATGTCCGTTAGAAGTCCATTGGTGAATTTATCTGCCAGACCTCCAACGGATGTATAACGGACACGTAACGGATACAAAACGGAAATGAAACGGATGAGTACCGTCGAAAACGGACGCCTACCGGATGTTCAACTGACATTTCATCCGTTGGACGTCCGTTCAAAGTTTTGAACATGCTCAAAATTTTCCACCGGACAGAACAGACGTCGACGGATTAAACGTACGCTAAACGGACATACAACGGATATGGACGAACGTCTAACGGATAAGAACGGATGTCTAACGGACATGAACGGTTGAAAAAAGTTATCCGTTAGGCATCCGTTTGAGCTATCCGTTAAGCCTCGATCACACCTTACCGGAAAGCACGAATGGACGCCTAACGGATGAAAATAAAAGTTGTCCGTTGACAAAATTGTTATCCGTTGGCAGTCCGTTGGTGTACTGACCGTATAAAACAGACGTGTAACGAATGCATAACGAATGCATAACGGATATGCAACGTACGAGAAACGGAAACGTACAGGACAGAACGGATGTCAAACGTACATCCAACGGACGAGTACCGCATAAAACGGACACCTAACGGAAGCGTACCAGATAAAACGGATGAACAAGATATACGGAAAAATTAAAGGCGACAATAATAATACATGTAAATCGCATAAATATTCAAAATGTTTTGCCTTACTCTTAGATCGATTATATATAATAAGAATTCATGAACCTTAAAAATCTAATTGGCATTTCTGACGCGAATTTTTGTTATTGGCATTTATCCGTTTCAGATCCGTTCATCATCCGTTTTATCCGTTATACGTCCGGTAGAAGTCGGTTTCACATTCGTTCAACATTCGTTGTATCCGTGAGATGTCCGTTAGAAGTCCATTGGTGAATTTATCTGCCAGACCTCCAACGGATGTATAACGGACACGTTACGGATACAAAACGGAAATGAAACGGATGAGTACCGTCGAAAACGGACGCCTACCGGATGTTCAACTGACATTTCATCCGTTGGACGTCTGTTCAAAGTTTTGAACATGCTCAAAATTTTCCACCGGACAGAACAGACGTCGACGGATAAAATGTACGCTAAACGGACATACAACGGATATGGACGAACGTCTAACGGATAAGAACGGACGTCTAACGGATAAGAACGGATGTCTAACGGACATGCACGGTTGAAAAAAAGTTATCCGTTAGGCATCCGTTTGAGCTATCCGTTAAGCCTCGGTCACACCTTACCGGAAAGCACGAACGGACGCCTAACGGATGAAAATAAAAGTTGTCCGTTGACAAAATTGTTATCCGTTGGCAGTCCGTTGATGTACTGACCGTATAAAACGGACGTGTAACGAATGCATAACGAATGAATAACGGATATGCAACGTACGAGAAACGGAAACGTACAGGACAGAACGGATGTCGAACGTACATCCAACGGACGAGTACCGCATAAAACGGACACCTAACGGAAGCGTACCGGATAAAACGGATGAACAAAATATACGGAAAAATTAAATGCGACAATAATAATACATGTAAATCCCATAAATATTGAAAATGTTTCTGTGTAACTGGTTTTGGTTTGTTCTTCAAAATGCCACCAAAGGGCAGTGTCTGGCCTGAATAAGAGCTGCTTAATAGTTGAGACGTGCCCTACTCTTAGATCGATTATATATAATAAGAATTCATGAACCTTAAAAATCTAATTGGCATTTCTGATGCGAATTTTTGTTATTGGCATTTATCCGTTTCAGATCCGTGCCGTTTAGCTCGAACGGATGCCTAACGGATAACTTTTTTTAAATCCGTTCATGTCCGTAAGACGTCCGTTCTTATCCGTTACACGTCCGTCCATATCCGTTGCATATCCGTTCAACGGACATTTCATCCGTTGGACGTCCGTTCAAAGTTTTGAACATGCTCAAAATTTTCCACCGGACAAAACGGATGTCAACGGATAAAACGTACGCTAAACGGACATGCAACGGATATGGACGGACGTCTAACGGATAAGAAAGAAAGACGTCTTACGGACATGAAATTGATACGGATTGAAAAAAGTTATCCGTTAGGCATCCGTTTGAGCTATACTTTAAGGTGTGACCGAGGCTTTAAGGTGTGACCGAGGCTTTAAGGTGTGACCGAGGCTAAAGAGACTAAAGGACATATAAATACCATGAGTCGATGAAAAACCGACAACATGAAAGAACCATAACATAGCAAGTTTTGGACACGCTTTATTTTTGTAAGACGTATTTTTAAAATTTTCTGACATTTCTTTAAACACAACAGTTAAATATGCAGGTGCTCTTAACGTAAGGTATGCCATGCGTATATACCAAAATGGTCAACCATACGCGTATGATTCGGGTAATGAACATGATGAACGTTGAAACATTTAACCTGTAATACTGTCAAAGGGATGCATCCTTGGAATTGTCATCAAAATAAGTTTCTGAAAAGTTTAATTTGGATTCATTTAATCATATGGTTCTTAGTCTTACGTGGTTAAAACATTAAGAAGCTTTGACCAGTGCATTTTCCTCACAAGTTTCAAACTAAATTTTATATTTGGTCATAATAGATTTGTCCTGACAAATATAAAAAAAGAAGTTGTGGTAATATTTCGAATGAGACAACTATCCACAACAGACCAAATAGCACAAACATTAAAAAATAAGGTCACCATACGACCTTCAACAATGAACAAAGCCCATACCGCATAGTCAGCTATAAAAGGCCCCGAAATAACAATTAAATGTAAAATAATTCAAACGAGAAAACTAACGGCCTAATCTATATACAAAAAATAAAACGAAAACAAAAATGTAACACATTAACAAACGACAAGAAGTGAATTACAGGCTCCTAACGTGGGACAGCCACATACATACATAATGTGGTTGGGTTAAACATGTTAGCAGGATCCCAACCCTCCCCTAACCTCGGACAGTGGTGTAACAGTACAGCATAAGAACGAACTATAAAAATCAGTTGATAAGCTCTATTTGTCGACTTCAAAAGTTCTACATGAACTGTTAAACGGAAAGTCCAATATTTATATATCGGACTTAAAACTCGACATGACTAAGAAAATAATAATTAATAAAAAAAAAACTTGTTTGTTTTGTTTTTTAATTGCTGGTGTTAACTCTTATATCATTTTATTTATTTTTTTTGTGTTTGGATTCTTAAGTATATAACTTATTTTTATATTATGAACATTATAGATCATTTAATAAAAAGTAGAAAAAAAAAACATATCGAACTCCGAGGAAAATTCTAAACGGACAGTCCCTAAGCAAATGTAGAATGAACAAACATACTGCAGTAAGTCCAGTAAAACTTAGTTTAAAAAAAGTATGAATCCGATGTCTGAATAGGTAACGAAAGAACTAAGCAAAATGACAATGATACATAAATTAACAAAGGACTACAAGCCTCACTACAAGCAGTTTCTAAAATGCCAGCTACTGTCGAAATGATTGAAAGATTGTGTCTTCGTTTAATAAAAATCAGGCAAAATCGCCCCGTTAGCGGTTTAGTACATACCATCATACAATATATGAGAAAGAAAATAACCCGTATTATGCCAACAACTGGTTTTAGAACATGTAAAGACCCTATAAGTGAATCAATAATTTACCAAAACAATGTCATCTTTAGTTCATGTTTAATGATCTGACTACAGTATTGTAACTATATATCACTTCTGAATACTAAGTAATACACTCTATGATATGAGGATGTTTAATACCATAGGATCTTTATATATATAAAAATTACTGTATATTCATAAATCTACGTCTCAATTGTGTTTGATAAACTGAATACATTAAAAAGAAGGCGCATGCACATATGTTAGATAATGCAACATACAAAATAGATATTTTACCTCATCTTGAATATATATACTAAATTTAATATCGTTCTCAAGAATGTTTACATACAATTCTGTACTTGCAGTCGTTGATCGAAACATTTATCAACCTTACCTTACCTTCTTTACAGAGATATACGTGACACCAGGAAGTAAAATCAATGGAACAGAAAATTTACAAACTGCATTTATTTATAGCTATTATTTGTCTACCTATATAGACTTTCCCCTTTATCATAATTTATAAGTCTATCGGTCAATACACTTTTAATTTTATAAACTATTATTGTTTGAGCACGCATTAAACAGCAGTGCAGAATCTTTATTTTTAAACTCTAGAGTAATGATTTAATATGAAAAATATCCAAGTAATAAAAAAATGCTGAATGAACGTCACATGCGGCCGATATTACAAAACAAAACAAATATTGATAGTAGTATATCAAACTATGAATTAGAGAATTTCATCTATCAAAACATATGAGACACAGTAATTTAACAACTATATCATGTATAATATATTCTTATCATAACCAAATAAATTATTAATAGGAATCACCAGTAGCATAGTAATCTAAACAGTTGGAGTGTCCATCAATAACAACTTTGAATAGCATTGATAAAGAAATGAAAAAGATTTTGCCAACATTAGTATCAATAACAGACTTTTTGCTAATTGGTTATACTTATACTGTTCTCGATACTGTTGTTGTTTAGTCTTTGTGTACAGTAATTTTGATGATGTTAATTCATAACATTATGCTATAGTCCTAACAAACAAAACAAAAACAAATAGTCATGGATATTCAATCATTAAGAAAAAGAAAAAAAGCAAGTTTATTCACAAGTCTGATATTAAACGAATAAAGGATTAAAAGATGATTATGTACATGCACTTATAAATTAATTTGAATTTCACGGATCTCAGTAGTGCAAAAACGGTTTAGTATGAAATATAAACCACATGTAATCAAACCTATCCTGTATTGCAAATAAATTACATTTACTATATTACTTTACTTTTAAAACTACTAATAAACTAAATTAAATAAAGATATAACTGTATGTTTTAGGCAAAATTAATGAAATAAAGTTATTTCCCTTTATTTCATGATATTAACTTTTCTGTCGTTCTCGTTGTATCCTTTTATTTATTTTAGCCTTCCATTAGGAATGTTAAAGCTATATATAACTACCTGTAAATGTTTTTAAAAGCGGTTATTATGGAGATTTTTTTATGAGATAAATTACGAAAAGTTTAATTTTTTGTTACTCTAATCTTTTATTTACACAAGTTGAACAGGTACTTATATATCCAGGTTATATATTTAGGATAGTAACGGCGTTGATGTAAAGTAAGGCTACAGTCACAATCACCCAATGCATATCGCTGAAGATTAAACGCGTGAATTGTTTCCTTCACAATACATTGAACGGCCGTTACTGTTTAAGTTTGGGTCACACATTCGTGATTTTTACTGCCGTCCATGACAGGACCATTACCAATTAAAATTTCAAGATCAAGATCCTGTGAATCGTGGATGGAAATTCAAACATTAATTGAAATTTGTAAAAAGAATTTTTAATCACGACAACAATCAAATATTGTTCAGGAAGCGACGATATTCAACCGTTTCCAAGAGAATTTCTACCCGATAATCCCGTTCTCAATCCTCTTCTAATCCGATTTGTATCTTTCGCATGGTAAAATTCGACCGAGTCTGTCACAACTGCGTCCCGATTCTACCGAATGTAATCCGACCAGACAGTGAACCGACGCTGACGGAAGTTATCCGTTCGAAAACTGTCGGCATACTCGGGATGATCAAGTACTGTCGGAACGTAATCTTATCACGGTCCGCTCTATCGCATTGCAAACGTCTTTGTCTGGTCTCAGTCGTATTATATTCTGTAATATTGAAATATGTATTAAAAAGTAAAGAGTTGTTTTCAATTGTATACAACGATGGTCAATGTGAAACTTGTAATTTGGCCAAAGTGACAGTATGATATAAATAAGTTTTCGGCATTTAATCATTTATGTTAAACTCAATTTTGATGGATGTTTACAGGGCTCTCAAGAAAGAACACGTGTGTCATTCGGTTTAACGAGAGAAATGATCGTGAAAGAATATCTAACTGCGGTAAAGTATTGAGAGACGATCGTGAAAGTTCTGGTAACGGATCGTGAAAGTCATTTAATCGAGAAGACATATGAAAGGTCAATACATATTCTAATTGAATTAATTACACAGACAAATTTACGACAAACTAAAACTGTCTGTCAAAATGGTTCAACAGTATGATCAGTTTGTGAGAATATCCAGTTTTAAAAGTACATAGTTATTACAAAACAACGAAAGGCAGATTGCTTCTCGACATTTCAATGACATAAAAAATGTAAACAAACATGATTTTTTTTCACAAATTCGACTAGAAAAACTACTTTCATACGAATAAAGGCATTCTATTTGAATTAATCAAATGGTTATCATAGTTATTTTGTATAAACATAATCTGAAACTTGGTAAATAAAGAACTATTTACACAAAAATTGATTTTTCGGATCGTGAAATATCACGTACCGCATTTTTGAAGATCGTGAAAAGGATCGTGAAAGATCTGATGCTACGAAGACGTTCAAATTATTCTTCAATTATATCATAATTAGTATTTGTTATTGGTATTGAGAAAAGCTATATAGGTCAACATCCTCAATAGTTTTAAGCTTTTCAAAGTATAGATATTTTCAGAAAATGAAATGTAAAATAGTTGGATGATTGTAGGATGAAGATTTTTATTGTCATGTGAATTACTCACTTATCACGAGTTATAGGTTATCCACATTTTGTATATTGGATCCTTTAAACTACATGTCCGTCAGGCAGGATTCACCTGACCCCGAATTTGCCTTATTTCATGGATGAAGATTCATTTTTGTGGTCAAGTCCGTATCGCGGATTTGTTAAGCTTTAGGATAACGGTCTGTTGTTATGATTGTGAGGTGTACATTTTCGACTTCTGCAAGGTTTCAAATAACATCGAACTCATTATCATGCATCCTTCGGCAATACTCGTTTTATGTTGTCTAGCCTTTTGGATATATACCTGTATGCTATAGCGCCATGGTATTTCGTGTATGGTGTACATGTCGGTCTGCATGTTTCATATATGACCATGATGACGTCAATTGTATTTGATATATTGAATGATAGTAAGATGTCTACGTCTGGCTGTCGGTCAGGGTTCATATACTTTTGACCTTATGTTTCGAATTAATTGGCCAAGCATAACTTTTACATTTGTCAGTTTCTAAGGCACTGTAAGGATCGGAACACATTTATTTGGTGTACGGGATATTTGTATAGAGATCTGTATGGCATGGTTCATCTGACCTTGCACTCTTTTTATGAACCATTGACAATCATAATTTTAAAAAAAGAAGATGTGGTATGATTGCCGAAGAGACAACTATCCACAAGAGACCAAAATGACACAGACATTAACAACTATAGGTCACCGTACGACCTTCAACAATGAGCAAAGCCCATACCGCATATTCAGCTATAAAAGGCCCCGATATGCCAATGTAAAACAATTCAAACTAGAAAACTAACGGCATTATTTGTATAAAAAAATGAACGAAAAACAAATATGTAACACATAAACAAACGACAACCACTGAATTACAGGCTCCTGGCTTTGGACAGGCACATACATGAATAATATGGCGGGGTTAGACATGTTAGCGGGATCCTAACCCTTCCCCTAACCTGAGACAGTGGTATAACAGTACAATATAAGAACGAACTATACAAATCAATTGAAAAGGCTTAACTCATCAGATGGACAAAAATACATTAAGCGCACTAAGCGCATTTGACACTTCTTGTAAAACCTTTGATATTATAGACGTTCCAAAAATTAACTATCATAAGTAAAGCAGACGAGACATTACAGCATTTGCGCTCCGGTATTCTATAGTCTGTAGTATATAGTTAAATAAATCCACATCTGCGTTGTATATACAGAACTTAGGAAAGCACTGTTGCACAAAATGTTGGTTATTGTTCAATCTCAAATTATTCATGAAAGATGCTGTTTTACTGTAATTTTTTGTTCGATGGATATCATTTTGGTTTAAACGTTGCATATCCATATTATTGGCTAAATAGTGTCGGTCTGTCTGAATTTCACATGACCGATTCTCAGAGCTGAATCTTTCAAACTTATTTAGAGACGTTTTTAGTTGTTGTTTTTTTTAATTTTCGAGGTAAAGTGATGAATACAAAAAAAAAAAAAAAAAAAATAGCTTTAATGTTCATCCTTATCAAAATAGTTACAGGCTTCAACCAGTTGCAGGTTTATCAAATGGTAAAAGAAATACTGATTTTTGATTTCTATTAATAAGTCGGGTCACACATCATCTTTCACGATCAACATAATGCGTTGCCTGATCTTTCACGATCAAGTTTGATGGATATTCAACAAATTCAAGGTTTTCATATACAAGTTAATGCTTTTAAGAGAAGAGCATACCGTAATTTTACTGTACTATCAGATACACCAAAGATTAAATTTCAAATATATCACGATAAACTGAAACATGACCATTATAGGTACAAAAAGCGTGTTATTTGTAATTGATTTCATAGACATGCATTGCGCCTTTTGTGTTTTTTCATAAAGTACTGAATATTTTCTCTATCTTATTTCACAGTTATGTTGAGGAAGTTAAACCATTTTTACAGACATATTTTTTTGTTAGAATTTGTTCCGCGTTTTGAAAGTTAAGCGATTTTTTCAAGGATTCTGACCTAGAAATTTCATTAAATGTCTTTCGCGATCCGTTACCAGAGCTTTCACGATTGTCTCTCAATACTTGACCGCCGTTAGATATTCTTTCACGACCATTTCTCTCGTTAAACCGAATGATACCCGTGAAGAAAGTGGAAATGCATTTTGCTCGAAGATATATTTGATTATATTTGAATGATAAAGATCGATCGAAGCAGGTAAATTTATAACAATCTTGCCCCAGTGTAAATTGAAATCATTTTGACTTATACAAAGGCAATGTAAAAAAATGTATATCTAATCCATTATATTGAAGATAAAAGTTCTGAATGGAGTCAAAACCAAGGAAATCTATTCCTTGATTGAAAATGATAAGTAATTCGATCAATTCAAAGCATTCTAAACAGTTTATATAATTTTATAATTTATTATAATTTATAAACATGGCCATGTCAATGATACCTGATGATTACTCTTTACAGAAGTTCTGACTTCTGGGCTGGTGAAACATCTACCAGCTGTGACATTGACCCAGTGGTTGTGCGTACAAAAACTCGTCAAAGAAATTTGTACGCCTGACGTGCGTTTCGTATGCAAAAAAAAAAAAAAAAAAAAAAAAAACCACCCTCATAAGTTACGCTGGAATCAAAAAAGCTAAAATCCATAATAAATTACAAAGTTAAAGAATATTGAGCACCTACATTTCAGAGGACAAAGAAGATTGCGTTTCACTGAAACTAATTACATTTAGGAGATAACTGTATTGTATTTTAAGCTCCGACGGCATCAATTGGAGATTTGATGGTCGCAAATTAAGTTTACTGGCGACGCGTTAGCGGAGACAGTAAACGGGTATTTGCGATCATCAAATCCCAAATTGATGCCGTCGGAGCTTAAAATACAATATTGTTATCTCCATTCTAATGAAACTAACAGAAAACAACGTTAAAACATGTATTTAAAATCTGTCAAATGCCGTCTGCGCTTGCGCGTATGTCCCATAGCATTAATTGTCAATTGATGCCATGTAAGAAAGTGACGTTATCCAATCAAAATGAACGTTACAAACGTTGTTGCATTAGAATATGTGGTTGTTGTGGTGAAATATCCAGTGCTGTCCAATGAGAGGTGCATACGAAGTAGAATGTGTCCAGTCAGTAGTGTTGTTAATTTGTTTGGATTATAATTGAATTATTAATTATCTTTAAACTTGTCATAGTTTGTGTGAAGTAGATAAACAACATTTCATAAACATAAAAACAGTGAATTACTTTGTATTTTAGTCGTTCAAAATGGAGAAACTGAAGTATCAATATAACTTTAGATAACACTTTAACTACTAATCGACAATTTTAAACGAACCATGGAATTGGAAAAAGTAGAATGTTCGTCATCAGAAGTTGTTTTGCTCATTAATGACCCTGCCGATGAGGAAACGAATGAACTTATTAGCGAAAAACTTACGGACAATACCATACTTTGCCGTGGACTGTATGATACCCCGGGGAACAGATACTTCAGGTATTTTTGAATTTAGCTCCAGTTGTAAAGAAAGCTGTATTCCTCTTTTCACATTCTTCATCAATAAATAAAGGACTCCAGTACATTATGTCTATGTTATTTTCGGAATAACAAAAGAAAACATAATAACAGTATTCACACCATATAAAAAACCTTTGGTAGACGGATTGAAACTTTTACAACACATAATAGTAATTAGAACGGATTCAGAGTCATGGCTCGATGACTTAGTATCTGAATTGATATTAGTGTTAACAAGGTAAACACAAATATTGAACAAAGGGAATTTAATAGACAGTCTTATGTTTCAAGGTTTATGTATTCAACATATGCAAACAGATATTCCAGGAGTGCTAGTGGTTGCCGACAAACTATGTTTACAAATTGATTTAAACGAGTATCTTAAATATCAAGATCGTCATCAAGTATATAAAACACCAAAGGTGATAGAAGAATTCCGTTTTTTACGTAAATTCGTCAGTTGTAATAATTGTAAAACAGAAAGAACGTCAAAAAGCCCTGAAATCTGTCAAAGAAGATATCGGTGCATTTGCTGCTGCTGTGATTGACACATCGTTGGCTTTAGCAAGATGTGATTGGTCAGTCGCATGTACCGTGAAAGGAAAATTTCAGGCGGATGAACAAAAATTTCTCTCCGACATTTACCCTTGTATTTTTTACACTTTGATGAATACATTTATAGAATCAATTAAAGAACCAATTTTACCACAATTTGAAAGTGTACAGGATAAAATTGATTCGTATCCACAGACATGGAAAGATGAAAATTTTGAATCTGTTGAAAGTATGAGCACAGCAGGCTTCTTGTACGCGGGATTTGGAGAAACGGGCGTTGCTTTCATTGTGGATGTGTTTTGACAAATATTCGTCAACAAGGACTTCCTCTAGTTGCACATGCAGCAAGATACCCAACATGCAGTTATGCTAAAAGTAATTTAACAGATGAAGAAATCACTGAAGCGATAACAGGGTTTAAGAATAACGATGAAAAGTCGAAAATTGCCGAAGCAGTAAAAGAAAAATTTCAAAACCTTGATATCCGAATAAAGACATTCGAGTCATATGAAAGTAAAAATGGTCGAACAAACATTGACATATGTAAGGTAGCTGAAGCAGGATTTTATTACATTGGACTCGAAAACATTGTTCAGTGTTTTCAATGTAGTGTGAGATTTTACGGAATACCCACCGATCAAAGTCCTTGGAGTATGCACGCATCTCTTTCACCGACATGTGCTTATGTAATCAAAGAAAAGGGAGAATGCTTTATCAAGGAACTTCAGACAGCAAAAGATCAAACCTTGAATTCAGATTACACGGTTATAACATTTATAAGAAAAACTTGTGATAGTACAAAACGACGAGAGTGGCCAAAGAATTTATTTCGGCCATGGTGACATTAAAGAGTTTCACTGAACCATACCTTTTATAAGCATTGTTAAATCTTTAGCAATATACAGGTGACCAAAAATTTTGTTCTACCCTAGGTCTAGTTAAAAAAAACCTAGCAATACTCATTTGTTGTACTGAATATTTACATATATGTTCACATGTGTATTTCTCTTAGAGGAAATATTTGAGTATCAAAATTGTAGCCCAAACGAGTTAGAGCTGATAAATCCCAAAAGGATAAAATCAAACGCTAAATCCCGAAAGTGAATCAGAGCTATATACAAGGATCCTAAATTTCTTGAATCTGAACGATTCACAAAAAAATAAAAAAGACGGAAGATATTCAAACTCACAATTCGATAACAAACTGACAACTTTATGTCAATAACAACACCTAAAACGGCAAACAACAAAGTACAATACACAAAACTCAATGTAGAAAGCAAGAGACTGAGCAACACGAATTAAACCCCCAACAAAACCAATGTGATATCAGATGCTCAAGGAGAGTAAGCAAAACTCTGCTCTATATGTTAAACCTGTAGTGCTACTCCTATAATATAAATTTGAACATCTTAACCTCCGGTTATGCGTCAATACTAATGTTGAAAATAAAAGCATTATAAAGAATGTATATGAATTTAATAAAGAGTCTAAGAGGTTTCTTATTGTGTAATATAGCACACTAAAGTGCAAATACATGCATATTGTGTACACCCATTCACATCATCACACATTATCTATTCGTAGATCTAATATATATATATACTTGTATCCCTCCGCTTTATGTAATCCGTTCATCCTGTTTCGACTCTTTAAAATTCAAGAGTCTATCCTAAATTGAGCTAGATTATATGGCCTGCCAAATACAGTTTTGGTCCCTAGCATCACTGAAGAGACATTAATTGTCGAAATCCGGAAATGGTGTACTATTTTTTACACCTCATGTTTGTGGTATAACATCTTTGCCGCAAGTATGTTGTTTTCTGTTTGGTATTAAATTAATATTAATATCCATTTTGTTACATTTTGTAATTAATTTATTTGACAATCGTCAATGGCAGTCAGCAGGGTTTAAAAACACCTGTTAGTCAAATGCGTTTGTTTGGACTGTAGTTAGACATATCTACAACGAAATATGTTTTACATGCACACGTATAAAAATTGCGGTTTTTATCCAACGCAATCATAGGTTTGAACTTTGTTTTCAATTTAGACTTGTTTATATATATTTATATGTAGAAGGTATTGTTTGCATGCATGCTTTGTAAATATTCCATTACACGTATTATAAATTGTTCATAGGAAAACACTATCTTTGATAAACCGGCATCTCATCACTTTTGCATATTTAAGCAAATAAAATATGTTTAACTTAATATGTTTTGACAATCGACCGTTCAAATAGCCAGTCAAGGTCGTTAAAAACTTCCATCGTCGTATTTTGAGAAGTTATATCCATATAACAAATGGAGGATAAAAAACTTTGGGGGTGGGGGTCAACATTGCTGCAAGTTTTGTTTATTTGACATCGACTTTATATATATCCCTATTGATCAATCAAGTTTTCCAAAATTAAGTTAAGCTTTGTCTTATAATATGAGGCCAGGTGTTACCTGTGAATAAGGACGAAGTAAGACATCATTTAGAATACTTTACTTTATCCCGTGGTATAGGAGTATAAATTTTAAAAAAATATATGGAGTGTGTTCATACCATAGCTTGCATAGGCGGATCCAGGGGGAGGGGGTATACTTTTGTTTGAAAAATGGGTGTGATCATATATAATATTACTGTAGCATTGCTGGAGTGGTCCCCCTATAGAAAGGTAAACTTGTTAATTGGTGACATGTTAAAATTAAATCAGAGAACCTATATGCTTTTTATCATGTTTATTCATGTAGAAGTAAAACTGTACTATTTATCATTATACATTTGTTAATATCTTTCAAATGACTTTGGATGTCTCAGTTAAAGAAAGACAATTTATTCACATGTACACAATATATGTGTCTGCATTTTCATTTAACAAGGGAGCATAATATTAGTTATCTTGGTGTAATCAGGGGTGTACAGAATTTTACACCGTTGTTGAAAATTCATACACCCTGAGGCGCAGCCGAATGGGTGTATGAATTTTCTACAACGGTGTAAAATTCCGTACACCCCTGATTACACGAAGATAACGAATTTATTTCTTATGAACAATTCCTTTACGGCATTTTGAAATCAGGATGTAAAATTGCAAAAATGGTGATGAAAATTTTCCAGCGTAATATTTTTTCAATGTCCATAGTTGCTGCACATTGTCAATAACTTTTTTACCTTATTTTTGGAAAAATTCAGAAATTATTTTTGTACTTTTGAGTTTACAAAAAAACAAAAAACTTTTAGAATAATTTTTTTAATTGTAATTTTATTTTTTTTTTTTTTTTTTTTTTTTTTTTTTTATATTTTTCTAAATTTTATTTTCTTTATTTTTTAAAAATTTCATTTTTTAAAAATTTTGGCAAAATTTTATTTATCCCCGGGTGAACAAGGGTGGGGTGTTATTTACACCGGGGTAGTCAACCAATCAGATTGCAGTATTTTTGCTGCATAAGAAATAATAAGTGTTAGCTATATGTCCTTGATTAACCTAAATTTTTAAAAGATATAAGATCATATAACACATTCTTGATTTAATATATAAAGGTATTTTATTTTGACCAATAAATGGTTAAAAGCAGAACACGAAAAGGGTTACACAAAGACCTTGTTGTGTCAGAATTACTGACTAAACCATGTACCTGCACGCAATGATAAGCACTAGAGAAGATCCGCATGTAACCCAAGGCAATCAAAAGATACCTGCTTTACGACATGTATTTAACTCCTGTGCATATTACTGGACATCAGTTACCTTATGATGTACGTGAACATCTATGAGTTATCCTATTTGCGCTAACACTTGCTAAGTCAACCTGAAGGGTAAATTTACAAACTGCATGGTTACATATGTATTTCTAGAACCACTGCAATAGTAGTTTAAAGTTATATGTAATGTGGAAGGTGATATGCGGTACTTTTAAATCTTGATGCCATGAGACATGACTGACATACCAATACAATAGACAAATTAACACAATTGAAGTTATCGGAGTGCAATTAGTTAATAGTTATCAAAGATGTCAGGATTATAATTTAGAACACCAGACGCGCGTTTCGTCTACATCATACTTATCAGTGACGCACATATCAAAATATTTATAAAGCCAAACAAGTACAAAGTTGAACAGAAAAAAGTTGTGCCAAATACGGCTAAGGAAATCTATAACTTGGATAAAAAAAATCCTTAGTTTTTCAAAAAATTCAAAGTTTAGTAAGCAGGAAATTTATAAAAATGACCACATTATTTGATAATCATGTTAACACCGAAGTGTTGACTACTGGGCTGGTGATACCCTCGGGAACGAAACATCCACCAGCAGTGGCATCAGCCCAATGGTGTAAATAGTTATCAAAGATACCTGGATTATAATTTAGTACGTCAGACGCGCGTTTCGTCTACATGAGACTCATCAGTGACGCTCATATCAAAATATTTTAAAAGCCAAACAAGTACAAATTTGAAGATCATTGAGGAACCAAAATTCAAAAAAGTTGTGTCAAATACGGCTAACTATATAAGTAATCTATGCCTGGTTTAAGAAAATCCTTAGTTTTTCGAAAAAATCAAAGTTAAGTAAGCAGGAAATTTATAAAATTTAACAGACTGTGCTTATTATATATGTAGTCTGCATGTAACACACTCTGCTCCTGCAGTAAATATTTTTGGTCTTCAATGAATAGAATATATTAAGGTAGATCATAAGTATATATTTTTTGAGACAGAATTTTCTTATAATTTGCCAAAATGAAGATTTTTCTATGCTTTTTTCAAAAATGTAATAAAAAGTATAGGTCACCGTGCTATTTTTCAAGCTATAAGTCGTTGAAAATTGACTAAATTTGGTTAGTTTGTTCATGAAAAAACACATTAGTGTTCATAAAAAAGATAAATTCTATGAGATAGAGTTTTGAAATAAATTGTGAAAAGATAGTTTTCATAATATGTTTTAAGAAAATAAAAAGAAAACATAATGTCACCGAACTTGTTTTCTTGCTACAAGTAAAAAAATAAAAAAAATCCCTATTAGCCCAGTATAAATTTTGTCCTAAAAGAGTTATCTTCCCTTAAATGGCTCATTTGAAAATAATGATTTTAAAATCCAGAATATTTGATATTTGTAAAAATATTTTAAATAAAACAATAAATTTACAAGTTTTTCTTTATATAAATAAACAATCTAACCATTAAATTACAATCTGTCTCCAAACTCGCAGATTTGGTCAAATAACTAGAACGATTTTGTACCGTGATTGTACAATCCAAGATGGCGGTATACCATGAATCTACCTTAACAAGAACAATTGAAACTAGAAAAAGTATCAGCTTAGTTTCGGTACAAATCAATGAATTAGAAAAAAAACAATTATGATATACTCTACAGCAAGAAACAATAACTGCAAAATTAAGGGCTCCAATTTAGAACAAGAACATGTATAAGGTCGTACGAAAAACCCAATTAAAAGTCAGTTGAAAAGGGCTTACTTCAAAAGTAAAATCACAAAAATACCGAAAACAGAGGAAAACCAAACCCGAAAGTCCCCAATCACACACTTATCGATATATACATGATATTCATTGTTTCTTCACCATGTTCACTGCTTCGCAGTACACAACACCTTTTTCACTTCTTACTATTATAATTGATGATGTATAGTTGAGTTCCATTTCTTTAAAAATCCCATTGCATCATTTTTTCTTTTATTTTACTCTTTTGTGATACATAGGCTACAGCCTTACATAGTATTGTAGAAAACAAAAGTTGTGTTATCTAACTGGCCTATAGCTTGTATGTTCATTATATATGAAGATAATATTTAGATTTAAATAAAATGTATGTACATTTTTCTTATGTAAATGTAGAAAGATTTTATAATTTTGAATAAGAAAAACATATCTCAGTAGTGCGTTATTATAAAAATTTAGGCTTCGTTTAAAAGAGGGTAACATAACCAGAGGGACGGTCAAACTCATTAATCGCAGAAAATAAACTGACGACGCCATGGCTAAAAAATAAAAAAGACAAACAGATAAATAATAGTTCACAAGACACGACATGAAAGCCAAATGAAGACTTAGCAACAGGAACCCCACCAAAAAATGGGGTGATCTCAGTTGCTCCAGAAGGGTAAGCGGATTCTGCTTCACATGTTGCACCCGTCATGTTGTTCATTTCATTCCAAACCCAGTAAATACGTGCAGTCTCATTTAGTAGGTCACATCTGTGAAAGGGAAGGGGATTGTAGTTACAATACAGGGAACATATCATTTACATCTGTGAATCAGTTATTTCATATCGGTGAAGCCATGATAGCTAGGGGACTGTACAATTACGAAGGATTGATTTCAACTTTACCATTCTGAACTCTTGGTTCAATAGCTTACTTATGAGCATCAACCCTCCATCAAGGATATCATGATAGGAAAGATTCAGTTCTTTTTCATTAGCCAGTAAGTTTTGTAAGTACAATTATTGAAATATATGGTAAAGAAAAGTTGGTCTGTGCATGTTAGTTCGTTTTTTTATTTATTTTTTTGTCCCATTAATGGGCATAATGTTTTCTGGTCTGTTCGTCCGTCTTTTCATCCGTCCGTTCGTCCCGCTTCAGGTTAAAGTTTTTGGTTGAGGTAGTTTTTGATGAAGTTGAAGTCCAATCAACTTGAAACGTAGTATACATGTTTCCTATGATATGAACTTTTTAATGTTAATGACATATTAGAAAATTTCCCACATTTTCACGGTCCACTAAACATAGAAAATGATAGTGCAGATTAGGCATCCGTGTTCTGAGGACACATTCTTGTGTTTGCTTATTTTAATTGTATCTTTGAGTGCCCTGTTATCCTCAATTTTTTACTTGTCATATTTTTCTTCATTCTAATGTTTTTGTCATCTATTCTGCACATTTCGTCCGTTATTCACAATTAATCTTTAGAGCGACGAGTTTCCCAAAGAACTCAAAGAATGATTTAACAGAACGGAATATTTTGAAAGAGAAACGTAAATGATGCAACGTTTCCGATGTTCTTTCAACTATTTAGAAATTAAGCTGTGACGTCATTTCGATTTGTAAACAAATAAAGCGCTTTCATCATGTAAGTTTTGTTTATCATATTACACTGTAGAATCGTAAATTTTGACATGAAAAGGATACACATTTTATTGTTATGGTATTTTCGTCCATATTCTCATTGGTAGTCATACATAGGAATTTGCGGGAAATTGTACGACTTGTATTGCAGCGTCCGCCAGGGGCAAATGCAACTGTTTGAAAAAGTTCGAAAACACGTTTACGATTGTAATTTTATTAGTACAATTATTTTTTATTTTGATTGTAAGTCGTTTAATTATGTGCTTACTGTTATAAAGTACGTCCCAATAATATTTTACTCAATTCCCAAGCCCTAATTGATACCGGAAAAGATTTCTGTGCAAATGCTTAAACTACCGGAAACGATATCTGCGGAGATCTGGGATTTAAAAAAAGCGACAAAAATTTTTAACGATCTTGAGTTAGTACAATGGAGATTTCGGGAAATTTCCCTTTTTTTTTTTTATTATTATTGATTTTTCTATTGTAATTGATATTATTCATTATATTGCTGTTAACTAAATAAAAGCTGACTGTACATACGATTAACTACATGAAACCACATATTTCAATTTTCAGATACGCTTCATTACACATTCAGGTAAGGCTATGATGTAACCAAAATATATGTGACCACAATTTACATCTTTTTAAAGTACAAATAAGAATGTATCCTATAAACTACAATCTTTCTCTTTAATGTAAACAGGAAATACATGTATTTTTGATGTAATTGATATTGTACACTGCAAATAAAACATTCTATAACGCAACCTTTAATTAAAAACATCTGCGTTTACGTTATGTAAGTGAGGCAAGATCGATCAGCACATGATTATTTATTAAAGTTAATGCTTTTACGAGAGTCTTTGTGTAAATCCTTCAGATATTATTTCTTTTGTTTTTTGGTCAATTTTCTCTTTTTGTATTTTTTTGCCCTTTATTCTCTTATCATAATTTTTCTGTTCCATATATTATTTCTTGATTTTTAACTCGTGTGTCTCTTATCTGAATGGGCCCTTTATTTTGTAGTCCGTCAACTGTTACTCATAAATAATATCATCTATTTGCAATCTTCTAATAATTTGGTAAAAATGAGTTCCCTGTGGATCTTGTCTTGCTGATCACCTTAACTATTAAATGTGTCAATCTATCTTTCATATATTTCAAGATGATAGCCAAAACGTAAACATGGTAAAACTTGACATTAAGAGCGAAAACTCCAACGAGGAGATGCAAGACTATCTCAATAATGTTGATTAAATTGCTGATCATTTTTGATTATTTAAATTCCTATCTATCTATTATATTTTCTATGATATACTAACAAACATCATCGTGCACGTGAAGGTATTACAATGTAACGAAAAGCACATGCTCGAGATTTCTATTAATCTATTTCTGTTATCCAAATAATAACCAATACCTCTATATGTTATTTTAAGCCATTGCGGATATCTTGGTTGGCAAGCGGTGTCATCGTACATGTTTTGAAATTCAATACCCAATAATAACTGTGGCCAAGTTTGGTCGAATTCGGCTCAGTTGTTTAGGAGGACAAGATTTTGTTAAGAAACGTTTTCTGACGACGACAACCCAGGTGAGCTAAAGAGGGTTCGTGAACCATTTAGAAAAGAAATATTCTTTTCAAAATATTTTATAATATCAACTGCATTTGGCAAATTCGCTTTAGGGCCTTGGTAGCCGAGTGGTCTTAGTAGTTACTACTGCAGCCAGTCATCATTGAGTTCGTGAGTTCGAACCCCGCTCATGTGGGTGCACTTCACTTCAATCTTAATTGACCAGGTTTGTCAGTTTCCCAATCGAATGTCGGGGGTTTTCCCTGGGCACTCCGTTTTCCTCCACAAATAAAAACTGGCTGCCACGTTAAAGCCCAAAAATGGCACTAAAACCAGCGTTAATTTTGGAATTTTGGATCCTCAATGCTCTTCAACTTTGTACCTGTTTGGCTTTGTAAATATTTTGATATGAGCGTCACTAATGAGTCTTATATAGACGAAGCCCGTCTGTCGTACTAAATTATAATCTTGGTACTATTAAAAAACTAACAATCAATCAATCATATTCGCTTTCTTCAACATTAAACATAACCTACAATTCATGTAACATATTTGATGGAATTAAAAATTGCATGTAACATGAATTGAAAACACCTCAGGAATGTCCAGTTTTTAGGATGAAATTTCCAAAGTATATTATTCCTTCAGGTAAATACAACAAGAGGTGTGCATTTTTTTTAAAGCTTTTGAATGACGCACTGCTGTTGTATAAGCCCGTGACAAACATACTTTAGGCGCATGTATTTTAGTTTATGTAATGTATCATACTTACGTGGGACATCTCTTTTCAAATGAAACGAAATGAATAAAGTGGTTTTCCGATAATGTATAAATTGTGACAATTACAGCTGCAATGATATTGATATTATTCCTGAAGTATCAAATTCAAGCAACTTGTGTGATATACCATAGCTCGTCATATTTATAAAGCAAGAAGGAAGAAAAACATGAAAAAGAAGCATTAAACGCGTATCAAGTTTTTAATAGAAAAAAAGCTATAAAAACAATGATAAGGACGAAAATCGGCACACAAAAAACGACGTGGCTGTTATATGCACCTAAAGTTAAAAAAAGGACGTCACATTAACCTTTAATGCATCCTCGAAAGTTATGTTTTAGTTTACCATTGTTCAGACGTGGCTTTAGTTTCAAACCTCACATACGGGCCGGTGTCCTATAGCGTCTACATGTTGAACATGTTTAATTGGTTTAGCTTTTGAATAAATCATAATACATTGTCCATGTTATATCTTCCAATGATAACCTCAATATTGAATCGAATAGTTCGGTTTGTCTTCGAGTTGCACATTCTAATTGGTATTCAGGGATTTTTTTAAAAAGTATCCTTTAGTGTAAAATCCTGTCTCCTGTAGATTTAAAGGTCCATTATTATGTTTCTTTCAATTTAAAGTCCTTTCAAGATATTTGCATCAAAAATTATTTTGACATATACTGTCTTGAACAATGATGAATACTTGTATAGAAAAGTGTTATAAAACATCGGCAATCACTGGCAATATTATTTGTTTTTGTAGGAATATGAACAATATGCATTTTTTTTTAGATTTGTCAAACAATTCACCTCGATAACTGCAAAAAAAGCAAAATAAACAACTGTCAACACCATCGAAATCTTTAAGCCCTGGTCATAACGAACCCACGACACATCTATGCAGCGCCACAACAAAATTTTTTGTCAAATCGTGGCTCATCTGATCATCGTACGACAGTCGCACGATATTTTGAGCATCGTGGCGCTTTTGTGTGTCGTGGGACGAAAATTGGACATGCACCTTTTTTGCTCTACGATTTTTTGTCGTGAGAGTGTCTAACCACAGCCGTGCGACTGTCGCGCGATAAACACTTTGTTGTGGGTACTAAAATAAACCATTTTCATATTTAACAATCGTACGACTGTCGTACGACAATCTCACGACTGTCGCAAGACACTCGTGATACAGTCGCACGATTGTCTCATGAATACCAAATTTCGTACGATGGTCGCACAACATTGATCGCATGAGTGTCTGTCGTACGACAGTTGTACGTTTGTTGTGGAACATATTTTCGTCCCCGACCCCAGTGACGTCTGCAGTAGTTTCTGCATATGATTCAGGTTGTGGTAGGGGGTCCTCCGTCCTCATCATCCACGTTTACTGCTACCACATTTCGTTTGTTAATTTCGGGGACATTCTGGTTTAAATTCGCTGAACATTTAAAATATAAACTAATAAGAAAAACGTCGTTTACTTATACCGAACTTATAAAAACCGTTGAAACTGAACAATACTGAAAGCAAATGGCAAATGGCACGCAATTAATCGGGCCTTCTTTATATACCAGTAGGTCGGAGTCAAACGTGCGAATGAGCCATGACTGTTGTGCGACAGGCGTACGACAGTGAAACGACAGTAACACGTGCATTCCATGACATGAAAACCTTTTACATTTTGCACGACAGTGCCACATCAACTATTTTAAAGATCTTCCACAACAAAAAAATCGTACGATCTGTTGTGACCGGGGCTTAAGACAGCAACCAGGGCTTGGGAGAACGTATACACAATGAATTAATAGGCGGTACATAATACCTCTACGGTATTTTATTACATTTTTGTTAACACTTTCAAAACAACAAGCACTTTTGGAAACAATCGTCATTAGGTTTAGGAGGAAGGACAATAAATTAAGACTATCACAGGAAAGTAAGAATTTGGATATGAACAGAAATGTTGCCTTGTTACAGATATTCAGCCACTCAGAAAATTGGTATACGGGTTTAACGTGAAAATAGCGTGGTTCTTATTCATCAAACGGTTAGCATGCATTTGACCTAACGAAGCTTTGAATGTATACATCCCACACAGCAAAACAAACGTCCTACTTTAGAACGAGTTTTACTGCAAAAGTCCACGAATTACTATATTTATATACCGCATTCAACCCTTGGAGTCTTTATGAAGCGAAAACATTAAACAATTGGACAAGACCGAAAGATATAAAACGAAACCGTATTAAAAGGTTCAGCAAAATAAGTTCCACTCATATGCATTTTTAGGAATATGATAGTTTAAAAGCAACCTCATTGAAACATTGCATATTCCATTACAGGTTGGTAGACGGGACTAATTTCAATTTAAAGTTAGTAGTTTTGTTATATGATCACGGTGTTTAGGGATCTTAATGGTTTCCACAGACGACGAAATTGATAATAAACGATAACAATAAATTCTTAAAACTAATAAATGCTAAGAAAATTGTGTTGTTAGCGTTTGATTTTGTATAGCCAATGGAAATAGGTTCTTGATACTGACGGTATCAAATACTTGATTATTTTGGTAGGTCACTAATTAGAATACTACATGTTAATGATAGTTGGTAAGATAAATTCTTTACATAGTAACTGTGCTAATACGATATATATGGCGTAAGTAAAATTCCATATAGGGATTCGACCTCATGTGTAATTTAATGACCCGTTATAAATACTTGTATAGAATATGGTCACTAACACACTATGTAACCAATTATATTAGGCCATCAGCATACTGTGTCACGTATGTATTGTTACGACTATCTTGACATGTGGCATTAAGACCAGTGATCAAGTCTTTGATTTAAAGATCATACTTCCAAAAATCTGGACAAAAACAAATGCCAACAATGTCATTTTGTTAGCTTAATGTTTTTTCTGAATTTATTTTAGAAGTTCATCATCAATATTTCCATCTGATGTCCGGACGAAATACTTCAGATTTTCCTCAACATCGTGTTGTTTTTATAAAAGGACGTAACACCACTACTAACCATATATTAAAATAATAAACCAAGACTTCTAACCCCATATGAAATTTACACGGTATCCACGCGGATAGAAATGTATAGGAGGTGAGATAATATTACATATGGAAATCAAAAGAGTTTGCCTACTGGTCTCTATTTACAACTGATACCGGTTATACTAGGAGTATCTATTTAACATCTCGTCATTGTGTTATTGTGATATGGTTAACTCGTATTCTTGTCTTTCATTTTTACTTATGTGCTTAATTTGTCTATACGCCTTTTTATGTGTTTTTTTACATGTTTGTTTGTTTTTATAGTGATGAACACTGTAAAACAATGTTGACTGCTGTATCCCAATTTTTAACATTTTTATCTATTATGTCTGTTTGTTTTGTTCACACATCGTTGTCAATATAATGGATTTTTTATGCGATTGCAAAGGAGTGAGAAGTTTAGTTAGCTATAAAACCAAGTTTAATCCACCATTTTCTACGTAAGAAAATTCCTGTACTTAGTTATGAACATGACAGTTGTAATCCATTCGTTTGAGGTGTTTGAGCTTTTGATTTTGCCATTTGAATAGGGACTTTCCGTTTTGAATTTTCCTCGGCGTTTGGTTTTTTATGATTTTACTTTTTATTGGTTGGTACATCTGTTGTTTTAATTTTTATAGTTTACTTAGACACACAGTTGCCTGTCTACATATTTGTGTATCATATACATTATTTTCATGTAATACTATAATTGTTATAAAGGGAAACAAATTGTTTGAGATATTTACATGCATATAATGTTCGTTACTTGGATTTTCGACCTGATATCAATTTATTCATTGTCAAACAAGTCTTTCATCATTCGTATCAAACACGTACAGAACTTATCAGTCGAAAGGTGTGCTTTACCGAAAAATAAATGATACACATAGTCTTTGTCCAATCTCACTAGCAACATGTATTCACGGTCTTACATCTTGTTACATTTGACATAATAGTAGTATACGTCTGGAATGAAATTCACAAAACAATTTTACGACAAAGTTTATCGTACGTATACTGAATTATGTAAGATTTATGATTAACATTAGTGGTATGATCTTTGTGCAACCAAATAATACAACATATTGCGTTCTATTCTTGTTTATGACATTTTGACAGAGTGAGAATTCGCATTACGAGAGATGAATGAATAGCAGAGAACGGTAAAGCCCTTGATGAACCGATATTGCTCCTTCGGAAGCTTGTGCAATTCCATCAATTAAAAACATGAACATTTACCATAGTTAGAATAAAAGACCAAGGTGAAATAAAATAAAAGCAAAAATATTTAACAGATGATGTATCTTTGTATGTATGTCTCCCACCAAAGAAATTTATCATTTTCTTTGGTTTTCTTTTATTCTATCAAATTTATATTAAGCGAGTAAATGTCACAAAACGCAGAAACCTTCCAATTTCTCTTTTGCAGTGTAACTTTGGCGATAAAGTGTTCTGGTTTCGAGGATACGGTAAATTTTAGCCTGATAGTTTTGATTACAGATAGTAACATTGTCATCCAGTGCCACACACCATTTCTAGGTGTTGTTAGTTAAGTGCCAGGCTTTGTAAGAATCAGGCAATTTAGGTAAAAATTAAAACATGATTAGAAAAAACCCACCGAGTTAATCATGCTATTTAATACTAACCATCATCCTGAGTTAAAAAGTATTAGTCTTTCGTTTGTTTGTGTCTTGTAATATCAAATAACTTGGTTAGAAAATTGGTTAGAATGATAGCAAATTAAAGAGTTATCTCCCCTTATTCGTTAATTTCTAGTGCATTTCAACCAAATTGTATCCTCTATTACCAGAACAAAAAATGAAAATGAATGTTATTTTTGTGCATAACTACATATTATGAACTGAAATCAATGCCAAATAGGGTGGGTTTTTTTGGTCATATTTTCATCACTGCCTGATTCTTAGGCAGACTGCCACTTAACTCTTTCCCAGGATCAGTGAACTAGATTATACGAAATGCGCAAGATCTTTCTAATTGTAAGTTCTATTAAAATTAAACTTATAACTTACACATCTGACAAGTCGTAAAATATGTATACATAAATGAAACAGCAGGTTTCAACAGTACAGACCTGTACTTGTTCATATAAATACTGATCAACAATATACAAGTTATTAAAAAAGGAAGGATGAATCTTATACTAGCTTTAGGTGTGTTTGTTTTAACTGCTACACCAATAGTTCAAGGTAAGCCTTCTTGAGATTATTCGCTTAAACACAAATATCATCCGCAAAACAAAGGTTCATTAAGAAGGGACACATCCTAATGTTCAAAAAAGATTCTTTTAGTTCTATGAAACGTTACATCACCAAAACACTTGCGATTTAAAATTTCTAACAAGTTTGCAATATCTGTAGTAAAGATAAGAAGATGTGGTTTGAATTCTAACAAGACAATTTACTATCCGTTAAAGACCAATAACGTGTGTTTAGGCAACACCGTGCGACGTTCAACAAACTGCAAAACCCATACCACATAAGAATCTATAAAATCCCCTGACATAACAAATGTAAAACAATTTAAATAAAAGACAAATACCTGAATCGTTTGAAAAACAATAACGAAAGCAAATATGATGTACAGCAACACATAACAGTCCTTACTTGACAATAGGCAGTAATTTGTGCAAGCCTCAGTAAGACGGAAAGTTTTATGAAAAGTTATTTAAGCACTTACATAGGTCGGATTTAATATATTCACAATTATTACAATTCAAATCTTTAATCGTCTGATGATTTGCATATTCTAAGGCAACTGAGTAAACAAAGCTAATTGGTAGTTTGATATTACCCAGACGGTATATGTACCTTTTTGAGGGTTAATAAAAAGAGTGATTGACTGGAAAAGTTTTTTGTAACAAAAATGAACTGTAAATATATGATAAATGCATTAATAAAAGAAAACAAATGATTGCACTATACGGAAGGATACTCTTCATCTTTACCGCCTGTAAATATATTTTGTAATTGTCCTTAATCTTCAGACTTTTCCGCACCATATTCCATACTTAGTAGCGTCAAGTAAATACTAGTTACCTGACCACAGGAAACCTCTGTTTTCATTTTCCTCTTTGCGTATTCTGTGTTAAGCACGGATTTTTTCCCCGATAAATGTTCTGATTATATAAAACCGGATTTAAAGCAACTTGATGATATCGGATAAAATGATATCCAAAAAGTAAAATCACAAAAATACTGAAATCCGAGAAAAATTCAAAACGGAAAGTTCATAATTAGATGGCAAAAACAAATGATAAAAACACCAAACAATTGGTGTACAACTGTTATATTCCTACATGTTACTGCCATTTTTAAATGGAGAAAATGGCGGATTGGATTAATAGCGCTACACCTCTCACTTGTATGCCAGTCGCATCAAATTCTTTTTTTTTATTAAAAATGATTTTCCCATATTCATTCAACAATTTAAATGTAATTTATTGTTGTTTAAGTTAAAATAAGTAATCTTCACACTTGTAAGCCATTTAAAAGTACAGAAGATATGTGACACATCACTCACATGTTACGATTACAGTTATTTCATCTTTTCCGTCTATACAAACAATGTATGAGGATTTTAAATATCTCACGTTCTTTTATTCGAAAAAAGTATATCTTATTCAAGACAGTGTAAGTCTATCTGATATTTTTATAAAACAAAACTGTCTAAGATAAATGAATTAACAGTTTTAAGCTATTATGTGAAATTAACTTTGAAAATATCTGTTGATACTTAAGCCCACAGGTCGATTTATTATCACGATTTTCTTGGACAGTCTCATTTCTCGATGGTTTTGTTTTCGAGATCGAATTTAAATCAATATATTATGTTCTTGTTGTATGGTAACAGATGTAAATCTTTGTCTAATCTCTAGAAAACATGTTTTAACGAGAGGTCTTTTTTGTTCGCAGCCACATAAAAAAAAAAAAATATGTCTCTATGCTTACCGCGATCTAAGATCTATGTAAAAATATGATTGGCATTAATTTTAATGCTTGGCCTTAATTGTTATGCTCCCAAAATAAAATATTGAGCATAAAGTAATTGATTTGTCTTTCGATCTATTCTTTTACGTGTCCGAACAAAATGGTAATGAGGTGATTGATTGGCATGAAACTAATACAGATGGAAGCTATTGGTCAGGTTCCCTTCTACTGAATATATTTAAAATTTAAAGTGTGCTTTCTCATAACTAGAGTTGAGAATAAAAACGGCGAATATGTCAAATGACCAATAACCCGACAGACCTTGAAATACAAGAAATTCTTCTTAATAAATGTGCTGTTCTGAGAGCACTTGTTGACAATAAAAGATTTCAACTTGTAACATATGAGTACAAATCAATTTGATAAAAAGGAATGTCAATGGTATTTGTAGATGCTAAATTTTTATTATAAAAGTTGAGTTTTCTTGCATTTATTTGTACTGTATTCCTGTCATGTAATGTTGTCATTTTAGCGGCTTTTGTAACATTGCCATAAAGTGCCAGGTTTGGCTAAATAAGCAGTTATGTGTGAAATCCCCTTATAAATGAAATTAAAACCCACTATCATTATTTAAATCACCTTGCCTCAAAATCGAAGCTCAAAAACTATGTTAGATGTCAATAAAGATAAAATTACATACAGGCAAATATATTAAAGCTTAAAGATTTGTTCAACGATACAGATAAAAGATAAACTAGAGGCTCTAAAGAGCCTGTGTCGCTCACCTTGGTCTTGTGCATATTAAATAATGGACACGGATAAATTCATGACATAATTGTGTTTTGGTGATAGTGATGTGTTTGTAGATCTTACTTTACTGAACATTCTTGTTGCTACAATTATCTCTGTCTATAATGAACTTGGCCCAGTAATTACAGTGGAAAATATTTTCTACAAATTTACAAAAATTTATGAAAAATGTTAAAAATTAACTATCAAGGGCAATTACTCCTTAAGTGGTCAATTGACTATTTTGGTCATGTAAACTTATTTGTAGATCTTATTTTGCTGAACGTTATTGCTGTATACAGTTAATCTCTATCTATAATAATATTCAAGATAATAACAAAAAACGGCAAAATTTCCTTAAAATTACCAATTCAGGACAGTAACCTAACAACGGGTCGTCCGATCCATGTGAAAACATCAGGGCAGATAGATCTTGACCTGATAAACAATTAAACCCTGTCAGATTTTCTCTTAATGCTTCGGTTTTTGAGTTATAAGCCAAAAACTGCATTTTACCCCTATGTTCTATTATTAGCCGTGGCAGCCATTTTGGTTGATTGGCCAGGTCACGCCACACATTTTTTAAACAAATTACCCCAATGATAATTGTGGCAAAGTTTAGTTCAATTTGGCCCAGTAGTTTCAGAGAAGAAGATTTTTGTAAAAGATTACTAAGATTTACGAAAAATGGTTAAAAATTGACTATAAAGGGCAATTACTCCTAAAGGGGTCAACTGACCATTTTGGTTATGTTGACTTATTTGTAAATCTTACTTTGCTGAACATTATTGCTGTTTACAGTTTATCTCTATCTATAATAATATTCAAGATAATAGCCAAAAACGAACGGCAAAAATTCCCTAAAATTACCAGTTCAGGGACAGCAACCCAATAACGTGTTGTCGGATTCATCTGAAAATTTGAGGGCAGATAGATCTTGACCTGATGAACAATTTTACCCCATGTCAGATTTGCTCTAAATGCTTTGGTTTTTGAGTTATAAGCCAAAAACTGCATTTTACCCCTATGTTCTATTTTTAGCCATAGCGGCCATCTTGGTTGGTTGGCCGGGTCACGCCACACATTTTTTATACTAGATACCCCAATGATGATTGTGGCCAAGTTTGGTTTAATTTGGCCTAGTAGTTTCAGAGGAGAAGATTTTTGTAAAAGTTAACGACGACGGACGACGACGACGACGGACGCCGGACGCCAAGTGATGGGAAAAGCTCACTTGGCCCTTCGGGCCAGGTTAGCTAAAAATATATGAATAAAATAAAAGGAATTCGTTTAAAAATTATTTCGGCACAACAAAGAACCTTCATCAGTGACAAGACCTTACAAAATGCCGTTTGTTGTTCCGAAATATTTAATTTATTTACCGGATTTGTTATCACATAAGCAACACGAGGGGTGCCACATGTGGAGCAGGATCTGCTTACCCTTCCGGAGCACCTGATATCGCCCCTAGTTTTTTGATGGGGTTCGTGTTGTTTATACTTTAGTTTTCTATGTTGTGTCATGTGTGCTATTGTTTGTTTGTCTTTTTCATTTTTAGCCATGGCGTTGTCAGTTTGTTTTAGATATATGAGTTTGACTGTCCCTTTGGTATCTTTCGTCCCTCTTTTTTAGCAAAAATATCAATTTTCGTCTAGAACTTTGATATATATTTAGCATCACTGAGGAGACTTTATATGTTGAATTGGTATCTGGTATAGTGAAATCAGTACAGTTGGTATGAAAACTATTACTACAATAATGTTGCTATAGTCTGCAGATTAATGTTTTACTAAGTTAACGAGTTAAACAATACTACTTATATTCCCAAGTAAGGATTTTAACAATGAGAAAACAACATACCGCATAGTCGGACAAAAAGACCCAAACATGAAATATAATAAACAATTCGATTGAGAAAACTAAGGGTCTTATTAATAACAAATCAATTAACGACAAACAAAGAAGACAGACATGAACCGACGACAACAACTGAACTTCATGATCATGACTTTGGACAAACGCATGTAGCATGTGGCGGGATTATGTTTGTTTGTATTGTCCGTGTTAACATCAATTTGTATAAAAATAAAAACCTTCTTATGTTTTGTTTGGCTTCTTTCTTTCTTACGAAACTAGTTAAATACATGAACATTCAAACAATATAAATAAATATATATTTTTGTTTGTCAACAGGGCAAAGAGATACCAGAGCATACTGCCAGTTGTATGACCCAACAAATCGAAACAGAGTACAAGGAAGACTAACCTTGCGTCAACAAGTATGAGAAAAAAAATTAAGTTATTAAATGTGTTATATAACCTGTTAGACAAAGATAAGTAATAAGTTATTTGTGTTTTTGAAAACACACAGTTATGATTTGCAAGCTGGTATTACGAACGATTCCTCACATGTTTTCAATCAACCGAGTTGTATTCAAGCGAGAAACATTACTGTACTCTATCAACTTGTTGGTTACTACCGTGTACATAAAACAGGACAAGTAATTGAGAAATGATCAAAGGTTAAGGTTAACTTTGACAAATATTATGAATGATTATTACAAATAGGTCTGTTCGTGTTTGTTAAACAGAAAAAAATAAACAAATAACAAGTGAAGGTTGTTACGTAAACATACTTTAATTTAGTAGTCATCCATACATTATCTAAAAGAGTCTTTTTATTTTTGTTGATTGTTTTTTTATAAACAACTAAAAATACTTCTAATTTATAATGTTCATTGTTATGTGGTATTTCTAAATGGCGATCACTTAATTATTTGAATAGGCATGGAAGAATAAGAAGGCGTAGTACAAATGTATGATTAATAATAAGACAACTATCCACCAATGACGTACATGTTAACAAATCCAGGGCACAGTATGGACTTTAAGAGAGAGAGTCAAACCCATATATCATTGCATTGTAAGCTATAACAAAAATCTGAATTGACAATTCAAATAAAAAGACATAGGCCTGATAAATCTTTAAAACAATAAACTTTAAATATTTTTTTTTATATACAACGACCACCAACAATCATTTTAACCCATACTCAAATCAAGCAGTACATATCCATTTACTAAGTGTTATGACCTCAGAAACAGTCTGGGAAAACATTTCATTGCACGATGCCAAATACAAAGTATAAACTGGTTGTATTACCGTTAGTGCATAATATGTATAGGAAAATATATTTAGTAAAGTTAATGTTTTTAATACCACAATTGATTTTTGACCCGATAAGAAAAAGTAACAGTAGTATACCGGCGTTCAAAAGTCATACTAGTATATCGATTGAGAGAAAACAAATCCAGGTAACAGACTAAAACCCACTAACTAAAAAAAAACCCATCAAATATAAGAGAAAAACAAAGGAACAACAGGACCACTGAAGTGCAACAAACACATACGGCAACATAACGAATCTAACTAATAAAAAGTCTTTTTTTTTTCGTTTATTTGGATCAGATAAAGTTTCAAGATCAGAAAATTTGTTTTGCTTACTTTAATCTAGATCTAAAAATTGCCGTATAGGTAGTATTTCATCGGTTGGTAGCTGTATGGCGAAGCGTTTGATTTTGCCAGGGTTTTTTCCCTCCTTTTTGTCCCTTTACCATGGTTTTCGCTATTTTTGTCAACCCTTTTTTATACATTTATCCAAAAAAGGTGGAGATGTTTCGCAGATTTGTTTACACCAATTTAAGAAAAGGATAAAAAGCGTCTTTTATGGCATGACAGCACTCGTTCCAATTTAATTTCGATGAATAACGATAGTTTGGTCCCTTTTCTGAAGAATATCTTTGAATTATGTAACAAGATGGTCACTATAATCATATTTAAAACTCTATGTTTTACAGTATCATCTTCGGGAAGAATAATTTTCTATACTGACGCCTGACGTATAATTGAAAATAAAATTACCACCATTATCTATATATACATGTATAAACATAAAGGCAACAGTAGTATACACGTATATACATGACGCAATAATTAGTTCTGTGTTATCAAACAAGTAAAATATATATATGGTTTTGAATTTGGAATATACTAGATAAAACGAATCATTTTAATTGTTTATTGTCCGTCGCCGTCCGTTAACTTTCACCAAAATATTCTCCTCTGAAACTCCTGGTCCAAATTAACCAAACTTGGCCACACTCAATATTGAGATATCTTGTTTAAACAATGTGTTCGATGACCCGGCTATTCATCCAAGATGGCCACAATTGCTACAAATAGAACATAATGGGTAAAATATAGATTTTGGCTTTAATTGCTGCAAAAAAAGCAGTAAGAGCAAATTCAAAGAGTTAAAATTGTTCAGCAGGCCAAGATCTGTTTGCTGATAAATTTTTAGAAAAATCAGACAACTCGTTGTTGGGATACTGCCCTTGAACTTGAAATTTTAAGAAAATGTTGCAGTTTTTGGTTATTATCTTGAATATTGTAATATATAGAGATAAACTGTAAACAGCAATAATGTTGAGCAAAGTCAGATCTTCAAATAATGTAACACGACAAAAACGGTCTATTGACCCTTTAAAGTCAAATTTTACATTTGTTTCTTTTACAAAAGTCTTCTCCTGAAACAACAGAGACAAATTTTACCAAACTTGGTCACAATTAGCATTAGTTTATCTAGTTTAAAGAATGTGTCCGATGACCCTGCCTGACAACCAACATGGCCTATATGGCTATAATAGAACATAAGGGAAAATGCAGTTTTGGACTTATATTTTTGAAACTAAAGCAAAAGTATAACGGTTGCCCTAAATCAGTCATGATAAATCAAAATTCTAGAAAAATATCATGTCATCTTTCAATTAATAGCGCACCATGTTTGAATAATAATCGATGTCATCCATTGTTTTTGAAGCATATAGATATAATAAAAGATGTTCTAGATTTTAACAAATGATTCGATATTATATTCGTTTATAGCAGTTGATACTTTTGCCAAAACAGTTTACGAATTTAAAGACAGTTAGGTTTTACGCTTTTTTTCATAGTCATAATGAATGCCCTGTTTTCTTTTTCAAAGTTTACGAAGGGTTGCATGATTTTAAAGAGTTACTTTTCAATTTCTCTTTAAAAAAGACAAACTTTGGATTTTCCCAATTTTCTTCTCGGTTGATAGAAATTGACCATAATTATTACAAATATTTATTTTTCTTAATAATGAAGTTGAACTTTGTAAGGAATATCTCACTTAATTATTACTTATATGTTTTCAGCTCATTTAAAATTCCAATATGCTTACATTGAGTGAAATCAATCAAAGATGATAATTTACGATATTTCCAGAGCCAGACAAATGAACCTTGCTATAATATATGCCTTTGTGTCGGATTTAATTAAGGTATTTTAATCAAAATTGGCCAAAAAGCTTATTTTTCTATTTTGCCGGCGCCGTTTATTTTTAATTGTTCTGTCGAAAAATATTAGAAATGCCTTCTTAAAAACAACAAGCAAAATAACCTTTGTTACATAAATATGCTACAGCCTAAAGAATAATATATTTCTAGTTGCCAGCAATGGTAAGTACCCACACTGGTTGATCATGTCGTACAAAATCGATGGAAAAGTTGATTTTTTTGTATTTAATTAATAAAAGTTGCATTTTTTTTTTTTTTGGTTTAATAAACTTTTTATTGTTGCCATTTGTTACCCAGTGTAAGATGCTAATAGCTTAAGTTTGAAGATACTTTGTTTTCAGTTTTTACTTACTTCACTAAATGTCTTGTTCTTCAATCTTGTTTTTTGTTAACTCTAATCGACTAAACCTGCCTCGAAGGTCCTCAAATCAAAAGGTTAATTTGATGACGTTTAAGAGAAACTCTACCCGTTAGATTTAAACTCTATACACGAGTAACCCGACTTTATCAAATTGAAGTGGTCCTAACTGACAAACCTCTATATATTGAGGAAGCGAATGAATAAATACAATAATTACGAAGGTAAAAATAAGTCCGTCTAATTACAGGTAAGAAACAATTACTAAAAAAGTCAAGAACGCAAACAGTATAAAGGCTACCCACTTTTTTGTATATATCTGAAATGTCTTTGTGAAGGATAACATAGAGAATGAAATGGTTCAGTTTACATGAGGCCAGTTCTTTTTTTTTCATTACCATGGCCCTTACTGTTTAGTTGCTGCTCACAAGGAAGCTATTAAACCAAGAGTTACAAATAGTGAAGTTGAGAATAACCCCCTCGTAAATTTTACGGATGCCATCACGAGTTAGTTGGCCATTATGGAATAATCGTTTCACAGATGATATCTGATATGTTCCACATGTCGTAACAATAATACTCTCACCACGAATGTGACCTACATAATTAAACTATCTACCGGATCGTAATAGCATGAACAACACGACGGGTGCCACATATGGAGTAGGATATACTCACCCTTTCAGAGCACATGAGATCTTCCCCAATATTTGATGGGGTTTGTGTTGCTTAGTCTTTAGTTTTCTATGTTGTTTTTTGTTTACTATTACCTGTCTGTTTGTCTTTCTATTTTTTAGCAATAGCGTTGTCAGTTTATTTTTGATCTATGAGTTAGAATGTCCCTCATGTATGTTTCGACCATCTTTGACTGATCCTCAATGATGGACTAAACAGCTTACACGGTACCGAAATATCAGGACAACAATGTAGAGCTGTTAATCTTATGCATATATTATTTTCAGTACAATACCCAACTTGTTCAAATAACAGGGAGAATATATGGTTTGAGACCTGGATTACACGGCTTCCATGTCCATGAACGAGGGACTTTCGGACGAAGTAAGTAAACGTATCAAAAAATCACTTGTGAAAAAGTGGTATCTAATAGATATTTCATAAGTACTAAGGTTATGTGTACTAAGCTTGTGTGTTCTAGTAAGTTTATTATGTTTCAATCTTTGATTAATATATAAATCTCTGATTTCCGGAGCATATAAGTATTTGGTTTTGATCACAACTAACGAGCAATAAACATTTAATTTCGCAACTAGTGCTTTGCAGTATCAAAGATTCTTTTATTATAAAAAATAATTTTAATTGACGCAATATGAAATTAGTACGATATATACGAATAAAATGTACAAACATTTTCTATGTATAGAGTAAACAAATTTGATAAAAAAAATTGTTGTTTCCTTAATTCTTGTATGCTGCATATAAATAAATCTAACATTTATAGATTGCAGTAATGCAGGACCGCATTTTAATCCATTCAACCAAAATCATGCAGGACCAAGTGATGCACCGCGTCGCCATGTTGGAGACCTCGGTAATATTTACGCAAACAACTGGGGAGTAGCAAATTTGGCTATTTACGACTATTTTATTAGAATGCGGGAAAGACGAGAGCTTTCAATCCTCGGCAGAGGTATTGTGGTAAGTTATCAACGATTATCTGTAGATATAAAGGTATTGTCGTAATGTGCGGTAAAACTTATTTCTGCATGAGGGATTTTTAATGAATTTAAAATGAAATCATCAATACAATTTTATATGTATGAATGTTAACACACAGATTAGATGTGGCACTCAATGGTAGTGTTTTTGAAAATGCCTCCGGATAGGCCATATGACACCGACACATGTTAATATTGATGTGTTAGATATTTGTTTTTCGTTAAATTCTTTTTACATAAATTAGGCCGTAATTTTTGTCGTTTTGTGGATAGTTGTCTCATTGGCAATCATACCACATCTTCGTTTTAATAATAACTAAATTAAAACGAAAATGTTATATAAATGCATAAAAAATTGTTTAACCAAAAACAAGTTAATATTTGTTTTACAAAAATAAATGAAACAAATATTTAGTTTAGTTATTTGACTGAAAAATAGCCGACCTGTTAGCATACGCTGACACACAATCTTATTGTGTAACACAAATGAAGAATTATGACTTTATACGTATATTTCAACATGTCCAAAGTTTCCTAATTTGTAAGTTGTTGTTCTTATTCTCTACACATTTAACAAAATAACTGGTGTGAAATATAGGCCTGCTTACAAATGACTATTGTGATCATATTTGTGATACATGCATTTTTTAGCTTTTCCAAGAAGAATATATTGGTAAAGTAGTTTAAACAAGATTCAATAAAACACCCCTATGCTCTTGACTTTTCCTTAGGTTCACGCAGATCCTGATGATTTAGGAAGAGGAGGTAATGACGAGAGTCTGAAAACAGGAAACGCTGGAGCTCGACTTGCTTGCTGTCAGATCAGGACCTATTAGTTTAAAAACTCACATTCACAGTGCTTTCTGAACATATGTGCAATCAAAAAGTGATTAAAATTTGCTTATTACTCTTTTATCTTCATAATTTCTCGGTATGTCTCATATCGTCAGATCATATGTTGCGTACGTCATACGAGTTCGTACTATGCATACTTTTTAAAAGGAATAGTGACATCACACTGCATTCTAAATAGCACGTAAACCTATAATACGATAATAACTATCAAAGCCAAGAAAGGCTTTGAATGAGATAAACAAAGACAACCAGACTTTCGAAATCAACATAAGTTGATAAGTTGACATTTGAATTGTAATCCTGTGTTCGTGTTTTCGCCATGGCAGCCATCATGGTTGATGCTTTACTATATTGGTCAAGCACTAAAATTCGGACAATTGTTTTTAGATAAAGGCAACAGTATTATACTACTGTTTGAAATTCATAAATCTATTGAGATACAACAAATTCGGGTTAAAACAGATCACCTACAAGAGGAAAACAACGGAAATCAACAACGCCAAAGCAACACACATGGTTATACATAGAAACATTGTAAACAGAAATACAAAATGTACTAGCAGGGACGCTATTTGAAAAAATACGTAAAATGATGAATAAAATAGACAATCCGAAAAAGAACGAAAACGCTCTTCCTTTGGTTTTGAAAATTTAAAATAATTAAGGATTCCACTAATACAATTAAGTCTGATTTGCATCTTGATTTACATCTATAGATTGATAATCAGGGTTTTCGTGAACAAAAGAAATGAGTTCAGCCTACCAGCAACATTCCAACCACGCCTGTATATGGTGTATATATATATCCTAGTTGATATGATTCCCAGAGCTTGAATTTTGAACTCAAAAGAAACTTTAGAATATTTCAATTGTCAAAACCAAAAGTCCGTCGTCTTTTACTTTCATGTTACCACACATATTGAGACGTATCCCTTAATTTGAACATGCATTTGCCACATATAGAACAAGATCTGCTTACGCTAAGATAAAGCACATGGCACATCAATCCTGATTTTGATTTATTTGCGTAGCTCAGTCTTTAGTTCTCCGTCTTGTCTATTGTAGACCGTTTCGTCGTTTTTCTTGTTTTGCTATGCCTTTGTCAGTTTATCTTCACATTGTGAGTTTGAATATCTGTTTGACATCTTCCGCCTCTGTTTAAATGTTCATGCTGAACCTATGAAACAATTGTTTATTAGTGTTTCTATGTAGACGTTAGAACAAAAAGTCAAATAATGGAAATATCGCCTGTAACGAGTTGTCTCACGACGTTGGTAAACACTGCCAAGTGCTTAACATAGTAGACAGATATGACAATTAGAGCTGTTTTAAAATTGTCAGATTTGTGACTCTGCTATGTTCAGTTTTACATAAAAGTAATATAAGAAAAATCTTAAATTGTTAATTTTCAATCCATTACTCACAAATCTCTTAAAACAGATGTAATTGCATGTGAACTATAATTCATTATACACCAGAAACATGTTGCATATAGCTTTATTTAGACTAATGTTATAACAGTATTTTATTTGTTTAGTATATTCAGGTTACTAACACCAGCGTCAATGACGACGTTAGTCTGGACGGTACTAGACCGTCTACACATAACAAATATAACAGTAACACCGTGTTTTCAATGATGACGTTAGTCTGGACGGTACTAGACCGTCTACACATAACAAATATAACAGTAACACCGTGTTTTCAATACGACGTTAGTCTGGACGGTACTAGACCGTCTACACATAACAAGTATAACAGTAACACCGTGTTTTCAATGACGACGTTAGTCTGGACGGTACTAGACCGTCTACACATAACAAATATAACAGTAACACCGTGTTTTCAATACAATTACGAGATTCGTCATTCTTTGTGATTGTTTGACTTGAAAAAAGAAACGAGTCTCAAATCAGTAAAACAATCATATAAAAAGTGTATAAATGACTGATCGGAGAGGTTTAGGTATCTTTATTAACCAACTAAGTGCATTATTGCCAAAATTGACTGTTTATTAAAAATTACATATTTTCTGTAATGGCTCTGTTTTTCTGTAATGGCCCTGTTTTTTTCTGTAATGGCCTTGTTTTTCTGTAATGGCCCTGTTTTTTCTGTAATGGCCCTGTGTTTTCTGTAATGGCCCTGTTTTTCTGTAATGGCCCTGTATTAATGCCCAGTTTGTCTGTATTAAGCCATGTTTGGGTTTTTGATAAAGTTAATAAAACTAAGTTGTAAAGAGTATAATACCTTTTTGTATTTTATTCAATTTAGTAACCAGCAACCAACATTAAAGAACCATATAAAGGAATCACTGTTCATCCTGTTTTTTAACACATATATATCTCTTTCTACTTAATATCTGGGATATTTGGTATATTTAAAGCTTTATAATGGTGAAGTACAAATTATTTTGTTCAAACTAAACTGTCATTAAAAGAGTAAGACAGTACATCAAGTTAGCAGCAACACATACACTTTTGTTCAGTTGGTTAATAAATGTATTAAGAAATGGGTGTTTTTATAATGGCCCTGTTATATGTCCTTGGTCAGTAATAATGGCCTCGGATGTCTGTAATAGCCCTCGGCGTTGCCTTGGGCCATTACAAACTTCCTCGACCATTATTACAGACCTTGGACATATAACAGGGCCATTATAAAAACACCCATTCATTAATACCATAGTAATACCATTTGTATTCCACCATCTTCTACATATTTTGGAAATGACTGAACCATCTCAGGAATTTGAAATTGTTTTTCGTTCGTTTGATTTGTGATAATCAAAGACTTGTCTAATAATTTGTAGCAAACACAAAAAGAAAATATGTATCTCCTTCAATTTATAGGATAAGATGAGATGCATTATTTGTGTTGTCTTGTATATATGTACAAACCTATATCATAAAAGAGGGTCAAAAGGTACCAGAGGGACATTCAAACTAATAAGAACAAAATAAACTGACCACGCCAAGCATAGAAGAAAAGACAAACAGACAAACGATAGTACACAAAACACAACATAGAAACTAAAAACTAAGCAACCAAAATCTTAGGGTGATACAAAAATGTATCAAGTGCTCAGGAAGGATAAACAGATAACATTAACACATTCACACAGTACAATGATACGTTGCAACAGTCCGATACTGTTAATGCTTAATATATATTACACAATCGTGTAAAGTTAAAAGTTATACATGTAATAATTGTTCGACAATGAACATGATTTGTATAATTCTATTAAGTATTATTGCATTAAGTAAGGCAGCTTTCTTTTATCAAGGTAAGTTTATATGTGGGTTTAATTTTGAATATAAGCAAGATATGATACAGCATACATATATCTATGAATACATTCCACGATGATATTATAATTTCTCGAATTCTGCTGTTTTTGTTTGTTTGTTATTTTTTTCATAGTGACTTTGATCAAATTGTTTTTTACTGAGGAGTCGCAGACATTTGTGTCTCTCATTGTTTAATATCTTGAGAGATTTTAAATCGTCTTAGTGCAACCCTGTTTTCTCAATTACTGTCATTTCATCTTTGTCACATATAAAGAATGTATCAGTATTTGTATTATTACAAACTAGTATATATTTATAATTGATGTGTTTCCATCGGTTTTAGTTTGTAATTCGGATTGTTTTCGGTTATGGTAATTGTAATGACTATTGAACAGTGGTATACAAAGTTGCCTTTATTTCGAATATCTTTACTATAAAATGAGAAGACCGTATTTTGTGTGTGGTTTCTCTTTCTTCCATAATAAATTAATCATCGTGTATTTGTTTCCTAAAGGTACACTGGCATAGTCGCATTTTTTGTATCCTCGCTTAAGGTAATTCTGTTTGGGTTATTTTGGGAGGAAAACGAAAATAAAGGCGTCCGGATATTGATTCTGTCATCGGATGGACTTTTAAGTCATTGACAAGACTTCTGTTAAGGACTTTTAAAATCACTTATAATTGCTTAGGTACTTTAAGACAGGACAAATATTTTCGTTTCTTCTGTGTACAATAAACATACATATATAATAAATAAAGTGTATGTGCTGTTTACTATCAATTCCAAGTTCACTATCAAAGGCGGTCATATATTATATAGAGAATATAGTATATGTCTGACAGTATACAGAAAAAAGTGAAACAACTTGAAATGAAGAAAACATGGCAACGAGTACTCGAGTACAAGTTTAGTACTCGGATACTCGTTTGTCTTTCATAAATCTTAAGATATTTCTACTCACATTTCCACTTGCTTCAGTTCCGTTGAAATATCCCCTTCGTAGTACTAATTAAATATCCAATTAAACGTAAATGTGTTTAACCTGAGACTAACATGTGTTATAGTTTTACTAGCAACGTCCGTGCCTTCTGCGAGATTGCTTAAATGTGCAGGCCTTGTTGTAACAAAACGTAGACAGTCAATCAGACTTTCATCTGAAGTTGTTCCATGTTGTGTTCGGTAGACTGTTGTTTGCCTTTTCGTCGATTTCGTTTTAATTTTGGTCAATTTGTCCTCAACTTGTCTATCACCTCTCTTTTTTAATATGTAATACTTATGTTAAATAACAAAGATAAAGGTAATTAGCAAACGCTTAACATTTATCAATTAAGGGAAATACCTCCTTTAATGAGTTGTCTGATACTTTTAATGTAAATACAAATTGCTAAAGAAAGTTGGTAGAATTTGACATTCAGAACTTTTCACAATAGTCAGAATTTTTACTGTTATATGGTTCTTACATATGAATTGCTAAAAGATTAGCGTCAGGTTAAGCAGATGTGAACATGTCCACATGTTATTGATGACCATGGATACAATTTATATATTGATTACCTTAGTAGCATTCTAATAGAATAAGCTTACAAAGAATGAGAATTTTCAAAAGTCAACGACGGACGACAGACGCCAAATTAATCAAAATCTCACAAAGACCTACGACAGATGTAAAAAACTGTGATATCTTACACAGATGAGCTAATCATCCAGTATGCAATTGTATTAAAGCTAATGAAATGTATATGACCTTGTTTGTTTTTAAAAGAACTTGATTGTTAATTTTACAATCCATTACCCACAAACTACTTCCTAATTGGTAAAAATTTAATCGCGTGTGAAATATGATTTATTATACACGTGAAACATGTTACGTTTAAAAGTATACAATAATAGTTTATGTAATATATCCAGGTTACAATCACCAGTGTCAAGGACATTTGATATTCTGTGCTTAATTTCCGACGATAAGATTGCGTTTTCAAAACAATTACTGGATTAGTTATCTTTTTCTTTGTATAACTTTGCAATAAAACAATTATCACAATAGGGAAAAAAACATGAATAGTCTCTAAATGTTATTCAATGATTGATACAATATATTTGTACTGGAATATACAAGTTATAGACGAACTGTTTGCTCAATTATTGTAAGACGATTAAGAACATATTGCTGTTCTGTACACCAAATAATAGACAGAGCAAGCAACGGAGTTCGAAACACCTTGAATATCATTTTGGACACCGAGTACTACGTCATCATCTTTTTGACAGAAAAATCTGACCTCTTGCATCCTTGATACTAGCTACGATCCTGCCTATCCTAATTTGCAGCGGAATAATTTTGTTCCCGTTTTATTATTTCTTTGTTAAATTCGGCTAAAGTTGTTGTACTACAAGGTCACCATCTTTACTCTTATTTTTTTACTTATTAATTAGGCGTGTTTACTATTTTAACATTTCCAGCATTTTCGAATCTGTAAAAGGCATAGCATAACAGTTTCCGTCTATCGTTACAAATATAAACTGTAATATTATACGTTTCAATAGTCCAGTCCTATACTTGTTTTATACAAGTTACTTATCGTGTAAAGTTAAAAGTCATAAATACAAAAGTTGTCCAACAAAGAACATGATTTGTATATTTCTATTAAGCGTAGTAGCATTAAGTACTGCTTACCAAGTTCAAGGTAAGGATTGTGTTATTTTGTTTTTAAATAAAGCAAACTTATTATAGAGCATAGATGTATCAATCAAAATATTGTACAATTTTATCATAATTACATATTTAATGATTTTTGTGTACGTGTTCTTTTTTTTTAAACGAGACTGAACACCGGTTTACTACTGTTGCCTTTATTTCTCATCAGTTGTTGTCTATACGGTCCCCTATTTCGGCACATTGATTGAGATGCTGTATTGCTTTATTTGCATATTAATTTTTCATTCATGTCTCATTTAAGTACCCAATAGCTCTTTTTACAGCAACACGTATTGTAGTTAATTTATTTTGTAAGCACAAACAAGAAATGAAATTCATACGTAGAAGTATGTTGACAATTCAAAAATGAATCTCTTCACAGTTAAGGATAAGGGACTGCCTAATTTCAATCCTATAATATCATGTTCGTCAACCTAGAATACTCCTTTTATTAGATCAAATTATTGTCCATTTCTATAAAATGATGTTTGCAGTGACATATATACAAATTAATGCTTAAATAAGATCAATATTATATCTGTTTGTGGATAATATGCAATCGAAATCATGACAATGCATCTTCAAAATCCAAACATGTTGGCATTTACTAAAATCGTCTCGTTTGTTTAATCAAAAGTTATCAAATATTTCTCTGTTACATTTTAAAATTTGAGTATAACAAATATATAATATGCAAAAAAAAGCCCTTATAATGCATTCACATTAATCTTTCTACAGCCATTGAAACAGATGTAAACATTCCAAGAATACAGACTAGGTTTCTTCTTAGAATTGTTTTACATTTGTCATTAGCAATCATACCCCATATTACTTTTACCTTATAGAGAACTCAGTTTCTTTTATTGAATTTAAGGTAGATTCATGGAATACCGCCATCTTGATGTATACAAGTACAAGTATACGCAGTACAAAATCGGTCTCGTTATGTGCCCAAATTTGCAAATTTAGAGACAGATTTGCAATTAATTGTTTAGACTTTTTTTTATATAAAGAAAGTTTTAAAAACTTGGTGATTTATTTTTTTAGTCAAAATGTTTAAAGAATAATCAATTTTTTAATAATGTTTTGGACTGGTAGTTTTTTTTAAAATTTTTACTTGTAGCAAGAAAACAAGTTCGGGGACACTATGTTTTATTTTTTTTTAATTTTCTAAAAAATGTATTAATGTATAAAACCTATCTTCTCACAATTTATTTCAAAAATCTATCTCATAGATTTCTTTTTATGCACACACATGTGTTTTTTCATGTACATGTACAATCTTACCACATTTTGGGCAATTTTCAACGACTCATAGCTTGATAAATACCCATACTTTTTATTATGTCTAAAAAAAAAAAGCATAGCAAAATCTTTATTTTGGCAAAGTATAAGTAAATTCTTTCTCAAGAAATATATACCTAAAATCTACTTTTAACTGGTTTCAGCCTGACAGAATTCACATTCATAAACTGTATCACTATGTGAATCAAGGGAAATACAATAAAGTACTCGCTTTATTTGTTTATATTTTATCAAGCACCAGTCAAAAACTCATTAAGTACTTTGGCATCCATTATGTTTTGTGCTACCAAATGCAATGATATGGATTTTCTGTAGAATTTTGCTAAAAACTTGAAGAGATGTGAATTAACTGTAAATGAGACAATTATCCACCAAAGTTCAAATAGAGTGAATGCAAGCAACTATAGGAAACAACAACAATGAGAAAACACCATACCGTATAGTCGATTATAAAAGGTCCTGACATGATAAATATGAAACAATTCAATTGAGAAACCTGTCTAATTTATAATAAAAGAATTCACGATTGAATAATTATGACAGTCATGGACCAACGACAACTGAACTTTAGGCTCCTGACTTGGGACAGGCACCGATGTTATGTAGCGGGGTTATACTGGATTTCTAGCTGAATTACGTTAAGTATTGAAACAACAAATGATCCTTTTCATCATAAGAAAACATGTATACTCTATGTTCTATTACTACTTCTGTATACGGAGTGTTCAACTGCCAATGATGGTATTGCACGTTCGATATATTCTCTGGGCAAAACACATTTAAATAGTCAAGGTCAGATATGTTTTTGGTATTAATATTTTCGTCAATTTAGAATCAAACTTCGCAACAAAACAAAACATATTTGACTTTTCTGCTTTACTTTTTGTCCTGCTGATAATTTTTGATCGAAGAGTTTTTGTTTAGCTTCTACATTGTGTGGATAGAAACACAAATATGAATAAGCATGGTGATATCAGGTTGTCGTCAGCTTCTGATGTTGGATATCCCTTTAATATTTAAAGGTTCTCTATTAACGCATACCATGGTGAACTGATTAAGGCTAAGGTCGTAACAAATATACATAGTCAAATTATCCAAGTCCGGTCCTATACAAGTCACAAATCGCGTAGAGTAAAAAGTTATACATAAAAAAATTGTCTGACAATAAACATGATTTGCATATTTCTATTAAATGTCGTTGCACTAAGTACTGCTTGTCTACCTCAAAGTAAGCTATTATGTTGCTTTAAGCAAGATATGATAGAGCATAGTTATATCAATGAATATATTCCACAGTAATAGCACAATTACATACTTTATGATTTTTAAAAGACTTTCATCAGTTTGTTTTTATTAAATGAATCTTTATTGCATTAGCAACAACATTGCTTTAGCATAATACAATATACATATATGACAAATATGACAGAATACAGAGAACAATTAAATGAATTTTAAAAAATACATTATTATTTGAAGTGTCACAGACTTGAGGGTCTCATTATTTTGTATCTTTGAACGATTTTTCAATTTGATAAGGCAACCCTTTTTCCGTTAATACTATCTATGTAACATATAAACAAGATGTCAGCGTATTTGTTAATATGTACCCGTACATTCGTACATATATAACGATCCTTTAAACTATTTGCTTTGCCTTTTATTCTTTGTTTTCATGCATTAGTTAAGTAATCATTAGCTTTTTTAAACCAATATATATACTATTTCATTAACTAATATTTTAAAGTTGATAAAAGAAATAAATTGCATATATGAACAAGAGGAAAACAAGGCTTGCAGTTATTTATTATGCCATCGTGCACTATTAAATTGAGAATGGAAAAAACTAAAATCACAAAAATACTGAACTCTGAGGAAAATTCAATTGGAAAGTCCCTAATCACATGGCAAAATCAAATGGCAAAACACATCTAACGAATGGACAGATTAACAGACAGTAACTATAAGAGAAAAATATCAGATTGTTTTTATCTATATTTATCTGCTAGGTGATTTTTTTGCAGTAAAAAATTTTTTCCTAAAGGTTAAACTATTCAAACATCAAATCTTCATGCAATTTTTGGAAACATGAACATGATCTTTTTAAAGCCGAACGACAGTATCCAGTGAGAGCTTAGTTATGAAAATCTCCCCCTTTTTCTTATCTTAATAATAAAAGGACTAGGTTTTTTCAGTTAACATTTGGATCGATTCTAAGATTCAAGTGATTTAGACAGCAAAGTCTTTATCAAATCTTCATAGAATTTTATGAAATGTTGCTAGATTTCTTTTCAAATTTCTAGTGAACATGATTCCTTTTCTCGATATTGGCACTAATGAACGATTTATTCAGGATTTTATAGCTGATTAATGTTTGAAATGTTTTATTCTGCATTTGAATGATTTATAACTTAGTGCATTTTTTAACATACTTGACTTCAAAATTATTAATAATTATTTTATTTTCCAAGCGTAAATTTCCGATAACACAGCAGTTCCCCATATTTTTCAATAAAACGGAATATAACTGTTATACAAGTAGGAGTTTTTGGCTATCTAGAAAACCATGTTTAACCCAGCATTGCTTTTGGAAAATGCCTGTACCAAGTCAATAATATGGTAATTGTGATTTACGTGATCCATTGATTGGATGCGCTTGATTTTGTTAGTTTTTATTGACCTTTCCTTTTTGAGATCGGTCTTGGGATCGGTATTTTTGTTGTACTTTTCCACAATCACAACTTTTTTCTAATCTAACACATTGTGTCCTACTCCTGATTGAGCCATTTTAACTAAGTGGTGTGACTTTTAAAGACAAATAATTGTGATATGATCATGATGATGATAACAGAAAAAACGTACCTCGTTTACGTAGCCGGTCTTGCTTCTTTTGAATAAGATGGAGGTCATGCGTTCACCTCAGTACTTGTTTGTTATTTTGATTTATATTCTGAATCGATCTATGAGATTTAGAATCGTAAACTACAGTTTCTTATACTTTTGTAATTGAGGGGTTATATGTAAAAAGTAAAATTACAAAAATACTGAGCTCCGAGGAAAATTCAAAGCGGAAAGTCCCTAATCAAATGGCAAAACAAAAAGCTCAAACACATCAAACGAATGGATAACAACTGTCATACTCATGACTTGGTATTAAGCACTATTTTGGGAATATAATTTTCTTCTCTTCCTTATTTTACAGATAATGGAGTTTTTGGTTTCTTTTTTGTTGTGAACATTAAGAGTCAGTCTTACGTTAACCTTTCTAGACACCAACAAGTGAGCTATATACCTCCCCAGAACTTTCGAGGCTTGATTAAAATTTCAAACCTTTTGAATACACATTTAAATTAAGAAAATCCAATATAACTAAAGGTATGTTCTTATTTCACATTTTACACCAAGTCAAAGATTCACAAACAGTTCTTGCATGTAATATACAGTCTATGTTTTATAATGATAAATGCCTTGGAAAATTTCAATAACAACTAAATGGTGTCAACATTCATTGTTGACCATTTTTGTACCTCGAGGGCATATTTATGTTTATTGTACATGTTTTTGTCAAATGTTTACAAATACTTGTTTTTACTATGTTAATTCCCAACTTAATACTTTCATAATGGTGTATAACGGAAACACAACTGACACCGTTACACCATTATAAGACAACACGGAATAAGATTGATTCATAATTTTACGTTTTCGTCCTATGTAATAAAAAGATTAAATAATATTACGGAATGCATGATGTAACGAAACGAACTGATATAATGTGGATTTGTTACAGTTTTGCATAGGATTACATATAAAGCTGACTTTATTCGATTTATTTAAATGTCAGCACAAGTTATCCACCTTATATAAAATATTGATAATGCACAATTTATTCAGGATTTTATAGCTGATTAATGTTTGAAATGTTTCATTCTGCATTTGAATGATTGATAACTTAGTGCATTTTTTAACATACTTGTGACACATGCGATGACATTCAAACACTCATGTTGTGTAGGGTCGGTTTAAAACAAAACATTACGACAAAAGAGATGATTTCAGCTTTCCAATTGTGAACTTTCCATTTCTAAGTAGCAACATTCCAGCAGGAACTGCATACGGGGTATACATCTCCCAATTGATACGATATTCCCGTGCATTTCCTATCATGATTTTCTTGATAGAGGGTTGCTGCTCACAAGGAAGCTAATAAATCAAGAGTTCCAAATGGTGAAGTTGAAATCTTCCCTTCGTAAATTTTACGGACGCCATCACGAGTTGGTTGACCGTTATAGAATAACCGTTTCACAAATGATATCGGATATGTTCCTTACGTCGTAACTACAATCCCCTTCCCGTTCATGAATGTGACCTACCGAATTAGATTATTTACCGGATTTGTTATCACAAAAGCAACACGACGGGAGCCACATGTGGAGCAGGTTCTGCTTACCCTTCCGGAGCACCTGAGATCACCCCCTAGTTTTTTGGTGCGGTTCGTGTTGTTTATTCTTTAGTTTTCTATGTTGTGTCATGTGTGCTGTTGTTTGTTTGTCTTTTTCATCTTTAGCCATGGCGTTGTCAGTTTGTTTTAGATTTATGAGTTTGGCTGTCCCTTTGGTATCTTTCGTCCCTCTTTTGTGTAATTATGATCCATCCTGCTGTTTATTTTGATATAAATTAGGTCATGTACAATGCAGTGCGGAAAAAAGTAAAATGTCAAATATACGTTAATATTCCCTATCGCTATTTCCTGAATTTGTATATAACCAGGTAACTGAAAGCAACAAAAATTTGTACACATAAAATTGATAGCTCAGTGTTTTTTTCTAAATAGGTCATGGATATTTGACAGCCTCGTGTAATTTGTACGACCCGACTGGGAAAAACAATGTCAATGGTCAGCTGAACTTATACCAGAAAGTAAGATTAAAATACATACAATATATAGTGGTATATCATTGCATACACTAAAACATAGAAATTGTTAGAAAAATTACATAATAAAAAATAATTTTTGCGGAGTTGTTACAAAAAGAGAAATTACAAACTTAGAAAAAGTGAGAAAAAAAAAACATCCACTCTATATGTCGTCTAGACATCAGTTATTTTCTTCTATGTGAACCAACGATTACAAAGACATATTCACACTCGAAAACAAACTGAAAATGTCATGGCAAAAATACAAAAAAAAAAAAAACGACATAACGCACATAACATAGACAAAAACACACCATACACATGTAAAAATCTAGAGACTGATTGAGCTACGTCAACCCCACAAAACAGGGGATAATGTGCACTGTAAGTTACTTAGCGTACCATTGATAAATATTATTATATGAGATGCGCATTTATCTACCAACCTCTCATCAATTTTGATATACTAACGTTTTTTAAGAAGGTAACCTTGTGTATCTGACATTTTTAGTATGGAAGCCAAGAAGTGTTGATAACGGGAAAGATTAATGAGCTTAGTCCAGGATTACATGGTTTTCATGTCCATACAAAAGGAGATGTAAAACAAAGTAAGTACCGCAAGCATTTCTTTCTCTCAAAGAAAATAGTCAAAATCAATATTACACTAAGTATTCTAAATAAAAGGATATAGAATGAGCACTCACCAACACAAACAGGTTAAACTCCACCAACGAGGTAATCTCAGGAGCTCTGAAAGTCTGGAACACCGCAAAGGTTTCGACTTCAGTAATACCACTGGGTTTGTCGATTGTTTAATGTAAAATAAAAGGTGAAAAGTCGTATCCATTGAAAAGTTATTTACGCATACAACCACATTCAAGGAATCCGTATAAAAACAAAAGCAGTTTTTGTGCTTACAGATATAACAAATACATGTGCTCCTCGATTGCTCGAGCACGCAAATAAAAAATGCACTATTGGAAAATTGAGGTAATCTCTTTCGTCGTAAATTTAGGTTCCCTATCGCTTCAAGATTATTGAAACATTTTGGAATTTTTTTTCTCTTTTTCGATTATTTCAAATATCAATGGTCTATATCAATGTCTTGTTTTCATGGTAATTATCAAGAAAAATACATATACATGCAGAATTAAGTAATACGCACTTTTCACGTAGGAAGCTGTCGGATTCTTTTATGTCACAAAAATGTGAACTAAAGATAAAAAAAATCCAATGCCCAAGAATGGACTGGCGACTTCTTTGTTTGCAAAGTTACAGATTAATTCTATTCCATCTTTCGTATCTTATTAAACACTCATTATTTACATATTCATTTTGAATCATGACGTCAGATTCCCAGTTACAGCCGATGTGTTATCGATCATTTAAATTAGTAAACAAAATCTTTTTATTTTATCTCAACTTTATTTTTCTTTCTGATCATATGTTCAATGTTAACTTTTGAGCAAAGAAGCGATATCCGTGTTACTTGCGTTTCGTCTTGATCAATCTTTAGTTTTGGGTCAAGTGTTCGGCTGAATATAATATGTCTTGTCGTAAACTTGTCAAATTGTTTTACTTTATTTGTGTATTCTATATTCGATTGAAGATTTGTCGTTGCACCTTCGTATCTTACGATTTTGTTGATCTTATGATGTTTCAAAAGTTTGTGGTTCACATTTCCATTTTCGTTTTTGCTTATTTTATGAACTACTAGTCTATTTAAAACATTATTCAAATCATTTATTTAATTTGCAGACTGTACCAGTGCAGGGGGTCATTTTAACCCATTTAATAAAAATCATGGAGCACCCTACGATGCCATCCGCCATGTTGGAGATCTTGGAAATGTCAAGGCCAACATGTGGGGAGTAGCTAATATCAATATTGTTGATTACATGATAAGTTTACAAGGAACCTCAGACAGATCAATCCTGAACAGAGCTATAGTGGTAAGAAAATATTTTTATATATTTTACATTTAAAACAGGTAGTTTATACAAAGACAATCCAAAATGAACAGCCTGATATTTTTAATCTTGATTCGGATATTTCTGTCTCACAAGGGAAATTCAAAACTGAGGATATAATTTTCCGTTCTCGTTTCCCCCTTTCTTGCACCTTTATGTCCATTTGGTCTCAATTTACGGTGTGCTTATTTACCAACTCGTGTTTATGTATTATAGGAATTCAGTAAACGTAATCTATGATATCATTACTTAAAACCTTTACTTAATTCTTTCATAAATTCAAACATATAGTTAACTTTGGAAGTTTGATTGTACCTGTAGAATCTAATTACGAACGAACAGGATTTCACTTTCTGAAATTTTCGGTAATGTTGGTTTTTTTTTGTTCAGAATTTCTTTATAAAATTGAACTTGAAGGAACTATAATATCTTTCTTAAATTCAAAATATCAAAGCTTCATATGAATATTTTTATAATTAACAATATTTATCACGATTTCTTATTTGAAATGAATTGGACAAAAGTAAGATACATGAAGCTTAAACGTAATTGTTTTTTTTTATATATTTAGATCCATGCAAAGTAAAAGAAAGACATGTTTTAACAAAAATGTGATACTGTAATCATACTCAAATCAAAATGCAAATGAATTCACTTGATTTAATCTGTCTTCTGATGTAATTCCAAATAAAATAAGGATAATTTTGCATTATATATATAAGTCTTATTTTATTAGAGGTTGTTATATCAACTATGATGTTGATACATGTATATATAAATGTAAGTAGATTATTTATGGTGTTAAAGGTAAGAATGTTTGCAAGAAATATTTCTGCAAATGTTAATAAAAATTACTGATCTATTATTTAGTTCATTTTATTGGAATTATGAATAATAAAGGTTATTTATTTAATGTATGAAGTTAGCCATTAACTAATAATCGTAACATAAAGCCTTCCAGATTTTATTCCCTTTGCCAGAGTCTTGCCAGAGAGTCGACTGATTTTACACACCAATAAAGTCCCGGATATTAAAACGTGTTACTTAATGTAATAATACAATTGTGACATAATTTGATTTACGTAGCGTATTGGCAGACAAAACGGAATTAAACATAAATGTATCAGGATAACACATGTGTTGATATGTTGCTGATTTCTTTTTCTTGTAATATCTTAAGTAATAATTTTGTAGATTCATGCTGGTGTCGATGATTTAGGAAGAGGGGGAGATGCAGGAAGTTTGAAAACAGGAAATGCAGGTGGAAGACTTGGTTGTTGTCAAATCAAAGCAACATGAATATTTATGTTATAAATAACTACATGTTTTTAATAAAAGACAAAATAGAAACAATTTGAATTAAACACATTGATAATTTTATTATGTTTATTATTAAACCAAAAATTGCTTTTACTAAATGGATGTGGACTGATTGATACTTCAAATTAGTCTGGGATAACATTATCTTTTCATTAGTTTTAAATTGACTTTGAAGTTGCTTGCAAAAGCAAAAACTGCAAGTACTTGTATAACGGTGCTTGTTGTCCATTTGTTATGTTAGTTGTTTTATGTGCTTTGTGTCGATATAATTCGTTGTGTAACTACTGTACGGTTATGGAAAGCAACTAAGGTAATCGTTTTGATTGATGCAGACTATTGATAAAGGAGGTGTCTGCAAATGTCAAATTTGTTTGAAGTTGGAACTTGACGAATCACAGCAATCTACTTGGATATTAATCTTTTCGGTTACTGCATCTGTGTTTCAAATAAATATCCATGAATTAAATTATATGAGTGAGACCAAGGTACATGTATCTGATTTACATATTAAAAATACATCGACGAAAATTCAAACTGGCAAAAGCTACAAAACTAACTTTAGTGTGATATATTTCCAATTCAATGCAACGGGTATGATTAACGTTTGTTCAACAGATTTTGAAATTCGCAACAAAGATGTCACCAAAACAGTGAAATGTAAAGTATATCTACTTTTATGTTATGTTATGAAGCCTTTGTCTTATTGATTTATTATAGTGTCTTTTCAATAAAGTACAAAAACCGGTATTTGAATGTAGTATCGCAAGATTTTTTATCGACAGGGTAAGGTTTTATAGGGCTTGTCCCCAATAACTGCCAGTAATTTTCAGACGTTTTAAAATTTTTCACTTTTTCTTTATTTCTCATATTTAGGTCACCGAACTTTTAGAGATTAGTGCTTTTGCTGCACGTTTTGATAGGCCTGTCAAAATAAAAATACGTCATAGAAAATGCTTTTGTAATAAACATTAATGATATGACATTCAGTATGATAAATTAAATAACACATAGCTGAGAGGGGTATAGAGCAGATTGGTACCCCTCGAAAAAGCAATGTCAACCTTGGCTTCGCTATGAACTATATATATAGTGTAAGTGTAATATTAGTAAACTCACTGTCTATTAGTGTTTGCTTTGAGTGGGTGGATATGTCATGTATGAACACACTTTTGTATATGTCATGCAAATAAAATATGTGGTATGTGGTGCACGTCTTACTGTGTAATGTCATCACTCTCATTAAATTTACTGTTTATATAATAAGCTGCATACAATAAAATCTATCTTATTGAAATGATTATCAATACATCTGTTAACTTGAACGTATATCGGGTTGAAAAGTCTCTTCGAAAAGTATGTTACTGTTTTAAAATTTAATTGAATTGTTATTATAACTCTAAAACAACACCAGAACAAAAATCATACTTTCGTTATTGATTGTTCCAAAATTCAGTCATGGAAGTCTTATACATGTACATGCATACCTATGTATACACTTTCATAAGGTCGATTTCTTACCGACGCTCAAAGATAGAATTATTTAACTTCAGACCTTCTGTTATTTTTATGAAAATGTGACCATATTTAGATTTTTCAACAAGCATATTCTTATAGTACAAAGTTCTGCCCAATGATATATAGTGCGGTGACAGAAGTGTAAAAAGTCGTCTAGATCGCGAGTTTAATCTCCCCACATAACACACGGCTAAAAATGGTCTTAACTTAAAGACAAATATGTCTTCTTTAGTTTTTGCCCTGTCGTCAGAATTTTGTACGGTCGCTTTTTTCTAAAAAGTCGTTTTAATGACTGGTAGTATATTGGAGAGTTTCAACCCCCCTTTTTCAAAATGAAAAAAATGGGTATGTTTGCTTACATTTAATTGAAATAGTTTTTTCTGAAGCTATTTTTACATGTCAAAATATGCTATTCAGTATTTTATTTTCTTCTAATCTATAAAATTTGTGAAGTTTAGACTATTTAAAATTGAGGTAATTTTAATTGCAAATTCAGACTCAAACTTTAGTTTCTTCTTCATAGTAGTAATAAAAATTATCCCATAATATTTTAAGCATATAGTATTTAATAAAACTAATAAGTGATAAAAATTTCGGAACCAAAATACGAAAAAAACCTTAAGAAATCAATGGAAAAATAATGGAGTAAAAATCTTCAATTTCAACACGGAACTCAATCACTTGCCTTCCGTCCCATTTTGTGTATTAGTCAATAATTTGCTCTCAAATGATATATGAAATTACTACCTTTTTCGCTATTATATACACATATTTTCAATCAAAGTGCACTGATATATGCCACATACTTTGTTTGTATATGTTTATATTCTATGTTAAAACATCAAATATATTTTGTCAGAAAAGTCTTATTGTAAAATCAAAATAATTGACGGATAGTTTCATTAAATATTCCGTGATATGTCAAGTCCTTTGCAACTTGCTCGATTAAGTCCAAAGAACAGACAAAAGTCGTAAAATTTTATGCAGTGAATAAAAAATATGCTAAAAATGCCTCGATTGAAATTTTGAGTCAATTTACCAGTTTAGGGAAGTCGACTTTTGTATCTGCATTGCATAAAAGATTGGATGAGGGGAACATCAAGATGTTTCATGCAATAGCTGTTAATTTGAAGAACTCCGTGCAGGAAGTTTGACGACATACAATTATCTGACTGTTGTCCCTCAGTTTCGGGTATTCAGTGTACACGTTCTAGAATGCAGTCGTTCAACTGGAGCGCTTGAATATTTTGTTGCAACAAAACATTTTAGAAAGATAAAAAATTACTCAAGTTTGAATCAGATGAGCGCATTAAAAATGTTTTATCCGTGTCAGATAAAGTTAAAGTTGAAATAGTTTCCCGTCCATCTTTTAAACTTCAAGCACTCTGTCATTTTGGTTGCATTACAAAATATTTGCTAAAAACGAAAAAAAATAAATCCAAACCCGTGGAAGCAGATATTGCAGAACACGATAATGCTTTCACTAATTCTATTTTGGCTATTGACAACGATTTAATGGTCATTCCTCATGGCACCGTTACTTGATAAATATAGATCATTTCTTCAGGCTGATTCTAATTTAAAATAGTCTACATGTAAAATGCAGTCTAAACTCATTTATTTCTATAGAAATTCAGTTGTCAAACAACTTTAACAAGTTCAAGGCAAATATAACATATAATTTAGTAGCAAATTAACTATTTTAGATGCCATATAAGCTTCTAGTCAATTGAAAACTGACATCAAAATCTCAATGTCAACTGTAATAACACAAAAAACGGACAGATATTTAATTCCGCTGCAAGTTTACATAGAAAAGACATCGAAACTCTAAAGAAGACTACCCAACTTTGGATGAATTGTTTCTTCCTTCTTAATTCAGTCAATGCCTTCGTATTTATTGCAATTCATTCTAAGGTTACTCAATGAAACTGCATACAGCCAAGACTATTCTCAGGAAATAGCACAAGAGAAATTGTGGAAATGCTAAGCAATTGTTGAGGCAATCATTTTTGTTTTACTCCTTTTCATTTAGGATTGGCTTTACAAATGTACCGTGAGTTTGGTTCAAAACACCTTGTTGAAACATTGAATGCCAATGGATTTTATGCTTCTTAAAATAAAGTGCGACGCTACCTAATGTGTTGCCAACCTCGAAATTGAGCGAATTCAAGATAGTGTGTACTTCTCGTATGATGTTTCCCAAGCATCTTTGCAGACAAGCATATGGATGTCATCACACCTTCCTAAACCCCCTTATAGATCTCTGTTAAATCTTGGATGAATTGATAGGGATGGTTTGAAGCTGGTATTTTTTAGGAACAAATGTCTTCGGACTTCCTACAATACCTTGTCTGTACTTGTAAAGAAAAACTCAAAATAACGTGTTTGCTTTGAACAGAACCTTTCATGTGCAGACCTGTGGCCATGAGTGAAATGTGTAGAAATATTAAAACATGTCAAAATGTTAGAAATTATTATAAATTAAGGAATGAATCTCCCTCATGCAAAGCTCTGATTCATTTCACGGATTTGGCTATACTTTTTGGAACTTTTGGATTATAGCTCTTCATCTTTAATATAAGCTTTGGATTTCACATATTTTGGCCACGAGCATCATTGAAGAGACATGTATTGTCGAAATGCGCATCTGGTGCAGAAAAAAATGGTACCGTTATTGTTATTGTGACAGTTGATGAAAATGAACATGATGGAGATAAGGGTTGATTTGGTATAAAGCTTGTTGCACTGGTGCACACGAATCCAGTCCCGAGGTTAGGGGATTGTTGGCGTGCCCTTAAAAAAGTTAAACCCCGCCACTATCTGTATGTGTCAGTTTTAAGTTACGAGACGGTAATGCAGTTTTTGTCGTTTGTTTCTATATACTATATTAGTTTCTTTATTATTTATTTTGTACATTAAGCAGGCCGTAGATTTTTTGTTTGTTTTACATTATTCGTTTCGGGAATTGAAGACTTTGCAGTACGACTTTTAGTCATTGTTGAAACCCGTACGGGACCTATAATTGTTTTGTGTCTCATTTGGTCTCATTTGGAGAATTGTCTCATTTGCAATCATATCACATCTTCTTTTTTTATATGGAATACTTTTGAAGTTAGTGGTACGTTGCAAGGGAAAAAAGGGGGGATAAAGTTACAAAACCTATAATGTAATAGATATTAATCAGAGTTAAATACACAACAAAAGATAATACTATGGTAGCAGTAATAATTGTGAAAAAAAAAAGCAACGAGTAGTCTATAAAAAACCTGAAGTATCCGCAAATTCAATTTGAGGTCATATTTGACTGTAGTTTTCTATGGCTTTGGTTTGATACCTCACCCAATATGATAGTCTAAAAAATAATTTTAAAGTATTGTCCTGCATGACACTTGATTTTTACCTAAAATTGATATTTTTGATAAGGTTAAGGTGCTCTTAACATTTTATAGGTTGAAAACTTGATTTTTGAAGTTTTGTTTATATAACGTCGTTTTAGGATTTTTTTTGATAATAAAATCTCAATGATTAAGGTTTATGTATAATAACAAACATTAGTAAATCCAAAACAGTATCATTTGTATTTAGGTAGAGTTTAGAAATAGAAAAAAATGTCAAAATTGAAACCCACCCAAATTTTCACAAATTTTTACATATGACCTTTGACCTCAATTTAAAAAAGATGTGACCATATCAAGTCCTGACGACAGGCATATTATTATAGTACACGATTTCCTCTTTCCAATGATATATTATGTAGGTGTGTGTTCGGTGGGGAGATTAAATTCCAAAAAATCTGCCTTTCAGTCACCGCACTAATATAAATGACTTGTAAATAGTTCAAGTGCATATATTCAGTGTGAAGATTACATGAAAATGTTACATTTTGTTGGTCATATATTATATGGCATAGGTAAATCATTTCAGAAACGTTGGAATGCATAAAGTGTTTAGAAAAAATTAAAGAGACTTGTTTATGATCCACTAAATCATTATAGATTAAATTTATCATACCTTATCGGTTATCCTGTTCTACATAAATAAGTACACACTATTTTCGCTATTTTTAAAATTGCACGCGTTGAACTATTTGATCGGTCAATATTTACTGTCTGTAGTCTCGTTCAGTATAATAAAACACTTACTACATTATAGCTGAGTAATCGTGGAATAGTCAGTCAGTAAGTCACGTAGGATTCAAGTATTGCCCTCGGCTACGTATCAGGACAACATTTTGAAACACTAAACTTACTTTTCTACTCATATCCAGTCAATAAATATAAATTATTTTGCAGCTAAAGGATGTGCTGCAATGTCAACTAACACAATATTTTTCTCTCCTGATAACGACACAAAAGAGACATTAAAGACAGAGATAACAGTAATCTTTACAGTTACATGTAGTGCTAATAAGTCAGAACACTGGACACTTTAAATTTGCAAAACACTCATTTGCAAATCCGCCGCCGCCTCAAATAAGAGCTACAGTGTCATGTATATAACCAAAATGTGCGGAATTACATGGGATTCAATAATTTCATTAGTTTTCTACTGTTACTATTATATTTATTTTGCTATTTGATTTAAAAAAACATGGGATTTTCAATATCCCATGGGACAGGGCAAAATCCCATGGGATTTACCATTATCCCATGGGATTTTGGTTAAATCCCATGGGATTTTTTTTGGTCCCATGGGATAATTGTAGTCCCATGGGACAAAAAAAATCCCATGGGACTATAATTATCCCATGGGATTTTTAATATCCCATGGGACAAATTAAAATCCCATGGGATTCAAATTATAAATATATAGATATAAATATACAGTAATGTGTATGTTACAATGTATTCTATTTGGTAGTAAATTGTTATTAGATGAATCTTTTTAATTGAATATCTTTTTTCTTTGGAAATGTTAATTCAACATATTGTTCTATAACTGTTCAAAACTAAACCTTTAAACAACAAAGTAGATAATGTGAGTATCAATATATGTTTATTTATGAATTATAGAATACTTTCTTGAAACACTATTATTTACCATTTGAAATCAATGAAAAACTCTAATATAAGGCTGAACATACTAGTGCTGTAAATTCAGAAATTATTGCGTGCATTTATAATTGGATTTTTGTCATTTAAGACTATAATGAGATTTTAATTTTTTACAATTTTGAGATCAGTTTAATTCATATAAAATATTTCTAAATGGGAGTTTAAATTATTGCGTTTACAACTGTGTTGCAATTTTTGCAAATATAAACCCTCACAATAATTCTTGAATTTACAGTAGCTATTTAAGTAAATCTATTTTTTTCACAATATCCCTCCACACAAAACATTAATAGTTTCTTATCATCCAGCATTGTGTGATCTTATAGTCCACTTTTTCGTCATTCAGCACAGAACATTGACATTATTGTGGTTTCAATATCTTTTGGTATTTAAAAGAACTTTAAATCATTGACTGAGTGATGAAAATAATAGCTGAACCAACTTTTGTCTTTGAATTTTATTCTGGTCTTGTTTCTATGTTTCCTCCATTTATTCTAGGTGATGAATTTCAATCCTTCTGAAAAAGAACCAATAAAATCTGAAGTATTATATAAATTTTTTTGCATACATGTAGCAATAATATGATTTTTAATAAAAATAGCTATTCTGCATGGATTTCACTGATTGTTAAAGGTTGTCCAGTGTCATCAGTTGCTAACCTCTTACATCCTTTGGTCTCTGATGGAGAGTTGTCAAATTAGCAATATACCACATCTTCCTATTTTAATACTACCGGTACATGTATATAACAATCAATTAATTTATTCTTCTTTATAACATTTGGGTATTTTCCCAAGTTATATATATCATATATATAAAGATCAATGTTAAAACTTTAGGCAATTATAATAACATATTCCATTATTCACTAGAATTTTCAGTATATTATACAAAATGCAGACAACAGAAACAATATATCTTTAAGCTTTTGAAGATCTGACAGAGTTCAATTTGTGTTTTATTTCAATGTAAAAATACCTTGAAATCTTCGGACATATTGGAAATTATAACATTGATACAAAAAAAATATATATTGTTTTATCCTTATTTTTTGTGTTGTTGGCTTGCTGTCTCATTTTACAGTTATACATACATCAATAATCTTCTTCTTTATTAAAAGTAAATATGGGATATTTTTTATTTTTATAATCTGAAAACATTATATTTCTATCGAATAACTTATTACCAAGTTCACAAACACCAATGTATTTGTCAGATACTAATTTTAAAACATGTATTAATGTTCCAGACCATATAAGTATTTGGACCATACGTTTACGGTCCGAAACATATAAGTATACTTTTACAGTCCGACCATATTCATACAATCAGACCATTTGAGTATACCCGGTACTTGTACTGTCTAATACCAGAGCTCAACCAAACATGTATTTTTATTTCTACTGCAATTTAACTTTTTGTATTAATCTATTAAAGATTTCAGTTATGTTGATCTGTAATGTATATTTGTTTCTAATAAACTTGACCAACTTCTTAAAATTGGGCAGACTGTATGCGTAGTCTAAATACTCATATGTTCTGGAACATAAACATGATTAACAAGCATTCAACAGGATGTCATGCTAAAATCCCTTAATATTCGTACTAAATTTTGAGTATATATACAGAGGCGGATTTAGGGGGGGGGTAGGGGGTCCTCCCCCCCCTTTTTTGGGAAAAAATTTGGTTGCTTATATAGCATTATAGGGAATCACTGAAGCGTGACTGGAGCGGGCCCCCTCTTAGGTCAGTCAGTGGGCCCCCACTTATGAAAATTTCTGGATCCGCCACTGATATATGTAAATCCACAGGCTACTTACTGAAATTCATGGCAAACACTCACCAAAAAATTAAAGAGGATACAATTTAGAGGAAGGACTGGACAGATGAATGCACAAACACTATTAAAACAGAGCATAAAACTTACCAAAAACAAGATGTTTTACATTTATCCTTCAGAAGCCGGAAAATTGAAAAGTTTTTTTTTCTTTCTCTGCGGTCCATGGTATAAACTTTAAATTCATTCATGCAAAATATGAAAATCCGCAAAAGTAGGACCTTGAACCTCAGCTTATCCACATTTTGACTTTTGAGCTGCATATTTTTTTTTCTTTTCATCTTGCTGACAATCTACATGATCTAAACATAAAAAAAATGATAAAAACATAATTCTAGATTAACTTTGTGTTTTTATTTTTGTTGATACAAACAATTTTTCCAAGTTTAAAAGGAAAACATCATCACAAAAAGGAGGTCATACTGACCTTCGATATATTTAAACAAACCAAAATTATTACTTGATTAAGATCTTGTCATAAATTAATAGCATTGATACTCTTATTTTTGAAGACCATATATATATATGTCTTTTGCATACTTATATTCCTTTGTACAACAGTATGCATATTAAGATTGATTCCGAGGACTTAAATGTTAAATTAGCATGATTAATTTTACAGTTTCTCAGCTCAATGTGTACAATATGAGAGTATCTTGCAATACTGTATATTCTGATATTCAGAACATATTGTGAGGTTTTTATTAATGCAAATGAGAGCTGTATATCATTCTCATTTCTGAGACATATTTATGAGCTGAAGACCAGTGCCAAAATTTCCTCACTGCATTGAAGACCCATAGGTGACCTTCGTCCGTTGTCTGCTCTTTGGTTGTGTTGTTGTCTCTTTGACAAATTCCCAGTTTCTACTTCCCATTTTATAACATACATGTATGCAGATTTTTCGTAAATTACAATAATCAATCACGAAATTCTGTCCATTATTTATTTGTTATTGAAAATAAGCAAAAATAAATGCACACAAAATTTAACATTGTTAATAAAGGCTTTCTTTTTAAATTCAAAACAGTTGCCTACACCGTTAATTTCCTTGTTTGATTTAGTTTCATATTTTTAAAGCCTTAATAGCTAACTAGATGGTATGCCTGGATGGATCCAGCCATTTTATAAAGGGGGTTCCCTGTTCCCAACCCAAGATTTAGGAGGGGTGGTTCCAACTATATGTTCCCATTCAAATGCATCGATTGTCCAAAAAAAGGGGGGGGGGTTCCAAGTTGAACTTCCAACCCCTAGAATCCTCCCCCTGTGATCCAGAATTTTTTCACTTAACCACTGGGGATCTCAACCATTTAAAAGTTTTTCAAACATGTGAGGGTGGGGATGACCCCCCATGGACTCTCCCTATATTTCATTTGATGTGTTTTATTGTTCCATACAAGAATATATATGGTTTAGGGGTGGGGATCTTGACCGTTTACAAGATAATAGCACATTCTCAAATTGAACGGGGATGGGTGACCCCCAGGGACTAACCTTTAATTTTAATTGATTTGTTTTAAAGTCCCATTCAAGAATATATATGGTTTAGGGGTGGGGATCTAAACCGTTTACAAGATAAAAGCACATTCTCAAATTGATCGGGGTGGGGTAACCCCCCGGGACTTCCCTTTAATTTTAATTGATTCGTTTTATTGTCCCATTCAAGAATATATATGGTTTAGGGGTGGGGATCTAAACCGTTTACAAGATAATAGCATATTCTCAAATTGAAGGGGGTGGGAATTACCCCCGAGGGACTCACCCTCCCTTCTTTCTTCCCCCAAAAATACCTGATCACCCCCCCCTCCCCCTTCCTCATTTCAATCACTCTGATATGATCTGATATAAATTTTAATAGTTTTATCAACAATAGGAAAATTTTGGTTTAAATTCCCCAATTAATTCTAGTCGGTCAAATATATGAATAAATTGATTTAACCTTTATACCATTAATATCAACATATTTCATTTTTGATAAAGAAGGACAAAAGTTTTCTATGGGTAGAAATTGATAGTTACAGTACTAATTTGGGAAGCTGTCAAATAATGAAAAATTCATAGCATGCCGCTGGCTGTTTTCAAAGTGCTGGGTTTTTTATCACCCTCGTTGTTTGCGGACTAACGATTTAGGCCTGTGGTGGATAATAGTGTTCGTGCATTAATTTTCTATACCTTCTCAATTAATATTTTCAAATACTGACGGCAAGTGTTGTAATGTATCAGTGTCTTACTTGAGACCAACGTGCTATTTACATGTGCGATCGAAAATGCAGGGGAAGGAAACTTGTCAATTGTGTTTATTTTTAATCCAAAATAAAATAAGCCGCCGTAAAATTAACCTTGGGTAAATTCCTCAAATTGATGCAAGAGGCTTCTTTTTTTTAAGCTATATTTTTAATGACTTACACTTTTTACCATTATTCTATTTCTTTCACTATTCTGTATTCCTTTTTTTCTTTGCCCGTTATTCTCTATTCTGTTAAATAACCTCTTATGTGGACTTTCGGTGGTTTATTTTTTTAGTTCTGTGATAAGTCAATATTTCATGCAGGTTCATGAAATAATGGTTTTATGCATATCAGCCAAGATTGTGAGTGGAATTTTAATAAACAATTCAACACCACACGTTATGTGAATTTGATTAAAATCGATGAACATGAATTTGACAGCTAGTGACCCTTTTACAGGTAAAATTCAATTAACAAATTCTGACCTACTGGCATTCAACACCAAATTACCTACTTGCTGTATATTGATAAATGTGATTGTATGTCAATACCTCAACATCGTGAATACCACTGTGTCTAAACCACACCGGCAAAATTTGATCAGACTCGATGGTATCTAACATCCGGCACAATGACGGAACATCAATAGACAGAAGAAAGCTAGGTTTCTCCTTATTTTCTTATTTTTTAATGATATCGAAGAATATATATACATATACAACTATTTTCTATTGTGATATGCAATATTTTCTACAACCGTTCTATATTAACGAAGAAATAAGTAAAAATGCATGTCAAAATGACGAATTGAGTGAACCTTGCCTCGAAATTGTTTAATTTCTCGTTAAATTGTTCACATTGTACGGAAAGAAAGATACGGGAAGATAGATACTGACACGGAGATTGCAAAACTAGTCATTATGAGCATCTCAATACTTGTATTTCTGTGTATGGAACGAAAGAAATGGGTCATGTCATATTAAAATACACCGGTTTCGTCATTGTTGTTTACTAACAATCACCCGGTTTCGTCTATATATATCACCCGGTTTTTTATATTTTTTTAAAACCAACAATTTATGAAAAGCAACGTTAAAACGGATCTGAACATTGTCTTACGAAAGAATTTAGATATATATTTATTATAAAGTAAACTTGGCGTGTTTACATTTATTTACATAGGTAATTATAGTACTACACATTTTCCTAATGAAAGACGTATCCGTTATTTCACTGATCTTCAAACTAATTTTAAATGGAATATAAATACTCATTAGCAAACACTGATATCTGAGACTACTATAACATGTGTTATAGTAGTCTCAGCTGATATCTAATTATTTTTTTAACATTAACATTATGATATTTATTATATAGGTTTTGAGATACATCGCAATATGTGACCCCCCCCCTTTTTTTTTTTTACAAAAAAAAAACCTAAATAACGCTTAATAAACAAAATTTAAAACATCACCAAAAAGTATGCAGAAGTTAAGATTTATATTACTAAGAAGTGTGTAAAGTTTGATGCAATAATGATAAATCGTTTTGAGATATGGCGCGACATGTTAAAAAAAAAACACACTCCTGTAACAGACAGTTTTACTTACAAAGTTCTGTAACTCAATAAGATTTCATTTGATTTTCACTAAAAGGTTTATAGATCGTTTGACCATTTCAAGAAATAACTTTGTTAAGTTTCATGAAAACTAGATAAGCTGTTCTCAAGTTACGGTGCGACATGTTTACGCTGGACGGAAAGATAGACGGACGGACGGACGGACAGAATAACTGATAGATGGAGGAACGGACGGGTGGAAGGAAGAACAGACGGACGGACGGATGTATACAATAATACGTCCTGTCAAAATTTTGACGGGCGTGTAAAAACGCAATGAAATGAAAAAAAACCTCTTAATTAAAGGTCAAAAGTTTTATTAGGATATCGACCAAGTCGATTTATTTGTATATCTTGTTGACTTCCTAAGTCATTTTTGCTATATGTTTGAAAATAATAATTTCTATCTATTATTTTATTATTGAAAAAAATTAAATTAAAGAATTCCAAACAAAATTACACCGTTCTTGAATTTAAAAAAAATGTGTAACAACTGAAAATTTCAAATTTCACGAACCGGATCGGACATAGCTTCACTGGCGTTTTTTTTTCAATAAAACAAATAAGACCTATTATTTATATTTAAGTGTACGCACTGACATGTTACAAATGCTTAAATGGTCGCAATTCAATTTATGGTGAAGGTCTGTGGCCGAAGGAAAAATAATATAAAAATGAGGTCAAGGGCAAGGGCAAAGGACATATGACAAATAGGAAAAAAAATCGTTAGATCTGTGTTTCATACTTGTATATGTTACAGTCAAACCTTCTTCCTTTTGACATATGCAGCTTTATACAAATACATGTAGTTCAAAACGCTATGAATTCGAATCAATTAGTGTCGCTTGTTTAAAAATATCAATGAGAATGTTTATAATAAACATAATCAGACTCACATAATCCGATTTCGCGGGTGTCCCTGTTTTCTTATTTCTTACAATATTTTAATTCGGTATACACTTTATAATATAAGTGGCGAATCTAGAAGACTTATATATTGCACCCCCTCCCCCCGATCCCACCTTTGATGCATGGTAGTTGTAATCCTTTTCTTCCTATAAACATTCATTTTCCATGTCGATTATGCATTCATATATACATTTGTCTTATCATATTTTCCATAATTCATATAGAAAACGCATATTTGAGAGCTTTAACCTCAATTTGCGTTATAACCTTTATTTATATGTATTCTGCTGTTAAAAATTTTTGAATGCAAAATAAAATTAAAATTATTTGTGTTCTATAAGAGTAGGAATTCTAGTGTTTGCTTATTTTTTATTTGAATCTGAGACTAATCATATAAATAATAAGCCGTTGTCCTGTGAAAGAACTTGTTTTCCAACTACCCGGTCACAAAACTCCTTTTTAACACTGAAGTTAAATGATCAATTATAATGCAATGCGATTATGATTTTTTTTTTATTTGACCAAACCGGGTTATGCATTGTGAAATCTAAGACCAAACCGGGTGGTACACATTGACGAAACCGGCCAGTTCCATTTTGACATGACCCATTTCTTTCGTTCCATACTCAGAAATACAAGTAGTGAGATGTTCATAAAAACAAGTTTTGCAATCTCCGTGTCAGTATCTATCTTCTCGTACCATTCTTTCCGTACAATGTGAACAAGTTAACGAGATATTAAACAATTTCGAGGCAAGGTTCACTCAATTCGTCATTTTGACATGCATTTTTACTTATTTCTCCGTTAATATAGAACGGTTGTAGAAAATATTGCATATCACAATAGAAAATAGTTGTATATGTATATATATTCTTCGATATCATAAAAAAAATAAGAAAATAAGGAGAAACCTAGCTTTCTTCTGTCTATTAATGTTCCGTCATTGTGCCGGATGTTAGATACCATTGAGTCCGAACAAATTTTGCCGGTGTGGTTTAGACACAGTGAATACGCCATGTGAGGTGTTGGTTATGTGTGCTACGGGGTCACTGGTGGCGCCTTCAAAACAGAAAAAAAAATCCAAGTAAAAAAGTGTGGAATTTTGTTGCTGAAAATTTAAGTTGTAAATTCCTGAAAAATGTACTTAATTCCGTTCAACTGCTAACATGTAAATTCGATACGAAAATAGGATAAAACGCATTCGAAAAATTTGTGATCAGTAATTATTTTTCGAATAAATGAAGAGCAATGGGTTAAAAAAAAAAACTGAAGAAGAAAAGTAAAAAGTAAAAGAAAGTCGTTGAATTAATTATTTTACAATTGTTTAAATATATGAGAGAATGTTTTAGGCAAATTGTCTTTATTTACAGATAAATGTATTTAAGTTCAGGAAATGATTTATTCTTCTGGCGGCTTCAAATATTTTTTTATCAATAACTTATACACAAGGAGACATTTTTGACTTTTGACAGCATGAACCGCAGTTAATTAGCAAACACAAATTAAGACACAAAATCGTTTACAAATAAATTTTATAGAAGGAAAAAAGGGGGGGGGGGTAATACGCTCACATACTTCTAAAAAGATTTGCATATGAAAGCTGTCTAAAGATAATTTTAAATTATTTCAGGAGTTTTGAAAAAAGAATACATATATATATATATATATATACAGTTTAATTTTCGACGTCTATACTGTTACAAAAAAAGGTGATTCTTTTTAAAGATTTGGTACTTCAGTTTCGACTCAAAATTTCTTTTTGAATTGTTAGATGGCAAACTATTTAGGATAAGATTGTATCTGTTCTTTAAGTAATTATGGTGATATTGGCCACGAGATTCATTATATTATAGCAAGGGCTTGTACAAATCCTTGATTAAAGAATTTCAGCAATATAAATAGACGAAAGTAGACAAACAATTATTAAGATCTCCAAGCGGGCCAAATTGTACATCGAAAAAGATCTATATTTCTAAACGTTTTTAAATGATATAACTTGAATAGAAAATTTCCCAACTATGTGAAGATTTTTTATATTTCTAAACGTCTTCAATTATTACATATCAAAGAAAAATTTATTTAGCATATTCATATAATTTTATATTTTTTTTCCAAGTAAACTTTTTTTGTAAAGTTTACTTCTATGTGTTTATAACCATCAACAGAGACACATTCTCTGCCATCACCAATCAGTCCTAATCATTAAAGATCAATTGACAAAATTCAAATGATGATTGGTATTTAATATGATCATCGGTCATCCGTGACGTATTCTAAAATCCCAAATAACGGCGCATGTCGATAGATAGATAGATAGTTTATTAATTATCGTCTCGCCATTTAAATTTCACCAAGGGGTTGAACTTGAAGCAATGAAGGACTTTATAAAACCAAGGATGTGTATAGTTACTATACAAATCCTTGATAAAACTATGTACATGTACTTATTAATATTTCTATAACAAATTACAAAAACGTTTAGTGTAAAAATCATCGATTTATAAATGTCTCTTTTTTTTTTGTAAATACCATTAATGTTTTGGCATCCCAATGCAAAACACAGGTGACAGCCGATTCAAACTTAAATAACTTCTTTAAAGTTGGTTTTATTTTATCAGAGACATATAATACATGTAATATATGTCTCAATACATGTATTTATGTCTAAAATTTTATCAAAACAAAAATTACAAGATTATGAAATAAGTTATGAATCGAATGAATACCCTCAACACTAAAATACATGTCCTAAGTGACTTTTTATGTCTTGCGTGCACCGAAGAGACCCTTGACGGTTTTTAGACGTACCATTATTATTTATGCATATATTTGAAGCATTTTGTTCATAATAAGTATTTATATGTGTGTATCAGACAAAATGACTTCCCAATTAGCAGAGGCGGATTTAGGTTTTTTTCCAGCCCCACCCCCCACACACTAATCTTGGAAAATGGGAGATTATATAGGGAATCACTGAAGCATGACTGGCAGGGACCCCTCTTAGGCCGAGTCAATGGGTCCCCACTTATGAAAATTTCTGGATCAACCACTGCTTAGTTCTAGTTATCTAAGGTCCTAGTGTGAAATATAACCAATAGGAATTGGTCTTTTTAAACACTTCTACATAGGCCTACATGTATACGTTTTGTCAAGGGTTGGTTCATTACCGACTGTGCAAGGGCTGTATAGCCAGTCAAGGTCGTTAATCAGCTTTGCAACAAATCAGTTGACTGACCATGTCATTACAGTTCAAACAGATTTTCCTCAAATCAAAATGGAAGATATATATATATGGCCACGAGATTCATTATATTATAGCAAGGGCTTGTACAAATCCTTGATTAAAGAATTTCAGCAATATAAATAGACGAAAGTAGACAAACAATTATTAAGATCTCCAAGCGGGCCAAATTGTACATCGAAAAAGATCTATATTTCTAAACGTTTTTAAATGATATAACTTGAATAGAAAATTTCCCAACTATGTGAAGATTTTTTATATTTCTAAACGTCTTCAATTATTTCCATTACGACAGTGCGTGTACTCTCCGGTGTGTATAACGTAAAGTTTTCTAGAGAACATCCTGTCTACGTGTAATACAGATCTCAGATACAGATTGATGACATTACACAAAATTTCTTATATATATTCATTTTTATATCTTTAAAATTTAAAACTTTAAAAAGTACACTTTAACAAAATTATGAAATATAACGAATTGAACAATTTAAGATAGTATTTTAACAAAGTTTAAGATATATAATTTTACAACGATCCTAAAAATATCCAAACAAACGATAAATCTAACGATATGAACTTACGCAGCTTTATATTATAAGACTGACACACACCAGTGTGCTGGGCCAGGGTGCTTGGTGAGGTGTTGGAACTTGATATACATCATTAAGTTACAGTTCTGTTAAAATTTGACTGCCTTTTTACAGAGAATTTCTATTCTTACAGTTAACAGTTATTATATACTGTTCCTGGCTTAGAATGATTCTCTGCTCAGCAACTGGTGCGTAATTAGCATTTTATTCAAATATCTTGTAGCAGTAAAAAACACAAATTAATGTATTTTTCAAATAGCTTTATTCAGCTTAATAATTATAACGAAAAACAGCGAACATGGGGAAATAAAATGTTTTTAGTAGCCTTATTATTAAATCTCCAGGCGAGTGTGATCAAATAAAGAGGTTCTCTGTAATACCTGGAAAATCTTATCTGATTTAGGATCAATTCATCGGTTACACTCCCCTATCACCAGTGGTTCTTTGTTTTTAGCTGACATTCTGAAAAAAAAAAGGTGTGTAAGTGTTGACTCGCAATTTGCATGATTAATAACAGATATCGACTCGTTACCCGGACTACAGCAAAAACAATAATTCAGTTCACTGATTTAGATTGAAGGTAAACGGACAGAAAGTCGCCACAGGCGCTTGGGTCTATGATACAGTTTTTTTTTTTTTTTTTTTTTTTTTTTTTTTTTATTAAAATATTCAATTTTCTATATTTATAATACATATCTATCACTTCTGTGCATGTCTCACCTAGTTTCGAGTAACAACTAACAAGTAAGATTTAGGTTTCTTCTTTTTTAATACAAACAATTATTACGCCTTGAAAGGATTTTTTTTTACTATGACGGCGTCCAAGAAAAAAGTTGAAATAGCTAGACACTAACTTTATATTGGACCCTAGTAGCTTTATATGTGCTTGTGGTTGCAAATGTAAATGCATGGATGCCTGCTACACTGTAGAATTCATGTAGAATACATGACAAGGAAGCTTTGCTTTGTTTGCTCTTCATGGACTACGAACTCATATTCATAATTAAAAACCTTCCGCCAAGCAAGCGTAAGGGTCTTTGACAGTAACCAACACTCATCTCACGAGGCGTACCTAGTATGTCCTTTTAGGTATATATATATATAAACATTTATTCGTCATTATGTGCGAAGTGCTCCTTTGAAGCCAGAAGGAGGGATTTTCTAATCCAGAACAGAATAGCCATGCAAGACTTCATTATCATTTGGACTAATATTATGGCACATTTTGTCTTACCACAGGGATTTGTGTCAATTTATCTGGTTTTCTATCCTCTGACCTCATTTTCATGGTTCAGTGGTTATTGTTAAGTTTTTGTGTTTTGGTCGGGTTTTCTAATATTGTATGCAACATGTCAAGTATATTTTTTGTATGAAAATTTTTAGGGATGTACATGTTAGACTGGCATGTTTTATTCAATCTTGACCTCATTTTTATGGTTCATTGCTTAATGTTACCTTTTTGTTTTTTTTTGGCCAGTTTCTCTATTTTCTTGTTTTCATATTAGCAAAAGGTCAACTAGGTGCATATGTCTGACTGAGAAGTTTCATCTTACTTTATTTTCATAGTACATAGGACAATATAAAAAAGAAGATGGGGTATGATTGGACAACTCCCGATGAGAGACCAAATGAAACAGAAATTAACAACTCAAGGTCACCCTACAGCCTTAACAATAAACAAATATAAAAAAGAAGATGTGGTATGATTGCCAATGAGACAACTGTCCACAAGAGACCAAAATGACTCAGACATTAACAACTAAACGTCACCGTACAGCCTTCAACAATGAGCAAAGCCCATACCGCATAGTCAGCTATAAAAGGCCCCGCTAAGACAATGTAAAACAATTCAAACGAGAAAACTAATGGCCTTATTTATATAAAGAAATGAACGAAAAACAAATATGTAACACATAAACAGACGACAACCACTGATTTACAGGCTCCTGACTTGGGACAGGCACATACATAAATAATGTGGCGGGGTTAAACATGTTAGCGGGATCCCAACCCTCCCCCTAACCTGCGACAGTGGTGTAACAGTACAACATAAGAATAAACTATAAAAATCAGTTGAAAAAGGCTTAACTCATCAGATGGACAAAAATACAAGTGGACGTGGCCGGGTATTTATACATCCCTACACAAAAAGACACAATTAACAGATCTGAGAGTACTCCCAGTTATACTGCATAGTCAGCTATAAAAGGTCCAGAAATGACAACAAAAACAATTCAAATCAGAAAACTAACAACCTAATTTATGTACAAAAAATGGAAAACAGTTAAATGTTACACATAAACAATTACACATAAACAAAGGACAATCACTGAATTATAGGCTCCTGACTTGGAACAGGCACATACATTACCAATGTGGCAGGGTATAAGGAACTATGAAAATGTTTCGTTTTTGTGGTTTGGTTTATTTTCCGGATACTGTAAGCAATAAGGCCACTTTATTTAGTGAACGGAATGATTTTAAGATGCACATGTCTGTCTGTCATATTTTATATGACCTTGACCTCATTTTCATAATGTTCATTGGTCAATGAAACACTGCATTGTTTATCATAATTATGCTTAAAGTTACAGGTCGATTATATTTGTAGGATATGTAACAATTGTAAGGTGTGCATGTCTCTCTGGCAGATTCATAAAACCATGACCGCATTTTATGGTTCTTTGAATAAGCATAGGTCTATATATATAGCTACTTGTTGTACAGAATGAATGCAAGGTGTCATATAAAAAAAGAAGATGTCTGTTTGCCAAGGTTAATTTTACTAAGACCTCATTTTCATAAAACAATGATAATATTAAACAGCAAGAATGAGGATCAAGTCGAAGTTATATACAAATGAGGCAAAATTTTCAGTTGCCTACTTTTTATGTATTAGTAGTTATTTTTGTCATTAAATGATATTGTTTACCCTTTTATGTGTAGGGAAAGAATATTAAAGATAAAGGGAAACTATAAACAGAAGAAATTAACAACAAAAATAGATTTACAAAGGTCAACAAAGCCTAAATGGTAAGTTCACTGTTAAAAAAGTAATAGCCCTTGAGTAATGATTAAATATTTATTAAAATAAGATGTGGTACGATAAATGAGAAAACTATCTATCAGAGTTCAATTAAGTGGATGTAACCATTGTAATTACTTATTAGAGGCCAATGATGACCTGTTAGTAATTAAAGAACTCATACCCTATACATGATATAGTAATCTATAAAAGACAACGCTAACAAAATTTGAAATGAAGCATCAATTCAAACTTCAAATATACCAGACTAATTTATAAAAAAACAAAATATTATGAAAAACAAAAATGACGGATATGAACCAACATCAACCACTGAACTATGTACAAGCTCCTGATATTGGACAGGCATAATATGGCTGGGTTGATATAAAAATAAGAAGCAGTCTGATTTCAAATAAGACTTTTCTCCAATAGAGATCAAATGACATTTAAGGAGGCTCGAGGGTATAAAAATTTCAGAAAAATATTAAATATTTTTTTTTCATAACTAATTTTATTTATAACTTTATTAGTTTTTACTTTATCATATGGGACAGAAATCATTCTTAAAAATTAATTCGTTTTGGCCCCAGACAACTTTTAAAATGTATATATCATTGAAAAAGCTCCAAATTATCTCCCTTTGGTGCAGAAATGCCATTTTTTGGCATGAGAATTGTAATATCTTTTTTAGCTCATCTGAGTGACCTATATTTTTTGTTATCATTTTCAACTAACTTTACTTAAACTAAACTATTGTAAAATTTAAGCGATTTCTGTAATTAAGTTCTTTTTTCATTTCAAAATTACCTCTATTTCTCCTATTAGTTCAACAGAAAAAAAAGTACCTTTACAAAAATGTATATATGCTTCTTTCAAAGGCGGATTGTGAGTGTGAATGAATGGTGTCCCCATTTTTTTAATTTAATTTTTCTATTTTTCTATAAAGTATAAGATAAAAGTTCATTTATAGAAAAATATAGCGTAACCTTATATTAAGAAAAAAAATTGATTGAAACCTGCGAGCCCCCTTAATTTAACAAAAATAGTTCACTGTACAGCCTTTGACAATGAGCAAATGCTATACCGGACAGTGGTTTTAATAACAGCACAACATTTGAACAAATTGTAAAAATTTGTTGCAATGGGCTTAACTCAAAAGACTGCAACAAGGAACCAAACAATAACCAGTAATATGTAAATCATAGACGCAAAGCACTGAAATAAGAGTACTAACAATAGCTATTTAAATGATAGTTTATTAAAATGTTCATAAACATGATAAAATAGCCATTTTATTGCTGTATTTCTCTTCACTAATAATTTTTGAGTTTTGTGTATTTGTAGGTCAGACATCTCGGTTTTCATGGTCATCATTCAACAGATCAATACTGAACAGAAAACTTGGAAGATGATATTTTTCTCAATAGTGCGACTTTTTTAATTAATTTGAAATGGAACGTTTTTTTCCTGCATTTAATAGAAAAAGGAAATTTCAACATAATGACTATAAACAAAAAGGAGTCATATCATCACGATCATAGATGCTCAAGAACTTGATCATGTAACTGCAACAATGTAATTATCAATTGAAAGAAGGAACGAATGAAAAAAATATTAGTATGTTGTTGTCCAAATAAACCTGCTTTGTCTTCTCATTTGAATCGCTCCATCCAATAAAGATGTACGGAGGAAGATCTTTGAAGAACAGATGGAAAAATGTTTTGTCTAAGAATTGCGGGAATATTCTAGTGGATGAAATAATTTATTGACTTGACTCTTATATAGTGGACTGAATAATTGTATATAGCAAGCAGCGAAAAAGAAAACTAAAACTTTAACACAAAAAGTGTTTAAATTATAAATTTGCAAATATAAGCATAATATTATGTACACCACAAAGGTATATAATTCAAATTGTTTGCATATTCATGTATTGCAATGAAACTATAACAAAGAAAACCTTACCTCATGAAAAGAGTAAACTGTTTAGTCAGAATATTTTTTTTCAGTTCTATTTTTCATTATAAAATAAACAAGACAAAGATTTCAAAACAATATTTTTTCATTTATTTAAACATGTCATCATTTTGTTTCAGTGAAAGAACTTTACTCTTTGACCTTAAATTTTATTATACATTCCAAAATCAGAATTATAATCTTTATTGTCATATAAACAAACAAAAAACATGTTTGTGAAAAAATGAAAAAAAAAATTATATATATATAAAATATAAAAAAAAATTGTATACATTTAAAACTTTTTACTACCAAACAGCATTCATTGCAACATACACATACTGTATATTTATATCTATATATTTATAATTTGAATCCCACAGGATTTTATTTTGTCCCATGGGATACAACAAATATCCCATGGGACTACAATTATCCCATGGGACCAAAAAAAATCCCATGGGATTTAACCAAAATCCCATGGGATAATGGTAAATCCCATGGGATTTTGCCCTGTCCCATGGGATATTGAAAATCCCATGTTTTTTTAAATCAAATAGCAAAATAAATATAATAGTAACAGTAGAAAACTAATGAAATTATTGAATCCCATGTAATTCCGCACATTTTGGTTATATACATGACACTGTAGCTCTTATTTGAGGCGGCGGCGGATTTGCAAATGAGTGTTTTGCAAATTTAAAGTGTCCAGTGTTCCAGGTTGGTGCACATTTGTCATTTGGTGCCATCTTTCATTGAGATTTAATACTAATTACTAAGTAATTCAATTATTTGTCACTCAAACATATTGCTGTTTTAATTGCACGGAAAAGTTGTGTTTGTTATTAGTGAGTTTGTTATTATTGTAACATCTTTTTGAACATTACCAAGATCTCCAAACGGGATATTCCCACATAATCGAGACATGCACCTGTTATAGATCTGTTTCGCAGATATTATTAGTTATAGGTTAAATGTATTAAGTGTATGAATTAGGCATACATGTCTGTCTGTACAGGCATACCTGACCTTAAACTTATTTACATGGATAATTTATTATAGCCACTTATATGATACTTGCATCTGAACTTTTTAAAATCAGTTCATGATGACCAACAAAACAGGTTGGAAATGTCAGCGTGTATTCTCGTCTTGTCAATTTTCATTATTTTATATTTTGGAGTTGAGATTATTAGGTGAGGTGAGTGTTTGTGTTTATGTTTATGTTTGTTTTATTGCATTGTATGGTTCGGTGTGATAGGAAGGTTAACCTACTGGAATTTAGATACTTTCATATCTACCAATACTAATACCTTGTGTCAAATGTCCTCCGTTATACCATATCTTATAGGATAATCTAATGAAAGAGAGGGGATTAGTTGGAATTCCAGAATTTTCTACTGTTAGGGGAATTACGTTTACAAAAAACCTATCAAATTCATTTTCAAAATAAACAGGAAGAAAGATTATAAACGTATGAGAAACCCCCAGATGCTAGAATTACCTATAATAACTAGACCATATTTCAGTTGTAAAAAAAAAAATAAAATGGAAGGCCATAATAAAATGGTAAAATCACAAGCTCAAACATAACATTGTTGGCCCTCTTAACAGTTAGAGAAATAATCTAGGTCAGGAAGTATAAATGTTAGACCTTTTTTAGTACTTAAAACTACATGTATATACATATAAACAATACTTCCTGTCTGCACTAAAGAGATATGGATATGGTGATAGAATGTGAAATTTGAATGATTAATTGTGCTCTTAAACTACAAAACATGTTCATTGCAGTGAGAATTGATTTGAAACAACAACAAAAAAAAACAAACCAAACAAAGAGAGTAGAATGTTAATAGAAAATCAAAATTCGGATCAAATTCTTATTTTGTTGCCATATTTCCAAGTTCTAAAATAAAAAGAACGATAATAATAAACGTTTCAATATATAAATTATGAGTGTCAAAAGCAATGTAATGCGCACAAATGTGTTTATAATACATTGTAGCTTGCTGTTTCATAAAATTTAAATTTTTTGAAAATGAGTCTTATAGTATAGTAACATCTTGATACTGTTGATTTAGGTAAGGGGTGAAGATAGAGGGCGTTTAATAACCAGAAGGACAGGTACACTTATCAGAATAATAATAAATAAACTCATCATAGATATCAGGAATTAATTTGGTATTTACTGCAGACGTGCATTTCGTCCAGGAAATACGCATCAGTGACGCTCGAATCCAAATCAATTAAAAAGGCCAAATAAAGTACAAAGTTGTAGGCCATTAAGGACCAAAATTCATAAAAGTTTTGATAAATACAGCTAAGGTAAAATATTCATGCATCGTGAATATTTCATACGTTTTGTTTCATACTACAAAAGTGTTGGACGTCTTTCACCAAAATGTAATTTTGATCTTTACATCTTCTGACAATACATTTTTTTCTGATTTCTAGTGTTGAAGTCAATTGTCTTGCAATTTGTGGTTTTTTAATCACAACCTGCACTAGTTAACCAATTTGATCTGACACGGTCGTTTATATTTAGAAAAAAATGCAAAAAGTGATCATTAATCATTTCAGTCTTTCGTTCAATATTCCGGCTTATCACTGCAGCTGATCCAGTATTGTTCAGTCAATATTTCTGTTATTTTACTTTTTAGTTAAATAAATAAGTAGTATGTAGTAGCCTCTCAGACAGACACTTTTATAAGTTTTGGTGACATGTATAGATAATTAAAAATTCCTTAACAGTCTGGAATAAAGGTAACAGTAGTATACCTCTGTTCAAAAATCATCAATCGATTAAGAAACTAGACAGGGGATCCCCCTTTCCACTCCATTCTGAAGTAACTGTTTTATAACACAGTACAATGTAACTGTGAAACTTTCTTTCACATATTATTATTATTGTGTCTGGGGGACACAAATGATGCCCCCGCAGATGCAAAGTTTTATTTAAAGTACACAAAAATGAGCACAGAAGCACTTAGGGTTATGGTTTACTGTAGGATTAAACCTCTTATACAAATAAATACTCCAAAAATTGACTGAGTACAACTTTTTCCCAAAAGAGCAATTATTATTAATAACAATCAAAACCCTGACCACATGCACACTTTCAATATATGAGCAAACAGCCAGAAAAGTGAAAACTTCATAGTATTCAAACTAAAGGAGGTGTTATCTGAAAATGCTATGCATCTTTTACTCAAGTTTGTACTCCAAAAAAACAAAGTTCAACTATCGCCCAAAAAAGTAAATATTAAAAGAAAAATCAAAACCCTGATCAAATGAACACTTACAATATATTTAAAAACAGCCTGCAAAGTGAAAACGTTCTAGCATTCAAACTGCAGGACGAGTTATTTGGAAATGCTTTGCATCTTTTATTCAAGCATTTAATCAAAATATGACAAAGTTCAAATCAAAAGAGCAAATGTGAAAAGTACCGAAAAAAAAACCAGAATTCAAACCACAGACAATACGACAGTAACCACTATTTAACCGTATCAACGAAAGAAACTTCATAACTCATGACATGAATGTTTACATACCGACCCACGTCGTATAGCCATGCGAATTCACACTCGGCAAGACAGTCATGCTCGGGAATAGGTCACGTTCGGTACTTAGCAGACAAACGACGTAGAAAAATTCGTTAGTGTAAAAAGACTAAACAGATCATACTGGGCTACAAGCAAGTTGCCTAAAGTCTTAAAGGAAAACGACGAAAAGACAAAGATTTGACAACTACACAACTTTGAACAAAAAGTTAATTCACAATTATATATCAAAAAGTAAAAAACACAAAAATACTGAACTCCGAGGAAAATTCAAAAAGGAAAATCAAAAATCAAAAGGCAAAATCAAAAGTCCAAACACATCAAACGAATGGATAACAACTGTCATATTCCTGACTTGGTACAGGCATTTTCTAATGTAGAAAATGGTGGATTGAACCTGGTTTGATAGCTAGCTAAACCTCTCACTTGTATGACAGTCGCATCAAATTCCATTACATTGTCAACGATGCATGAACAAAACTCCGTGGAAAATTCAAAATGGAAAACCCCTAATCAAAAAATTAAACACATCAAAAGAATGGATAACAACTGTCATAATCCTGACTTGGTACATGCATTTTCTTTGGTAGAAAATGGTGGGTTTAAACCTGGTTTTGAAAATAGCTAAATATATCACTTGTATGACAGTCGTATGCATTTCTATTATTTCGACAACGATATATGATCATAAACAAACAGACAATACATGTAGGTTAAACATGTCAAAAATTGGGATAGAGCAGTCAACATTGTGTAATTGTGTAATAGTTTTAATCACAATAAACACAAATAAATATGTAGCAAAGAAACAGAAAAAAGCAAATACTAGATAAAGCACAATAGCAAAATAAACATGAAAGACAAGTTTACATATTTTACCATAACTCAGTGACATGGCAGTACAGAGCCGCGTCATATGTAACATAGAAACACAAAAAGACATATAGACAAAGCACATTAGCAAAAATGAAAGCACAATCCGACCCTCGTTAAAAAACCCAGGGAAAACAAATTTAAGTGCTACAGACGGTTAATAAATTCCTACTCTACTAATGAAACAAAGCGAGTTATTTTTGAAAAGCAAGTCACATTACGACAAAAACACAGATATTCTATTTCATGTCTATTTCATTTAAAAAAAAATCATACAGAAGCTCGTTAAACATGCAAAGAATTGACTACAACTTTTACTATAAGAAAATATTTGCTTCAATGGAACTGTATGAAGTGAACTATTATATAAAACGCTAGCCATGGAATATAATATAAGCTGCAAGATATATTACGTACTTAATTAAATACGTGGCCGTACTCAAATCAAAATGGCGATTATCTTAATGATGGCTACCAAAACATATTTTGTATGCCAAAAAGATACTTAACACCCTGACAAGAACTAGAAGCTATGAATTATTACAAGAATGATGCATGCATGATTCATTTACAGGTGCTGCTTGCCTTTAGCTGCATATACATATAATTATCAGTTCACAATTGACAATTTGTACTGTCAAAGAGTTTAAATCTCAAACGACCTTCATTGTAAATTATTGTGTGAAAATCAAGATATGAACTGAATTAACTGCATTTGTAATAAATCCATTTCAATAAAATTTTATTGGAGCAATAAACACAGTCAACAAACTTTAATTTGTTAGTAAAAGACTTCCTGCATGATAAAGTCGTTTTAAAAGTTGATTTAAATGTTTTTGTGAAGTCCTGTATGAAGTCTACATCAGACGAAGATAATAAACAATCCATTCCGATTAATTTAAAAAACAAACACATGCTCGAAGATCTATCACTTTTACATAGTTTTCCAATAAAATCAAATACATAAAAAGTGTTTTACTATGATATTCTCATTGTGTTTGACTTTTCATTTTTTTTAATTATATTTCTGGCATAATGGAGAGCTATTTTATGTGGAACGTCAACCGGAGCGAGAAATGGTAAACGTTTTTTCTCCGCATCTTCTGCCAAAGAACAGTACCGTAATACTTCATCTAAGTTTTTATTCAACAGATAACAGAATGCGATCATGTAATAAGCATTAGGATATTGCTTCTCACATTCAGGCGCCATGTTGATAAACTTTTTGAATAGCTCAATTGCTTTCTCAGGATCACTTTGCATATGCATATATGCAATTCCATAAAGAGCTGAATAATTAGAAATGTCTAGTTCGAAACATTTCTGATACGAATCTAGTGCTCGTACATGTTGACCTGTAGACACGTATTTCAACCCAAGACCATAATATAAGTCAATCAGAATGATTCGATGGCAAGGTTGGCAATCTACGTTCTTACTCACTTTAAAGGCTAGCAGTTCAGCCGTCTTTATATGTTTTTTGGCAGATTCAAAATCTGACAGAAGATTTTTCTTTTTTTTTGCTTTCAATACGATCCTCCATAATATGATATATTGTGCGTACTCAGCAAATATATCATCAGGTCTTAACATTAGGTATTGTTCAATTAGTATAGGTATATTTTTGATGTGACGGAAAAACCCAAACATACTGTTTTCACAAATGTGACCATAAACAATATTTTCGAAAACGGGTCGCAGTAGTTCGCAGTCTTTTAAATCATCAACTCCGTTTTTCTCATATGTTTGTAATATTTGTGATGCCGCGATAAAGTAACAAAGAGCTCGTCTATAATTATGCGCCGTAGGAGAATCTAAACACTGTGAATACACTCTCGGGTCGGACAGTTGTGTTCCTTTGAATATTCGTGTAGAATCGTTAGCTTGCCTCGCCCGTTCTTCTACATAACTTGTGAATAATTCAAATAATGATGAGTTGTCAGGGTGTTGCATCATCGCCAGAAGATCTTGGACTTCTTGGGTTCCAGGAACCGTTGTGACATCTAAATGTTTATTTACGTTCGCCATTTGAAAATTAACAGGTTTATTGTTGTTTTTTTTTATATCAATCTGTAATGATAAGCATGTAGATGTACTACCAGTAGAGCTTATACAATAATCAATGCTTGGAAAAACACAGAACTGATATAAGATTTTGGTCTGAATATATAAAAAAAAAAGATAGCTGGATCAAAGTTGAACATGCAAAGTGTTGATTCCATTAATTCGTAATAAAGGAAATGTTTGGTAAAATTTGAAATCAAAGCATACAACCTGTGAAATTTAGGGCAAATAAACGGATATCTCTTTTCTGTTCACGTTTACATCATCGTAAACACTGTTATCCCCTTCTCCCTACACAGATGGAAAGCTTGATTTAACACTTGACAAAGAATCGTAATGATATTACTGGCTTGCCCCGTTATAGGTAGCTTGTATGTTAACATCATTATAGAATTCCCTCAAAATGGAAAAAAAGGAAACGACACATACAATAATAGCTTGAACAAAAAACATTCTATTTAAAATTTGTGTTTGCCTTCCTTTATTCCATTTGTTGTACATCCATAACATTTTTTATGGAAAGGACTATTCTTAATGGATGATAAGCTTATTACAAAAGCGTGTACTTGTCTTTACAAGTTTGGAACACAGCCCCTATATGCAACGGGATTTATTTGTTTAAATTGGATTTAAAGCAGAACATGGCAAATGCGCATTTTCTACGGAAATATTATAGCAGTTACCTGCAACATTTGATACACAAATTGATGTACTTTGTTTAAAATGCACATGTCTAGTTTCTGCTAAACTTAATAAATATACGATATATTTTTCATCATAATTGAAAGCGTTGGTGATCAGGTAAATATTACTCAGTTATGCCTCAATGAACAGCTTTCTATTGGTAGAATTAACTGAAAACAGTTTAAAGTCAACTGGCCCTAATGTTGTTGATCAGGTGGTCAGAAAGGTAAAACACAAGATTGTAAGTTATGTTACTTAATCAGAAAACTGGACATCAAAAGTTGTAGTTTAATGCATTAATTGTTACATATAATGATACAGATTATAGCAAATATAACTGGAAAATCTCTAAATCCAATCGTAACAAATATATCATTTAGTTTATCCCTATACAGAAAGGTAATTACTCTATACAGGTATAAGCACCGTAAAAAGTTTTTTTTCACTCAACCTGTTGTATTATTTTCTGTCTGTTTTTGGCTAAAGTGTTGATACTAGGCATATGAAAGCATAAATTGTCCATCTAACTTTGAATCCATCTGCGAAAAATTATAAATTTTGAGAACAACTGTAAATTACGTTGACTGCTTTAGGTAAAGTTTACCTTTCAATGATTGTTTTTTTTATTGTTTAAAAATAAAGGATTTTAAGGATGTACACCTCTGAGGAGCAAAACAATTCTACAATTAAACTTTTTTTCTTAACCTGATTTTTGGGTGTATAAGACTTTAAAAAAATAATCGGTGAAGAAAAAATCATATGGTGGGGCACTTCTTTTTTTGCTACAGCCTTTTGAACATACCCAATTTTTTTCCAATTTTCATCAAATTTTACCTCTTTTTGGTAAATAATCGTGAATTTTTTTTTCATACTTTCAATAAAGATGTAGTGAACCAATATGAATAAATTTAAATTAAAAAAAAATTAGGTAGGTGGTAATATAAGAAAGTTTAATCATATTTTGATGCTTTTTTTGTGTCAAATTTACCATGCTGTCAATTTTGTCAATTTGTGATTTTTCTCATTTTTAAGAGCAAAATGCATATCATTTAACCTTTTTTGTTATGAATGAATGAAAAAATAAATATCTAAGAAATTTGAAAAAACAAAAATGATATAGGATGTACATGATTCTTGCAAAATCATTTTTGTACCCCTCACCCATTTTCTCAAAATCTTGGCTAAAAGACTGACTTAATTGGTGGTAAATTTTGAAAACTGGGTTACTTAAATACAACTCATTGTAAATACACAGTTTTTTCACAGAGTTATGTTTGATTAGAATATTTTTTAAATTCATAGAAATATTTTTCACTTGTATCACATGTTTAGAAAATAATTCTAGAACGAGATTTCAACGCGACTGAAACGTCAGAAGAATACATCCATAAGGAACATTTAAACTATGCTGAAATCGATTTAAAATTTCCCAATTGTAGTTATTTTTAGATATATATGACATTTTGGGCGATAACCGTTTTGTTGGTTATAAATGATCTTTTGGATAGAGCGAATGATGTTTGGAATATTATTATTGACAATTATTATTATTACCAGTTACGTAAAAATACAACAATTATTCTTGTCAGTATATCAATGTTTAAATATTCAATCTGGTTATATTTAACTATTTTACTTACCTAAAAATCACAAGTGCACGCTACTTGACTGACTGTCAGGTTACTCAACTATTTTAATTCCTTTTTAGTTTCGGAGAAATGAAAGTAAAACTAGGAGTTTAGAAATATGTGTGCATAGCTTGCGAGATTTGTGTCTCATAAAAGTGAACAATGTAGATACCTTGTGATAGTCACGGAAACTTTAACTTCGACTTTTTGTAGGAAGTAAGTATACTTTTTGATACTTGCTTATAAATGTGTTTTCCTCAATAAACATGTTCTTAATGAGATCAACCGCTTCCTTTAAAAGGAGAAGAATTATCTAGGTTCAGAACTTAATCGGTAAAATCAAAGTTGCAGTTACATGTACCAATGCAAAAAAAATAAAAGATCAGGCATTATTTAGATCGTGAAAGACAAGGCGTGACCTCAATTAATGATTAGAAAACATCATTTCATCTACCACGGGTGTGTTATAGTATAAATATATATGAACACCTTTATTTATACACTTAATTCGGTACTAAACACTTCAGGGTGATAACTCTGTAAAAATCAGCTGAACGATTTAATCACGTTCTATTTTTAGGGAAACATTTTGCTGTATTATTGAAAACAAACAACAATAATACAAGAGAGCGTTTTAGCTAGATAGAAACTAGGTTTAATCCAACATTTTGAAGTCAACAAAATGACATTTGTTTTATGTCGTTTTCTTTTGGAAAAATTCCCCCAACTTTTTTTACAAACAAAAACCCCAAACATTGCACAAGTCCTGTCATCTTTGACTGTCCATGACGATAAAAACGCTAAATCCCTGGGATGTGATTTAGTTGTTTTTAGTCTTAGATGCATGATGTTTTATTATTATTTGTTTTTGACTTTTTAGTAGATGTCAGTAACTGCGAGAACTCGCAAATCGAACTTCCGTGTTAATTTGACTTGTTGATACAACTTGTAATGCTTTTTTTTAAAATTTAATATTTACCATTTTCGGTTATATATCTTTCATAAATATATATTTTGTTTTATAAATACCAGTTTTGATAAGAGTTTGGTATGACTATACATTTTCACTTCTGTTCGCGTACTATGAACAACAAAATTTTTATTATGTATAACATATTTCCGTTCTTCATTTATACTGTATACCTGACAACAAAATTAATTTTATTTACCTGTGTACATTAATGTATTAGGCGGCATTTTTTGTAATGTTATGGTTGACTTTCTGAAATTATTTATATTAACATCTCAAGACAATATACTACTGTTGCCTTTTTTTATTTATTCACATCTTATTTTATTGATTTTTGGGTTTACATTGTGTGATAGATCAAGTGTATTAGTTCAGTGTATGTTCACTTGTGTTACTATGTCTTTTGCTTGCGTTAAGCCTTTTTATTTGATATTCTATAGTGTGTCTTTCTATGTTATGATAGTATCCTATTGTTTAAGGTAAGGATGAAGGTTGGTACATATTGAAACGTTTTCAACCGCTGCATTTGTTTACACCTGTCCTGTGTCAGGAATATGATGTTCAGTAGTTTGTTGAGTGTACTTTCTACGCAGAAACTGATGTAAAAGAGTTTTAAGTAGTGACGGATATAGAATTTTTGACATACTGTCTATAAGGGGGCCCGCTACGGTCATGCATCACTGATTCCCTATATAATCAACCAAATTCTCCCCAGAAAATGGTGGCCCTGGCCCCCTAACCTCCTAAATCCGCATGAGGAGGAACAATTAAAACTCCACTGCGTAAATGTTATGGAAACATGACGAATTGATCTACATGTTTACGATGTCTCTATGTCTAAACTAACTAATGACATGTTTACCTCGTCTTAGATTGTCGTATGTCTTTTAGGTTCCAAACGTGACCTACTTAATGTTTTCCCGAATATGACTGTTTTGTCGAGTGTGTATTTGCATTGTTAAACGACGTTTCTTGGTGTTTATGAATGCAACGTTCATGTGTTAATTTATACTGTTTCTGTTGTGGTTTTGGTTGGATATTGTGTTAGCTCTCAATTTAAATTTGAATTCTGTATTTTCGGTATATTTCACATATATGTCTTATTAGTCAGTACAATCGATTTAATTTCTATTTTCCATGGATAAAGTATTGTGTACAAAGTCCAAATAATTATGACGTTGTCACATCAACTAATTTCAATAGCCTTTGAATACCGTCATAAACATAACAATTGTTCGAACTATCTATATGTATAGTATTGTGAGAATAATTGACAGTGTATGAATTTCGAATTTACATATTTGTTACAAAAATACGTCACTTTTTATGATATTCTGTAATTTTGTTAGTGGAAGACGTTTGTTGTTATTCTGCCTTTTACATGATGAACGAGTGTTTTATTATTTATTTGTGCGTTTATTCTCTTTGCTACATGTACATTTGTTTGTGCTGTATTTCTGTTGTCATTTTAGCGATAGTTTTTGACATTGCAATAATGTGCTGGAGGTTTGGCTAGCCATAAAAACAGGTTCAACCCACTATTGTTTCTTAAATGTCCAGTACCAAGTATGGAATATGGCAGTTTTCAACAAATAGTTCGTTTTTACATGATATATGTAATTTGATGTTTATTTTTGATGCACTGCAGTGTTTATGTTGTACTGTTTTTTTTTCCTATTTTAGTTGATATGTTTCCCTCGGTTCAAGTTTGAATTCCGGGTTTGTATTCTTTGATCGATTCATTACTTTTGAATATCGGTATACTACTGTTGCCATTATAATATGTTTCTTCAAATTTCATTAATTAAACCTTACTACACTCTGATAAACAAAATAAAGTTCTTGTTGAAAGTAAAATCACCAACTCTCAGGAACCTTCATAACGGAAAGTCTATAACCAAATGGCAAAATCAAAAGCTCAAACACATCAAACGAATGGATAACAACTGTCATATATCTGACTTGATACAGGCATTTTCTTATGACGAAAATTGTGGATTATACCTGTTTTTATAGCTAGCTAAATCTCTCACTTATATGACAGTCGCATCAAATTCCATTATATTGACAACGACGCGTGAACAAAACAAACTAACACAATTGACAAAAAATGTCAAAAAAGTTTTTCAAATTGTTATTTTCACTTAAATATTGTAAAAAATGGCCACTTTCGTTCTTTCTTGCGTCAAGTTCATATGTTTGAAAATCAATGTAATTTAAAGCCTCTTTTACTGTATCATATTCCAATGAGAAGTTTGACAAAAGATCAAAATCTAGAACGTCGAATTCACATTTCAATTGACACTAATTTCAGGGTCCTAAAAGAAAGTTTAAGTTTAAAAAAAGAGACTAGTACCAACATAATATAATCATTTGTTTTTTCAGCAATTTAATTAATCAGCAAGTTGTTATGGCAACTAACACGATATATATGACTCCTGGGGACGATATAGAATTGGAAATACAGAGAAAGATAACAGAAATATGCAAAACTGGTGTAAATAAACAAGGTCGGTACACATAGAATTCGTATTATAAAACGTCCACATTATCTATTACCTTTTTCTAGCCGTTATATTAACTAAAGGTAAAGTGATATCGTGTGCTTTTATTGTAATTTTATTTAATAAAGGAAATTAAACCTTTAAGGCTTTATTTATGTAAACAATGGTTTTGATTTTAATCCAAGTTTTGTCAAAATAAAGAACGAGTTAGAGAAGCAATGCAATATGCAGAATAAGGTCTTACTAGCTTACGGCTGCATGTGTGTTAACCATCACTTATTTATGTATATCAGAAGAAAAAAAGTTTAAACTCCTTACAATTATGGTAAGAAATCTAGGTAGCAATAAAAAGTAACACAATATCACAGTTGGTAAAAATGTCATGCGAGAGAACGTTCTGTGCTGGTGATTCGCTCGTGACTGGTTTTGGTGGGTCCTGATTCTGTGCTGGTGGGTTTCTTTACATTGTCCTGAAATTTTGACAACTTTTAGCTGAAAAGTGTCAATCTAAGTCCTCCGTAGATATCGAAGATGACATTATTCCTGGCAAATCCTACGATACAATCTTTATTTAAATAGAGTCCATGAATTCGTCGAATTGTATGAACATTAAAGGAACAGGGGGGTGGGGGAGGGGAGGGGGGGTATCACCTTCATTTAAGCGGTCTCGGGTAGGTTTTCACTATACATTATTTTTTGGGGGCTTTCCATATATATATTTCTGTTTATATTTCTAAATGTGTTCTAGAGTGATCGGTTTTTGTTTTTGTTTTAAGAAATATAAGATAAAAAAAATTCAGTTTTGATTTCGTTTTATTGATAAAAGTCTATATAAATAAAGAATAAAAAGCAACTTACATAAGCATTGATAAAGGTCTATATTTGAGGACAACGAGAGTTTAAGACAGCTTGAAGGGGTCATAAAACGATTTCCTACGTATCTTCTCGCTCCTTTTAACTATTTAAATCATGCTTTTAATGTTATTAAATATTTGTTTTATGATTTTCAACTAAATTGGAATATCGAACCGACTGCGAGCAGCCGGTTGGTTGTTGAATATCGAATATAAAACAACGAACCGGCTGCTAACTTCACATCCATTATTACTTTTACTGTTTAGACTGTATTTTGTTGATATACATATTGTCTATTCTACTTACTAGTACACTTGGTACAATCGAAAACCAGTTGTTGGCATGACACGGGTTATGTTCTTCTCATATATTTTATGATGGTATACTACTAAACCCCTAACGGGAGGGTTTGTGCCTGATATTCATATGATAAAGACATAATATTTTAATCAGTTTAATTGGGGTCTGGAGCCGGTATGTCAGTAACTGCTAGTAGTCTGTTTTTATTTGATGTATTATTGTCATCTTTATTAATTTTTTTTGTTACTAATTCTGACATCGGATTCAGACTTTTCTTAAACTGAGTTCAATGTGCGTATTGTTGTGCGTTTGGTTTTCTACATTGGATAGAGGCATAGGGAGAGGGTTGAGATTTCAAAAATCATGTTTAACCCCGTCGCATGTTTGCGTCTGTCCCAAGTCAGGAGCCTCTGACCTTTGTTAGCCTGCGTGATTTTTAATTTTAGTTTCGTGTGTATAATTCGGGTTTTAGTATTACGTCCATTATCACCGAACTAGTATACATATTTGCTAAAGCTGAAGTATGCCTCCGGTGCGGAAGTTTCTCACAGTATTAAAGACCCATTGGCGGCCTTCGGCTGTTGTCTGCTCTTTGGTCGGGTTGTTGTCTTTTTGACACATTCCCCATTTCCGTTTTCAATTTTATATGCCTGTCATTGTTTTATTGTTCAATAATAATTTTTGAATTCTTGTCTTGTCTTGCCTTTGTGCTTTGTTTATATGCCTTTTTGTGTTTCTTTGATACATGAGACGTGATGAGCATACGCTCCATGACAGACAGAATTGCGTTAGAATTTTCAAATAGAACGATGAAAATTAGTTGCTTGTTATTTAATCGGGCTTGCTTTAGTTATTAAGTACATGCATTAAGAATTGAACGCACACGTTTTTGTATTCGATTAGGCTCTTTTGCTTATAAATACACAAAGAGAATTATCAATTACAATCAAAACATCATAATATCTAAAGTACTTCAATCTATATGCTCGTAAACTGTTAGTCTATTTTTATTTGTAGTTATAAAGGCTGACCTAGAATATAACCAGAAAAGATGGCTCCTGATTTCGATTTGTCTGCATAGTATTGTGTCCCCTACTTTACGAAATTATGTAGAACCAGTTGTTCTAAGGCTATACAATTCCTTAAAACTCTCACACGGAATTGATGTACAAACATACCCTAAGCAGCAAAACGTATATTCTAAATATAGAGTACAATTTAACTATGGTGCAATCAATAAAAATAATTCCATACTAATTGGTAAGAAACCAGACTTACTTAATTATGACTACAAAGTTGTGAATCATATAGAGTTTTCAAAGTTATTCCTGCAGACACACATGGCTCAGTATACAGCTTTTGATGAAACATGTGATATGTCTGCACTTCTCAGTTTAATTATCAGTATCGACACATTTCCTCAGGCCGTAAAGAATGTTGCAATGAAGGTATGTTATAAAATTTACGTTTAAAGATCACTTTGATAACTTAAATTTCAAAATGCGAGTGGGTTTTAAAAGCATATATTTAAGTCGACCTGAAATTCTAAGCCAGATTTTATTAACAAGACATGCACAGAAATGCAGCAGAATAACAATTAATTTGTTAGTATGGCACGATTATATGTGAATATGTTTGATTAAACTTACGGGATGAACTGCAATAATTGAAATTGAATAGATGCATAGAGGTTGAGATTTTGGCAAACTGACACAACAAGACATTTGAATGCCCGACGTTTTGTGATGTTATACGTTGAACACACATCCAAAAAAAAATATTTTTCAGAAGATTCGACGTTGGAATTCATGGATTAGCACAAAGTAATTTTTTTTTTAATTGAAATCGAAAATGGCTCACCATTATCATGATTATCTAGATATATTTTAAGAAAAAAAAATACAAGTGATTTGATCTTACATTTATATCAAAGAGTTTGAAAACTCCTTGTAAAGAGTTCTGTCAATACAAGACATAAGGACAGGTCAGACAGTAAAAGTACGTAGTTTCCTTGTCCGATATTTATGGATTCGTTTGTTTTATTTGTCTAAAAATGCACTCATTCTAGATACTACATTACAATTTTCTTTCAGCTTCGTTCAGATGTGCGGAATCCTTGGGCACATTGTAACTTTAACGATTGGGATACTTTAACATATCAGAGGTCTTTTCAATTGATGCATCAACTCATAAAATGTCTTAATTTGAGTATACCGGACGAATCAAATGTTTTAGCAGAGCTAACAAAATGGGAAACAAATGGTAAGTATATTATCAATTCATTTATGTTACTATTCTTTGAATAATAAAATAGTCAAAAAACAACAAACATATACATGAACTTGACAAACAAAATGTTTGAACACGCATCAATTAGAAAACATTTTAGCATAATAAAACGTTAACGATATTTTCTTCTCACGTACACAACTTGATCAAGTATACAATAAAAAGAAGTGAAATATACCAGACGTATATGTTAAAACGTCACAAATGCGTTTTGTTTACTCTAGACTCATTAGATGGACTCGAATCAAATAGGTGCGAGGCCAAACAAATAACTAAGTTTAAGACCATCGAAAACTATAATACATGTAAATGCAAAATGTCCATATGGCCATAAATATCTTAGAGAAATCCTATCACGACTTTGTTAAAAGTAGATGTAAAAAAAATCAATTTAAAATTATAAGTTATGTCAACACATGAGTGGTCATTACTAGATTGCTGGTACCTGGTACGAAACGTCAACCTGCAGAGGCGTTCAGCCGATAAAATTGCCATGCTGATGCGTGAAACAATATTGTTTAGTATGGTTTTAATTTGCTGATAAAAATGATAAATATTTATACCAACAAAACAATAATTAAAGATATATTTACAATTTTGCATTATCTGCCTTTTAGATAAAGTTCACTTAACGGACAGATAGGTTCAACCGTATTGCAGGCATGGGGTTATGCAAATTTGTAATTGTAATGCATTGTAATGCATTACATTTTCCAAAGCAATAGCATGTAATGTGTAATGCAGCAATTTTTGCATTACATGCAATTGTAATATAATGCATTATTTGAGAAAAAAGTTGTTTAATTTCATGAATTACAGAGGAAATCCTGAATAATCATAGATCTGTTCTTTGTAACTATAGAATTTAAACCGAGTGAATAACTGGGTTGTTCCTCACTGTATTGAACACCAGAAAACACAAGTAGCCTTACAAAGAACTATAGATTACTTGGTTTTCGAACTACTAAGCTTTTGATATTTAAATATTTTGGTCTCCATCATCTCTGAAGAGACATATTTTGTCGAAATGGTTAGAAGTTGCAGACAAATTGGAACCGTGAATGTTATTTTTAATTCCAAAAATCTGTTGAAGAACATTCAGTTAAAGTATCTGTCCGTGTGGAATAGTATTAAAACATTGGACTTTTCTATACTTTAACAAATTATCCCAATTCTAAACTAAAAGATAAAGAGAAAGAATTGGTATTAAAAAAAAAATTCGCAAACGTATTAACATATATCTAGGGAGGAACAAATCTTACTTTGTGAAACATTCTGTGATTGCAACAAACAAAAAAAATAAAATTAACTGACACGATCATTATTGAAAACATATTTGTCAGATTTGGAGAACGATAGTCTTGCAAATCGCGACTTGAACCGTGATTCATATGATGCACACTCCATACACTCTCTTTTTATGAAGAATACAAAAAAGCCGTCATTAACCTTTAACTTTACGTTTTGGAATATAAATGATATCCTCTCACTAAAGTGATAAGAGGATACAACAGGTAGAGTGAAGTATGCATCAAACATGTCATATCGTGACTTAGATTTAGAAATCGACAATGAGGATCGGTTGAGAACAAAACTGTATGACCAATGAGATGATTTACATTTCTATGTTGCAACAGTCCAGCTGCGCATGAAGACTTACAGACGCAATAACGAGTTTTATGAACTTTTCAATGTTTTATGGTTATATAAGAGCAAATTACCAATCAGCTAATACGTAATGCTAAATCACTTGATGTAAAATATCAATTAATTTGATAACACAACGCTGATACTTGTAGAGCAGAATATGCCTTTCATATTCTGAAGCACCTTGTATATTCCCTTGTACTTAATGGGGTTTAAGTTCTACGTCTTTAGTTTTCTATGTTGTGTTTTGTGTACTGTTTTTTTTTTGCTTGGCGCATTGAGTTTTTGACTTATGAGTTCGATTATTCCTTTGATGTCTTTTGTCTCGTTCCAACACAGGTATTTGGTAGACACTAATAAAGTTTGTGTAAATCATGAAAACAATTAATTACTGGCATATTAATGTAAATTAAGAAAACTAATAGTATGACTACGGATTACGCCAAGAAGCCAATTAAGTTAAACGTATGATTTTGGCACGCATGTAGCAATAAATACATCGAATAAGACATTAAACACTACAAATGTATAAAATGTAAAATAATGCTGGGTAAACTTGTTTGTATGGACATAATTGCATAATTGATAGGTTTACATGTAGGTATGTCGTGCAATATGTATAGATTATAACATGCCCTTTTCCATTTTGGCCCTGGTATCATCCGGAGACTCCCATATCGGCCTCGAGGTTTTTGCCGAGGGCCGATATGGGTCGGGGGATGATACCAGGGCCAATATGGAAAATACATGTTATAATCTATTTATCACATATTTTAGTTCTGCAGAAAATAGAAAAAAATTCAATTATAGCAATTTAATGAAACATAAGAGGTAAAATGTTAAACATTTTATCACAAAAGTGTCGTTAAGGAAGCAATGACGTCACGTCATTTTGAACCAGGGCACAATAGCCAATAACCTATTTTTTGCCTCGGGCAATTTTGAGGTTATTACATATGCAAAATCCGACGTATCGTAACAAATATGTGATAAGTAGAGATATAAGAATAACAAAAATGTTAAAAATATATTCCATTTAAAGTCTATACGATACAAAAGTCACATTGCATTTTAAAGATGAATTTAGCTTATATTCCTATTGCCTATTTATAATGCTACATAATGGTACTAAACAATTTTGAGGACCTAAGATCCAAGTTAAACCATTGTAAACGTTTGAGAATGTTATTGATACTGCGAATGCTAAAACGCAAATGGGCGTGTTGTCACTGAAATTGGTGTTGTCAATAATGATACATTTAGTGAAGTATTGGTGAATGTTTTAAAGGAACTCTGGACGTTAAATAAGTTCCGTTGGGTCGTCATAATAGAATCAGAATTATTCAAACTATTCATCAATTAAGTGTGTGATCATTCCTTTAACAACTAATTAATAAATTGCTATATACACTGAGCTTCAGAGATTAAGACATTTTTTTTTATACCACATGGCTGTGACATTTCATTAACTAAGAATCATAAACTAAAACATTATATATAGCTAAAACAAATATGCATCACAGGTAAAACGTAGAACGACGTCAACACATTTAATTTTCATTCCTAATTAAAACAGATGATACATGCATATATGTTATTTATTCTTTATAGAGGATATGCAGCGTACACATGAATCAACACACATAAATTATAATAAGTGGATCATTAAGTCGTTCCTTTAAACGTCTATCAAACATTCTTACAATAGATTTCGATAGTTAGAGGAGATTTTCAACCATGCATATTGTCCTTTCTGGTTAATAAGCTGTTCAATATCTGTGTAAGGTTTTTCCTCGAGCAGCAACAAGATGCAAAATGAGCCAAATCTGTTTATTCTATATTTGACTAGCTTTTTCATAAACATGCTGATGCACAAAAGTTCGACGAAAGATATCAGAGGGACAGTCAAACTCATAGATCGAAAACAAACTGACAATAACATGGTGGTTAAGGACCGTCTCAAAGGTAGTTTTTACTACAATTAAAATATTGTGTTCAGTTTTACCATTATTTATTATTAACTGTCTATCGTTCACAGCCTTCGCTGCTGACCCCTAAGCTCCAATGGTCCTGATGATATGTTTTTTACATTTACTATCAAGTATGACAGCTTTTGCCGATTTATATCTAATTAATCCTGTATAGTTGACTATGTTCAATATATTTCCATACGACAAAAAGATGTACTCTATCATCTTAACATACCGTTACGAAATATTTGACAGTAGAATGTAAGTTTTTTTTCTAAATATCTTAGGAAATGATTTAAGTTTGTATATTTTTGTTTCGTTTCAGGATTTATGTTTTTACAAGGTTATGCTGTTGACCAAATTGTAGTTAATGAATTAAAACAACAAACACAAGTTCTAACAGAATACGCTTTAAAAAGGAAATCGGGTCAGGATTTAGAATTCATTAAGATATACGATGCTATGTTAAAGATAAATGGTGAAATTGTGTCTTTTTGTAAGCGTATTGATGCTATTGAAATTAGCCATAATGAACAACAAACAGCAATAAAAGAAATGAACAAAGATGTTAATATCATATATGAACGGACGTTAGCAATCGAGAAAAATCAGACAGAATATAGAGAGCATATTGATGGAGCGATTATCAATATGAGAGAGATTACCCAAGATGTAGAAAATCTTAAAACTGAAAGTACATCAACAATAAACAGAGTGGAGTCGCTGGCAGACGAAGTTACATCTGCAACTGTAGGTGTATCAAATATCAGGAACGTCATTTTTGAAATGAAGGAGGATATTGCAGCTTTCAAAAACTATATGTCTCGATCTAAACCTGTAGGTAAAATCTTCTTTTACCCACCAAATCGGTCAGAATATTTCGTTGCTCGAGAAAATGAAATAAATCGAATAAAAATCATCTTTGTAGACAAAAGTAACGAACACCATACACTGGTTATATCCGGTTTAGGTGGATGTGGCAAGACCATACTTGCAATAGAATTTTCATGGAGATCTCAAGAATTTTATCAAGGTGGTGTATTTTGGATGTCAGCTGAATCTGAAAGTTCATTAGAGGATTCTGTAACTACACTTGCTATTGATGTTGATACAATAGGAAAAAACTTCAGGGAAACTTTCAAGAAAACTTTAAAATGGTTTTCAAACTTAAACGAAAGATGGCTTTTAGTGGTGGACAATGCGGACGAAGAATATCTCTCTGATTTGACCAAAGAACTATTAGATGGGTCATGGAAAAGAAATACGCGTGGCCATATCATCATAACTACAAGACGAGAAACAAACGAAATTGAGGAGTCACTGCTTGTAAAGCGAGAAAACATTATCTGTCTCACTATATTCGAGACGAAAGAGGGATTAGAATTTGTAAAGAGAAGAACAGGTAGAAACGACATCACAGAAGACAATTCAGTAGTATCACTTGTTGAAGAGCTTGGTGGGTTACCATTAGCCTTAGAACAAGCATCTGCTCATATCAAAAGTATAAAATGCTCATTTAGTGATTATGTTAAGAGATTTGAGAAAAAAAGAATTAAGCTTCTGAAAGCAGCTATATATCCGAGGAAAATAAGCAAGGATAGGCTTTCAGTAGCAACAACTTGGTAAATGAACATTGATTACATATCCAGGGAGTCGGAAAATGAAGGATTAGGAACAGCTTCTATTACCGTCATGGAAATAGCGTCTCTCTTTTTTGCTGACGATATCCCTATAGAACTTATAAATGTTGGAAACCCTGTCGTTGAAGACAATGATCTCACCGAGGCACTTGATGATGATGTCGGATGCAGGCAGGTTATTGAAATTCTAACCAGATTTTCATTATTCCAGTTGATGAAAGATAAGTGTCTTTCTGTACATAGGCTAGTGCAAGAGGTGATACGGGATAATATGAATAACAATCGTCGTCATTGTATTTTTGAACATGCTTCGCGTATGGTAAATAAAGCTTTAAACTCATGCGTGACCCCAAATCATGTACTCCACGGTGATTTTAAAGATACAAAACGCGGTTCTCTATCTAAATGGAGTAAGTTAGCTGCAAATGCCAATACTTTAAAAGGACATATGTTACGTTTTGTGAAAGAAGATCAGTCTAGACAGAATATTTGCTTTAATAATCAAATGTTAAAGATACTTCAAACAACAGCTCTATACCATAGTATAAACCAGCGACAAGCGTTCGCACTTGCTGATCAAGAACAAATGGTTAAAATAATTCCAACATTATCAGTTGACATTAATTACTACCATGAGCTAACCTGCATAAAAATCCCCTTATTACTGAAAGACAGGGAGGTGATTGTAGATTGTCTGGCATCCGTTATACATGACGACGCTGAGGAGATAAATGAAATTCCATCTGTAATCCCGTACACATCCGAAAAATTAAGAGAGATGGGAAACGAAGCTTTTAAAGAGCATAGATACCATGATGCTATCCAGTGTTATACTGAAGGGATACGGTCTTGTTCTACAGAAAATATCGACAGCAGATTTTACTCAAACAGAAGCTTAGCATATGTAAGAATCGAAGATTATGCACATGCATTGATCGACGCCAGTAGATGCATTGAGATTGCACCTGATAATTGGAAAGGGTACTGCTGGAAAGCATATTCAGTTTCCGGGTTGATCGAAATCGGATCACTTTCTTCGAATATGGAATCTGTTGGCTTGGCCTCTGCATGCATTGCATCATACAAAAATAAACTTTGTCTTGTTGAACATAAGATGAAAATCTGTTATCCAATAATAAATTATAAAATGATTGAGAGACCGGAAAGTTTATGTGATGAAATTATTAACTGAAAGGCCTTTTACTACAATCATGTTGCGCAAAGGACGTTATACTATTAGAGAACCACTAGCGACAACCAAAAGCATTCAAGTTATTGGTGTCGAAGATGGGGTCGAAATAGACACAGGACAATTATTCAGTATTCGTAGAATAGACAAGGATTGCTTGCACATAGATATTGAACCTGAGAAAACTATTCACGCACATTTTGAAAATATCAAATTCGTTGAAGGAGGATATCAAATCACAGTAGCCAATAATTCTGTGGCGACATTTTACAAATGTAAATTTTCCAATGGACAAAAAGGTTGTGAATATTTTCCTAAATGCAAAGGTAACGAAGGGTGCATAAACCAACAGAAATGCAAAGCCAACTTTCAATCTAGCCTTTCGATGTCATTTGCCAATAAAAGTATAGGCGAAGTAGGTTTTGCTGGAGTTTGTTTATCCGCAGGAGGAATTGCACATATAGAGTCATGTGTTTTAGATAGATGTGGTGGCGGTGGTGTTTTATCATGTGGAAATGGTTCCTTGATAGAGATAAGAAACTGTGCAGTAAGCAATATGAGGCAAATGGGAATTGAAGCAAGGGATGGAGGTTCAATTAAAGCCATAAACAATACAATTTCAGAAAATCAGTTTCATGGTGTTGCTATTGGACCGAACGGATATGGATATATAAGTGGTAATATTATTCAGGGGAATGGAGCAGAAGGAGTGTGGAGTGGTGGAATTTTAGATGAACACGAATCCGTAAACTTGAACGAGAAAGGTGCGTCGAGTGCTGTTCTGTGTGATAATATTATCAGACAAAATGGTTTATCAGGCGTATCATTAGATGGAGGTTACTTTGATGTGAAAGGAAATAGAATATATTCTAACTTGCTTTGGGGTATGATGGTGAAGTCGAGATCTTATAGCTACATTCTAAATAATGATATTTCTGAAAACAAATGTGGCGGGATCAGAATTGGAATTAACTATACTGCAGCAGTTTTAATTGATGGAAACACTATAAGAGATCATAGTGGTCCGGGAATTTATACGGTCAATTCTACAGAAAATATCCTAAAGAAAAATGAAAAAATGCAGAAACTAAAAGGGATAATTGAAACAATTACAGTTGGAGATGGGGAGATAGCTGGAGAGTCAAGAAAACCTTTTATTTTTGGTAATAATGTTTTTAACGGAAACGAAAGAGGCATACAACATCCAAAGGATATGGTCTATGTTATAGAAGCTTGTTGTTATTGTCGTAAAATTTCACAGCAAATGAAATCATGTTCAAAATGCAAGAAGGCGAAATATTGCTCGAAAGATTGTCAAACTAATCACTGGATAAAACACAAGCATCTGTGTAAGCTCTTACATGAATCATATGTAATTGAAGTGCAGATGTGTGATACAGGACCAAATAATCTTAGACTTGATAGAGGGCTTTCTGAACTGTTTCAAGCTACAGTAAACATGAAACCATTCAGTCCAAAACTAGAAGTAACTTCTCTTGACAGAAACAGCTCTAAACGGTTTATAGTAAGAATTCAATCTGGAAGAGAATATCCATACTATGATCCACACAGTAAACTTATGGTGTATTACCAAACTGTAACATTTGATATAACGCTTTCAAATCCTAAACTTTACCATCTTTGTAACGAGTGTGGAATTCTCGCTGATGAGAAACTTACTGTTAAGAAAATCTTTTGCTGGGCATCGTTTAAAAACAAAGGAAAAACAATCTGTTTTCACACAGACAACCTTCCACCTTTCCAAACATGGTGAAAACACTAACAAGACTATTACACACAATCCATTTATTAATCACATTTTCAATACATTCAAGCCATACAAATTATAAAGATTACAAAAATAATAAACAGATCAACGTTATGTGTTTTTTTTTTTGTGCTGGTCATTAAACTTTTGGCTTTAAGTTATCCCCAAAACCACTATTTCTATTCAACTGTAAATGTTTAAATACAAAGTTAACACTTCAGGTAAAAAAAAACCAATATGGCGTAAATTTCAAAGATGAGTCCTCAATCCATATCTTTGATGTAGAGTTTTGCATAGATTGATTAAAACAAAATAAAATCACTAAAGTTCCAAAACAGCTTTTGAATTACTAATTTTTGGCCGTAAATACATGTTTATACACAATGGGAGAGCTGATTTTCCAGATTAATTACAAAGACCGTGATATTGTTTCTTACATCCAATTTACAAGCTCCTGATAAGATGAAGAGGCCTCACAAAGAGTTGTCCAAAAGGGTTCCCATGTATTATATGTTCTCCTTCGCCATTCATAAGCGTCTGGACTAGTAAGCATTGGAACCAATTCTAAGCTTGTTACTCATTCACACCCGCCATGGTATATTGCACGTTTTTCGTGCTGAAAAACACTAGACTGAGTCGTGGGAATAGCCTCAATAAGCTAAGTCTTTCCTCTTCCAAAAACACATGTTTTTTTTTGCTTCGTTAATCCATTTGATTTTGTTCGATCTTAAAACAAATTTAAAACCACGTATCGTTTTATCAATGGCAGTATCAATCCATATCTGGTGATGTAGGCTGATCAATCACCATTCTAAATGATAAAGTCACATCTTCAAACGCCACCCATGTCACTTACGCAGTTTCCTTTCCAGCAAACGTGTATTCTCTCAATGACTAGTGCATTTTAAAGGTCATGGATAGATACATATCTAAAGCTTTTACCACTTCCAAATGCAAGCCAAAGTTCGACTGCCCTATGTCACGGAATAGCGAAACAGCAATGACAGCAACATCAGTATCTACTGTTCGAGTCATGACTCAGTTAAGTCTGTGTTTCACTGCATCAGACACATGCATTTTTATTCTAGAGCCAGCCTCTTCATGTGAACATGGTGCTAAACTTGAAACATCATCATGAGGTGGATAACACAGAACATCCTCAGCATGTGTTGCTACAACTACATTTCCCTCAAAATCTATTGAGTAATCTGCTGTGAATGAAAACTAAAAAAATATTTTTTATTGTTGTCATCTCTCAGAAAACTTTGACAATTTTGAGGAATTCGTTTTGACCCTAGATTCACTTATGTATTCCCTTTCCTCTAAATGTATCTCTTTCTTCTTGTAGCAGCCTGTAAACTACCGGAATTGTACGCATCCGAGACTACATCCACTGTTGTTATCGTTTCAAGGTGTTTCATAACGAGTATGCTGATAAGGTATTATGTGCTTTCCTTAAAAAAATACCCTAAAACTGTTACAGGAGTTGATGAAGTCTTGGATGCGTGTGGTAGTTGTAGCAACAAATGCTCAGGATATTCTATCTCATCCACCACGTGAAGTATTTCAAGTTTAGCACCATGTTCGCTGACACTAGAAGCATGGTGCATGTGTCTGATGCAGTGAAACACGAACCCAAATGAGTCATCATTCGAACAGTTGTTACTGATGATGCTGTCATTACTATTTCGCTATTCCGTGACATAAGTATGAAGAACTATGGATTGTGTTTGGGAGGGCAAAAAGCTTTGGATAGATATCTATCAATTACCTTTCAAATGCACTAGGCAATAAATGATCACACACACTTATTGTGATCCATGCCTTTACCGGTTCTATGCTCGCTTGAAAAGGAAACAAGACTGCGTGGGAGTCATTTATGGCATTTGAAGATGTGACATTAGCATAAGGAATGATGATTGATCAACCTAAATCACCAGGGTTTATTTGTAAGATCGCACAAACTTATCAGATGGGGTTAACATGGTTACAAAGCAAGAACAGAATTATTTGCGCAAAAGGGACGGTTAATCATCATTAAGGTCTCATCATTTTGTCAGAAGCTTGTACATTGTGAATGTATGAAAAGATGCCGCGGTCGTTGTTAATGCGGAAAATCGGATCTACCGTGCACTGCTTTGTGTGCATGTTGTGGTGACTGTGAATAAACATGTATTTTTTGGCCAAATAGAAGTAATTTTAAAAATGTTTTTGTACTTTTATTAGTGATTTTATTTTGTTGTAATCAATCTATCCAAAACTCTACATCGAAGATATGGATTGAGGACTCATCTTTGATATAATATTTTTACCGGAAGTGTAAACTTTGTATTTAAACATTTACAACAGAAAAGAATTAGTGGTATTGAGGATTACATAAAGCCAAAAATTTAAGGACAACACACACAAAAAAATCACATTTTCTTTACATTTTGAATATTAAATATTTCTATGTCCGCCATTTTAGATATTTCCGGAAGTAAGGGTTTTAAAGACATATAGCTGATACATTGTATCCATGAGAAGCACCAAAGAAAGGTTCCTGTACAATGTAATACTAGTAGTAATACGTTAAAACACTTTTCAATTACCCTCCCTAAAACATAAACTAATTTTAGTACAATGTCTGCCATGTTACATTTTACCGGAAGTAGGGTTTTCGAAGACATCTTATCTATATAATATATCTAAAATATTATGATAGTAGCATGATAATAACACCTTTTCAAATACTAGCCATCGATATTGGGCTGATTTAGGTATGATATCCGCCATTTGGATTTTACCGGAAGTGAGATTTTTTTTCAAATGCCTCCCTTTCTGAAATAAAAGAGTAATAGTTGAGGAAGGTCTATGCCAAATTTCATGCTAGTAGCAGGATGTGCACAATTCTTCTAAAATATGCTTGTAGCCACTGCACTATTTATACAACCATCCATGGAGCACTACTTAGAACTCATCTTGTTGATTAATATTCTGAGCTGTTATTTACTATCACAATTGGATTAAAAAAATATCGATGGTCAATTTCTTGATGTAAGTCGATTAACTCCTTCAATCATTTTTGTGGCAGATGTATCTTTCAGTTAAATGTTTGTCTCTTATAGCAATGGATCCTGTAGATCTTAACTGTAGAAACTATATACTTCGTTTGAATAACTGTTATATAAGTGGTGAGCGTTGTTTTATGCAATTGATGAGTTGGTCCATTCTGTTTTGAAAATAAATTAAAGACAATCTAGTATGGTATAAGTCAAGGAAACAAAAAATCTAAACAAAAAATATACATTGGGATATCTACAGAGAGCAAGGTATAGATATAAATAACCGTTAATTTCATCGAGACAGAACTTAGAAACTGATTATAAAGGAGTATCTTGAACATAATAAAAAAGATACTTATTCCACTGCGCAACTGTTGAGTCATTTGCAGTCAAAACAAGCGTCGAATATTAATTTTCATCTTTTCATCTAGGACCAGTTTATCTCGTGATCGGTAAGATTCTGTTTTCATTCGTTTAAGAAATATCTTCTCTTTTATTTAGTACTTCGGCACTGACATAATTTATTAAAACCTTTCTCAAAATGTCCGTTAATAAATTTTGAAATTAAAAAAAAAACAAGGTTGCAACTCCGTCAGACCAAGTCGATCTTTGATAGATTTGGCGGTCTTACAAATTTATTTGGTTTTATAGCTCTCCATCTGTGTTGTTTAATATGCATCCTGTTTGTTTTTGTTCTTCCAATATTCATCTTTGAGTGTCTCCAATAAAGGTACAGAAGAGCTTTGCACTAATGGGATTAATATGTTGTTGTTTTAATTTGATTGATCTCTAGTTTAAACACTTGTTGTCAACCATCCTGCTAATAATTATACTATGCGAAATACGCTAAATAATTACTTAAAGTTTTGCGTTAAACTAGCTTTCTGTAAAATGTAAAAATAGAATTGGATTATATCTCCTATAAATAAACAATATATCTGCAACACAGATATTCTGCAACTTTGTCAATGAAATTTAAAACCTACATTTTTATTCAATGCGTCAACATAGCATTTAGATGCAATACAGAGATCTGTTGAGTATACATGTACTTCAATGAGACAGAAGGCAAACCGCAGATAAATAGATTTAAAAAACAGAGGATAACATCAACAATGATTATGTCGTCTGCCACATGTTCCGAATTTTACCCGATTTTCGAAATTAACACGTTACATAGCCATAAGATTAAATAGATATAAGAAGATATGGTATGAGTGCCAATGAGACAACTCTCCATCCAAGTCACAATTATAAAAGTAAACCATTATAGGTCAAAGTACGGTCTTCAACACGGCTCACACCGCACAGTAAGCCCCCAAAATTACTAGTGATAAAACCATATAAACGGAAAAACCAACCTGTTAACAACACTTTAATGGTGATAAAACATGAAGAAAATCACTTATCAAAATAAATTTCATGAACCCCTTTTTAATCCCGACCATGCTTTTACTTATATGAAACCTCAAATTTGAGAAAAAAGTTGAATATGTTTTGTATACTTGAATGGCTTAGTTTTATAGTCCAGTCAATCTAGCACATTTGACCCTAACCTGAACGTAATTGCAACAGAAGATCTTTAAGTTTTAATCTTTTGCATTATACTCCAAATATACACAGAAAAAAGTCCAATAAAATCTTACTTGAGGAAGACTAAACAAAATCACCATTTAAAATTCCTATGGAGAATTGCATTGAAAAGGGAGATAACTCGTGCAAAAAAGGCAGAAATATCAATAAAAATTGATACAAAATTATAACTTTAACGCTTCTTTTCATCAGAATGTATTGATTCTTGTTTTTTTTTTGCGGTCTTAAATAGAGCATATTAACAAACAACTCTAAAGGTGTTTTCATATCTTTTATCAAGCTATAATCTAGATTTCGTAATTCATTAAATTGACCATTTATTGAATTTTTCAACATGTCAAGGTAAAGAATCTGAAATTTAATAAAAAATAATTAAGCATGTATCCTTCTTTTTGTAATTTAAAGTTTCTTTAGACAATTAAGAGGCTGAAATGATATAATATACAGACATAAACGATACCAAATTTTCAAATTATATTTTCAAAATGGTCACAAAGCCACAAAATTTCAATTTCTTTAATTAAAAATGCACAAAAAAATAAAACTAGCCTAACACTTCGGTTTCGTACATTTCATGAGCAGAAGATTATAATATTTAGTCATATACAAACTTATAACCCCATCATAGTATCATACTTTACATAAATTTCAAGGAAATCAACAAAAAACTAACTAAAGAAGACTCATTTTTGCGGAGTTATATCCCTTTCTAATGTTAATTTCCATATTAAAATGCTGATTTTGAGTTTTCCTCAAGTTAGATTTTATGGGACTTTTGTCTGTGTATATTAAGGGCTTAGTGCTATAGATTAGAACTCAAACATTTTCTGTTGCAATTAGTTTGAGGTTAAATCTTCGTTTGACTGGATTATTAGTATGAAATACGTGTACGTGAACTTTCTTGTAAAAGAAACTCCTTTATATTATCAAAATCTTTATAAATGTACTACAACAGCTTATTGTCTTTCCGGACACTCATTTGCCGATATATTCCAGTATATAAAGACATAACTACGCCCTCTAGTTAGAATTTCGGCCACCGCACAACGTAAGTGCGAGGGGAAACCGTGATGAAAGCATAGTTACCAACATGCACTGGAAGATGGATATTAATTATAACTGATTCTTAAAAAAACAAATATATTAATACAACAAATTATTGAACAAATATTACGTAAAAGGTTATTTAATAAATGGGAATGCATGGAAAATTAAAAAAAAAGGAAGCACATCATGGGCCTACTAAATCACGTATTTGTCACATGCTCCACGTGCTCTGTGTTGATTGTTTATCAATATCACGATCTAGTACACTTTGGGAAAGAATCCGAGAGTTACTTAGCTATCACTAAACGAAAGTACCTTGTCGTAAGGAAGGATAAATCAGACTTTGTAAAAACATCACATTGAAGTTCCAACAACACAAATTCTGAAACAGACATTTTCAAGATGCTTGATGTTTTGATTGACAACATATTTGTTACGTTTTGAGGACGTGTTTTTCAGCAAACAATCGGTATTCGCATGGGAACCAACTGTGCTCCACGTCGTGACGACTTCTTTTATATGAGGCTGACTTCATAAAGGCACGTCTTATTAAGAAAGAAAAGAAGTTAATAGTATTCTTTAACTTCACTTTCCGCTATATAGTTGATGTTCTCTCACTTAATAATTCTAAAAGTGACTATGTTGAACGCATCTATCTCATCTAACTTGAGATAAAGGATATACCAAATACAGTTATTTAGATGAAGAATACATGAACTTTTACAAAAGCTAATTCTTAAACTAAAATTATCTGTCTCTCGAATTTAAATTTAAATTGATCATTGACACGTGATATTGGAACATTTATATTGAACTAAAAGTAAAAGGTTTAATACTTATATGTCCATTAGGCCAGGTGTATTATGTATGCAATTATATTATGTACAAAATCTATATATTTATGTGCACATGTCACTATAACAAACAATATACTTACTTACATACAGTTAAATATGCCTTATATATTGACTTACAACTAAAAATTGACAATGAGGGTCGGTTGGAAACAAAACTTTACGACAAAAGAGACGATTTTAGCTTTCCAGTTTTGAACTTTTTATTTTTACGTAGCAAACTTTCTGCATAGGGACTATATATCTCCCAGTTGATATGATATTCCAGGTTTGTATTTTCTATCTTAAGTTCCTTGATAGAGGACTGCTGGTCACATGGAAGCTTTTAAAACCAAGAGTTTCAATTGGTTAAGTTGAAGTAAATTAATCCCCCCGTAAAACTTACGGACGCCATCCCGAGTTGGTTGACTGTTACATTTGTAAGTGTTATGGAATATCTGTTTCAAATGTCGTAACTGCCATCTCGTCACCTTTTCCCCAAATGTGACATACAGAATTATACTTATCTGCGGGTTTGTACTTACATGAGAAACACAAAGGGTGCCACATGTGAAACAAAATCTGCTCACCCATCTGGAGCACCCCAATTTTTGGTGGGGTTCGTGTTGCTCAGTCTTTAGTTTTCTATTTTGTTTTTTTGTACTGTTGTTATTCTGCTGGTCTTTTTCTTTGTAACCATTTGTCAGTTTATTTTCGACTTCTGAGTTTGACTGTCTCTTTGGTATTTTCCGAATCTCTAGTAAAAACATAAGAAACTTGTTTCATATGACTTTATCATGAACGTTTGGTACTATTGTAACCATCTGTTACATTAAAAGAAATCCTACTATCGTTATTATTTTGAAATACTACTATCCTTAATTTTTTTAAACAAGAAAGATTCACACTATGGGTTTCTAACTTAAGTTTGGAAATGTCCTTCTATCGTAAACATGATAGTTTCTACTTATGCACAGCGTACTGGTATCAAAAAGATTTTCCTTCACCTGTACATTGAGTTTTTAAATCAAAATCTATTCGGTGTAATAAAACAGATACATCATGTTATGGAGGGGTATTTGCGAAAAATACCAGTCTTGGATCCAAATTTTCTACGCCACTTAACAGAATTATGGGAAGAAATGTGTATTTGTGACAGGTAGCATACGGGTCCCTCAAAGGGTTGTTGCAAGGGGTTTTAATCGTACAGAGGACACGGCACTCTTCCAACATGAAATATCAGACCTATACATGAGAGTTGCTGACTAGTATTTATGCATCCACACAACCAAACGGACACCATATTTAATACTACCGATTCTACTGCCTTACGGGATATGTTTAGGCTACCATATGTATATACTCTAGTGAATCATTGATGTTCTATAACAAGAAAATCTCCAACTATGTATGATATGTTTTGCAGGAGCAGTACATCAGTCATTCGCTACAAGGAAATAACTTTGCTTGAAAGGGAAATTCAAGTAAATATGTTGCATGAGTCTGATCCTGGACATGTTTTATATATTATACATATATATAAAGAACAAAATCGTGTAAAGTTACTCATGCGAAATTTTTCTAACAATGAACAGGACTTATATTTTTCTGTTCAATCTTGTCGCATTAAGTGCTTTTTATTGTCAAGGTAAGTCTTCTTGTTGATTTTGTAAATATAAGCAGCAAGATGGTCCGAGACCACAATTGTCGTCCCTTGATTTTCGTTGTTCACAAATATAGTCCCTAGTGTTGACAGTGGGTTACTTGCCATTAATTTGTATACCCCTTCCAAATTTATTTCTCCATGTTTAATTCCTCAAATTGCAAGTAGGGGGTGAAACTACACTGTAAAAAAATTTGGGTCCAGAATTTTAAAGGAAAGTAGTGATTTGGTCCAGCTGAAAAAGGTTGAAAATTAGCACTTCGGAAGCTGTCAAAAGATTTCAAGACGCCCTAAACATAAAATTGTCCATATTTTGAGTTAGAGCCGATGAAGTTTTCTATAATTTTGATATAATTTGTCCCAAAAGTAGTACAACACACTGTAAAAGTTTCTTTGAGAAAGCGCAGGTGGGATTTTTTTAATTTTCATTTATGTTCTAAAAGAAATGCACTACGAAATAATTGTGTTCTCGGACCAGATGATATAAAGAATGAAATGCTTATAAGAATATTGTAAATACTTGAATTGTTTTGACTTGTACACCTTAAGAATCAAACACGTGATCTTGTTTGTCATGTTTATTTGTTGTTATCTAAACTCTTTGTGTGATTTCTTTGCATTTAGTTCCGACCCTTTTTACAGATCCAGTCATTCTTACATTCAATTTGTATCTGTATTACATGTAAGAAAGTCATCAATGCATTTGATAATCGTAACCAGTTCTTGAGAGCGAGGACTAAGATGCTGATTTTTTTAATGTCTCTCATTGTTAGGTTGATTTCAGATTTAAGTTAAAATCTTCTTTTCTCAAACAAATATCATACTATTCAATTATGAGCAACTCCTACGGTCAACTGTGGTTTAGAAATATGGTCACCCGGAACTCTTCCTTCCGGTAGTGTAACATACGCGCACTGTGGAATTTAATGAGTAACAGTGACAGTCAATGTTAGCCATTCCACTCGGTTAAACAACTTTTAAATTTGTTAATTTGTTCTTCTCGTCACATGAACTGCTTGCCACTGGACTTCAAGCGGTTATTTTTGGATTCGAGTGTCTTTTATGAGTCATTTATAGACTAAAAGCGCGTCTGGTTAACACAAGTAAAAGCCTGGTATGGCTGATCAGGTTTTTTTTTTATAGAACATAACTGTTATGACATATAAATCTATATATCTATAGGTACTCCGTTGTATTGGAGGCAATAATCTGGATAAAACGTTTAGTAAAAGCTTGTGTAGGTTGAATGAGGTATTAGGATAACTTACAAAGATTTACAATTTCGCTGTACAGAGAGAGGCGAAAGATATCAAAGGGACATGCAAACTCTCATCAGTCGAATAAAGTCTGATATGTATATTTTTTTTATGAGTTGTGATGGCTTTGGACTAGCTGTCAGAATATGTGTGTACTCTCAGATCTATACTTAGTGTCGTTGTATTGTTGGGATGTATAGGTTCCCTTTCAGTTCAACTGTGATAGATATATTTCTGTTTTGTATCCATCTGATGACTTAAGCCCTTTTCAACTGTTTTTTTTATATGATTTGTTCTTCTGTTGGGCTGTTACACCACTGTTCTAGGTCAAGAGAGGGTTGGCGCCTTTAAACTTGTTCAACCCGCCACATTCTGTATTATGTGCCTGTGCCAAGTCTGTAGCCTGTAATTCAGTGGTGGTCATTGTTCATCAGTTTGTACATAAATCACACTGTTAGTTCTTTCGTTCGATTTATTTTTACATTTGTTATTCAGTGCCTTTTTATAATTGACTATGGAGTATGGATTTTGCTAATTGTTGAGGACCGAATATAGTACGGCGGCTTTGTGAGAAATTGTGCACATCCTGCTACAAGCATGCAATTTGGCATAGACCTTCCTCAACTATTTCTCTTTCATTTCAGATAGGGAGGCATTTGAAAAAAATGTCTCACTTCCGGTAAAATCCAAAATGGCGGACATCATACTTAAATTAGCCCTATATCGAAGGCTAGTATGTGAAAAGGTGTTATTAACATGCTACTATCATAATACTTCGTACAAACCTTTGTTTTGTACTACTTTTGGATATATGATATAGATAAGATGTCTTCAAAAACCCTACTTCCGGTAAAATCCAACATGGCGGATATAGTACTAGAATAAGCTTATTTTTAGGGAGGGTAATTGAAATGTGTTTTAAAGTATTGTTACTATCATTATATTGTGCAGGAACCTTTCTTTGGTGCTTCTCATGGATATAATGTATAACTCTTACTTCCGGTGATATCAAATATGGCAGACATAGAAATATTGATAATTTTTCATTTAATTTTTTTTTTAATCATTTTTCAAAATGTAAATAAAATGGTTTTTTTTAGCTGATCATTAAACTTTTGGCTTTACGTCATCTTCAAAACCACTAATTCTATTCGGCTATATATGTTTGAATTCAAAATTAACACTTCCGGTAAAAAAAACCAATATGGCGTAAATTACAAAGATGAGTCCTCAATCCATATCTTCGATGTAGAGTTTTGAATAGATTGATTAAAACAAAATAAAATCACTAAAGTTCTTAAACATTTTTAGAATGACTTATTTATGGTCGTAAATACATGTTTTTTTTTCAAAATGGGAGAACTCATTTTCCAAATTTACAAAGATCGTGGTATTGTTTTTTTACATCTATAATGTACAAGCTCCTGATAAGATGAAGAGGCCTCACAAAGAGTTGTCCAAAAGGGTTCCCATGGATCATATTTTCCCCTTCGCCATTCATAAGCGATGGGCTAGTTAGCATAGGAACCAATACCAAGCTTGTACCCGCCATGGTATATTGCACGTTTTACTTGCTGAAAAAGACTAACCGAGTCATGGGAATAGCCTCAATAAGTATTTTCTCACATCTTTAAACACCATCCATGTCACTAACGCAGTTACTTTTCCAGCAAACGTGTAATCTCTCAATGCCTAGTGTATTTGGAAGGTCATGGATAGATATTTGTCTGAAACTTTTCCCACTTTTAAATGCAAGCCAAAGTTTGTCTGCCCTATGTCACTGAAAAGCGAAACAGCAATGACAGCAACATCAGTATCGACTGTTCGAGTCATGACTCAGTTAAGTCTGTGTTTCACTGCATCAGACACATTTCAAGTGTCAGCCTCTTCGTGTGAACATAATGCTAAGCTTGAAACATCACCATGTGGTGGATAACACAGAACATCCTGAGCAATTGTTGATACAACTACCCTTTCCTCAAAATCTATTGAGCAAACTGTTCCGAATGAAAACTTAAAAGTTCTTTCTTATTGTCGTAATCTTGTTTTGACTCTGGATTCGTCTGTGTATTCCCTTTTCCCCTAAATGTAGCTCTTGCTTTTTATAACAAATGCTCAAGATATTCTATCTTATCTACCTCGAGATGTATTTCAAATTTATCACCATGTTCACATTAAGGGACTGGCAATATAATCATGGTGCATGTGTCTGATGCAATAAACACGAACTAAAACGAGTCATGATTCGAATAGTCGTTACTTTTTCGCTATTCCTTGACAGGGTTAGACGAACTATGGATTGTGTTTGGGAGGGCAAAAAACTTTGGATAAATATATATCAATGACCTTTCAAATTCACCTGGCAATGAGTGATTACACATACTTATTGTGATCCATGTCTTTAGCAGTTGTGATATGATTCTCTGATTGCTTGAAAAAGAAAAAGGCTGCGTGGTAGACATTGGTGGCATTTAAAGATGTGACTTTGACATAAGGAATGATGATTGATCAGCCTAAATCACTGAGGTTTAACTGTAAGATCACACAAACTTATCAGATGGGGTTAACATGGTTAGCGAATCAAGAAAATAACTATTTGCGCAAAAGGGAAGACTAATTGAAGGTATTCTTTCAACTTGGTCTAGTTTTTTCCATTATGTAAAACGTGCAATATACTAAGGCAGGTGTTAAGGGGGACGAGCTAGGAATTGACTCTTATGCTACCCAGATCAGGCTCTAATGGATGGCGAAGGGACAAAGAGGATAACTTTTAAATTACTCTTTCTAAGGCCTCATCATTTTGTCAGAAGCTTGTACATTGTGGATGTACTGTAGAATGCGGTTCAATGCCATAAAATGCTACATCCTAAGCCCTAAGCATCAGAAAAAAAGCCATAAAATCTACAGTTTAAATGGACACATACTACAACAAGTCAAATATAACCCGTACATAGGCCTACAAATTTCGGATGACCTAAAATGGACCACCCACATATTAAAGTGGCAAAGAAAGCAAATTCAACACTAGGCTTTCTAAGAAGAAACTTGAAATACTGCCCACAAGATTGCAAAACAAGAATGTGTCCGAAGTACACGGATGCCCCACTTGCACTATCATTTTTCATGTTCAATGGACCGTGAAATTGGGTAAAAAATCTAATTTGGCATTAAAATTATAAAGATCATATCATATGGAACATGTGTACTAAGTTTCAAGTTGATTGGACTTCAACTTCATCAAAAACTACCTTGACCAAAAACTTTAACCTGAAACTCCCACTTTCATTTATTATGTTAAGTTGACCGTGAAATTGGGGTCAAAAGACTAATTTGGCTTTAAAATTAAAAAGATCATATCATCAGCAACAAGTGTACTAAGTTTCAAGTTGATTGGACTTCAGCTTCATCAAAAACTACCTCGACCAAAAACTTTAACCTGAAACTCCCACTTTCATTTACTATGTTCAGTGGACCGTGAAATTGGGGTCAAAAGTCTAATTTGGCTTTAAAATTAGAAAGAACATATCATAAGCAACAAGTGTACTAAGTTTCAAGTTGATTGGACTTCAGCTTCATCAAAAACTACCTCGACCAAAAACTTTAACCTGAAACTCCCACTTTCATTTTCTATGTTCAGTGGATCGTGAAATTGGGGTCAAAAGTCTATTTGGCTTTAAAATTAGAAAGATCATATCATAAGCAACAAGTGTTCTAAGTTTCAGGTTGATTGGACTTCAGCTTCATCAAAAACTACCTTGACCAAAAACTTTAACCTGAAACTCCCACTTTCATTTTCTATGTTTAGTGGATCGTGAAATTGGGGTCAAAAGTCTATTTTGCTTTAAAATTAGAAAGATCATATCATATGGAACATGTGTACTAAGTTTCAAGTTGATCGGACTTCAACTTCATCAAAAACTACTTTGACCAAAAACTTTAACCTGAAACTCCCACTTTCATCTATTATGTTCAGTTGACCGTGAAATTGGGGTCAAAAGACTAATTTGGCTTTAAAATTAGAAAGATCATATCATAAGCAACAAGTGTACTAAGTTTCAAGTTGATTGGACTTCAGCTTCATCAAAAACTACCTCGACCAAAAACTTTAACCTGAAACTCCCACTTTCATTTTCTATGTTCAGTGGATCGTGAAATTGGGGTCAAAAGTCTATTTGGCTTTAAAATTAGAAAGATCATATCATAAGCAACAAGTGTTCTAAGTTTCAGGTTGATTGGACTTCAGCTTCATCAAAAACTACCTTGACCAAAAACTTTAACCTGAAACTCCCACTTTCATTTTCTATGTTTAGTGGATCGTGAAATTGGGGTCAAAAGTCTATTTGGCTTTAAAATTAGAAAGATCATATCATATGGAACATGTGTACTAAGTTTCAGGTTGATCGGACTTCAACTTCATCAAAAACTACATTGACCAAAAACTTTAACCTGAAACTCCCACTTTCATTTATTATGTTCAGTTGACCGTGAAATTGGGGTCAAAAGACTAATTTGGCTTTAAAATTAAAAAGATCATATCATAAGCAACAAGTGTACTAAGTTTCAAGTTGATTGGACTTCAGCTTCATCAAAAACTACCTCGACCAAAAACTTTAACCTGAAACTCCCACTTTCATTTTCTATGTTCAGTGGACCGTGAAATTGGGGTCAAAAGTCTAATTTGGCTTTAAAATTAGAAAGATCATATCATAAGCAACAAGTGTACTAAGTTTCAAGTTGATTGGACTTCAGCTTCATCAAAAACTACCTCAACCAAAAACTTTAACCTGAAACTCCCACTTTCATTTTCTATGTTCAGTGGATCGTGAAATTGGGGTCAAAAGTCTATTTGGCTTTAAAATTAGAAAGATCAGATCATAAGCAACAAGTGTTCTAAGTTTCAGGTTGATTGGACTTCAGCTTCATCAAAAACTACCTTGACCAAAAACTTTAACCTGAAACTCCCACTTTCATTTTCTATGTTCAGTGGATCGTGAAATTGGGGTCAAAAGTCTATTTTGCTCTAAAATTATAAAGATCATATCATATGGAACATGTGTACTAAGTTTCAAGTTGATTGGACTTCAACTTCATCAAAAACTACCTTGACCAAAAACTTTAACCTGAAACTCCCACTTTCATTTTCTATGTTCAGTTGACCGTGAAATTGGGTTCAAAAGACTAATTTGGCTTTAAAATTAGAAAGATCATATCATAAGCAAAAAGTGTACTAAGTTTTAAGTTGATTGGACTTCAGCTTCATCAAAAACTACCTCGACCAAAAACTTTAACCTGAAACTCCCACTTTCATTTTCTATGTTCAGTGGATCGTGAAATTGGGGTCAAAAGTCTATTTGGGTTTAAAATTAGAAAGATCATATCATAAGCAACAAGTGTTCTAAGTTTCAGGTTGATTGGACTTCAGCTTCATCAACAACTACCTCGACCAAAAACTTTAACCTGAACTGACGGACGGATGGACGGACGCACAGACGGACGCACAGACGAACGGAGTCACAGACCAGAAAACATAATGCCTCTCTACTATCGTAGGTGGGGCATAAAAACAGCTTACATCTCGCTCGTTGATCAAAGATGGAATATGGATCCATAGTATGGGACCCCAACACGGTAACAAACATAAATAAGCTAGAAAGGCTACAACGGCAAGCGGCAAGATTTATCACCATAGATTACAAGTCAAGAGAGGACGGGTGTGTCTCCAATATGCTTGCCCAACTGAAACTACCATACCTCCAGACAATTGCAAGACGAACAAGCTAGAAGTTGATATTTATGTACAAAGTGGTTTAGGGGCTGATTCCCGCTATTGAACCAGACGAATTTCTAAAAAAGGACGTCCTATGAGAAACATAATGCCAAGGAGTTCGAAGAATACCACGCAACAAATATTGTGGAAAAGCAAGTAAAGAATCACTCTAAAGTGTTTTGACATTCCACTCAGCAAAACACCACAATACTCAAACTCATTCTTTGTAAAGACAGAAATCGCGTCGAATCAGCTAGACGACACTGTAGTGTGTGCATCAAGCGTAGAGAACGTCAAATCTGCTCTAACACTTCGTCAAAAAATCCACGGCGCTCTCTGAAACCGTTATATTAAAGTCAGAATTGGTATCGACAACGTATGCATACATATACAGATACAGAGGATGTCGCGGTCGTTGTTAATGTGGAAAATCGGGTCTCCCGTGCACTGTTGTGTTTGCATGTGGTGGTGACTGTGAAGAAACATATATTTTTAGCCAAATAGTAGTAATTTGAAAAATGTTTTAGTACTTCAGTAATTTCATATTGTTTTAACCAATCTATCTAAGACAATATAATAAAATCAGGGGTTTTGAGGATAACTAAAAACCAATAGTTTAATGACAAGCAAAAAAAAAAACCAACAAAAAACATTTTCTTTACATTTTGAAAAAAGTTAAATATTAAAATAGAAAATTGATATGTCTATGTCCGCCATTCTGGATATTACCGGAAATGAAGTTTTTAAAGAGATGTCTTATACATTGTATCCATGAGAAGCACAAAAGAAAGGTTCCTGTCCAATGTAATGATAGTAGCAATACATTAAAATACATTTCAATTACCCTCCCTAAAGATAAGCTTATTCTAGTACTATATCCGCCATGTTGGATTTTACCGGAAGTAAGGTTTTTGAAGACATCTTATCTATATCATATATCCAAAGGTAGTACAAAACAAAGGTTGGTACCAAATATTATGTTAGTAGCATGATAATAACACCTTTTCACATACTAGCCTTCGATATAGAGCTGATTTAAGTATGATGTCCGCCATTTTGGATTTTACCGGAAGTGAGACATTTTTTTCAAATGCCTCCCTATATGAATAAAAGAGTAATAGTTGCAGAAGGTCTATGCTAAATTTCGTGCTTGTAGCAGGATGTGCACAATTTGTCTGAAATATGCTTGTAGCCACCGGACTAGTTAGACAAAAGACTACATTAACGAAACAAGTACAGTAGGGTTCATTTTCAACAAAACAAACACAAAAAAAAAACTAAAATCCAAGCTTCATTCAATTACTGTCACATGTCTGACAAATCTCGCTTTTACCGGGGAGAAACAGGAAATAATTACTGTTTTTCGAATGTATGATTGTATAATGATTCATTTCTTTTCATATTAGAAAGCAGAATTATTTTAATTGCAATGAGAAATTCAACATACAAAATATTTCACAGCAGATCGAGTATACACGATGGTGCAATTGGGTTAAAGTAAAAGTCCGAAAAATCTTAAACTGTAGAATTATAGTACATGTATATCATTATTGTTTGATGTATATTTTACATTGAGATTCTGCGAAAGGAAATCATAAATTCACCAACATTCCAACTGACTTCATTTTAGGGAAAATGACATATGAAACAAACATAAATATTAAGCTATGACCTTAGAAGCAGAACCAAATACAATTAAAGTTCAAAATATGAACTGGCTTCCGAAGTTGCACAAAACACCTTACAAATATAGATGCATTTCGTCTTTGAGCCATTGTTCCAGTACTAAACCTTCCATTTTACTTACTAGGACATTTGGAAAATAAAAAAACCTAGTCATAAATTGTTTAAATAAGGTTTTGGAATTAATTACTTTTGTAGTGTTAAACGCAGCATCTGTTGTAACTACTCTACCGTTGTCAAATTTGAAATATTTACAAAACTAGATCGTTCAGTGTTGTTTATTTGGAATTTTATATTGACGCAATCGTTCTTGTTACATCATAATTTTGGATGTAACATAAATGTTGTATCGCTGCTTTGTTACTGTGCTGCTGAAAGAGTGGTCAGTGTTGGCGACTTTACAGCATTTATAATTCTTCTTCCGCATTGTTTGTAAAACCCAGTTTTAGAAGTCTCTTTCTTTACTCTAGATGTGACAATTGGGTCTGCGATAGGCAATAACAGGAGGGGATGGAAACATTTCTTTTAATAAGGCAGCATGGCTTGTGGATAGTAGATGAAATACTTGTCAAATCGGGATGGATTTTCTACATCTTAAACATTGAGCTGCAAAAATTTCTTTACAGCCTCAAACTTTTATCTGGATGGCTGCACGCGAACTGATGAAGCTAATTTGTTAAGCGAAATATTGCGTGAATAATACATAAAATATAGCCACTAATTTTATAACACACATTAGTGTGTAAAAGTTACATTCTTAGACACTTTAATTTAGTAACTGCATCAGCTTATTCACAAACTTATCCACCCCCTAGATAGATTGAATGTTGATTATTGCTATTTTTAGACACTATATATATAAAGTCTCTGAATGATTGTAAAATAAAAACTATAACACAAATTTCCATACGTTTCGGCCATTACGGCCTTCTTCATTATAATCCATTGGGTTTAAGAACATCAGTGGGTCGAACAGTCTCCGGGACAAGTTTGCAATTCCGCTGAGTGCAAAAGTTGTCACCTTAATTGTTGGAGTTAAGTCAAAATGAAGTTGATAACTTGGTTGGTATTGGTTCCCTGATATTTGTCCTAAATTTTTTTGGCTCTAGCACCACTGTTGAAAAAGTTATGCCCCTTTTTCAACAATTTCCTCAGAGGAAAAGTAGTTTTCCTCAAGGGAAATCAAATTTCCTTCAAGGAAAAAGATTTTTCCTCAAGGGAAATTATTTTTTCCTCAAGGGAAATTGTTTTTTCCTCAAGGGAAAAAGATTTCCCTTAGGGAATTTGCTGCATAAATATTTCCTTTGAGGAAATTCTATTTCCTTAGAGGAAATTCTATTTCCTTTGAGGAAATTCTTTTTCCTTTGAGGAAATTTGCGGCTTCAAATTTTCCTTTGAGGAAATTCTATTTCCTTTGAGGAAATTTGCGGCTTCAAATTTTCCTTTGAGGAAATACTTTTTCCTATGAGGAAATTTGCAGCTTCAAATTTTCCTTGGAGGAAATACTTTTTCCTGTGAGGAAATTTTTGACAAACACTTTTCCTTGAGGGAAAATTCCAGACAACAAATTTCCTCTAAGGAAATCATTATTCCTCAAATTTCCTTTTGAACATCAAATTTCCCTTAAGGAAATGTTTACCCTTATTTTTCCTCTATGGAAATTTCATAACCGTTGATAACAGTACAAACAGTTTAAATATAATTTTTCCTTGACTGAATTATTGATACAAAAGATAATTAAAACTTTAATACAAATTTTCATGGTGAGTATTAAACATACATATGCTTTTTCGGTCTTTTGGTTTTTGGAAAATGTTGTTTATGCTGTATTTAGACCCCTCTACAACGAAATTTGTTACATGTACACGTAATAAATTTGCGGTTTTTATCCAACGCAATCATATGTTGGAACGTTTTTTTCAATTTAGACTTGTTTATATATATATTATATATATATATCTAAATAAAAAAAATCCAATATTTCCGTAAATTGAGGGTAAATTATATGGCCGATCCCTAACATCACTGAAGAGACATATATTGTCAAAATCTAGATCTGGTGTACAAAAATAATATTGACACCTTATGTTTGTGGCATAACATCTGGGCCATAAGAAAATTGTTTTCTGTTTAGTATTACATTTATATTAAGATCCATTTTGTTACATCTCGTTATCGATTTGATTTGGCAATCGCCAATGGCAGTCAGCAGGGTTAAAGAACATCAGTTGTTCAACCTGTTAGTCAAATGCGTTTTGTTTAAATATACTTTTTCACTTTTTTGGTCTTTTAGAAAATGTTGTTTGTGCTGTATTTAGACCATTCTACAACGAAATTTGTTTTACATGCACACGTATAAAAATTACGGTTTTTATATCCAACGCAATCATAGGTTTGAACGTAGTTTTCAATTTAGACTTGTTTATATTTTTTCGTTTGGGCTTGTATCATCTATTTCCTCCGGTTTACATGATCCGTTTATCCTATATTGACTTTTAAAATTCAAGAGTCTATCTTAAATTGAGGGTAAATTATATGGCCTTCCAAATACCGTTTCAATCCCTAACATCATTGAAGAGACATATATTGTCGAAATCTAGATCTGGTGTACAAAAAAAAATATTGACACCTTATGTTTGTGGCATAACATCTGAGCCACAAGTTATTGTTTTCTGTTTAGTATTAAATTTATATTAAGATCTTTTTTGTTACATCTCGTGATCGATTTTATTTGGCAATCGCCAATGGCAATCAACAGGGTTAAAGAACATCAGTTGTTCAACCTGTTAGTCAAATGCGTTTTGATTAAATATACTTTTTCACTTTTTTGGTCTTTTAGAAAATGTTGTTTGTGCTGTATTTAGACCCTTCTACAACGAAATTTGTTTTACATGTACATGTATAAAAATTGCGGTTTTTATCCAACGCAATCATAGGTTTGAACGTAGTTTTCAATTTAGACTTGTATATATATATATATATATATATATATGATATGAAGAGTGATTATGAAATTTAAAAATGATAATTCATTTCAAGACAACTGCGTTTCTGTGGAATAACAACACATTTATTTTAGAATTGAATGCCTCTTTTTGTAACTTCATTGGGGTGTCAAAGCATTTCATTGGGGTGTCAAAGCATTGACCTAAGTACATTTTGTATGAAGCGCGGAAGAACTTCATTCTAAAAATGTGTGCGCAGTCAATGTTTTTACAACCCTATGAAGTTACAAAAAGAACCATTCGGTACTTATAATTACATTTTTGTTAGCTAGGATCAATAACACACTATTTGTATCGAGTTTTTATTTAACTTACTTGTGCACTTTATTGTGGGACCTCGTGTTATCCTGAATGATAAATTTCATTGTGTAATGAAGTTGATTAAGGAATAACGCGAGATCGCAATTAGCCAATCAGAATAACGTATTATAATGAAACATACATCTTATATGATAATTCACGATTATATCTCTAAGATGGCAATTACAGGTTGCATTTCGTTAATATAGACAATGACATTTTCCAAAGGAACTCCCCTTGCGGTTAAAACTATGTCACTTTCATAGGGCTATGCGGCATATTTTCATCATTAATATGCCACCAACTTGTTAGAGAATAAACGTAAACTAAAATCTGTACTACCCCTTCTATCACTTTGTGCATACTACAGAAATTGATTAACATCGCAACATTATGTTATTTATACTGGTAACACGAGATAAAACATAGTGAATGTTACAAGTGTGAAAACATAATGTCATGGAATAGAAAGTTTACTCGATCAAAACATTGCAGATTTTTGTTTACATTTGCATGTCCTTCATTTTCTGGTTTATCTTATTATGGATAGTGTCGGTAGTTCTATAAAAAGTGTAGGCAATTCGTGTGCAGAAATTAGTTGTTAAAATAAGCGTAAACTATTTCATTTATGGGGGAAACGTAATTTAACTTTAATCGGGAAAATTCTTATTATAAAACTCATTAGTTTTACCACTTTTTACATTTTTGGCAAGTGCCTGTACAGTTCCGGAGAAATTCAGAAAAGAAATAGAAAGTAAATGTTATAAATACATCTGGAATGGTAAACCAGATAAGGTTAAAAGAAATACCATGATAAAGTCAAACGAAGAAGGGGGTTACAAATGATCGACATACAAAGTTATTTTATGTCTCTAAAAGCATCTTGGGTAAGCAAACTCATTAGTAATGATATTTCAAACTGGAAGTTGATTCCATTAAAATATCTCAGCGTGGTTGGTGTTAAGGTAACACGATACCGAATGGCATATATCCCGATTTCCAAACTGTTTGGCACACGTGTTCTTTGGATCGAGTTACATCGGAATATGAATTAAAAAATGGGGGTCACCATTTTTGTTTTCTTGGTATTTTCATAGGAAAACGTCAATTTCGGCGACCAATTTACCTAGGTATATAGGGGAAATACCTTTTTTCGGCTTACCTTTTTAGATTTTCTAATGGATAGCTTTGTTCTTATATACGGAGAAAAACAAAAAACTAACATAATATCCAGAATTGCATACTGAATCCATACACGTATAGAAACTCATATGTCACCATCCTTGTTTTTGAGATAAATGGCTTCAAAGTTGATTGATACCATTATAATTGGACCGAAAACGTGTGACGTTATTGAATACAGTATGAAACGTTACGGTATTACTACTCAAAGATATGGAAAACAAAATATGTGTCGGGATGTGAATGGTGTTTTAATATTTGATTTTCATTTCCGCTGTCGAGTTTCGTAAGTTTCATAGTAACAATATGCAATTCTGCTGATATAATTTATTTCGACCTGCACCTGGAAATTTCACTCAAATGAATTAACATCAACCTTGTCTGATTCAGTCGGAAAGCTGACCCCGGTTTGACCCCATTTCTTAAAGCAACAATGGACGTCATGTGATTACCATATATGGGCATATTTTTACCAAAAAAAGTTAAGCCCGTTTTTTGGAATTTGTAGTATTGTGCATGAATTAAAACTAATTTCCTTTAAAGTGAACATTCTTGAGTATATAAGAAATATATTACTCAACTCATTTATGGATTAAACTCATTTTTTTTCTCTCAAAATGTGTCTTCAAAGTCAAGGTGTTGACGAAAAAAATTGGTCACAGAAAATGAAAATCGTAATTTTCTTTCTAAACTTCTCGAAAAGCTATGCTGAATTTAAATTATGTTATGTAACATAACTTGGACTATGATATGTCAAATGTGTGCCAGTTGATATGCTAAGATACGCAAATGTGCCAGTTAGATGTGTCGATATTTCTGACGAAGCGGGGACGACGGTAATTCACGAGTTACGTCCCTTTGTTTGTCACTTTCATGAACAAACTATTGTTATATCAAGCACCATATATATGCTGTTATTTACATGTGGATATTATTAAAATAATCTATTTAAATATATTTTGATACTGTAAACATGTGCAAAAAAATAGATAAACACATTTTATCACTTTTCAGAACTCAGTCCCAGTGAAATAAGCCCTAGACTATGTGCCATAATAATTTAATATTAATTTAATATACCAAGAGTTATCTTAATATTTATGTTTTGGTAAGTATTTTTACTGCTGTAACCAAATGTTTTTAACACAGAAATAAATTTCTACTCAAGTAATACAAGGGGTAGTCAAAATATTCATGAATAATGGATCTGACAAGACAGGATTAAAATGATAAAAAACAGGAGTTCCTTTTCATTACTGATACCTGGTCCTACCTTTTTCATTTAAACTTAAAATAGATCATAATGAAAGTATTCTGAATGTAAAATCTTCATTATTTCAAATAAAAGGAAATTAGTTTGCAATCCGTGTATGAGTTAACAAACTAAATATAACAATAAATGGTGTCTAATTGATTTCATGCAAGTTAGTTCTAATGAATGGACTCAAATAGTAACAAAAAACACTAAACCAATAAATAAATGGTGCTAATCATGAACTTGAAATTAAACAAAAACAAAAAAGACTCAGTAATATTTTTCTTCTTTTATTTGAAAAAAATAATAATAACATTAAAAAAAAACTATGCATTTTTATATTTATATAAACTAAAAGTATTTCAGAGCAGTTTCTGGGGGCTAAGTCAACAATTATGTTTTAGATCATTAGTCAAAATTAAGTCACACTTCATGTCAGTATGATCATGCTTTGAATAAGATTTATTAAAATGCTACTCTGAAAGAGATTGATTTAACGCAGCAGCTATTTGATTTTCGGGGAGGGGGTGAGGGTGGGGGCTATGAATTTTTTTCCAGACAAAGGTTTTTTTTCGCCTTTGTCGAAAACCATTCTTCTCTTACAATTTTATCATTTCATTTAATGGCAGCTAAGGGTAAAACAAATATTTTTTTTGTCTCAGAGTCAAAGACAAATTATTTTTTGATAAAAAAATTGGAAACAAAAAATCAAACCCCCCCCCCCCCCCCCCTTTACACTAGAAGATCAAATGGTTGTTGGCTGCCTAAGTTCAAATTTAGGACAATACTTTTTCATTTACTTTTGCAGGATTCCTTTTTCACAAAAAGAAAATATTATTATTATAAACAATGAATGAGTTTTGTGTCAGTCATCTAAAGCAGTTAAGGTTGTGCAAAGACAGTATACGATTTCCTTACCTTGTTTTTAGTTAAGTCAAACATTTCACCGACTTAAAGAGAATTGTTAATCCAGTCAAATATTCACAGCTGAACTCGCCATTGTTTTTTTTTTCAAACAAACACACTAAATGTGTGTACATTGTGTTCAGATGCCAGTTGACATCGACGTGTAAGACCGAAAAACTACAATGTCAAAAAATGTGTTTCGTTTGGAATTTAGTTCCAGTGGGGATTCCTAAGGGGTGATAGAACGTTAGACTTGTTTTTTTTTAAAACTTTGAGATACATATTAGTTATCTTTCATTTAGTATATATAATATTTGTTTATCTGTGAAAAAGAAGAAAAATAACACTATTAACAGACAATTTCGCATAACTTATAAACGTCGATCAACGGCGTTACGTAATTGTTTAAAGACGGCCAATTTAACATGTTTAAGTATTATTTTCTATCATAAGAAGAACCATGATCAACCATATGCTTTACAAAATCAAAGGAAATCTGTTTCTGACCTTAATGGCAATTTAAAAACAGACAAAAGAAAAAATTCCAAATTGGCGCCAAATTATTTTTTTCCGCGAAATTAACGCAATTTTAGAATGGCGGGTTTTAATATCAGTCCCATTGTTGTCTTAAGAAAGTAGCAACAACGGTCGTTTCTGAGGGCTTGCTTTCCGACTGATTTTCACACCAAACGAGCATATACTTGAAACTTGATAGAACTGGTTGGTTCCACGTGAATCTAGCTTATGATAATAGTTCATGCATAAATCACCGGAATTGGTACACGTTAAATTCACGTAATTTTTTAAAATAAGATTATTCAAATAATGTCTTTATTCTAAAATTTAATTAAAATCATGAAAAATACCTTCATATTTTGGAACGTTCACGTGAAAATAACATGAAAAATTTCACGTGTAATTCATTTGAATTACTGAGTTTTTAACTCCATCATTTAAGACAATGGTGGTGTCGTTGCTTCAATCATGCAGACATAGAGTACTTTAAAAATTTGATTCAGTTAACAGTTTTATAATTGTTCGGTTTTTGATGGTTGTTTAACGTTCAGTGGCAAATAGTTCATGCATGTTCGGGACGATACAATACAATTTTAAAAACAGTTGTTAATAAAAGACACGTTTGATGCAGCAGTCAAAACACGTTTAACATTCTTTTAGTTGTGAATATTATGAGGGAAAATAATGATCCTGATAAAATACACATTCTAAAAAATTAAATAACAAATGACGAAATCATAAGCTCAAATACATCAAAAGAATGATAAACAGCCGTCATATTCTTGACTTGCTACATATATGTACATTAGTTTGGTTTACTCTGTGTGGTGTAAATGTGTGAGTTGGTTGCTCAGCAAGTCAAACAAAACTTGCAAACTGTATGCAAAATTTCACAAAGTTCAACAGTGTCATTTGTGGAAAATTATTTACGAAACAAATCTTGAGATCATACATGCATTCTTTAAGTAAAACAAACTGAAAATGCGAAATATAAAAGTTCCAGCTTGAAATTCCACATGTAGGAGTTGTAAGCCAGAGTCTGCGTAAGCCTTTTATATTTAATCAAAACGCCTAATCCAACAACCTGTCATGAAAAAAAATTAAAGAAAATCCAGACGATATGCGCACCTTTAATATGAGTATGGCTTGTATGTGTGAACTTTATTCGATAACGTCAGAAACGATAACTCGTGGCGTAACGTCATTCGGTATCGTGTTACCTTAATTGGTTAATCTTTAAGATGAATTTCGAAAAGAAGAAAATTCTGGAATATATCAAACATATCCCTGAATTTTATAGAGAAGTATTTAACTGTTGGGTAATATCAGGCGGTGGACAAACAAAAAAACCTACCAACTTCACAGAAGTAAGGAAACAGGTAATTTGGGGGAACAAAAGATTAATGTTAAAAATAAAACTATTATTTTTGAAAATTGGATTAAGAGTAACTTGATATGTGTCAATGATATTATAGACGACACTGGTAATATATCTCAACATTTTATTCTGGATAAATAAGAATGCAAGATTAATTGGATTGCAGAAATAAATATTTAAAAAAAAGCCATTCCAAAAGACTGGCTTCAGATGTTACAGTCTGAAAGTTCTATAAAAAGTATTGTAAATATTCCTAGACAGAAACTAATCTGGAAAGGTAATTACATTGAGGCTTCAAGTTTGTCATCAAATATATTATATAATTCAATTTGTAAAGATAAAACTGACACATCAATTGGTGTTAGCAAATGAATGCGTATTTTACAAATTAATGAGAACCTTAGTATTAACCAACTATATGTTTTCATGTTTCATTATTTAGAAGAAAATAAGTTAACAATATATAGATGGAAACTTTTACAATTCATATTACCAACAAAACAATTATTGTTTAAATGGAAACAGAAGAATTACAATCTATGTAATGTATGTAACGAAGAAGAAGATTATAACCATTTTTTTATTTCTTGTCGATTTTAGAAAAATTTTGGAAAAGTATTTATGAGTTAATGATAAAATCAAATTTAAATTTTAGAGTATCATTAAAGCAATTAGTCTTTGGATATAAAATTTTTGACAAAAATTATTTTGGTCTGAATTATTTCCGAACAATCTTAGGTTTTTCCATATACAAATCATATTATGTATCTAATCAGAAATTGACAAAGGTAAATGTTTATCAAATTTTTGTTCGAGAATACATAAAAAGATACAACGAAAACAAAACAATGAAACTTAATCCATTACTAAAGTCACTAAAAAGAAGTTTAGACGATTGATAGAATAAAATATAATGTATTAAAATGTTGTATAATTGTATTTCAAGAAATTTATACATATTATTATAATATATACATACATGTATATACGAGCAGCTGATTGCTAACCTGGGCAATCGGTGGAATATTACAGGATGCATAAAAAGCTTGGTTTCTTGGTGTAACAATGTAACAAGCATATTTGATGAATAAATATATAATGTTGTTAAAAAAATAACAAAAATAATCGTAGAACATCAGATCTTGACAAAATCAATATGTGAATAAGACAACGAGTTGTACAATGACTGCTCTTGTTTGAATCCATATATGTTTCATTTATGCCGTCTTACGAGCCAACATTGGCTGTATCATAGCTATACATAAAAAATATTTGCATATACATGGTTTTGTTTGTTCTGAACATTTTTTCTAGGTTGTGCAGGGGCCTCGGTGGCCAAGTGGTCTAAGTAGTTGCTACTTTAATCACTAGCCAGTCAACACTGAGGTTGTGAGTTCGAACCCCGCTGTGAAAACTGTTAAAATATGGGAAAATAAAGGTTGGCAGGTAGGTGAAACTTACCTAAATGAAGAGATAAATGAAAAATGAACAGAATGATGCCCGATTTATATAATTTCAAGGCCCTCAATCGGCATCAGATGCGACGAAGCAGCGCATCTATTTTGGATGGGGAAATATCCACTTTTTGATATGGGACGAGCTATGACGTCCCACGGCCCAAGCTTGTCTAGCAAAACAGCCGTTGGACGTCAGAGTAATCTCGGACTAGGAAAATATCTGTCATATTCCTGACTTAGTACAGGCATTTACTTATGTAGAAAAATGTTGACCAAACCTTAACCTCTCACTTGAAACTCAATTTTGTGACACATCGCAGGATAGATTAACCAATTTAACACACCTTTCGTATAACCTACTCATATCATACTGCATTCGGTATCGAGAAATATTGCTATGCGAGAAATAGATAAGAGGCTAAAACTATATGCTAACGTATTTATTTTATACACAGGGCTTTCGTTTTACAAAATAACTTCAATTCACAGATTTGTTTTGAGTGCAATTCCTTTAATTTAACACTTTTAAAAAAGTCAGAAGAAGATTTACTTAAGGGGATACCAAATATTTTTACTAAAATGAATTTCACTTTTTTAATTTTGATAAATTGTTGATAATATATACAAATTTCAGGAAATCTGAACCAAACAATTGTATAGGAACAATTTTATTGAATATATGGCAGTTAAACAAACACTAATTTTGATCATTGAGCTTGATTTCTTTCATTTCAAAGTGACTGATAAAAATGTTCAGCTAATTTTTAAATAATAAACTCATTTGTATAAACTGTTACTCATTAGATAAAAAGAATTTGCTTGATATGTGATAGGACAATATATTGATAGTATAATTTTATCAAATAGTTGTAGGCAAATTGATCGGTTTGGTTTGCATTTTTAATTTAAAATTCATACAATCACAGATATTGATTATTACATTTTTCTTATATATGCAAAAAAGAGGTTAACGATATCAAAGGAATATTCAAACCAACTGACATACCATGTAAAATAAAAAAGAAACTCTCTCTATCGGACACGTGTACAGGACCTCACATTTGGAAAAAAACTCATGTGTTCGGGTTTCTTATAGGATATTTATTGCTACTCAGAAATCAAGACATGATTTAATTTGTGACAAAAACAATTATTAATAAACAAATATGCGTAATAATATATATAAATATACATAAGCATTGTCAGAATGTAAGTCTTACATGATTTGTGTATGATACAGAATATGTAATATGGATTGGATCACATTTAAAAAATTAGAACAAAAAAACTTGTACATGTAGTAAAGAAAAATAATGCAAATTAAAAACAAATCTTCAAAGAGTCGCAATTTCAGGTCAGATAAATGTTTATTTTCTTATCTCTGACCTATAAACCTTTAATTTTATTTCAAATCTTATTATTAATTTTGAATTAATTCATCAATTGAAATCCTGCTCGTTTTCAACAACAATGAATAATTGACTATGAAATACAAAATGTTAAATGACGAACTTAAATATTAAAATATCTGTAACATGAGTATTACATTAATATAATTTAGTTTCATACGTCATAAAATCAATATTCCCTGCTTCAGTTATTTTATTCAAGGCGTTTTGGTATACAAAGACTTATGAAAGTTGTAAGGCCATTGTGAATGTTTGTTATACTTTATCAATCAATACACCTTGCTGATAGAGTTGAACAGGTTTACTTCGTCAGACTAGCACAGTTTCAGACAAAATGATAGTTAAAACAAAAATTAACATTTGTTTGTGAAAAACAAAATGGAGGATTTTGCAAACAGGTATCTAGGAACAGAAAGACAGAAATTCGACACTTTGATAAAAGTGAGTATAATTTGATATTACTTCATTTATTCATATTTCATTTATTTATGCGTACAGTTTTCCTCAACTGTGATAAGTCTGAATAGGAATAAACAATTTTATCATTTGATACATATATGACGTGGCTGTGTACTTAAACATCCCGTCATTGTGTTATTGTACTATGGTAAATTTGTAAATTCTTGTCTTTAATTTTTTGCGAAAGTGTGGTGCTTCTTTGTAAATATATGTATGTTTTTATAGTGATTAAAATTAAAACATAATTTTGACTGCTGTACTCCTATTGACCTATTATGTCTGTTTGTTTTGTTCACACATCGTTGTCAATATAATGGCATTTGGTATTTGTCATGCAAGTTATAGGTTTTGCTAGCTTTAAATTCACCATTTTATGCACAAGAATGTTTCTACCAAATCAGGAATATGACAGCTCTAATCCAATCGTTTGATGTGTTTGAGCTTTTGATTTTGCCATTTGATAAGAGACTTTCCGTTTTGAGTTCCGTATTTTTGTGATTTCACTTTTTACTATAGTGACACAAAACGGGTTTGTGGGTCATTTAAACAAAGGTGCACCATGATGTTTATTCTACTATTGCAGCTTACAAGAAAAACACCTAACAACCATTTATTTTTGGCGAAACATGATTCAGAATTTGACATTTAACACTTGTATTTTAAAACGATGTGATTCCAATTTTGACAAATATGACATAAATAAACCAAAGACAACCACCGAATTTTCTTTTCTTTGAACTACAAACTTAGTATTTCAATTCAAATGTTATTATAAATGTTTACTTAATTCAGCAATTGAACCCCTGATCGCTTTCAATTACAATGAACAACTGGCTATAAAATTCAAAATGTTAAATGACAAGCTTTAATATTTAAATATCATTTAAATCTTTTTAAACAAAAATTCACGAGGTAACACGTGAATAATAATATTTTAAATCAGTTGCATACGTCATAAAATCAATATGTTTTGCTTCAGTTATTCAATTCAAGGCTTTTTGATATATTAAGACTTGAAATTACAGTGCCATTGTGAATGTATGTCATTTTTTATCAATCAATGTGCAGAATTGGTACATCACATACGAATTCATAACTTATGTGATTTCATTCCATTTTGATGAATTTTATAAATTTGATCATATCAGAAACTGCAGTGCGGAATTTTATTCTTCAAATCTGAGTTATGTTTAAAAAAAGAACATGCGTTAAATTATAACACAGAACGTGAAGTTCTATGTGCTTGGTATCGATCTGATGAGTTAAGGCCTTTTCAACTTATTTTTTTAGTTTTTTTTAATATTATACTGCGACATCGCTGTCTCAGATTAGGGCGAGGTAATTCGCCAGCAAACCCCGTCACATAATGTTGTAAATGAGTGGTTGTGCATTAATTGTTGCTGTATAACATATTTGTTTTCGTTTATTGATTTCTACATTAATAAGGCCATTGATATGTCTCATTTAAATCTTTTAATTTTTTATTTCGGAACTCTAACTTTTTATAGCTTATTATACGGTATGAGATCTGCTTATAATTGAAGTCCATACAATAAGCTATATATTTTAATGTCCTCGTCGTTAAATTTCTGGTGGAGACATGTATGATTTGCAATCATACCAAATCATCTCTTTAGAAATATATAGTCACAAAAAGAGCTTATAAAATAGTCATCTATTAAATTTGAATTAAACGCAAAACTTTTTTTTACATAAATTAAGCCGTTTATTTTCTCATTTGAATTGATTTACATTTATCATTTCGGGGCGTTGTATAGCTGACTATGCTGTATGAGCTATGCTCATTGTTGAAGGTCGTACAGTGCCCCATAGTTGTTAATTTCTGTGTCAATTGGTCTATTGTAGAGAGTTGTTTCATTGACAATCATACCACATCTTTGTTTTTTATTTTTTATAGTAATGAGACAACTATTCACAAGAGCTCAAATGAAATATATGTGAGCAATATTATGCCACTCTACGGCATTTTACAATCGCAATAAACCCTAATATATTATTCGAAATATAATACTGACTTGGAACAGCCACATACGGAATTTGGTAGAGTTTAATATGTTTGTGCGCGCTTACATTGGACAGTAGTGTAACACATTAAAAACGTGAGTTACAATTGACTTGACTCCAAAAATCTATACGAGGCACAAACAAAGTGAACTAACATAAAAACATTCGACACAAAGTACCGAAATATAAGTACATAAGTACTCGTATTTGCTGAAAGCAAGTTCAAAAAATATTCAGAGAAGATGTAAAAATCATTTAATTTTGGATTTAAGTATTACATGTAATCTATTATATTTGCAACGGATTACATGTAAAAACGTCATTAACAGTCTGAGAAACGCAAGACCTATTGAAATGCGAAAATAAGATTAAATACTAGTAGTGTGGTTCAGACTTTAAACAAGTAAAATCGAGTATAATTCAGATTTGGCGAATTATAATCAGTAGAAACTGTCTATCTATAAGACTCCAATTTTTTTTTCTGAAGTGATACTAATTACAAAATTACCGTAATGACCATATTTTTGTGTTATTAACATCATGTAACTCCAACTTAAAACTCAGATAATTTAATTTCAAATTATTAAAATTGAAATTTCGGTATATTTCCGGACGGTTATTTAAATACACTGATTTTGAAAAGCACCTGCATGTATGTATCAGCCATGAACAAAGTTTGTAAAACGAAATGACATCGTGCATATACTATATTTACATAAAAGGGTAACCTTACACTTGGAGGGTCAAATCAAATACGTAGTGTAAGAGCGGAAAGATAAAAATATTTTCTATAAGTTGCTCAAAAATGGCTAAGGTAAAATAATGACTTGGGATACCGAACTGATGCAATGTTATTAGTCATTGGTTATTGAAAGGTAATGTCATGATTTGGAAGGTACAGCACATGGCCACTGCAACTGTATTTGTATCAACAAAGAATAATTGATTGTTAGCTTCATTTTCTTTTGACGCAGCTAGGTGATGTGCTGAAATGAATACAACCATATTCTTTTCCCCTGAGGATGAAATAGACGTGGAATTAAAGACAAAGATAACAGAAATATGCACACCTGGGGTTAATAAAACAGGTAGGTAGATACATGATGTATAGCCATGTTAAAATTTAATGTTGCAATGTATATGCGAATTGCTATTCTTTTGTTCGAGGTAAAGAGAACAAAAAAAATCATAAACATTTCGTTTTCAGTTCTTTTTGTTACTTTTTACTATTAAAAACCACGGAGTAAGAAAATATAATTTCATATCGTATACAGGATATGAATTGTGTAAGCAAAATGTGTCTGACTGATATATATATAATAAGAACATGGGGCAAGTGTGCCTTTGATATCTTTGTTACCACCGACAAACTATCAAAATAACAGATATGACAACAGATATAAAACGTAGACAAGTAACTGCAATTAAAAACACTTATACTCTGTCGTAACAATGTTATGAAATTAGCTCCTAGATGGTTGCCCTTATATGTCAGAAATTGGACATTTTTTTTTAAACCAAAACCCTGCCTTAGATTTCCAATATCAGCAACAGGACAAATTACTTAAAAGCATTTACAGGTACCTTGCCTGTAAATGTCCCTGTTGCAAACGGGTATGTTCTTAATAATTAAATATATATATTGTATTCAATACAAGACATTTGGTGATTTCCTTAAAATAAAGGTTACATGGTTATTACTTAGTTGCATTTTTATGAGACTAATACGATATGCCGTATTAGGGACACTCTTTTATTTATTTGAGAGGTCAAACTGTTTTACATAAAAATAAAAAAAAATATTTGTGAATGCTATGAGTAAGAAAGTAACTAATTTCATTCATACGTATACATCACAATCAAGCAACTAATAACATACGTATACTAATCAATTATGTAATAAAAATTCATTAATGAAATTATAACCATTTGAAAAGTGCGTCTTTCTGGTTTTCATTGGTTTCCTATTTTTACTTTACAACTGTAATTAAAAAATAACACCAGTTAAATGTTATCTGATTCAGATTGAAACAAATTAATGTATGTGCTACCTTATTACGTTGTTATTCATTCGGTTAATTTGTTTGAATTTTAGATATTGCCATTTGATCAGGGACTTTCATTTTTGAATTTTCCTCATAGTTTATTTTTTTGTGATTTTACTTTTTGATAAAGAAAAGAGAGGACACTTGTATGTTTTTGACACATATCAATGGATGTCGCAATGTTTTTTTTTATTCTTCTTTTATCTATGTTATAATTGGTAATGACATAACTCTTTCTGTGTCCAATGCTTGTAGGATAACATATTATTTTTAACATTCCTTTCCATTCCATTTTCTCATGGTCTTTAATTTAATAGTAATGTTTTAAGGTCAAAGTTGTTTTGTTGTTATTTTCTATGACGTTGTCAGTTTCTCTTCGCCTTGTGAGTTTCGAATCTCGCCTTTACATTTTCCATCTCTTCCAAACTTCGAATGTACTCTGTACTCTGTTATATGTATGTCATTCATTTTCAGTGAATCAAATGGACGTCTCCTTACTTAATTATCTGTATGTAACCGGTTTGTTAGTTTTGAATTGACGAAGTAACAGAAAAGAATGTGTGACCGCATTTTTATATGGAGACTTGGTTAATTGTCAAGTTTATCAAATATTATCACTAAACTCTTACTGTGTGCGGAAAATTGTAATTTGAGATTTACTGCTAACAACATTGAGATTTTAGGAGAGAAGCTTCCTGTAGGAACATGCATTTATACAATGGGTCGTTTTTAATGTCTTCCAAATTTTGCGAATTATCTTTTTCTTTATTCCTTTTTGTACTTATATGTTACATATTTATTTGTTTTTATAGTGATTAAAATAATAACAAAATGTTGACTGTTATATCCCTATTTTGACATGTTTACCTATAATGTCTGGTTTTTTATCCGCACATTGTTGCCAATATGATGGAATTTGATGCGATTCTCATACAAGTGAGAGGTTGAGCTAGCTTTAAACCAGGTTTAATCCACCATTTTCTACATAAGAAAATGCTTATAACAAGTCAGGATTATGATAATTGTTATTCGTGCGTTTGGTGTTTTTAAGCTTTTGGATTTTGTCATTTGATTAAGAATTTTCCGTTATGAATTTTCCTCGGAAATCAGTATTTTTATGATTTTACCTTTTACGAAAGACGTTGTACACATGTTATACATAAAGAAGAACATGAACACGTAACGTTACATGGAAACAAAATGTAAACACTTTTGCTTATTTTGCAGTTATTAAAGCCGACTTAGAGGATAACCAAAAACGATGGCTACTTGTTGGGATTTGCCTGCAAAGTATTGTTTCCACTACTTTGAGGAATTATACAGAACCAGTTGTACTCAGCCTGTACAATGCATTGAAACTCTCTCACAAAATTCACACACAAACGTATCCTAATCAGCAAAAGATGTATCCTAAGTCCACAAGGCAACTTAACTATGAAGCTATCAACAAGAACCATTCCATAGCACGAATTGGTAGAAAACCAGACATAGCTAATTATGACTACAAAGTGGGGAATCATGTAGAGTTTTCAAAGTTGTTTATGCAGACATATATGGCTCATTATACAGCATTTGATGAAACATGTGATCTGTCCGCACTTCTTAGTTTAATTGTCAGTATTGATACCTTTCCCCAACCTGTGAAGAATGTGGCTATGAAGGTATGCAATCTCATAAAAAAAATGTAAATGTAACTACTTTGCAAACGGCACACGTTTAGGATTTTAATTAGGAATAGAGGATACCAAACACTTAGTTAAAGACAATGAAAATCTGACAACGTCAATGGCAATCATAAACTTGTCTATAAATGAAAGAAATAAAAAACCGCAAAATATTACATTGATAAAAAAAGATTGAGAAGAATGAGCCCCCCTTAAAATACTGGAAGACTGCGGGAAAATCAACCTGCTCCTTTTTTAGCCGCTGTGGTACCTTTGTGAAAGTAAATTGAAAAGTCATTTTTTTTTTCAATTATCACCAGATATCCGTTAAATTGATATATCTCGGTACATCATTAGATACATCCTCAATAAAACTAAAAACTTATGTATTAAAATAAAACTTTACCGAACGTAAGACATGACAAGATTTCAATTCTCTTAGGCAAAGTTATCTTTAGATGGATTTTTGTATATTCTGATTGGTATATAGCTCTTCAATTAGAAGAATAATTATGTGCCTATAAATCCCTGGCTTTCAGTGTTACAGCTGATGAAGGTAAATTCAGAAAGAGTCTTCGGACGCAAGAAATCAAATAATGTGTTGTTTTCATTTTTGATGACGACGCGGATTAAACTGCATGTGATATTATACATAGAAATATATATAAAATGGTACTTCATTATACTTTAATACTTAGAAAGAAATAATTCTCAATTTTTGATACAAAAAAACGATATATATAATCGGATGCTATAATTTCAAACGTTGAACCATACCTTCTTAAATCAAAGCAAATTAAGATTCCATCGAGACAACAGATGAACTGTTGTCCAAACTCCACCTTTTGTTTTAATGACACATGTCCTGATAATCCGAAAGAATAACGCTTGTCCTCGTTCACATATATTTGTTAAAAATTGTTGTAAATTTTTTTGTTTAAAGAACTTATAATTGTACCTTATGAAATAGCAATTTAGTAAAAATGAATATCTTATGTACCTACAGACGTATGAATCTTCTTTTATATTTCAGCTCCGTTCAGATGTACGAAATCCTTGGGCCCATTGTAACTTTGACGAATGGGATACTATAAGGTATCAGACGTCATTTCAATTAATGCATCAACTGATAAAATGTCTTAATTTGAACAAAACAGACGAAACAAATGTATTATCAGAGTTAACAAAATGGGAGACAAACGGTAAGTCCTTCAAAAATCCATTATACATCTAGCTACAAGTTTGCGATAATGTTCTGATAAATGTCCTGGTACCATTTTTGTGATAACAATATAAAGTTACATATCGATATTTTGTGTAGAATCAATACATTTTGTAATATGTTGTGATAGACATCAAACAATAAATGTCATAGTATGCTCGGCTAAACATATGAATAACAAATTTAACGAAATAGTAACTACAATAATCATACCAAAAAATATGTATATTAGTTCAATATAACAAGCGATGTCACATTTGTAACAACAATGCATTAGTAAAAAGCTAAGCTAAATGAATTGTGTGGGTTATTTTTTTTTTTTTTTTTTGGTTTGCATCGCCTGCTTCAAAATAAAAAAAAAGACAAGACATCCTTGATTTTGTTCTAGTTGGCTTCATTGTATGTCTGTTCATTTAACTATAACATTACGACTGTCGTTATATATGTTAGAATCTAAACCTTTTTGGAATTTTGATAGATATAGACAGATTATTCTGCATGATAAGAAGACAGAATGTATACATGTAGTAAAATTGAGAATGCTTTTTTCATAGTTTGCCGTGTTCTACTGATACAATTACTTAAAATATTTCTAAGTGAATATTTATTTTATATATCATTTTCTTTCTAGCATTAGTTTTGAATTTTAACGTTTCATATATATGTAAATATAAAGTTAACGTGAGATCGGCCAAAGTTATAACTGTATATTAGTTCATTAAGTTACCTGAATATTAAATGAAAATGTTTACATTGTGTATTCCTGGTTGCATTTCAGGATTTTTGTTTTTGCAAGGATATTCAGTTGACCAAATTGTTGTTACAGAACTACGACAACAAACACAAATTCTAGCAGAATATGCACTAAAAATGAAAGCAGGTCATGATTCTACATTCATAAAGGTACACGAGGCTATGTCGTTAATAAATGATGGTATTGCGTCTGTTTGTAAGCGGATCGAAAACATTGATATAAACCTCAATGAACAGCAAAGAGTAATGGAGGAAATAAATAAAGATGTGACTATATTATATGACAGAACGTCGACCATTGAGAATGTCAACACAGAACAAGGGTTGTGTATTGAAGGAGTAATGACCAACATACAGGAGTTAAATCAAGATGTCGGAAATTTCAAATCAGAGAGTTTATCGACCATTATTAAAGTAGAAAAACTTGCAGATGAAGTAAAAGCGACAACTGAAGATGTGTCATATATCAAGAGCGACATTTCAGAAATAAAAGAGAATGTTGGCAATTTTAAAAACTATATGTCTCAATCTAAACCTACAGGTACAATCTTTTTCTACCCACCAAATCGGTCAGAGTATTTTGTGTACCGAGGAAAAGAAATAAATCAAATTCAAAGTGAATTTGTAAATAAAGATAACGAAAACCATACATTGGTTTTATGTGGTTTAGGGGGTTGCGGCAAAACCACACTTGCAATTGAATTTGCATGGAGATCTCAAGAATTTTATATGGGTGGTATATTTTGGATGTCTGCTGAATCGGAAAATACTTTGGAGGATTCTATTGCAACGCTTGCTATTGATGTTAATACAACAGGTAAAACCTTCAAGGAAACGTTCAGGAAAACATTAAAATGGTTTTCGAATCTGAATGACAGATGGCTTTTAGTTGTTGACAATGCAGACGAGGAATATCTTTCTGATTATATTAAAGAATTATTGGTCGGGTCATGGAAAAGGAATACTCGTGGGCATATGCTCATTACTACAAGACGCGAATCAAACGAAATAGAAGAGTCCATGCTTGTTAAACCGAAATATTGTATTTGTATCTGTATATTTGGGCCAACAGAAGCATTAGAATTCGTTAAGCGAAGAACAGGTAGAAATGACACTAATGAAGAAAATGCTGTCTTATCACTTGTCGAAGAGCTTGGTGGGTTACCTTTAGCATTGGAACAAGCATCTGCTCATATCAAAAGTATAAAATGTTCATTTGCTGACTATGTGAAACGATTTGAGAAAAAAAGGATAAAGCTTCTGAAAGCAGCTCCATCTCCAAGGAAAATGACAAAGGATAGGCTTGCAGTTGCAACAACTTGGCAACTTAACATCGAATACATATCCAGAGAGTCAGAAAATGAAGGATTGGGAACAGCTGCTATAACTATCATGGAAATAGCTTCGTTTTTGTTTGCCGATGATATCCCGAAAGCACTTATAAATATTGGAAACCCAGTCGTTGAAGACAGCGCTCTGATAGATACACTTGATGATGATGTTGGATGCAGGCAGATTATTGAAATTCTGACAAGATTTTCACTTTTTCAGTTTATGAAAGATATGAGTCTTTCTGTACATAGACTGGTTCAAGAAGTTATTAGGGAAAACATGAATAATGACCGTCGATATTGTATTCTTCAGCATGCGTCGCGTATGGTAAAAAAAGCATTAGACTCATGTGTGACTCCAAATCATGTACTTCGGGTTGAAAATAAAGATACTAAACGCGGCTCACTGTTCGAATGGAGTAAGCTTGCAGCCAATGCCAACACATTAAAGGGCCATTTATTGCTTTTTGTGAAAAACGATGAATCAAGACAGGAAATTTTCTTTAATGACCAAATGTTAAAAATATTGCAAACAACAGCTCTATACCATAGTATAAATCAACGACAAGCTTTAGCCCTTGCTGACCAAGAACAAATGGTTCAGATAATTACAACATTGTCAGTTGACTTTGTATACTATTATGAGTTAACAAGCATAAAAATTCCATTATTACAGAAGGATAGGGAGGTAGTTCTAGAATGTCTTGCATCTGTTATACACGATGACAATAAAGAGATTGAGAATGTTACATCTGTTATCGTCCCTTATAAATCGGAAATTTTGCGAGAGATGGGAAACAAAGCTTTTAACGAACATAAATATCATGATGCTATCCAGTGTTACACTGAGGGAATACGGTCCTGTTCTACAGGAAATATTGACAGCAGATTTTATGCCAATAGAAGCTTAGCCTATATAAGAATCAATGATTATGAACATGCGTTGAACGATGCTAGTACATGTATTGATATTGCACCTGATAACTGGAAAGGATACTGCTGGAAGGCCTATTCAGTTTCGTTCTTGATAAAGACGAACTCACTTTCCTCAAATATGAAAGCTGTCGGCATAGCCTCGGCCTGTATTGCATCATATAAGAATAATGTTTGTCGTTCTGAATATAAGATGAAAATATGTTATCCCGTTCTAAATTACAAAATGGTGGATAATCCGGAAAGTTTACGCCAGGAGATCATGGCGTTAGTAGATAGTCCATTTACAACACTAATGCTGCGGCAAGGACGTTACACAATTAGGCAACCAGTTTTCACAACCAAAAGCATTCAAGTCATTGGTGTTGAAGAAGGGGTTGAGATTGATACAGGAAATGGTTTTTGTGTTTGTCGTATTCCAAGTGACGGCTTTCCAGGACATATTGAACCTGAGGATACAATTTATGCGCATTTTGAAAATATCACGTTTCTTAAAGGTGGATCCCAAATCGGAGTAAAATTTAATTCTGTTGCAACTTTTTACAGGTGCAAGTTTTCGAACGGAGATATAGGTTGTGAATATTTTCCCAAATGCAAAGGTGAAGCAGGGTGTATCAATCCATACAAATGCAAGAAAAATTATGAATCAAGTCTCTGGAGAAAATTTGCCAATACCAATGTAGGTGAAGTTGGTGCTGCAGGGGTTTGTGCATCTGACGGAGGAACGATATATATAGATTCATGTGTCTTAGACAGATGTGGTGGTGGTGGTGTTTTGTCAACTGGTGATTGTTCGTTTATAGAAATTAAAAACTCCACTGTATGTAATATGAGACAGATGGGAATTGAAGCACGACAGGAAGGAGTTATTAAAGCAACTAATAATATTATTGCCGGAAATCAGTCTCATGGTGTTGCTATTGGACCGAACGGATGTGGGTATATTAGTGGTAATATAATCCAAGGAAATGGATCAGAAGGTGTGTGGAGTGGAGGAAATGTAAAAAAAGATGAATTAATAGGAAAGATAGAAAGAATGGACGAGAAAGGTGCTTCTAGAGCTGTTCTTTGTGATAACATTATTCGACAAAACGGTTTATCTGGCATATCATTGGATGGAGGTTATTACGAAGTAAAAGGAAATACAATATTCTCTAACTGGCTATGGGGAATGATGGTGAAGTCGAGATCATACAGTTACATTCTAAATAACGATATTTGTGAAAACAAATGTGGTGGGATAAGGATTGGACACAACTACACAGCCGCAGTTTTTATCGACGGAAACACTATAAGGGACCATATTGGTCCAGGAATTTATATGCTGAATTCAACATCGAATTCATTGAACAAATTGAAAAGTCGAGAAACAAAAAAAGCACTTGAAGAGCAAATAAAAATGACACCCGTTGCAGATGGAGAATTATCAGGAGATACTAGAGAACCCTTTATTTCTAGTACCAATGTACTCAACGACAACGAAAGAGGCATCCAGCACCCACAAAATGTATTCTCTTTGATTGTAGCTTGTTGCTTTTGTCGCAAAACATCACAGCAATTGAAGTCATGCTCAAGATGTAAAAAGGCAAAATATTGCACTAAAGATTGTCAAACTAAACATTGGAAGACACATAAACACATGTGCAAGCTTTTGAATGAAACGTACTCCATCGAAGTTCAAATGTGCCATACTCAGCCCAATACACTTGGAGTACCTGCAGCCAGTCGGGAAGAATTTACGATTAACCTTAGAACATTTAGTCCAACACTGGTAGGAATAGGAGAGGGGAATCCCCCGGACAGAAGAAGCTCTGAGCAATTTATAGTGAAAATTCAATCGGGAAAAGAATATGGATACTATGATCCGTTCAAATGGCTGATCGTTTATGATCAAACTGTAACATTAGATATACAATTATCAAATCCGGAACTGTATCACCTTTGTAACGAATGTGGAGTTCTTACTGGTCAGAAACTTTCTGCAAAGAAAATATTTTGCTGGGCATCTTTTAAAGATAACGGAAACACAATTTGCTTTCATACATATAACCTACCTCCAATGCAAACATGGTAAAACACTAGAGAATTAAATGACTCCCTATAATTTCGTTTTTATCAAAAATGTTTAATAGCAAAAGAGATTAACCACCTAATATAACCAACAACCGATGTAAATGATCACGTTACAGATTAAGCAACCAAACGTGTGAAGTTTATGAAATATCCTCATAAGATCATCTTCAGTTACTCATTACGAAACTATGTATTACGTTTCTCTAGATTTGTCAAAAACTAGTATTTGAAACTTGGCTTAGCAATTTCTTGATATTTAAGACCACCACATGCAGTCCAAAGCAACACAATGGTGTAGGGTTCTGTTTAATGAATATAAACTAGCAACACAATTCCGTTGGAACAAACAAATAAAATTTATGCATTTGGAAAAGAATTAAATTATCTTAACAATTAAAGAAATACCTATTGGGAAAGAATTAAATTTCAAATAAATTGTAAATTTTCTTACATTCCTGATATTTAAAAAAATAAATAAACCATTTCCATTGGTTCCGTTTAATTTGATGTATTTTTTTTGCAATGTATATTCTTCAGTCTATTTTTATTTCAAATATTGTTCTTATGACATTTTGGCAAACGTACACAAAAATGTCAGAGAGCTTGTTGCTTGCCTGATATGATACAGTATTCCTACTGTGTCTAAAATGAATTTGAACTATTTGGTTTTTTTTCTGGAAAACAATTTTTAACACCCATCCGTTATCCCGAATGTATAGAAAAGTAGTCAGATGGGAATGGAAATGGGGAATCACTAATGTAACAACAGCCCACGAAAAGGCCGTGAAATGTCTGTGAAATATCACAGGGCCGTGAAAACCCCGTGAAAATACCCCGTGACTTTTATAAAAAAAAAATTTGAAGGCCGTGAACAATATTTGATGTTAGAAAAAGACCGTGAAATTTCGATATTCCGTGAAAAGGCCACGATGATTTGTCTTTTCATGCTTGATAAAAAAAAAAACACGGCCTTCCTTTTCACTGGTTGTTGAAACCAGTGAAAAGACCGTGCTATTTTGTCATGTCATTTTTTTCTTATCCTAATTCAGATTTAAAACATCCCATGTGATTATTGTAATATGGTCTTATTATTTTCATACACATTTTTCTAAATATCCAATAAACTTTTCATTATAAATATATGTCTTTTTAAATATTATTATATACAATACTACTGTACAGGACTGACTTTTAAATAGAACCATTCATTGTTATAATTAATTACTATGTGCCAATAAATATTTTGCATTAAAAGATAAGTATTTTGCTTCTCGTCTGCACATTATTATCAACAATGGAATTAATTTTATTTAAAAAAAAATTAAAAAAAATTAATGGAACCGAAACATGTAAAAACGAGAACTTCTCGGAATATGAGACCGTATCCGGATTCGTGTTTCTTTTAGAGTTATTGTAACATATTTCCGCAAGGTTGGAAATTTGATTGACGCCGAAGACGAGTGACAGCAAGTTTGAGGTAAGTTAAGTTATTAATATTTTATTCTTTTATGCAACATATCACCAAAATGTTGATAACATTTGTGAGCATTTACATCATTGTCCATTGAACTGATTTTCACTGAATTTGCAGAAACCGCGCTAACATGCATGTGATATATTCACTAATATTTGAGTCTTTGGCACTTGATTTCAATTTCGATTAATGATTTCTAAGACCTACCGGATCCTTCAAATACGATTACGGTTTTGTTTTGTTTATATCTTGGGGACAAAAAAAGGGGTCCTTTTTCCCCACACTGGCCACATAAAAAACATTTATGTACAGTACACTACGTAGACATAGACATAGATGATTGGAAATGATTATAATAGCAATAAGTATCTCTGAAATGGAGTTCACTCTGATAATCAGAGGCGTAACCCCCTTTGAATGTGTCGGGAGCTATTTAAGTATTTTCTGACTTGGCCATCGGGACACAGAGTTCGAAAGGGATTAATCAGAGGCGTATCAGGAAAAGTATTTAATATTTGTACGGCAAAATGTCCTTTCTAGAAGAGTTTGTGCCATATCATAAGAATAATTGGTATGACAATGAGGTGACTCATTACGGCCACTTAGTCTAGACAAGTTTGACTTTAGCCATACATATCATTACTTCAAAGAAACATTTTGATTTAATAGTCTGTCTTAAAAGTGTCTTTAGTCTTTACAAAAATCTAAAAAGAATAATATAAGTTGACTTTACAGAACTTCGTTAACTAATGATGCCATATTGGATATGGGGGCAGATTTTCTTGAAAATGGTATGAAAATATTGGAAAACCTATGCATGTTTCTAAGTGGCTGTTCTGTTTCAATGGTGTTTTTAGTATTTTTCATACCATTTTCACCTCCAGTATGAAAATATGCCCCCTATTCAATATGGGGTCATTAACCGTGAAGTCATATATTGCATGAAATGATATTGTGGCTGTTAAGTACATGTATGAACATAAATGCCAACAATTATTTTGGATATATAAATAGTGTGTTGATATACATGTATAATGTATGTAATGCTTCTTTATTTATTCTAGGAATTAAGAGCAAAACGATATAGCAGTCTTCACTTAAAATAGTTCAAAAATCCAGTTGGAAAGAAGAGCGTTTCAGTTAAAAGTATTTCTTGGGAAATAACAGGAACTTCTTCAAATATTTTCTGGAATAGTTATTTAAAAGGACAGTTAAGTGAAGGATTACATTAGACAAATATTACTAAAGTGGTAAAATCAGACCCAAGAGATGTACAAAATTTCTACAATACATGTTACAGCTGACTTTAGCTACTTAATCACATTGATATGTGTGTGCTTTGATGTTTTCTTTACATAATTACTACAGTTCTATTAAAATTAATATTTTTATTCTTTGTCACAATTATTACTAAAAAGAATACAGCATTTAATATGATTTACAATACTCTAACTTAAGTTTGCATTGTACTTAAATAAGTTGTCTGTAGATATTTACACTAGGTTTTCAGGCATTCCACTTCACTTGATTGAAACAGCACTTAGACTTTTTGTTAAATTATGGCCTGAAAAATACATTTAACATTTTACAGTTCAGTTCAGTTCAGTTCAGTTTCTTGTATATTCCTCCATTAATTGTGGAGCACTACCCAAAGGGTATAGTTTTTGCAACTATGTACACCTTAAAACATAAGGAAACAAATACATTATAATTATATACAGATGACTGAATTTGGTTATACTAATCACTAAATGATAAATATCATAATTAATTCATAGGATTGTCTTCATAAAGTTTTAAAAGATATATAATAATTCATATGTGCTGGGTTGTAAGAAAATGTTAAGAGACAACTGCATATATTTACAAATAAGAATTAAAATGGTCTCAAGTTAAAACTACTTATAATTATTAGTTAAGAGTGCTATAAATACATCGGGAACTATAATGAAAATTATATTTTATAAGACTTATGTAGAAAGGTTGGGGTTTGGAAAAATTTAAGCTAATATATATACATAAATTTTCTTCACAGTTTAATTTGCTATATGGGGATCTTGTCATTATTCTTTAATTTATAACTGATATCTTACAATTTTAAAAAGAGAAGATTTATTTTTAAATACATGTACTTATAAGTCATAAAATAGTATGATGATATACTATTAGTAATGAACTGTTTTATTTTTAAAAGTTTGCTTATACTGTACTTGTGATCAAGTTTTTTATCCTTTATGTGAGCAGCAAGTGCATCTCATAACACATATTTCTAGCCAGAGTTTCAATGTTTTCATACACAGTTGAGTAACAGTTTATGTCCTTGCTAGTACAGTCCATTATGAGCTGCAGTAAATTCCCTTGTTGTATGATCTTCTTGTATGTTGAGGTATCAATTTCATCCATTGTCTGTTCAATTTTTGAGCAGTATTTAGATCTTATTTGCTCTAATTCTTTGCAGTGTAGAATAACATGTTCTAGATCTTCATTTCCCTGTTCACAGATTGTACACATCGGGTTAACTTTCGGATCGAACTTAGCTCTTTTGGCTTGGAATATATACGTTTGAGTACTTATTCTTGCTTTTATTTCTCCTGCCTTTACATCTTTACTATTGTTTTTTACACTTTTCCATATATTGTGAGCTTCATTTAATGGATTGTTCTGTATCTCTATGTATTTAAGTGATGTTTTTTCCATTTTTTCATTATGACATTCATTTTTCCAGTATTCCTTGATCTTTATTCCAACTAGTCTTTTCCATTCGATTTTATTCAGTGGATTTTCTAGATAGTAGCTGCTAGATTTCAAATTGTATTTTGATAGAGTTTTATCTACTCTGTTGATAAAGTCTTTTCCTCTTTGGTCTGAAAATGCTATTTGGCGGCGCAGAATTTCACATTCTATGGTTCCTGAATTTCGAACAATATTCATGAAGAAGGTAAGTACATTTTTGTCTAATGTGATGGCAATAGGTTCTGTTCCTACCAGGGTAGAGACAGCCATATTTGCTGTATTATTTGGAAGCCCTTGAATTTGTCGGAGGATTTTCTCTCTGCCAGTTCTAGCATATCCTTTTCTTTTGCAAGTAAGTTCATCACCTCAAGTCCGTATATGCTTCTTGGTACTGCATATGTTCTCCATAGCTTGTATGCGACCATGGGTGAGAATCCCCTTCTGACATGTAACCCAGCTCCAAGAAGGCTGTATATTGTTGCCCTACCAGTTTTTATTCTTTCTGAGATATTTGCACGGTTTTGCTCGTTTCTTTTGATACCTAGATGTTTGGTTTCATTGGTTATATTGATGTCATTGTCTTCAAATTGCAATGTTGATATGTTTGAGCATTTTGCATTGTATAGAACAGCTTCAGATTTAGTTGGATTGATTTTGACTAGATCTCTGCTTGTATGGTGTTGCACTATGTCTAATATTCCTTGTGCAGCTGCAGTACTATTTGCCAGGACAGCAATGTCATCGGCACATGTTGGCGCAGGGACTTGTATATCACCAATACATGCTCCAAGTCCACTTTTTAATATGCTATCCAGTATGACGTTGTTGTAGCATTTATATAGCGTTGTAGATAGTTTTGCACCTTGTTGAATTCCTTGTAGCACCATTACATCTTCTGTACATTGCCCTTCCCATTTAACCTTAATGCTCATTCCTTTATACAAGTTTCTCAGTAATATCCAGAGTTTTCCTTTTATTCCATAGTGGTACAGTTTGTTGAATAGTATTTCATGGTTTAGCTGGTCAAATGCATTTTCTGCATCAAAAGTTATTAAGATCAGCAGTATCTTTAATTTCTTACTTTCTTCGATTGCTTCTGATGTGAGGAATGCTGCACATAGTGATGATACTCCTTCTGTAAAGCCTCTTTGCAGGGAGTTTTGTATGTTGTTAAATACAGAGTCAACTCTATCTTTCAATGTACTTTGTAATATTTTTGCAAAGGTTTTAGTTACAGTTATTCCTCTGTAGCTAGATGGTAATGTTTTGTCTTTTTCTTTCTTTAAGATTGGTGTTAGAATCCCTGTCTTTAGGAAGATTTGTACATCCAAATATGTTAAGATTAAATTTAGCAGATGTACTATAAAGGGAGTTAACTCTTCCATCCCATGTTTGTAGTGTTCTGCTGAAATTCCATTTTTCCTGCTTTAAGTTTTTCTATAGCTTTATTTACCTCCTTTACATTAACAAGATCTATGCCTTGACCTTTTTCCCTTTCTATGGATTCTATTATGTTGTTTTGTATTTCTACTAGCTCTAGTTTTTCAGTGTCAAAATTTTCCTCTATTGCTGGTGTAGCTAGTTGTTGGAAATGTTCTTGCCAGATGTTCATTATGCTTGGTCCATCTTCTGCAGTCTTTCATTTAGTTTCAGTATCTTGGTATTAGTAAGTGGTGTTTTTCCTTGCATGTTGATAAGCTTGTAAAAAAGTTTTGTATCTGCATTTGAAGCTTTCATAATTTTTCCCGCTGTTGATTCTCTCTGCGAGGCATAGGCTTGTCTTTGTGCTTTTCGAAGTATTCTCTTTGCAGCTGTCATTTTGATTTTGAGCTCATTACTTCTTTCTTGAGGTGCTCCATATTGCCTCCATACTTTATATGCATTTTTTGATTGCTTTGATGCCTTATCTATTTGTTCATTCCATATCGCCTTTCCCTTTGATTTGATTTTGATTTTTCTTCTATACTTTGGGATTGCTGCTTCTCCGGCTTTATGTAGCAATTTTTCTAGATTTCTTATATCTTGCTCAATGATTCCTTTTGATTTTTGCATGAGTTTTGGTAGATCTTTATTGATGACTTCCTTATAAATTTGATGGTCGCAGTCAGTCCATTTAGGTTTTGCTATGATAGTTGTTGCTTTTTCCCTGACTTTTTTCAGTTGGCTATTCAGTGTCAAGATAACAGGTACATGGTCCGAAGTATTCCCTGGGTCAGTATCAAGGACATAAATTTGTCTGATTTTGTTAATGATTTCTGAGTTACTTTTGAAGAGGAAGTAATCAATTTGTCCTTTCGACATACCATTCTGGTGATAAAATGTCTCTTTTACTGGGCATTTCTCAGTATTTCCTATACATTTTTCCTTGCAGAATGTCTTTAGGATTTTATCATGAGGTGTCAAGCTTCTATCAAGTGACCCGTTCATGTCTCCACATACTATAATTTCGTGTGTGTCTTTATATTTCTCTATCATTTCATCAATTTGAGCCAATGTGTCTTTGTATTCGATGTCTGCATTTTTGCTATCTGATGGCATATATACATTTATTAGACATATTGGTTTGTCTCCTTGTTGAATATGTATGGCTTGTATTATATTTCCACCGTCTATCAGTTCCTTTATATTTTCATTAATATATACAGGAGTTTGCCCAATCAGTGAATGGTACAAAAATGTAGCACATGTACATTTCACGGTCTTTTCACAATGAACACATAATTAATCACGACTTTTTCATGGTGAACATTTTTGTTTTTCACAGTGTTTCTACGGTCTCTTTACTCAAGTTTTCAGTTGGCATCTCTACATGACCTTTTCACAACAAATAAAGACATACTGTACTACATTACACGGTCTTTTCACAATGAGCACAGAATGCATAATCACGACTTTTTCACGGTGTACATCTTTTTTTCACAGGGTATCTACGGTCTTTTCGACCAAGTTTTCAAGTGGCACCTCCTCACGGCCTTTTCACAAACTTTTTACAGCCTTTTCATGACAGTCATTCCACGGCATTGTCACGGATAAGTTTCACGGCTCACCGTAAATTCACCGTGACAAACACTGAAAAAATCACCAGCATTTTAACGGACATTTTCAAGGCCAATCTACGGGGCATTGTTCTAGTAGTGAATGTGTCAAAGAGACCCGAACAAAGAGTAAAAAAACAATTGAAGGTCACAAATGGGTGTCCAACACAGCGTGAAAAATGCGGCACCCGAAGGTGTGCTTCAAATTGTCCCTAAGCTCAGCAAGCGTAACCCCTTATACATTGCTATGATTCATTTACACCATGTCCCTTCTTTTTAATCTTGTACACATACTATGATTTGGTGAAAAATTATGAAGCAGATCTATACAAAATGCAAAATTGAAGGAATGGCACAATAGGTTGTCAAATATTTTGTAAAACATATTTCAACAGAAAGTAAGCAGTATTGACAAATAGAATGAAATAGTTCATTTACCTGCCGAGTAATTTTTATAATACTATCATTCAATTCATCTTCAGATTCCTCTTTAACAGTTATGGACAAATCTAGAAAATAATCCCAACACTTGCTGTGTACCGCGCAAAAAAAAGCATTTGCAAGGAAACACTCAAAAGCAGAATTCACTATAATATTGTATAAATTTATATACTTCATGCGCATATATACAAGGTTCATAAAACTTGAACAAGAGTGGACACACTGAAATGTTTAGCCTTTTCTAGTGTACTCATTGGAATTTATAAAACAAGAGAAAGTTCTAGTAAATATAGATGTTTATTTCTTGAAATCAGTAATCAAAAAGTGCTGCAGATTTTACACAATAAAATAGCAAGTCTCACTTGATAATAAATTTAGAATTTCATAAATGAACTAAATTAAGGGACATAACTCTATGCAAATTTTAACTAATTAAATAAAACTTGCCCAAACTCTATTTTATCAAGTGAAACAGCTTTACAAAACTTTACGTACAGGTTAATGCATAATACAATATGTTAAATAAACCGAATCATTTCAACTAAAAAAGGATATTTAATTTCAAATGTTTTGTATAATAATTTGTGGCTATGGAAACAATAAACTTTTTAAATTAATAAAATCATTGCCATGCTATCTTAATATTTAAACGCATAAAATCTAATACCTAATACAATTTATTCTGAATAAATTAGTATGTAAAATAACTTTGCATAATTCTTTAACAGTAATTACTCTTATTGCAAAATATTAAAATATAGAATATACCTCTGTTGCTTAGCAACAAACATGTACTTCTGTCACGAGTTCCGTGTATGTGTGTATTATAATAAAATTAACTAAATTCACTTTAAATATAAGTTCTTAGGTCAATTCAAATGTTCAAACAATTTTGTAAACAAACTGAAATCCTGTGGACAAGTGTCGCTTACCATAACCTATTTTAAGAACTTAATATACAATCTATATACAAAATATAATAACACAACTTACAGAATAATAAAGTAGAAAATAAGGTTTCATGTCTTTGTTATTTAGCGTTCGATTTAACTCTATAATCATTGCTTTTTCAACAAAAGACATTTCTCCCGGCAAATAAAATTACAAATTATCTCCCCTGGACATTGTAATATTTAAAGTTAATACGGATACAATATGAAATATTTCCGGACTTTCTCTAATCTTTTGAAAATAACTATTTTAAAATCAACTATATATTTCTAAACATAGAACAGATTTGTATAAAATAAATTCTTGAAACGTTTCTCAATTGTTTACATAAATAAAAATTATCGCGTCCTAAGCGTAACCAACACAAAAGTAATTAATCACAATGGAAACGAAAGACGTAGAATGTATTTATGAAGACAAAAAAAAAACTTATCTACATCTTCACTTATCTTTTTACAAGTTCTCCAGAGAAACACAATCCAGTGTATTTCAATTAACGATGTATATTAGATTTCTCTCACTTTATGATTGTTTACTAAGGCTTGATCTTTTTTTGACTTTTCATTTTTTCAATTTGCGGTATCATGGATTTCATTTGCTGCATCATATCTTTTTGTGGAATGTCAACAGGACTGAGAAATGGTAAACGTTTTTTCTCTGCATCTTCTGCCAGAGAGCAGTAGCGTAATGCTTCTTTAACGTTTCCTTTAGTACCATATAAGGATGCGATCATGTAATAAGCATTAGGGTATTGTTTATCACACTCTGGAGCGATCTTGATAAATTTTCTAAAAAGCTCAATTGCTTTCATAGGCTCATTTTCCATGTTCATATATGCGATTCCATAAAGAGCGCTATAGTTTGATTTGTCCAGATCAAAACATTTCTGAAACGAATCAAGTGCTCGTTCGGGCTGATTTGTAGAGACGTATTTTGCACCCAGACAATAATATATGTCAATCAGAATTATTCGTTTACCAGGCAGAGAATCTACGTCCAAACTGAGTTTATAAGCTAATTCTTCAGCGGATTTGATAGATAATTTTGCGTATTCGAAATCTGATAAAAGATTTTTTCCCTTTTGTGCTTGTGATAAGGTTCTCCATAAAATGAGCTGTTTGGTGTACGCAGCAAATATATCATCAGGTTTTAACATGAGGTATTTGTCAATTAAAATAGACGTATTTTCTGGCGGATGGTAAGGCCCAAACATACTGTTTTCGCAAATATGACCATAAACAATATTCTCGAAAGCTGATCGAAGAATTTCGCAGTCTTTCAAATTTTCAACACTGTCGTTGTTGAAGTCTTTTATTTTCTCTGAAGCCATTATTAAGTGACACACTGCTCGGCTATGATTATTGGCCGTATGAGAATTTGGATACTGTGAGAATACCCTCGGGTCAAACCTTTTGTTATCCTTAAAGATTCTTGTGGAATCGCTTGCTTGTTTAGCCTGTTCTTCTCTTCCACTTTTAAAAAAATCCAAAAGTGACGAATATACAGGATTACCCATAAATCCCCGAAGATCTGGAGTCTCTTCATTTCCAGGAAATGTTGTGTTGTCTACTTCTTTGTTATAATGGGCCATTTTCTGTCAAATTTACTTCTGTTTTTCAAGGTCCTGGAAATAAAACAAAATGCTGTGATAAATTTAGAAAAATCCACACTTGAGCTTCATAAGATCTAGATGTTCAAGCAGAAGAACATTCAAACTCATAGTCGAAAATAAACTGACAACATGATGGCTAAAAAAGAAAAAGACAAAGAGACGAACAATAGTACACAAAACACATTATATAAAACGAAAGACTGAGAAACACTAAGCACTCAAAAAACGGGTGCCTCATGTGCTCTGGTAGGACTTGCATGTGTAGTCGCTTCGATGACCATTTACGCGTTTGTCGAATAGCTGTTCTACCTCGGAAACACACTGCATTTCACATTGAAAACAAAGAAGGTATTAGATAATCTGGGTTTTGCAAGTAACATTCCAAAATATAATGTACACAGATCCAGCGGAATGGCAAGTTTTTGTTTTAGTATGCAGTATTTGTTGGCAAGCCAACCACGAGAGGATCGAGAAAGATTGTGGACAAAGAACTTTACAATTTAATCAAGGAATATACAGGGTAAGACAGTTACCACAATGTTAACCTCGTCAAAAATAGACATTTTTCATATTAGTGGATCACCATTTGAATTTGAAAAGGGGGCATTGAAAATGAATGTTCTGTAACACAACATTAAATGCAGGAAACAAATGGGCATTTCATTGAAATAACCACCAAACAGATTATATCCAGAAGAGTCCTCATCCCTTCCTCTCAAGAATATCGGATAGTCCGACACCTTAGAGGCGTTTCGTCCCGCAGTATGTACATTATTTGTGTCAAGTAAGAACAAGTCAAACAAGCGAATAATGCTTACAATCAGTGTCATTCAGGAGAGGAAATTGTATTCCGAAAATTTTGTTGTGCATAGAAAACAAAAAAATAGTTTATAATGTTGAGACATGAAGCATAAAAAATTAAAAAAATAAATAAAAAATTACTCGAACATCAAGCCTAATATCGTCGTTTCAGCCTTTTCAATGTAACACGAGACCTTCCTACTTTGATAAGTTATCTAGTTGTATGTATTGATATATAACTAAAAAGTAAAATCACAAAAATACTGAACTTAGAGGAAGATCAATTGGGAAAGTCCATAATCACATGGCAAAATCAAATAACAAAACGCATCTAAAACGAATGGACAAGAACTGTCATATTCCTGACTTGGTACAGGCATTTTCAAATGTAGAAAATGGTGGATTAAACCTGGTTCTATAGCGCTAACCCTCTCACTTTTGTAATGACAGTCTCATCAATTTCCGATATTTTTACATTGATGCGTTAAATAAACAGACACAATAAATATAATAGTCAAAATATGGGTACATCAGTCATCATCGTTTAACAATTTTATAAGGAACAATTTAACAGAACACAAAAACATCTACTATCTACGAACACATTTATTGAGTGTCTGACGTCAGAAAATTTTATACGTCACATAAATTTGTCGTTCAATGTGCGTACAAACAATTTTAAAATTTTCATGGGAATGTTAGCATACAGGGTTAAAAAATCAAAAGTATGTAAGAATAAATTTAAGAAATAGACCGAGATTTAAACTAGTCCAAAAGTTATATATAGAATTTATAAGAATCCAAAAATAGTTAATACCACTACGCGATTGAATGATTTTGACGTTTGTGGTTCAACGTATATTGTAATTCATAATAGAAATATATCATAATGACATATAACAGAACAATATCATACTGACGGGATCTTTTAAAGTACAGAGTCACGTTATAAGAACAAAAGAAATACAAAAAGTCGCAAATACAAAACAAACCACAAAAAAATGAAAGCCAATACAAACACATTGACGAGATGTATAAGTACCGAGCCACGTGAAACGGATATCACATGAAACCATTTAACAGTAAAAGTAATATTAATAATAGAACAAAGACAAATGAAAGAACTATAAAACACGTTGTTAAGATGATAAACAACATCAGTACGAAGAATCTATACATCAAGACCATCGTGTATTATTTGAGAAGTTGATACGGAATATTTATCAACAAGGTCTTGGTACCTTCCGATGAACTTTTTTAGAAAAAGAACGAGACGTTCTTTGACATACCTCTGTTTCATCAACTTTCTACTCAGACATTGATGACGTATTACAAAGTCTGAGTAGGAGCTGCAAGCTCTTGAATATCGAATAAGTTGGGAAATATATATCCCATATGCAGGTGAAGTTGGTATATTGCTACTAAGGTGGGGGAAATTTATGATTTCAAAATTAAAATCGTCTCGTTTGTCATAGATTCTGGTACTGAGATGACTGTGTAAGTCAAATTCGAGATATAAGTCTAAAAATGAGGCGGAGGAAGCCGTGTCTGTTGTTTCTTTAATCTCTAGTTCTGGGGGATATATTAATGGAACCCAATCAGAAAAGTTCGGATTGTTTATGGAAAGAACATCATCAATATATCTGAAAGTGAAATTAAATAATCTGGCTTCTTTGATTCTCTTGTTTTTTACAAGTGTCTGGAGGAACTCCGATTCATATGAAAATAAGAAGAGGTCGGCAAGAAGAGGCGCACAGTTTGTTCCCATAGGAATGCCGACAATTTGTTGGAAAAGTCTACCTCCAAACTCAACAAATATGTTGTCGATAAGAAACTCCAGCATACTGACCACTTGTTCTTCTGTGTAGCATATCTTACCTTTTTGTTTGTCACTATTTACGAAATATGCCTTATGAAATCCCAAAGTAATAAATTTATAGCGTATGCTACCATTTTTATGTTGAAAGGCATTGTGGATTATTTCTTTAAGGCGATTTTTCAATTTCACATGGGGAATGGTGGTATACAGGGTTGAAAAATCAAAAGTTTTGATGGAACTAATTTCAGAAAAAGACCGAGATTTAAAATTGTCTAGAAGTTCTTTAGAATTTTTTAGGAATCCACATATGGTTAATACCACTACGCGAGTAAACAGTTTCACAGTATTTCTGAAGACCCTCTTTCACTGCGGACAGAATTTTAGTCAATCTAATGGACAATTCTTTAGTAGAACATGAAGATGAGCCAGCAATATACCGTTGTTTGTACGGAATTTCATGAAGCTTTGGTATCCAATACAAACAAGGTAAGTCCTCCGATTTGGTGTTCAATGCAATGTTTATTGAAGCCATGAAGGACTTATGATTTGCTAAAATCTCATCCTTGTCAAATGATATGTCTTTGTATGTGGGATTACCTGAGTGCTCCTTTATACCCAATTCTTTTACAAGACATTCGTAGTAATACGATTTACATACAAAGACAATATTATTTGAAGCTTTGTCCGCAGGAACAACAACATACTTATCATGAAGAGTTGATAGACATTTCATGGCCTCTTTGTCTCTGAAAACGGACTTTGGTCGATCGTTCACACAGTTTTTCAACTTGTGAACGCGACGCTTTATCAGAGACCTGATAGTTTTAACCCATTCTGACAAAGTGTCCAGTTCAACTTCTTCTCGCTTAGCCCATGCTCTGGCGTAGTCCTCAATGGAATCCATAATTATTTTGAAGTTATGGTTCCAATTGATGTGTTGGGGTTCTCTAAACTTAGGACCATGAGAAATCACCTTTCGGAGATTTTCATGTTGAATTATGTTTAGATCCCCAGTTATAACATGACCAGAGGGGCTGTAATTATAAGGCGAGTGGGAACAGTCACATGTCGGAGGTTGTTTTAGGTATTGTTCTAAGTCAAGGTCCTGCAATGCTCGTTTATAGTTAAATATTTTAGGTGCAATGGTTTTGGTGTAACTGTAGGATACAATAGGAACAGACTGATTTTGAAAATAAATAGGAATTTTAGATGTTACCTCCTTGTGATGTAGAACGTTGCAGATATTGATTGCATCAATTCCTCTATTGGCAAAATCAATAGGAAGGAATCTAAATGACACAATAGACTTCTAGTGAACCAGAAAGGCTTAAAACCTCAAAAAGCATACCACAACATCCAACCATAGGGGATAAAACTCTTATAGAAGATTATAAATCGAAAATCAGAATTGGTAATATAAAAATATATTACATTGTATTTGCCCAATAAATATTAGATCTGTAAAGGAGTACATTAAGGAACAATTTTGGCCTAAAAGTTTAGCTTCATCTGATGAGAGATTTTGACACTTTTTGAACACTTAGGTGTCTTCTTCAGTCAATTCAATTTGTTGATGTGAAAGATTTGAACTAAGGGTTTCAACTCCCTCAGGCGAAGTTGGCTTTAGATGAATTTGGCTATTTATTTTAGATATTTTTGACAAATCGCTGTTCAACGATTTTCGGTAATTATCCATCTTCAGATTTCAAATGTTTGGCTTTGAGCGTTCCTGATGAAGGTAAATCCAGAAAAGCGCTTCAGACGCAATAAACTATTATACATGTTGTTTTCCATTTTTTAGTTATGAAATACACCCGGATTCAAGCTTAGTCTCAACCTTTATATGTTTTATGTGTTATTATCAAATACAACACACTTTTAAATATTAAGACTGAATACAAATGATGCCACTTCCATTTGAGACGGAAACTGTTTAAAAATAAGCTCAAATGCTAAAATTGTGACGATTTCAGTAATTTGCATGACTTAATGATACTAATACCCGATACATGTGCATTGTATTGTCAAAAACAGCCTATATGTATGTAACAGAAGTAGTATACTTTCAAATGAATAGTTGAAAGTTTACAATTCAAATGATTTTTTAAGACTGCTATATTTTAGGCCAACAAGGGGTATAACGGGTTCTACTCCTTTCGAGTGGCAAATGCCTGTTCTATCTTTAGTGAGAATTGAACCAATGCTTTTGTCACCTCGGTGTTATTCCACAGATGGACTTAAAGTGTAGTTGGAATGGTTAAAACTGTGCAGGGCGTACCATGATATATGGTATTCAAGGAAGTGCAATAAAAAGACGGTTGGAGTATATAAAAGAAATCTGACCATAATGTGCAATATATCTTCTGAGAAACTGTTATAATGTCAATTATAGAATATTCCAAATCTAGAAAAATTCAGTATACTCCACCTTAAAATTAATAAAATATTTGCTGATAAGCATTACAATGATGACATATTGATTCAACCGTGGATCTGTTTTTTTTCAATTAAACTGCATTTAAATAAACATCCACTGTTTAACTATTCAATATTAAATGTCATGCAAAAATACATAATGCGGAAAAATCTTTAAAACCAGATGATATCAACACACACAACTATAGTTATGTTTAGATACACCGTATCGAACGACAAATGGCTCTGTTTGGAGTACTAGTGATGAGGAAAACACATGTTGATTGGTATTAATGAATGTGCGAATACTGACTAGCTTTCATCAAATTATTGTTAAACATAGTATAAAGTATGCTTAAAAAAATACATATATTTTACGATTGAACTTACCTGGCTGATACAGGTGTACACTACGTGAATAACTGTCTACGTCAGACTAGCCACATACTACACAGTTTCGGAGAATTGGTAATACGAACAGAACAAGATACATCAGAAAAGGGCATCTATACACAAAATCAAATATGCAGGAACTCCATCTTTTTGATTTTAGTAAGTATCTTTTTAATATTTGTTCATACATAAAGTATTTGTCACCAACAACACATGATCTAATTAAAAATATTGTAAATGATCGCTTCATTGAACGGGAAAGACACAGACGTATAATCAAAAATACTGTTTATCCTGTATTTCTAGACATGTTAGCATCGTACAATCTGAGGTTGCACAAAAACTAACCAAAAACCAATTAAATTTCAGCAGTGTGTTCAATCTATTTGTTTCGATCGATGATTAAGTCAGATTCTCGACTGAGAGGTAGGACATATTGATATGTTTAAATGTGTATATCTATGCTTTTAAAAAGGTAAGTAATGCATTACGTTGAAATAGTGATTTAGGTAAAAGTAGGATGAATAATATCGATAATAAGAACATAAACAATTTAAAGCAAAGAGTATGTAAATAGCATTAAATAACTTTTATAAAATCATTAAAATGTAGAATGCTACACATTGCATCTTCTAATAATTTGTAAAATAAGAACATTAAATTACTCAATGAATTAAAAACATAGACATTTGTAAAACAGAAAATATTTTAATCACGAATCATTACGAACGATATACGGTATGGTTGCCAAAAATACAGCTACCCACAACTACCAAATTACACTCAAATTAACAATTATACCGTACGGTCTTCAACAATTTATCATAACATAATGCTAGTTCAGTCTGAATATAGTGTACACATTGTATTTTTAAAGAAATTATATCATTCTATTTTGTCATCAATAGTTGTACATGCTTTTCAAATGGCTGTTGAGTTAATACTATAACCTTAATATAATATTCTATTGTGATTAAGGTACAACTGTTGCATCAATTACCTTGGCGATACCTTTTGGTTTTGCATGTTTTTTCATCATGAATTTTGCTGAATTTCTTTTAAATTCTGCGCTCAAAAATTCTGCGCTTGTAAGCATGTGTTACTGTTTTTTCAAACCAAATGCATAATGTGTTTCTCTAATTGTTTTATGACAGCCAGATAAAGAATTAGCATGGCAACTATAAATTACACCCACGATGACGACATAGAAGAGGAGCTGAAGACGCAGATAATAGAAATATGCACAGCTAGTGTACAGAAACCAGGTAAATATATTATACATATGATGATTGTGCGACTGTGACAAATTGGTATGACTTTAAAGATTAGGTGGGATAAGATAAAGAGAGGCAACTCGCAAAGATAGACAAAACCATGATCGAAAGAAAAAAACAAACAAAATGATAGACACCTATTCAAAAGACTGTATAAAAGAAATTAAAAGAATTGATCAACACAATTTAAACTGGGGTTGCATTTGTGTGCTCCGTAAGGGTAATCAGTTCCTGTTTAGTAGTGTCAGCCGTTGATCAAGACAAAACAAATTGTGTGGTAGGGTCACATTCGTGATTTTCATAATCCGACAGGTGAACCATATCTGTGATAATGCGTATCAAATATTAAATAAGGTTAAAAGAACATCATAATGGCTTTGATATAACTTTTAAGGAAATATCTTATCCATTCGAACTAATAATAACTTCAAAATGTTTGTTTTTAATCTTTATTGAACATATGATAAATAATATTAATGGAACAAATTTTACTGCATTTTTAAACATTGTTAAAAAATAAAGAGTTAACAAAAAACAAAAGGTATAGCAAAAGCGGAACTAGGAATCAGAGTTTGCATGAAGGAATCATTTTCCTTGATTTAAAATAATTTCTCAAACTTCATAACCAATAATTTCAATAACACCATATTAATAATTTCATGCCATTACATAATTGTTGACAACTTGGCTGGTGATACCCTTGGTGACCAACAGACAACCTGCAGAGGACCTAGAGATAGTACTTACATTCACAGTATCAATTTTCACAGTTCAAGTTCATATGAAATCGACTTTAGGTTTAACCCTCCTACCAAAAAATCAACCTTAGACTGTACTTGTTTCAAATTATTACATTTTCATATTTAGGAAACCGTGGAAATGGGGTCCAAACTGTAGTGTTGAATATTACCAACATAAAGGAGAATTATACCATTGTGTTATTGTGCTTTGGGACAGATTTCCTATCTTGTCTTTCGTGTTTGATAATGTGCGTTGTCTGTTTGCCTTTTTGTTTGTCTTTGTTGACATGTTTGTTTGTTTTTGTAGTAAAATTACAAAACATTGTTGATGTTGTATATATAAAAAAGAAGATGTGGTATGATTGCCAATGAGACAACTATCCACAAAAGACCAAAATGACACAAACATTAACAACTATAGGTCACCGTATGGCCTTCAACAATGAGCAAAGCCCATACCGCATAGTCAGCTATAAAAGGCCCCGATAAGACAATGTAAAACAATTCAAACGAGAAAACTAACGGCCTTATTTATGTAAAAAAAAATGAACGAAAAACAAATATGTAACACATAAACAAACGACAACCACTGAATTACAGGCTCCTGACTAGGGACAGGCACATATATATATAATGTGGCGGGGTTAAACATGTTAGCGGGATCCCAACCCTTCCCCTTCCCTAGGACCGTGGTATAACAGTACAACATAAGAACGAACTATACAAATCAGTTGAAAAAGGCTTAACTCATCAGATGGACAAAAATACAAGTGGACGTGGCCGGGTACTTATACATCCCGACACAAAAAGACACAATGAACAGATCTGAGAGTACTCGCAGTTATCTGACACCTGTTTCAAAGTCACTAACAACTAATAAAAAAAATCATGTATCTGAGACTATCCCTATTTTTGACATTTTTACCTGCTGTGTCTGTTTATTTTGTTCACACATCTTCGTCAATAGAAACTTTATAATAAAGGAGTCTAAGACGAATGTCATACAAAAAAGAGGTTAAGCTAGCTTTATAACCAGCTCGGAATTTTTGTTATTTCACTTTTATAAATGTGTTTAAATTATTACAACTTTCACGTTCATCGACTAAATAATAGTTGTTGTGGTAGGAAATGTAATTTGTAATATACATGTTCCGGACCATATGAGTATTTGGACCATACGCGTATGGTCATGACCATATGCGTATACTCATATGGTCCGACCATACGCGTATGGTCCGACCGTACGCGTATGGTCGGACCATATGAGTATAATACTCGTTTGGTTAACGGACCGGACCATATTAGTATTTGGACCATATAGGTATGTTTTTTTTTTAAATTACATTATAAAAGTTTCAATAATACAAAAACTTAATCTAAAAAAACAATGATGGTTACATGACAGTGTATTATTTTTATAATTCAAATACTACGTAAAAATCAAATATTGATGCCATAGTTGGTTTACATCGCTAATTACATTGTTGCATGTAGACTTGGGGTGACATTTACTTCCAACCGGTATCATAGTTGTTTTGCATTTGCAAGTCTTGGTTGTGCTCGATCCTTTTCATTTACACCTTTTGTTTGCGAGTGAAAAGCTTGCCTTTTTGTAGCTGCGTACAGTGGTACCGAGGTCTTGGGCCAATCCAATATGTCGACGGTGACATTTTTTTTGTGCTTTTTAGAAGCTCTAGATCTCAAATATCGTAGCATGACTGCAATACACCATACTCTCAAGATAACTTAAATAAACTATGTTACTTTCAATTGACTTTTTGTGTAACAGTTCATTACGAAATTTTTGGAATTTATTTTTTTAAGTCGACATATTGCCATTCACTCGTAATAACAAATCGTTAATGACCATCGGTATAAAATGTCTTTATTATAGTTTTGACAAGTAAGTAAAATTAACTTTGTGAAACTTCTTGTTTGTATTTAGCTAATCGTTTTATTATTATATAATAATACCAACTAAAAGTAAGATTATTATTATATAATAATAAAATTACCTATATGATAGCGTCTTTTTAATGAACGGTCATACCATATGAAGAGTTTAGAAGTATTAAAAGTAAACTGTAACAGAGTGTTAATTACCCCGACCATACGTGTACGGTCGGACCATACGCGTATGGTCGGACCATATGAGTATATACCCATATGGTCATGGCCATACGCGTATGGTCCAAATACTCATATGGTCCGGAACATACACATAGGCTAATATAAGTTATTGAGAAGTAATTATCACAAGAAATGTTTACATATCTTCTGTCTTACACGCTAAACACATTTAAAATTAGTATTAGCATGCTTAAACATTATTTGATTATAGCCAGCTTTAGTGCTGTTATGATCTCATGATACTGTGTGAGTATCCAGTTACTAAGACATAAAAAAGAAGATGTGGTATGATTGTAAATGAGACATCTGTCCACAAGAGACCAAAATGACACAGAAGTTAACAACTATATGTCACCGTACGGACTTCAACAATGAGCAAAGCCTATACCGCAAAGTCAGCTATACAAACTAAGAGTTTGTTTTTGACATTATACTCAGGCTCTACAAAGTATCCATGTCAAGCAATATTGCCAATGATGTCTTTGTCAGCTGGTATAAACACATAAATGTTTTCCGGGTAGGTTTGATTTTGGTGGTTGTTGCAGTTGTTCGTATCATTTCAGTAATAGTGTTCAGTTTCTGATATGTTTATTGTGATATCAAACATAAAATGTGGTAGGATTGCAAAAGAAACCATCTGACAATGAAATTAACAACAATAGGTCAAATGCGGTTTTGACAATGAGCGAAGTTAAGATTATTAGATTTATTATTTTCATAGTGCAACATTGATTAAGCGTATGATCTCTGATAATTCTGACATGACAATGTCAATATCGTAATCAAATCCTGGGATTATATCTACTTTATGAAAGTCTATTGTTCAATGTTAAGTGAAATTTTGACTTATTGCAGTTATAAAAGTTGACCTGGAAGAAAATCAGAAAAGATGGCTGCTTGTTGGGATTTGCATGCAAAGTATTCTATCCACTACCCTAAAGAATTATACAGAGCCCCTTGTACTAAGCGTCTACAATTCCATGAAAATTGCTCACGGCATTCAAATGCAAATATATCCTAATCAGCTAAAAAAGTATCCCAAGTTCAGAACACGACTTAACTATGAAGCTATCAACAAGAATCGTACCATAGCACGAGTTCATAAGAAATCAGACGTAGCTAGTTATGACTACAAAGTGGGAAATCACGTAGAGTTTTCAAAGCTGTTCATGAAGACATACATGGCTCACTATTCAGCTTTTGATGACACCTGTGATCTGTCTGCTCTTCTTAGTTTAATTGGCAGTATCGATATATTTCCTCAGCCTGTAAAGAATGTTGCAAATAAGGTATGTTATAAAATAAATCTATATTAAGAATCAAATACCTTTTAGTATACATCGAAATGATTTAATGTTTCAAATGTTTAAGATGTTAACTAGGAAGCATTCAAGTCTCTTAGGCAAGATTTTAATAGCAGGACGTGGAATAAAAATTAGGCAGTATTCAAAACAATTCAGAATAACACGAGTATGAATATATGACAACGATTGAAACTTCAAATTAAAATATAATGTTTAAGGATAGAATTACCTTCCAATTTTGACTTTGAATTTAGGCATGAAATGGAGAACTTGTATTTGCCACACAAATATCGAAATCTGACAAAACAAGGCATGTGGATATCTAATTTTATATTTTCAAACGTTGCACGCACACCTTATTTTAAATTCATTGTTACCGACATAGTATACCGGGGAAATTGTTGACCATGTACACAAATACTGTATCTGTTGTTTAATTAACAGTGATTTGTTTTTATCGGAACGAAAATCGCTCATCTTCCTTCATATAACGTTTGTAAATGAAGCCTAACTAATATGACCTTCTTAGTGCGTTTGGAATACTTCTTGTTAGGTATTCTGTAAGTGTGCATTATAAAACAATATACTAGTAAAGGTATAGTGTTGTTTTGTTATATGTATTTAAAGCATTGCATTTTCTAATTATTTTATTAATCTTTTTTTTAAACTACATAACCATACACTTTCAGATACGTTTAAATGTGCGTAATCCTTGGGCACATTGCAACTTTGACGAATGGGATACTCTACAGTATCAGACGTCTTTTCAATTGATGCATCAACTCATCAAATGTCTCAGTTTGAGCAAACCCGACGAGACAAAGGTATTAGCAGATTTAACTAAATGGGAACAGAATGGTTAGTATGTGTTACATCAATTTTACATGTTTGCTACTAGTCTTATAATTCGAAGCTATAAATTTCAAGACGAGCGAAGAGCACAGATATAGTTTCTTATAAAACAGTTAGTTATGCGCCAATAAGACAAACACCGAACTTCATAAAACTCGACTATGGTAATCAAATCAATTTGATACAGTTACTGTTAGATATATATTGAATCAAAAGTTTATTCCGGTAAAAAATGTCATCGTACTTCAAAAATGAATTCAACCCTTTACTTATACCTATATTTGATACCTTGAATATAAGATTTCTTTATGGTATCTAGAAATTCAGATTGAGAAACCCTTAAATCGAAGTTGATGCTGTAAATACTACAGAGCAAGTTGTCCTGCGGTACATGTGTTACCTTATTCTTTACATGAATTAAGAACGGATCAATGAATTTCAATATTCAATGAGCTAAAGAGCTTCGTGCATATTTTCTGCATTTTTGTTAGCCCTATCAATGTGACATCTATTAACTCCTAACACCAACCATTTTCCTGCTGAAGCAAGAGGTGTTAGAAAATATTTTTTTATTCCTTTTTTCTCACTTTTGATACGTATACACATTAAATACATCTAGGAGAATTTGATCTGTCTGATCTATATTGGATACCTAGCTTAAAAGGTCTCAGTATGCATTGAATTTTATATCTTTTGGATTATTTGGATGTTTCGTATTCGTATTCGTATACTATATAGCTAGTTACTATTTCTACAGTTAAATACTTAATTTGTATGAATGTCTTGAAAAATAATAACAATTAGGCATCAATATCCAAATATAAAGATGTCTTATTCTACAGTACTTATAAGAATCATTTACACAAACAAAGCATAAAACAAGAGAAAAAGGTAGATATATCTTGTATTTCTATCTTTCATTTCTAAGATCATTTTTGTTTTGTATATAAAGGAGGATATTTCAATAAGAACCCCTTTCCGTATCGCGTACTTGCATATAATATATCTACGTGATCTTGAAATTAAAGATACGACAAAACTAGACCGGGTTCATATTTTGTTCTTTTGTCTAAACATGGACGAGTCAAAAGTAATATAAATGACTACTTACTTAATAATGAAGTTGTATTGTTCTTCTACCTGCTGTAATATATGACATTTACGTATCTTATTGATACTATATATTGGAGTAGTTTTGAAGTATTCTTATATCTTAATATAAAAAAAAACAAAAGACTGAAGCGCGAATGAATGCATTTGTTCATAAATGACTACAGGACAGAGGTGTTAGTTTTAGTCTTAATGTCTTTTGAAAATGGTTTAAGTATATAATATGCTTGTTTCATTTCAGGATTTTTGTTTTTGCAAGGGTATGCAGTTGACCAAATCGTGGTAAATGAATTAAGACAACAAACACAGGTTCTAGCAGAATACGCGTTGAAAATGAAATCAGGTGAGGACTCATCTTTCATCAAGATAGATGAGGCTATGTCAAAGATAAATGGTGAAATGATGTCCGTTTGTAAGCGTATTGATACCATTGAAATTAGACACAACAAACAGCAACAATCCTTAACAGAAATGAATAAAGATGTTAATATCATATATGAAAGGACATTATCTATCGAGAACGTTCAGACAGAACATAGGCAAGATATTGACGGAGCGATTATCAATATAAAAGAAATTGATCGAGATGTAGACAATCTGAAAACTGAAAGTAAATCAACTATAAACAGAGTAGAAACACTAGCAGGTGAAGTTAAATCGACAAGTGAAGATGTATCATATATTAAAAACGATATCATTGAAATGAAAGAGGATATAGGAGATTTCAAAAACTATATGTCTCGATCTAAACCTGTAGGTAAAATCTTTTTTTACCCACCAAATCGGTCAGAATATTTTGTTGCCCGAGAAAATGAAATGAGTCAGATTAAAAGCAGCTTTGTAGATAAAGGAAGCGAACACCATACAAAGGTTATATCTGGTTTAGGTGGATGTGGCAAGACTACACTTGCAACGGAATTTGCTTGGAGATCTCATGAATTTTACCAAGGTGGTGTTTATTGGATGTCAGCTGAATCTGAAAGTTCTTTGGAGGATTCTATTACAACACTAGCTATTGATGTGAATGAAACAGGAAAAGACTTCAGAGAAACTCTTAAGAGAACTTTGAAATGGTTTTCACATCTGAGTGAAAGATGGCTCTTGGTCATTGACAATGCAGATGAAGAATATCTTTCTGATTATACAAAAGAAATATTATTTGGTTCATGGAAAAGGAATACTCAAGGACACATCATCATTACCACGAGACGGGAACCAAACGAGATTGAAGAGTCAATGGGTGTTAAACTTGAAAATTGTATTCATCTTGGGATATTTGAGACAGCAGATGGATTAGAATTTATAAAACGAAGAACTGATAGAAGGGACACCAAAGAAGACAATGCAATCGTATTACTTGTTGAGGAGCTAGGTGGATTACCCTTAGCCTTAGAACAAGCTGCTGCTCATATCAAAAGTATAGAATGTTCTGTAAAAGACTATGTGAAACGATTTGAGAAAAAAAGGATAAAGCTGCTGAAAGCAGCTCAATCACCGATGAAAATAAGCAAGGATAGACTTGCAGTTGCAACAACTTGGCAAATGAACATTGAATACATATCCAGACAGTCGGAAAAAGAAGGATTAGGAACAGCAGCTATTACAATTATGGAGATAGCGTCTTTTGTGTTTGCTGATGAAAAGTATATTTAATGTTGGAAATCCGGTTGTCGAAGACAACGATCTCACCGAAGCACTTGCTGATGATGTTGGATGTGGGCAGATAATTGAAATCTTAACTAGATTCTCATTATTCCAGATTATGAAAGATATGTGTCTTTCTGTACATAGACTTGTTCAAGAAGTAATAAGGGATAACTTGAATAAGGATCGACGTCAATTTATTCTTCAACATGCTTTGCGTATGGTAAACAAAGCATTAACATCATGCGTGACTCCAAATAATATACTACTGGATGATTACGACGATACAAAACGTGGTTCTCTGATTACATGGAGTAGGTTAGCGGCTAATACCAACACTTTAAAAGGACATTTATTACATTTTGTGAAAGGCGATGAAACCAGACAGAATATTTGCTTTAATGACCAAATGTTAAGGATACTGCAAACAACAGCTCTTTACCATAGTATAAATCAGCGACAAGCGTTAGCACTGGCTGACCAAGAACAAATGGTTACAATAATTCCAACATTAAAAATTGAAACTAAATACTACCATGAACTAACGAGCATAAAAATACCTTTACTACAGAAAGATAGAGAGAAGATTCTGGAATGTTTGGCATCCGTTTTACATACAGATAGCGAAGAGGTAATTGAAACTTCAGCTGTAGTCCCGTACAATTCTAAAACCTTAAGGGAAATGGGAAATGAAGATTTTAAAGAACATAGATACCATGATGCTATCCAGTGTTATACTGAGGGGATACGGTCTTGACATACAGATAAGATGGACGTTAGGTTTTTCACAAACAGAAGCTTAGCGTACATAAAACTACAAGACTATGAACATGCGTTGGTTGACGCCAGTAGATGCATTGAGATTGCACCTGATAATTGGAAAGGGTATTGATGGAAAGCATATTCAGTTTCCGGGTTGATAGAGACTGGATCGAATATGGAATCTGTTGGCTTGGCCTCTGCTTGCATTGCTTCTCAAAAAAATAAGCTTTGTCTTCTTGAACACAAGATGAAAATGTGTTATCCTATACTAAAATACAAAATGATTGAAAGACCAGAAAGTTTATGTCACGAAATTATGTCCTTAACAGATAGACCATTTACAACCCTGATGTTGAGACAAGGACGTTATGAAATAAGGGATATACTTACAACAACCAAAAGCATTTTAGTCATTGGCGTTGAAGAAGGTGTTGAAATTAATACAGGAGGAAGTTTTAATATTTGTCGACTACCCAAGGACGTCTTAGCAGTAGATATTGAACCTGAAAAAACTATTCATGCGCATTTTGAAAATATTGAATTTCTCAAAGGAGGATGTCAGATAACAGTAAGCAAGAATTCCATGGCAACATTTTATAAGTGCAAGTTTTCAAACGGACAAAAAGGTTGTGAATATTTTCCTAAATGTAAAGGTGATAAAGGTTGCATAAATCAATCATTATGCAAAATAAACTATCAGTTAAGCTTTTCGCACCCCTTTGGTAATAAAAGTGTAGGGGAAACTGGTTTTGCAGGGATTTGTGTATCAGACGGAGGAACTGCATATGTAGAATCGTGTGTTTTAGACAGATGTGACGGTGGTGGTATTTTGTCATGCGGAAATGGGACATTAACAGACATCAGGAATTGCACAATACGTAATATGAGGCAAATGGGAATTGAAGCAAAAGACGGCGGTGCAATCAGAGCAATAAATAATACAATATCAAATAATCATACTCATGGTTTTGCTATTGGACCAAATGGATATGGATATATAAGTGGCAATATAATTCAGGGAAATGGAGCAGAAGGAGTCTGGAGTGGTGGCAATTTTAAACAAGATGAATCAATGGAAATGAACGAAGGAGGTGCTTCTAGAGCTGTGCTGAATGATAATATTATCAGACAAAATGGTTTATCAGGCATTTCATTCGATGGCGGTTACTTTGAAGTCAAAGGAAATAAAATAATATCCAACTGGCTGTGGGGATTGATGGTCAAATCGAGGTCTTACAGTTATATTCTAGATAAAGATATATCTGAAAACAAATGTGGTGGGATTAGAATTGGAACCAACTACACTGCAGCAGTTTTTATTAATGGAAACACCATTAGAGATCATATTGGTCCAAGCATTTATACAGTTAGTTCTATAGAAAATTCTTTAAAAACAAGTCGACGCAGAAAAACAATAGAGAAACAAATGAAACACATCGCTGTAGGAGATGGTGAAATGAGTGGAGAGTCAAGAGAACCATTTACAACCCTGATGTTGAGACAAGGACGTTATGAAATAAGGGATATACTTACAACAACCAAAAGCATTTTAGTCATTGGCGTTGAAGAAGGTGTTGAAATTAATACAGGAGGAAGTTTTAATATTTGTCGACTACCCAAGGACGTCTTAGCAGTAGATATTGAACCTGAAAAAACTATTCATGCGCATTTTGAAAATATTGAATTTCTCAAAGGAGGATGTCAGATAACAGTAAGCAAGAATTCCATGGCAACATTTTATAAGTGCAAGTTTTCAAACGGACAAAAAGGTTGTGAATATTTTCCTAAATGTAAAGGTGATAAAGGTTGCATAAATCAATCATTATGCAAAATAAACTATCAGTTAAGCTTTTCGCACCCCTTTGGTAATAAAAGTGTAGGGGAAACTGGTTTTGCAGGGATTTGTGTATCAGACGGAGGAACTGCATATGTAGAATCGTGTGTTTTAGACAGATGTGACGGTGGTGGTATTTTGTCATGCGGAAATGGGACATTAACAGACATCAGGAATTGCACAATACGTAATATGAGGCAAATGGGAATTGAAGCAAAAGACGGCGGTGCAATCAGAGCAATAAATAATACAATATCAAATAATCATACTCATGGTTTTGCTATTGGACCAAATGGATATGGATATATAAGTGGCAATATAATTCAGGGAAATGGAGCAGAAGGAGTCTGGAGTGGTGGCAATTTTAAACAAGATGAATCAATGGAAATGAACGAAGGAGGTGCTTCTAGAGCTGTGCTGAATGATAATATTATCAGACAAAATGGTTTATCAGGCATTTCATTCGATGGCGGTTACTTTGAAGTCAAAGGAAATAAAATAATATCCAACTGGCTGTGGGGATTGATGGTCAAATCGAGGTCTTACAGTTATATTCTAGATAACGATATATCTGAAAACAAATGTGATGGGATTAGAATTGGAACCAACTACACTGCAGCAGTTTTTATTAATGGAAACACCATTAGAGATCATATTGGTCCAAGCATTTATACAGTTAGTTCTATAGAAAATTCTTTAAAAACAAGTCGACGCAGAAAAACAATAGAGAAACAAATGAAACACATCGCTGTAGGAGATGGTGAAATGAGTGGAGAGTCAAGAGAACCTTTTATTTTTAGTACCAATTTCCTGAATGACAACGAAAGAGGAATACAACATCCACAAGATATATTTTGTATGATAGAAGCTTGTTGTTTTTGTCGAAAAATATCTCAGCATATGAAATTTTGTTCAAGATGCAAGAAGGCAAAATATTGTTCTAAAGAGTGCCAGACTAACCACTGGATACAACATAAACACATGTGTAAGCTTTTAAATGCCTCATATGTTGTTGAAGTTCAAATGAGTGATACAGAGCCAAATAATCTTGGATGTCCTACAGAATATGAAAAACCATATGGGGCGAATCAAAGATCATTCAATCCAAAACTAGTAGGCTTAGGAAAGGGAACTCCTCCGGATAAAAGCAGTTCAACACGATTTATAGTGAAAATTCAGTCCGGGAAAGAATATGGTTACTTCGATCCATATAAGAAGCTTATAGTTTATGATCAAACGGTTACATTTGATATACAGCTTTCAAATCCTGAACTTTACCACCTGTGTAATGAATGTGGAGCTCTAACTGGTCAAAAAGTAACTACAAAAAAAAATATTCTGCTGGGCATCATTCAAGAATAGTGGACAAACAATATGTTTCCATACAGAAAACCTTCCACCTTATCAAACATGGTGAAAGTACGATAAATAAGCAAACTACTTACGTTTATGAGATGCTTTCTATAAATGTTAATGTATCTAATTGACCAACATTTTAGGGCATACCTTCCAGGGGAGGTAATGACGTTGTTGACGTAAAATCTTTTTTATCGCGACATCATACGGTGACATATCGGAAAAAGCAAGGGGGGGGGGGGAATCTACGTCATCACGCAGGGTGTCGGCGATTGAAATTGGACCACCATCTTGTCGCTTCAAGGTAAGAATTTTACTTATTATGCCAGTTATATGAGGGTTATGATTAATACAAAATAGTCCACCAAAGACTATATAAAGTAGGAAAATAAATGAGCCATCGCTCAATATTATTGGTTATCTCAATTTTGCAAACACTTCGATACCAGTTTTAGGAATTAGGTCAAACATGCAGGATATGTTCTTAACAACATCTTGATTATCAAGAACCGCCTACTTCATAAACAAATGAACATGTCCGAATTCTTTATTGTACTGGGGAATATACTTGTTACTCACAAATATCCGTCATTATGGCCGAAAAACGTCTTATTTTTAAAAAATGGAAAAAGGATGTCGGCAACACATCGAATATCGAAGGATGTCAGGGACACACCATATACTATTTTTAACACATATGTTATTCAACATGTGACTAGATCTAATTTCTTATTTTTTCAGATAAAACTAATGGTCATGACAAGACGCAAATCAAACTTTAACTTGTGCAGGCCGAAACGATCGCGAATACAATCTGATGTTGACCAGCCGACCAGATCGCCCACTAAACCGCCATCCGTCAAAACCATGCAAATCCTCATTTGTCATCAAAATAAAAACGCCTGCTAAAAATATTAAGTTTCACCCATTATCAATTACTGAAGAAATTTCAACAAAACCGCCATTAGACTTGAGCAAAGGTCACGATAAGGGACCAACAGGGCCATGCATACGATTGTTCAATCCACCATTTTTTTCTTTAAGGCCAAAAAAAAATATATGTCTGTTTCCTGTTTCCCGACCGACCCTGACTCAAACCCCCCGACCCTAGATCTTTTTATTCAAATCCGGAAAAAATCGTTTCCGGTCCGGAAAAATTCATTTCCGGTCCGATCCAGATCCGTATTTTACTATGCCCAAACAATCAAAATGGCTGCTCCCAGCACAACTGTGCTACAATTAAGGTTTAAAAAATGTCAGCACTGGGAGGATTATTCAATTAAAGCTTCTTTAAAGGGATTAAATCATTTTGGGGTACAGGACCCTAACCAAACATGACCTGTAACCGACTGCAAATCTGACAGGGAGTGCAAAAATAAAAAAAAAAAAAAAAAAAAAAAAATCCCGACCTACCGACCCTGATTTATTTGCCTTGGAAGCAGGAAACAGACATATATTTTTTTTGGCCTAAATGTCCTGTACCAAGTCAGGAAAATTGCCATTGTTATATAATATTTCATCTCTGTGTTTGTTACATTTTAATGTTGTATTTCTGTTGTATCGTAGTTTTCCTCTTATATTTGATGCGTTTCCCTCAGTTTTAGTTTGTAACCCGGATTTGTTTTTATTTCTCGATTTATGAATTTCGAACAGCGGTATACTACTGTTGCCTTTATTAAACACCCGGTAGATGTAGGGCCAGATGAAATGACATATATATGATATATAAAAATTGTTGAGTTAGATTGCTGACAAATAATAAATACATTGTGTATGAAAATAATAATATGACATCTACACACGCTTAAAAAACACGTGTCTCATGTCTATCTCTAGATTCACCTTCCGTGACAAGGTAACACTACGACTATTGAAGTTATATTTTTATATAGCGGATGTGGTCGAGTGGTCTAGAGCGCTGGACATGAGGCTAAGCGATTGGTGCTGTAGTGTATCAAAGGTGTGAGTTCGAATCCCGCTGAGGGACGGACAAAAATTTGTCAGTATAAAATCTAACTCTAACACTGTTTGGTGTAATTTTCAGACTTATATAAATATTTGCATTAACCTTGTATCTATATCACTCTTAGATCCAGTGGACATGTATATTGTATGGTTTGTCACTTGTTTAGACTTGTTTGTAAAATATACTTATTTCTAGTGACTGTATAATGAAATGAATCATTATCCTATATGATATATAAAAATTGTTGAGTTAGATTGCTGACAAATAATAAATACATTGTGTATGAAAATAATAATATGACATCTACACACGCTTAAAAAACACGTGTCTCATGTCTATCTCTAGATTCACCTTCCGTGACAAGGTAACACTACGACTATTGAAGTTATATTTTTATATAGCGGATGTGGTCGAGTGGTCTAGAGCGCTGGACATGAGGCTAAGCGATTGGTGCTGTAGTGTATCAAAGGTGTGAGTTCGAATCCCGCTGAGGGACGGACAAAAATTTGTCAGTATAAAATCTAACTCTAACACTGTTTGGTGTAATTTTCAGACTTATATATATATATATATATATATATATATATATATATATAGTATCAAAAAGACTTGGTCCAATAAATGACCCCTGTGAAACCCCTGGCTTAACTGAAACGAAATTTTCACCTTCTTAAACTATTTTTTGTTCTCGAATAATTACAAAAATTGAATCCTGAAATTGAGTGCATGAAATGGAAGCAAGCAATGAACACTAATCCTATTTTTTTTTTATCGTATCTTCATAATGGTTGATAAAATCAAAGGACAATTACATTAATAAATATATTTTTTAGTGTGTCCCCGACATCCTTCGATATTCGATGTGTTGCCGACATCCTTTTTCCATTTTTAAAAAATCAGACGTTTTTCGACCATAATGACGGATATTTGTGAGTAACAAGTATATTCCCGAGTACAATAAAGAATTCGGACATGTTCATTTGTTGATAAAGTAGGCGGTTCTTGATAATCAAGATGTTGTTATGAAAATTTTTGCCGATATCCTGTATGTTTGACCTAATTCCTAAAACTGGTATCGAAGTGTTTGCAAAATTGAGATAACCAATAATATTGAGCGATGGCTCATTTATTTTCCTACTTTATATAGTCTTTGGTGGACTATTTTGTATAATCATAACCCTCATATAACTGGCATAATAAGTACAATTCTTACCTTGAAGCGACAAGATGGTGGACCAATTTCAATCGCCGACACCCTGCATGATGACGTAGATTCCCCCCTTGAAAAGGTGCATTTTCGACTGATTGTTATTATTCAGACTGATTTAACTTATAAACAAGTTCATGCACCCCTCGTTTTTAAAATGACTTTATGTTTGATTTCGTATGAAGATAATTTGTACCAATTTTTAATGAAAAAGTGACCGATTTTTTTTTAATCAGATAAAAGTACAGCAAAAATGTTTATATATCCTAAACATCATGATGAAAATTAATTATTTCTAAAGAACAGTTATACAAATTTACAACATATTTATATAAAGAAGATTTTAGATATGTTGTTGTTTTACAAAAATCCACTTGTGTTTATATTTTGAAACAAAAAAGTAAGGTTTGTCTATCCAAAAGATGGAACTATTCAAATAAACGAAAAACAAATTAAATATTCGAACCATGTATCTCGTAAAAAAGTACATGAAGGTATATTGTTTATTGCATATTTAAATTGACTAGGTAAAATCAAACTTGTATGCAAATGCTCGTATTAAAAATCACCGTGGGATAAAATCTATACCGTTGATGAAAACTACCAGAACTGGATTAAACATAACAGATATAATCATAGATCTGCCAACGAGTTATTAGAAAATGAAATAAATTGATGTGACATAAGACAACTGCTAACTTGGGACAAGTTCGTCCACACGGAGTGGGTAAATCTTAATATTTTTTAAACTTTTATATATACGTTTGAATATTATATGCTGACATCAATTATATTTTTTTGATATTTGCAAAATTTATACTAGTTTGAACAAATATTCATTTGGTATGTGTACAAAAATTGATACATGGGGTGATTTTTAAAAGGTAGAATCACATTACGTTTTGGTAAATATCATTTGTCAGTAAACGGTTGAAAGGAGTTTCTAGACGAAAGATGTTAATACATGTAACTTATAGGACGAGTTTTAACAGAAAGTCTCCTCGAAATACTAGATACTCAGGTTAAAAAAATATTAAATTTCTAAACAAGACTGTTTATTATATGTCTTAGTCTTGCGTGCATTTTTGCTTTCAGCAATCTATTATCTGATTTTTTATAATTAGCGGGATGCAATTACACTTTTAGATAAAAAAAAATAGGGTCATACAATTGAAAGTTAAGTAGTGATTTGATCCACATAAAAAAGTTTAAAAATTATCATTTCGGAAGCTGTCAGACTTTCAAAACCCCCTTAACATAAAATTATCCATATTCTTATTTCTATAATTTTGATAAAATTTATCCCAAAAGTAGTACAACACACTGTTAAAATATTATTCAGAAAGTGGGATTTTTTTAATCTTTCATTTATTGTCTCAAAGCAATGCGCTACGAAATACCTGCGGTCTCGGACAAGTTATATATAAGACATATATTACCAAAACAAGAATTAGTAGTCCTGAATCTTTAGAACGTGGAACATTTTTTTTTTGCAATTCAAAGAGATAATAGACTATGTAGATTAAGAATAACATTGAAGGTGAGATGAATTTCAATCTAAAATGTCTTGCATGTTGATCATATTTTATCAAACCATATTATTTGAGAAAACCTTCTATGTATAAATATAATGATACAATTAATGAGTTCTAATTATCTTAGAGAATTATGTAGTTTGGATGAACTTATATTTCATTTACAAAAGTTAAGATCTTACATGTTGATATATACATTTTCTTAAATTGTGCTTAGGGTTGTTTTTTTGCGGACAGTTAGTATTTCATATGGTGACATCAATTATATTTTTTGATATTTGTAAAAAATTTATACTAGTTTGAACAAATATTGGTATGTGTCCAAGAATTGATACATGGACTGATCTTTAAAAGGCAGAATCACAATACGTTTTGGAAAACATTATTTGTCAGTAAACGGTTGAAAGGAGTTTCTAGACGAAAAATGTTATTACATGTATTTTATAGGACAGAAAGTCTCTTCGAAAGTATAGATACTCAGTTAAAAAAATATTAAATTTCTACACAGGACTGTTAAATATATATCTTAGTTTTTTTTATGCATTTTGCTTACAACAGGCTATTATTTGAACTTGGATTTATCTTTAATTAAAATTTTTAATAAATTTCATTTTTTTTGGTAGTCTTATGTTTTGAGCGGTTCACTAACACTATCCATACAATGTATTTTGTATAGATAGTGTTGTGCGCGACACAGTACATTAAATTGAAAATGTTTTACTGTCTTTGTAATAGAAAGTGTTGTGCGCAGCACAAAACATTAATGAACAGAATAAACATGTAATGTATTTAAAATTTCAAACAAAAGAAATTCTGCATATTTCATAATAAAAATTAATCCCAAGTTGACTGTCCCTTTGGTATCTTTTGTCCCCCTTTTTTTAACATATGCTCATCTATTAGTTATTATTTATGTTTATCAATCATCCAAGGAAAATATAATCAGAAACAAAACAAAGAATGGAGGAATTCATCGTTTTGTGAGTATATATATAAGTATTTTTACTTTTTTTCCTAAAAAATAATAAATAGCTTTTAAAGATACTTTCTGGAAACCAGTATTTTCCGAGTTAAATCTACATTATCATTGTTATATGTTCATTCATAACATTATAAATAAAACCGCTTTTTGGATTGTTTGATTCTGTAGTTTTTGTCAGCTATTTAGAATCCTCTAGTTATACCCATGTATTACCAATACAAATTTTGCTCAATAATTGCTACTTTTATAAATATAATTCTGATAGTTCAAAAGTCTTTTTTGAAATCCTTGTTATTTCTTCATAATTTGTGAAAGTAAAAGCTGCCAATGTAAAATTTATGAAACATCGAGAGGAAACCTTTGCAAGCCAAATTTTCAATGATTATATCCCTAAATCAAGGACACTGACATTTACATTTTTCTACTTTTTAAGTTTTGTACGTTTCTTTATATACTTACTTTCAATTTGTTGAAGTCTTTAAAAAGGCTGGTTATTTTGAAACCAAATATCCTTAAGTTTTTGGTCAATCTAACGAATCGTGTAATAAAGAAAATATGGAATTTTATGTTTGGTAGATATAATAATAATAGAAAATAATAAGACAAATTGGTAGGTTGTTTTATTAAAAACGAGTTGCTTAGTATAGGTTTAAATGATACTTGGTATAGTCAAGGTTTACTTTTAGATAATAAGCTCTCCAGTACTTTTCACTGATTATTTGTCCCTTGTGTGGACAGTGTGTAACCTGCCATTTTGTTTATACCCCTTCCAAATGTATTTCTTCATGTTTATGCCTCTCATAGCAAGTACGGGGATGAAATTACACTTTAAGAAAATAAATTGGGTTACAAATTTGAAAGTCAAGTATATAGTGATTTAGTCCAGCTAAAAAAGTTAAACATTTACATTTCGGAAGCTGCCAGACGATTTCAAGACCCCCTTAACATAAATTTATCCATATTTTAAGTAAGAAGCAATGATATTTTCTATAATTTTGATATAATTTGTCCCAAAAGTAGCACAACACACTGTAAAAATACTATTCAGAAAAGTGGGATTTTTTTTTTAATTTTTCATTTATTGTCTTCCAGAAATGCAGAACGACATAACTGTGGTCTCAGATAAGTTTTTTATAAGACATGTATTACCAAAATAAGACTTAGTAGTCATGAATCTTTAGAATGTGGAAGCTTTTTTTCGAATTCCAAGAGATGAATTTCATTTTAAAATGTCTTACATGTAGATCATATTTTCTCGAACTATATTATTTGAGAAAACCTTCAATGTATTAATATATACAATTAATTTACTCTTATATGTTTGTCCCCTAACATGATATATACACTCACATATTTACACCTAAAATTATCTTAGAGAATTATGTAGTTTGAGTAAATTTATACTTCATGCACAAAAATTAAGATCTAACAAGTTGTAGTATGTTTCACGCTACCTTTTGCTATATATGTATACTTTGTGTAGTTTATATGTTGTATGCATATAGTTGTACAAAAAGAAGGTCACCATTAAACATGAAGTAATAACAAGCATTGGTGTAGTTTGATTTTTTACATGTAAAAACGAAGAACATACAAATGGTCGCTTTTAAAACCCGCAAGTCTAACATAAAAAAAAGTTTACAAAACAGTAAACAAAAAAGTTGAATTTCAGTGAGAAAAACAAAACGAAATTCTATGGTTTTATCATGTGCTCCGGAAGGGTAAACAGCTCCTGAATCAAAAGTATAATTTCATGTGTTGCGAAAAATAATAATAGTTAAGTGATGACTTTCCTTCGGTAATACAACAAATGAAAATAAGCGGACATAATAATTGCATGGACTAGTAGAACTAATATGTGGTCACTTGAGACATAGATAATTCATTACTTGAATTCAATAATTGTCTGTTTAGAGTCTAAGTCACATAAACATGCAATTTAAAGTTAGATAAAAAAGATATTTTGTAAATGTCAAAGAAACAGCAGCCTGCAGCATATAGATAAACCAATTTAAGACATACAAATGTCAGAAATGTTGAACAATAAACACGGTTTATGCATTATTCCATATTGTTGGTTTTGCCATAGTTTTGAAAATTGAACATAACATAAGAACTTATGGGGTACATTAAAAGGTTCCTCTAATACCTTAGAAAATGATATAGGTCCAGAAAATCGAAAAGGCAAAACTGTGAAGTGATGAAATCTGCCTAATGTTCATGACCATTTACATCATTACTGTAAGACGAGATATATCCATTACATATTTCCGAATTTTGCCAAATTATTTTGTTTTTGTATATCGTCTTAATCATTTCAATTGATAGACAAACGTTCTATATACAAAACAAAAAAGATCAACAAGATAACATCTACAAATTAGTCAACATTAAAAAACAAAATTAGATTACTTCGTATGAAGTTATAGCTGATTTTTATATTTTTTCTGTTATTAACAAACCTTTTTGAAACCATTACAGACAGAAAAAAAACGCATCAAATAGAAAACGGATCCACAAGGCAAGATCTACTAATAAGTACATATTGCTAATTGTTGCTGTAGTGTCTTTAATTTACAATTATTATCCTAGTGTATGTGATGTCTTTCCCTCAGTTTTAGTTTGTAACCCGGATGTCTCAATTTCTCGATTTATGAATTTTGACCAGTGGTTTACTACTGTTGCCTTTATTTGCATTTTATCTTGAAAACAGAGAGATTGCAGAAAGTTAAAACTTTACATCAGATATGATCAGCAAGACTAAGTTTTAAAATGGTCAGCAGAGATGTAATTGTCAGATGTCTTTTTTATGAGTTATTCCTCTTTTAAATGGTAATGGATTTAGACAAAAATGATATTTTCCCCTACTTTGCTAAAATGTAGTACAATGTATACCTAAATATATGCATTATTTTCAATTCATGCCTCTTGAAAACGCTTCCGGATGTGTATATTGGTTTTATCATTAATTGCGTTGAACTCAACCGTAATATAGCAAACATTGAATTCCCTGACAAAATATTATCACACACTTTAACAAGATTTTGTTCGGTAGACAAACTTTACCCTAAAATGATTGTATTGAATTTCGATGTCCAAAAATAGACAGATAAAAAAAGGCACATCGGACATTTTTTTACTTTATAGACCTACAACTTTTGTTTGGAATCATTTGTTATTATAGATTTATGTTGAGACTGATTTTTTAAAGATAAACAATAATTTTACCTGGCGTAGCCATGCGTCAAATATATGTCACTACTTCTCTCTTAAAAATTACTTGTTTAATAGAATTAATCTCCATTTATCTCCAGAACAGGCTTTATTTTGTGAAAATATAATAAGTGGCAATTCTCACCTTTACTACCTTAAGTTTCATTGATAAAAATAATATGAACTCGTCCAATGTACATTTTGAAGCCATTTAAGACTTATAACTTTCTCTAATTCTATGGAAATATATTCCTTTCCGAACCCATTGTATAAAAAAATTTAATCAACGTTTAGTTACCGGTGATCTCAGAAGATGATTGGCTAAGTCAAAGGGTCATAACCTTTCTCAACTCCCTGAAATGATCAAAATGTTCTAACAGGTGTTAATGAAATTGACAACATCGTGGAGAGTGGAAGGCACTCAAAGGGGTTTTTGATTTAGAGAAAAAAATATTTATCTTTTAATCATTAGAGAAACAGATTATTAAATAGTAACGCGTGGATTATCGGATTTATCCAATCTCGATAGTTAAATTATCAATTTTAAAGTCCTCGCCGAAGGAATTCGTTGCATATTCTTAATTTATGAAGGTTTAAAGTTGCAGCCTAAAGCACGTAAGCAATTGTTTTATTAATTTGAAGACAGATCCTTGATATGCAGATGCTACTGGCATGTCACAACTTTAAATTTCAAAGTTTACTACAGCAATATCAAACTGAGTTATAAGGTCAGTTTTCAACTAAGGAGTGCAGTTGCTAATAAAAAAAATCGACCTTACTTTTTGTTGTGTATTCTATGTTTCATGTTAAATGGGATTGCTGTTATTACAAAAGACTTGAATTCAAATGATATGGTCATATATATGTACATGTATACAGCCGAAAGTGAGGTAAAAGTAAAACATAGACTTCATGATTATTGTTATGACAAATCCGTCTTTTGAAGCCTGCCTGAGAAGAATAATATATAGAATCTAAGGGAAAAGCATGAACAGAGTCACAGAGCACACGTATCTTTTATAATACACGTCTATTTCAGAATAGGATAAGATTAAATGTTGCTCCTTATATAGACCTGTAAGTTAACCAAATATGGCAAATATTCTAAATAGCCTATATATGTTGCATTGAGTAACATAGATTTAACATTTAAATTCAAATTGAGAAAAATTTATAACACTGAAAAAGTTTATTTAATTCCAATGAGTTAAATCATTAAAAAAAAGTTAACGTATACCACGGTAAGTCAAAGTCATAAGTCGAAGAAGCATAAATAACAACATGGCTCAGGTGAATACAAGATTAAAACGAGTGAAACCCATGTGCTCAGAGAAATTCATAATCCCTACGCAACTAATGCACTTTCGTGTGCCTCATAACATTTAAATTGTAGTGATGAATCAAATTCAGTGATAGTCGTAAATAAGGAAAAAATAGCTTAATTGTGAATTTGATAAATAGAATAACACGAGGTAGAGTCAAATACCTAAATAATCATATTACAACTGACAGGCTTATGTCTTTCGTCGGTTACTGATTATTTGACCAAATTGGTTCAATACTTGTAACCATTGAAGAGAATGCTTCAGTTTATTGTTTCTCATCAGCCCCGATTTCCTTGGAATTTTGTATATAATTCAAACCTTAACTAAATTGTACAAATGAAAACAATGAAAATGGAAAACACCAAAGTAAATGTCTCGGAGAAAGGTTGCCCCCAACTAACCTACTAACTTAATAACAAACCTACCTTTTATTTAAAACAACATGCAGGAATAATAAAGCAAATATGAAAAGAATTCAAACTTATTCTTCAATTCATATCAATTTAAAAACAGAAAATTTAAACATTTGAGAGTTAGAATGAAATGAACGGCGATGAAATGTTTATCATCTAGCCAAAATCCTTTTGTAGGAAAAGTCGTCTTTGCACAGAGTCAGACTGTATAATGTCAAAGACTGGCTATCTAATTTTATTTGCCATCAACCACGACTTGATTCGTTTGTGTTTCATTTTGAAAGCACTTGTTTTATTCGTCTGATACCTCAGATGAAATTATTACTTATTGTGTTTCACCTGAAATCATTGTGTATATTTCGTCATTCAGATGTGAATTGGAGTATTTTAAGTAATATGAAAAAAAAGTCGTGTTAAATTTGACACAACCCAGGAAAAAATGTGAGTCAAAACAGTAATAGCGCTTAACATTTAAACATCTTGAGTTATCTCTTAAATTTAAATTACGAACTTTTACAACTTTTACATTTGTTTTATTGATCAGGTACATACATGGTAAACAACATAGTTTTGTTATGAACTATTAATGCGAGATCAAATATATACCTGTCTTATTTTGTTGCTGAAATAAATACAATTTAAAGACATAAGACATAAGATAAATATTGTTGTAGTGTAAACTTTATTTTATATCATAAACTATATTTGATCAACAATTGAGATGGTCAGTAAATCAATAAATCAAAGATAAAGGTATACAAGACGGTCAAGCTATGATCACCAAATTTAAGATTTTTACACTGTGAACTTCATACTCTATTGTTATCCTTAAGAATCAAACAAATTAGGTTTCATCAGAAGTTCAAACGTTCTTTCTAGAAAAATGTCACTTCATCATTTCTTTTTTAATACTTCAAAAGACAGCATCATGACAATAGCCAATTAGTTTACGCGCCATTTACTTTTATTCAGATTTTCAATAATCTATTGTTTTTGTATTGAAATAAACGGACTAGTTTGATTCAAACACAAATCGTATTCAGTAATAATAAACAAACATTTCTCGTCAAATATTGATTCATATTTGATGCGTCGAGTTTAACAATAAAATTGAGAACAGCAATAGGGGGTCAAAGCGACAACAACCCGACCATAGAGCAGACAACAGCCGAAGGCCACCAATGGGTTATTCAATGTAGCGAGAAACTCCCGCATCCGGAGGCGTCCTGCAGTTGGCCCCAAACCAAATATGTATACTAGTTCAGTGATAATGGACTTCATACTAAACTCCGAATTATACACAAGAAACTAAAATTAAAAATCATACAAGACTAACAAAGGCCAGAGGCTCCTGGCGTGGGACAAGCGCAAAATTTAAACACACCGGGTTAAACACACTTGAATGTTTTATATACTAGTATTGAAATCACTAAGTTTTATTACATAACGCTTGAACAAAGACCACCTTTAAATCAGTTCTTTATCTTATTAAAATCTTCTGAAAAGTACACTAATTTAATGTTTTGTCTCCCCTTACTTTAGTTCGCCCACACATTTTCCACGTGCAGAGAGTGACCTAAATGATGGTATTTTTCATTAGGAATCCAGTAGTTGGACAGCATAAACGCGAAAGGGAAAATCTTTATCAAAGACAAGGTAAACAAAAGAGGAAGGAATGAAGTGTTCACTTATTCTGAAAGACTCAAATCAATTCACTATTACATGTATAGTGCTAAAATTGGATAATGCGTTGTGAATTCGGTAAATATCAGCAGTCTTGTATAAAAGAGGGACGAAATGTACCAGAGGGACAGTCAAACTCATAAATCGAAATTAAACTGACAACGCCATGGCTAAAAATGAAAAGGACAAACAGACAAACAATTGTACACATGACACAACATAGAAAACAATAAAATCGAATAGAAATAAATAGCTTAATGTTGCACCATTCATAGGAATTGAAACAAATTAAAATTTGTTCTTATGTTGACACCTCTTTAAAATGTTAAGACTAAACCGATAACATTCAATAAGGAACTTTTTTTAACTATTGAAATCTACATTTACAAAAACTTCCTCATTGTTTTCTTCCTACATAATTTATTGTTTTACTGGGAACAAGATATCATGGCTGATTATAAATACATGGTTGCTAAGGAAGTCAAACTATCAACAAAAATTGTATATATCGCGACGTTATCTGGTAAATTATATGTCAAACAATTTGTCGACTAAACTTGTGCAGGTATGATTACAACCAATATATATTTTATTTTTCATTTGTTTTATGTAACTAATTTCATGTGACTGTATATTTGTAACAAAATAAGTTTAAATGCCAAACGTTGTCATTTAAAAACATGTACTTATATCAGTACGTATTTTAGTTAAATGGAGTGGTGCTTCCAATCTTTATAAAGGTAAATAAATTATTTGGTAGTATATCCGTATCTTATATATAATTACAAAGAAAAATATGCAAAAACATTTAGTTATAACGCTATATATTTTACATAATATATTAGTACTTGTTTGTGTGACATGGAGTGGTGTTTCAAATCTTTATAAAGATAAATAAATTATTTTTTAGTATATATCCGTACTTAACATTTGATTTTGTAATTTGATAAGAGACTTTCCGTTTTGGGTTTTCCTCAGAGTTCAGTATTTCTGTTGTACGTTTTGATAAAGTTGAAAAGATTTTGTGTAAAAATTGGTCTAATGTGAAGGTAATTTCCTGAGGGAAGTTGATCTCATATTTTTCATTTGAACATTAATGTCCACATATGATTCAAACTATCTTATTTATAAAAAGACATACTTCCAAGTATATATGTACCTACTTCCTTAAATAATACAATGAATCATAAGACAATCAATGGACGGATGGATGGCGGTTTAACGTACAGTGGCGAATTAAATGCTATTTAGGACAAGAACATGATCATGTCATATGTAATACATATTGTGACCCGCCATGACATTTGCAGGCTTATGGAGGTAGAACGTGATTGTTAGAAAAATTATAAACATGATAAATATCGAGATTCAATGAAATAGGTATTTGTGAAGAAGAGATAAACACTTTCCTTGGCTTCTTTTTTGCTGACGCCGAACTATACATCATATATAAGTTTTGAAGAAGTCTTATTTTATCGTTTGAAGTGAAAATTATTTGAATCTACATTTTAAATTGATACAAAAAAAATCAAATTTCTGCTCTATAGATTTCCTTTCATAAATGAAATCTGAAATATATCTCTAACAAATGTACCGTATAAAATGCATATAAGAGAACATCTACTTATAAACTGTTACGCGTCGCATATTAATTATAGAGACATGCATACTAAATCTAAATTAAAAAAAGGAATTCTAAAAACTTACTTTGACAAATTTTAAACTAACTTCATTTCAACAAGTTTAAATTACATGTTCTTAAAATAGAGCTACAAAAAAATGCTCTGCTTTGTAGATTTTCATTCATCAATGGAGTCTGAAAGAGGGACGAAAGATACCAAAGGGACAGTCAAACTCATAAATCTAAAACAAACTGACAACGCCATGGCTAAAAATGAAAAAGACAAACAGAAAAAACAATAGTACACATGACACAACATAGAAAACTAAAGAATAAACAACACAAACCCCACCAAAAACTAGGGGTGATCTCAGGTGTTCCGGAAGGGTAAGCAGAGCCTGCTCCACATGTGGCACCCGTCGTGTTGCTTATGTGATTACAAATCCGGTAAAAAGTCTAATTCGGTAGATCACATTCATGAAAGGGAAGGGGATTGTAGTTACGAGGTAAGGAACATATCCGATATCATTTGTGAAACGGTTATTCCATAACGGTCAACCAACTCGTGATGGCGTCCGTGAAATTTACGAAGGGATGATTTCAACTTCACCATTTGGAACTCTTGGTTTAATAGCTTCCTTGTGAGCAGTAATCCTCTATCAAGAAAATCATGATAGGAAATGAAAGCACGGGAATATCGTATCAATTGGGAGATATATACCCCGTATGAAATATATCATTAATAAATGCACCGTATCAAATGCATATATGAATACACCTACTTATAAACTGTTACGCGTCGCATACTATGTTTAGAGACATGCATGATAAATCTAAATTAAAAGACGAATTTAAAAAAAAGAAATTCTTAAAGCTTACTTTGACAAATTTTAAACTAACTTCATTTCAACAAGTTTAAATAACATGTTCTTAAATACAGTTAAGAATTGTTTGTATTGTAGTAAATTTAAGTCTTAGAAATTTTATTCAAATACACTATTGAACATTACTAAGAGCCAATAAATACAATAATTTTGTATTTTATAAATTAGTGCCTTCAATAAATAAAAGCCGTGATAGAACAGTCTCATTTTCATACCGATATTCGAAATGACTCGTTTCATTGCTATTAAAACAAATATGTCATAACAACATGACAGAGAGTTTTGTTTCGGAATATTCTAGATAAATATACAAAAAGCAAATTTTAGACAATATACCCTCCTAAGCCTGGAAGTGGCTAGTCACATATAGTTAACGGCGTTTTTCTCACAATGACGTTCTACCTCCATAAGCCTGGATATGTCATGGCTGGTCTAAATAATGATTATTTGGTTTGAATGACTCAAATTGAATTTGAAATCGGATTTTATGTCCGTCGTATAGCATATAGGCATAATTAGATACACTATGAAACAGATAAAAGATAAGATCGATGTGTATGTACGCAACAAACAACACAATAAACCTAAATGCTAAATGAACTAACACTTGAAAAAAGAAACAAAAATACAAAAGACCCTTAATAGGGGAAACTGCTACAGAAGAAATGATCCGGTTAAAAGTTTATAATTCAGAAAAATGCATTAATTCAATCAGTTTTATTATTGTAATTGAACGTTGTACATTATGTTCAAACTTCAAAAATATATAATTCTTGTTGGATAGGTATTGTATTTTTGTAAAATCTTTTGTTGAATGATTTTGTAAACACATTCCAATTTAAATTAGACAAATTAAATATAATTGATTATCAGTATTTCAATAAGCATTATCGTTTAATTGTATATCTTACACAGTGAATCAGACACGACAGATTGTTACATTAACTCAAGCGGTGTATAGGTCCATTTGCATGCAATCGTAAAAATGGGATGTTGTATCTCAAAATCAACTGTACAACCAGTTACTGTAGATAAAAGTAAAAAGTAAGTTTTTAACAAAAGTTATAAAACAACACACCAAAGGTAAAGATAAACAAGACTGTCAAGTTTTGATCACTTAAAACAATAACTCACAGGTAACGTTATACAAGACGGTCAAGATTTGATCATTTAAAACAATAAATCAAAGGTAAGGTGTACAAGGCGGTCAAGCCATGATAACTTAAAAAACAATAAAGCAAAGGTAAAGGTATACAAGACGGTCAAGCTATGATCACTAACAACAATAAATCAAATGTTAAGGTATACAAGATGGTCAAAATATATTATAGAAAAATATGTCCTCGTTTTTGTCAATAACTCTATATACAGCACAAACAACATTTTCCAAAAGACCAAAAAAGTGAAAAAGTATATTTAAACAAAACGCATTTGACTAACTGGTCGAACAACTGATGTTCTTTAACCTGCTGACTGCCATTGGCGATTGCCAAATAAAATTGATCACAAGATGTAAAAAATGCATCTCAATATGTACCTTTAATACTAAACAGAAAACAATTAACTAGTGGCCAAGATGTTATGCCACAAACATAAGTTGTTAATATCTCTTTGTACACCAGATCCGGATTTCGATAATAAATGTCTCTTCAGTGATGTTAGGGATCGAAACAGTATTTGGGAGGCCATATATATTTTACCCTCATTTTTACATAGACTCTTGAATTTTAAGAGTCAATAGGATGAACAGATCATATAAACCGGAGGGAAAATATGATACAAGCCCAAATGAAAAAATATAAACAAGTCTAAATTGAAAACTACGTTCAAACCTAAGATTGCGTTGGATAAAAACCGCAATTTTTATACGTGTGCATGTAAAACAAATTTCGTTGGAGAAGGGTCTAAATACAGCACAAACAACATTTTCCAAAAGACCAAAAAAGTGAAAAAGTATATTTAAACAAAACGCATTTGACTAACAGGTCGAACAATTTATGACCACTAAAACAATACATTAAAGGTAAAGGTATACCAGACGGTCAATCTATGATCACTAACAACAAAAAATCAAAGGTAAAGTGGTACAAGACGGTCAAGCTATAACCACTAAAACAATAAATCAAAAGTAAAGGTATACAAGACGGTCAAGCTATGATCACTAACAACAATAAATCAAATGTTAAGGTATACAAGACGGTCAAGCTATGACCACTAAAACAATGCATTAAAGGTAAAGGTATACAAGACGGTCAATCTATGATCACTAAAACAACAAATCAAAGGTAAAGTGGTACAAGACGGTCAAGCTGTGATCACTAAAACAATAAATCAAAGGTAAAGGTATACAAGATGGTCAAGCTATGATCACTAACAACAATAAATCAAAGGTAAAGGTATACAAGACGAAACAAGACAAAATCCTATGAGAATAACAAATATAACATTAAAATGTCAATTGTTCTTGAACAATTGAGAGGTCTTTACTTTTCGTAATGTAAAATATATGTTCCAATAGTCGTAGAATGCATTGAAAAGCTCTCAAACACACATAAAACATGACAAAAAACGACAAATTCGTTTTTAGGACATGACCTTGACTTTTGACCTTGTGACCTTTGTAAAGGTCATTGGTCCACGATGTTATTATAAAAGACCCCATGGGTCTAGGACCTTTGGTTCAAGAGTTAAAGCTAATTTGTCTTTTCAGAAACCGTTAACGGGGGTTATGCACCTTAAGGGTATGTCAAAGCTCTTCGGTCAAAATGTAAAAAAGTTGCGCCTTAGTCAACTCAACATTTTTCACTATTTACTATTTCTGTAAGTATTATCGTTTTTGAGATATCGACTGAAAAGTTGTAAGGTCAAAGGTCAAGGTCAACCTTAAAAAGCTTTAAAACACACTGAAAATCCTTTAAATAAGGTCAAAAACACATAATTCGCTATATGGGACATGACCTTGACCTTTGACCTTTTGACCTTTGTCAAGGTCATTAGTCCCCAATTTCATTGCTGAAGACCCCATGGGTCTGGGACCTTTGGTTATATAGTAAAAGCTGATTTTGTCTTTTCAGAAACCTAAAACAGGGGTTATGCCCCTTATAAAAGGTCAAATCTCTTCGGTCAAAATGTAACAAAGTTGCGCCGTAATGACCCAAACATTTTCCACTATTTAAAACTTCTGTAAGTATAATGGTTTCTGAGATTATCCCATAACAAGGTGTTAAGTCAAAGGTCAAGGTCAACATACAAATTTGACCTTGAGGTATTTTTCAAAGATACATGAATTAATGATGATTGGTGAAGATCCTAGGTGTCTACGACTTACTGTTTCTCAGTTTTGGTGGCCAACCGACACCGGTTAATTTTCATAGGGGCATAACCCTACCAATTAGTCGTTGAATCTTTTCGATCCAAATGTAACGAAGAACCGGGGTCTGGTCCTGAACAAATTTCACCCTTTGTTTTTTTTTCTACCTATTACGGTTACGGTGTTGGAACGATAACAAGGTTTTTGGGTTTCGGAGGGATTACTCCGAACCGACAAAATATTTTGACTCACAGGGTGAGTTCCGGATAGGTATTCATGACACCGATACAAAGTGTGAACATGAAAGTGACATGGTTTACGGTTACGGAGGTTTATTTTGTCAAAGTTTGGCGGAACAAGAAGAATAATAATAATTAAAAACCAATTGTTCAGAGAACAATTGAAGGTCTTTCCACTGAAAACAATGTATTTTAATATGAAAGTTGTAAAATTAAGTTTAAAATGTCATTTCAATCGTCAACTGATAGCTTATTGTACGCTGATTCTAGAAATATATGGTTTCTATACAATATTTTTTAAATAAGGGAGATAATTTGTTACTTTCGGTTTGAAAAATGTTACTTCCGATAATATTTGAATATTTAATTGACACTGATTCCAAAAAGTTCTGGTTCTATATACTTTTTTATTAATAAAGTACAAAAATAGCTACTTCCGGTTTACACAAGGTCACTTCCGGTTGTTTTTTTCAAGGTTAAATGGTTTGATACCTTTCGCCAAAAGTCTCATGGATATATCTTGTATAAATATGAGCTGAAAGCAAAGGTCAAAAACTAGAACGTCAAATTAATCTATGACCTTGAGATCAATTTCAAGGTCATAAACCAAGGACCTCAAATCAAAAGACCATAGGACTTAATTATATTTGGTTAATCAGTTATATCACCATACACGTATTTTTAAATACAAGAGGGGAGAAAACTCACTTTTACGTTCAACGTACCCTTGCAATCAAAATTTACGTGTTACGACATGTCGCAACTAACAATTAAGAAAAAATAATTTGTCGATATCTTATACAGTTTCTGGAAATTAGTGGAAATAAGCCAAATTCAAAAATTGGAATATGACCTTGATCTTTGACCTTGACCTAATTTTTATTTTTTGGGACCAAGGACCTCAAATCAAAAGATCCTTGGTCTTTAGCACTTATGGTTTACAAGATAGAAATGCATATCACTTATATCAAATGCATAAGGGGAAATAACTCTCATATGGAGCGTTCATATCACTTCGGTCAAAAGAGGACAAATCATGCGAAGGATATAACGAGCAATTTTGTAAAATAAATTTGTCATAATATTTTACGGTTGCGAAGGAGATGCGCTAACAAGGAAAACAGTGTTTGGGGAGATAACTCCTACAAAGAAAAGTATTCCTTTACGCAGGGTAAATTTCAAAAGCGCATAAACTGTTCGATATCATATACCAAATATCTAAGCGACATATTGCGAAACAAATGTTTATCGCAAGAACAAAATTAGGCGGAAGAAAAAAAAAAAAATAATCAGAAGAAAAACAATAGGTCTTTCCACAGAAAAGTGGAAAGACCTAATTAAAATGTCAATTGTTCTTGAACAATTGAGAGGTCTTTCCTTTTGTAATGTAAAATACATGTTCCAATAGACGTAGAATGTACTGAAAAGCTTTAAAACACACTGAAAATCCTTTAAATTAGATCAAAAACACATAATTCGCTATATAGGACATGACCTTGACCTTTGACCTTTTGACCTTTGTCAAGGTCATTAGTCCCCAATGTCATTGCTGAAGACCCCATGGGTCTAGGACCTTTGGTTATATAGTAAAAGCTGATTTTGTCTTTTCAGAAACCTAAATCAGGGGTTATGCCCCTTACAGAAAGGTCAAACCTCTTTGGTCAAAATGTAACAAAGTTGCGCCTAAATAACCCAAACATTTTCCACTATTCAAAACTTCTGTAAGTATAATGGTTTCTGAGATTATCCCATAACAAGGTGTTAGGTCAAAGGTCAAGGTCAACATACACATTTGACCTTGAGGTATTTTTCAAAGTCACATGAATTGATGATGAATGGTGAAGATCCTAGGTGTCTACGACTTACGGTTTCTGAGTTTTGGTGGCCAACCGACACCGGTTAATTTTCATAGGGGCATAACCCTACCAATGAATCGTTGAATCTTTTCGATCCAAATGTAACGAAGAACCGGGGTCTGGTCCTGAACAAATTTCACCCTTTGTTTTTTTTCTACCTATTACGGTTACGGTGTTGGAACGATAACAAGGTTTTTGGGTTTCGGAGGGATTACTCCGAACCGACAAAATATTTCGACTAACAGGGTGAGTTCTGGATAGGTATTCATGACACCGATACAAAGTGTGAACATGAAAGCGACACGTCTTACGGTTAAGGCTGCTAACTTCGTCAAAGTTTGGCGGAAAAAGAATAATAATAATAATAATAATAATAATTAAACTGTCAATTGTTCTTGAACAATTGAGAGGTCTTTCCTTTTGTAATGTAAAATACATGTTCAAATAGACGTAGAATGTATTGAAAAGCTTTAAAACACACTGAAAAACCTTTAAATAAGGTTAAAAACACCAAATTCGCTATATGGGACATGACCTTGACCTTTGACCTTTTGACCTTTGTCAAGGTCATTAGTCCCCAATGTCATTGCCGAAGACCCCATGGGTCTAGGACCTTTGGTTATATAGTAAAAGATGATTTTGTCTTTCCAGAAACCTAAAACAGGTGTTATGCCCCTTAAAAAAAGGTCAAATCTCTTCGGTCAAAATGTAACAAAGTTGTGCCGTAATGACCCAAACATTTTCCACTATTTAAAACTTCTGTAAGTATAATGGTTTTTGAGTTGTTCTGATAACAAGGTGTTAGGTCAAAGGTCAAGGTCAACATACACATTTGACCTTGAGGTATTTTTGAAAGTCTCATGAATTGTTGATGAATGGTGAAGATCCTAGGTCTCTACGATTTACGGTTTCTGAGTTTTGGTGGTCCACCGACACCGGTTAATTTTCAAAGGGGCATAACCCTACCAATGAGTCGTTGAATCTTTTCGAATCAAATGTAACGAAGAACCGGGGTCTGGTCCTGAACAAATTTCACCCTTCGTTTTTTTTCTATCTATTACGGTTACGGTGTTGGAACGATAACAAGGTTTTTTGGTTTCGGAGGGATTACTCCGAACCGACAAAATATTTCGACTAACAGGGTGAGTTCCGGATAGGTATTCATGACACCGATACAAAGTGAGAACATGAAAGCGACACGTCTTACGGTTTAGGCTGCTAACTTCGTCAAAGTTTGGCGGAAAAAGAATAATAATAAACAGAAGAAATACAGTAAGGTCTTTCCTTATAGAAAAAGGAAAGACCTTAATAAACAGAAGAAATACAGTAAGGTCTTTCCCTTTTGAAAAAGGAAAGACCTTAATAATTAAAATGTCAATTGTTCTTGAACAATAAGAACAATTGAGAGGTCTTTCCTTTTCGAAATGTAAAGTACATGTTCCAATAGGCGTAGAATGCATTGAAAAGCTCTCAAACACACACAAAACCGTTAAAAAATGACAAAAACAACAAATTCGATAATTTGGACATGACCTTGGCTTTTGACTTTGTAACCTTTGTGAAGGTCATTGGTCCCCAATATCATTGTAAAAGACCCCATGGCTCTAGGACTTTTCGTTCAAGGATTAAAGCTAATTTTACCTTTTCAGAAACCGTTAACGGAGGTTATGCCCCTTAAGAATATGTCAAATCCTTTTGGTCAAAATGTGAAAAAGTTGTGCCTCAGTCACCTAAACATTTTTCACTGTTTACTATTTCTGTAAGATTAACCGTTTTTGAGATATCGACTAACCAGTTGAAAGATCAAAGGTCAAGGTCAACCTTAAAAACATTTAAAACACACTAAAAATCATCAAAATAAGGTCAAAAACACATAATTCGCTATCTGGGACATGACATTGACCTTTGACCTTGTGACCTTTGTCAAGGTCATTAGTTCCCAATGTCATTGCTGAAAACCCCATGGGTCTAGGACCTTTGGTTATGTAGTAAAAGCTGATTTTGTCTTTTCAGAAACCTAAAACAGGTGTTATGCTCCTTACAGAAAGGTCAAATCTCTTTGGTCAAAATGTAACAAAGTTGTGCATTAATGACCCAAACATTTTCCACTATTCAAAACTTCTGTAAGTATAATGGTTTCTGAGATTATCCCATAACAAGGTGTTAGGTCAAAGGTCAAGGTCAACATACAAATCTGACCTTGAGATATTTTTCAAGATACATGAATTGATGATGATTGGTGAAGATCCTAGGTGTCTACGACTTACGGTTTCTGAGTTTTGGTGGCCAACCGACACCGGTTAATTTTCATAGGGGCATAACCCTACCAATGAGTCGTTGAATCTTTTCGATTCAAATGTAACGATGAACCGGGGTCTGGTCCTGAACAAATTTCACCCTTTGTTTTTTTTCTACCTATTACGGTTACGGTGTTGGAACGATAACAAGGTTTTTGGGTTTCGGAGGGATTACTCCGAACCGACAAAATATTTCGACTCACAGGGTGAGTTCCGGATAGGTATTCATGACACCAATACAAAGTGTGGACATGAAAGCGACATGGTTTACGGTTACGGAGGTTTATTTTGTCAAAGTTTGGCGGAACAAAAAGAATAATAATAATAATTAAACTGTCAATTGTTCTTGAACAATTGAGAGGTCTTTCCTTTTTCAATGTAAAATACATGTTCCAACAGACGTAGAATGTATTGAAAAGGTCAAGGTCAACCTTAAAAAGCTCGAAAACACACTAAAAATCCTTTAAATAAGGTTAAAAACACTAAATTCGCTATCTGGGACATGACCTTGACCTTTGACCTTTTGACCTTTGTCAAGGTCATCGGTCCCCAATGCCATTACTGAAGACCGCAAGGGTCTAGGACCTTTGGTTATATAGTAAAAGCTGATTTTGTCTTTTCAAAAACCTAAAACAGGGGTTATGCCCCTTATAGAAAGGTCAAATCTCTTTGATCAAAATGTAACAAAGTTGCGCCATAATGACCCAAACATTTTCCACCATTTAAAACTTCTGTAAGTATAATGGTTTCTGAGATTATCCCATAACAAGCTGTTAGGTCAGAGGTCAAGGTCAACATACAAATTTGACCTTGAGATATTTTTTAAAGATACATAAAATGATGATGATGGGTGAAGATCCTATGTGTCTACGACTTACGGTTTCTGAGTTTTGGTGGCCAACCGACACCAGTTAATTTTCATAGGGGCATAACCCTACCAATGAGTCGTTGAATCTTTTCGATCCAAATGTAACGAAGAACCGGGGTCTGGTCCTGAACAAATTTCACCCTTCATTTTTTTTCTACCTATTACGGTTACGGTGTTGGAACGATAACAAGGTTTTTGGGTTTCGGAGGGATTACTCCGAACCGACAAAATATTTCGACTCACAGGGTGAGTTCTGGATAGGTATTCATGACACCAATACAAAGTGTGAACATGAAAGCGACATGGTTTACGGTTACGGAGGGAAATTTTGTCAAAGTTTGGCGGAACAAGAAGAATAATAATTAAAAACCAATTGTTCAGAGAACAATTGAAGGTCTTTCCATCAAAACAATGTATTTTGATATGAAAAGTTGTGAAACTAAGTTTAAAATGTCATTTCAATCGTCAAATGATAGCTCCTAGTAAGCTGATTCCAAAAATATACTGTTTCCATACATTTTTTTTAAATAAGGGAGATAATTTGTTACTTCCGGTTTGAAAAATGTTACTTCCGATTATATTTGAATATTTACTTGACACTGATTCCAAAAATATCTGGTTCTATATACTTTTATATTAATAAAGTACAAAAAAATAGCTATTTCCGGTTTACAAAAGGTCACTTCCGGTTGTTTTTTACAAGGTTAAATGGTTTGATACCTTTTTCTAAAAGTTGTATATCTTTATCATGTATACATATAGAATAAAAGCAAAGGTCAAAATCTAGAACGTCAAATTAAGCTATGACCTTGAGATCAATTTCAAGGTCATAAACCAAGGACCTCAAATCAAAAGACCATAGGTCTTTATTATATTTAGTTAATGAGTTATATCACCAAACGCGTATTTTTAAATACAAGAGGGGAGAAAACTCCCTTTTACATTCAACGTACGCTTGCAATCAAAATTTACATCTTACGACATGTCGCAACTAACAATTTAGTAAAAATAATTTGTTGATATCTTATACAGTCTTTGGATATAAGTGAAAATAAGCCAAATTCAAATATTAGAATATGACCTTGACCTTTGACCTTGACCTAATTTTCATTTTTTGGGACCAAGGACCTCAAATCAAAAGATCCTAGGTCTCTATCACTTATGATTTATAAGATAGAAATTCATATCACTTATATCAGATGCATAAGGGGAAATAACTCTCATATGGAGCGGTCATATCGCTTCGGTCAAAATAGGACAAATCATGCGAAGGATATAACGAGCAATTTTGTAAAATAAATTTGTCATAATCTTTTACGGTTGCGAAGGAGATGCGCTAACAAGGAAAACAGTGTTTGGGGAGATAACTCCTACAAAGAAAAGTATTCGTTTACGCAGGGTAAATTTCAAAAGCGCATAAACTGTTCGATATCATATACCAAATATCTAAGCGACATATTGCGAAACAAATGTTTATCGCAAGAACAAAATTAGGCGGAAGAAAAAAAAAAAAAAATAATCAGAAGAAAAACAATAGGTCTTTCCACAGAAAAGTGGAAAGACCTAATAATCAGAAGAAATACAGTAAGGTCTTTCCCTTTAGTAGAAGGAAAGACCTTAATAATTAAAATGTCAATTGTTCTTGAACAATTGAGAGGTCTTTCCTTTTATAATGTAAAATATATGTTCAAATAGACGTAGAATGTATTGAAAAGCTTTAAAACACACTGAAAATCCTTTAAATAAGGTCAAAAACACATAATTCGCTATATGGGACATGACCTTGACCTTTGACCTTTTGACCTTTGTCAAGGTCTTTAGTCCCCAATGTCATTGCTGAAGACCCCATGGGTCTAGGACCTTTGGTTATATAGTAAAAGCTGATTTTGTCTTTTCAGAAACCTAAAACAGGGGTTATGCCCCTTATAAAAAGGTCAAATCTCTTTGGTCAAAATGTAACAAAGTTGCGCCTTAATGACCCAAACATTTTCCACTATTCAAAACTTCTGTAAGTATAATGGTTTCTGAGATTATCCCATAACAAGGTGTTAGGTCAAAGGTCAAGGTCAACATACAAATTTGACCTTGAGGTATTTTTCAAAGATACATGAATTGATGATGATTGGTGAAGATCCTAGGTGTCTACGACTTACGGTTTCTGAGTTTTGGTGGCCAACCGACACTGGTTAATTTTCATAGGGGCATAACCCTACCAATGAGTCGTTGAATCTTTTCGATCCAAATGTAACGAAGAACCGGGGTCTGGTCCTGAACAAATTTCACCCTTTGTTTTTTTTCTACCTATTACGGTTACGGTGTTGGAACGATAACAAGGTTTTTGGGTTTCGGAGGGATTACTCCGAACCGACAAAATATTTCGACTCACAGGGTGAGTTCCGGATAGGTATTCATGACACCGATACAAAGTGTGAACATGAAAGCGACATGGTTTACGGTTACGGAGGAAAATTTTGTCAAAGTTTGGCGGAACAAAAAGAATAATAATAATAATAATAATAATAATTAAACTGTCAATTGTTCTTGAACAATTGAGAGGTCTTTCCTTTTGTAATGTAAAATACATGTTCAAATAGACGTAGAATGTATTGAATAGCTTTAAAACACACTGAAAAACCTTTCAATAAGGTTAAAAACACCAAATTCGCTATATGGGACATGACCTTGACCTTTGACCTTTTGACCTTTGTCAAGGTCATTAGTCCCCAATGTCATTGCCGAAGACCCCATGGGTCTAGGACCTTTGGTTATATAGTAAAAGATGATTTTGTCTTTCCAGAAACCTAAAACAGGTTTTATGCCCCTTAAAAAAAGGTCAAATCTCTCCGGTCAAAATGTAACAAAGTTGCGCGGTAATGACCCAAACATTTTCCACTATTTAAAACTTCTGTAAGTATAATGGTTGCTGAGATTATCCCATAACAAGGTGTTAGGTCAAAGGTCAAGGTCAACATACAAATTTGACCTTGAGGTATTTTTCAAAGTCACATGAATTGATGATGAATGGTGAAGATCCTAGGTCTCTATGACTTACGGTTTCTGAGTTTTGGTGGTCCACCGACACCGGTTAATTTTCATAGGGGCATAACCCTACCAATGAGTCGTTGAATCTTTTCGATCCAAATGTAACGAAGAACTGGGGTCTGGTCCTGAACAAATTTCACCCTTTGTTTTTTTTCTACCAATTATGGTTACGGTGTTGGAACGATAACAAGGTTTTTTGGTTTCGGAGGGATTACTCCGAACCGACAAAATATTTCGACTAACAGGGTGAGTTCCAGATAGGTATTCATGACACCGATACAAAGTGTGAACATGAAAGCAACACGTCTTACGGTTTAGGCTGCTAACTTCGTCAAAGTTTGGCGGAAGAATAATAATAATAATTAAACTGTCAATTGTTCTTGAACAATTGAGAGGTCTTTCCTTTTGTAATGTAAAATACATGTTCTTATAGATGTAGAATCTATTGAAAAGGTCAAGGTCAACCGTACAAAGCTTGAAAACACACTTAAAATCCATTATATGAGGTTAAAAACACTAAATTCGCTATCTGGGACATGACCTTGACCTTTGACCTTTTGACCTTTGTCAAGGTCATTAGTCCCCAATGTCATTGCAAAAGACCCCATGGGTCTAGGACCTTTGGTTATATAGTAAAAGCTGATTTTGTCTTTTCAGAAACCTAAAACAGGGGTTATGCCCCTTATTAAAAGGTCAAATCTCTTTGGTCAAAATGTAACAAAGTTGCGCCGTAATGACCCAAACATTTTCCACTATTTAAAACTTCTGTAAGTATAATGGTTTCTGAGATTATCCCATAACAAGGTGTTAGGTCAAAGGTCAAGGTCAACATACACATTTGACCTTGAGGTATTTTTGAAAGTCTCATGAATTGTTGATGAATGGTGAAGATCCTAGGTCTCTACGATTTACGGTTTCTGAGTTTTGGTGGTCCACCGACACCGGTTAATTTTCAAAGGGGCATAACCCTACCAATGAGTCGTTGAATCTTTTCGATCCAAATGTAACGAAGAACCGGGGTCTGGTCCTGAACAAATTTCACCCTTCGTTTTTTTTTCTATCTATTACGGTTACGGTGTTGGAACGATAACAAGGTTTTTTGGTTTCGGAGGGATTACTCCGAACCGACAAAATATTTCGACTAACAGGGTGAGTTCCGGATAGGTATTCATGACACCGATACAAAGTGAGAACATGAAAGCGACACGTCTTACGGTTTAGGCTGCTAACTTCGTCAAAGTTTGGCGGAAAAAGAATAATAATAAACAGAAGAAATACAGTAAGGTCTTTCCTTATAGAAAAAGGAAAGACCTTAATTAAAATGTCAATTGTTCTTGAACAATTGAGAGGTCTTTCCTTTTCGAAATGTAAGGTACATGTTCTAATAGGCGTAGAATGCATTGAAAAGCTCTCAAACACACACAAAACCGTTAAAAAATGACAAAAACAACAAATTCGATAATTTGGACATGACCTTGGCTTTTGACCTTGTAACCTTTGTGAAGGTCATTGGTCAACAATGTCATTGTAAAAGACCCCATGGGTCTAGGACTTTTCGTTCAAGGGTTAAAGCTAATTTTACCTTTTCAGAAACCGTTAACGGGGGTTATGCCCCTTAAGAATATTTCAATTCCTTTTGGTCAAAATGTAAAAAAGTTGTGCCTCAGTCACTTAAACATTTTTCACTGTTTACTATTTCTGTAAGAGTAACCGTTTTTGAGATATCGACTAACAAGTTGAAAGGTCAAAGGTCAAGGTCAACCTTAAAAACATTTAAAACACACTAAAAATCATCAAAATAAGGTCAAAAACACATAATTCGCTATCTGGGACATGACCTTGACCTTTGACCTTGTGACCTTTGTCAAGGTCATTAGTCCCCAATGTCATTGCTGAAGACCCCATGGGTCTAGGACCTTTGGTTATGTAGTAAAAGCTGATTTTGTCTGTTCAGAAACCTAAATCAGGGGTTATGCCCCTTACAGAAAGGTCAAATTTCTTCGGTCAAAATGTAACAAAGTTGCGCCATAATGACCCAAACATTTTCCACTATTTAAAATTTCTGTAAGTATAATGGTTTCTGAGATTATCCAATAACAAGGTGTAAGGTCAAAGGTCAAGGTCAACATACAAATTTGACCTTGAGGTATTTTTCAAAGATACATGAATTGATGATGATTGGTGAAGATCCTAGGTGTCTACGACTTACGGTTTCTGAGTTTTGGTGGCCAACCGACACCGGTTAATTTTCAGAGGGGCATAACCCTACCAATGAGTCGTTGAATCCTTTCGATCCAAATGTAACGAAGAACCGGGGTCTGGTCCTGAACAAATTTCACCCTTCGGTTTTTTTCTACCTATTACGGTTACGGTGTTGGAACGATAACAAGGTTTTTGGGTTTCGGAGGGATTACTCCGAACCGACAAAATATTTCGACTCACAGGGTGAGTTCCGGATAGGTATTCATGACACAGATACAAAGTGTGAATATGAAAGCGACACGTCTTACGGTTAACGCGGATAAATTTGTCAAAGTTTGGCGGAAGAATAATAATAATAATAATAATAATAATTAAACTGTCAATTGTTCTTGAACAATTGAGAGGTCTTTCCTTTTGTAATGTAAAATACATGTTCTTATAGATGTAGAATCTATTGAAAAGGTCAAGGTCAACCGTACAAAGCTTGAAAACACACTTAAAATCCATTATATGAGGTTAAAAACACTAAATTCGCTATCTGGGACATGACCTTGACCTTTGACCTTTTGACCTTTGTCAAGGTCATTAGTCCCCAATGTCATTGCAAAAGACCCCATGGGTCTAGGACCTTTGGTTATATAGTAAAAGCTGATTTTGTCTTTTCAGAAACCTAAAACAGGGGTTATGCCCCTTATTAAAAGGTCAAATCTCTTTGGTCAAAATGTAACAAAGTTGCGCCGTAATGACCCAAACATTTTCCACTATTTAAAACTTCTGTAAGTATAATGGTTTCTGAGATTATCCCATAACAAGGTGTTAGGTCAAAGGTCAAGGTCAACATACAAATTTGACCTTGAGGTATTTTTCAAAGATACATGAATTGATGATGATTGGTGAAGATCCTAGGTGTCTACGACTTACGGTTTCTGAGTTTTGGTGGCCAACCGACACCGGTTAATTTTCATAGGGGCATAACCCTACCAATGAGTCGTTGAATCTTTTCGATCCAAATGTAATGAAGAACCGGGGTCTGGTCCTGAACAAATTTCACCCTTTGTTTTTTGTCTACCTATTACGGTTACGGTGTTGGAACGATAACAAGGTTTTTGGGTTTCGGAGGGATTACTCCGAACCGACAAAATATTTCGACTCACAGGGTGAGTTCCAGAAAGGTATTCATGACACCTATACAAAGTGTGAATATGAAAGCGACACGTCTTACGGTTAACGCGGCTAAATTTGTCAAAGTTTAACGGAAGAATAATAATAATAATAATAATAATAATAATAATAAACAGAAGAAATACAGTAAGGTCTTTCCCTTTTGTAAAAGGAAAGACCTTAATTAAAATGTCAATTGTTCTTGAACAATTGAGAGGTCTTTCCTTTTATAATGTAAAATATATGTTCCAATAGACGTAGAATGTATTGAAAAGCTTTAAAACACACTGAAAATCCTTTAAATAAGGTCAAAAACACATAATTCGCTATATGGGACATGACCTTGACCTTTGACCTTTTGACCTTTGTCAAGGTCATTAGTCCCCAATGTCATTGCTGAAGACCCCATGGGTCTAGGACCTTTGGTTATATAGTAAAAGCTGATTTTCTCTTTTCAGAAACCTAAAACAGGGGTTATGCCCCTTACAGAAAGGTCAAATCTCTTCGGTCAAAATGTAACAAGGTTGCGCCATAATGCCCCAAACATTTTCCACTATTTAAAACTTCTGTAAGTATAATGGTTTCTGAGATTATCCCATAACAAGGTGTTAGGTCAAAGGTCAAGGTCAACATACAAATTTGACCTTGAAGTATTGTTCAATGATACATGAATTGATGATGAATGGTGAAGATCCTAGGTGTCTACGACTTACGGTTTCTGAGTTTTGGTGGCCAACCGACACCGGTTAATTTTCAGAGGGGCATAACCCTACCAATGAGTCGTTGAATCTTTTCGATCCAAATGTAACGAAGAACCGGGGTCTGGTCCTGAACAAATTTCACCCTTCGGTTTTTTTCTACCTATTACGGTTACGGTGTTGGAACGATAACAAGGTTTTTGGGTTTCGGAGGGATTACTCCGAACCGACAAAATATTTCGACTCACAGGGTGAGTTCCGGATAGGTATTCATGACACCGATACAAAGTGTGAACATGAAAGCGACACGTCTTACGGTTAACGCGGATAAATTTGTCAAAGTTTGGCGGAAGAATAATAATAATAATAATAATAATAATAATAAACAGAAGAAATACAGTAAGGTCTTTCCCTTTAGAAAAAGGAAAGACCTTAATAATAAACAGAAGAAATACAGTAAGGTCTTTCCTTATAGGAAAAGGAAAGACCTTAATAATAATAATCAGAAGAAATACAGTAAGGTCTTTCCTTATAGAAAAAGGAAAGACCTTAATAATAATAATTAAAAACCAATTGTTCAGAGAACCATTGATGGTCTTTCCACCAGTTAAGACCTTTTTTTTTATATGAAAATATAAAAATTTGGTTTTAAATGTCAATTGTAACGTCAAATGACAGCTTATTGAACGCTAATTCCAAAAATGTATGGTTTCTATGGAAAAAGATATAGATAAGGGAGATAATTGTTTACTTCCGGTTCAAACGATGTTATTTCCGGTATAGTTTGATAGTTTAAGTGACACTGATTCCAAAAATATATGGTTCTATATACTTTTTCATTAATGAAGTACAAAATATAGCTACTTCCGGTTTACAAAAGGTCACTTCCGGTTGTCTTTTTCTAGATCACATTGCTTGCAACCTAATTTAAAAAGTCCCAAGTCTTGATCATGTATACATATGAGGTAAAAGCAAAGGTCAAAATCTAGAACGTTACATTTACCTATGACCTTGAGCTCAATTTCGAGGTCATCAATCAAGGACCTCAAAACAAAAGACTCTAGGCCTCTACTATATATAGTTAATGAGTTGTATTACCTTACAACTAATATTAGATATAAAAGGGGGCAAAACTGGCATCAAATGTCTACGTACTCTTTCGACTAAAATCTACGTGTTACCACATGTCGCAACTAACAATTTAGTAATAATAATTTGTCGAAAAGTTATACGGCTTTTGAAAATGAGTGAAAATAAGCCAAAATCAAAATTTATAATATGACCTTGACCTTATTTTCATTTTTTTGGACCAAGGACCTCAAATCAAAAGACCCTAGGTCTCTATCACTTATAGTTTACCAGTTAGAAATGCAAATTCTTATATCAAACATAAAAGGGGGGATAACTCTCATATGGAATCTATATATGGCTTCGGTCAAAATAAAACAGAACATCCTGAGGATAAAACGAGCAATTTGGAAAAATAAATTTGTCGGTTTCTTATACGGTTGCGAAGCCTTAGGGATAACAAGAAAAACAGTGTTCGGGGAGATAACTCTTATTTGGGAAAGTATTCGGTTAAAACGAGTTGGTTTCAAAAGCGTATAAACTGTTCGATATCATATTCCAAAAATCTAAGCGACATCTTGCGAAAGAAAAAAACAGCGAAGGAAAAAAATTAGGCGGAAGAAAAAAAAAAAAAAATAATAATAATCAGAAGAAATCCAATAGGTCTTTCCACGGAAAAGTGGAAAGACCTAATAATAATAATAATAATAATAATAATTAAAAACCAATTGTTCAGAGAACAATTGAAGGTCTTTCCACCTTATCGCTCAAGTTATCTTTTCTATAAATAGCAAAAATATCCTGAAATGCATAAATTGGGAAATACAAAATAATCACATTGTTATATTGACCTGAAAAGTATAAAAAGTATGAAAAGTATGACTTACCAGTCTCAAAGCCTTGGATATAAACTATGTCTTATAGAAACAATTTCCTTCTTTGCTGATAAGTCATTATCAACTATTTCACCTCATGGCAGTTGTAATTTTATATATGAAACAATGCACAAGAGCTAAAACAATTGAGTTTTATACTGTTCTCACTGAGGACATTTTCTAGAGAACGATGATTTTCATTCTGGAAAATATATATCTTGATGATCAATTATTACATTTAGACAGAGAAAAAAATATAACATAGAATTGTGAAATAAACATTAAATATGTGTATTACTTTAAGAAATTATCTTTTCTAATCTTTCATTTGGATTAATTGATTAAATTATTGTTTGTTTATCATACAGTGGCAAATATTTCAAACTCATTCAGAATGACGAAAGAAACACTTTAGCAACTACGATGGTCATACAGTTTAACCTGCCTAATCGAGACCTGAGTATTCCAACATCCTGCTTTAACCGACACATTTTAGTGGTCCCAAAATATACCTATCCTTGCAGAAAAAACCCGAGTATTCCGACATTTTTTCTGATCCCCCATTGTGTCGGATAACAATGGGTATGGTGTGTTGCCAGAGCCCTGTTTGTTATCAGCACTACTCATGTTTTAGTGCTGATATCCGCCTCCTACGACGGGGACGAAGGGTTGGACTTTAGGAGGCATATTTTTTATTTATACAATGCTTTAAATCAAGTTTAAAACTGATATTTGTTTAATACTGTTCATATTTATAATTTATGGCTCTGTCGGTTCTACATATTTATCTTACCTATTTCAGTCATATGGAATTACTATTTTCAGTGCCTCATGATAGCTGTAATATGTTGGAATAATAGCAATCTGTGTATCAAGACATCCTTTTACATACACATGATCAATAAGAGTCCCTCCTTCTGTTGTTGGACTATCTACAAGCTGTCTGAAACCTTTTGATGACATGAAATTGAATACTGTACAACCACCTTTCAAAATATCTTGATTAAAATCACCAATTACAACAATTTTTTCTGATAAGTCTACTAACTTACATATTAATATCTCCAAATTCTCCAAAAATTTCCCTAGATTATACTTCTGGGTTCTGTATACAGTAGCAACTAAAATATTTTTACTTGATATCTTGAAAACTATACATTCTAAGTTTGAGGCCAAGTTGCATATTTCAGTTTCTGTAGAAAGCTTGTAAAAAACACATACACCACCATGCTGCATTTCCTTTAAAGAAGAATAATAAGAATTATCATCTTCGAAAGCAAGAGATCTGGGCAAATGAAAACCATCATATCCCATCATTTCAAAGCAAATGAGTTCTTGATTAGTCCAGGTTTCAGTTAGACAAATATAATCAGCCCTTCTAAAGTCTGGATTATGTTTCAAATCTTCTGCATGAGTCTGTAAACCTTGAATGTTGTGATACATTATTTGAAAAGATTGTGTAGGTTCCGCTGCTACATCATCAATTTCAAGCAAAAATCTAGTCATTTCTGAAACACCCTTTACAATATCAGGATCACAGAAGATTTTCTTGTCTATTTTTTCAGTGTCTATGCTTTTAATGTGTAGACCAGATTTTGAGGTAACTCTGCTAAGAGCAACATATGCTTGACCATATGTGAAACATTTGTTCAGATCAACAACACATTCTTCAACTGTTAATCCTTGAACTTTGTGAATTGTGCAAGCCCAGGCTAACTTTAATGGAAACTGTTTTCGTACACAATTGCTAAAAGGAATGTCTTCACTTGAGGGTTTCAATCCAACACAGCGTTTTCCACTTATGATTTTTTGTACCTTTGCATTTCTTCCTACTCTTTCATTGTCAAAGTGAATGAATATGGTACTTGGGAGGGAGTTAGGCAAGAAGTCTTTGATAGATATAACAGTTCCCATTACACCATTTACTAAACCATCTGCGGTGTCCTCATTCTTGATAAGCATTACTCTTGCTCCCTCGGCCAAAAGGATAGATATTGGAAGACATACATCTGACTTTGTGCAATGGACTCTTTTCAAAGTCAATTTTCCTGACGTTTTGTCTTTTTGGAAGTCTTGTGCTTCAATTAGTTTTGATTCTGTACATAGCTTCATTATCATCTCCTTGTTAAAGTTATCAACCTCTGCATTTGTGGAATATATGTGCAAGGCTTCATCGGGGCCATCTCCAAAGCAGTGTGTTAGCGTTCTTTTATCAAACAATGTCAAACTTTCATTTTTCTGCTTAACACGCAATCTATTTAGTAGTTCTGCAAACAAACCATCCTCACGTTGACGCATTATTTCATCCAACTCAGCAATTTCAAACAAACCATTCCATAGTTGATTTGAGGGATTAGAGGGATCATCTACATACAATTTGTCTACCCTTTTTGTTTTGACAGGTGGTAACTGATAAAAATCGCCAACAGCAATTACTGAAACACCTCCAAATAAACATTTGTCTGGTCCTTTTTTCACTTGTCTAAGTCGCTCATGTACGAAAAACAACAATTTCTTATTGACCATAGAAATTTCATCAATAATCAAGATTTGCAAATTTTCTAACTTTGTTCTGAGTGAATTAATTTTGTCTTCACTGAGAGTTGCATGATCAGGTGACAGTGTTTTGAAAATTCCAAGAGCACTATGAATTGTCAATCCATGGATATTAAAAGCAGCTGTTCCAGTTGGAGCTGTTAATAGAACTGTGAGATCATCTGGATTCTCTGAAGTTTGTGCTAATATTCGAGTTGCTTCATATTGTATACACTTGATCAAGTGACTTTTACCCGTTCCAGCTCCTCCAGTGATAAATAAATGTAAAGGCTCTGGTGTTTTTCCATTTGATTTCTGAATGCACCAATCTCTTACTTTATAGAGAATTCTTCTTTGTTTCACATTCAGACTTCTTAGCCTTGGAATAATTTCATTTTTTGTGAGAGAAACAGACAGCAAATTAGTTCCAACAGACGATGAGCTCTTTTCATTATTCAAATCTGGTATTGATAAATCCTCCTCAATCACACTTGTTACTTTGCCTTCATCTATACATTCTCTTCTATTTACTTCTGCTTCTGGGCATAACTCACACCAAGCATCTTCATTCGGACCTTTTTCATTTAATTGCTTTTCTGCTTCCTCTAAATCATGACCATCTTTTACAAAATCTGACATGTTTTTGACAACAATTTCTCTTACAGAACTTAACTCATTATCTCCTTCAAATTTTACTGTACCACAGGTGAAGAAATTCTCATATGTTTGAAATAGTGGTGGTTTTAACTGTTCATCATATCTGTATGGTAAATAAAGTTGCAATATGCTTTGATAGTATTTTTCTGGTGAATTTTCTGATGAGAAGCGTGGATATTTTATAACTGCAGGGGAAGTTCTTGTGCGCTTTCTAATGTATCCAAGTGAGCCATCAAGTTTGAAGGTTGTTTCTTTATTAATTTTTTGAGGTAATTGTGATTCTAGTATAACACTGTATTCAGAACAGAATCTTGCCAGACATATTTTGATAAAGATGTCAATGTGTGGTCTACCTTTATATCTATCAACAACATTGTTCATCCAAGTGCTATTCTCATCTTCATCTTCATTTTCACTGTCACTATCACTCCTTTTTCTTTTTGCAGACTTACAACTTTGTTGTTTCTCCAGATCTTTCAGAGGTTTGCTCATTCGACATGGATTTTCACCAACGGGTATAAATTCTACTTTTCTTGAACATTCTCTTAATCTCAATCCTGTTACTCTGAAAACAGCTTCCTGTGCACTTATCTCCCTATGGTGTAAGTATGAAGTTCCAATTTTTTTCAAAGTCTGTTGAGCATTTAAATTTCCTTCTTCAGCTTCATTTTTGGTCTGCAGCAGTAGTAATCCTAGCTCTCGCTCAGCTTTACTTATGTAGCTTATAATATATACAACACAGGAAAATGCATCCAAAATATATTGTATGTCCATGTTTGCATCCCAAGCCCTCAAAAGATGTGGGTTATACTGATTGGTGTATATTTCATTTGGCTGACGTTTAAGAACTACTGTATTTCGATTGGTGATGAAACAGTAACATTTTTCAAAGCTTTCTTGAGTTAGTCCTGCTTTCTTGAAAATTTCAGATACATCTAAGTTTTTATCTTCATTCTCTTTTATTACTTTCCATAATTTTGACAACATTTCCTTTGCAAATTCTTCCTCTTCCTCTGAATCCTTATCTGGATCACTTGGTTCTGAGATAAATGTTCTATTTGAGGGAGGTCTGGGGAAATTAAAACGACATACTGTTCCTTTTTTCTTACAAGATTTTGAATGCTTTTTGCTATGTTGGTGTACTGCCATAACAATGTCATGCAACTCTTTGTCTTCCTTTTCATCTGGTATCTCACATGAAATGTACTTGTCAATAAAAGTGATAATTTCATCATTTTCAACTTCACCAAATTTTGGAGCATTCTCTACCCAAAACAAACAATGTGTGTGGGGAGAACCTCTTTGTTGAAATTCAACTCGGTAAAAATAGTCGATTATTTTCCCTATTGGTTGAGCTTCTGACATGATAACATTCTTCAGAAATTTATGGAATCTATTATCAAACATTCTTGCTGCTGTAACTGGATTGCTACAGAGAACTTTACATTTTTCATCCCATGTCATATTTTCAGTATTTCGCATGTCACCCTGTTGTTTTAAAATTGTGTCTACAATTTCTGACCATCTAAAGTCTGCAGAAGAAAAAGAACAGAAGAATGTTGGGACTCCTAACTGTCTTATCATTGCAAATATATCTTTTTGTGAACTTTGCCAATAGGGAGGAGTTCCTCGAATAGGTTTTAAATATTTTATAGCTTCATCTTTTTTAAATAATTCTTTTAAAGTTTCCTTGTTGCATAGCATTTCTCTAGTTACTTTCTTTCCTTCTTTTGAAATAGGACATTGCTTTCTAAGAGATATCTGTACATTTGAAATCACGCTAGTGAGCTCTGTTAAATATTGACTGAAAAATATATAGGAAGTATCTCTGGCAAATCTATTTTCGACACTCATCAATCTAAGATTAAAGTACCTTCCAATAGTCAGTTTTTCATCACGGTTTTCTTCAAAAGTATTTTTGCCTGAAGGAAAGTGTACAGGAAAGGTTTTAGCTTCAATTCCTGGTTCTTGAAGAACACTTAGAGGACTATTATTTTCTGCTGGAGCTATATTAAATACTTGGTCAAAGCATAAATCTAAAGCCTCTTGTCCGATATCAGCAGGTTGTAAACAAGTGTCTAACTGAACACCACGTAAACTATCATCAATGTAGCTAACTGGTTCACTTTCTATTTCTCTTTCATTGCCTGTTGTAGAAGACTTTCTCATTTCTTCTTCCTGTATTTCGTTTTCCACTACCAGCTCATTATCATCAGATTCCTCATTTACTACTCGATTATCGTCTAATTCAGGAATTGGATTAATCCATTCATTGTTGATAGTCACATCTTTATACCATATGTTTTGATTCTTTAAATACAAAAGTGCTTGCTCTAAATGGTTTGGTCTTACAAATTGATATTTGTCATATCCTTTGTAGTTAAGCTTTCTCTTTAACTTTACTTTTAGTAATAGACTTTCATCTTCAGATCGGGGTAATATAGATGTCACTTTTTTCAAATCAGATGGCACACAAACGACAGGTCCATGAACTCCTTTTTGTCCTCCTTTTGGTAAAGCCATAATTTTCATGAATGGAATGTTCTGTGCTATAAGTTGCTGCTCTATTGAATTGATCCGTTTTAACTCTACTGGAACCTCTTCTAGTAATAGATTATTCGAAAAGGAGTCAGCAGGTATTTTACCTTTCAACATTTTACGATGGCAAGTATAACAGATCCATAGACTTGTTCTACATGTTCCTTCAAAAGCACAATTTGTCTTACAATCATCTGTGCATTTGTGTTCATATTTATTTGTTGTAACTGAATCAAATATAGAATTATCATAAGAATCTTTCTTGCAGATCTGAACCTGTTTTTCAAAAAACAGTCTCAAACAACAAGCACAAACACATTCTGGACCTTTTTTAACTTCATCTTTAAATTTTCTTATTACCTCAGATATTTGCTTGTTTTCTTCCTGAAGACTTTCACGACGTACTGATGTTTGTTGTTTAATTTTAATTCTGTGTGCATCATCATTTGCATACTTCTGTATACTAGCTTGCTTCACCTGTTCCTTATGATTTACATCTGCTTCATACTTGTGTATACTAGCTTGTTTCACATGTTCCTTATGATTTACATCTGCTTCATACTTGTGTATACTAGCTTGCTTCAGCTTTTCCCTGTACTCCTTGTCATCTTTATATTTCTCAATTCCTGTTTGTATTAGGGCTTTTCTGTAATCCTCATCTTCTTGATACTTATGAATTCCATAGTCTATTAAGGTATCTCTATAATTTTCGTCTTCTTGATATTTCTGAATACCTGCATGTATCATATTATCTCTGTATATTTCATTCTCTTTATATTTCTTAATGCCTGAATAGATTTTTTTTGAACGTATTTCTTCATTTTCCCAATATTTTCTTTTTCCTGTATCAATCTTTCTAGCTCTAAATTCACCATCTGTCATGTACTTGATCCTTTCTTTCTCATTTTTTGAAAAGACTTTTGATTCAGTTTTGCCGACTTTTATTTTGTTATCTGAATCGGTCATCTGGTTTTCATCAGTTTTCATTTTCTTTGTTGGCACCTCAGATTTAGAATTCGGATACTTTTTCCAATGTTCTTGTCTAGATTGTGATCCATTTAGTGAAATGGACTCTTGTGTAACAGCTGTGACTACTTCATAATGATTTATATCTCCATTATGTTGAAGATAAATTGCTTGATCATTAACATTATTGTTGCTACATATTTGAGATGAAGAATATTTAATCCATGAATTGTTAAAAAAAGTATAAATGTCTGTTTTAAGAAGGTCGGCACAAGCTAGTATTTCCAGTTCAGTTCCCCATGTATTATTTTCTACCATTTTCAGTGTTTGTATATGCTCTTCTACAGTTTTAAATCTTGGCTGTAAAAAAGACCTGAATATTTCTGCATTTCTCATCAAATGATCAACTATTGCCCTTCTTACTTTTCCAAAATATTCTTGTCTACTGGATAGTGAATATGAAATGGCTCGAAATAAACAATTTCCATCACCTGTGATAGTCTTGCAAGCAATTGGTGGTCCTATGTTATAAGAATTTGAAGAATTCTGTTTGGATATATACTTGCTTGGTATATTTATGATTTTACAAAGCTTCCTCTTTAAAAGTGTATGCAGGGGTATAAAATCATAAAAGATTTCAGCTGAAGACAATATTTCAATATCAGATTCATCATCCATAATAACCTCATTAATGTGTACTTCATTAATTTTATCAATGCCAATACTTTTATGAATGTTCAATTCGATTATTTCTGGTGATATGTTGTCGTTCAGAGTTATATTTTTTTGAGTTTTAGGAAGCTCATGACTATATTTGTTTCCAGTTTGTAGAATTTCAGATAGTTTAAGTTCACTAGTGTTTATTTGTGTATGACTTTCTGAAAGTTCAGAGTTAGTTTTGATTATAGGTTGTTGTCCAAAAATAGAAATACTGACTCCTGTTACCTCAAACCATTGATCTTGACTTGCACCAGCAATCATGTTGCAACAATACTGGTATAGATGATCCAGACTGTTTAACTTTAAAAGTAAACTTTTACCATCACTGTCCTTTAAGCCAAGCTCATTCCGTGCATGAGAATCAAACAAAAGTAATTCTTGATTATGTTTCAAGGCTAAAAAAGTAGTGTCATATGCACATATAAAGCAAGCATCATAGTCTATAAGGGACTCTTGTAAAGCTTGGTCTAAAGGTAAAGAATTTCCAAATGCACTAAAATCTGTAGTTCCAGAAGTATCTACAACAGCTGTAATTGATTCTTTTCTTGATATTTCCAATAACTTTCCTGACATGTCTATCATACCTGGTAGGTCTGATACAAGTAAATGAGTATTATTACCATGAATATTTCTATATATTTCATTTCCATCAATCAAAACATTGTCTAAATACATAGGATCCCAATCATTTAGATCTTTAATTTTACTATGGGCAAGAGCTGATAAACAGTTTGCAACACATTGCTTCCCACTATCAATTCCAAATCTGGTATCTCCTTGGTGAAAACTACCTTGAACTACCCAATTATCAAAAACTGATCTAACCTCTATACTATCTTCAGATATGTTTCTTCTATTTCTATGACTATACAACTTTAGCTTATCATTCTCTTGTTTACATTCTGAAAAATCATTACAATCAAGCTGAATATTTTCAGTTTCAATAGCCATGCTTTCAGTCTTATCCAAGAATTCATGACTATTCATGTGTTCCTTATTAAAATTTGTATCCAATTGGATTGCATCATTCAAATTTGAAAGATTGTGTTTGATTTTAGAACTTTGTTTTGATATCATTGACTTCATCGATTCAACATCCAGATCTGTTTTCATTGATTTATTATCCATGTTTGTTTTCATTGATACATAATCCATATTTGTTTTAATCCATTTATAATCCATACTTGTATTAACTAAATCATAATCCAGATTTGTTTTCATCGATTCATTATGCATCTTTGTTTTAGTTGATTTAATATCTAGGTTTGAAATAAATGATTCAGAACCCACATTTGATTTCATTGACTTATTTAATTGGATTGATTTGATTGATTGTTTTAATTCAGATTTGACTGATTGTTGTGATTCAGATTTGATTGATAGATTTAATTTGGTAGATTCTTTAGATACTATTGTTTCAGTACTATTGATTGATTCATTATTATATGGACAATTTAGTGAGTCGACACTCTGATCATTGTTGGTAGGACAGTTTAGAGAGTTGACACTCTGGTCATTGTTGGTAGGACAGTTTAGAGAGTTGAAGCTCTGATCTTGTTTAATAGGACAGTTTATAGAGTTGACGCTCTGATCTAGTTTTATAGGACAGTTTATAGAGTTGACGCTCTGATCTTGTTTCATAAGACAGTTTATAGAGTTGATGCTCTCATCTTGTTTTATAGGACAGTTTATAGAGTTGACGCTCTGATCTAGCAGTATAGGACAGTTTATAGAGTTGACGCTCTGATCTAGCTGTATAGGATAGTTTATAGAGTTGACGCTCTGATCTTGCTGTATAGGACAGTTTATAGAGTTGACGCTCTGATCTAGTGGTTTAGGACAGTTTATAGAGTTGATGCTCTGATCTAGCAGTATAGGACAGTTTATAGAGGTAACGCTCTGATCTAGCAGTATAGGACAGTTTATAGAGGTGACGCTCTGATCTAGCAGTATAGGACAGTTTATAGAGGTGACGCTCTGATCTAGTTGTATAGGACAGTTTATAGAGTTGACGCTCTGCTCTAGCTGCATAGGACAGTTTAAAGAGTTGATGCTCTGATCATTGTTTGTAGGACAGTTTAGAGAGTTGACGCTCTGATTAGTAGGGCAGTTTAAAGAGGTGGCGCTCTGATTATCCACGGAGATGAGGTTTTTGTTATTGGCCTGCTTTATTCTTCTCTCTCTCATTCGATCTCTCTGCTCTTTCTTTTTACTTAAATCACTTTTCTTTCTTCCTCTACGTGGCATTTTCTACAAAATAAGAATAAAATTATATAAAACCCTGTTATGAAATCTAAAAGCAACATGTAACATTGTGTAAAGAGGATTAAAAGACAAGAAAAGTCCTGGAATATATATATTCTATTATCTAACAAGAATGTGTCCATAGTACAGTACACTCACACTTTTATTTTCAAAGTTGGGATATAAACTCTAATTTGGCATTAACATTAGAAAGATCATATCATAGGGAAAATGTGTACTAAGTTTAAATTTAAAGTTGATTAGACTTCAACCTCATCATAAACTACCTTGACCAAAAACTTAAACCTGAAGCAGGACATATGGAGGAACGAACGAATGGACAGATGAACAAATGGAGGGACGTACAGACCAGAAAAAATTATGACCCTTTACTATCACAGGAAGGGCATAAAAAGTGTTTGCGATCTTATAATATTCAAATACTTCAAACCGAACAACTCTGATAATCAACTTATGCAATATATAATTCTGTTATTCATTTGATATTTTTCTATACTTGAATTATTGGATGGGTTATTCTACAATGACAAAGGAGTAGAGGCAATAAGGCCCTTATTCGGCCCAAATATTAGTGCAATTTGAAAAGCTACCATTAATATTCTTAACTTTTTCCCCACTACAATAAATGCATTTCCAAACAGTTCTCATAAACTAAACGTCTTGGGCAAAAAGGTGGCCTTAATGCCTCTACTCCTTTTTAATCTTTTACAAGATTTGTTTTTCTTCGTTATATATATGTGATTTAATAACAGAAAAAGCTGTATTAACTTACCACAACTATTTACCACTTCTTAATAAAATTAACAAGCTTTTACAGTCAGCTTCAAATGTAATCTATACCCTCACTTCAACAAGTCAGAACTGAAGAAATACCTGTTAAAAGAAATGTTATCAGTACATGTACTTGACTGTTTCATGTTTGTCTTTTTTATATTTTCATAATTTTCAAAATATAGCTTGAGAAAAAAAATTGACATGTATTAACAGTTCCTATTGTATTCAAATCAGTGAACATGAATTTTACAGTTGTATTGTAAATTCGCCTTTAAAAAAGTATTTCTGAGTAGCTGCCCTTTGGGTTATATGGCAGAGTAGAATGAATCTGAATTAAACATATATATTCTGGTTTTTTTTTGGTTTTTTTTAAATTATGAGATGAAGAAGAGGCTCTCAAGAGCCTGAATCACTCACCTTGATTTTTGGCATTTATCTTTCGTTTTAGAGTGTCACATTTCATTGTAGTTTGTTATTAAATAAAATTGTGTAAAACTGTTCTTGAAGGGCAATAACTCTTTAAGGGGTCAATTGACAATTTTGGTCATATTTATTAGTAGATCTTACTTTGCTGATCATATTTGCTGTTTACAGCTTATCTTTATCATTAATACTATTCAAGATAATAACCATAAACTGCAATATTTCCTTAAAATTACCAATTTAGTGGCAGCTACCCAACAATGGGTTATTAGATCCATCTGAAAACTTCAGGGCTGATAGAACTTTACCTTATGAATACTTTTACCCCTTGTCAGATTTGCTCTAACTGTTTTGGTTTTTGAAATATAAGCAAATAACTGCATTTTACCCCTATGTTCTATTTTTAGCCATGGCAGCCATGTTTTTTGACGAAACAGAAAATAAAACACAAACTTTATTCTAGACATCCTAAGGATCATTCAGCTTAAGTTTGGTTGCAATTATTTCAATGGTTTCAGAAAAGAAGATTTTTTAAAGTTCGAAAACATGATAAACAAATTTTGTAAAATTGTCCTTAAAGGGCAATAACTGTTTAGGGGTCAATTGACAATTTTGGTCATATAAACTTATTTGTAGATCTTACTTTGCAGAACAAATTTGCTGTTTACAGTTTATCTTTATCATGAATACTATTCAAGATAATAACCAAAAACTGCAAAATTTCCTTAAAATTACCAATTTAGTGGCAGAAACCCAACAATGGGTTATTAGATCCATCTGAAAACTTCAGGGCTGATTGAAATTTACCTTAAGAATACTTTTACCCCTTGACAGATTTGCTCTAACTGCTTTGGTTTTTCAGATATAAGCCAAAAACTGCATTTTACCCATATGCTCTATTTTTAGCCATGGCGGCCATGTTTTTTGACGAAACAGAAAATAAAACATAAACTTTATTTTAGATACCCTAAGGATCATTCAGCTTAAGTTTGGTTTGAATTGGTTCAGTAGTTTCAGAGAAGATGTTTGAAATAGTTTACACCAGACGGACGAGAACGACGGACGCCAAGTGATGGCTACAGCTCACAGTTCCTTCGGAACAGTGAGCTAAAAACAATTACATAATTTTCACACAAATCAATTACATTTTTTTTTCAAAATTTGTGTATTTCATTAAAGATCTAGACAATTGTGTTCTGTTACTTTACAATTCAAGGTAACGCCACAGAAGATCTACCTTAAGTGCTGTACTTTCTGAATATATTATATTAGCTTACCACAATGTTTACTATAAGTTCCAAAATCAAAGAAACCAGCTTTTTTGGTCAGCTTAATTAAATCAAAAACCTCTGTTACTCCAACTAGTAAGAACTGAAGTAGGCCTGTAAATAAAAATGTTATTGGTAAATGTAACTTTAATTTAATACTACATGTATTCATGAGATGTATTTATATAACAACATGAACAATGTCTACTGTTGTACATAACTTTATCATTGCTTGAGAAAAACAAATACCTAGTACATGTGTATAAAGTTATCATTACAATAAATTGACTTTATTTTTCACAAGACTTGCATGAATTGACATGATTGAGAGCATTCTGAGAGTATTGCCTGGTAATATGTAGTGACACTAGTCCCCTACCAGTAAAAGTAATGGAACAAAGTGCTTAATCTTAATCAATATTTTGTGATATTATTAATTTTGTATATTTTAACTAACTTTAATTTGTTCTGGGTTAGTGACACGACTATATTTTTGATAGGACATTGCACGGTTATTTTTAGAAGGTCTTAAAACTGATATACTTTGTGATGTCATCTAACATGCCTTATGAATTTCATGAAATGGTTAAAAGTGTTTAACTAGTATGTTGTTATAGTAAAAGGGGCTTACCGAAAAATGTATATGATACCTTTAAAATTCAACAAAATTAAATGATAAAAAATAGAATATAAGTACCGACAATTTTGATACAAGTCTGATAGGAAATTAATAAAATAAGTATAGATACATGTATGATAGCACCATAGTTATTACAACTATGGCAATTCAACAGTTTAGAAAATATGTCTTGTACATAGTTTGCATGACGTTGAATAACATTAATTTTATCTATTTTATCTCAGCTGAATGACGACTGAGTGCGGGAGTTTCTCCCTACATTAAAGACCCATTGGTGGCCTTCGGCTGTTGTCTGGTCTATGGTCGTGTAGTTGTCTCTTTGACACATTCCCCATTTCCTTTCCCAATTTTATCAGTGTCTCTTTGTTGTGGGATGTATAAGTACCCAGCCACGTCCACTTGTCTTTTTTGTATTTTATCTATCTGATGGGTTAAGCCTTTTACAACTGATTTTTATAGTTCGTTCTTATGTTGTACTGTTACACGACTGTCCCAGGTTCGGGGAGGGTTGGGATCCTGGTAATATGTTAACCCTGCCACATTCTGTATGTGTGTGCCTTTCCGAAGTCAGGAGCCTGTAATTCAGTGGTTGTCGTTTGTTTATGTATTACATATTTGTTTTTCATTAATTTTTTGTACATAAATAAGGTCGTTAGTTTTCTAGGTTGAATTGTTTTACATTGTCATTTTGGGACGGGGCCTTTTATAGCTGACTATGCAGGATGGGCATTGTTGAAGGCTGAACTGTGGCCTATAGTTGTTAATTTCTGTGTCATTTGGTCTCTTGTGGAGAGTTGTCTCATTGGCAATCATACCACATCTTCTTTTTTTGCTTCACATCACGGTGCGGAGCTATTAGTTTCAGTCGAAATACACGCCATCTTGAATAAATTACTTATCATGTATAGATTCTGATTGGTTGAATAATAATGAGGCTGAGATTGATACAGCAACAGCTATTGGCTTAAATGAGATAAAGAATTACAGACTTTTCTCGTCCAGGATAAGACATCAAATGCCAGAAAATTAACAATGATTAACTATGTGTATTTCAGTTCTGATCAACTGTCTTTAATTCATGTTCCTTTTATTATGCATACCTTTCACAGATAAATTCAATATTGAAATATCAATTATTAATATGTGTTTAATTGCTTTGTTACTCTGCAATTTGCATGTTTTGCTTTGCTAAATAATGTTCCTATACAATGTTTACAAAAATGTATTGTCTGTATTTTATAACTTCTGACAATATAGGCACACCTCCAGAACGGCACACCTCAAGAACTGTGTCTAAATCTATAATTGTTTTAATTTTCAACAAGAAATTTAAATTTTTTAAAGGCATGGGTGTTTAACGCACACTCTTAAAGTACATCCATTTTATATCAATCAATATCTAAAAATACTACATTTCCAATACTAATTTAACAACCACATGCACACATATAACCTTAAATTAGTGTAAACCAAAGCAGTACATAGCTTTTTTAGAAAGCTAATACATGTACTTGTATATGTAAAAGTTTCATAGTCAACCATGGTCAATGAACCATGATGAGGGGGTTGGGCTTTATAGTCTCCATGGAAATAAGATGTGCTTATGCTTATTCATTGTACAACTGAATATTAATAAACATTGGCCTACCACTAATGGTTTTCCTTGAACTGACCTAATCACAAACTAATAATACATGTAAACTTTAGCAAAATTTTCAAAGTCAATAGACCATGACTAAGGAGGCAGAGCCATATAATCTCCATTGAAATGAGATATATATGCCAATGGTACATGTAATACAACTGCATACCAAATATCATTGACCTACATGTATAGCTACCACTAGTCGTCAATGGCGGATCCAGAAATTTTCATAAGTGGGGGCCCACTGACTGACCTAAGAGGGGGCCCGCTCCAGTCATGCTTCAGTGATTCCCTATATAAGCAACCATTTTTTTTTCCAAAAAGGGGGGGGGCCCTAAATCCGCCTCTGGTCGTTCCCCAAAAACTGACCTTATCACAAACTAATACATGTACATGTAAACTAAGCAAATTTTCAAAGTCAATAGACATTGACTGAGAATGAGGGGGCAAATAATCTCCATGGAAATGAGATATGCCAATGCTTATACAGCATACTAAATATCATTGACCTGCCACTTGTGGTTAACCATAAACTATACATTATCACAAACTAATTATTAGCCTTACAAGTCATTCAAGTGGCATTTCAGTTAATTGCATAGAAAACAAGTGAAACTGCGAGCTACTGCTCACTGATGATACCCCCGCCGCAAGTGGATAATATTAATAGTGTAAAAATATGCAAGTGTTCGGTAAACAGGAAGTTGTCGAGTGATGAATCTGAAAACGCATCACACGGTATAGCTGACTTATAAAAATCCTGAAACCAAATTTCAGAAATCCTTGTATTGTAGCTATAGTTCCTGAGAAAAATGTGACGAAAATTTTTAACTTGGTTATCATGTGTAAAATCATACAAGTGTTCGGTAAACAGGAAGTTGTCCAGTGATGAATCTGAAAACGCATCACACGGTATAGCTGACTTATATAAATCCTGAAACCAAATTTCAGAAATCCTTGTATTGTAGTTCCTGAGAAAAATGTGATGAAAATTTTCAACTTGGCTATCATGTGTAAAATCATACAAGTGTTCTGTAAACAGGAAGTTGTCCAGTGATGAATCTGAAAAGGCATCACACGGTATAGCTGACTTATATAAATCCTGAAATCAAATTTCAGAAATCCTTGTATTGTAGTTCCTGAGAAAAATGTGACGAAAATTTTCAACTTGGCTATCATGTGTAAAATCAGACAAGTGTTCAGTAAACAGGAAGTTGTCAAGTGATGAATCTGAAAACGCATCACACGGTATGGCTGACATATTAATGTTGATACCAAATTACAGAAAGGGTGGATGTGTAGTTCCTGAGAAAAATGTGACGAAAGTTTCATGGGACGGTACGACAGATAGAGGTAAAACAGTATACCCCCCCTTTTTTAAAGCGGGGGTATAATAATCGCCCACCTTGATATGCTTAGTTCAAACTGATGAGCATGTGCAGAGTTGGTATGTGACATTACAGGTCATTTAAAAAAATATATACAGTATATGGTTGAGGAATTTCATACGTGAATCATTTTATATTATTATTATTTTCAAAAAAGTGCATTCACCTCTATTAACTTATTAAGCAATTATTATATTTTCACAATTTCAACACTCCTTTCCAGCAAATAACCTGTATAGCCCTCCCTTACTTACAGTTACCTATTTACTGCCTCGCACATACACATGTATATAAAAAACTAACCAGGTTCAAGAAACAGTATTACATCACTGTGCAAGTGGTAAATACTGCATTTCAAAGGCAGTTCAATACACATTTATCATGTTTATTGTTAAAAATGATAACAGACTGCGTTACAATGTATGTGTAGTTGAACAACTTACTTTAATCAAAGCGTAACAATGTACATTGTAATTTGTACATGTTCCAGACCATATGAGTACGTGTACCGTCTGGACCGTATATGAGTATTTTGAAAAAGTATACATACTGTCCAGACGGTACATGTACGGTTCAAATACTCATATGGTCTGGAACATACAAACATGTACAGGTCATAGAAACAAATCTATTTTTAGAACAATTTGTTCTAATTTTGTATCACAGGTAAAGCATTGTAAAGGAAACGTTGGTACGCAAATAAACTAAAACAAAATGTGTTTATAAATTTTATAAAAAGAAGACAAAATACAATAACCATGATAAAACTTTAATATTAGATATCTAAACAATCATACCATGTAGGTTAGTTAGTGTGTAAAACTTCATTTCTGGAAGCATAATTTATCAGATAAAGGCGCACCTGTATCCCTGCTCTATTAAATTAAAGTTACCAGCACTTTCACAATTGTCATTCTGTAGGGTAGTATACTTTAGAAATAATTTATGTTCCGTATGTACATAATTTTGATTCCCGTACGACTGAGGCAGGGTAACCATCTTATTATATTTCAATTTCCCAAATATTTTGTGCAGTATAAATTATTTTTTCAACATATATATGTTGAAGAGGAAAAATACAAGTAGTTAATTTATTATTATACTAACACTTATTTGTGGCAATACAAATATTCGGCGAATGTTTCAACAAACATTAACCCAGTGTATCCCAAACTTTGTCTGACTGACAAAATGTCAGACAAGAAATTCTTTCGGACAGACAGAACTTTCAAGATTTTTTAGTTGAAAAAAGTTCTTTCTTTTTCGGTCAGGCTAACTTTATAACGGTTTGGCTAAGACTGTGTAACTATTCTGTTCAAATAATAAAAATTATACAACTAGAATACAATATTTTCTTAAAGAAGAAAATTAAAATCAGGGCGAACAGTCTCTGGGACGAACGTGAATCAGGACGAACGGACCCGGATTCATATTTCTCCATTTGTTATGATAAGTTTACCCTAAAAAGATGTTAAATTTGTAATATCAATAGGAAAAGATGATATGAATACCTCTTAAACAATGAGTGACGATACATTCAGTCTTTTTTCAAATGTGCTTACCGCGTATAATAAGATTATCTTTTCAAAACAGCTCGAAATCTTCTATGCCACAAAGCCTGCACAGGAAATCAAATCAAATTTTTAACGTGTAAACCAAAGTCGGAGAGAATTCCGCATTTTTTGTGGCTCATACCATGGACTATATATAAATACTAATAAGTAATATTATATAGTATAATAGTCCCAGGATATACGAATATATTTTATTGCTTAATGAAAACATAAAACATTACTATAACAATTTTTAAAATAGCAGGTATGTTAATTATGTAGCCGGCGGGGTTTTTACAATGTGTATTTTCGGTACCGTATTTTCAGTGTCAACTTTAACATATTTTACCCCAGTCCGTGTGAAGAGTAGATATCGGAATCCTAGCCGAGTCTCTGATCCTTCATATATGGCTTTGCAAAACTTAACACTAGCAAGTTTACATAGTTTATTAGTAAATTACATAATTCAACAAATATCAACAATTTGTACAGATAAAAACATGAAACATGAATATGAAAAGCAAGTTAAAATTCACATAAAAGTGACATAGCTTAATCTGTCATTTTAACCTTTGTCTAGATAAGATGCATTATGTAATTTTAGACACAATAGCGACATTGTGTCTCAGTAGATGCAGTGAAATGCATAACACCTTTCGTGAAGACAAAGCCTTTCGTGTAGACAAAGCCTTTCGTGTAGACAACACCTTTCGTGTACACAGTGCATTGGCGGATCCAGGGGGGGGGGGGGTCCGGAGGTTGGAACCCCCCTTTTTTTGGCCGATCAATGCATTGAAATAGGGACATATAGTTGGGGTGGGGTGGGGTGGGGACGTTGAACAGACAACATGTATAGAGACAGAATGCACACATTAATTTAATGTAATTTCTTTTGTCTTTGTAGGAAATTGACATTTTGATCACAGTTCACCAGCAGTGCATGATTTGGATTTAATTGATCCGGTGTAACTTTAAAACACATTTAAGAATTATTTTCTGATAATTTACATTTTTCAGCACTTGTTTGTAACACAGATAAGTATTTCAATCTAGGAGCGGACATTTTATTGTAGGATTTCACTGAGATTTACGGACCTAGCAATCGATTTTTATGGCATTGCCATTTCTTTTCTTTAGGAAAAGTCTTGAAAGATATCGGCACCAAGTTGTTTTATGAACCTTTAGTACATGTATGCCCTGCTGACTGTAAATGTTGGGGTCGATTGGACTTGTAGTTTCAGAGTATAACTGATAACAAGGAGGTGGATTTTTTTTTCACAAGAGATGTAAGAACAATATTAAAATTCAATTCTTCTGAATAATTGACAGTTTTTTCCTTCCATATTGTTTTAAATATACTGTCATTAATAAACTGTAATACATATTGATTGATTGATTGGTTGGTTTATAACTTAAACACTTGGGATAGGGTCTCTTGACAAAAACAAATGAAACCTTGGACCCCGTATTAAACAGACGAGACGGAAACATGCATGCAATGATTGATTAGTTGGTTGATTGATTTATTGATTGGTTGGTTTATTGGTTGGTTTGTTGGTTGGTTGGTCGGTTGGTTGGTTGGTTGGTTGGTTGGTTGATTAAACACGTTGGATAGGGTCAATTGAAACAGCGAAGAAGAAACAAAGAAGATCTTGGACCCTATATTAAACACATGAGACGGAAACATGCATGCACTGATTTATTGATTGATTGATTGATTGATTGGTTGGTTGGTTGGTATTCAAACACACATAAAACTCTTTAAAAGTGCCAAAATCACATAATTTGCCTCTTAGTACATGACCTTGACCTTTGACCTGGTGACCTTTGTCAAGGTCATTGCTTCACAATGTCATTGCAAAAGACCCTATGGGTCAAGGACATTTTGTTTAAGAGTTTTGCCTAATAATAGCTTTATATAAACCATCAATGGGGATTATGTCCCTTACACAATGGTAAAACCAATACAGTCATGATGTAACAAAGTTGCCCCTTGGAGTACCAAGCATTTTTCACTACTTAAATTTTCTGTATCTATAACCATTCCAAAGTTATAAGGAAATCAAAGACCAATAAAAATCTAAAATACGACCTTGACCTTTGACCTTGACCTTATTTTCATTTTTTTGGACCAAGGATTTCAAATAAAAAAACCGTAGGTCTCTATCACTTATGGTTTTTCAGTTAGAAATGCATATTCTTATATCAAACATAAAAGGGGGGATAACTGTCATATGGAATCTATATACGGCTTCTGTCAAAATAAAACAGAACATCCTGAGGATATAACGAGCAATTTGGAAAAATAAATTTGTCGGTTTCTTATACGGTTGCGAAGCCTTAGAGATAACAAGAAAAACAGTGTTCGGAGAGATAACTCTTATATGGGAAAGTATTCGGTTAAGCAGAGTTGGTTTCAAAAGCGTATATACATTGTACTGTTCAATATCATATTCCAAATATCTAAGCGACATTTTGCAAAACAAAAAAACAGCGAAGGAAAAAAATTAGGCGGAAGAAAAAAAAAATAAATAATAATAAATATAGCTACTTCTGGTTTACAAAAGGTCACTTCCGGTTGTCTTTTTCTAGATCACATTGCTTGCAACCTAATTTAAAAAGTCCCAAGTCTTGATCATCTATACATATGAGGTAAAAGCAAAGGTCAAAATCTAGAACGTTACATTTACCTATGACCTTGAGCTCAATTTCGAGGTCATCAACCAAGGACCTCAAATCAAAAGACTCTAGACCTCTACTATATATAGTTAATGAGTTGTATTACCTTACAACTAATATTGGATATAAAAGGGGGCAAAACTGGCATCAAAGGTCTACGTACTTTTTCGACTAAAATCTACGTGTTACCACATGTCGCAACTAACAATTTAGTAAAAATAATTTGTTGATAAGTTATACGGCTTTTGAAAATAAGTGAAAATCAGCCAAAATCAAATTTTATAATATGACCTTGACCTTTGACCTTGACCTTATTTTCATTTTTTTGGACCAAGGACCTCAAATCAAAAGACCCTAGGTCTCTATCACTTATGGTTTACCAGTTAGAAATGCAAATTCTTATATCAAACATAAAAGGGGGGATAACTGTCATATGGAATCTATATACGGCTTCGGTCAAAATAAAACAGAACATCCTGAGGATATAACGAGCAATTTTGAAAAATAAATTTGTCGGTTTCTTATACGGTTGCGAAGCCTTAGAGATAACAAGAAAAACAGTGTTCGGGGAGATAACTCTTATTTGGGAAAGTATTCGGTTAAAACGAGTTGGTTTCAAAAGCGTATAAACTGTTCGATATCATATTCCAAAATTCTAAGCGACATCTTGCGAAACAAAAAAACAGCGAAGGAAAAAAATTAGGCGGAAGAAAAAAAAAAAAAATAATAATAATCAGAAGAAATCCAATAGGTCTTTCCACGGAAAAGTGGAAAGACCTAATAATAATAATCAGAAGAAGAAGAAATACAGTAAGGTCTTTCCTTATAGAAAAAGGAAAGACCTTAATAATAATAATAATAATCAGAAGAAATACAGTAAGGTCTTTCCTTATAGAAAAAGGAAAGACCTTAATTAAAACTAAATACATGAATTAAGGATAGAAAAGAACCGTGACACGTCTTATAGTAATGTGAATTCACACTCAAATATAGGAAAAAACAAACGACACAACAGAAACAAAAGTCAAAATGTAACACAGAGTAAAGGACTACAAGGCGGTCAGGCTATAATCACTAAGACAATAAATTTAAGCTTAAGGTAAACAAGACGGTCAAGCTATGATCACAAACAACAATAGATTAAAGGTAAAGGTATACAAGACGGCCAAGCTATGATCACTAAAACAATAAATCAAAGGTAAAGGTATACAAGACGGTCAAGCTATGATCAATAAAAACAGTTAATAGAACTTTAATGCGTTGAATAATAAAATTAATGGAGTGTTGCTAAAATGCATTTACAAAACAATAATACAAAGCTGACATGAACTACTTTTTTATAATCAATGACTCAACACAATTTTTAGTGCATACACACACACACACATATATATATATTATAAACAAGTCTAAATGAAAACTACGTTCAAACCTAAGATTGCGTTGGATAAAAACCGCAAATTTTATACGTGTGCATGTAAAACAAATTTCGTTGTAGAAGGGTCTAAATACAGCACAAACAACATTTTCCAAAAGACCAAAAAAGTGAAAAAGTATATTTAAACAAAACGCATTTGACTAACAGGTCGAACAACTGATGTTCTTTAACCTGCTGACTGCCATTGGCGATTGCCAAATAAAATTGATCACAAGATGTAAAAAATGCATCTCAATATGTACCTTTAATACTAAACAGAAAACAATTAACTAGTGGCCAAGATGTTATGCCACAAACATTAGTTGTTAATATCTCTTTGTACACCAGATCCGGATTTCGACAATAAATGTCTCTTCAGTGATGTTAGGGATCGAAACAGTATTTGGGAGGCCATATATAATTTACCCTCATTTTTACATAGACTCTTGAATTTTAAGAGTCAATAGGATGAACGGATCATATAAACCGGAGGGAAAATATGATACAAGCCCAAATGAAAAAATATAAACAAGTCTAAATTGAAAACTACGTTCAAACCTAAGATTGCGTTGGATAAAAACCGCAATTTTTATACGTGTGCATGTAAAACAAATTTCGTTGTAGAAGGGTCTAAATACAGCACAAACAACATTTTCCAAAAGACCAAAAAAAGTGAAAAAGTATATTTAAACAAAACGCATTTGACTAACAGGTCGAACAATTTATGTTCTTTAACCCTGCTGACTGCCATTGGCGATTGTATATATATCCCCTTCTACTATACATTTCCCCAGTTTATTTAGATAGCAGATGCAAAGGATATATGATACACACACTTTATATTGAAGTTACACGTCTACAAATTAGTTCAACAATGTTAGAAAAAAGCATTTTTGCTAGTGAAAATGCATATATTTGTCTCAGTTTAATGCGAATACAATGTGTTGAGACATCAACTGCAAATTACTTGCAATGTGTCATTGTTACTCCATAAATCAGCTAGTTCGTTATGCTATATATATATATACATATCTGAATACTTTGAAAAGTAAGTCAGATGACACCTTTCTGTATCAGCGTAATTTAGGGTTGTAACGTAAATTATGTTGTACAGATTGTATACACGGACAGTTAATTTTATTAACAATTCATCATAAAGTCACTCAAAATTGTTGTTAGCTTTTGACACACCTATTTACTACGAACTGAAACACAGAAAAGAACAATACTAGTTAATGTTACAGGAACAAGCACTATAAATACACCACTTTACCGGAAATATCAGTAAATAAAACTCAAAGAAATAGTACTTGGTAATGTTACACGAATATGTATTATTATTAAATTTTATCAATCACGAAGTAGAAGTTCAGATTTGTTTTTAGTTCAAATGAAACTAACATTGCATAAATTTAACAAAACAAATAGCTGAAAAAATTATAAAATCATCGAATAATATAACAGAAGTTTATACAAACATTAAACAAACTTTCATTTTAGTTTCAGATATAAAAATGTGACTTATGATCTGAAAATCACATATGATGACCTGAAACCAATAGACGACCATGCCTTGCAGGTATTAATCTTTACTGAATTTATAAAAGTATATGGGCTGTTGATTATGGATTTCGCGGAGGAGGTGAAATATAAAATATATTATAGAAAAATATGTCCTCGTTTTGGTCAATAACTCTATATCTTCAACAGTAAAACATAATGTTATTTACGGAATAAAAATTACGGATGTGGCTTGCATAGCATCAATGGTAATCCTTTCGATAGAATGTCGACTTTTAAATCCCATGTATGTGTGCTTCGACCTCTGCCTACATTTTATCCCACTCGGTAAACATGGAGGCAGAAATACCAGTGAAACGGGAAGCTGGTAAATTAATTGCTGATACCTAATCTAAATCTGTAGCTCCCTAACAGTCTACATTATTGAAATAATTCATTGGCCACTAGACTTTTAGCCACATTGATTTTTGAGAATTATAGAGTAAAATCAGAGCAAGCTAACACTGATCTAAAACATATTGACACAACAGTAAATTGTAACATTTCGCCCTGGTTATCTTAGAACATGTTTTATAGATTTAATTTCGAGTTGTTTGCATTTTAAAGGTATGTTTGGACGAGAGAAAATTATCAGTTATTAATAATACAAAATGAGATTTTGAATGTGAATGAAATATGGATAAAGGACAGATATTTGGTATGTTTAAATGTCACGTCCTTATTTAGACCGGTCGTGACTGCGTTCCAAAAAACCGAGCTGATTCCAAAGATAAGCATAGATTTTGCTGTCGAATTGGTAAGGTCCAAATTACATTTTTTTCTATGGTTGAATTTTTGTATTTAAGATTGTGTTAAAGATGATTTAATTGAACAAATTATATCTTTAGACGCCAAAGTCTGTTGAAAACTCCATCAACGAACTTGCTGACTACCTGGCAAAACCAGCTAAAAGTGAACTTGAGACCATTCGATCTTTTTATGTTTGGATCTGTAATAATATCAGGTAGGTATGACATGTAGTATATGACTATATTAGGGATAAACAGTAGGTATAGTTTAAGTTCTGCGAGAAAAAGGCGCAATATGTATAATAATATTTCCATTGAAAAATTATAATAGAATTTCCTATTTGTGAAAATAATCCGAGTTCCTTTATTTAGACCTAAGTCACTTCTACTGTTTATGTCTGATATAATAAGTAATCAATGAAACACATGCGTAAAACGCGTGTTATTTTGTTATGAGTAAGAATCAGTCAAAAGATTTTCAAATCCTTTTTAAAAGAAGAAGAACAGGCCACAAATACAACATAAGGAAACACAAAAAAAAAAACCAATTCAGAAGCGACGGGAACCTCATCGAGTGTTTAGGTAGATCTTGTATATGTGTATATGTAACAGCCACTATGTTCCGTCAATTACTTTGTTCTGGCAGACTTTTCAACTAGTAATTTCGTTCCTTTTGAACTTTCCAACTAGTTGTTTTATTCCGAGTGCAGTCGAAAAGGTCCGGAAAAAATTAGCTAGTTGAAAAGTCCCGGAATAATGTAGCTAGTTGAATAGTTCTGGATGAACAGAACAACTAGTTAGCAAAATTTAAATTGTATTCCATAGCTCACATAAAACGGAATAAGTTGCATTCTCATGCAAATTTAGTATTCATAGTAATCTCAAGAGAGGGAAGAATACCCCCTCCTCATGTGGGTACTTTTAAAAATATCAATTTCAGATTAATGTATAGCAATAAATTAGAAGTTATTCCGTTATTTTACTTTGCTTCAATTCTCCAAATGGAACTTTGTGACTGGTTAATAAGTTCCGTTGGAACTTTTGGGCTAGTTTGTTAGTTCTGGTTTTGACTAATTTGCCAAAGAGGAACTTTGTGACTAGTTGATAAGTTCCTTTTGACTTTTGTAATCAGTAACTTGGTTCACCTTTGAAAGGTTCAAATATAATATGTTGCGCTTTTACTTTGCATCAATTCTCCAAATGGAACTTTGTGACATGTTGATAAGTTCCGTTGGAACTTTTGGGCTAGTTTGTAAGTTCCGGTTTTGACTAATTTGGCAATAAGGAACTGTCTAACTGGTTTATATGTTCCGTTGGAACTTTTCAACTAGTCACTTTGTTATGGTGGAACTTTTAAACCAGAGGAAGAACAAAGTATCTAGTTAATAAGTTCCGCCCGGAACTTTCCAACCTCGGAACAAATGAGCATTTACATATATGGTAAGCAGTTGCGATATGAGAAGACTTATTTTAATGTGTCGCTTTTCCGTCTTCCGGACCAAACCAATTACTCTAGCTCTCTTTTTAAAGTGTGTTACTTGGTCTCTCGAAATATAAGCAGCGTTTGTAAGTCGGGTACTGATTGTCGACAGATATTCAACTATACTTCAGGTGGATGTCCATGTAAACAAGAATTTTGATTTTGGCACGCCAGAATGGTGCATCGTTTACATAAAACTCACAAGTGGCACACGAGAAGGCTTATTCAAGAACTTATTTAAAGAGAATGGAAAAACCAAAATTCCGAAATGGTGTGTCAAGTACGAAAAATAAAATTTAGAATAAAAAAGGGAAATGTGTCAAAGAGACAACAATCGGGCAAAAAAACAGAAACCCAAGGCCACATATGGGTCTTCAAAACAGCGCGAAAATACCGCAGGCGGACTTAAACTGGCTCCTAAAAAATATGTACTAATATGTGCAGCAAAAATGGACGTCACACTAAACTCCAAAAGTATATTCATGTCAGAACGAACAAAAACCTTAGTGTTTCTTACCATTCATCATTCTATAAAATTGTAAAATTTATAAAAAAAACAATTAACGTTTTTTTTTAATATATAATTGTCTGATTCATATACATGTACTTCTAGCTACAACGCAACAGCTTACTTTAATGGGACATCTGCAGTCACAGAAGCTAGTGGTGTTTTAAAATCTAAAAGTAGTGTATGTGAAGGATATGCAAATCTCTTCCAAGCCCTCTGTGTGTGAGTACAGCATAACTACACGTAATAAGTCACAGTATAGACAAGATATCAACCGTAACATGATATCCAAATATGATGGTGTTAACTTTATTTTAAAAAAAATAACATGTGTGTAAATCACTTACTAAATTATTTATATCATCATCTGTTACCTCTATCATTTTTCAAAATACGATATATATACGGATAATAATATATATATATATAAGGAACACGAACACACGTGCTATCCGAAGGTACATTTGACCGCTACCGTTTTTAATTTTTCAGGTGAACTTACACATTGCCGGGTCTCATTTGATACCATAAAGCTAAACAATATCACTGATGAAATATTCACTTGCAAGTGAATAATTCGACCTCATTGAATCCGTATTCATGTTAACTTCAATTTAACCCCTTAGCTAGAAATTGGTCACGTATGAATCAGACGTGTTCGGTTATCAAAAGGGAAAGAAACATCAGATTGATTGATTGATTCAATCCACAAAAACTCAATTCTTATGCATGTAAAAACGATGATTAACATATACTTCAACCTATCATATGATATGAAACTGACCTAGAAAAATCCAATTGCACGAGTTCCCTACCTTTTCATATTCATATTTATGTTTATATTGGGTTATATGACCGTCGACAGTCTTCGCTGGTCACAACGATGGACAATTAGATGGTGTCTAGACTAAAATATACATGGAATGTTGATACATATTATCGAGTCTTTATAAATCAAATAAGAGCATTTGAATCAAATCAGTGAAAATAAATTTGACAGCTAGTAACCCTTTAGATAATCATTTTACATATAGCATTTTTGCTTTCAGAGCTAAAAACATAAAGTGCGAAAAGATCAGTGGTTTCGCAAAGGGGTATGGTCATCAGCTTGGAACCATTTTATCTTATAAATCCAAGACAGATCATGCTTGGAATGTTGTTTTTGTTTCCGGAAAATGGAGATTTATAGAGACAACATGGGGATCTGGTCATATTGACGATAAGGGAGCTTTTGTAAAGAATTTTTCAAATTTCTTCTTTCTAACAAAGCCAGAACATTTCGTAGAAGATCATTATCCTTACATCAATAATGATATTGAGGGAAGCAAAGAATGGCAACTTCTAAAACAAACATTTTCACTTGAAGATTTCTCAAAATCTTTGAAAACAACGAAATATGCAAGAGATTGGGGTGTTATATTTCCTTCTCATAGATCTGAAGTTGTCAAAGTTGACAAGAAGGCTTCAATAACAATGGAATCGAAACAAAACACTTTGTCGAAAGTCAGTGTAAATCTGTACAGTAGTAGTAGAAAACTTTGCAACGAATCTGTAGTAATAATAAGGGATAACTTTTCAAAGTACACAATCATCGTGATGCCAAAAGAGATTGGAAAGTATACACTTAAAGTATTCGGTACGATTGATCAATCACAAAATGTCATGCCGCAACTGACAGAATATTTGATAGAATGCACGTCTACGGAGGAAGAATTCATGCCTTATCCGGAACATAATAGATTTTACGGTCCGTCCAATGATTGTAAACTTCGAGGTTTTGCGAATTCCGAGTCGATTGCAGCTTTTCAAATATGTCAAAACGGCGAATTTGAATTAACAATGAAGACTTATAAGACATTTAAGTGTTCCGCTGATATATTTGAAACAGACGGAAGCAGAAGCTCAGATTTTGTCATGGTTGAACAATCGAATAGTTCAGTTTGTGTAAAAGCACGTTTTGTAAGTAAGGGATACTACAAAATTACACTCTTTAGCGAGTTCAAAGGCAGCGACACATATAGTGAAGCAATAAATATTCTAGTTCTGAACAAAAAAGCAGCGAAAATTCAAACTCCATTTCCTAAAACATACTCCACTACAGTTGAATACAATTGCCATCTTATCGAGCCGACTGCACGTAATATCCCGTCCAATTCAAATGTTCGTTTTGTAATGTCTTCTCCTGTAATTCAAGAACTCTTAATCGATGGCAAGGTGTATAAAAAAGAAAATGATCAATTATGGGACATTACTTTAAAAACGGGTGACTCTGGTGTCGTAACTGTATCCGCAAAAACAGACAACAACGTAAACAGTTTTTCCTACATATACCAATATGTGGTAGATTGAAAAACTCACATATTCATTTATTTCAACTACATCTAAATACTACAGTAAAATATGTTTTTCTTAGTAGATCGTTGTTTCTGCTCATGTACTATTCCAAAATATAATGTGACGTCCATATATCGTTTCGTAAACAAAGCCGTGTTTTAATTAGCACAAAATATATTTGACACATGCGCAAAAACTTACTATTTACATTCCTGTTATTTTCATTGTTATATTGTTAAAATATATAAATTTATTTTATTGTCTTAATTATAAGTTTATGTACTCGCTAACGCCAATTGTAAAATATAGTCAAATACAATGCCTACCCATGCTAAAATGAGCATAGATCATGACATGAAGAAATCATTTCTTAAATAAATCTCAAACGGTGATTTGTTTTAAAAAAAACAAAAACCGTAAGTGTCATGCAGGAACGAAAGTGATTTGACTGCGAAACATCAAACATAAATCATCCAATCTAAAATTCGGCTGGCAATCGAAAACAAACATTGAAATAACGCTTCCCTTGTTCCCTGTTGCATGACACCTCCCTAGAATTATTCGCTCCCTTCATTATATCGTCCTTTTTTGTGCTTCTTTGATATATATTTGATTGTTTTGTTCTGATTGAGATTGTGACACGGTATTGATGGCTGTATCCCTACTTTGACAATTTAAACTATTATGTCTGTTTTGTTCACGCATCGTTATAAATGCAATAGAATTTGATGCGACTGTCATACAAGTGAGGGGTTTAGCGCTATGAAACCAGGTTCAATCCACCAATTTCTATATTTGAGAATGCCTGTACCAAGTCAGGAATATGACAGTTGGTGTTCATTCGTTTGATGAGTTTTCTCATTTGATTTTGCCAATTGATTAGGGATTTTCCGTTTTGAATTTTCTTTGGAGTTCAGTATTTTTGTTATTTTACTTTTTTTCTGTTACTTCCATCTGTTATGTATGATCAAAGTCCTGTGAATAACAGTGACCGCGCCAAAGGATTTAAAATTTTGAGAAATTGAACGAAGTGTGTCTTAAAAATGTTATACCTTGATGTAATGGTTTTTATATTTTTAAAACAAGGAGTCACGCCTCAAGAGTTTAGTAATTTGTTTCCATTTTGACAATCGTTAAACCATACTAAATTATAACGTCTCAACCTAGGTGAAACGATTGAACGTTTAAAGTAGTATTTTAAATTTAAAATTGAGAATTGAAATGGACAATGAATATGTCAAAGAGACAACAACCCGAGCAAAGAGCAGATAACAGCCGAAGGCCACAATGGGTCTTCAAAGCAGCAAGAACATCCCGCATCCAGAGTTGGGCCTTAGATGGCTCCTCAATCAAAATGTGTACTAGTTCAGTGAAAATGATCCTCATACTTAACTCCAAAACATATAAATGAACTAAAATAAATAAAACATGCAAGAGTAACCAAGGCCAGAGGCTCCTGACTGAGGACAGGCGCAAAAATACGGCTGGTTTAAATATGTTTTTGTGAGATCTCAACTCTCCCCTGTACCTCTAGCCAATGTAGAATACACATTAGTACGCACAGTAAAACTTAAACAGTTTAAAGGCAGTCTGAGTCTAATGTCAGAAAAGACTATTTCACTGACCTTTACTAGTTTTTACAGAGCGTGGGTTTTCTTGTCATTTAGTTATCGATTTTGTAGAAACAATACACAACTTAAAAATCAAAATCATGAACACATACATAAAGCCTATACGGGGCTACAAACAAATCATATATTATGTCTTTTGAAAGGTAATCATTTCTAATAGTTTTATAAAAAGACCATAAACCCACTTATTCATGGCATGGTATCAATATTTCTGACCTTAGTTTTATAAAAAGACCATAAATTTACTTATTCACTTATCAATATTTCTGACCTGACACTACGTACTTTTTATTGCTTAATTCTTTAGAATTTAATATGCAATGTTTCGGGTTCTAATCCCAGGTAACCCTCATCAGAGGTCGACCTTTATATATTTATTTTATATCTAGTATAGTAAATAAATATGTGTCTGTTTCATAACAGGTTTTGTTTTCAAATTTACTACACGTGCATATAGGTCTACGTTGTAGCTAGACTTTTTACAGACTAAAGAAACTGACCAAGTAGATAAGCACCTTTGGTTAATTATTCATATATATATAATAAAAAGTCTTATTGTCTTTATTCTCGTAATCTAATCTAATCTATCATAAATCAACACGAGATCTAATAGAGATAGTAGCTATCAGTGCTATACTGTTGAATTCACAGTAGACTGTCGTGTATGTTTTAACGCCTATTTGATAATATACAAATGTCTCCATGTTTAACAATTGAAGAGGTTTGTATATATACCATGTCGGGTCTATTCATGAACATAACAGGAACCATTCTGTTTTGTCTTGTACGTAATCTGAAATAATTTGAAATAAATCTGCATCACGTCTTTTTTTATATGTTTCACAGCATAATGATTGTATACTAAAGCCTCCCATGGTGGGATATTGTGAATCAATGTCTTCGGCTAAATGATTAATTATCATGTTGCCAATATTCTTATTGTTTTTTTAAACCAATATCTGGTTTGGATTTAATTTTTTTTTTTATTTTTTTTTTTTTGGCACTCGGATCTTTCCGAATTATATATACCACAATTTTGTAATTACCGTTTTAAGATACTCAGAATATTTCTGCCATTTGTTATCTAACATTTGAGTTATAAAGTTGCTGTCTGCATCTATGCTATCTTAGTCTAACTGATTTGTTAGGGTATACGCTGCAAAACATCTATACTTTAATCCGTATATGTACGATTATCTTAATAGTACATGTTGGTATTGTTTCTATGAATTATTGTACCTTCAGAAGGAATGAAAACAATGTACTATTTAAATAGTTGTTTAGTTTGTTCACCTTCTTCATTAAATTTATCAAATCCATCAATTCTCATTCTTTAGTGGAATTCAATATTATTTTTATAGGATATTTCTCTGTTTTATGTCTATAAATATGGTCAAATATAGCAATATCAGATATTTCCAGGGAGGCAAATCTGCCCATTGAAACGCCAACGTTCTGTTGCTAGTATAATAGCATAACTTTCGTTGTTCATTGAAAATCATATTTATTTGTTATTAGTTTCCATGTAACCTTCAACAGCTTGACATACTAATTATTATCGATATTAGTTGCTAAACGTCCTGTTGCCAATATTTCATGTATGTTTAGGACTATGATATAGTGCTGGCAAAAGGTTGTTTGCTAGTATAATAGTATAGCTTCCATAGTTCATTGACAATCATATTAGTTTTTAGGTATTTTCCATGCTACCTTCTAAGGTTTGACACGATACAGCGATGAATTAAAGATTGTTTGTTGCTTAGCATCCAGTGACAAAAATTTCATGTATGTTTAGGACTATGATATAGTGTTGACATCAGGTTGTTTGCTAGTATAACTAGTATAACTTCCTTATATCATTGACAGTCATATTTGTTTGTAGTTAGTTTCCATGCTACCTTCTAAGGTTTGACATATACAGCGATTAATTAAAGATTTGTTTGTTGCTTAGCAACCAGTGGAAAATATTTCATGTATGTTTAGGACAATGATATAGTGTTGACATAAGGTTGTTTGCTAGTATAACTAGTATAACTTCCATAGATCATTGACAATTATATTGGTTTGTAGTTAGTTTCCATGCTACTTTCTAAGGTTTGACATGATACAGCGGTAAACTAATGTTTGTTGGTTGCTTAGCATCCAGTAGCAAATATTGTATGTATGTTAAGGAATTTGATATAGTGCTGACATAAGATTGTTTGCTAGTATAATAGTATAACTTCCATAGTTCATTGACAACCAGGCGCGTAGCTACGTTTACGTCAAAACGCCTAGGCGTGCACTTGAATTTTGATAAAAAAATTATTTTAATCTAAAGAATAAAAAGAACTTGTTAGAAGCACATCAGCTTTATAATTTGCTTTCTTCATTAGCTTGTAATTGCGGAAATTTACTTTTCAGCCAAATGGTATCATTTATTATATTTGTTCGTTTTCTGTCAAGTCTGAATCTATACTGTGAGTTCTATACTGACTTCCCTTTTCGTTTTGTTGTTTGAAGTTTTGTCGAGCCTGTGACATATTTACTAACGCCAAATCGAGACATAGCTGCGATCCTAAATCTCGTCAGCGGCGTCAATATTTAGGTTCAGTATGTTGTTACATATTTTTTTTAAATAACAATGAATTTGCCCAATCTCTGTGAAATTTAACGGAGGTTGAACAGAAACTCTTTATGGTCAAAAGAGTATAATGTTGAAATTATATGCAGTTCAGTTTAGTTTACCGTGTTTAACGGACAAAACTAGCAGGTACTAATAGTTATAGACTGGGGTTACACAATTTTTTACACAACACTTTCTTTGTCAAAACTAATTAAATAAAACTTTAGCAGATTCCAAGATATTTTTTACAAACTTTGTCTGAAGTATTATACTGACAGACTGTATGGCATAAACCTTTATAGACTGTCATGCAACTTGAGCCAGAACTAATATTCCAGATAACGATATTTAATATTAAACCTGAACATCTCTGAAGAATGATTATAACATGTTCTTCTACGAAATTTGGACAGTAAATGTGTGTGTTTGTTTGTTGAGTGCTTTACCCGCACGGCTATTTTAAACGTATTTTAAAAGTTACTGGTTTTGACATTTTCTCTAAATCCAATGACCATTATATTCAAATTAACAAAATGAATAATTTTACATAACGAATAAACCATTTAGATTCTAAAATATGTTGCTACTAATGAGCTCTAACCCACTACAGCAATATTGTTTGACATGGACCCGTTTTGGGATCCTTGGATTCCTCGCCAAGGTTCGGGCGTACACGTAAAAATGGCCTAGGTACGCCACTGACAACCATATTAGTTTGTAGTTAGTTTTCATGCTTCCTTCTAAGGTTTGGCATGATACAGCGATGAATTAAAGATTCTTGGTTGATAAGCATCCAGTGGCAAATACTTCATGTATGCTTAGGACTATGATATAGTGCTGACATAAGATTGTTTGCTAGTATAATAGTATAACCACCATAGTTCATTGACAATCATATTAGTTTGTAGTTAGTTTTCATGCTACCTTCTAAGGTTTGACATGATACAGCGATAAATTCAAGATTTGTTGGTTGCTTAGGTTCAGAGTGGCAAATATTTTATAAAATTTAGAATGGAAATGGGGAATGTGTCAAAGAGACAACAACTCGACCATAGAGCAGACAACAGCAGAAAGTCTCCAACAGGTCTTCAATGCAACCGGAAATCCCGCACCCGGAGTCGTCCTTCAGTAGGCCCCTAAACAAATATATACTAGTTCAGTAATAATGAACGCCATACTAAACTCAAAATTGTACACAAGAAACTAAAAGTTAAAATAATATAAGACTAACAAAGGCCAGAGGCTCCTGACTTGGGACAGGCGCAAAAATGCGGCGGGGTTAAACATGTATGTTTAGGACTATGATATAATGCTAACATAAGGTTGTTTGCTAGTATAATAGTTTAACTTCCATAGTTCATTGACAATCATATTACTTTGTAGTTAGTTTCAATGCTACCTTCTTAGGTTTGACATGATACAACGATGACTTAACTATTTGTTGGTTGCTTAGCAACCAGTGGCAAATATTTCATGTATGTTTAGAACTATGATATATATATAGTGGCGAAATAAGGTTGTTTGCTAGTATACTAGTTCAACTTCCATAGTTCATTGACAATCATATTAGTTTGTATTTAGTTTCCATGCTACCTTCTTAGGTTTAACATGATACAACGATGAATTAACTATTTGTTGGTTGCTTAGCAACCAGTGTCAAATATTTCATGTATGTTTAGAACTATGATATATATAGTGGCGAATCAAGGTTGCTTGCTAGTATACTAGTTTAACTTCCATAGTTCATTGACAATCATATTAGTTTGTATTTAGTTTCCATGCTACCTTCTTAGGTTTGACATGATACAACGATGAATTAACTATTTGTTGGTTGCTTAGCAACCAGTGGCAAATATTTCATGTATGTTTAGAACTATGATATATATAGTGGCGAAACAAGGTTGTTTGCTAGTATACTAGTTTAACTTCCATAGTTCATTGACAATCATATTAGTTTGTAATTAGTTTCCGTGCTACCTTCTAAGGTTTGATACGATACAGCGATGAATTATTGATTGTGGTTTCTTTAAGTCCATTGGCAAATATTTCATGTATGTTCAGGACTATGATATAGTGTTGACATACGGTTGTTTGCTAGCTTTATAGTATAACGTTCCTAGTTCATTAACAATCATAACAGTTTGTAGTTATTTTCCATGTTACATTTTTAGGTTTTACAAAGTGATGAATTATTGATTGTTGATTGTTAAACGTCCAGTTGCAAATATTTCAAGTATGTTTAATGACTATGCGTTTTGCTCAGTTTTAGTTTGTTACCCCGATTTTGTTTTTTGTCCATGGATTTATGAGTTTTGAGCAGCGGTATACTACTGTTGCCTTTATTTATAGTGATGACATAAGGTTGTATAGTTGTATTTAATATGCAATGTGTCGGGTTCTTTCAAGAATAAACCCGAAACATTGCATATTAAATTCTTAAGAATTAAGCAATAAAAAGTACGTAATGTCAGGTCAGAAATATTGATACCATACCATGAATAAGTGGGTTTATGGTCAATTTATAAAACTATGTAGTTTCATTTTATACAGATCTTAACAATAATTAAAATGCCACTCACAAAAAATGTCACTACTTCAGAACAGTTGAGCAATGCATACAATGAGTTTGAAGACACGTTCACAACTATCCTGAATGCACCGATTAAAACAAGACAACCATGGAACAACCATTATCATAGATGAATAAAGAACTATAATGAGCCGTATATTGCAAACACATGGTGTATACACAATTTACAAAGTAAATGGATTCACAAACAGGAAGAAAAAATAGAAAAAACCTTGTTACAAAACTTCAAATGTTGTTCATGTTGAACACAATCATTACCGTATGGACTAATATAAAGCCGTTTAAAAAATTTTTTTTAAAAAGTCTCTTGGGAACAATTTTTTTTAGTGTGAAACTAAAAAAATCATAAACAACACCAAAGATGTTTTAGAACATTTTAATACATTTTGTTTTTCACCATAGAACTGATAATGATGTAATATACGACGGCTCAGCAACTATTTTGTCAATTAAGCAAGTAAAAATCTTAATTGCATAAACAAAAACTTGAATTTCAAAAATACAACAACAAAAATATTTGCACAAATTTTAAACAAAATTAACATTGAAAAAAGGTAAATGTACCAGCAAATAATGTAAAACTATAATCGTACCACAGTTTACAACATTGATACATTATAAGTCTGTAGAAACAGATGTATTTCCTGATAGACTAAAGGACTTTTCAAAGACATTTGATTCCTTACCAATGAAATTCTGCTTTATAAATTATCAGCATGTGATGTCTTTTCTCATTCGATTGCATTTCTTTAAAGTTATTTGTCAAATATAAACCACCAATTTACGATAAATAGTATTGTAAGCAGTTGGACTGACATTCATAAGGAGGTTAGTTCCCTATGGATCTATCCTGGTCTCCGTCCTGTTAGATGTTTTTATCGATACGTTTGTAATATATTCTTAAAATTGAGAATGGAAATGGGGAATGTGCCAAAGAGACAACAACCCGACCATAGAAAAAAAAAAAAAACAACAGCAGAAGCTTAAGGTCACCAACAGGTTTTCAATGTAGCGAGAAATTCCCGCACACGGAGGCGTCCTTCAACTGGCCCCTAAACAAATATATACTAGTTCAGTGATAATGAACGCCATACTAATTTCCAAATTGTACACAAGAAACTAAAATTAAAATAATACAAGACTAACAAAGGCCAGAGACTCCTGACTTGGGACAGGCGCAAAAATGCGGCGGGGTTAAACATGTTTGTGAGATCTCAACCCTCCCCCTATACCTCTAGCCAATGTAGAAAAGTAAACGCATAACTTATATACATGTATGAATAAAGTGGAGTACATGTATGATGTCTAACTTATAATTGCGAAAAAATAGTCCATATGATGATCTATTGGCGAACAAAAAGGAATTTCTCATGTAGTTCAAGGCACCTACGCATTGTTCTTTTCCTATAAAATGAATTGAGAACAAGTAATCAGTTGCTAGCCCAAGTACAAACTAAGAATTATAATTGTGACTCCATTTTGGTTACAGCTCAACTTCAAGAGGAAAATGAACAGGTTTTAGACGCTCAGTGTTTCCAATGTTATTTGCAATGTCAGATGTTAAGTTTACAATTATATTTAACATTTTCATAGATTTCCAATAGCTGAAGGAGTCCAGAATTTGCTATATATTCCATCCTTGTATTCAATGTTGAAAATAGGTGGACACAAGTATTCAATGGGCATTTTCTGTTTTAAATGACTTGATTAAACTAAAGCTTCATACATGTACATTTATACTTATTATATTGCCTTTTACATGTTTTATGCCTCCGAACTGTTATTATCTTTTTAATGAAACATGATTTGGTTTTTAATATTAGTGTACCAATTTCTTGTTTGTTTTTCAAATATATTTGCAGATCTCAATCTAAGATTTGAATAAAATTAATATACTTATATGTAGTAGAGTTTGTCAGTGTTCACATGTTTAAAGAAATGGTATTGGTCAACGTGCTCTGGTAATCAGACATAGAATGAAATTCAAAACAGTGTGGCTGTGGCCATTGATTGACATATTAAATTCATCCATTGACTGGGACAATTTACGTGAACGTGTGTCTGTAACGACCACTGTTCACGACGTACCTACGATAGACATTTAAACTATTGGGTCACCAAAGGTTTCTTAACGCCTTTAATTATAAAATAATTCGAAAAATTAATCAGGAATAACCTTTATGTTTTTATTTATACAATTGATATAAATCAAAACATCGTGTTATTCCTGATTAATTTTTCGAAATACTTTATTAAGGTGTTGAGGACCTTTGGTGACCCCATAGTTTTTAAAAGCGTCTTTAAAAAGTACACAGTGAGCAATGGTCGTTACATACAAACGTTCACCTAAATTGTCCCAGTCAATGGATGAATTTAATGTGTCAATCAATGGCCACAGCCACACTGTTTTGAATTTCATTCTAATCGTAACACACTAAATATAAAATAATATTTCCGGAGCATGATTCCATTAGATGTTGTAATTACGCATCTTAATGTTAATAAATGTTATTTTTTAAGACCCCTATTGATCTTAACTATAATTTTAATTGGTAATGTTAATGTACACCACTTCATTCAAGGCTTAAGTTTAATCGAATAGCATGATATCTATCTTCAAAACAAGACTAAAGTTTTTCGTGATGTACAATACAGGTGACTGCTCGTTCTATCATTCTGTTTACATAGATATAACCTACTTGACACCGTACTATTTATTACTGAACAAACAAAAAACAAAGTCGAAATCTAAATTCGTACGTTTTTGTTTTTTAACTGTTTAAATTGATCTCAAAACATGTTTTAATTAACAAATATTTACAGAAGTAATTGAGAGTTTTGTGTACACATTTTGTTGTTAAGGATTTAAACATATATAAATATAATTATATACATCGAGTTTTCAAAAGATATAGCGGCTTTTAATTTGATCGTTTACTTCAATATCAAAACCTGTCCAGTAATTAGACGACCTTTACTAACTTAGGTAAGTCATAGTTATTTCATATTTATTTGTTTATATAAGGGACGACATCAAAAGTACAATGTAGGATAAAAAAAAAAAACTTAATTCATATAGTTTTTTACTGACCACCCTACCCCCTCTTAACTTAATGTGGGAAAAGTTGATTGACCAATAAGGATATATATAAAATCGATGTCAGTTAAACAAAACTTGCAGCAATTTTAACCCCCCCCCCCCTTCCACCACACACACACACACACTAACTATTTGAATTAAGTTTTCTATCCTTCATTGATTTTAACAATAACATCTGTTAAAAGGCAAATACATGATACTGCAGAATAATAATGAAACAAAATATCTGAATGTAAACTTTACATATTTTGCAATTGATTTTAAATAATGTTATGAATCAAAACCATATGGTTTAGTTAAACCCGAATGAGTACCATCTCTGTTTCAGAGATACTAATAATTAAGCTGTAGCCATGGGATGTGGTTCATCTTCGTCATCTGGCACGGAACAGTCAATCGAAAAAGTTAAAACTAAGGAGGTTCGAAGAAATCCCAATTCTGCAACAGCTGTCAATAGATCACAAATTGTAAAGTCGTCAAAAGTAAAGACATCGAACAATGACAAAACCAGAACACCGAGCAGTGATAAAGTAAAACCGTCAGCAAAAGCCGATGATTTTAAACTTGACTTCGACGATTTCAAAGATATAGATGAACATGCTAGACAGGTATTTATAATCATTAAGCAACGTTACTACTTACACACGGTAGGATTTACTTTTGTTCATATTTTCAAAAAGTTAAAAAGGTTCCAGCTTTCTCATGGTCAATCGAAGTTGACTTTCGATGATTAAGTCATGTCTCTGCCTTTTTTCTTTCGATAAGTTTTATCTTTTATTCCATTGGCTTTTGTGATGAAAATAAACCCCAAAAAACATTAAATGCAACGAATGCTTTAATTTGGTAAACATGACAAAAAAGTAGTTGAGATTGGAGATTTGAAAATTTGCACAGAAAACAAAATCTTAGACTCATCCAAGTATATGCGTGTCCTATTGTAACGTTAATGATAATAATAATTACTTGCTTATCATTTAACATTTTTTTTTAAAATATAATTGTTTACCCCCTGCGTCTTTGTGTAGCCTATGCATTACAGCATGTTGCTCAACGACCCTACATTTTATCAATTATTAAGAACAACTTAATTCACTAAACACCTCTTTTAATAGTTTTTAAAATGTTATAACTAGTATTTATTTTGATATATTGTAACAATAGTTTCTTTCTTTTCATATACATTTAATTTAAGTTTTTATCATCAATAGTCATCTTTTAAACAAAATACTAGTATGTTTTCTTTAAATTGTTGGTATTAATTTTTCGTTATTGTGGTGTATCATACATTGCATATATATAACAAGACTTTATACGGTCTACATCAGTGTGAATACATATGCACACACAAATTTCACCACGAATCATATTAGGATTGCTTAAATCCTATCTGATTTACACACTATATTTCTATTAACTCTTTTTAAAATGTCAGACAACTACCGAGTTTACTTGCAACAGAAATAAAAGACATAAATACATATCTTTTGATTAAAATGACACCACGCTGAAGTACGTCCATTATTCATTTTTCATACCTTATACCTCATTCGAAAGTGTGTTAAAAGAGGAATAAAAGGTGTATAGTCAATATGTTCCACAACGCATATTAGAGGAGTAACGAAGGACCTAAATATCGAAATAACCTATTTCTCAATGTTCACGCGTATTTCGACATTTAAGTCCTTTGATACTCCTCTAATACGCGTTGCGGAACATATTGACTATATACATTTGTACCTTTTGTTCCTCTCATAAAAAGCTTTCGAATGAAGTATAAGGTATATCTATAATAAGGAGCTGAAGGATTACAGCAGTCCATTCCATTATTCAACATATCTATTTCATCATTCAAAATTGGCTATTTCTCAATTTTCACGCGTATTTTGGCATTTAGGTCCTCCGTCACCCCTCTAATGATCATTACTGCACAATTGACTTGTTATATCTATAATCAGAGGACAACGTATCTTGTATTTTAATTTTGATATATAGGATATATGTTTTGGTATTCAGGTCGTCCATACATTTAACCAGGGAATTTCTGTTAAAAATAGTTAGGAAAACCCACTAGTTTATCCTCCGAAACTAAATAAGTAAACAAGCATTAGCCTTTCAAAAAAGGCTAGTCGACTCTTAGCTGATGAAAATGGAAAGTGCTCTCGCTTTGTAGATTAATTCATTTACTAGAATAGCAACGTGCATCAATCAACAAATTTTACCACACACGTGAGGTCACACGTTATGAAGTAGTATATATCGTTTAACGTTGTTGTTTACGAAACTCCAGAAGATTCGACTATTTATAGATAAAAGTTACCTGTGAACCAATATCATGAATATGCATGATTAATGACCAGATAAAATCTAATTGCTAAAATAGAGAGGACAAATCCGATACTCTACGGGATTGAAGGACATTTACTAGGTTTGGATTGTCCTAACCAATCAATAAACTTTGATTATTCACGTCTCGTTATATCTTCCAATCAGGTAGCAAGAAAAATTCACGCACTAACTGTCCATCGTTCAATTCTTAATATCGACTCCTAGGAGTCAATAATAAAATTAAAGATTTAAAGTGGGTTTTTTTCTGATATCAATTTTAATATATGTTAAATAACACCAAAAGGACGAATGTAGGAATAATGTCAGTCAATTATTTAATTTTGTATTCACTATTCAACGCTTCAACTTGAATAATGAATTAAAAACTATTTCATCATTCATTATACATCACTTAATAAGTTAATAATATTGTATGGTGAATGGTGAACTAGTTCATTATTCATTATTCATTATTGAATTTTGAATAATGAAAAATAAATAATGGACGTACTTCAGCGCGGTTAAAATGACCTCAGATGGCATTCAGTCTCTCAATAGTCACGAATTGTTGATAATCTATATGCCAGAACGATTCAATTATTTTTTTATTGTGTCCTTTTTAATTTTTGTAAATCTCATTAAGTTGTTGTATATTCGGTAAACCCTTAATGTTATCACATAACTTAATATCAAAACCAGTCGAAGGTTTTTAAGACACTAAATCATGGTTGAGGTGTTCTCATACGCTATGTAAGAACAAGATCAAATGACGCAAACAAATTCACAAATATACATGTACATGACGTCGTAAATTAACATTTACTTAGTGATAAAAAAATATAATATATACGTGAGATTGTATTAAAGATGGATTAGGACATGTTATAATTGTAAAATTCATATGAAGCACTCACCTAAATACAAAACCGTTTCCAATATACTTTAATACACAACTTTTTATATATCATAAAATATGCCGATTGTACAATAGTTAACACCAACTGATTTACTTTAAAATGTATCTTTAGACGCCAAAGTCTGTTGAAAACTCCATCAACGAACTTGCTAATTACCTGGCCAAACCTGCCAAAAGTGAACTAGAGACCATTCGAGCTTTTTATGTGTGGATCTGCAATAATATAAGGTAAGATAAGATTTGGTCCAGGAATGTTTACGATTATAGAATGCAATTTACCCATGGACATACTATGGTAAAATTTCCAATTGTTAATAACAATCAAACGCCCGATAGTTGAGCCTAGGTGAGTTCTTCTGTTTAATAAAGGGAAGAAAGTGACAGTGATAAGAAAAGAAAAATCATAAATATTGAATACACACTATCGAGAACGGTAAAGAATGTGATGCGGTTGTCGAGTGTAATAAAAAGTAAAGTAAACGAAATCAAAAACTCACTTACAATAAGGGGGGTAGCAGCTTTAAATCCGACTAATGGCGCTTGTTGTGGTACCAATTAAAAGTGAAATATTTTGTGTGGAAATGCCATAAGCGTGAAAAAAGAGACTGCAGTTATGACAGCTATGATATTCATGTATATGGTCATACGCGATAAATATTCTCCACAGGTTAAATTATTCATGAAGGGTTGCTTTCAATATCGTAGCAGTTACATAGGGCTACGTTGATGTTTGACTACTGAACGTGTAGCTGCTCTAACTGCTAAAAAGATCTAGAAAGCAGATAGGCTAGTAACACGTTCAGTAGTCAACAATCTGCGTATCCCTATGTAGCTGAGCGCAAGCCTGGTGTCGATAAATTTCCGATAAGATTTGAAATTTGTAACCATATGCATATTGCCCAAACGCGAATGACTTTACAGGAAATCATTTTAGAAAAACATCGGTATTTCTACGCGCAAAATCCTTCCAGATAAATAACCTTTATCAGTCTGCTGTTGGGTAAAATGTTAAAATGAATCAATAAAGTATATAATAGTTATTTGTATATGATGTATGTTCTTTCAGTTACAATGCCACAGCTTACTTTGGTGGTGAATCGGCAGCTAGAGAGCCTATTGATGTTTTGAAATCAAAAAGCAGTGTGTGTGAAGGATACGCTAGGCTCTTCGAAGCACTCTGTTTGTGAGTACAGTAAAAATTTAAATATACTTTTATTAATCATGTGCTAGAGAGCTTGTTGATGCTTTAAAATCTTAAAGTAGTGTGTGTGTGAAGGACATGATAGGCTCTTCCAATTATGTATTCTACTAACAGGAACGACCAATACACAAAGTACTATGTCTTACCGAACTTTTAATGATCGTATCACAATGTAAAACTATCTTTTTATTTCAATTGTCCTTCTTTCCTTCTCATTACCTAAATATATACTACTGGAAAAAGTTTTATAATTGTTTCATTTTTTCTTAAATCACTAAGTATATTTTCTGAATTTTACCACAAACAAATGAAAATATTGATAAACGTAGAAAAAAAAACTATAAATTAAGTTGTAAGGTGTGAAAGGTTTTTAATTTCGAATCAGTAGAAGAAAATTTATTAAAAAATTGCTTGAATATTTCAAACAAATTTGAATTTATTTGTATATTTTTACACGTTGTTCCGTGGTTTTTCTCGGAGTATTTAGACTTCCTTTATTAAAAACAAACTGGCCATCCTGATATAGACACAAGTGGCGTTAAAACTGACAATCAATTAATCAATACATCAATCAATCAATCATGCAGTCAATCCCAATCTCTTTCTTATACGAAAATGTATCAAATAAATAGTCAATTGTATGTATAACATATTTTGTTTCAGAGCAAAGGACATCAAATGTCAAAAGATCAGTGGTTTCTCGAAAGGGTATGGTCATCAGCTTGGGACTATCATATCTTATCAAACCAAGACAGATCATGCTTGGAATGTTGTTTTTGTTCTCGGGAAATGGAGATTTATAGAGACAACATGGGGAGCTGGTTCTCTTGATGATCAAAAAACATTCGTAAAGAAATTTTCAAATTTCTACTTTTTAACAAAACCAGAACACTTCATAGAAGATCATTTTCCTTACATCAATAATGATGCAGAGGGAAGCAAGGAATGGCAACTTTTAAAAAGACCGGTGTCTCTTGAAGAATTTTCAAAAACTTTAAAAACAACAAAGTTTGCAAGGGAATGGGGTGTTATTTTTCCTTCTCATAAACATGAAGTTGTCAAAGTTGACAGAAAGGCTTCAATACCAATCGAATCGAAGCAAAACACTCTGGTTAGCGTCAAAGTAAACCTTTATAATAGCAATACCGAACTCTGCAACAACTCTGTGGTATTGGTGAAGGATAACGGTTCAAAATGCACAATAACTATCATGCCAAAAGAAATTGGAAAGTATACACTCAAGGTTTACGGTACAATTGACCAATCACAAACTGGTATGCCGAAACTGACAGAGTATATGATAGATTGCACGTCTACAGAAGACGAATTCATGCCTTATCCAGAACATAATAGATTCTATGGTCCGTCTAATGATTGCAATATTCGAGGCTTTGCAAATTTTGACTCAATACCTGCTTTTCAAATCTGCAAAAACGGTGAATTTGAATTGAAAATAAAAACAAATAGGACTGTTAAAGTTTCTGCAAATATATTTGAGACTGATGGAAGCAGAAGTTCAGATTTTGTCATGATAGAACAATCAAACGATTTGGTTTGTGTTAAAGCACGATTTATAAACAAGGGATACTATAAACTAACCATTTTCAGCGAGTTGGAAGGCAACGACAAACATAGTGAGGCAATGAATATTTTAGTTCTGAACAAAGTAGGCGCAAAATTCTCAACTCCATTTCCTAAAACATATTCTTCTACAAAAGAATATAATTGCCATCTTATCGAGCCGCTTGTACGTAATATCCCGTCCAATTCGAATGTTCGTTTTGTTATGTCTTCTCCTGTGATTGAACAAATCCTAATCGATGGCAAGGTTTATAAAAAAGAAAACAGTGAATCATGGGACGTTACTCTAAAAACAGGTGACCCAGGTGAAGTAAATGTATCCGCAAAAACGGACATCAACGCAAAAAGCTTTACCTCCATATACCTATTTGTGGTAGATTCAGAATAACATACTGATATATTCATTTATTTTATGATCATGTATATATTTTACTTTTTATTTTATTTCTATTGCACAACTTCAAAATCAATATTAAACAGATAATAAATCATATAAGTATTATTGGAATATAATTTGTAATTATAGAAGTACAATGTATTTTGCAATAATCATGAATTATGAATTTTTAATCTTAGAAAATATAACCATTTCACTTATAAATGTTTTCAGAAAGGTAAAAGACAATACACATGTAGGGTCACTTTCCGTTTTTGTTATTTTTTTCATATCATAGCCGCATATAAAAAAAAATATCAATGTGTTGTTTCTGTATCTATAATGTCATTCATGTTGTATATACAAGAATCCAACACTCAACTTATATTATTTGTTATTATTATCTGTGTAGAACACTGAACCGCGTTGGTACTCGCAATTGCATTGGTCACGCATGATTGACGATGAAGTTCGATTTTCGTGCTCATGAATTGCAACGTAGGTATTGTGACGATTACTTGTTGTTTGTTTCGTGTGTTTGTGTTCGCGTTGAAGTGCGATGGATAAAATAATGTTATCTGTATCTCAGTCTGCCTCCAGCTCTATAAACCGTAAAGAAAATATACTACCTTTAAGAGACTTTTTAGTGAGTTTTATTGAGATCTTTCTCAAGCCTTGCAGTTCTCTTCCGAATAACAAAAATGGACAGGATTGTCCTTACTATTTGCATACAGGAACAGTAACTGTATAACAAAATGTTTCACATGTACATTTGTTTTAATGCAAATAAATCAAGTCTTAAACCAAACAGCTTGTGTACAAACATTTAAAGCGATTTCTAAAGAAAACAGATAATATGAAAATAATTAAACTATGAGTACTCATTGGCTAAATCATTATAATGGAATGGAACGTACATTAAAAATGATGATATTTTGAACATGATAAAAAAAATTACTAAAATGACAACAAATATTTTTAATATGAATACTGACTGTGTTTATTTTCAAAATAATTCTTTTTAAGATATACAAAGAATTAAGAAGCTTTGGTGTTTATTTTTTTTTTATCCTAACAGGAAGAGTTTTGTAGTTAAAATGTATGTGGTCCTCTATACAGTTACGGGCAGTCAAGCGTGTAGATGTGTTCCTTCTTCACAGTAAATTACCTAAATACGCTTCCTTGGGTGGACATATTTTCACCAATTATCTCATCTTATCCTGCAATCAGCATTTTTCTAAAAAAAAAAAAAAAAAAAGTGGACACAAACAATCTTACAAACTATTGTAAAAGATTTTTACAGATCATTTTTTGTTCCGATTGAATGACTTTTGACCTATCTACGTACAGAAGGCCAATGAAGTTTTAAAAAATACAGCGTTCTTTTCTGTTAGTGTCGTGTCTGCTTAATAGTTTTTCGCTATGCTGTAAGAAACCATTTGCATTAACTAGTAATAATGTTATAAATGAGACCATTTCAATTAAATAATTTATACAGACGACACCATTTCAACGTTATTTGTTGAAGGAAACTGTGTGAATGCAAAATATTATAACAAACCATCTGATTTTTGTTTTATTTGTTTTATCTAAACATGTTTATCTAAGTAACACATCTCAATCGTACATGTATATACATTTATGTGTGTGAAAAAATGCAAAACCTGATGTCTCTTTGACAAAATCCCCATTTCCATACTCTATTCTTGGCTATATAAAACAAAATTTAAAGCAATAGATGCACAAGTAAAAAATGAAATGAATTTTAGTGTGCGTATTGTTATGCGTTTTCTTTTCTACATTGGCTAGAGGTATAAGGGGAGGGTTGAGATTTCAAAAAAACAAATTTAACCCAGCCGCATGTTTTCGCCTGTCCCAAGTCAGGAGCCTCTGGCCTTTATATGAGTATTGTATGATTTTTAATTTTAGTTTCTTGTGTATAATTCGGAGTTTAGTATGACGTCCATTATCACTGAACTAGCATATATATATTTGTTTAGGGATCAGCTGAAGGAAACCTCTTGGTGCGGGAGTTTCTCGCTGCATTGAAGACCTATCGGTGACCTGCTGTTGTCTGTTCTATGGTCGGGTTGTCGTCTCTTTGACACATTCCCTATTTCCATTTTCATTTTTTGTCTCTTCTGGGATAATCGAGGCATATCATCACTCAACACATGATTGCGGGTCGCTTGCCTAACTGTAATTGTCAAAAAATAACATGCATATTCAGAGGAAAAACACAAACAAACAACAATTGATTCAATAGGTAAAATATCCAAATTCGCGCGCCTGCACACATATTGAACCCCACTACAATGACACATTCTGTATATTCCTGTCCGAAGTAGGTAGCCTGTAATTCAGGGGTTATCGTTTGTTGTTTTACATGTTGTTTGTCATATTTGTTTTTTGTTTATAGTTTTGTATATAAATCATGCCGTCAGTTTTCTCCTCTGAATTGTTTCTTTTTTGTCATTTCGGAGCCTTTCATAGCTGACTTCGCGGTATGGGTTTTTCCTCTTTATCAAGGTCGTGTCATTTGGTTTCTGGTGGAACGTTGTCTTATTGGCAATCAAACCACATTTTATTTTCATATATGTTTATAATGTTTGTTTTAATATTTTTAAACGCTGATATGAAATGCATAGTAAATTTAGTTCGTTAATTAAAGTTAAAAAATCAATCGAGTAAAACCATTTTATTTCAAAGCTGATAACTTTCCAATGATTTCCAATGAAAATTGAATAATTCGTCATAGTTGTCACTTCAGATTGTCTTCTAAAATACATATGCAATATGACCAGATTTGAATGGTAAAAACATTTTCCAACTCAAATGAAAGTATTTTAATAAATTCTGATTTCAAAATAAAGATTCAGTTCTGGTTACTGTGAAGATTTCGTCATTGGATCACAGCGTTGATTGGTTGATTGGTCCATTGTTTCATAATGTTCATTGATCACAGAATTTAAAGATAAAACAAATGTGGAACACATTATCTATTTAAGACCAATCGTAATTTTAGTTTATGCCATGGGTTATCTGCAGACTGTGGGTCTTCTGACCATTCTATCAGACAAACACTATGCCAGATTGACGAAAACTCGGCAGGTACCTCTTGTACAGCAGTTCCAAGATTTAACACTGTTATTTGAACATGTTTGCATGCCATTTCATACTTTGCTCTCTCTATTTCGTATTGAGTCCATTCTCTGTCGAGTAACCCGGGAGTCAACACGAATATAACTTGCCGACAAGACCCAATTGCTTCAGCGATGGATTCTATATAAGACTTTCCAGCAAGCAGATCGCGATCTTCGATGCACAATTTAAGTCCCCATCTTCTTTCTATTTTATGCGCCAAATCATACTTAACCCAGTCTTTGGCATCCTCAGAATAAGCAACATATGCATCATAAGTAAAATTTAAATTCATTTTTGATTCGATAACAGTTTTAAATGTACGATAGATGTAGTATGCTATGCGCCACCGGAAGTTGAAGATTACCGCGAATATAAAAGCAATTACAGTAAATGTTACGAGTAAAGATATACCAAAACGTAACCATATTCCCGCATTACAGTCAGAATATAATTCGTGGTACTGGTCGTATATCTCAGAAGTGCCTTTTATTTCGCCATTTGATAATCTGCATGAATAGTTTTTGTTCGAGATATTCTGATCGTCTGGGTCTAACTGTACCTTAGTGTTAAATAACCAACTGATAAACTGTCTATTTTCACACGTGCAGGAAAACACGTTTCCAGCTAACAAAAGAATAATGTCTTGCTTTTGGGATAAAGAGTCTAACCAATCAGTGATGTATTTACTGATACTCACAAGATTGTTATTCTGCAAGTTTAATTTTCTCAACTGTTTTATTTCCAATATGGCGACGGGAACTTCGTGCAATACGTTATTTGATAAGTCTAGTTCCGTTAATTTTGTATTTTCGACAAATGCATCCTGCGGTAATGTCCACAAACTATTATAAGATATATCGAGAATTTGTACTGATGGTATCAGTGTAAAAAGATATTTACTGATTGCCTGACTTTTTCCGAGTTCCACATGTCTGAAAAATGCCTCCTCAACATTGTTGAATGGTGGTACAGACTTCTTATTTAAATACAAAGATGCATCTATTCCAGACATATTAAGCGATTTCAAATTATTCTCTCCTTCAATTTTTAAATCTGGGAATTTCTGAAACTGGTAATATGACATGTCAAGTTTTTCTAATGACGACGAGTTTCTCACCGTAAAACCATCACCACAGCTTTGTCTAACGAAATGTGAAAATCTCAATATTTTTAATTTCGGAGGAAGAGATATAATTGTTCTACCAGGTCCATTGATAAATCCTTCACTGAAACAACCAGTGGCCTCGTAATCGAATGATGTGTTACCATTAGGTATGTGCAAGTACGTCTCATTGCTAAATCTTATTGGGTTATACGAAAAATCAAACAGAACTATATTTTTTAAATTATGAATAAGAGTAAGAATTTCTTGCATTTTTCGTCCAATATGAAATGTGAACCTGTTCGCGGATAGTACTATATTTTCAAAACATGCTGGGTGGTCATACGAAAGTAACGAATTCTCACGAAAATCAACAATGCCATTATCAGCTAGATTCAATGTTTTAACACAAATAGTCCTCAGATATTTCATCATTTCACTTGTAATAACAAGTGTGTAAGGAAATATGTCATTATCTAGAAGTTCATAGCTTACTCGTTGAAAGTTTATGACATCCATGGTGGTATTTTGAAAAGAGTGCAATAAATCCAATGCTCGTATTAAATGAATATGTGTATCCGCTAAATTAAGCACCTTTAAATGCTTAAAATATTGAAGAGAACCATAGTGTACATCCTGTCTAAGTATATAATGGCATCTCATCAAGTGTAGTTCTCGTACCTTCATAGTGAAATGTTTGAACAAGTCCTTTGGCATTGCAGCTAACAAACAATAATCAAATCCCAACACTTCCAGCTTTACTAGACTTTCAAATTCTGGTCCAAAAACGGGGTACGGAACAAGGTCCATATATAGAATTGTTAAATTGGAAAGTAAAGAAAATGAAGCTCCTGGGTATGTATAATTAGTCCGAATTAGTTTTGCGTCTTTCATATTCCGACGAATGTCCAGCTTGTAGAGGTTACTTGAAAACTTAAACATTTCTGGATGTACTTGGTTTGATATGTTCCTTATTGTATTTCCCGAAATATCCAATACTGTTAGCTTAGTTAATGGATAAAAGACTCCCTTTTCAATACGATTTATATTGTTCTTACTCACAAGCAATTCTTTCAGATTCGAAAATTGTACAAATGAATCGTTTTTCAAGACGGTTAGTAAATTTTCACTCAAATCCAACACATCTATGTCTTCCGGTATATTTGGTGGTATTGTCTTTAATTGCAGATAACGACAGTCAGCCCTCTTATATCCTTCACTATAAACTATTTTACATGGCTTGGCTAACACTTTCCCGAATAGTAAAAATACAGCACAAAATATATAAATCAGTTTCATTTTCGTGTTTTTCTCTTGTTTCTTTTAAAGTATTTCATTCATGTAATTACAAATTATGCTCATATTATATTGGAGTGCTTCCTTGTTACGGTTCTTTTAATATATTTTTAAAAATCGTTCATCACAATTCATTTAACGCTTTTAAAAAGTATAGAACTTGAGTATAAATAACAATGACACGGAAATATAAGTTATAAACAAAACATAAATACCCATACTTTAAAGGACGACGCTTTTATTATTTCCTGACTGATTTTGTAAATTTTGCAAGTCTGTAATAATCAGAATATATCTTTAACATATCTAAATACAATTATCTAGATTTGTTTCTGTCAGTACATGACTTGTATATAAAGATAGAAGTTAACAAGGAAACTGGTCATGCTTTAGGAGATTTAAATAAGTGAATAGTTTGTCGATGTTCGACTTTGAATGATCAACTGAACGTTTCATCCAAGTGTTATTTTTATAAATATATTGTCAATAATGTATGTTTACAGAATTATCTAACTAAACATATGAATTTTAAAGTGTATTTAACTCGCCTTAGATTGTCATCTCATACTTTGTTTGTTGAAGTAGGCCGTTATCATGGGGTAAATAGGTTAGATAGAAAGTGTACTCTTTGTACTTTGAATATCACTGAAGATGAATTCCATTTTGTGTTACAATGTGAAAGCTATAGAGACTCGAGGAGACAGTTTATTAAACCTTATTATCATAGACGTCCATCGTCGTTCAAATTAGTGCAACTTCTCAGCACTGAAAATGTAAAAGATTTGCGTAATTTGTGTAAATTCTTGTTTAATGCACTTAATCATAGGACCAAACTGTTATTGGTCAATATTTGATATTTATTTGCTTCTCTGATGTATTATGTCATGTTGTGTTATAGAAATGTATTTGTATTTATTGCACTGATAAGCATAATGTGCTTAAAGTAATAAAGAATTGAATTGAATTGATTGATTTGTGTTTGCCACCTTAGTACGGCGATCCAATATATAAGTCTATATCCCACAATCTTATAGTTATGAAGACAACAATGAAATTGAAATTTTATTCATATATTTATTAAAAATCAGTAATGGAAGATATATGATTACCATGTATTTTATTTAGTTCCTTCATGTGTTCCCAAAGTCAGAACATATACGGAAGCTGTAGTGTGTTACTTATTAACATTATATCATTCAAGAAAAAGAACATTCAAGTAAAAAAAACTTGATGACAACATTTTTTGATTATTTAATTTCTTTACTTATTTCATAACCCATCATCCCACCCTTCACTGTGTACAGTGTTCTATGTCCCGAAAACTTATTTCCTTAACGTTTGTGCTATTTTCACATTCCTTGATCGGTGTGAGGAAAATAGTTCTTCTCACTAGTGAAACATTTGTTCTCGGCAAATGATTGGTCGAAATTTAATTGTGACGTCAAGTGTTTTTGGTTTCTTTTGAAATTTCCTATTATGACGTCATATAAAAAGGCGACTATGCCTAACGACGTCACACAAAAAGTACACAACTTTCTTCAAATCTTTGTAAAGGAAGGCTAAAATCATTAGGAAAACAGATTTCGCCACTATAACTCGTCTTTTACGATATTTCACTATTCTCAACAGTTGAATTTTAATTATTTAAAAAGCTCGGCAAGTCTCCCGCTTTAAATATTTAAAAGTAACTGTCTCGAGTGGAGAAATATCTTATTACACTTGTTGCAGTGGTTGAATCTATATCCTTCCCATTGCTGAACACTGCAATTATCAATATTATAATCCTGAATCATGATAGAATATGCGTCGTTGGTATCTTTATTCCTAGATCCCCCTTTTTTCTCCCATTCTAATCATTGATACAAAAATGAGAAGATGTGATACGAGTGCCACCAAGACATTTTCAGTTAGCAATATATGTCATTATCAGGCCTTCGACAATGAGAAAAACCCATACCGCTATCCTCTATCGTATATACATTGTAGCAAGTTGGAAAAAATCCCGATATAACAATTAAAAAGCAACTAAAACCAGAAATTAACGGCAAGATGTATGTACCAGTCCTGAATGTTTGCCAATTCATGTAAAGCATGCAACAATCAAACAATTAATCTGATTTATGTACAATATTAACAGAAAACAAATAAGATTCGTAGCCACAAACTGCAACCGCTGAATTACAGGCTCCTTAAATTGTATTATGTTTGAAAGGCTAAAAAATGTTGAACTTCCTACTTCTATCTTCGCAACAAAATACGTATTAGGATGTGTAAGCATGGTCTCAACAAATAAATCGTGAAAATGAGTCCGTGAAAATCTAGCTAAGAAAAAGAAATGAATTTTACATCAATTTGACTTCAGCACTATTGCGGAAGATTATTTGGCAACTTCAGCCATGTTTCATTTACTTTGACTACGTTGTGGAGTCTTCTGGATAAAGTTTTGTCATTTTAATTTCAACAATTGTATTTAACTATAAAAAATGCTTATAAACATGAAAGAGAGGAATCTATATTTTCAGCGAAGGATGGTAATATTAATTGGACATCCCAAAATTGATCGACACCTAGGGAATATGGAACATCGTGTCTACTTCTATATAAGCGTATACTTGGTTTATTATATTATTATACATATATCACCTTTACCAAAAAGTGAAATTAACATATTATACTATCGAACTGATCATGAATAATTGTCAATGGTTCTATCTTTTTAAAACAAATTGCGTCATACTATCATATTTTGTTTCATATGAAAAAAGAATCGCGTTTTTTTAAGGAAAATATCGCAAGGAAGTGTTTCATAATAAAAGCATATCGCTATTCTATCAGGAAAAACCGTCGCACTTTATAGAGAAAATATAGCACCATATAATATCATATCAAGCGTGATTATGACGTAGAATGCGTTCTCATTCCGCTTCTTATCCAATTTGTATCTTTAGCCAGGTAAAATTCGACCGAGTATATAGCGACTGTCCCGATTCTACAGAATGTAATCCGACAGAGATCAGACAGTGACCAGACAGTGAACCAACGCTGACGGAAGTTATCCGTTCGAAAACTGTCGGCATAATCCGGATAACCAGGTACTGTCGGAACGTGATCATATTAATGTCCGCTCTATCGCATTGCAAACGGCTTTGTCTGGTCTCAGTCGTATTGTATTCTGTAATTGTCGGGACTCTGACGTGGGTATTATTGACGAATTTCGTATTAATAACGGGACTGTTCCGGAACGGTTTCGGCAAAAACGGTTCATATTCCTCACAATCTGGACTCAATCGGCAGAAAAACAGCAATGAAAAATTTCTCCAGATCATTCTCGTTCCACAGGACACCGTCCAGAATACACATAACATTGTTAGGATTTTGATCCGATACAGCAGAATCTGTCACGACATAGGAACGATTGTAATCCGACTAGACAAAATCGGCTGAGTTTCCCCGAATGTTACGGGACGCACCTAACTGTCGGGGTGCTTCGCCAAACTATTCGGACCCTTCCCGACCCGTAGGAATCTGTTCGAAATTAAACGACTGCGTTCAGACAATGATAGGACATTCCAGATAATTGCGGATAGTAATCCGACTGTTTCATTTTTCGTTTCATATCGCTGTCTGTTCTAGAACGGGAGCAATAATCGGCAATGTGTGAACCCCGCATTACATAGACTGTACTGTGTTTGATTAAATCTTTATATTCTAAATGAAACCTATATGCTAAGTTGATTGGTCAGTTTGTGACACAGTCAGTGATTAACTATTTTATTAAGTAATTACAAAGTCAAGAATGTTTCTAAAGTTCAAATGTTCGAATGTTCACAAACTGTCTTTAAAGTTGAATTGTTCGAATGTTCAATATCTCACACGTGATCGTATAGTGTAACTGTTCAGTCCTGATGTAGTACGTTCGGATATTAAGCACATGAGTTCCAGCCTACCCACGAGGGGGGAGACCTTGGCGGAATCTCCGGTACCAATCTGTCCAATCTGTCCTGATCGAATTGTCGTCTAATCGAATTGTGTCCTTGAAATCCATTGAGAGATCTTATATAGTCCAGTGGTCCTTACAAACGGTCCATAGCTGTAGGCCGGTTACGTAGTCGTCTGGTTATGGACATGTTAGTTCACAGTAGACATGGTCATTTGCTTCAGGGTATATATGTCTATAATATACGAACAGATTGTTATTAGTGTCCAAAGGCTTCCTGCTGATTAATATATGGGACACAATTGTGTAACATAATGCCTCCCATACTTATGGAACGAAAGTTCAATAAAATACGGTATTTTTCTTCCTGTAGGTTATTTTAATAGCTATTGTAAGGTTTCCGGTAACCATCACCACATATCTAAGTTTATATATATAAAGTTCTATAAGTCCAATATCATAATATAATAAGTTCATCACATTCATCTAGTCCAATATCTGGATATATTTACACATAGTTCATTCGAATCATAAGTTCAATATTTCAGTATACATAGTTCAATGTTTTATTTCCGTCACCATCATAGTATAATGTTCATCAACTACTGGAAAGGGCGCAAATCTTTGTACAAGTGTCAGTCATCATCATCTTCATTACGAAGTAGTTGACGCATCTAGCTGGTTAGTTCGTCCTTCTTAAGAGGCTGTTAATAACATCGTCATTGGGTTAAGTTTCGTCCTTGAGCAATGGCGCAGAGGAAAACATCAGTCTCTCTGGAAGCAGTAACATCTGTTCCAACCAAATGCGTTGACACCATGTTGTGCCAACTGTTCGTGGCATTAGAACCAGAACTCGCACCTTTCTTTTTGACTAACCAAGATATATTCTTAATAAATTAACAGTACAAAATATGGCTATTGCAATGACGATCGCACCTTAACCCCACTGATAAATTAAAACTTATTTCAATTTGGAAAACTAAAAATTGTCAACTTCCCCTTTGTTTCTTTTTTTTATTATTATCATCAATCGTCTGGTAAATCTCCTTTAGTTCTCTTGGTTATTCAAGCCTAGCTAAATTTGATAAAACACTTTCTTTGTATAATAAAATAAAAACTATCAAGTTATCTGGTTAAAACAAAAACAAAATAAATAAAAATAAATAAATCTTGTATACAACTTCTACAATTTTAAGAATCTTATGTAATAAAAACAAAGATTCGTTTATCAACACAAGACATAAGCAATATATTTAATAATTTACAAAATAAAAATCAATTTGATCATTTTATATAACCCCTACACCTACATGATACTAAAATTATACGTGTTACTTTGTTACCAATTGTAATACTTTTACTTATTTAACTTTAGTTCCTCATTAATTAATTTTAACGCTAAACATAAAATACAGACCACAGATTTATTCTCATCACTCTTAAAAGAAAATTAAGATTCCATTGATAAAATTTTAACTATATCTTGCCCAATTGGTTACTGACTATATTTCATATTTGACACGTTGTTGAGAAAAAAAATGTCGTTCTCCTTAATCTTTTACATTTTTCCAAAAATAGTATAAAGTGTCCTTATTATAATGATCCCTTTCTTTTTTATATATATCTAATATTTTTTTTTTTCATTTGTTTTAAAATTTCAAACCTACTGCCTACCCTATTTATACATTTCAATACGGCTCAGCGTTAGGGTATAGATTGAAATCTGATTTTAAAACTTAACTAACATCTTAAAAACTAAAACAATTAAAAAAAATCCATGCCTACTTATGAACAAACTGACACATCGTTAAGATTCTTTCTTCAACTCCTTAATTAATTATTTCCTTATTCTTATCTTAATTTCTAATAATAATCCTCATATTAAAGTGTTCATGAAAAATTTCAATTTTACTGTAAAGCTAGTTTTCCTTTAATATCAATTATCTATTTCACTTAAATTTTCTCGTTACGTTCGTAGACAAGACAAGACAAGACAAAACAAAGACATTCGTATGTCTCTCTTTTTTTTTTTTTAATTTAATATCAATCTACCACAACAATACTAGTATGTAAATCCCTTAGGGCCTAACATATTTATGTGCTATTTTCTGAAGATACGTCTCTTTTCCTATTTTAAAACAATATGTAAATATGGCGTAATCTAACACCATAAAAAAAACTTGCACCATTTAATTACTAACATCACTTATGTTAATCAACCGAAGAAGGGGTTGGAATCTAAAATTATAGACTATTTGTTTTCTCTAAACAAATGTGCGTACACACTACCAACCTACGTAAACCCATAATAATCAATGGCTAGAATACGCAAACAATGTATCCTCAATGTACCCTTAACTTCATTTACCAAAGGTTCTAATTCAACCTTCATTTACACCGGTGCTCTACTAATTTTACGTAAAACATATGTTTCCTAGAATAATTGAGTGTATCTTCAAAAAAAAAAACCAACCCATAATATGACCAAAAACCACCATTAAATACGGAACAAAAAATACTAATGTATCAGACATTTTATCTTTTTACAAATTTACTTTAAACGAAAAACTAGCTTCTCTATAACTTCACAGAAAAAACGGTTTATTTTTTTAAGAATCATATGTGTAATCTATCCTATCTCTTAAACAACACGTACCTCACAAAAAATAACACAAAAAAAAAAATAACCTTTCATTCTGATAAAAAAAATGTGTATAATATTCATAATTTTTAAATTGACCTATAATACCTTAAAACACTCAATAAAAAGTTTTATTTGAACCATATCTCGTGAACAAACTTCAGATTTTCAGCCTTTTAAAAATACGGCCTCAATTCCTTTAAAATCAAAAACTTTACTTAATATGTGTGGCACCATCCCTTGAAAAGCCATTTCTACTGGTAAACTTCAGATTTTAAGCCTTTTAAAAAAATACGGCCTTACTCCCTTTAGAATTAAAAACTTTACTGAATATGTGTGCCATCCCTTGAAAAGCCATTTCTACTTTTTGTACTGACATAGAAATATCTTGATTGTCCATTAAGAAAAATGAAAGTAACTGAGTTCTTACCTCTTATATTCCTTCGCGTTATTTTAGACAATCCAAGTCGATCGTGGTCAAACGGCATCAAATCGTGACTTATGTGACACAGTGATTAACTATTTTATTAAGTAATTACAAAGTCAAGAATGTTTCTAAAGTTCAAATGTTCGAATGTTCACAAACTGTCTTTAAAGTTGAATTGTTCGAATGTTCAATAGCTCACACGGGCACGTGATCGTATAGTGTAACTGTTCAGTCCTGATGTAGTACGTTCGGATATTAAGCACATGAGTTCCAGCCTGTCCACGAGGGGGGAGACCTTGGCGGAATCTCCGGTACCAATCTGTCCAATCTGTCCTGATAGAATTGTCGTCTAATCGAATTGTGTCCTTGAAATCCATTGAGAGATCTTATATAGTCCAGTGGTCCTTACAAACGGTCCATAGCTGTAGGCCGGTTACGTAGTCGTCTGGTTATGGACATGTTAGTTCCCAGTAGACATGGTCATTTATTGGTTTCAGGGTATATATGTCTATAATATACGAACAGATTGTTATTAGTGTCCAAAGGCTTCCTGCTGATTAATATATGGGACACAATTGTGTAACAAGTTGACTATCGACTTTAAAATTATAGTGCAACGGAAACGTTTTAATAATAAATTAGTATTGTAATAAATAGATAAACAATTATACTGTATTTATAGCAGTGATATGGTCTGTCTTTGAGTTTGTCTCTCAAACTCTAAGCTATATGTACATGTACATGTAAACCTCTCCATTTTGGTTGCAATGCCTGTACAGTATCAGCGTGTGTTTAACTTGTAAGATGCTAATAAAACTTTTGTGCTGCATGTTTATATAAACTGATATGAACTATTGCTTTACATGTTTAATTTATGTGTATGTTTTGTTTTACTATTGTTCTGTCGGTTTTAAAAGCTTTAAATTAGCATTTTGAGAATGTGTAAATACTAGTTACTTTTAAATCCGACTCCGATAATTCTTTTTAGAATGGCATCAACATTTTCTTTTTAGGTTTACTTTTACTATGTGGAATGTATACTGTATTATTGATGATGAGACGTTAATAAATTATTATTGTATTGTTATTGTGAATTATTTACCTGTATACAAAAGTATTAAATGTTGTAGAAACGTGAACACACCTGTACAATTATTGAACAAACAAACAATAAAATAAGTAGAGATACATGTATAAACTCGATTGTTGTCTAATTTCAATTAATTGATAAGGATTAATATTTGTACTAAAAAAATATAACAATATTGAAAGGTCAATTTTAGATAGTAAGAGCGGATTTTCATTGAACATAGTGGACTTTGTTGTAATTGCCAGTGATTAAGACGATTTTTTTTCTACATGTAATTAAGGTATGTCGACTTTATTTTATATTTATTTGCATATCAGGTCATGCCAATATTCAAGCTAAGACTGAAAAAAACAACAGACACATGACTTGAAATTGACGCTTTAAAATATTCACAAAATATTATTTTACAATTGGGGTTTATAAAAAGTGTAAATAGAATTGTTTTATTCTCAACTATTGGGTCCGGTCCAATCATGTAATGTTCTTCTTATTACCTACGTGCCATAAATGTTTCACAGGTTCTAGAGATTTAAGCTGAAGCCATGGGTTGTAGTTCATCATCGTCATCTGGTACGGGACACTCGATCGAAGAAGTTAAAACCCAAGAGCAGTTTTCAAACCAGAAAAATGGAGTAAATAACAATCCCACAGAGGCTGTCGACAGATCGCAAAGTGTACAGGCATCACCAGTGAAGACGACGAACAATGACCAAACAATATCACACAAGCAAACAACGGGCAATGATAAAGAAAAACCGTCAGTAAAATCTGATGATTTCAAACTTGATTTTAACGAATTCAAACATATAGATGAATATGCCAGACAGGTATTTATAACCATTATACAACTACATTGTAACACTGGGTGGGATTTACTTTGCCCCCTCCCCCTTTTAAAAAATATGTTGAAATATGTTCTAGAATTTTGTCTACTACATGTTCCTAAATAAATAGCCCTTTTCGTACAAGTTGGAGTTGGACAGGGTTGTTGTTGGGTTGCTTTGCACATTTAGACAAACGATTATTTAAATGCTGATTTTAATTGTTAAAAAGTTAAGCTGCGTATATCGGTATAGGTTCGCGCGTTTTCAGTTATTGCTGCTTTGAACGCGGCTGCTGCATAGAAATTTGAAAATTTGACTCCATGCACATTGTTCTACATGTTCGAAAGATTTAACGTTATTTGGTTGATTTGTACATGAAACTGTAGTGAGTCTAATGTTTTTTTTTCGACAGATCACAAGAAAGATCAAATTGAATGAAAATCTGTTTTATCATTAATTAATTTGAATTATCCAATCTTAGTGACCATGTCACGCCTTTTAACAAATTGAACAAAGCAATTAGTGAAGGTCATGTTAAAACATGTTAATTAGCTAGCGGCGATCTACATGATCAATTGATTGGTGTCATAACCCGAACATTTTGTATTATATGTAAAACCTACAAAGGTAAAACACATATTTGTGTTTTGTTGTATTCATGGTAATGGCAAATCTTGGTATCGTCTTAAACAATCTGTCTGATGACCAATTATTGATACTCAGAAAAAGACAACAGTTTTGTAACATCTTAGCGGTCTTGCTAACAAACACGGGTTTTGAAAATGCATTCGTGCTTTACATTAAAATCTTTATCTCTTTATTAGAATTTTTAAGATTGCGGTTTGATATGCTTACTTTCTGACAGAAAATTTAGCAGCTCCAAGAACTGACTATTTCATTGTCAACAAATGATATTGACATTCACATTTATACTGTAACAGTAGATTTTGTCATAACAGTTGTTAAATTATTTGGCGTCTTAATATTCAGCTACAGAATCAATTTACATTATACTAGTATGCATCTTTTGCGTTCGTTTACCCTGTCTTCCATTGAGGTTTTCCCCTTGCACTTATTGTATGCTGTGTTTGAGGTACTATCAAGAGGTCTCAGAAAAAATATCTTCTGAGAAGAGTAAGAGAAGAAAATATTTTTATAGCAGTATTTTTCAGAAGATTTTGATAAGATAAATGATTTTCTTTTAAAAGGAAGTCCATGTACACGTGTTTTATCGTAAAACGTAGCCATTCAGGTATATAAAACAAATTTCCCTTTTTTAATAATAATATGAAGTAGCTCAATACTTGAGTGAGCCACACACTGCATCCAATTTCCCCATATGTACTCGCTTTTATATAGATTAGACCGTTGGTTTCGTTGTTTGAATGATTTTACATTACTAGTTTTTGGGGCCCTTTATAACTTGCTGATCAGTTTGAGCCAAGGCTCCGTGTTGAAGGCCGTACCTTGACCTAGAATGGTTTAATTTCATAAATTGTTATTTGGATGGAGAGTTGTCTCATTGACACTCATACCACATCTTCCTATATCTATGTATATCAATTACCCTTTCAATTTAATTAAACATAGCTAAGGGGTAATAGAAAATACATAGTTGAAATCAGTAAGATAAAATATATATTTTGTGATAATTTCCTGTAATTTTTTTTCTTTTCTTTTTACTTACTTTTATTAAAAGAGGGGGGGGGGGGGTGGTTTAGGGGTCCTGATCCCGAAATCCCGGACTTAAAACATGAAATCCCGAGGTCCCGAATTTAAAAAAAAAAATAATTTCCAATATCCCGAAATTCGAAAAAAGAATTCCCGGATCCCGAAAGGATCAATCCCGAAATCACGAGCTTAAAAACACCATATCCCACAGTCCCGATAAAGGTCCTACCTCTCTCAAAACGTTGTTTGATGTATAATTGAACCGGTTTAAAACGTATGACGGACTAGAAAAACTACAAAATAGGCTATACGATCTTTCTGAGAGTCGGAAAGTTTACACCGATACCGGGAATGACAGGTGGAATGACATGGATTCCAGTCTCTTTCGAAAATCATTGTCAGATGATAAAGCTTGGTGCCGTATGGTAAATATGCACTCAGAAAGAATAACATCACAGATATATGCATGGGACTATCGTTTTTCACGAAACCATAAGGATACATGGTTACAACAATATGCAGTCGATTTTGAATGAAAGTGGACTTGATTATTTCATAGGCAGATTCAGCCATTTTTAAAAAAGGAGGGGGGGGGGGGTCAAACACAGGATAAGGAGATTCCAACCCACATGTCCCAATTCAAATGCAATGATCGACCAAACAAAGGGGGTTCTAACCCCCGGGACCCCTTGGATCCGCCACTGTTTTTATATTAACTCGGAATGTATGGATGGACTTACAACCAAGTTTATTAGGCAGCACCATTTGATTTTCTGGGGGGGGGGGGGGGGGGGCTATGGTTTTTTTTTCTGTACAAACTTTTTTTTTTCGCCTGCGGCGAAAAACAATATATTTTTTTCGCGACAAGTCGAAAACAATTTTTTTCTTTCAATTTTAGCATTACATATAGTGGCAGCTGAGGGTGAAACAAACAATTTTTTTTTCTCAGATCAAAAACAAATTATTTTTCTCTCAAAAAACTGGAAACAAACTTTTTTTTCCAAAAAGAACCATAGCCCCCCCCCCCCCCACCCCCCCCCCCCCCCCCCCCAGAAAATCAAATGGTTGCTGCCTTAGTAATTTTGTAAAAGACATTTTCATGCAAAAGTATCAGATCAAATGGGAAAAAGCCGTAGAAGCTATATACCAAAACTTCGCACGTAAATAGACCTTGAACACCACACATAGTGTTCAGCCTGTACCTATAATCAAACTATATTCACACTGTTTATGTAAATCTTGGCATATGGTATTCAGGTTATGATAAAACATTTGAAATAATCTATTTGAGCGTTTGTACACTAAATATTTTGCTTACAGGCACCAAGATCTGCGAAGAGTCAATCGAAACATTAGCCAAATATCTTGCCCAACCAGCAAAGAATGATATAGAAGTTGTACGAGCACTTTATGTGTGGGTTTGTGAAAACATAAGGTACATATATTTTTCATGTTTCTTTTTTAGAAAGGCACAGGAAAGGCGACTTATCTTAAGTTTGCTGCAATTTTGGTGCTTTTAAAAAAAAATGGATTTGTTATGGTCGATACGTCATTACTTTTTTGCATAACACTTCTTTTCAGTCAAGATTTATTCTTTAAAATGAAATTCCTTTGTGATAAGTATATTTGTAGTTATAAAAGGAATCGAGTAAATTAAACGGGTGATAAACTTATTAGAAACATAAATGTTTTTTGTACTTCAAAACCCATACATAGACTATCAATTATACTTCAACAGTTTAACGTATTCTTTTTGAAAGAGCCGCAGATGTTCTACAATTTCAATAATTTGTAATCGAAATTAATTATGTCTACCTATCCTTTTTTGTCAGCTAATAGTGTCAAATATATTATGTTACATATATCGATATATCAAAAAAACCGGTATCACGAAAATAAATGAATACACAGTACGCAAACCAAGAGAGAGAAAGAAACAAATTATCGAACCACATACGCCAAACAGAGCGAGACCATCTAATCCCATACAGCGTTATCGTTTGGGTTACAGTAGGACAACCGGATGTGCCTTTTTGGCCAAAATGTGATTCGGCGGCGCTCAGTAGTCCTACGCCGAAAATTGGACTTTTTTTGCATCGGCCGACGTCAACTGAAAAATGGCGCGCTTTTGTAAAAAAAAAAAACATTCGTTTACGGCAAAGTACCGGTGATAAATGCTGTTGATTGTAAACACATTTATAAGAGAAAAGTATATGAGTTTACTTATTATTTTCATGTTTGAACAAAAAAAATAAAAGAAAGTCTTATTTTTTCACATCTGAACATAGAATTTCGGATTTCGATTTTCGGCACTGTAAAATTAAATAGCGATATTAAAAAGGGGTACAAAAAAAGGATATCCTTCAATTATCCTAAAGTTTTTACATCGTAATTTCGCAAGTTTTTCACATCGAAATCCGTAAAGAAAAGGGGTGTCCAAATTAGGGCAAAAAATTGTACCCTTTTTAAATAGGGGTCTCGATTTTTTATAGGGTTTTCCTTGCATGGCCTGTAGAATTAGAAATTGGAAAGGATTCTCTTTTAAAGTAAATATTCATTCAACTATCAAGAATAACTGAATCATTATATATATTTAACCCCTATAAAAATATCCGTATGTGTCAATAAATTGTAAAATTATAGATTTTTTTTCGAAATTAAAGAAGGCACCATTTTCGCCTATTTCTCTATTACGTCTTTTGGTCTGCTATAATTATTAGACGATTCTAAAAAATCTCCGCCTCGGTTTTTTTTTATACTGTCATTTTATAATCGTTTGTACATAATGCAGATGTTATGAAAAAAATAGGCAATTCTATCGAGTAGAAATGGAGAACAGTCATCTTTATTTTGTATGTCCCCACTATGGGGGCGTGGTCCTCCTTTAACCTTGTTTCTGAAGTAAACGATAGCTATTCATCTTTCGAAATTAATTATCAACTAAATATCATTGACACAAAATGAATATATTTTAAGACATCAATAAATTTTAAGTGCTACTGATTTTTTTTAACAGAATATGCCGGAATCGACCCCATGCGATGTTGTGTCAATACATAGATCAACGTTGTCAATTTCCGGCGCCGAAAAAGTCAACGTAAAATGTCATTAAAAGTTGGAATATTTTCTTCTTTGTAGCAATTTTGTTTATCTTAATGTCAAGAAAGTCATGCAATATGTTGAGTCCATATAAATGTTATACCAAAACAGGCCTTACTTGGTAAACTAACAGTTTTAGGCCTACATCATCATCATGGGATTGACTTGGTGACATCGTACTTATAGTTGATCAAGATTCATTTCGTGCATATTGTTACCGGCCGCTGAGTTTTTAAAATGAACAACTTATCTGTTTGGTCATATCTTTTATAATTTTCCTTTCGTTCGTTAATACAATTATCGTTTTGTGTTTTGTTTTGTTTCTTTTTTTTGTCAAAAAGGGGGGGAGGGTACTCTTTTAATATTGTCAAAGGCATGCGTCATTTTGAGGGGCTCATGGTTCTCAATTGCTGGTTTGCAGTGAAGGTTCAATCTCTTTTCTTAGGTCATTGATATAATTACTAATTACTATATTAGTATTACATATATATAATAATATATCTATGCATAGGGGGATGGGGCGACCATTTGCTATTCTAGGTAGGACTAGGTGGTGGGAATTCGAAGAGAATCCTGGTGTGTTGATACTAATACTTGACCTTTATACCCATTCAACGGTACGTGTTCCTTTTTTTTTTTTTGGTTAAATTATTTGAATGAAGTATGTAAACGTTTGTTGCCAATTTTTGTAATAAACCGCATAAACAATACCATTGGAGATTTATAGTAGGATTTTTTTCTGGATTGACTATTTATTAATTTGCATCCATTGCTTCATATGCTTTTATTTCAAAATATATTTCACTTTTGCATACAGATGCAGAATATCCATTTTCAGTTTGTCTTGTGTGTGTTTTGTACATGTAGCTTACTATACGTTATTGGCTCTGCTAAATATTGAAGGTTGTCAGAGATTATTAGTTACACAGTGTGTAATTGTCCTCATACGAGAATTTATCGGGTCAATAAAATTTATATCAGGTGAGGCGAAGCCAAACCCGATATGAATTTAATTGACCCGATAAATTCCGTATTAGGACAATTGAACACTGTGTAACGAATTTATCCTGATTTTGTTATATTACATATTATTATATTTAAATTCAACATAAGGACAATATCAACCAAATATATTTTAGATATTTAATCTAAAACTGAAAAATTAAAATATTAGGACTATGAAGCAACTCATTTTTTATTTATTTTTATTAGGCCAATGGTATAAGGGAGTTAATCCCAATTGACGTAATAAATAAGGGAGATAATTCCTATTGACGTAATAAAAAATTGTACTGAAATTTATTAAGACAATATCAGCCAATGAAATTGCGAGAAATTACTCTAAATCAGGATAATTATATTTTTGACCTTTTAGTCATTTGGTATCTGGTGAAGAGTTGTCTCATTGGCAATCATACCCCAATTTCTTATTTTCATATTAGAACTGTAATCAAGCCTTAAGCAGGCAAACTGAAAGGGAACTGTAGTACATTTAATAAATAACTTCTTACAAAAATCTGTTCCATTTAAAAAAAACAATGAAATATTTCAAATGACACAATGTAGCTAGCCATATGGAATATGTTTTGTATGTTGTACATCTCTCTTTTCTCCTTTCAGTCACAGGGGCTATGTTGTATGGTGGTTGTATCATACATTTGGCATACTGGTGATCAGGATATACATATAGTAATGCAGTGTTGAATACTGAATAATCTGAATTTTTTACTAAATATGGTGACATTTCACTTATGCACATTTTAAGGTTGATGAGTCTTGCAAATTTCAAAATCCTTTTTTTGATACACATTTAGCCCATAGTCAGCTTAAGTTTCATTTATTCAATCCTGCATAAGTTCAACAAAAATGTCTGCTAATAAACACTTGAACCACCTCGGTTACCATTCTGTACATGAATATATCTCTCATAACAAATTTCATATAAATTGCTGATTCCAGGTATCAAAATTTTCATCCTCAAGTAAAATTATTCTTCTGACAGGATGTGTTGTGTACTGAAAATAAAAAAATATATTTTGTTATTAAATTAAGTTTGTTGATTCATTTGAAAAGTAATGATGAATGATAATTATACTATATTATATTTCATTGTTATTGGCTTCTTTGACCCAAATATGGTCTGCTTAATTCATTCTCTTATTTGAAAAAAAAATGGTCAAGTTTATTAAATAAAACACTTCTGACATTCTCATGGATATGATGCACATAGTGTAAGAGTTAATTCCCTTATATTGCTTTTTATCTTTATAAATTTATTTTAAATTACTGTATCCTTTATTCTTGAAATTAGGTATTAAATCCAACTGGCCTTATAGTCTGTGTATGATCCTTTGACCTATAAACTATAAATTTTAACTTCCATTCCAAATTTATTCCATTTGCAATTTAATTTACTAATATTTTCCATGGAGATCGTGAAGAACACCTTGACCAGTTTAAAAACGGATGTTGACAACTTGTGTTGGTATAATATTTCCGGAGACAAGTGCGGATACCTTAGACCAAAATCCCAATGTAATTCACCAGTAAATAGTTGATTCAATACTAGTATATGAAAAGGAAATGATGATATATATTGGATTTCAATTTTCATGTTTGATATAATTTTACACTTTATTTTTGCCGTTTAAATCATTTCTTTGGATCCGACTTATTAGATAATAATTAACTGAAATATCTGGAATAAACCTTTACCTTTTGTGTTCCTTAGCATAAAGTTTAAACATCCAAGAATGTCATAAATGCAATTTTTCAGGGTGGAATGTCAAATCGAACGTCAAATAATGGCCGCCATTACGTATTTACAACGTCGTCTAGTGAACCGTATCACTGAGCACCGAAATCCTTACTCAGGCGCTTTCGGTTGTCTTACTGTTATATAATACTAACCTTTCTCTACACAAAGAGGCGAAGCATGACGTCATCACTGTTTCGGAGTAAGCTTGACCAAATGTAACGACTGGGATCGCTTCAGGCCTTGAAGTCATATAACTTTCGAGTCAGTTTTTTGTACTCATACTCCAAAATCAACCGATCAAAAGTCTTGATTTTATGTTTGGAGCATGATTTTTGTGCTCCGAGCACTGAGAAAAGTTTTATGACTCTAACTCCTAGTGATGAAATTGCAAAGTAACCTATTATTTTGATATGAGGTGTTCATAAATTGCAAAATGTTGTGAAAAAGCCACTGAGATATCTAAAAATAACACTGATATGTTTCATGAAAAAAAACTTGTTTATAATGATTTCTTTTTCGGTATGACAAAGTAAATATGTAATTTTTTTATATTTCTATTTACCAGGTACGACACCGATGCCTACTTTAGAGGGACCCTGTTATCTCTAGCCACTAAGGGTGGTGATGTTTTAAAGAGTAAAAGCAGCGTTTGTTCAGGATATGCAAACGTGTTTGAATCCTTGTGTCAGTAAGTAGCTTTAGTTAGAGGTTGTTTATACGAATTGAACATAAACATTTGTATCAATTTTCTAGAATGTATTGCATATGAAATTACATACCACACCGACTTAAATTGATAGTAAATTGTACTGACATTGTGAATGTCTTACGAGTATTTGCAGGATGTTGAGACCCACAGTTGATTAATCATTGCAAACATAAAATCAAAATATGAAACTTCTTTCAAGAGATGTAGTATACAATTATCGTCTACCAATAACCGACAGAACAATACCAAACTTCTTTCAAGAGATGTAGTATACAATTATCGTCTACCAATATGAATAACCGACAGAACAATACCAAACAACTTTTCCTCTTTAAGACAATCCATGCATATAAAAATAAAAACATTATGTTCCGGATAATTTTAGTTCACTTTAACCTACGTAAAACGCTGACCAAGCGGCAGTTATTTCTGAGATAATTATATCATAAATCTACCAACAGAAGTAAACCATAATCACCTAGTCTAGCTAATACCGTAAAGAGATGCAAACCTCATCCATAAGCAACATCGATTTAATTCCGCTGAAAACATTCGTCCAACAAAAACAAACATCAACGAAAACATAATCAACAATGCCTTATTTGAGGTGGCAGGACCTTTTTCGGGACGTCGGGATCGAGCTCGGTATCTCGAAATTGATTCATTCGGGATCCGGGACTGATTTTTACAAATTTCGGGACCTCGGGATTTCACGTTTTTAAGCCCGGGATTTCGGTATCAGGACCCTTCCGACCCTCCCCCTTTCCCTCTTGTTTGTTATAGGGAATTTCTATCTTTGGAATTGATACACATTTTGTTGATTAGTAAAATTGGTATTTACGTGTCAACAACAGCAATGTATACTAGATTCCACAGTAAGGCGATATTTCACTCAAGAAAAGAATAAATAAATAAAATTGCAGCAAACCAATTCTCAAATCTGGTTTTAAAATGCAAGTGGGGCATGTAAAAATAAATCGGATTCAAATTCATCTGTAACGAAGTAAGTTCTTTGGGAATTGTCAGGTGGCCAATGTCATACAAAACCAAATTAAAATATAAATTTAATTAACAAAACAAAATAAAGTAAATTCAACAAAAATGTAATATGAAATGAGAACACAAATGTAACTAAATAAACACACACGGAACAAAACAAAATGTCATGAAATAAACATAAATCAAACAAATTTCGGCCTGCACACTTTCCGCACACTGCCCGGATACGTTCCTCGTTGTACGTACTGTAGATGTAAATGATGAACTGGGTTGTTCCCCTTTAAATTTCTCTTTATAATTAAACGGACGAATTAACTAATTTTCACATATATCTGGTTGCTTCTAAATTGATTGAAGAGAACACTAAATTTGTATGAATAAATATAATGCTGAATAACAAACTATAACTGCTTTAAACTGCATAAATACTGCACGGACTTCTCGATTTCTCAACTAAAAATGTATATAATTTTACGGACTTTTTGCTCCAAATAAATAGAAACGGACTATAAATTTATCACCGCCTCCATGCGTTGTAACTCCAACCAATATATCACCGAGTTGTTACCATTTTTAACCCCGACACCATTAATTCATCGACACCATTATCTCCGACCAGTCGACAATTAGCAACGTGCCAACGCACACTAAAACCGGGCCTAAAAACCCCTGCAAAATAATAATTGAACCCAAAAATTACTTACGTTATCTATAAATATGAATAATATGGCAATTATCCGTACATTTGGACCGCGAGCAAGAAATATCATCTCGACAGCAAATTGACCTCAATGTACCATAAAATATAAGTAAAATAACTTACCTGAGTGTTGTTTCAATTAGCCTTTGGACATCCATGTCCTGTCCTGACAATTATAATGTCCAAATTGCTATCTAAACCACAAACCCAACTGCACAAACGTGTGCTACTCTCAATGATCATGTGCCGACTGATTTGAGACTCACCTGTTAAATTTCAATAGGTGCGTAATCACGTGATAAACAAGGTCTGCTTGACTAGATTACCGGTGTTAGTGAAAATAAGAGATAACATAAAATATAGTCCTAGGTGTAAAATAAATCATATAAATAATTAACTGAAGTTTGTTACAAACGTCCCTTTCCAGGAGACTAAAGAACATTTAGTCCGACCAGAAACAACAAACTTCAAAATCTAATCTGAAATTAAGCTATATCAGTAAAAAAAAAAAAAACAAATATGTACACATCAAACATAAAAAAATTCAGTCCTGTAACACTAAAATAAAACCAAAATTAACACAATAACGCTGTAATAACGTCACACTCAGGGGTTATCTAAATATCGCCACATCTAGACAAAACATCTGCAACAATGTTTGTCTTGCCTGCAATGTAAAAAACTGTATAATTAAATTCCTGAAGTATCAAACTCCAACGGAGTAACCGTTGGTTACTGGTTTTCATCCTCTGTAACCACTGTAAAGGAGCATGATCAGTATTAATAGCAAACTCTTTACCCTCTAGATAGTTTCTCAAAGTTTTAACCGCCCACACTATGGCAAAGCACTCCTTTTCTACCACTGCGTAGTTGCATTCCGCTCCAGAGAGTTTCTTGCTGATAAACATAATTGGACGCCTTCCGTCATCAAATTCTTGCTCTAGTACAGCACCTAGACCCTTACCGGACGCATCAGTCTGCAAAATAAACTTTTTAGAAAAATCTGGACTCCGTAATACAGAGTCACTACAAATACATTCTTTAAGCTTGTCAAAAGATTTTTGTGTTGTGTCTGACCATTTAACTTTATTTGGTTCGTTTTTCTTTGTAAGGTCAGTCAAAGGTACGGATATGTCGGAGAACTGTGGTATAAACTTCCTGTAGAAACCTATCAGACCGAGAAATGATCTCACCTGTTTCTTCGTGACAGGCACTGGAAATTCATGTATAGCAGATACCTTGTCCTGAACAGGCTTAATCTTGCCACCGCCGGCAATATGTCCTAAAAACTCAAGCTCATCGTAGCCAAATAAACACTTACTCGGTTTTGCAACGAGGTTTGCCTGTCTCAGTGAATCGAATACTGCCCTTAAATGCTCAATATGGTACTCCCATGTATCGCTAAATATACCAATATCATCAATGAACGAGTCAGCAAATTCCTCGTATCCTGCCAGAACTTTATCCATCATACGAACAAAAGTAGCACCTGAGTTCATCATACCAAATGGAGTAACAGTAAACTGATAATGTCCGAACGGCGTTATAAATGCGCTCTTCTGTCGGCTATCTTTATCAAGTGGTACCTGCCAATAGCCCTTAGTTAAATCAAGTTTACTGATATATCGTGCTCTGCTGACTTTATTCAGTACCTCATCCATGCGTGGCATAAAAATCGGGTCAAAGATAGTCTGTTTGTTCAAGGAACGATAATCGGCACAAAATCTAAGTGTGTTGTCTTTTTTCTTGATCAGTACTATCGGAGCTGCATACGGACTGTCAGACGGCTCAACTATACCTGCAGCTAACATATTGTCAATCTCTTCTCTGACCTTATCTCTAAGTGCGTATGGTAGTGGGTACGGACGTTGGTAAATCGGTTCATCTGTTTTTGTAACTACTCTATGTTCTATAATATTTGTTACCTTAGGTACGTCACTAAAGATGTCTTCATATTCTGATAGTAATTCTTTAAGCTGCTGTTTTTCGACAGTTGTCAATTCTGGTGAGATCGTAACGTCATCTACATTTTCTTTGCTTTTCAACACTGGAGTTATATCTGTAGTCATCTCACTATCATCTGTGCCTTCATCTGTGTTAAGACCTGAAATTACATTTAAGCACGCAGCAATATCTGTTGTGACATTATTATCAAGATCATTATCTACCCGCTCATGCCATAACTTCAACATATTTATATGAAATACTTTGTCTTTTCCTCTAACCTTGACCTTATAGTCAACAGGACTAACTTTATCAGTCACTATAAATGGTCCTTTCCAACTCGCTAACAGCTTTGATGTATGTGTAGGCAATAATATAAGCACCTTTTGACCAACTTCAATCTTTCTGTCTCTAGCTTTTCTATCATAATAAAACTTCTGTCTTTGTTTCGCTTTTGTTTCATTTTCAATGGCGTACTCAGCCATTGTTCTCAACTTTTCTCTAGTGTCTAATAAATAACTCAACACAGAGTTTTGACATGTACTAGGCTCTTCCCACTCTTCTTTAAGTACTGCTAGAGGTCCTCTAATGTGCCTGCCATATAACAATTCAAACGGTGAGAAACCAGTACTCTCATTTGGTACCTCCCGATATGCAAATAATAAGTAAGGGATATATGCATCCCATGTTTTTGGTGTCTGTCGTGCATATGCCTTCAACATTTTCTTCAGTACACCGTTAAACTTTTCACAGAGTCCATTACACATAGCATGATAAGGACTAGTGCGTAACTTACTTATCTTTAATAGTCTACATACCTCAACCATCAGCTCTGACATAAAGTTACTGCCTTGGTCTGTCAACAGCTCCCTGGGTATGCCAACTCTAGAAAATAAACTTATAAGAGCATTAGCGACTGTAGAAGCTTCTTGATCTTTTAAAGGAATTGCTTCTGGATATTTAGTGGAATAATCGACGCAAACAAGTACATAACGGTTTTTGTCATCAGTCATAGGCAAAGGGCCAACAAAATCAATAGCAATGCGCTGAAATGGCTCATCCATAGGTGGTATGCTAATCAATGGAGCACGTGGTACTCTACCCTTCGATGTACCTATCTGACAATCTGGACAAGACCTACAGTATTCGGCAATATCATTAAATATACCTGGCCAGAAAAAGTGCTGCATGATTCTGTCTCTTGTTTTCTTATTCCCAAGGTGACCTGCCAACGGAATATCATGTCCCAACGAAAGAACTGTTCCTCTCAACTTGCTTGGTAATACAATTTGCTGAATAACTTCACCACTTGGCTTAGTATACACTCTATATAGTAAATCTGAATTATATATAAAATAAGATGCTGGGTTATCATGCACATCACTTACATAAGATTTTACCTTATCCAAAGTCTCATCTGTCTTCTGTAACTCAATCAACTGCTTCCTATCACAAATCTTAAAATCATGGCATACGTCTGAAAAATCTATAGAATGAGATATAGGTATATCGCTACTACGCTGAACATTCGTCTGATCAATCATACTATCTGCTTCATCCTGCTTCTTCTTTCGAGATCGAGTCTCAACTGCATGACATGGGACTGAGTCACCTGAAACAAAAATATCTTCTCCACTAGTCACTGATAAACCATCGACACTATGTGGTACTGATGTGTTCACATAGTTTCCAACAATCAGATCTGCAAACGGTGTATCTAAGATCAATGCAATAATATCACCTGAAATATAAGGAGTAGAAATATTAATACATACTTCTGGACACTGCTTCACTGAACCATCTGCTAAACATATGTCTCTAGTCTGACCTGTAAGACAATCTGGGTTAGTAAACCTACTATGAACAAATACAGTAGAACAACCTGTATCTCTCAAAACTGAGATTTTATCACTATCGATCTTACCTTCTACTATATCAAGTCCATGTACCTGTACCTTGTCGCCATTACATGAAACACCAGGCAACTTAACAGTCACACCACTAATATAATCATCTACTCTATACTCCTGTCTACTCTGTATGCACAAACCAAACTTACCTGGCTTAAAATTATCCTCCTTTGACCGGTTCGTCCTTGTAGGACAGTGCGTAGCTATATGAC